>CM036313.1:8089576-9536881 GCA_020567845.1 Rhododendron henanense subsp. lingbaoense
TAATGCATCAATCCAAGATCAGACATCTCAAATTCATTCGTCATTGATTGCTTGAAATCATCAAACATAGCACTACTACTTCCAGTGAAAATTAAATCGTCCACATAAAAGCATACAATTAACAACTCACCAGTACATCCAGATTTAACAAACAAAGTATGCTCATATGGACATTGATGAAAGCCTGACCTTGAGAAATATGTAGCGATACGACTACCAAGCTCGTGGAGCTTGTTTCAGCCCATAAAGAGCCTTCCTCAGCTTGTACACTTTGTTCTCCTTCCCTTGTTGCACATTCCCTTGAGGTTGATCAACATAAACTGATTCTTGCAACTCGCCTTGCAAGAATGCAGATTTTACGTCCAATTGGAAGATGGGCCATGAGTTTTGTGTTGTCAGTGCAAGCACCAACCGAATGGTATCATGCCGTGCAACTGGAGCAAAAACTTCTTTGTAGTCGATGCCATATTCTTGCTTGTAACCTTTTGCAACGAGACGGGCTTTGTGCTTATCGACTTTCCCTTCCGCATTCAACTTTGTCTTGTAAACCCACTTGACACCAATTGACTTCTGCCCTTTGGGAAGATCTGTCAATGCCCAAGTATTATTTTTCTCAATGGCTGCAATTTCTTCATCCATCGCTATCTGCCATTTTGGGTATTTGACAGCATCTTGAAAAGTAATAGGATCACAGTATGCAAACAGAGCAAAATGAATAAGTGGATCATCTGATTGATCAACTCCTCGTACCTCATAATCTCGCATCCATGCCGGTCTCCTTCTGCTACGTTCAGGTCTGGTCATGGTTGAAGATTCTGAGTCATCCTCTTCGGACATTGTAGCTGGTTGACCCAAAGAGGCAGGTTGTTGCGAGCCAATAATTTGATCACCGAGTGTTTGTTGAGGATGACTTTCTTCTGCATCGTTGTCCAAACTCACTGGAATGTATGGAATAGAACTGCTACCAGCTTCTGTCCACATGTTCTCTTCATCAAAGACAACATCCCGACTTAATAATTATCCGAGTGACTGGATTGAACAACTTATATGCCTTGGACTGCTCACTGACTCCGAGGAAAACACACTTTTCCCCTTTGTCATCAAGCTTCTTCCTCTTCTCATCTGGTACATGTGCGTAAGCTATGCACCCAAAAATTCGCAAGTGGTCCACACTCGGTCTTCTACCACTCCATGCTTCTTCAGGAGTTCTATCTCGGACAGCAATAGTAGGACTTCTGTTCAAGAGATAAATACTCCACAAGACTGCCTCAAGCCAAAAACTCTTAGGGAGAAACGACCTATTCAGCATACTCCGCACCATATTTAAGATCGTTCGATTTTTCCGTTCTGCAACACCATTTTGCTGTGGGGAGTAAGAAGTTGTAAGCTGCCTTTTGATTCCATGTAACTCACAGAAAGTTGCAAATTCCTGTGAGGTGTATTCGCCACCACGGTCTGTTCGGAGAGTTTTAATAGGCTGCCCAACTTCTTTCTCAGCAAGAGCCTTATAATTTTTGAATGCCAAGAAAGCTGCAGACTTTTCCTGCAGCAAATAGACCCATGTTTTGCGACTAAAGTCATCGATAAAGGTAATAAAGTACCTCTTACTACCGTTGGATGAAGGGTTGATGGGACCGCATATGTCGGAATGCACCAACTCCAACACCTTCTTGGCTCTCCATGCATCTCCTTTTGGGAAAGGATCCCGATGTTGCTTACCAATGACACACTCTTCACAAACTCGTGAAGGATGATCAATTTGTGGAAGTCCCATCACCATGTTCTTTTGTTGTAGCAACTTCAAACCGGAGAAGTGCAAATGACCATAGCGAAAGTGCCACAGCCAAGCTGCATCTTTCACCACAGCAGCAAAACAAGGAAGTATATCTCTCTGAATAGATAAAGGAAACATTCGATTTGCTGTCATACTGACCTGAGTGATCAGTCCCTTCATTGGATCTTGAATGCGACACACTCCGTCCTTAATGATGATCTCGTATCCCTTTTCTTGAAGTTGACCCACACTTAACAGATTACTCTTCAAACCTGGAACGTAGAACACATTTGAAATGGTTTGATGGGAGCTCTTAGAGGTCTAGATTTGAACGCTGCCCTTCCCCATGACAGAGATAGTTGAACCATCTCCAAATTTGACAGATGAACGGTAGGACTCGTCTAATTCAGAGAATATAGATTTGTTCCCACACATGTGGTTACTTGATCCTGTATCCAAGTACCACATGCTTTGACGGGTCTCCTCAGCGACATTGCAAGCCATTAGAAGAGAAATTTCATCCTCCTCTGCAAAATTTGATTTTGCTCCCTTTCCTTTGTGCATCTTGGTTCTGCATTCAGAGCGGTAATGGCCAAATCTGTTACATCTGAAACATTTGACTTTGGATTTGTCAACTGGTTTCGATTCTTGGTCACCACCGTGCTTATCATCCCTTCCTCTACCTCTGCCTTGATCTTTGTTGTTGGTGCTGCTTCCTCCCTTTCCATGCTCGCAACCCTTCTGTTGAGAAGATGGGTTGTTGGTCAAGTGTTGTAGCTGCAATGCTTGCTCCACAACTTCATGCTGATTAATTCGCTGCTCATGGACAGTCAGCGTACTCATCAATTCTTCAATCGAAAGGACATCAAGATCCTTCGATTCTTCAATGGAGCAGACCACGTGATCAAACTTCCTTGTCATTGATCGAAGAACCTTCTCAATGACTGTGATTTCTTCCATCTTTTCTCCACTCGTTCTCATCTTGTTTGCAATCGTCAAAGTTCTGGAGAAATATCCATCCACTGACTCTGTCGGCTGCATACGAAGATTCTCAAATTGGGCACGAAGTGCTTGAAGGTGTGCCCGCTTAACCTTTGCGTTGCCTCGATACTTTTGCTTCATTGCATCCCAGATTTGCTTCGAAGTGTCTTTGGTGAGAATGGTCTCCAGGATTGTGCGATCAATGGCTTGGAATAGATAGTTCTTTGCCTTCAAGTCCTTCAATTTGAGTTCCTCCAGCTTCGTTTTTTGTGCGTCCGTCAACACCGCATCTCTCACTGGTTCGACAAAACCAGTTTCCACGAGAGTCCAATATTCTTTGGATCTCAAGAAGTTCTCCATCAACATGCTCCAATGATCATAATGACCATCGAAGCGCGGTATAGAGGGTTGCACGAAATTCTCTGCTGCCATTAGAGTATGCTGCTGCAACACAGGAGTGAGTAGAAAGAGCTTCTGCTCTGTTGGAGACGATCTACTTCAGCCCCTGTTTTTCTATGGCTCTGATACCACTGATATAATATTGAGAGAAAGAATGAACGCTGGAAACTGAAGTAATATTATTCAGCAAACTCAAAACACTTAAATAGACGATTACATGAACTAACAACCCACTAGTTTAGGAACTAACTCACAGCAGTACCAAAAAACTAGGAACTGAATTAAAACAAACTTCCCCATTATTGATACTCCTACAAAAGAGGTAAAGCAACAGACTCCTAATGACTAGGACAAAACAAAGACTTATTCAAAGTAAAACTAAACTAAAGTCTTAACACCCACGTGGGCCCGTGGCTCATCGTACAGGCAAGAAAGCAGAGCTGTGGCCCTACGTCCTTACAATGTGGTCGCACCACCCACCCCCCCCGGGGCCGGGTACGCGTGGTGTTCTGAGGACCCACAGTTAGAGTCACTTGGCATGTGCGAGTTCCATTGAAGTGTGGTACACCACTGCGTTCAGCGATGGCACTTGCGAGTTCTCCATTGAAGTGGGAAACACCACCGCATTTAGCGATGAAAACACGGCCGTCTCTCATGTGATCATGCTCACTAAACATACGCGCACAAATCCTCCAAATGTGCTACTGCTGTTTTGCCTGTTCAATTTTTTGTTAATTACATCAACTGTTAAAATTTTATTGTACTAATTTAGAAGCTAGTGTGTAATTTTTGGGTTTATTTCCCACGAAAAGCGTGGTTGTGTGTGTCAATTATGTACCATAAGATGGAAAATTAGGTATTTAGTTTGTCTATTGTGGATTGATGGGTAAGATCAAAATGG
The DNA here is from genome assembly GCA_020567845.1 of Rhododendron henanense subsp. lingbaoense. Lineage (NCBI taxonomy): Eukaryota > Viridiplantae > Streptophyta > Magnoliopsida > Ericales > Ericaceae > Rhododendron > Rhododendron henanense. The sequence continues at coordinate 8,093,632 of CM036313.1, forward strand.
TTTAATCTTTTTCATAACTAATTCTTCTTGAAACATAATTACTTGTTGCGGTTCAGATGCAAGGGATTGGTGTGGTGGTTAAGGCCCAAGACTTAGGAATTTGTTTTGAAACTTTTCAGGTTTAGGCTAGCCTTGCTCTTATTTTAATTGGGCCCTCGTAAGTGGACAATGAGATTGGTGCATACTTTCTTTTTTTTTTTGATTTATTGCGGACAAATCTTTCTAGAAAATCCGTAGAGATTTGATATGGATGTGTTATTTGTTTCAATTGTGTGCAATTGTCTTTTTTCAGTTGTATTAGATGTACACGGTTAGTTGTAATCCACCCAGCTAACACACTGTACACACAGAGAGAGCCAAATTTTAAAAACAGAAATGATACATGTACCGCAAAAGCTGTACAAACAGCATACACAGATTATTTTTGGATCCATTTCGGGTCCCACAAAGATGATCGGAATCGCTCATTTTGTTCAAAATTTGTTTTTTAAGGTCCCTGTAAAAAATCATTTCAATTCAATATCGTTAAAGGCATTTACAAATCATCCACTTTGCTTCAAAATTTGGCCTAAATTCTAAAACAAAATTGGATGATTCGTAAACGCTCCTAACGATATCGGTTTGAGATGATTTTTACTAGGGGATCTTAAAAATCAAATTTTGAACAAAATGAGTGGCTCCGATCATCTTTGTGGGACCCAAAACGGGTCCAAAAATTATCTGTGTATGCTGTCTGTACAACTTTTGCTGTACGTGTAGCCCTTCTGTTTTAAAAAGGCCCCTAAAAACCCACGCCCCCCCCCCCCCCCCGAACCCAAAAAAAAAAAACAGATTCAAATCCACTCTGTTAGGACCACCACCTTTCCTTAAACAAAAAATATGGATGGTATGTTGAGCCACCACGTGCCTTAAATCACACCGACAGTACTATTACGTTTCCTGCTCTTTTTTTAAAAAAATGTGCACCGACGACACTAAATTTCATTGAAGATTTACAATGATTGTACATGGGCTACACGAGTTGTCATTAAGAAACATACTATTTAATTCATTGAAGATTGATTTACAAGTTGAATAATACTCCTACTATTCTTGCCCATGTACCATAATTGTAAATTTTCAATGAAATATTAGTGTCGTCGGTGCACATTTTTAAAAGAAGAAGAAGGAGGAGGAGAACAGGAAAAGTATGCGGTGTCTGGCCACCGCACGCCGTGTGGGGCCTACTCCGAGCTCCACACGGATGATTCGAGCCGTTCAATAATTTAAAAAAAAAAACAGCTTGGGTACGTGAGAAATCAGCTCGATCCGATATGTGTAGGTTCTCGGATCAAGCTTCTCATCTTTGAAAAATCTGAAAAAATGGAAAGATTGGTTTTCTGGTGTATAGAAAGATGAGAAGCTTGATCCGAGCACCTACACATATCGGATCGAGCTAATTTTTCGCGTGCCCTACTTGGTTTTTTTTATAAAATTATTGAACGGCTTGGATCATCCTTGCGGGGCCCAGAGTGGGCCCCACATGGCGTGCGGTGGCTGTAGACTTTCTGGAATAATAATTGTAGAGAGAGAGAGAGGGGGTGATTGACAAATTAACAGGTTGAGGTACGGAAATAAATCTCACTCTCTTGAAGAGAATTGAAGCCCTCTACGGTAACAAATCGGTGCAGTAGAAAATCTCCAACTTGTCCCGCGAGGATACAACCGCCCAATATTTTATGAGTAAAGCTATGAGTACATATGGAATGCACATACCATGTACATATGGATTTTGTGGGGCCCACCTTGGGTCCCACAGAGATGATTCGAACCGTCCATTATTTTTAAAATATTTTTTTATGGAGCCCTGTAAAAAATCAGCTCAACCTGATATCGGTAAGGATTTTTTCTGAATTTGTGGGGGCGAAACTACTTAATTATTCAGTTTCGCCCCACAAATTCAGAAAAAATCCTTACCAATATCGGGTTGAGCTGATTTTTTATAGGGCTTCATAAGAAAATATTTTAAAAATAATGGACGATTCGAATCATCTTTGTGGGATCCGAGATGGGCCCCACAAAATCCATATGTACATGGTATGTACATTCCATATGTATACATGGCATTTTATCGGGTGGTTCGGACCTACTCTGCACAAGTAGGAGAACCCAAAACTCCACGAAATATATAACACCCTTACTCAGGCCTCATTTTTGTAAACTTAATTATTTTCTTCGTTTTGTGTGTTTTGTCTGTCATTTTTGAATTTTTGTTAGATTTTAGTGATATTTTTTAGATTAATCATCCATCTCAACGAGACAAGTCTAAAAAGTACAAAATTATGACCGAAAATTTAAAAAAAGTTCACTAAAGACGAAAAAAATATCAAACAGTTGTCTTATTTGTCTAAAATGACGTCTTATTTGAATTTTTTCAACACCGGTCCATATTTTTATACTTCTCCGATTCGTCTTGTTGAGACGAACGATTAACCCCAAAAATTACGACGAAAAGCTAAACAAAAAGTTGCAAAAAATAAAAAATACAGAAATAAGTTTCAGACTTATAAATTTACAAGAACGCAGCCTCTATGGCCTATGCCCATCTTACTGAGTTAAACAAGGCAAGTTATTTTTGAAGGAAGTATTTATAGTAAGTATCACTCAAGTGTGGGAACCACATCTACATGTATGTGAGAGAGGTGTGGTTGAGATATGACAAATTGATGTGCCCCTAATATCTCTCATGCCAAATATCACCTTGTATTTTTCCAACCAATTCAATAATAAAATAAACCCCAATTGTCAAAAGCCAAGAACGTGCAACTAACTTCTGCGATCCAAATTCCAATTGTTTATTGCCTCATCACTAAATGATCACTTTTTTTTTTTTTTTCAAATGATAAGATACTCCATTGATACTCCAATAATGAAGAAAATACATAGAACGGGAGGGTATATAGCAAACCACAAAGGAAGGCTAAATACCATGCAGAACATTCAAGACGTACCTCACACAATCAAATGTGCAAAATAGATGGAGCATATCTTCAATCAGCATAACACCGAACAAATGACCAACAAAACACCCACGTAGGAGTGAGGGAAGCCCCCACAACGGGAGAGAAAACAGGAAGAAACGAAAACATCAACATATATAAAACCTATAACAGACCCACACCCTTAAAATCAGCCACCCAGAAACGTCGGTCAAGACCGCGGCTCGGAACCTCAATCACTTCGGTGATTTTCAAAATTCATCTTTAGCTTCAAAATGCAATTTCAACGCCACATGCACTGAGCTCCTTTTTTATCTACCCCCAATGCTCTGCGGTGTTCTCGATTGATTTTTAACGGTGTCCGATCAGAGCCCGAACACAATCAAAATTTGTGTCGCGATGGCGCAGATAAATACGACGAAGTCAGCTTCGCTCAGTGTTGATCACTTCGGTGGCTTCTTGAGTCGTCGGTGTCGGTTTCAGAGCTTTGATCGGTAGGGGTTAGACAAGAGGAGGGCTGCTCAATGACGGAGGGGAGTGTATGTTTTATTTTATTTTATTTTTGTCCGGATTCAGTCCGATTTCTGTCTGGATTTAGTCCGGTTTCTGTCCGGATATAATCCAGTGGGTTGTTGATTTCCATCGGTTTTTGATACTGTCTTTGATATGGAGCTCCGCCATCCCGAGGCATCTGATGTCTGGGTACTATAGCTCCACTTATGCCGATCCTTGTTGATAAGGTGTGGAATGAGCGATGACACTTGCTTAGGCGTTAGACATTAGTTTCGTCTCTTTGTTTTTCCTGTATATCGTTAGCTTTAGGGTTTGGCTGTGTCTCTGTATCTCTGTATTCGGGTGGGAATCTGTTACTGCCATATGGCTTGATCTGTATTCCAGTGATAATCTGAAGATGCCATATGACTTTTATAAATGGGTATGCTTCTTTCATTGAAAAAAGAAAAAGAAAAAAGTGTTCTCTTAAATTGGATTTGCGAGTGGTGGGACAGAATCGAGTGTCGGCGAAGATAATCTGCCTACATGCAATGCACGTGGAAGACAAATCTGGTGAAGTCATTGCATTACTAATTTAGGTAACATATTTGATACTCTGTATAACAATATCATCAAATTCCACCAGTTAGTTCATTTCTAGCAAAAAATTGTATGCTGGTGAAGTCATTGCATTACGAATGGTTCCGAATACTGTTGTGTCTAGAGTTGTCTTTTAAAATTGTATGCGTAGCATTGCTCAAAGAATTTTCTTGCTCAGTTGCTCTCATTTCACAACATCCCCATTTTCCAAACACAACCAAACAAAACAGAGCCTTAAAATTTCGATCAATTGGGATGGGCGACATGAATCGTTTTCTTTTATGTGTCAGCTAATGCAAAACCCTCTTCCTTTATTCGGGCTTGGAACCGAGCGTGTGGAAGTTAAGACTCAGGCATAACACGATGTCCTCCAAGATCCCTATCCAAATGTTTATAATCTCTTCTACTTGCTTCATGGATTTTCAACTTCTTCTTCTTCGTGCATGTTCATTGTCATGTTTTACCGAGTAAACATCCCAATTTGTCTCCATTACTTGTTGAATTTCGCAGGGACGTACTGATCGATTACACTGATCATTTGAGGAGATTGGGGCTCACTCTATTCGAACTACTCTCGGAGGCTTTGGGACTACAACCAGATCACCTGAAAGAGATGCATTGTGCTGAGGGGCTTTTGCTCAACGGGCAATACTACCCGGCTTGCCCCGAACCCGAATTGACTTGCGGCCTCACCAGCCATACAGATACCGGCTTCCTTACTGTGCTTTTACAAGATCAAATTGGTGGTCTACAAGTTCTTCACCAAAATGAATGGATAGACATCCCACCCTTGGCCGGAGCATTGATAGTAAACATTGCTGATCATCTACAGGTAAGTTCTCTATCACTTTGTCAACTTTCATTGGCTCCCTTAGTGGAGCACCAAGACCCTGTTCGTTTTGGATTTTAAGGGAGGTTTTTGAGAGGTAATGAGTGGAGAGAGATAGATAAAAAAATTTATTGGAAACCGCGCTCAAGGGTTTCTTGATTTGTCATCACAACTCCCAAGGACACCTTTGGCATGAGGCCGGGTTGTGAGCTGACCAGCGAACACTTGTGAATAAGTTGAACGCATTAGTTGTCTACTCTCAGACTAGAGTACCGGTAGATGCGAAGATCGGAAAATACTCATTCTTTCAACCATATCGCAAAATTGTTGATGCAAATCGCTTAACTTAAAATTGTTGGGATCAAGCTGCATGTCCATGGCGAAATTTGCGAAATTTGTTATACCCATATCTAGTAACTTGATGATCCGTTTCTCATCCTTTTGCAGCTCATCACTAACGACAAGTTCAAGAGTGTCTATCACCGGGTCCTAGCGAAGAAAGTAGGACCTAGAGTTTCTTTGGGTTTTTTTTTCAGAACACATTTCCAGAAAGGAATCGAACCAAGATTATACGGGCCGATTAAAGAGCTGGTGTCGGAAGAAAATCCCCCAATCTACAGGGAGACTACTGTGAAAGAGTATATCACACACCGATATGAGAAAGGGAACGATGGAGAACACACTCTCAATCATTTCAAGCTGTAATTTAGGATTCGGACACATAAACCGACCAGCGATTCCTACCGATGCATCTTTGAAATTCTATCCATTCATTTTTTTTTTGTCGATTGTGTGATCGGTTTTCATGTTCGGAGAATTACCGTATTTCCCACTCCGGCCATGTTTTGGGTACAATAACATGTTCAGTTTGTCTATCATTTCTACTTCTGCAGCCTTGTATAACTATGATTTCATCCTGTTTCTTTCCACTTCTGCAGCTGTGTAAAACTATTGTCAAAGCTATGAATCTATGATTTCATCCTGTTTCTTTCAGTTCTTATATAGAAACTAGTGTTAACACCATGTCTTGCTCTCATTGATGTCGTTGGATCTGTGTGCTTACTCCTTGCTCTCCACACAATTGACGAGGGTTCGATTCTTGTGGTCACGCCGTAAGAAAATAATTTCTTGAGAATCTCCTACTCCTGGTGTGAATGACCTGCTTTTGACAAGACCAAGAAGGAGATCAGTCAATGTACGCGTAATCTTGCTTGGATACTCCTAACTATCGAACCAAAAAATAGAATCCAGTTAGGACCAAGGTTTTGAATCCTGCATCGTACCGGTCGGTATGTTTCAGTATTGACCAAATCTGGACAGTACAGAATTACGTATAAGTTTTTTTTTTTTTTTCTTTCAATATTGGTCAAATAACGTTCGTACCAGCCTATTTTTAAAATTATTTTCCTTTCTAATGAATGAACACTACATTATACGGAGTACATGTGGGTTAATAACACTAATAACAATAAATTTTAAACGGTATTCGACATCTCGCCACTACCAATACGTACCATATTACTCTAGTCGGTACATTATTCAAAACCTTGGTTAGCAAGGAAACAAGGAATCGTGCGAAAACTATAAATACGACCCCAATAGACCAGCACTTCACAATCCCAACCCCAATCTCTCTCTCTCTCTCTCATGGCGAAAACGGAGTTGAGTGCCCGACCGGTTAGGGTCAAGAACAAGACCCCCGCGCCCATCCAGATCACCGCCGAACAAATCCTCCGCGAACAGGCCAAATCCGACTCCCTCAGTCGCCCACCAGCATGCCAAATCACCGATGAAATCGAACTCGGCCAATACCTCGACAAGAAACGCAAGAACTTCGAAAACCTAATCCACCGAGTCGGGCCCACGAACCCTGCCGCGTGGACCAACTACGCCCGCTGGGAAGAGTCCCAGCGCGACTTCGCCCGCGCCCGGTCCGTCTTCGAACGGGCCCTGTCCGCCCACCGATTCGACCACACTCTGTTTCTGAACTACGCCGCTTTCGAGATGAGGAACAAGTTCCTCAACCACGCGAGGAACGTTTGGGACAGGGCCGTGAGTGTTTTCCCCAGGGTTGATCAGTTGTGGTACAAGTACGCCCACCTGGAGGAGATGATTGGGAATATATCCGGCGCGCGCCGGGTGTTCGACCGGTGGATGCGGTGGGAACCGGACCGAGAAGCCTGGCTGTCGTACGTTCGGTTTGAGCTTCGGTATAAGGAGGTTGAACGGGCCAGGTCGATTTTCGAGGGATTAGTCCAGTGCCACAACAGAGCGTGCGCTTGGATTGCTTACGCCAAGTTTGAGATGAGGAATGGAGAGATTCTTAAGGCGAGGGAGTGTTACGAGAGGGCGGTGGAAAAACTTTTGGGTCAAGAAGAAGAGGCTGTGGAATTGCTTGTGGCGTTTGCGGAGTTTGAAGAGAGTCGTAAGGAGACAGAGAGGGCAAGCGGCATTTACAAGTTTGCCCTCGATCGAGTGCCAAAAGATCGCGCTGAGTACTTGTACGGGAAGCTTCTTGCCTTTGAGAGGCAACACGGGCGTCAGGAATCGATGGAGGGCGCGGTTTTGGCCAAGAGAAGGTTTGAGTACGAGGATGAGGTGAGAAAGAATCCTTTGAATTACGATGTGTGGTTTGATTACGTTCGGTTGGAAGAGAGCCTTGGGACGAAGGAGAAGGTTAGGGAGGTTTACGAGAGAGCCATTGCCAATGTTCCTCCGGCTGCAGAGAAGCGATTTTGGGAGAGTTATATTTACTTGTGGATTTGGTACGCTTTATACGAAGAAGTTAATGTGAATGATGTAGATCGTGCTAGAGCTGTGTATAAGGAGTGTCTTGCGCTTATTCCTCATGATAAGTTCTCATTCTCCAAGATATGGTTAATGGCAGCGGATTTTGAAATCCGGCGGTTGAATCTCAAGGGTGCACGGGTTATCCTTGGAAACGCGATTGGTAGGGCTCCTAAGGGAACTATTTTTGAGAAGTACATTGAATTAGAGTGGCAGTTGGGGAACGTTGACAATGTTCGAAGGATTTACGAAAAGTACTTGGAGTGGTCACCTGAAAATGCCTCTGCTTGGATGAAGTATGGTGGACTGGAGATAGACTTGGAAGAAATCGATAGGGCTAGAGCAATTTTTGAGGTTGCTCTTTCCCAACCAGTATTAGACAAGCCAGAGGATCTTTGGAAGGCCTACATCGACTTTGAATCAATCACGGACCGTGAAAGAGCCAGAGAACTTTTCGAGAGGCTTTTGGAGCTAACAAAGAACGTGAAGGTGTGGATTAGCTATGGGGAGTTTGAGGCTTGCGCTGATAAGGGAGACAATGTTCATGAATGCATTGATCGTGCTCGAAAGGTTTACCGGAGGGGAATTGATTATTTCAAAATACATGCCCCTGAACTAAAAGAAGAGAGGGTTATGCTTTTGGATCACTGGTTTACAACAGAGGATAGTTTTGGTGAGCTGGGTGATACAGATTCAGTGCATGCCATGAAGCCCAAGAAGATCAAGAGGAGACGACATGTAGAAACTGAAAATGGTGTAGCTGTTTACAAAGAGTACAAAGACTATCTATTCCCAGAAGAGTTGGAGGCATCAAATATCAAGCTTTTTCAAGCTGCATACAGGTGGAAGAAGCAGAAAATTGCCTCTTGAGGTTTAGCAGAGCTCTTTCCTCAGTATTCCTTGATACATACCTTATCCCCTTTTAATGTCTTGATGATGCGGTGTTTGTAATTTCATTTTTGTGGCTTAATCCCCTGATCCGTGCACAGGAAGTTCTAGATAAACGTTTTGGCATGCTATATGATTTGATATAAACTATTCATGTGTTCAAATTCAAAACAACATACAAATAAGCATAAATCCATTAAGCCAAAGTGACAATAATTATTCAGCAAGTCATTGGAGCAGATATGAAGCATCACTTAGGCCTTCACAATTTGCATGCACTAGGTTCTCCTTTTCATTTGGGCAGCAAAATGTAACTTCGTACTAGATCATGAGGGATTCTAATAAACCATTATTCATGAATGTGAATCCAACAGACATAAAAAGGCATATCAGACATGAATATTCTTGAAAATATTTGAGCTCATTATTTCAGCTTGAATCCCGGCTATTTAAAGTGTCCTTGATCAAATCATAAGAAAAATGAGCTCAAGTAGTGGAGTTAATGTTTCACAGATTATTTCCTATCAAATATTAGGATTTATTATTGCAACCAGAGAATGTATAAACTCATATCTCAATGCTATTTAGTAAAATCAATTTACGACATTCTTGAAGAGAAGTTGTCAATCTATTGTCAATCCTGAAATTTGAATTTCAAATGGTAGTTGTCTTACTAGAAAAGTTATGAAATGGAAACAAAAACTTATGTTTCATGTACCCCTAGAAAACAAAAACTTATGTCTTATGGTGGAAAACATGTTATACTACCGCACTTTATTCTGATCACATATTATGATGATTCTGGAAAACATAGATGATAATGTGGTTTGAACTTTGAAGGCTGTTTGTATGACAAATTTCACCTATTTTACATGGTCTTGAGTACCGGTATTGGGTGCGGATATGTGTCTAAGAATCCACTTTTCATCCGATTTCAATCCCAAAGGCACGGGGATATTCCTAAATATTCAAATTTCTTAGAATATATATTTTTTATTTTCTTAAATAACTAATGGTTACAAAGTGCCTTGTGACATTTTATGCATCATATAGGAGTTTCACATAGTTTATATTAGACAAAATATGTCAGGCACGGATCCTATACCCTTATCCGAGTCTGGCACAGGTTTTTTTTTTTATACATTTAGAAGGATATATGCAACATAGCATTCCACAAGCCCTGCTTTAAGCGTAATTCTTCGACCGGCATCATTACATTTCAAATCGTTTTGGCCAAGTTGAATTTCAGAATCGTTTTGGTGATTATAATGATTGGAGTGATGGTAAACTTCCTTTATTATATACTCCTATAAAATGACCACCTACCGACTGGTTAAACAATAGAATATGGTGTTTAAAAATCGAGTCCTGCTACACACACATACAATCTGTGCACAGATTTCGTTGTGGGACCCACCACGGGTCCCACACAAATCATCCGAGCCGTTCATTAAATGTAAAACTTTTTTTCAAGGGTCCCCGTAAAAAATAAGCTCAATCCGATACCTATAGGTGCTCGATCCAACCATATAACTTTTCATTATCCGAAAATCTGAATGAAAAGTTAGATGGTTGGATGAAGCACCTATAGGTATCGGATTGAGCTTATTTTTTAAGGGGACCCTCAAAAAAAATGTTTTACATTTAATGAACGGCTCGGATGATTTGTGTGGGACCCGTGGTGGGCCCCACAACAAAATCTGTGCACACAGATTGTATGTGTGTGTAGACTTTCTGTTAAAAATCTTGGACCTCAAGTAATTGACCCCCATCTTTTCCTCGTGGATGGAATAAAAAATGGATGTCTCAGGCTTCAAAGAAGGGCTATAGTTTCTTTATTGTAAATATAATGAGAACCCACCTAATGATTAAACAACAGAACATGGTGTTTTAAAATCTTGTGGACTTCAGCTAATTGATCCCTATCTTTTTCTCCTGGATGGAACAAAAAATGGACGTCTCAGGCTTCAAAGGATCCTCTGCTGAAATGGAAATGAATTACAACAGGAAAGAAGAGCTAAAGGCTTTTGATGATTCAAAAGCTGGTGTAAAAGGGCTGATTGATGCTGGTGCGGCAAAAGTGCCAAAAATATTTATTAGACCACCGGATGAGCTTGCTGAGGAGTTCAACAGTTACAAGGCCATTGTACAGGTTCCTGTTATTGATCTCAGTTCAATTGGTGGAAGTGATGGGCGCGAAAAAGTTGCGAATGAAGTCCGGATAGCATCAAAGGAGTGGGGATTTTTTCAAGTTGTCAACCACGGGATCCCCTTGAACGTGCTGGAGGAAATGATTCATGGAGTGCGTATGTTTCATGAACAAGATCCCGAGGTGAAGAAATCGTGGTATACACGTGATCCAACAAAAAGAGTGAGATACGGGAGTAATTTAGATTTGTATGCGTCAAAATCTGCAAATTGGAGGGACACCTTAAACATCTCTATGCTTGTTTCAGATAAACTTGACCCTGATGAAATTCCCATTGCCTGCAGGTATGTTGTCCATGAAGCCCGATTTATTGTTGTTGCTGATATATTGAGCAAGCCTTTAAGTATTTACTATGTCAAACTAGTCCGTGATGTTATTGCTAGTTTCATAAGTATATCTGACGATAGGGTTTGGACTGAATGGTTTAAGTAATCTTATGGTTGTTTGGGCATGGCTGCTGAGTTGTAAGGGGTCCAGCGTCTGAGGTGCGCTATTAATTACGTAGAACTATCCTAGTTGAGCTTCTTTGGATACTAACCATCAACGTTAAGGTTGTATTGATACCTATCAAAAGCTCTGAAATCAGAGTCACGGTTAATGTTAGTCTAATTCAAGAAAAGGTAACCATTATACGAAGAAGGTTTGGATCCCCTCTTTAGATCCTAGGGGTTTTTTTTTTTTTTTTTTTTAGGCGTTAGACAATTTCATTTCATAGAGTTTGTGATGATATACTACTAGATTGGGTGTGTCTTTGAGCAATACTGTGTTATGTGATCCAAAGTTGAAGTTCAAGACTACATCCTAAAGCTTCAATGTTTTCTGAACTGTGTGGAAGAGATTAAATTCATGCATGGCATTTAACATACATATACCATTTGGAGCTTCTTCTCTAAGCTTTGCCATTATTTCATCCATTGTAGTTGATCTCATCCCCCGAAAGTAAAGTAAACCAACCATCGAGATGATTGCGACATCAATTCCCTTTGCTAAATCAGTGTAAACGAAAAAAAATTGAAATTCGATCCATTGTAAATCTCAATAATGCAAACACTCATAGCGTATTTATAATCTTCAATTTGCAGAGCTGCGACAATTAAGTATATGAAGTATGTTACTGACCTTGGGACTACTCTATTCGAGTTGTTGTCAGAGGCTTTAGGCCTCAAACATGACCACTTAAACACCCTGGAATGTGGTAAAGGCCGCACCCTTGTTTGCAACTACTATCCAGCATGCCCTGAGCCAGAGATAACTTTGGGAATTAGCAAGCACTCAGATCCGGTATTCCTCACTGTACTGCTGCAAGATCAACTTGGAGGCCTCCAAGTCATGTTTAATAATCAGTGGGTTAATGTTCAACCAATTTCCGGAGGTTTGGTAGTTAACATTGGGGATCTTCTCCAGGTTTGTCCCCAGTTAATATAACTTGCTAATTGTTTTGCAATAGAATAACTTTCAAATCTAACTTTTCCTCATTTTGATTTTAGATAACATCTAATGACAAGTTCAAGAGTGTTGCTCATAGAGTGTTGGCCAACCTTGCTGGACCAAGAATTTCTGTGGCATGCTTTTTCAATGGTGTTGTTGTACCTCCAAAGCTATACGGCCCTATAAAAGAATTGATATCAGAAGAAAGTCCTCCCATATTCAAGGACTTTGTAGTGAGCGATTATAGGGAAAAGTTCTTTTCCAAGGCTTTTGACAACTCTGGCCCCGACGATTTCAAGCTATGAAGCTAATACGAACTGGGAGGATACGTATCCACAAAACCATATCATCAGGAAGTTGGCGAATAGAGTTAATGTGTGAAGCTGTATTATGCTGTGCTGTTAATTTTCCTTTTCGTATGAATCATTCAAGGTACATCATTATTGTTTTTTTTTTTTTTGGGCGAGTTTGTGGTAGTTTTCTGTATCTATATCTGTGTCTGAATACAATGAGAGCCGGAGTTACAAAGTTTTCGTTCCTGGGTTTTGGTTTTCCATTTTTGCCCTCCTGGTATTGCATGGATTCCAGTTACATCCCGCAGCTCAACTAGCACTGACTTGGCTTTTGCAAGATGTGTTCCCAACCTTCAACAAGATACTCTGTCTGTGTGGGTCCACCATAACACTTATCCTGTTCGGTCACTGACTCAACCATTTGGGATGCGGCTGCCATAAGCCCAAAAGAAAGCGGTCACTTTTGCGCTCTCTTTGGTACTCTTATTTCAGTCAGTATATGGAATGTCTGAGGGGTCAAGCGTTATTGGACCATACAATTAAACTCAAAGATGGTATATTGAACTATAATTGAAGCAATACGTAATTGGGATTTTGAAAGGTAAAAAGCTAAGAGAATTTGCAGGGAGAGTTGTTGTCTTTTCATTGTTAATAGGAGGTAAGAAATGGGAAGAAAAAAAAAAAAAAAAACTTTCCTTTGGTGCACCAAATTGAGCTTATGCTGCCAAGTATTGCTTCAAATTTCCAATTAAACCTCTCCATGTCATACACTTGTTTCCTTACTTTTAACGTCCTTTACTATGACCCTTATCCGAGTGGAGAGTGTCTGACTCGAGTACACGAGCATAGTATATATTTAGAATGATCCATATTACATAGAATTTGCATGCCCTTCTCTAAGTGAGATCCTTCCACCGGCAGCATGGAGAATGGGGACATTGAAAACATATGATGTGAAGATGAATATATTGAGAGGGGGGAATAGCTTAAAATTATAAAAAAAAAAAGAAAGAAAGAATGTTCGCAACGTGTCCCAAGGACCTGAGAAATTTTTGTTTTTGGTGGGTCAGGGAGACCGCGTCATTTCGGAGTGGTCTTCCAAGACCCATCGAGTAATTCCTCCAGGTACAGAGCTTCAGGTTCATGTAGTACTTATGCACCCTTTGGATTCCCATTTATCTATCTAACTATAGCATCTATAGTTGACTTTGAGAAATATTTTAAGACATTACTCAACTTTGAGTTATTGCCCAGTTCCTTTATAACAATAAGGGATTGATTAAACAATTATTCCATCTATGGTTGGCTTTGATAGACTTTTTGGACATTACGTTAATATTTTATCTTACAGCCAAGTTCTTTTATATTATAATAATAAGCTGGTGATTTAACGTCGACAGAAAATGGACTTTAAAAATCTTGTGGACTTCAACTAATTGATCCCCATCTTCTTCTCTTGGATGGAACAAAAAATGGACATCTCAGGCTTCAAAGAATCCTCAACTGAAACGGCTGTGAATTACAGCAGGGAAGAAGAGCTAAAGGCCTTTGATGATTCAAAAGCCGGTGTGAAAGGGCTAATAGATGCTGGGGTGGCAAAAGTCCCGAAAATATTTGTTCGCCCACCGGATGAGCTTGCTGAGGAGTTTGACAGGTACAAGAACAATTTACAGGTACCAGTTATAGATCTCAGCGCTATTGAGGGAAGTGATAGGCGTGAAAAAGTACTGGATGAAATCCGGATAGCATCAGAGGAATGGGGATTTTTTCAAGTGGTCAACCATGGAATCCCCTTGAACGTGCTGGATGGGATGATTGGTGGAGTACGCAGGTTTCACGAACAAGATCCCGAGGTAAAGAAATCATTGTATACGCGTGATCGGATGAACAGAGTGAGATTTGAGAGTAATTATGATTTGTACGAGTCAAAAGCCGCGAATTGGAGGGACACCTTGAACATCTCTATGCTTGTCTCAGATCAACTTGACCCTGATGAAATTCCCACAGCATGCAGGTACGCAGTCCTTTAAACTTGTTTATCCATCGTTGCTGATATGAGGAGTAAGCCTTCAGCCTTTTCAAATTTTTTTTACGCATACCTGGCCTATGGTGAAGTTTTAACTCTTTCGCGCATCAAGTAATTATGTGGTTGATTGGTCTGCCATTAAGAGGAAACAATGAATCATATGGACATGACTGCTCGTTTATGAGGCGTTCAGGTGCGGAGGTTCTCCATTTTACAACTATTCTTTCTGATCTCCTTTGAAACCTAAACCATCTATACGTTAATGTGTCGCATATCAACTCCAGTTGAAATCAGAGTCACTGTTAACTGTCCAATTTTTTAAGAAGGTAGAATCCCCACTTTTTATCCTACATTTCTTTTACGGCAGCTGAAAATTTCACTTCGTCGAGTTGGCAATCATGTACAGTGTACTATACTTGATAGGGTGAGTATTCTATCAATTCTGTGTTAACGATTGAAAGTTGAGGTTGAATACTACATCCTAAAGCCTCAAATGTGTTCTAAACTTCTTGAAAGAGTTGAAATTCGTACATTGCATTTGGCATACAATAAAACCATTTTAAGGTTTCTTTCTTCTCCTTGTGATGAA
The DNA here is from genome assembly GCA_020567845.1 of Rhododendron henanense subsp. lingbaoense. Classification (NCBI taxonomy): domain Eukaryota; kingdom Viridiplantae; phylum Streptophyta; class Magnoliopsida; order Ericales; family Ericaceae; genus Rhododendron; species Rhododendron henanense. The sequence goes on from CM036313.1 coordinate 8,108,751, forward strand.
TTTACCCTCTAAGCTTATCCATGTTCAACCCTCGTAGTTGATCTCATCCCAAAAGGCGAAAGAATCACCACCCATGTAGATGGTTGGATGTCAATTCCCTTGGCTATTTCATTGCACATCTAAAAGTTTGAAATAAAATTCAATGTACACTGACAAGAATGCAACTAAGACCGTATTTCTGCTCTTAAATTTGAAGAGCTGCAGCACTTGAGTATATAGAGCATATTACCGACCTGGGGCGTACTCTATTCGAGTTGTTATCAGAGGCTCTTGGCCTCAAAGATGACCACTTCAACGGCCTCGAATGTGGTAGAGGTCGCACCTTTGTTTGCCACTATTATCCAGCATGCCCGGAACCAAAGCTAACTTTGGGAGCTAGCAAGCACACAGATCCAGCATTCCTAACTGTACTTCTGCAAGACCAACTTGGAGGTCTCCAAGTCATGTACAAGAACCAATGGGTTGATGTTCAGCCAATTTCCGGGGGTCTGGTAGTTAACATTGGGGATCTTCTCCAGGTTTGTTCCCAGTAAATATCACTTCCTAACTATGCTGCAATTCAGTAACTATAAAATCCAACTTTTTTCGTTATTCTGATTTCAGATCATGTCAAATGACAAGTTCAAGAGTGTCAATCATAGAGTGGTGGCTAACCTTGTTGGACCGAGAATTTCTGTGGCGTGCTTTTTCACCGGTGTTTTTGTGCCTCCAAAGTTGTACGGCCCTGTCAAAGAGCTGATATCAGATGAAAATCCTTCGGTATACAAGGATTTTCTAGTGAGTGATTATATTGAAAAGTTCTTTTCGAGGGCACTTGACAAGTCTGGCCTCGACTATTTCAAGCTTTGAAGGTAATAGGAACTTAGGGCCGGGATGCATTCTCCAAAACTATATCGTCAAGAAGTGAACAAATTAAAGTTCCTGCGTGGAGCTGTATTGTGTTTTCGCGAAAACTTTTCCCCTTTCGTATGAGTAAGTTCAAACATTGATGTTAATTAGCTCAAACTTTTCCCTTCAATGTGTTTTCTGGTCGTTTAGTAAATGAATTAGGCTCGGCTCGTTATGGGCTCAGCTTGTTTACAGCTGAGCCGAGCTTGAGCTCGAGTTTTTGACTCGTTTAGTGAACGAGCCGAGTTTGAACAAGTTTCGGTCCTAATTTTTTACTTTTTAGATTTCTTTCGTCATGACGAAGCAATAATCCTCAAAAAATTGACGAATAACTAACAAATGCGAATTTTTTTTGAATAAGGACAAAATAATCCAAGACGAATTATTTAGCCAAACAAGTCGTTCATACTTCATATATATCATTCCAGATACTGTACATATAGCTCCCATTAACTTATTCAAAGCATACCACAGAAACTATTGTGGCTCCTTCGTGGTTAATGAAGATGGAATTATTTCATTTCGGGTAGGTAACATTTCAGAACTAAATCCATCGCACTAGAAATATATGTACGAGTGCATAAGGCACATGAGCTTCGCATTCAATTATTTGAATCACGAACCATCCAATCAATGAGCTAGAAAAGTCACAAAGCATTCAAATACACAAGAACATAGAACATCATTTAGATATACTGAAAACGGAAAACGAAAACGAAAACTAAAGAGCTTGCACTTATCTTACATGCACAATGTTGACACCCCACTCGGTCATATATCCTGTACAGATAGTTGGACATTTCAGCAAGGGAGTGTATAAAAGGCGCGGCAGAATTGTGCTTCGTGTTATTACTTGACCACAATATCGAATTTGAACAACACACGTAAACGTTGCTCAATACATAGCATGAAGTGCGTTTCCTAGAAGTAATATTGAACATCGTCAACACAACAGCCGAGCAAAAAAAAAAAAAACATCGTCAACACAACAGCATGAACATCCATTGAAGACAACACCAAACCTATTGTTGCAACCATAATTATCTCTAATCTGTTAGAGATTTTCAAAATAAAAGAGTCGTCGTTTTGGTTTTGTAAATTTCCTTGTTTCCTTAGAATGCTTGGTTTTCCTCTTTGTGAGCTTTGTCCCACATTGGTTAATTGAGAGATGTTGGAGTGATATATATTAGGAAACCTTCCTAATATGAATAACTAATTATCTAGTGTGGTGCAGCTCTATGGTGCTTCACACCATATCCGACGGAGCACCCACACGCGCGCGTGGCGTGGGCTGTGGTGCTTTAGAGGTGGCCTGCCTATAAATAGACCACTACTTGACAGGATTCGTACATATACTCGTACATATGCCAAATTTCTCCCACATCTCTCTCTATATTTTCTAGCATTCATTCTGCATTCTGTTTTGCTGCATAGCAGGTTTATCTTGAAGGCAGATTTGCTGTAACCCTTTGCATACCGTCTGATGGGGGCAAATACTGTCGTTAGGAAAGCGACATAGTAATGACTCGAAGTGTTTTCAGCATTTTTGGAGATTTCGCCAACAAGTCAAAATTTGCAGCAACGGTTTTTCCAACATAATCCAACCTCTTATTTGCTTTGTGATCTTCACAACTTGAAATAACCGAGAGCAGAGGTTCCATCAAGCCCTTTAGAATAGTAGTGTGCAGTGAAGTCACACACTGTCGTATATCTATGAACGAATTTAGAGAGAGAGAGAATTGAGCGTGAGAATTCCTCTTCTATTTTCCATTAACAGAGAAAAGGGAATATATACAGCCCTACAATACAAATGACTAAAGTGCCCTTATGTACAAAGAATTTAACAAATAGCACCCTAGCTACTACATCCTAACCACATGAGACATGTCTCATTACAAGAGGCTAATACAATCTAACACTCCCCCTCAAGTTGGTGCATAGATATTAATCATGCCCAACTTGGAGAGGATACGATGAAACACCTTACTACTAAGACCTTTAGTAAACACATCAGCCAATTGGTCCTCGGATTTCACATAAGGCATGCATATTACACCACTGCTCAGCTTCTCTTTGATAAAGTGTCTATCAATCTCTATATGCTTTGTCCGATCATGCTGAACGGGGTTATGAGCGATATTGATAGCAGCCTTGTTATCACAGTACAGCTTCATAGAACTGTGATCAGCAATTCCCAAATCATGCAAAAAAGTTTGAAGCCATAAAAGCTCACAAACACCATGTGTCATGGCTCTGTACTCAGCTTCTGCACTTGACCTCGCTACCACAGATTGCTTTTTGCTTCTCCACGTAACTAAATTCCCACCAAGGAAAGTGCAATAGCCAGAGGTAGAACGTCTATCATCAATAGATCCTGCCCAGTCTGCATCAGTGAAGGATTCCAACCTCAAATGACCATGGTTTGAAAACAAAATACCTTTGCCTGGAGAGGATTTTAGGTACCTCAAGATAAGATAAACAACATCAAGGTGAGAAGAACGAGGGTCATGCATAAATTGACTGACAACTCCCACCGCATAAGAAATATCTGGACGTGTGTGAGATAAGTATATCAGACGACCCACAAGTCTCTGATATCTTTCCTTATCCGCATGCTCTCCCACGCTGCCAAGATGATGATTGACCTCAATAGGAGTGTCAGCGGGCTTGCACCCCAGCATCCATGTCTCCTCCAAGAGGTCAAGAATATATTTCCTTTGGGAAATGAAGATCCCTTTCTCAGATCTAGCCACCTCCATGCCAAGAAAGTATTGCATCGCCCACAACTCCTTAATTTCAAATTCCTTGGCAAGAAGAACTTTAAGCATCTGAAGCTCATTCACATCATCACCTGTCATAATTATGTCATCCACATAAACTATAAGGATGGCAATCTTACCATCACTCCTCTTGGTGAACATAGTATGATCAGCATGACTCTGCGTGTATCCAAGTTTCAACATGGCCTTGAGAAATCTGTCAAACCACGCTCTTGGTGATTGTTTCAAGCCATAGAGAGCCTTCTTCAACCTACACACCTTGCCCTCAGTGGTAGAGGAAGAAAAACCAGGTGGTATATCGATATCCATATACACCTCTTCTTCCAAATCACCATGAAGAAAAGCATTTTTCACATCAAACTGTTGAAGTGGCTAGTTTAGAGTAGCAGCACAGGACAACAAGGTGCGAATAGAGTTCATCTTGGCCACTGGAGCAAAGGTTTCTTCATAGTCAATGCCATATGTCTGAGTATAGCCTTTGGCAACCAATCTTGCCTTGTACCTCTCAACAGTGCCATCAGCTTTATGCTTAACCGTGAACACCCATTTACATCCCACTGCATTCTTTCCCCGAGGAAGAGACACTAACTCCCAGGTGCCATTTTTCTTCAAGGCCTTCATCTCCTCTACCATAGCTTCATTCCACTTAGGAATTGCAAAAGCTTCCTTCCAACCCTGTGGAATAGGTATAGAAGAAAGAGAAGAAAGAAAGGTAGAGTACGAAGGAGACAGACGAGAATATGAAACAAATTGCGAAATGGAATGTTGGGTACATAATCGAGCTGGCACTTTATGTGTACGAATTGACTTTCTATGAGCAATAGGCACATCAAGATCATCAAAAAGAAGGGATATAGAGGAAGGAGATTTACCAGAAGACTCAGCTGAAGCGTCAGGAACTAGAACTGGTGATGATGATTGGTACTGTGGTAATGCACCAGGTTGGCCATTTTTCTTGCGAGTGAAAGTTTTTAACTCAGGTCTGTCCAATCTTTCTCTTGCATCCGGCATTACTCTTTCTCCAGATTCAGGTTCCTCTCTCTCCCCTTCAGGATTACTAAGGCTGGGAGATGCCTCCTCCCCCTCACCAATGTTCTCCCCTGTAACAACATTCTCCCTCTCACCAATGTTCTCCCCTGTAACAACATTCTCCCTCTCACCAACAGTTGGGGGAGAGTACCACAAATCAAAATCACAAGGTGTCAACATCTCTTCCCCTCTAGTCAACATCTCTTCCCCTCTAGAACTCTCCCCCTGAAGAGATGGGGACGAGAGAGGGTAGAAGGGTTGGTGTTCCCAAAAGGTGACATCCATTGAAACAAATTTCTTTCGAGAAAGAGGGTCATAGCAATGATACCCCTTTTGAGTGGGAGAGTAGCCAAGGAAAATGCATTTACGAGCTTTAGGATCTATGTTTCCACCGGGGTGGTGAGGAGCATGCACATAACAAACACAACAAAAAATCTTAGGAGGAAGAGTAGAGACCCGAAAGTTACCAGGAAGGAAGTCCAAGGGAGTCCGGAATTGAAGAACACTGGAGGGCATTCGATTAATAAGATAAGAAGCTGTAAGGATGGCCTCGCCCCAAAAATGTTTAGGAACATTCATAGTAAACATAAGAGAACGAGCCACCTTAGCAAGATGCCGGTTCTTCCTTTCCGCAACTCCATTTTGTTGCGGTGTACCCACACAAGTAGTTTGGAAAAGAATGCCATTGCCATCAAGATATGACTTGAAGGGACCGTTCATATATTCAGTCCCATTGTCACAACGAAGTATCTTGATGTTGATATCAAATTGTGTGTGCACCATCTTATGAAAGGACTGAAAGCATGAGAAAACTCCATTTTTTGCTCGGAGTAGATACACCCAAGTTATACGAGAATGACAATCAATAAAGGTAACAAAATAGCGATAACCAGAAATAGAGGTAATGGGGGAAGGACCCCAGACATCAGTGTGGACAACCATAAAAGGAGAAGCACTCCTCTGATGAACAGGAGCATAAAATGAACGTCTATGTTTTGCAAGTTCACAAGCTTCACAAAAGAACCTACTTCTAGAACATCGTTTAGTCAAAGTAGGATAAAGTTTCTCTAAGATACCAAAAGAAGGATGGCCAAGTCTACGGTGCCACTGATGCAATAAAGGAAGAGCGGAACCCGTATCCGCCTCAAGAGCATGACCCATGGAGGAGGGTGTAAGAGATGAACAAGGCACAGACTCCAAGAAATACAGGCCATCCTGAGCTCTACCAGTACCAATCGTCTTTCCCGTTCCCAATTCCTGAAAGACACAATGAGTGGGAAAAAATGTTACTGAACAATTCAAAGATTGTGTGAGACTACTAACAGATATAAGATTAGTAGTAAAATTTGGAATATGGAGAACAGAAGAAAGGGGTAAGGTAGATGAGTAACGAATGGAACCTTTCCCTGAAATAGCATATAGGGATCCATCAGCTACTCGAACTTTGTCCTTAGCAGAGCAAGTGGAGTAGGAATCAAAAAAGGAAGAGCAACCTGTCATATGGTCCGTAGCACCGGAATCTATTATCCAAGGAAGAGAAGAAGTGGCGGTAGATGCACTAGGTTGGATACCTGTGTGAGCAAAGGAGGTAGTGGAAATAGGAGCTATGGAAGACAGGGTATCAAGCTTAGCCAGTAGGCACCTGAGAGTTTGTAACTCCCCCTGAGAAAAAGTACCAACAGGAATATTCTTGTGATCCTCCGACATACCGTCCATTGTCAAATAGCTCGAAACAATCCCGTACGTATAGTGCAGAACGGTACCCAACAGTGGCAAATACAATCCAAACAGCTCCCAAACAGGGACTACGAAACTGCCCTAACAATAAACTGCAAACCCCGAATACATAGAGGCACAAACCCTTCAGACTATATTGCAAGTTATAGATGAAGTCCAAAAAACCTCTTGTACGTTCAGAAAATGTCGACTCACGGGTAATCAAAAGAACCCAGCGGACTACTACTCAAACAGTTCAGCAAAAGCAAAGAGGGACCTCAGATAACCAGGCCCAGTCACTTTCAGAAGCAAAGAGGCGTTAGCGGAAGCTTACAGAGATGATCAACAGCAACAAACATAAAAAACGAGCACATACCAGATCTTGGAAGCAATGGGCAGCAGAAAAAATACCCAATCGGCACCAGAAAACACTCAAAACGAGTTCAACCGGAGGTAGAAAGACCTCAAACGAGAACAACCTGGGTTCGCCGAAGTTCGCCAGAGGTCGTCGGTAGTCGGCGAGAGTCCAGGTGGAAAAAGATCTGGTGCCCTAGATCGTGATGCTCTGATACCATGAACGAATTTAGAGAGAGAGAGAATTGAGCGTGAGAATTCCTCTTCTATTTTCCATTAACAGAGAAAAGGGAATATATACAGCCTTACAATACAAATGACTAAAGTGCCCTTATGTACAAAGAATTTAACAAATAGCACCCTAGCTACTACATCCTAACCACATGAGACATGTCTCATTACAAGAGGCTAATACAATCTAACACTCTATATACGGGCGGATTATCTTCTGACAACAATTCCTTGATCGGGCCACAAATCTCTGTCGATGGATGACGGTATGTGGTGAAAAAGCATGCCACGGACAGTCTTGGGTCCACGTGGTTTGCCAAGACTCTGGTGCTCAACACTTGCGAATTTGTCATTCGATACAAGCTGTAAAAGTACACGAACGAACAACAACCCATCAATAGTGCTAGGCATCGTTAAAATCGATCAGCAACCATCATGAGAACAAACTGCAACATAAACGACATCTGCACAAGGAGGATAGAAACACAGAGATGCGCAGAGAAAGAAAAGAGAACAACTACAAAGGGGTTTTACCTGTAAGAGATCTCCAATGTTTACAACCAAAGCTCCAGGAACAGGAGGTACATTGACCCACTGGTTTTGTTGGAACTTTGGTGTATTTGTAAAACATGGTATTTTCTCTAGTCCCACATTGGGAAGTTACAAAACCTTTATCTACTTTAAATGGATTTGCACTTTAGTGGGTTTGTAAAAGAGGACCCAAGGAGAGGTCTCGCGTGCTCAGGAAAATGGGCGGCAATTTGGAAAACTGATTCGGAAACCAGTTAACCGGGTGCGCGTCACGAGTTATTTGCGCAGGAGGGGGATGCAAATCCGGGATTTGAGCCTCGCGCACATGCTAGTTAAGCCCACATTTTTGCTACTGATTAAGAGATGATTTCGGATTGATTAAAAAACGTGTGCATAATCAAAGGAATTTGATTTCGGATTGATTAAAAAATGTGTGCATAATCAAAGGAATTTGATCTGTTTTCCAAAACCAACGCCTCAGCCTGCACCTATAAATTCAGCGTTTCACAATTGTTCTCAACACAGAAAAAAAACCAACTCTCTCTTCCTCCCCTAAAAGTCTTTTCTCAGTTCGAGCATTAGGGTCGATTGTGTGTTTTGTTCTCGGTTTTTCTTCTGTGCAGAGGAAGGCTGAACATATGAGGAATTCTGGGCTGATTTATCCCGGAGACGGCGGGGCAACGACGAACTGCTTGCACTATCTGGGCAGAGCCGCGAAACGTCTTAAAGAAAGCGACCTAGTCCGCGACTCAACCCAGACACCGTTCTACAATATGGTATTCCGTATTTCGATAGCATCATCTCGAGGTAATCCGTTCTTGTTTTACTGCAGTTATTCCAACAGGTTTTGATGCAATACTCGGAGTCCCCCGATGCCATCTTGAAGTAGGATCGTCAGGAAATCAGGATTGGAGTGTTTGGACGTGCCCAGGGTCAGTTCCGGCTCCGGGCAAGCAGGGTAATAGTGACTTAAGATTGCATGCCCCTTCAAACAATCTAAGCCAGTTAGGTGGTCAGGTTTGAGCCCAAGCGCCTCCGATAGCAGTTCAAATAAAGGTGCAAAAAGTACACATAATTACATGTTTTCCTTGTTTTCTAGTATATTTATCGTCAGCCCAGTAGGCTGACAATAGCAAGACCGTTGTAATTAAAACGTGATATACAACAAAAATATCAAGTGCCAAAAAATTAATGGATCCAATATCGTAGAAACCTGTAAGAGAATTTCAAACCCAATCCGGTGAAGGCCACCAAAACGCAGGTGGAATTTTCCCTTCCTTCAGCCGTCGAGCATTAGAGTCGGCGTGGCCAAAGTCACTCAGTCTCTCCAGACAAAGGCCAAAGTCACCCGCAGAAGAGGCATATATAGTTCTCCCCAAGAAGAATATTTTGCAAAGCTAAATAGGTACACCAAATATTTACGGCCTGCCAATTTCAATCGCATTAGATAGATAGAGAAAATTTATTGTCATTCAATAATAAATACGAGACCGTGTCTATGGATTTTGAGACTGTGTGTGGTACAAAGAATTTCGGAAGTAGGTACTCAAGCATTTGACTTAATTTGGAATGGTATAATTACAGTTAATTCTAGGTTACTCGGGGAATCAAACCCAAATACCAACTGCACAACCCAATTTACCAGTATTGAACGACTCCTATAGAAATCTTAACCTACCATATTATGCTTTCTCTCGCCAAAAACGAGTGCACCTCATTCTAATCCTAAAACATACGTCACATTTCCTCTTCTCCTTCCCCTCCTTCCCCATCGGGTTTATACCCAAATTTGGGCACTTTCTCTTCTCCTTCCCCTCCCTCACTACAAGAAAATCGTTCTATAGCAACGGTCGAAAGCGTTGCCAAAAAGCCGAAAAACCGTTGGTAGAGACCCATTTAGGCTATACCAACGGTTGGTCAAACCGTTGCAATATATCCGTTGCTGTAGGGGTATAGCAAAAACCAACCACTGTGTGACGTAAGCCTAGCTGACATGGCGCCCATGTGGCGCCCGCGTGGCGGGCGAAATTACCTTGCTTCTCCGGGGAATCGAACCCCCGACCTCGCGTGTGCGCAAACCAACTATGCTAGCCCATAACTTGTGTAAAAACCTAAGCCTTTTAATATTTATACTATACTAACCGGACTTTTTAAATCCTTTTTTTTTTAAATCCGGTTTATACTATACAAACACTTCTAATATCATTTTTTTTCCCGATCGGAAGCGTTTATTTTTTACATAATAAGGAGTACAATATTTCTACGAAGAATGAAATTATTATTACATAGAATTTAACGCTAGGTTCAATAATTACCTTTTAAAATTGGTATAAATTGACATGCACCTTGTACCAAAAAAAAAAAAAAACCTCTCTGTTTTCCTTTTTTTTTTTCAATATTAATTTTGCCTTTTCTAAATTTTTGTTAGATTCACATAATTTTTTTTGATTGGTCAGTTATTTCTATGAGATGAGTCTAAAAAAAAAAATGCAATTAAAAGCATAAAAATCAATATGGGCGAAAAAATATCAAACAACTAACATTTGTTGTCTTTAGTGTCATCTTATATGATTTTTTTTTTTAACTTTTGTCCACAATTTTATACTTTTTTTTATTCTTGTGAAGATGAATGATTAATCCCAAAATGAATGATTAGTTTCAAAAATTACCACAAAATGCTAAAAAAATACGTTAAATAAACAATACCGGAAAAAATACCAACAAAAATTTAGGAAAAATAGCCCTAACAAAAGCAACGGTCTCGATCATCATGATTGTGTCACGGTTGAGTGGCTAAAGTACGTTCAAGAATGAAGTTAATCGAGTATCGCTACATACTTATCAGACAAAAAAATTCATTTTATTAATGAAATTGTCCATCGATAAAGAAATTTTCTAAATCCGATCGAGCCAAATTTGTACGAGAACGATTTAATCAACATGAAAAAAAAGTCAACCGTCTCGATCGTTAGTTCGGATTTGGAAAATCGATCGCATGAAAGAAAATTGGTTTTGGCGGTGTGAAAATCTAGTAACGGTTATTAGAAACCGTTGCTATAGGCCGGTTTATAGTAACGGTTATTGGAAACCGTTGCTATAGGCCGGTTTTTAGTAACGGTTGCATGAAAACCGTTGCTATAGTCTTATAATCTAGTAACGGTTGCATGAAAACCGTTGCTATAGTCCTGTTTCTAGTAATGTTTTGAAAACCGTTGCTACACACCATCTATACCAACTGTTTTTTGAACCGTTACTAAAAAAACCGTTAGGAGATCCCAAATTTCTTGTAGTGCCTTGGGTTTATACCCAAATTTGGGCGGCAGGAGGGGAGCAACCAATCCCTGCCTTCAGATTTGGTTTATCTTTCCCTTCTCCACCAAAACCGTTTGCCGTTTGCCGCCACACCGCTTCTGAGTTTGCAGCTGCGTGATCGCCAGTTGCTTCTTAAGTAGCCGACTTGGGAGCTTGATTGATAGGAGGCTAGGCAAGAGAAGGGCTGCTCAATGACGGAGGCAAGCGTATTTTTTGCTTTATTTCGTTTTGTCCGGATTTAGTCAAGTTTTTGTCCGAATTTAATTCGGTGGTTTGTTGGTCATGTGCTTGGTATTATTAGTTTTATTTTCTGCGAACCTAATCTCCCTGGGCGAATTTGAAAAAGGCTGATTGCCCTCTCTAATGGTTTATCCGATCTATGGACGCCCATTTGACCCCATGGGATTCCTCTCTGTTGTGTAGGCTTTCGGCTCACAATTGGGAAAAAAAAATGACTCCATCGGGGCCCCTAATGGAATACCAATTGTAACCATCTAATTCATGGGATCCGGACCATCCATCTTGGTAATCAATGGTCCGGATGTGTTTGCATTTTTGACCGGTACCGAAACCTCCAGCTACAGCCCAATCGCACAACTAAACTGCCGGCACAACCCAGACACGCAACGAAATCCTAACGCAGTTGAAGACTCTGGCCAAACAACTCAACCAGAGGCGGCTCCACATTGATGATTCAATGGTCAACTGAACACTCAAAACAAAAAAATTTGCTTAGAATACATGTAAAATTTTTGAACTAACCTTACTTTGAACACTCAACCCAAATATCAATGAACACCTAACTCAAATGTCAATGAACACCAAATTGTAATAGTCTTGAACACCTAACCCAAAAAGAATTGAACATCCAACCCAAAACCAAAACACTCAATCACAACCCAAATACAGCTCACAATCATAATGAAAAAAGAAAGAGAAAAAGAAGAATATATAAGAGCAAGTAGTATGTTCTGCATTCTTTCTCCATCTTTATTGTTGATGGTCTAAATGTGTTAATTTCGCATTCATGAAAATAGCTACATTAATTTTTTTTCTTTAGTTATCTTATAGAATTACGGACAAAAGCTTTAAAAAAAATTCAACTACGTTGCAAAATCCCGTTAACTTGAATAATATTCCTTTGAATTTAAGACTACGATAAAAAATCTTATCATATCATCCTAAAGAATAGCATATTTTTGAGAAGGTCAGCCCCAATATACTCGCTACAATTTCTTTTAAAAGAGTTTTAGTAGATTAATACGTTGGTTAAACGTTAATAAAATAATATGAGAACTCGTTTAGGACAACTGTAAAATTTTATCCCCTCTATTCTTGAAATACTGTCGCGCAATACAACAACTTTCAAAAAAACTATTTCTTTTTGTAAAAAAATATAGTATATAATTTTGAGTTCTCATTTTGCCTCGTAGTTAATTTTTTTTACAACAGAAGTTATGTTTTTTTTTTACCGTAATATTTATACTAATTTATGAAATTTTGTACATAAATTATTGGTAAATAAATCAGCTAGTAGAATTAAGGTAATTTTTGAACACCCTAACACAAATTTCTGGAGCCGCCACTGAACTCAACCAATACTAAACCTAAAATTATTAATTCACCACCAACACCCACTGGACCTAGAAACACTAGACCAGTACAAGTCGGACTGGGAGACCAGCTGGAACACCACCAGGCCAAACAGCCGGCAAAAGGACAAGAAAAGCAACAATAAAAAAAAAACCCTAACTCCAGCCTCACCTTTATTAGCCATACTTGCCGGACCACCGCACGCCACGCCTACCCAGCTCTGAGCTGCACCAAATCCGCCGAACAAAATAACAATGAGGACTCAGCATTAAATCCGAAAATAAAAAAAATATAACGGTGTGATTGTGTCTGTGTGCGGGCAGAGTAAGTGTTGGAGTTTGTCCCACATTGGTTAATTATCTCCTCCAAAACTAATATGTGAGCCTGGGCGGCCTCTCCACTCTTTGCCAATTGGTTTGGAGTTGGATGCTTTAACATGGTATTAGAGCTAGGGTTTCGAAGGCTTTTCCCCTTTGTCTGTGTCATAGTTGCACTTTCTTTCATTGTGATCCGTGTATTCCGGATCCTTTGTTTACCTCTCCACGTGCGAGTCGGGGGTCGCACGTGCGGGGGAGTGTTGGAGTTTGTCCCACATCGGTTAATTATCTCCTCCAAAACTAGTATGTGAGCCTGAACGGCCTCTCCACTCTTTACCAATTGATTTGGAGTTGGATGCTTTAACAGTAAGCGAAGGAAATATTTGAAACCCTAGCAGGCCTGATGGGGACCTAGACTTCAATAGTTCTCCGGAAAATCTCACCTTTACAGGCCAAATATATAAACTGTATTACCTTGTGATCGAACAGTAGCTAGGTTCCAGAGAAGGGATTAAACTTGTAGCCCTACATTTTATTTATGAGTAATGCTATTGGTACCGACCAATAGCATAGGGAAAATGCACCGACGGCTACTGGACGGCCGTCTCCGGCCACCGGACAGCCGATCCAAGCCGTCCAAAAATTTTAAAAAATAAAACCGAGTGGGCCTTCGTGAGAATCAACGGCATCCGAGGTGTTTAGGATGCTTGATCGGAGCACCCCGTTTTCGTGTATATATGTATATAAGTGTATATACACGAAAAATGCATGCTCGGATCAAACACCCTACACACTTCGGATGCCGTTGATTCTCCTGTAGGCCCACTCGGTTTTATTTTTTAAAATTTTTGGACGGCTCGGATCGGCCGTCCGGTGGCCGGAGATGGCCGTCCGGTGGCCGTCGGTGCATTTTCCCTACGGTACCATCGATACCAATATCATTTTCGTTTATTTATAGGATAAATCTCAATGACACCCCCTCGATTTCAGACAAAACACACTGCACACCCCTTTACTTTCTGAAACCACTCTAAAGTTTTTTTGAATAAAACAAAAAATAAGTCAAAATAACATATTTTTATCTTTAAAAAAATTTGAGTTTGGATCATAATTTTTTACTTTTATGATTCCTGACGTCAAGACAAATCACTAATCCACAAAATTTTGACACAAAACTAATAAATGCGATTTTTTTAAATAAAGACAAGAATCCCCTAATTATGGGTTTAATAGGATGATTTCAGAGCAGTGCCAACACCACAGCGTTAGAGCATCTCCTACCGGCTCAACAAATGCTTACTGCTAGCATAATTACCGAGCGGCACTTGCACTTGTGGTTTCCAACCGACACGGCAAACCAAGAGGCAAAATGCCTGATGTCACTCCCGCACGGCACTTGTTACTTTGTCAGTTGTAGCCCATAATGCATTGGAGTGCGTACTTGGCTTGTATTCCTTTCCTGATTACTATACATTTTCTTTTCTTATCAATGGAACTATCCTAAACTTTTGGAAAAAAAAAAAAAAAAAGCGCTAATCCTTGTGGGTGTGTATAGAGTTTTCACTTTTGACTAAATGGTATTTTTGGTAATTTGCACTTGGTTTTTCAAACTGGTCATTTCCTCTAACTAAATGGACTAAATAATATTTTTAGTGGAAATAACATTTCTATTGCCATTAATCCAAAAACAAAAAATATGCGAAACTCAGAAGCACAAGGATGTTCTTATTTTGAAAGAGAAAATGTCCATATCATTGAAAATTTGTATGAGTAGGAATTCTCTTTTTATTTTTTTAGGAGGGGCAAGAGGGTAATTTCACTTAACTACACGAGTAGAAATTCTCAAGAAAACGAAAGATGGCTTGTCTAAAGTTTAGGTTTGGACTGCAGATGTGCAGTCCAAGTGATTGCAACCTTTGATAGTGTTTTTAATGGTTTAGATTTGTTTTCAATTTTTTACCGGTAATAAAAGACTTTTACCGATAAAAAATTCAACAAATCTGAACCATTGATTATCAATCTGAACCGCACATTCTTCTCTCTTTTTTAGTACATTCCGCACATCTTTATCTGCATTTGAGAAACTGAATCCAAACAAAACCCACCCTATCATTCCAAAATCAAATGCCTGATGTGACGTCCATTTTTGCCTGACGTAAGCAGTTACCTAGCTGGTGGATTTTCTAGAAAGAAGAGGAATAAAAAATTTGTATTGATTGATTTATTTAACAAAAATGCATTGTTCAGTGGCCGAAGTGTTTGATACTCTATCCTTCCAACAAATTCTTGAAAAGGATAGCTGTGAAATGGCAAGCTCCTCCCAATGGTGTTTTCAAAGTCAATGTCGATGGGGCCTCCAATGGAAGTCCAAGACAGGCTGCGACTGGAGAGGCAGTTTGTGATGACGGTGGGAATTGGATTAGGGGCTTTGCTTGTAGAATTGGTAATTTGGATGCTTTAAGGGCTGAACTTGTGTGGGATATGGTGTTATGTCATGTTGTGTTAATTACAACTTGATCACCTTGATTAATGAGCAACGTAATATAGGCTGGATGTCTGAATCAATCTTTGGTTGGAGAGGCTAATGGTTGCGCCCATAATCTAACAAGGTCGGGTCTGTAGTTAGACCGAGGAAAACAAGTGTTTGATCAAGCCCCATATCAATCGTGTTGGAGGCTTTGCGCAATGACCGCGGTAGTCTTGGAGTTCATCGAGCTACTGTGTCAAGTGTTTTTGTTTCTCTTATGTATTAAAAAAAAAAAGAGGGGAAAAAAACATAGAATACAAATGTGAATGATGTATATAAAATTCGATAGCAAGTAACTTGGCATACCATCCTTCCAAAGTTCGAATTCAAATGTGGTGATCGTTAATGACTCATAACCGTGGGATCAAACTATCTTCTTTTTTCCTTTTTTGTACTTCGGAATTATAAGATTAAACTGTCAAATGACTCAAATAGGAATGTACCACCAAATAGCTAGTAAAATGGATTCTTCATCATTTTGCCCTTCAAAAAAATAAAATAAAATGGATTCATCTTTAACCAAAAGTTTTTAAAAATGCAGAGGCAATGAATTAAATCCTAACACTAAAATGCTACTCCATCCGTCCCGATTTGTTTGTCCCATTTTTGACTTTTTGAGAGCATTTGACCTCTTTAAAAATTGTCTATAATGTTTTTAATATGCAATACAGATCTTATTTTGTAGATCTCAATTAGTTTTATTATATAAAAATCTTCAAAATCATAAAAAATATTATAAAATGTAATATATAAATATATTTTTGAAAGACACAAATTTCGATAAGTGATCACTGAACCTTCAATCAAATTGGGACGGAGGGAGTACCTCATAAGGAGGTGATCAAATTAATATGAGAAACTCTTAGGTTGCCGCTGGAGTCCTCACCTAACACCACAGCTTGACTTAAAGAGTCGTAGGAATGAATATGTCACGTGAAATCTCATTAAATGATAAACCATGAATGTTAAAAAATAAATTTCTAAAACGACGATTGAAAATTGAAATAATATATGTGTTTTTATAAAAATATGCAAACTGTGATCAAATCACTTCCAATAATGAATCTCAATTGTTATTAAAACATGATATACAACAAACATGGTAAAACACAAATACCAAATAATATCAAGTGCCACAAATCATTGTATCCAATATCATAGTGGCCTGTAAAAAAAAAATTCTAAGACAATCTGGTGAAGGCCGGATTGGGAAATCTCGTGGTGCAAGACCCTGTAAAGCACCTTGTAGGGCGCACACGGGCCATCGATCTTGACAATGAATGGTTGAGATATGATTTTTAATTATGACCAGTAAAAATCATTTATTACCGGTCATAATTGATTTTTGATCTGGACCGTTAATTGATGAGATCAACGGCTGTGCGCTGCACTACAACCCAGTGGTGTAGCCAGAAATCTATGTAAGTGGGGGCACCTTTTAAACACATTTCAACCAAAAAAAATCGTACTAAGCAACATAAAACGTTTGTGCTAAGAATTAAAAAACCTAACATATTTATTAATATAGTAGATTATATAGAATATTAGAACAATCGAATTGCTTGAATTGTCTCAGCGTATCAAGTCTAAGAGCAATTCACTATACACTATTTAGCAATATTGCTCCCATTGTTAATAATTGTTAAAGTATAAAACGTATAGTCCATGGTTTAGGCATTTTTTAATTTTGGACATTATGCATTAGAGAGTTCCAGTTTGTAAGTGATTGCTATTTTTCACATTAGACGTCTCATTTTGCCATGCAGTGTAATGACAATGTTTAAATATGTGAAACAAAAAATTGAGAATGAAATGATATTCGATATGTCTTAGAAAGATTAAAAGTAAATTTATGAAATATAATTAACTAGACAAATACATAATATACATTTTAAAATCTTAAATTTAAAACAAATTGAGTGGGGGCGCCTGCCCCCGCTCCCTCCGCCACTGCTACAATCTCCGTAGGGCACTCCGCCTTATAGGATCCCCGGGTCCGTGAAGGCCACCAAAATGCAGGTGGAATTTTTCCTTCAACCCCGTTTGGCATTAGAGTCAACGTGGCCTCACGACTCGGTCGCTCTAGACAAAGGCCAAAGTCACCCGCAGCGGAGGCATAGATGTAATGAGTGATAAGAAGTGGAGAGAGAGAGAGAGAGAGAGAGAGAGAGAGAGAGAGAGAGAGAGAGAGAGAGACAGAGAGAGAGAGAGATATTTATTGAAAACTGTGCAGAGAGTAAAAAGTTATTCTAAAAAATGGGAACCAAGCGAAGTGAATATTTTGCAAAGCAAAATATGTTCACCAAATACGGCCTCTCAAATTCAATGACAATAAATAATCAAGTGAGTATAAACCGTTACTCCTTTCATCCCTTTTTAATTGTCTAGCTTTGTAACTCCAACTTAATAAGGAGACGTGTATCATTATTACACTTTTCACATTAATTTTTACCTTCATTTTCTCTACTTCACTTTTAATTTACTAACTTTTCAAAAAAAAAAATCTAATTTTAGGCGCAAAATGAAAAATATGATACCAACTTTTACTCACTAACTTTACAAAATGAACATTTATTAAGGGACAACTCAAAATAAAATACTGGACACTAAAAAAGAACAGAGGGAGTATCTACAATGGGATCTCATGCGAACACTTTATTTAAAATTTCAATGACATACTTTTTTTAAAATTTGTTTTAGAAAAAAAACTGTTCCTTATCCCATATGTAATTGAGTAATTCCATGCAAATCGAACATGGGATCGAGCAGCTTAGGAATATGATGTCGTTCTCCTTGTTCCTGTTAGTCTTTGTAATAATTTAAAGATTAATAAAACAATGGGTTATTTACCGAGACACCCCTCAACATTTACCCGTTTTTTACGGACACCCCCTCCACGAATTCTCGCTACAGCGAGACCCCCTCATTAAAGTTTTTTTTGTCCCGTACACCCCTTCTGTTAGAGTTCCGTCAAGTTCTGTTAATTTTTTTACTGAAATTATTTCAAAAATAATAAAATATTCCAATATTACCCTCAACTATATTTCCTCTCTTCCCTCAATCCTTCCTTCCTCCCAGCCCAGTAAACCATAGCCGCCCCACCCTCCTCTCCATCTCCGACGCCGTCGCCGCCACCCTCCTCCCTCGGCGACCACCCCTCCCTACCCCCAACTCCTCCTTCTTCAGCGTTGTTGTCGACCACCACACCCACCGCCTCCTCGCCACCTCCGCTCCCCCTCCCTCAACGCCCTCACTGCCTTCGACCTCCTCCCCCCCAAACTACAACAAAACCCTATTGCCGACATCACCAATGCTCCCCTAATTGACTCACCCGTCATCTCTCTATCTCTCTCTCTCCAAGATAGCAATATACCACACAATCTTCGTGAACAAGGAGCTCTCTAAATCCACCTCCGTCTTCAGCCTCCGCCACCACGACGACCCCACGACCAACACCACCACCGCCTGCCGGAGATCCAGATCGACATCGGCAAGCCCAACCACAGGATCGTGTTCCCCGATCGAGCGCCGTCGAGCAGGGAGAGCAGGGCCACAAGCGCCGCCGACTCGGCGTCGTTCGACGGCGGAGGAAGTACTTGGGCGGCATCGTACGTCAAATTCCTAAATAAGCCACCAGTTCTATTTTTGATTAATTAAAAGCTAAACACCAGAAAAAGGATACAACTAGTAATCATAATAAACTCAAATCCTTTGGCTGTTCAATCTTCTGGGTTAGTGCAACTCCATTTTGCTTACGATATGCTTCTGCAATCACTTGAGTTGGATTTGGCTTATCTGCGTTTCACTCGGACTCGATTTGTCCCAAATTTCCACCACTCTCTGGGTCACGGGCAAACATCTATTTCAAAATGCAAAAAGAAGCGAATCTTCCACTTCGTTTTTAATCTGTGACTTTCAGCAGGGGTGATTTTAGAGGAGAGAAAAAGAAATGAGAGAAGGAAATGGAGAGAGAGAGAGAGAGTGGGAGTGGTGCGTGGTGCGGTCGTCAGAGCTGTAATTCTTGCCAGCCATGGTCGGCAGTTGGTAGTGGCGGTGGGTGTTGGTGGGTGAGGTGGAGGAGAAATGGGTTTGGTTTGAATTTCAGCCAAAAGGAGAGGGGAGAGAGTGAAAGTGGTGACTGGTGAGGCAGAAATATGTGAGGGCAAAATGGTCTTTTCAATCATTCCATCCAACGGCGTTAGGTCCCTCAAACAAAAACTTTAATGAGGGGGTCTGGCCGTAGCGAAAATTCGTGGAGGGAGTGTCCGTGAAAAACGGGTAAACGTTGAGGGGTATTTCGGTAAATAACCCTAAAACAATTCGCCATTCAAAACAAAACAAAAAAACATGGGATCAGATAGAATTAGAGATGAAATTAATCCAGAACAAATAGTCTAGAGACTAACAATCTCAGGACTGTTAATCACTTAATCCCATAAGTTTTAATCTACGAATCAAACGAGACTTACGTGGTAAAAGCGAAAAAAATTGGATCAAAGTCAGTAGTCACGCCATCTCACAAAGTCAGCTGGATAAAACCGGTACCGGTTCGTTACCAATACACGAAACTTAACCCAGGCATTAATCCTCAGTACCCCGAAGTCAACCTCTCACCATTGAATTGCCTGTTTCATTCTTAATATTTTGATTGAGAGATGCTATAGACATATCAATTTGTCACACCCCAACCACATTTATCTCACATACATGCGTGTGGATCCCTGGCATTAATCGTGGAATTAATGAGACCTGCATGTACGTATGGAAGAGGGGTGTAGTTAGGGCGTGACAAATTAATATATCCCTAGCATTATTGATTTTGATCACCACACCTTCCTGCATACCGATTTTGATCACCACATATGGGGTTTCGAGGGAGGCTTTTTAGAGTAATGAGTGGAGAGAGAGATAGATTGAGAAAATTTATTGGAGACCGTGCCCATGAGTTTTGAGACTCTACACGAAGCACCCAATGCCCACGTACGGGTCGGATTTGAACCAAGGGTACTCCTTCCATACCCAATCTCTTCACTTTGTACCCATGCATACTCACACCCGATTGGGGGTAGGAGGTTCTGTTGCACTACACGCTGTAATGCAGACTCATGATGTTGTAGTGCACCTCCAAATTCGGCCGTCCATCTCGGCAATAGAGTCATGTTACTAAGTTATGTTTTGTACTTAAATATACTGAACTGTGTGGCCCGTGGTTCTTGGTCCGAGTTCCTCCTCCGTTGATTCATGGATTGCCTAGCCTTCTCCCCTTAACCTGCACAATGAACGCACAACTAAGACCTGGCCGGGGTTGCCCGGCAAGACCCTCCAGCGAGAGGATGAGAATGTGCAGAGAGTAAAGCAAAAGACTAGGGTTTTGGTGTAGAAGAGTGTGTACCTCTTAGGGTTGAGATCCTTCAATATTTATAAAGTCTGCTTGACTTGCTCTCCAAGTACGGGCATGTGTCTTGCACAGGTCGGGTGGCGTTGTCCTGACGTCACCGATTAGATCTGGTAGCCATTTTGGTGTGAGCTGGCGCCCCCATGTGCGTTCATCTTTATCCTTTGGCGTAACTGCTTCAGCACGTGGGGAGACACGTGTAATCACAGCTGGCCAAGCCCCACGATTGGCCGAACCTGGTGGGTGTCTCGTGGGGAGAATCCACTGACCGAGCTGCCTGACTTGAAGGTGGCCGAACCTGGTGGCTCTCTCCTAGCGCCGGTCATAAGGTGAGTGCAATGTGGGTGACTACAAAGCCTCAGTGCAAGCCGAGCCTCGGTGCAAGCCGAGCCTCGGTTCAAGTACGGCTATGCCATCTTCGGCCTAATATTTCAAGATGTACATTCGGATCGTGATGTTCGGCCTACTACATAAAATAAAAAATAAAAAAAGTCATGTTACATATACGCAGACTCACATTAAGTTTGAACAAGTCATGAATCTTGATTACAATATTATTATTGCTTTAGACCTCTTCAATAGCGTTATTTTTTTATTCAATTTTCGCACACAAAGTCCTTGTTTCGAAGTCTGGAATTGCCTATAAAAGGCACTCATTTTTTTTACCAAGGAGCTAGACAACACGGATTCCCGGAATGTCCTTGAGCAAAACATAAGTCTGGCAGATCTTCTACTGAGTAAGAATATTCTTGCAATCTAGGATCAAGTCAGGACGTCCAGATTTTAGTCAAAATTCAGATCACGATCTAAGTCGTTGGATTATGTTTTCAATAGTCCAGATCTGACCATTGAAAATACAATCCAACGGCTTAGAGCAAAAGTCTGGACCCAAATAAAAATCCGGACGCCCTGACTTGATCCGCCCGCTAACATCCTATAGTTTTAAATGTTTCATTATTAATAAAGTATTATTGTCCTGAATTAAACTTTGTTTTTTGATCATGTCCTGAATTAAACTTGTAATTGTTTTTTTTGTGTGTGTCTGTGTTAGTTTACTGGATCGATCTAAGCTACCCATGACACAAAAATGTAGTAGTAGCTGTCATCAGAGGTTAAAAAAAAAAAAAAAAACCAAATAGCTCTGTGTTGAACCTATGTACACCAAGGGTTAGGCGAAATAACAAGTGAACAGTGCAAAAATGTATTGTTGCTAGCTCGCTCCTTTTAACTTTCACGCCAAGGGCGGAACTACAGCCACTATAGGTTCAACAAAATTTTTGTCCAAGTGTTTTTTTAGTCTAGCCCAGGTGCATTCTAGAAAATCAAAAAAAAAATTATATGTAAAATTTTTGTCCAAGTTTTTTTTAGTCTAGCCCATTTATTTGTTTAGCCCAAGCCACAAATCCATTTATTTGTTTTTTGGCTGGTGTGCATGTTGTTAAATTCATAACACTGGCTAGTGTGCTTAGATTTTGCTACTTTTATGTTGTTAAATGCAGAGTACTGGCTGATGTGCGTAAATTTTTACTGATTAAGTTGATAACACTATTTAGTGTGTTTAAATTATAAAATGTTGGTTTTTACAATCTTACTCTTTTAGGCTCTGTTTGGAATCTATAGAAAGGAAAATAAAAAAGAAGAAAAATGAGAGGAAAATAGGAGGGAAAATTTACTATTCATTAAACTTGAAATCTTTCTTTTCTTTTCTCTTTCTCTTCCAACCAAACAATAGGAGGGAATTTTTTTTAATTTTCCTTTCTTTTCCTTGAGTTCCAAACAGAGCCTTAGTTTTAAATTATAATGAAAGAACAAAAAAAATAAAATCCAGACCATTTTTTTGAGATTTGTTTTGTGATTTGTTGATGTCCAGGGTTTTTACGGGAGCATTTTTTTTATATTGTGCTGTTAAAGACACCACTGCGTTAACTCTTAAGAAATAGATATCCGGTGTCCACTCGTTACAATCTGGACATTCACAATAAGCGCTAGCAATATGCGTGGTGCATGGAATAGATTACAAGCCTTCTTTCTTAGAGTTGCTAATATACATATTATATACACTGTTTTGTCCACCAAATTTTTTTTATGTTAACCTATGGCAGAATCAATTCCTAGTTCCACCCTTGTTTCATGCCCCACCAATCCTCTCTATAATCCTTTTTTTTTAACTGACTCTCTATAATCCTTTATATCTATTAAAATATTGTAAAGTAACATTTGTGGAATTATAAAAATATAATGCAAAGAGAGAGAGAAAAAAACCCTGGAACATGAGGAGAGAGAGAATTGTGGGAAAAAATAATAAAATAAGCAATATATAGTGAACAATCCTTAGGTATACATGGGGTGTTTTCGGTAGTGAAAAATTTGTAGATTTTTATTTGTAGTTAAGAAGTTGTTAGGTGTTTCCGGTAGTAAATAAATTGATGAGAAATGTCAAATTGTTTCCGGTAGTGAATAAGTTATTGATGGTTTGTGAGTAGTTATTGTAGGAAAAACAGTGTTTGTTGACAATTTTTTGGTTAGTGGAAATAAAATGATAAAATGCTAAAACTTTTTTGTTAGTAGAAACGAGATGGTAAAATGCGTTAAGTTTTTAATATTTTTTTGTTAGTGGCCGGGGGTGTTTCCACTAGTGAAAACTAGGGCAGAAAAATATTTGTGGTCGAAAAGTTGTTAGGTATTTCTAGTAGTGAATATGTTGTTGAGAAATGTTAAGTTGTTTCCGGTAGTGAATAAATTGTTGATGAATTTGTGAGTAGTTACTGTAGTAAAAAAGTTTTTGTTGACAACTTTTATGTTAGTGGAAACGAGATGGTAAAATGCTGAAATTTTCTTGTTAGTGAAAACGAGATAGTAAATGCGTTAAGTTTGTTGTTGTTTTTGTTAGTGTAAACGGGTAGCGAAGTTTTATGTGGCAAAAGGAAAAGTAAAAAAACCTTAACAGAGGCTGGTATAGTTAACTTTTTGTGTTTTCCTCTCTAAAGTACCTACACCCCGCTTAGCAGCGTTGCCGAGCGATATCCATCCGGCCGTTCATCTCGGCAATGGACAGCTCAGATCTTAATCCAAGCAACGAACGGTCGAGATTTTTATGCACTCGGATTTGATACAAGTCGTCTGTTCCGAAATGAGTGGCCGGATAGGTCGCTTGGCACCGTTGCTTGAATGAATGACCGGATGGACTGCTCAGCACCGCTGCCAAACACGAGGTGCTTGACAGCATCTCCCATTCATAAAAATGTCTATTTACCTAGTCTGGTGCTGTTGCTGGAAGGTAAGCGTACGGATGTATAGCATCTTCTTTCAAATAAAAAGAGTTTTGTGACAAAATTCTTTGTGGCAACTCGAAGGTTGTCATTTGTCAAAATCATATTTTCAGTGACAACGACAGTGGAGTTGCTAATAAAAATGGGAAATGATTTTGCCACCCCATTTTTTGTTAACGGCACTCCCCTGCAAATGTATTTTTGCACCAAAAATTACACTTGTTGGGGAGTGCCGTTAACAAAAAATGGAGTGACAAAATCAGCAGCCATAAAAATTTGTAGTTTGTGCAAGACATGAATGTTGTCAGTAAAGAGTCGTATTTAAGCTCCGTTTGTTTGTTGGCGTAAAATATTTTCCTAAAAAATGTTTTACTTATTTTTTGGTGTTTGGTTGTGCAAAAGACAGGAAAATATACTTCATATGGTTGAAAATATTTTCCGTTTGAAAAGGTCGTAAGTCATTTTTCAGAAAACCTCTTGTGTGAAACAACAATCAACCAAACACTAAAAAATAAAAACGACAACTTTTGTTTTTTGCAAAATTATTTTACAAGGAAAATATTATACATCGAAAAATATTTTACTTTGTTTCAAAGTAAAATATTTGAATCAAAGAAATGGAATACGTGTTGGAAAGCGGAAGCGACTACGAACACACACACTCAAACACAGAGAGAACACAGATTTTACGTGGTTCCCTAAAGAATGGGTACATCCACGGGCAGCAGATTTTACTATGAAATCAGGGAGAAGAATACACAAATTACCCAACTCAACCTCACAATCTCACAACTCTCTATTTCCCACTGGTGGTGGGGGAGTTCCCCCGAAGATACTCCTCTTTCTCACGTCTCTCCTCTGCTCACTTTTTTCCCCGAGTGCTGCTATAGGTACATACACTTATGTACATGTGTCGTGTACATACGCATTTTAAACTCGTCTCGAGTCTTAAAAAAAGGATCCGACCCGCTCATTTTGTTCAAAATAGTTTGTTTACGGTCCCTGTAAAAAATTAACTCAATCCGATATCGGTAAAAATGTTTACAAAACATCCAACTTTGCTAAGAATCCAAGCCTGAATTCTAAAGCAAAGTTGGATGTTTCGTAAATGTCTTTACCGAAATCGGATTGAGTTTATTTTTTACAAAGACTGTAAAAAACTATTTTGAACTAAATGAGTGGCTCGGATCATTTTTTAGAATCTGAGACGGGTCCAAAATACGTATGTACATGGTGTATGTACATGAATATATGTACTCATAGACTTTTCGTAATACCAATGGGCAGCCTTTGGAGACTTCACATCCGGCACACTTGCACACAGCTGCCAATTGCTTTCCTTCTTTTCGGCCAGCCTCATTTTTTCCTTCAAGCCAACCCACACATGGGCGGCTAAATCACATCCCCACAATAATTACCCCACAATAATTAAGTTTAATATTTCAACAATACGTACGTGGTTTTGGGAAATGTCGGACCATCGAGGGGTAAAATGCAAAAATGACTTATGGCCAAAATTAGAGAAAAACAATTTCACTCCGTTGGTGCAAAATGTTCTAGCTTGAAAATATTATCCTCCTTTTTCCAGCCAAACAACGTTACGTCCAAACAAATGGAGCCTTAATCAATATCAAAGTCGAGTTTTTAAAAAAAAATTTAATTTGGGTAATTTTTTTTGAGAAAGCCTTGTGCAAGGAAGTTTCAACATATATATATATATATATATATATATATATATATATATATACGGAGCCGGTTCCAGGGACCCTTAAAAAAACCTCTAAAAAACCCCCCTAAATCTTGATCGGGACCTATGAAATTAAGATTTGGGGTTTTTTTTTAAGGGTCCCCGAAACCGCCCTGATATATATATATCAACCTGTGCTATGCATGGCCATTGAAAGTAAAATATCTATGAAATAATTAAATTATTTCATCACCATATCTTCATTATTTATTACTATTTCAGTTCATACCATGTTTTTGGAGTTTTACTTAAGAAGTAACACAACTACGAAATAGAATTTCTTTGTGGTCGTACCACCTTTAATTTTCTCATCCACCCTAATGCATGTTGATGTTGGAATTAGAAAATATATCAACCCGAAAAGCAACCAAGGGATAGATGGATCAAAAAACGGACATCTCAGGCTGCCAAGAATCCTCTGTTGCGGTGAACTACAACAGGGAAGAAGAGCTAAAGGCTTTTGATGATTCGAAAGCCGGTGTTAAAGGACTAATAGATTCTGGCGTGACAGAAGTCCCTAAGATATTCATCCGATCGCCTGAAGAGATTGCTGAGGAGCTTGCCAGGCGCAAGAGTACTACTGTTTTACAGATTCCGGTTATTGATATCAGTGACATTAAAGGAAGTGAAGGGCGCGAGAAAGTTGTGAACGAAATCCGGATAGCATCCGAGGAGTGGGGATTTTTTCAGGTGGTCAACCACGGCATCCCCCTGAACGTGCTGGATGAAATGATTGACGGAGTCCGCATGTTTCACGACCAGGATTCCGAGATAAAGAAAGCGTTGTATGATCGGGCGAAAAAGGTGAGATTCGAGACTAATTATGATTTGTACAGGTCGAAATCCGCTAGTTGGAGGGACACCTTGACCATCTATAATCTTGCTTCAGATCAACTTGGCCCTGATGAGGTTCCCCCAGTGTGCAGGTATGTAGTCCTTTAGCTAACAAATTATGCTCGTTTCATATGCACACACCAGAGCAAAACGTGCGCATTGGAAAAACGTGATACCACTTGTACTGACCCGCGCCAACTAACCTGCTTACCATTAGCTTAACCACATGGCTAAAAAGACTAACCTCAAGTTATACAGTAGCTGCTCGGACTGGTTAATATATTGCCTCCACTTCCTGTTTTTGCCCGATGTGAGACAACCATTCTAGGGGTTCTCGCAATTCCATGTTGCAATCCCGATCTGCACTAACTAGAATTCAACTAGTAACAAATTCATGGCATTAAAATTGGCAGGGCTACAACAATGGAGTATATGAAGCATGTTACGAACCTGGGAAATACTCTGTTCGAGTTGCTATCGGAGGTTCTAGGCCTGAACCACGACCACTTAAACGCCCTCGAATGTGGTAGAGACCTCACCCTTCTTTGCCATTACTATCCAGCATGCCCGGAGCCAGAGCTAACTTTGGGAGCTGACAAGCACTCAGATCCTACATTCCTCACTGTACTGCTGCAAAACCAACTCGGAGGCCTCCAAGTCATGCACAAAAATCAGTGGGTTGATGTTCAGCCGATTTCCGGAGGCTTGGTAGTTAACATTGGGGTTCTTCTCCAGGTTTGTTCCTAGCTGGTAAATATATCTCTTGTTAAATTCAGTAGCTTTAAAATCAAATTCAGTACCTTATTTTGATTTTCAGATGATATCGAACGACAAGTTCAAAAGCGTTGATCATAGAGTGGTGGCCAACCTTGCCGGGCCGAGAATCTCCGTGGCGTGCTTTTTCGTTGGTGTCGTATCACCTCCGAAGCCGTACGGGCCAATAGAAGAATTGATATCGGTAGAAAATCCTCCCCTGTACAAGGATTTTCTAGTGAGTGATTATTTTGCAAAGTTCTTTTCCAGGGCACTTGACAAATCCAGGGTCGACGACTACAAGATATGAAGCAAACACATAAAGTTCATCTGTGAAGCTAGCTATATTGTGTTGTCCTGTTACACTTTTCCCTTTCATATGAATAAAGTCAGTATCGGTTTTTCTTTTTTTCTTTTTTTTTTCTTTTTTTTTGTGGCAGTATCCATTGAATAATATTGTACTTTTTTTCCTTCGTCAAAGGTTTTTCCCACTAAGTTTTCGCCGACAATGTTTTGAAGAGATATATGTTTTGGTGATTGTATTAGATGCTTTCCATTTCGTTCAAATAAATCTGAATCAAAACCATTATTTTGTACATTGTGATTACGGAGAAGGAAAGAAAGAAAGAAGAGATAAATACCAAAAGGGTTTGTTTTTCTAAGCGTTTAAAGAGAGAAAAAATTGAAGAGATATTTAAACACGAAATGCTTAGAAAAACAAACCCTTTTGGTAAACAAAACAAGAACTTTCGTTAGTGTTTCACGTCCACGATTTTCAACATAATATTAATAATATTTCAAAAAGGAAAACCATCGCATTATATATACATATCGATACCCCAAAAGACTTCCCATAAACCATCAAGAGTACGATCAAGTTTAAAAGTTTACAATACTGGCTCTTCGGCCCCAAATTCTTAGAGATTAGTCAAAAGAAAGTAAGTTTAGAGATTACATGATTTCCAAGTCAAAAGATTATATCAAAAATTACAATTACATCTTCCAAAAGAGTTTTACAGAGATGCCAAAGTAATTCTTCCATATTATCTTTCAAAATGATGAATTCAAACATGCACTCCATGTCAATGGCCTAGAGATGTACCTGGAAATGATAATAGAGTGAGCTACACTAGCCCAGTAGAGAATTCTATACTCAAATATATGAAAATGTGATGAATCATACACCCAGAGTAAGTGAATACTACAAAATATTACAAAAAGACATGGGTCTTTCACCACGGATCGACGAGCATACTACAATCAAGAGGATCAAGATTTCATAAATTTATGCCTAACAGTTCACACGTCAAGCTAGAAGCACGGACCAACTCGAATCAACTTGACTAAAACTCAACTTGCTCTCAACCATGTTCAACGTTACAACCAATCAATAGTGTCTGTTCATCTCAAACCTTCCATTTTTTTGTACAAAATAGTATGGAAAACATAAAGCTCTGTTGATTCGAGTTTGAATACCGGAATCCGTTGATTTGTGCCTAAATACCGGAGTCCGTTAATTCACTCAAGAATGCCAGAGGATTTTTAATAAAAATCCTTTTTCCAAAACCAAAATCATTTCTTTTCAAAATCTTGATAAAATCAACCATTTATCCCATTCTCGATAATCACACATTAATCCATATATCATCATTCTCTAGTTCGCGGAATTTTGCATCGCATATTAATATGTATATCATCAATCACTGTTTTCGCATGTCTCGTGCGTGGTCCGGTCATCTCATCGAATGTCCATGGTGATACCCGTTCATTTGCATGGTCCAGTCATCCCACTGAGTGGTGATACCTGTTCATTTACAGTCCGGTCATCTCACCATTTTGGTCGTTTTACCGAATGGTGATACCCGTTCGTGTCAAGTCTGGTCATCTCACCACCGAGTGATGATACCCGTTGTGTTAAGTCTCGTTATACCCACGTGTCGAGTGATCAATCACAAATCAAAGCATTCCAAACATTCAATCTTATCATAACGTTGACTAATAAGTAAATACATGCCTTTCACCTATGTATATCACGATACCCTACGTAACGTACCAACTCATAGCAATTCTACGTCATACTACCCGCTAGTATATCGATACTTAGATCTCATGGAACGAGCACCAAAGGAATTTAGAAAGATCAACGAGATGAATCATGAGGACACGAATTACTATGTTACCTTTCGGATCACTAGACAGGCTCACGTCTACCAATTATACTCACCACAATGCCTCATATAGCCTATGGTATTCCTAAATAACCTTACGGTACATCTTTCGTTTACAACAATACTAAGGTTACGTTTAACGAGTGTCTAGAGAATGGGAACAATCAATAAGTCATTGGAGGACGTGTAATCAAGTTTATAGATGGTTTAAAGACGTTTAAGAGGTGTTAGAAGTAATCGGGGGTCAAAACAATCGAAGTGGGATTAGCAGGAGCAAAACTGTCCCTAAGGATCTGGTATCGATACAGAGTTTTGGGTTGTATCGATACCCAATTCACTGTCTCGAATTTAACTTAAGTGTATCGATACAACCTAACAAGGGCAAACACAACAACGAAACCTAACGATCCATGGCACAATTTTAGGCACAAAATCAACTCATAAACCTATAGAGTGAGCAAGAAATCCCTACCTCAAACTTGGAGAGTGAAACCCAAAGAGATTGATTCAAGCCCTAGTCGCCCAAACTTCAAAATCCACCAAGAATAACTTCAAGCTTGAACCCATGCGACCCAAGGCTCGAATCACACGTAGATGACGGATTGAAGGTCGAGATATGTGGGTCTTTAAGTGTTGCAGTGAGGTTTTGAGCTCAAAAGAGCAAGAGAGAGAGAGACGTCGAGAGGGATAGAGAGAGAGTGAGATGGGAGATTTTGATCTCTTACACACACACACACACCCTTTTATACTAGCATAAACACAAATCACACGTGCACTCCCTCAATTTGCAATCCTAACACATTAACCCCAAATCACATAAACACATATTTCACATTTAATCCACATTTCGCGTTGATATAATATTCGGATAATTGAGATTTAATACGGGTCTCTACAGTTAGTGCAGTTAGCACAGCTATCAAAGAGATTGAAACCAGGAACATAATATTTGGTAGGTGACACATACTCACACATGGTGATGACAGTGTTCTAAAAGTCGGCCGCCTAGGCCAACTAGGCGCTAGGCGGTGGTCTAACGCCTAGATTAGGCAGTCGGCTAGTCGCCACCTAGCCCTACCTAGACACCTAGGCGGGTGACTAGTCGGAGCCCCTTGTCCGCTATAACATTTGGGCCAAGCTCCCCGTGGATCGATTTTTGTATTAATCCTTTTCTGCAACAAACAGTAATGTGTTGTGCAGAACAAGTTACTACAAGAAAGTAGAAAGACCCCAACCCATGAGAAGAGTGCCTTCCAAGAAATTTTAGAATAAATAGATATAATAAGAATATCATGATTTTGTGATTTGATTGTAATTAGAATGATTTTCTTTCATAGTTAATTAGTATGATTTTCTTTCATAATTGGGCTCCCTCCCCTCTATAAATAGATGCATGACTCATTGTATAGTAAAATTCAATTCAATAAAATATTTCTTCTCTCATACTCCATTTGTCCCAATTTAAATGTCCCCTGCAGTTTTTCATGCATTTTCAAACCCCAAAAAAATATACTTCTACATAATATTTTTTCACTTTAATTTGGTGTAAGAAAATAAAAATAATAATATGTAGAGGTATATTTTTGGGGGGTTTGAAAATGCACAAAAAACCGTAGGGCATATTTAAATTGGGATGGAGGTAGTATTTTACATGGTATCAGAGCCATAAGATCTAGGTCATGTGAAAATTTTGCTCTCGGCAAGCGTCCTTCGTCGCCGTTTATCGGGCACTCATAGTAACATGTAATTGACTCACTTTGGCTTACTGGCTTTTACTGGCTCATGACTTCTCTATTTTTCTTCCTGGCTCCTG
Source organism: Rhododendron henanense subsp. lingbaoense (assembly GCA_020567845.1). Taxonomy (NCBI): domain Eukaryota; kingdom Viridiplantae; phylum Streptophyta; class Magnoliopsida; order Ericales; family Ericaceae; genus Rhododendron; species Rhododendron henanense. The sequence continues at coordinate 8,140,008 of CM036313.1, forward strand.
GTCGTTCCTGTCTTCTTGGTTTTCTTCTTGGCTTCTCTTGGCTCCTGGTTACTGGCTACTCCTGGTTTCATCCTGGCTCATGTCTTCTCTTGGTTTTCTTCCTGGCTCCTGGTTGTTCCTAGTTTTCTTCTTGGCTTCTCTTGGCTCCTAGCTGCTCATGGTTTCTTTTTCTTTTTTTTTAAATTCAAGTTGGTAGACCTACTTGAGTTGTAGGGGACTAGAAATTGCCCGTGCCTGAAGGCACGGAGCAACAGATTCTGAGCGCAACCTAAATGACTACCATTCTCTATTATTAACCACCTCTACCATTAATGAACCCGACTTCTTCGAAAAACTAAACTAAGACCGATTTTTCCTACCGGACTAAGGCCGAATATTCCCTTGTAGCCCCGTGGGGAAACTGATCTTGATACTATTTAATTAAGATAAAAATAATCTTTCATGAAACAAATAAAAAATACCACCAAATAATCAATTAATCAATTAAGCAGTCACCCAACAACCAAAGATAAGGAGAAAAAAGACAACTCGACCACATATTAGAAAATAAAATACATAGCATCATTGTTTTGTTCATTAACTCAACGGAAAACACACAGGTAAGGAAAACTATAAATGTCTATTGTATTTTAGTAATCTTGCCACTTGTACATTAAAAACTACCTACAAACACTAAAAAATCAAAAATTAAGCATCTCCCTTAAATCAAACATGAATCTTTTTTAAAAAATTGACAAAGCAGAAACCATTTTATCTAGCAGGCACGGCTCGAGTAATTAGCACACGCAAATCAATTATGCAATATCTCAACTCCTGTCCAACGATTCCAACTCTGCGAAAACCAATTCCAAATTAAAGTTTCAGAAAATCTAGATAAACACCCAATCAACATAGCAGTGATGATAAAAAAACAAAACAAAGTAGAAATCATCGTTCATGGGATAAGAAAACCCTTGGTTTGGAGATGAAATAAAATCAAACCCGGCAACTCTCAATTAAAGTTTCATAAAATCTAAACACCTAATTAACAACCAATTATCAGTAGTGAAATCTATAATACAACTTCATTGTAGTTACGAAGTCATAAGTCATTCCCCATTCATAAGTTAATATCATTAGGCTAGGTTAATTATTGTGACGGTTGAGGTTTATCAATTGCTTTGGTCACTTGGGATTTTTTCTTTTAAGAGTACGTCAATTGAGATTTGGGACTCAAATCATATGTAAGATGACCACTGGATTGGAGATTTTATACATCATCATCCATTAATTAAAAGGATTGACCAGTCCTTCGAAAAGCCCAAAAGAAAAAAATAAAGACAACCAGTTTGGTGTATTCCTTTTTATGAAGCCCTGTCATTCTTTTTTCTTTTCAAATTTGACCACCTTAAGAAAAGTTTTTCCCAATTAAAAGTTTGAATCTTCATTAAATCCTAAGGGCATACACAGAAATATCACAAAATTAAAAACCGTCGTTCAATTTTCCCCACTTGAAAACTACTTGCCCTCTTATCTTTGAACACTTCCTTCTCGAAATAAAATCCGGGAATAAATGCATAGAAAATAAAATACATAGCATCGTTGTTCATTAACTCAACGGAAAACACACAGGTAAGGAAAACTATAAATGTCTATTGTATTTTAGTAATCTTGCCACTTGTACATTAAAAACTACCTACAAACACTAAAAAACCAAAAATTAAGCATCTCCCTTAAATCAAACATGAATCTTTTTAAAAAAATTGACAAAGCAGAAACCATTTTATCTAGCAGGCACGGCTCGAGTAATTAGCACACGCAAATCAATTATGCAATATCTCAACTCCTGTCCAACGATTCCAACTCTGCGAAAACCAATTCCAAATTAAAGTTTCAGAAAATCTAGATAAACACCCAATCAACATAGTAGTGATGATAAAAAAACAAAACAAAGTAGAAATCATCGTTCATGGGATAAGAAAACCCTTGGTTTGGAGATGAAATAAAATCAAACCCGGCAACTCTCAATTAAAGTTTCATAAAATCTAAACACCTAATTAACAACCAATTATCAGTAGTGAAATCTATAATACAACTTCATTGTAGTTACGAAGTCATAAGTCATTTCCCATTCATAAGTTAATATCATTAGGCTAGGTTAATTATTGTGACGGTTGAGGTTTATCAATTGCTTTGGTCACTTGGGATTTTTTCTTTTAAGAGTACGTCAATTGAGATTTGAGACTCAAATCATATGTAAGATGACCACTGGATTGGAGATTTTATACATCATCATCCATTAATTAAAAGGATTGACCAGTCCTTCGAAAAGCCCAAAAGAAAAAAATAAAGACAACCAGTTTGGTGTATTCCTTTTTATGAAGCCCTGTCATTCTTTTTTCTTTTCAAATTTGACCACCTTAAGAAAAGTTTTTCCCAATTAAAAGTTTGAATCTTCATTAAATCCTAAGGGCATACACAGAAATATCACAAAATTAAAAACCGTCGTTCAATTTTCCCCACTTGAAAACTACTTGCCCTCTTATCTTTGAACACTTCCTTCTCGAAATAAAATCCGGGAATAAATGCATAGAAAATAAAATACATAGCATCGTTGTTCATTAACTCAACGGAAAACACACAAGTAAGAAAAACTATAAATGTCTATTGTATTTTAGTAATTTTGCCACTTGTACATTAAAAACTACCTACAAACACTAAAAAATCAAAAATTAAGCATCTCCCTTAAATCAAACATGAATCTTTTTTAAACAATTGACAAAGCAGAAACCATTTTATCTAGCAGGCACGGCTCGAGTAATTAGCACACGCAAATCAATTATGCAATATCTCAACTCCTGTCCAATGATTCCAACTCTGCGAAAACCAATTCCAAATTAAAGTTTCAGAAAATCTAGATAAACACCCAATCAACATAGTAGTGATGATAAAAAAACAAAACAAAGTAGAAATCATCGTTCATGGGATAAGAAAACCCTTGGTTTGGAGATGAAATAAAATCAAACCCGGCAACTCTCAATTAAAGTTTCATAAAATCTAAACACCTAATTAACAACCAATTATCAGTAGTGAAATCTATAATACAACTTCATTGTAGTTACGAAGTCATAAGTCATTCCCCATTCATAAGTTAATATCACATTAGGCTAGGTTAATTATTGTGACGGTTGAGGTTTATCAATTGCTTTGGTCACTTGGGATTTTTTCTTTTAAGAGTACGTCAATTGAGATTTGGGACTCAAATCATATGTAAGATGACCACTGGATTGGAGATTTTATACATCATCATCCATTAATTAAAAGGATTGACCAGTCCTTCGAAAAGCCCAAAAGAAAAAAATAAAGACAACCAGTTTGGTGTATTCCTTTTTATGAAGCCCTGTCATTCTTTTTGTCTTTTCAAATTTGACCACCTTAAGAAAAAAAATTCCCAATTAAAAGTTTGAATCTTCATTAAATCCTAAGGACATACACAGAAATATCACAAAACTAAAAACTGTCGTTCAATTTTCCCCACTTGAAAACTACCTGCCCTCTTATGATCTCTTTGAACACTACCTTCTCGAAATAAAATCCGAGAATAAATGCAATTGTTTGCTATCAAAATAGATGGCAATGATAATAACCAAATCATCCCTTTGGCTTCAAGTGAAAATAACCTAAATTAGGTTTCACTTGCAGATGTCTTTTTTTTTTGTATTCCTCGGTCTTCTGCCTTCCATGTTTTAAAATTTTGTGTGCTCATTCCATGCATCTTCAATTACCAAATTTTGTTAAGGCTGCTGATTTTGCCATTCCCTTTTTTGTTAACGCCATTCTCTTTTGGTGCAAAAATACACTTACAGGGGAGTGACGTTAACAAAAAAGGGAGTGGCAAAATCATTTCCCTTTGTTAAATACTTATGTATTTGGCTTCAATTTGCAATATCAATGATGGTGTTTTGCATTCAACTGCACCAGATTTAGTCATTGTTTAAAAATGCATACTGGAAAAGAATAAAGACCCGCGCAAAGAGTGTGTACTATGCCAAACCTGAAAATGAAAGAGAGATGGCAGACACACAAAATATATACACCACAGTAAAATACAACACATTCAAGTGCTAGCAAAATAAGCATTTTCTGTCGGTCACCTAGTAGGGCATTCTGTCGAACACCTAATAGGCATTTTCTTCCCATGTTTTACAACTCTCTTTCTTCCCTAATGTTAGGGCAAAGGGCTAGCTAGCAAACTGACCACGTACATTTTAGAAAATGAACATCATCAATTAACTAACCCAGACACAACATGCTTTACAAAAACTTTCATACTCAGGATGCTTTACAAAGACTTGCATATATGTGGTTCAAGATGCAACAAACACAAAATAATTGATCAAATCAATTAAACAAAGCTGCCAATACTCCTATTTCTCAAGGCAAAGTTTATCTTTCCCAGCCTGGTTATCGTCAACTTCGCCAACGAAACCGAACAAAAGCCAAACTCTCCAAAATATATATCTAACCGAACAAAAGCCAAGCACCCCAAAATAAAGCCTTCAATGTATGCTCTGAAAAGCCACAATAAGAATCTCAGGAAAAAAATAAAACTAAAATACAAAAGTCTATACGTATGTGAAATACAAAACCGTATGTGAATAATTGTATTCGCAAAAAAAGAGAGAGAATGAAATACAAAAAAAGAACTGAAAAAAAGGGAAGCAAGATGGAACCTTACGTTGGGGGTAAACTAAAAGAAAACAATGAAATACACTCACCTCAATTTTGTCGTTTCGAAAGCAGAGTAGGGAGGGACGGGGGAGGAGAGAGGGAGAGAGTAAAACAATGAAATACAAAATCGTATATTGATTTGTCTTCTTACCATAAATTAAGTGCAATTATTGTCAATATATGGTATGGTTTAGGAATAGGAATAGCAAACTTGGTAGTGATTGCCCGTGCCGATTAATAATTATTTGCCCGTGCCAATATAGTCTACATAATGTTTGCCCGTGCCAATTATTGCCATATATAGTCTATATATGGTTTAGGAACCGATTAATTAATGGGGTATTAGAATGGAAATGAATAAATGGTGAAGATTTATGCAGAAAAATGTGTTACAAATCCAACGGTGGAGGATAAATATGTGGGTCACCACTCCGTCGTGATTTGTATTATAGATATTAGAATAAATAGATATAATAAAAAATATCATGATATTGAGATTGTGATTTGATTGTAATTAGAACGATTTTCTACCATAGATAATTAGTATGATTTCCTTCCATAATTGAGCTCCTCCCTCTAAAAATAGAGGCTCATCGTATAGAGGAATTCAATTCCTTAAAATATTTCTTCCATCATATTTTACAATTTCCAACATGTCTGATGTATATGTACAAAGCTTGTTGCCCAAGTAAAGTTGACTTTGATTTGGGTGGTGTTAATGCCAAAACTGTTTTTGTTAATGTCAAAATTGTTGTGCATAAGCTAATGCCAAAACTGTTTTTGTTAATGCCAAAATTGTTGTGCATAAAAAACTTGTACCATGTGCAATGTACAAGACTCTTATGCACAATAGTTTTGGCATAAAAAAAACAGTTTTGACATTATCACTTCCCTTTGATTTTAGTATTATTAATCCCTGAAATTTATTGTCGAATTGCCAAGTTACTTTGATTTTAGTATTATAAATCCCTAAAATTGATTGACGAATTGCCAAGTTACTTTTTAATATAATAATATTAACATTGAAGTTATAATATTGAGAATCATTGATTACAAGTATCCTCCTCCATCGTCTCGTCTTGAGTAGAGCAAAGAATGGATATCTCAAGCACTGAATTACCCTTTCAGGAGAGTGCTGGAGACCATTTTGATAGGGTAAAAGAGGTAAAGGCTTTTGATGATTCTAAAGCTGGTGTCAAAGGGCTAATTGATGCCGGTGTGGTAAAAGTCCCAAAGATATTCATTCGCCCACCAGATGAACTCTCTGAGGATTTGAAAAGTCCACCGGTAGAGTTACAAGTGCCGGTCATTGATCTCGGCAACATTCGAGAGCGTTACAGTCGGGAAAGAGTTGTGAACGAAGTCCGCTGTGCATCGGAGGAGTGGGGATTCTTTCAAGTTGTCAACCACGGAATCCCGTTGGATGTGTTGGAGGAAATGATCGATGGAATAAGAATGTTTCACGAAGAAGATCCGGAGGTAAAGACAGCATGGTATTCACTTGATCGGTATTCACTTGATCAGGTGAAAAGAGTGAGATTCTACAGCAACCGTGATATGTACAAGTCAACATATGCGAATTGGAGGGACACCTTGAACATCTCTATGCTAGTTTCTGACCATCTTGACCCTGATGAAATTCCCAAATCCTGTAGGTACGTGGTTTTAGTCTTCCTCCTTTAATCGTGTTTTATCTTTATAATTAGTTGTCATGTCTTGAAAAGCCCTTGGGTATCTCCATAATGAAAAAAACTGGAGTGGTTGGCGCAGGGGCAGTTACTTGGTAATCAAATACTTCGGGAAGTCTCTTACTGGGTTTCGACTCCCCACCGCTTGTTATACATTCTTGAGTAGGATCAGTCCAGACGGGATTTTCCCCCGGCTTTAATTGGATCCTCCGGTAATAGACGGTAGAAATTGGTCCTCCGAGATAGTCAGATATTTTATGCGAGATATCTAAGTTATCCAATGAAAAGGTTATCCGAGATATCTAAGTTATCAAGAAAGCCTCTTCTTCTTCTTTCCTTTTTTATTGAAACGGTCACCGATTAATCTAGATTCCAGGTGATTAGAGGGGAATGCAATTCCTCTGTTTAATAACAGAGAGCCCAATTAAACCGGGACAAAGTCTCATTTGGACTGACCCAACGAAGAAATAGATGGCAAACGAGTGTGAGTCGAACCCAACACCAAAAGGCTTCGGCTTGTCATTTGACTATATCTCTTCCTTTTTCCATACAAAAGTGCAAAGGGTACTTCCATGATCTGCCATTACTTTAAACCATCCATGTAAACCAACCATTTGGATGTTTTTGGCATATCAAATTTAAATTCAGAACCAATTTTCACCTCAATTGATCTGATTTGATCAGAGGATCACAAACAACTGCAGTTCTGCTCTTACATAGTTACCTTTGCAGGGCTTCGTCGATCGAGTATATCAAGCACGTTACCTACCTGGGACATACTCTATTTGAGTTGTTATCAGAGGCTCTTGGCCTAACACTTGACCACTTACTGGCCCTCGAATGTGCTAGAGGCCGCACCTTCGTCTGCAATTATTATCCAGCATGCCCGGAGCCGGAGCTGACTTTAGGAACCAGCAAGCACTCAGATCCTGACTTCATCACTGTACTCCTACAAGACCAACTTGGAGGCCTCCAAGTCATGCATAAAAATCAATGGGTTAATGTTAAACCGATTCCCGGAGGTTTGGTAGTTAACATCGGGGATCTTCTCCAGGTTTGTCCTATTAAATATCGATCACTCATTAAGCATAATGCAATTCATCAGTCATTTTTCTGATTTCGTCCTTGTTTTTTGACTTAGATCATATCTAATGACAAATTCAAGAGTGTTGATCATAGAGTGTTGGCAAACCGTGTTGGACCGAGAATTTCCGTGGCAAGCTTTTTCGCTGGTGTTGTTGTTCCTCCAAAGGTCTACGGCCCTATAAAAGAACTGATATCAGAAGAAAATTCTCCTATATACGAGGATTTTACGGTAAGCGATTATATTGGAAGTTTTCTTTCTAGGCCGCTCGACAAGCCTGGGCTCGACTATTTGAAGAAATAACGCTGGTAGGAATTACAGGGATGCGTTTTCCACACACCGCGTCATGCAGAATATGAATAACGTTTGTGTACGATAGTATTTTGATGACCTATGAAGTATGAATTGTTTGTTTCTACATTGTAATTTCAAATTATATCCGCTGTCTTCTGGTTTTCTGGTACTCCATATGGAAAATAAAACTAACAATGCATGCAAACGTTTGATTGGTTTTCTAAACAACTGCGTAAAATGCTGTTGTTACGGCTATTGAGATGACATTCCTATATCATAGCTCCTTTTGGTACTGGACATTGACAAACAAAGTAAAAAATCCCCAAACGTTTTGTTTCAACACCGATGATTTCTCAATCGCCATGGAGGATTCATTTGGAGGTATGAACCACGCAACTCTGGTATTTTTTATTTTTTTGCCATCTTATAGAGTATTTTTTAACTTCGGTTCGCATTTTTATACTTTTCTGATTTATCTTACCGAGACGAATGATTAAATCCCAAAAATTATGACAACAAACTATATAAAAATTACGAATCACAAAAAATAAGGAAAAAATAGCAGACCAAAAATTCAGACAGAGTAGAAAATGGTCAATCCATATTTTGCAAAAGTCAATGCCGAATTTGGTAGTTTTATTGTTCTTTATGCATTGGATCCGCACTAGAATCGGAATTATGGGCTATTTATAGAGGATAGATCATCGTTTTTTTTTATTTGTAACCGGATATTCGGACTAGTTTGGGCGCACCTCGACTAATTCCGGGACCCTGAATGTAACGATCGGGCATAACTCCCAGTGGCCCCAAGGTATAGAATTTTTGCCCTCCGTGAAAATGGAACTTGTGACCTGGAGGATCGAAACATACATACACGATATGCGAATAGAAAACAGTAAAGAAATCAACACACAGAATATACGTGGTTCTCCATCATTCGTGATGGGTCAGATGCCGTCACTCCGCTCCGCTCCAACATCTGGCCTGTTTCTAAAACTTCTTAGTGTCTTTTCATATTAACATATGAGCTACAAGTTCTAACATGACCTAAAAAATGAGCATTTATTGCTTTCTCACAATCACTTGGCCAAACCTCTTGGAATTACGATAGATCATCGTTTTGCTGAGCAAGGTGAAGATTTGGTGGTCACTTCCGACATCGCACCTTCGACAAGGCCTTCTATTATTGCACTTTGCTTTTTCTATTGCTTCAGTTTTTATTCATATCTATTTCCATCCGCCATTTCATATTTTAGTACTAGTAATTGCCCGTAATGCTTTCTAAACACTAAATGAAGTATCAAACTCCATTTTTTCGAATGTTTTTTTTGGATACAACGGTTCTTTTTAATGTCATCTCACATGAGGTGAGTCTCGGATATGCGTATGGTCTCACCTCATGCGAGAGGAGTATTACAAATAACCGTGAATTAAAAAATTCTCCTTCTCACAACAAAATCTACTTCTCAGAAATTTTTATTTTAAGAATAAGCTTCAAACATGGTCCATCTAACCAAGTTCATAAAATAATCTAATACAACAAATGTTAGAGATTTTCAAAATAAAAGAGTCGTCGTTTTGGTTTTAACTCGTGCCAACGGGTGCACCGGTTCGTGGGTTACGATCGCAGCCGTCGGCCGCGAATAGTCACGATCCAACGGATTGGATCAAATCCGATTGGGTGTGAATGAAACAGTACACCAGTTCGGTGTGACTGGGTGTGACTAATCGATCAAGACCGTAGGATCTAATCCAACGGTTAGACTAGATCGGGTGCGTACCCATTCACAATGGGTGCATAGTGGCCTATTTTATAGGCCACTACTTGACAAAATCTGGACGGAAAAAAAAAAAACCACACATACATGTGCCGAATTCTCCCACATCTCTCTCTATATTTTCTAGCATTCATTCTGCATTCTGTTTTGCTCCAGAAAACAGAGTTCAGTGGTTCTCGGTTCTTAAATTAACACAGCAGGTATTCTGTCCGTTTCGTTAGTGCAAACGCAAATGGAAAGAACTTCGAGTTCGGGCTTCGATTTATCTTGAAGGCAGATTTGCTGTAATCCTTTGCATACCATCTGGTGGTGGCAAATACTGTCTTTAGGAAAGCGACATAGTCGTGACTCGAAGTGTTATTTCAGCATTTGTGGAGGTTTTGCCAACAGTTCGGAATTCGCAGCAATGAATTTAGAATTCTTTGCCCCAGATGCTCCTGGTTTTTTGGCCACTCCATTCTTGGACACAAATGTTACCGGGTAATTTTTCCAACAAATGTTACCAAATCTATTTAATTCGGTTAGTTGCATTCAGGGATAGCATTAGAGATATTAAAAATGTATAATCATACCGGATTCTAACTCGAATTCAATTTTTTGAACGTCTATTCACTCAAAAGTGACACCCCTATCGCCCTTGTTTCCTTAACTGACCTAGAAAAATAGAATAGCAAAATAGTTCAAGATTACATATAACCAAGTAAGGAGTAAAGTTTGAAACTCTGTCTACCCAAAAGACTCTAACAAAAAACCTACAATCTTCAATCCCAGACAGATCATGAAATTCCAAATAATCTAAACCAACAACTCAAGTTGTATTGAATAACAATTTTGTTCTCTTACCTCTTAGTTAAAAAGAAAAGAAATCTGACATGAAGAATTACTATTGGCTGCGAACAATTACTCATGGCTGCAAAATATTACTCCTGGCCGTGAAGAATTACTCTTGGCTCATCGAATTACTCCTGGCAGCTACGAATTACTCTTGGCCGTACAAAATTGTGAGACCATAAAGCAATTCGATCCGGCCAAGTGCAATTCAATGCGGCCAAGAGCAATTTGATACGGCCAAGAGTAATTCAATGCGGCCAAGTGCAATTCTGTGCGGCCAAGAGTAATTCTTCGCAGCCAGGAGTAATTCTTCGCTACCAAGTGCAATTCGACGCGACCAAGAGTAATTCGATGCGACCAAAAGTAATTCAATACGGCCAAGTGCAATTCAATGCGGTCAAGTGTAATTCGATGCGGCTAAAAGTAATTCTCAGCCATGAGTAATTCTTTGCGGCGACGAGTAAATTTTTGCGGCCAAGAGTACTTCATCGTGGCCAAGAGTAATTATTTGCGGCTAAGAGTAATTCTTTGCGACCAATACTAATTCTTTATGAACTTCTAATCTTAGCCATAGTGTCTTTTTTGTGTCCCCGGAATGCTCCCCTATATATATATTCTTCAAATTAGCACAGAATTTAGAAAGTTTTGGTATTCTTCTCTTCTTCTTTTTTTGAAAAATCACAGAGAAATTAATGTACAGGTGTTAGGAGTAAAAAAAACTCACACAACAATTGTGTAATATGTGCAAAAAGTGCAAGCATTTTACTGAAAGGCAGAGAATAAGCCTAAACCATTGGATCAAAGTAATCATCCATTGCAACAACTTGTCTTTTGTTAAGTATGGATGGACCCTACACCCTTGCGTAATGTACTATAGGAAATTAAGTTAAATAAGAAAATTAATTCCAATGCGAAAACACAGGCACATGTATATTTTCGTTGGCTTTCAACTTTTAACCCGATGAAGGCGAAGATGAAATTATGACTTAGAATTAAAATGCAACAAAATCAATACATTTGTTGCCACCAACATATTGCAATGAATCAAACAACCAAATATATAATTAATCAGTTTTTTCCCCTCAATCACTTAACCAACTAAACATTTAGCAATCTGAATACATTTCAAAAAAATGACAGGGCCCACATATATATTTATATATATATATATACATAGAGAGAGAGAGAGAGAGAAGGGGAGGGAAGGAGGGAGGGAGAGAGAGAGCTAAACGTATGTGTGTGAGAGAAAGCAGTTTTGGATTCAAAATTAGAATTCGTTTTGGAATTAGCGTGGGAGAGAGAGAGAGAGAGAGAGAGAGAAACCTAGATCATAGTAATCACAATAATCGTTTTTAACTGATAACTGTTAGAAAAATAAGGAAAATTCAAAAATAAGGAATCGGAATAAGATTAGGAAACATTAATTTTAGTTTTTCTTTCATCTTTCCTCTAAATATTCATATTTTCCAAGTATATTTCTAATCTTACTACCCGTAAATCTCAGCTATAGAAAAAATATGTACAAATCCGATGATCCAAAATATAGAGAATTCAAAAACCGCTGCTCCATATTATATAGATTTTTTGGAGTGCGATCCTCTTCGGTCCTTTTAGAAGCTGGACCGGGGGTTCTTTTCAGTCTCGCTTAAAAAATTGGGCACCATTGAGAACACCAATCGCGCCAGAAAATCATGTTAGTCCGATATTATTTGATATGCTTTTGGAACATGTCTAGGTTGCGATAATATGCTCTAATATGCATATAGTTAAGATGCATGTAGTCGATTGGGCTAAGAAGTCAAGGGATGACATAGGTGCAATTAAACACCCCTTTGATTCACTTCCTTATTTTTTCTATTTGCCTACAATAGTACTCCCTCCGTCCCCTTTTTATAGTCCAGTATTTTATTTTGGGTTGTCCTTTAATAAGTGTCCATTTTGTAAAGTTAGTGGATAAAAGTTGGTACATTTTCCATTTTGCCCCTAAAAGTATATTCTATTTTAAAAAGTTAGTAAGTAAAAGTGTAATGATAATATCTCCATAGAGGGTAAGTAGGAAAAGTGGAGGTAAAAGTTAATGTGAAAGGTGTAATGATAATATTTTCTTAATAAGTTGGAGTTACGAAGCGGGACACTTAAAAAGGGACGGAAGGAGTAGTAAGAAATAAGCTAGTTTGGTGGATTCAGAGCATCTCCAGCTTTCACCTCTCTCTTTTTTCAAATTTAAGTCAAATTTTGGGTAAAAATTCATTGTGGGTAGGCACATCTTCAATCATCAAACCCAAATTTTACCCAAGTATATATATTTTTAATTCTTAATGGCAGAATGGTAAATAGAGCCAATTAAAACAGATTACGTCGCCACCTTCTTCGTCTGCTCACAATTAAAACCACCACTTTCTCTATCTACTTCTTCTTCTTCGTCTGCACCTCCAGCAACGATCGGCGCCCAGCTTCAAGCAACACAAAGCTTCGACGAACAAAGATCCGGCAGCATAAATCTCCGACGAACACAACTCTGGCAATGCAAAGATTAGACGAGAAATCCATTGAAGAAAGCTTCAACGGTCGGCAACTCAGCGACTTCGGCGAAATACAAAAGCTCCGGCTCTCTCTCTCTCTCTCTCTCTCTCTCTCTCTCTCTCTCTCAAAAAATGGGTCAAAGCGAAAGTTATCCCAAATTTGGGAGAAAATATGGGTGGGTAAAACCCAAAATGGGAAAGGATTTAGATAAAGGATTGGAGAGGGATTTTTGTGGTTTTTATCCAAATTTTGAATTTGGGTCTTAAAATGGGATGCTCTTTGGTCTAAATTTTTGTGAACATTTTTTGCACGATCTTTTCGGTTGTTCTCTCTTAATCTTTACAAGATTCGGGTAAAAAAAAATTACATCATTTTTTTTCCCGTTTTGATGAGAGGAATCATATTCTCATTACTTTCTTTCTGGATTTCTCTCTTCTTTCTTTCTCTCCTTCTCAGTAATCAAAATGTACAAAATCAGTAGTTTTGATTCACACTTTATTGAACAAAATGGAAAGCGTTTAAAATCACCAAAACATATATCTCTTCTCAAAACCCTGTCAACGAAAACCTAGCGGAAAAAAAAAATCTTCGATGAAGGAAAAAGAGTACAATATTATTCGATAGATACCTGCCACAAACACAAAACAAAACTCGATATTGAATTTATTCATATGAAAGGGAAAAAGTTTAACAGGACAACACAATATAGCTTCACAGATGAGTTTATATGTTGAAGAAGAAGCTGAATTCGGTACAATCATAAAGTACCGTCGCTGTACAAGTTTGTCGATGTCCAGTACCAAAAGGAGCTATGATCACGGGATGTCATCTCAAAAGCCGTAACAACAACATTTTACGCAGTTGTTTAGAAAACCAATCAAACATTTGCATGCATTGTTAGTTTTATTTTCCATATGAAGTACCAGAAAACCAGAAGACTGGCGGATATAATTTGAAATTACAATGCAGAAAGAAACAATTCATACTTCATAGGTCATCAAAATACTGTCGTACGCAAACGTTATTCATATTACTGCATGACGCGGTGTGCAGAAATGCATCCCTGTAATTCCTACCAGCATTATTTCTTCAAATAGTCGAGCCCAGGCTTGTCAAGCGGCCTCGAAAGAAAACCTCCAATGTAATCGCTTACCGTAAAATCCCGGTATATAGGAGGATTTTCTTCTGATATCAGTTCTTTTATAGGGCCGTAGACCTTTGGAGGAACAAAAACACCGGTGAAAAAGCCTGCCACGGAAACTCTCGGTCCAACACGGTTTGCCAACACTCTATGATCAACACTCTTGAACTTGTCATTAGATATGATCTAATAAGTCAAAACAAGGACGAAATCAGAAAAATGACCGGATTGCATTATACTCAATGAGTGATCGATATTTAATACGACAAACCTGGAGAAGATCCCCAATGTTAACTACCGAAGCTCCGGGAATCGGTTTAACATTAACCCATTGATTTTTATGCATGACTTGGAGGCCTCCAAGTTGGTCTTGTAGGAGCACAGTGATGAAGGTAGGATCCGAGTGCTTGCCGGCTCCTAAAGTCAGCTCTGGCTCGGGGCATGCTGGATAGTAATGGCAAAGAAAGGTGCGGCCTCTAGCACATTCGAGGGCGGGTAAGTGATCAAGTGTTAGGCCAAGAGCCTCTGATAACAACTCAAATAGAGTACGCCCCAGGTCGGTAACGTGCTCGATATACTCAATCGATGAAGCCCTGCAAAGGTAAACTATGTAAGAGCTAGCAGAACTGAAATTGCTTGTCCTCTGATCAAATCAGATCAATTGAGGTGAAAATTGGTTCTGAATTTAGATTTCGATATGCCAAACATCCAAATGGTTGGTTTACGTTTGTAATAACATCGAATTAGATGGATGGTTTAAAGTAAGAGAAAAACTTATTCACGGAGGAGACGTGAATAAGTTTTACGGACCACAATTTCGAGCGTCCAAAAGTGTTTCGGACGATCCGGATTAAATACAACTATTACCAGTCAGAAATATTTATTACCGGTCAAAGTTTAAATACATATCTCAACCGTTGATTGCCGAAACGGACGGCTATAATTGCGCGGCTCTGTAATAAGTTATTCTCTTAAAGTAATGGCAGATCATAGAAGTATCCTTTGCACTTTTGTATGGAAAAAGGAAGGAAGTGAGAGTCAAATGACAAGACGAGGCCTCGTGAAGCCTTTGGTGTGGGGTTCGACTGACACTCGTTTGACATCTATTCCTGCATCGGGTCAGTCCAAATGAGACTTTATCCCAGCTTAATTGGGCTCTCCGTCAATAAACAGAGGAATTAGGGTGTGTTTCTCCCTAAAATTTAATTGCGCTCCCCTCTAATCACCTGGATTAATTAGTGACCAGAGTTTCAATAAAAAAAGGAAATAAGAAGAGGCCAGGCTTTCTTATCTCGCATAATACATCGAAACAGCAAAGAGGGAAAACCTTTTTTCATTGGATAACTTAGATATCTCGCATTAAATATCCGACCAGCTTGGAGGACCAATTTCTACCGTCTATAACCGGAGGATCCAATTAAAGCCGGAGAAAAATCCCGTCTAGACTGATCCTATATGGACTGGAGGATCCAATTAAAGCCGGAGAAAAATCCCGTCTAGACTGATCCTACGCAAGAATATATAACACGCGGTGGGGCTTCCCGAAGTATTTGATTACCAAGTAACTGCCCCCCGCGCCAACCACTCTAGTTTTCAATAAGGAGATACATAAGGGCTTTTCAAGACATTGTAACCTAATTATAAAGATAAAACACGATTAAAGGAGGAAGACTAAAACAACGTACCTACAGGTTTTGGGAATTTCATCAGGGTCAAGATGGTCAGAAACAAGCATAGAGATGTTCAAGGTGTCCCTCCAAAACACATGTTTTGACTGGTACGAATCACGGTTACTATAGAATCTCACTCTTTTCACGTGATCAAGTGAATACAATGCTCTCTTTACCTCCGGATCTTCCTCATGAAACATTCGTATTCCATCAATCATTTCCTCCAACACGTCCAACGGGATTCCGTGGTTGACAACTTGAAAGAATCCCCACTCCTCTGACGCACACCGGACTTCGTTCACGACTCTTTCCCGACTGTAACCTTCTCGAATGTTGCCGAGATCAATGACCGGCACTTGTAACTCTACCGGTGGACTTTTAAAATCCTCAGAGAGCTCATCTGGTGGGCGAATGAATATCTTTGGGACTTTTACCACACCGGCATCAATTAGCCCTTTGACACCGGCTTTCGAATCATCAAAAGCCTTCACCTCTTTTACCCTATCAAAATGGTCTCCACCACCCTCCGGAAAGGATAATTCGGTGCTTGAGATATCCATTCTTTGTTCTACTCAAGAGGAGAAGATGGAGGAGGATTAGTTGAGGTCCACAACACTTATCATCAAAGATTCTCAATATTATAACTTCAATGTTATAATAATAAAAAAGTGTAACTTGGCAATTCATCAATGAATTTCAGGGATTAATAATACTAGAATCAAAGTCAACTTTACTTGGGCAACAATCTCTGTACTTGTTACATCAGACATGTACTAGGAAACAAATTTCCTGGAAGGCACTCTTCTCATAGGTTGAGGTCTTTCCTCTTTCTTGTGGTAACTTGTTCTGCGCAACACATTACTGTTTGTTGCAGAAAAGGGTTAATACAGAAATTGATCCACGGGGAGCTTGGCAAAAGTGGCATTTAAAAATTGTGTTTTCACCTCCACCTCCCAATTTTTCTACTCTAGTAGCATAAGCCCAAAGAGGAGCTTCTTCTTCATTCGTGTTCGTGGGATTGCTACTACCGCCTGTAGAGCCTAAACTTCCGGTTCCAGAACTGCTCATCCTAAAAATGACAATTTTGTACAAAAAATAAACAAATTCAGCAAGTTATCTACACATTCAGAGAGTAAAAGAGAGGGACTATCCAGATTCCAGACTAATCGAGAGAGAGGGGGAGGAAGAGAGAGAGAGTACGATTAGGACTCAGAGGAGAGAGAGAGTACGATCAGGACTCAGAGGAGAGAGAGAGAGAGAGTACCCGCCTTCAATCGATCGAGGGCATGGAGAAGGAATCGAGAGGGAGAGAAGGAATCGATCTAGATTCTAGGGCTTGTATGTCGAGTATGTCTGGTCTGCCAACAGACTAGTATTTTATACAGAAAGACTAAGGGTACAGCAAAATCGTACAGATTTTGCGTACAGATTTTTTGTGGGGCCCACTACGGGTCCCACACAAATGATCCGACTCGTTCATTAAATGTAAAACAGTTTTTCAAGGGCTCCCGCAAAAAATCAGTTCAATCCGATACTTATAGATACTCGATCCAATCATCTAACTTTTGATTTAGATTCCCGGATAATAAAACATTATATGATTGGATCGAGCATCTATAAGTATCGGATTG
Organism: Rhododendron henanense subsp. lingbaoense; assembly: GCA_020567845.1. Lineage (NCBI taxonomy): Eukaryota > Viridiplantae > Streptophyta > Magnoliopsida > Ericales > Ericaceae > Rhododendron > Rhododendron henanense. The sequence continues at coordinate 8,157,358 of CM036313.1, forward strand.
AACTGATTTTTTGCGGGGGCCATTGAAAAACTATTTTACATTTAATGAACGAGCCGGATCATTTGTGTGGGACCCGTAATGGGCCCCACAAAAAATCTGTACGCAAAATCTGTACGATTTTGCTGTACCCTTAGACTTTCTGTATTTTATAGGAGTACTCCTTACGGTTCTATTTTTTCTTTATTTAAAAAAAAATTATTTTTGACCCCGCTGTATCCCGAAACGTATCTAGCCGTATCGCTCGCGTATCTGAATCATATCCGAAAATAAAAGCATTTAATTTAATTAGAGGATACTTATTTGTTGTATCCGATATGTATCGGGTGCGTATCCGTATCCAAAAAATATCTGATACATGTACGTGACTAATTTCAGAGTATCCGTGCTTCATAGTTTGGGAGCCTCTGCATGTTGCATTGTATTTTCGCATTCTAGTTAGAGCTAAGGTGTTCCACTTTTTGTAAAAGTATTTTTTTTTTTTTAAATAAGGTAATTTCAAACTCAAATATAATGAAAATGAAAAATATTTTTTTAATTTTTTTTACACCGTTTAAAATATCTTAATGAGATCTATCAAACAAAATCCATATTGGTAAGAAAATTATTTACGTAAACACATGATTTTTAAGTTTAAAATTACATTCTTTTTCAAAAAGTACTTTTTTAACAAAAGTGGAACACCTCCTTAAATGAAGAATGCATCATGTCAGAAGTAATTCTCAAATTTGAAGGATAGATCCATCCATAATACATTTACAGCTAATTCTAGTCTTGTTGATAGATCCATCCGTAATTCTAGTCTTGTTGATTGATCCAGTGGTGGGTTGCAGTAACATTTAAGTCATGTTGCTTCTGTCATCGAAGGTCGTGTCGATTATTTCTAAAGCGTCTGAAGTTGCTCAGTCCTCAGTGTTAACTACCCGATGACATTACAACTGTTCATTTTGCTCTTAGTTTTGATGGACTGTAGTATTTCCTTGTCATTCTATTGATGTACAATTTGTGCATGCTATTACTGAAATGGATAGGGAAGGATAAAAAATAGGGGTGAGCAAAAAATCCGTCAAACTGCGAATCCAGTCCAAACTAATCCAAACCGAAATGTTTGGTTCGGTTTTTTAGTAGTATGGTTTGGTCATGGTTTAAAAAAATTAAAAACCGCGTTATATGGTTTGGTTTGTGGATTCACGTTTACGGTTATGATTTCAAACCGGTCCGAACCGTATAATACATAATACATATATATATATATATAATTTAATTATGATTCACCAAATAAATAAGGGAGTCTTAGTCAACTAATTTCTTAATATTTTGATCCTATTAAATCCACCACAATATTTAGTTTTTCTTTTCTGCCAAGATAATTTAGACTAAACTTTTATACTCCTATCTCACAACTCATTCCTAATTTCCTATGATTATTAATCTTGTTGTGGAGTGATCATCACAAGTTGGTTGCTACCATACTGCTGCCACTGTCCTTTGCTACCTCATTTCTTCTTCTTTTTTGTCAAACGGAAACTTAGCTACCTTATTTCAATTCAATAGTTTTAGGAATTATCTTTGACTTTTTATTTGGTTAAACTATCTTAAGATGTTTAGTAGTTGGTTCATTGTAGTGGCTTATCAGTATTTCATTTTCTTAGTTTTAAGACTTGAGGTAATTGTTGGTATTCTACTCTTAATTAGTTGGTTGAAAATGATAACTTAGTTCAAAGTAAACCGTGGTTTAAAACCGAAACCGATCTGTATTTTAATGGTTTGGATTGGTTTGGTTCAATGCCTTTTATGGATTGATTTGGTTCTACAAATTCATAATCCGTAGATATTGGTTTGGTTTTTGGTTTACCATAAAACCGAACCAATCCGGACCATGCTCACCCCTAATAAAAAGTTTCTGATCCTTTTCCTTTGAAAAGAACCTTGCTTCTAAGAGCATGTACACCAATGGTTTGGTAAAATACCATGTCAATAGTTCACAATTCTAATTTATCTATCACCTTTTTCTTCCACAATTACATCAATACTATCTATTTTACCTAACATCAATTAAAATATACATTCTTTCATTTTTTTTTCCTTTATCAATTTTTTCCCCCTGAGTTTCTTCCTCCTTTTTTGTGCTGAAAACTGGGTTTTTATCAAATTGATTTGTGGGCAGCAGAGAAACAAGTCCATTTCTTTTTTTTCCACCGAACTGTGGTCGCCGGAGTTGAAGGCTTCTTCTCGTCAAGACAGAAGAGTTTTGTCTGGTCAAAATGGAGTTTCGACCACTTTGATTATATGGCAGATCTGAGAGAGGGGTGTCCGTCTCGTCAAAATCAAACCCATAGGAAAACATGATTCAAACATGGGAAGAATTTTGTTTCATGGTGATGAGCACTGGTTGAGAGAGTGAGAGACAGAGAGAAGAACGAGAGATTGGTGGGGAGGAGAGAGAAAAATAATAATATTTTAATACTTACCTTGTGAACAGTTGTTCGGTAGAAATAGAGAAGTACCGTTCATAAATGGGAAATACCTACATGTTTGCCTATCTGTTGTAGTCCTCTTTTGGTGTCTTGAATAGGTAAAATAGCTACAAAAGGTGATTTTGCTACTCTGGTAAACTTGCTCTAAGTTGGTATTTTTGGTGAATATTGGGTATAAAAACAAAAGGGTAAATTATAATTAACCCCCTCTAATTATGCCTCGCAAACACTTTACACCCTCTAACTATTTATTTTAGCACTTAACCCCCTCTAAGTAATGAAAACCCTTATTCCATCTGAATTCTGTTAGAAATTGGATGGAAAGTGGCATGTGCAAGTCACATGCCCTCATTATAGACCTTATTACCCTTCTCTTTCCTCTATCCATACGTCTGTCTCTCTCTCCTCAACAGCAACAGTCATCTCCTCTTACCAGAGCTTTCCCACCACTTCCACAACTCCCTATCTTCTCTCTCTCTCCCTCTCTCTCTCTTTCCCAACCCCGCAACACTCGATTTCCTCCATGCAGCATGGAACAAACGGCGGTAGAGCCACCATTTTAGCTTTCACTTACCGGCGACGAGGGTGGAGACAGCCGGTCGCCGCCATAAACGGGTAATTGAGCACGTTCTTGACGTCGTAGACGGTCGACGAAAGCAGTGGAGAGAGGGGTGAAGGTGTTGGCGCTGACGAAGGCGCCCGAGATCGAGCAGAACATCGTCGTTTCCCCAATCAGTTACCCATCGTAGAAAAAATACAGTAGAAGAAATATATTGAAGAAAAAATCAATGGTACCTATCCTAAATTTTCTCTTATTTTCCTAAATTTTCCCTTACCGCTCTCTCTTTCGTTTCATCTGTCTAGAAATTGCACTGCTGCTATTCCACAAAGATGAAGAGAAGCAGACAGAAATTCAAGAAATGAAGAAATTTCTGAGATGCATATGGTAATCGATGACGTGGGCAGCGGTCTATTTTCCTTCTCTAGCTGTTGCGATTGTTGCTGATGTTGATTCGACTTCGAGTTAGGGTTTTGATTATTTTGAGTAGAATTAGGGTTAGGGGTAGGCTTCAGATTTGGGGTTTGTTGATGAGTTTTTGTTCGGGGTTGAGGGAGCAGTGCGAAAGGTTGAGAGGCTAGAGGTGGGCGTCGATGTTGGAAGGGAAACGAGAGATGGCTGTTGTTTCTGTTGTTGTTGTTGGAATTGTTAAAGGAGGAGTTGCTGCTTGTTGTGCTGCTGCTGTTGTAGCGTCACCTTGCTAGATTGAGTTTTAGGGTTGGAGAAAGAAATGGCTCTTTGGCCTTTGCAGATTTGTATTTTTGCAGAGGGCAAATTCGTAACTTTATGCATCTCCGTTACGGAAGTCAGATGGATAAGTATTTCCATTAGTTAGAGGGGGTTAAATACTAAAAAAATAGTTAAGGGGCGTAAAGTGTTTCCGACCTATAGTTAGAAGGGGAAACAGTAATTTACCCAAAACAGAACAAAGGATTTGAAATAACCAGAATCAGCTGCAAGAATTTTCAGCAGGTGATTGCGCTGTATTTGAACTATGGGCTAACTTGCAATGACATTTTGATCATGAGTAAGAAGCATCCCCAGGTACTGCAATACAATCATGAATTGTTGGAAGAGAAGATGGAATACTTGATCAAGGATATGGGTCTTGAAGTTAGAGAAGTGGAGAACTATTGGGTTTTCCTGCTTTTCTTGGGTACAAGCTTGAACTATTGGGTTTGTTGGGATGAAATCTATTTAAGCTGAGCGCGAACCGAGATGCGTGCGGGTCAGCCTTTTTAGGGTTTCGGTCCATTGTACGTATGCTTATGATATAAAAGCAAAGTTAGGGCTGCCTCCTTTTGTAACTCTGACATATTTTACATCATAGTGAAACACCCCAGCACCCCGTGGACGTACGATTAAGCAATCAGCTTAAGTCGGAACCACGTAATCTCTGTGTCTTGTTCTTTTCTTGCTTTATATTATTTTCTGTTCTTGGTTTGTTCTTCGATTGTGTGTGTTGATCGTGGGTTTGCGCGCTTGAATCCCCAACAACTGGTATCAAAGCTCCGGGTTAGGAGATCTAGGGTTTCACGCAATGGCAGAAGACAAAGTCAAGATCGAGAAGTTCAATGGTACGAACTATGCTTTCTGGAAGATGCAGATGGAGGATATTCTGTATCAGAAGGATCTATATCATCCGATCAGCGGCGTTAAGCCAGAAAGCATAAAACAAGCAGATTGGGATATTTTGGATCGCAAAGCTTTAGGGACTGTACGATTAACCCTCGCGCCGTCGGTTGCGTCAAATATTGCCAAAGAAAATACTACAGCAGATTTGTTCAAAGCCCTAGAAAAGATGTACGAAAAGCCTTCAGCGGTGAATAAGGTATATTTTATGAAAAAGTTGTTTAACCTAAAGATGCCTGAAAATTCTAATGTTGCTGAACATCTCAACGAATTTAATACGGTCACGAATCAGCTAGAATCTGTGGGTATTAATTTCGATGATGAAATTAGAGCTCTTATTTTACTATCAAGTTTGCCAGAAAGTTGGAACGGACTTGTCGTGGCAGTAAGCAATTCTTCTGGGTCTGAAAAGATAAAACAGGAGGATGTTGCTGGTTTGATATTAGGCGAAGAGGCTCGGAGGAGGGTATCGGGTGAGGATACTGCTTCGGGTTCAGCGTTGAGCACAGAGAATAGAGGCAGGTCTGCGAATAGGGGAAACAACAAGAACAAAAACAAGGGCAGAGCGGCTTCAAATAACAGGGGCCGTAATAAATCTCGAGGAGGAGATACGAAGACTGAGGAGTGCTTCAACTGTGGTCAGAAGGGGCATTGGAGGCGAGATTGTAAGGCACCGGCAAAGCAGCAGAACGGGAAAAATCAAGGGGGTAAGAACACTGCCTATATATCTGATGAGTCTGATAATGATTGTTTGATTTGTTCGCTGGATTCTCGCAGTGAGTCTTGGATTGTAGACTCTGGAGCCTCATTCCATGCTACTCCACGCATGGATGTGTTACAAAATTATATGCAAGGAAATTTCGGCAAAGTGTATTTGGGCGATGATGAAGCTTGCAGCATAATTGGGAAAGGAGATGTACAGATTACTCAGACAGACGGGACAGTTCTGAAATTGAAGAATGTTAGACATGTGCCTAGTCTAACACGGAATCTTATTTCAGTGGGTCAGTTGTCAGAGGGTGGAATTGTTACATCATTTACTTCAGACGCATGGAAGATGAGCAAGGGGGCTTTGACTCTTGCTCGTGGTAAGAAAGACGGAACCCTCTATGTATCTACAGGTACATATAGTAGCATCGCGGTGGCAGCAAAAGGGATTGATTGCACTACGTGGCATCGTAGACTGGGTCACATGAGTGAAAAGGGGATGAAAGTAATGTTGTCAAAGGGAAAGTTACCAGGTTGTAAGTCGCTGGACTTGGAGTTCTGTGAGGACTGTGTTCTCGGGAAACAGAGGAAAGTCAGCTTTACGAAGGTGGCTAGGACCCTGAAAACAGAGAAGCTGGAGCTTGTGCACACCGATGTGTGGGGCCCTTCTAAGGTAACCTCTCGTGGTGGTGCTAATTATTTTGTTACTTTCATTGATGACGCTACTAGAAAATTGTGGGTTTATTTTCTTAAACATAAGTCTGATGTGTTTAGTGTCTTTAAGAATTGGAGAGCACTAGTTGAGAATGAAACAGGAAAGAAATTGAAGTGTCTGAAATCAGATAACGGTGGCGAGTATTGTAGCGATGAGTTTGAGGCTCATTGCGCTGCGGAAGGGATTCGTAGGATAAAAACGGTCCCAAGAAAGCCAAGGCAGAATGGAGTTGCTGAACGCATGAATAGGACGATCTTAGAGCGTGCGAGGAGCATGAGGTTACATGCTGGGTTGCCTAAGCAGTTCTGGGCTCATGCAGTAGATACGGCCGTGTATTTGATCAACAGGGGACCTTCAGTTCCTTTGAATTGTGGATTACCAGAAGAGGCTTGGACAGGTAAAGAGGTAAATTTATCTCATTTACGAGTTTTTGGTTGCATTGCTTATATGCATATAGAACTGGCAGAAAGGGGTAAACTTGATGCTAAGTCTCGTAAGTGCGTGTTCATAGGCTATGGTACTGATAGCTATGGTTATAGGCTGTATGATTTTGAAAATCAGAAAACATGCAGGAGTGTGGATGTGGTATTTAATGAATCTGCTCTGTATAGAAACAGGAACAGTCAACCCGAGGAGGCTGAGGAAAATTCAGACTTGGTAGAGTTTGAAGGGATCCCAGACAGTAAAGTCCTGCAGCCTCAGGATATTAATACCGAATCCATTCCACAGGAAAATCCACAGACTCCCCCTCCTAGGAGGTCTACACGTGTTGCTAAACCTCCAATACGTTATTCTCCATCTTTACATTATTTGTTGCTAACAGATAGTGGTGAACCAGAATGTTTTAAAGAAGCATTGCAGGTTGAGACCAGGGAGGAGTGGGAGCACGCCATGGATGATGAGATGGATTCTCTCTCATCAAACCAGACTTGGGAATTGGTTCTGTTGCCCAAGGGAAAGAGAGCTTTGCACAACAAGTGGGTTTACAGGATTAAGGAAGAATCTGATGGTAGCAAACGGTTCAAGGCAAGGTTGGTAGTGAAGGGTTTTGAGCAGAAACCAGGTATCGACTTCACTGAAATTTTTTCACCTGTTGTGAAGATTTGTACTATCAGATGTGTTCTTAATATTGTGGCTGTTGAGAACTTGCACTTAGAGCAGTTAGATGTCAAAACTGCTTTACTTCATGGGGACTTGGAGGAAGACATCTATATGCATCAGCCAGAAGGTTATGTTGTGGAAGGAAATGAGAATCAAGTGTGCAAGCTTAAGAAGAGCCTGTATGGGTTGAAACAGGCTCCGAGACAGTGGTATAAAAAGTTTGATACTTTTATGACTAATACGGGTTTCAGTAGGTGTCATGGGGATCACTGTTGTTACTTTAAAAAGCTTGGTACGTCGTATCTCATACTTTTGTTGTATGTAGATGATATGCTTGTTGCAGGTTCAAGCATGGATGAGATTGTGAATCTCAAAGCACAATTGTCCAAAGAATTTGCAATGAAGGATTTGGGTTCTGCGAAGAAAATCCTTGGGATGCGAATTAGTAGGGACAGAGCAAGGGGAAAGTTGAAGTTGTCACAGGAAGAGTATGTTAAAAAGGTGCTGAATCGTTTTAACATGGAGAATGCTAAGCCAGTTAGCACACCTTTGGCAAGTCACTTCAAGCTTTCGAGTGAAAGGAATGCAGTAACTGATGAAGAACAGAGCTACATGGCGAGTGTTCCATATGCCTCGGCAGTAGGCAGTTTGATGTATGCCATGGTTAATACAAGGCCAGACATTGCTCATGCAGTGGGAGTTGTCAGCAGGTTCATGGCAAATCCGGACAAGGAGCATTGGGAAGCAGTCAAGTGGATTCTGCGTTATCTGAAAGGTACTACGGATTTGGCTTTGTGTTATGGGGGTTCTGATATTTGTCTGCAAGGTTTTGTGGATTCAGATTTGGCAGAGGACATTGACAGCAGGAAGAGCACTACTGGGTATGTGTTTACTTTGGGGAGTGCAGCAGTCAGTTGGGTCTCACGGCTACAGAGAATAGTGACTATTTCCACGACAGAGACAGAGTATGTTGCAGCCACAGAGGCGTGCAAAGAGATGGTATGGTTGAGGAGTTTCATGAAAGAGTTGGGTAAAGAGCAAGACAAATGCAGAATGTTCAGCGACAGTCAAAGTGCTATACATCTAGCGAAGAATGCAGCCTTTCATTCGAGGACCAAACATATCGATATAAAGTATCACTTTATTCGCTCTCTGTTGGAAGAAGGACAGTTCACTTTGGAGAAGATTCACACAAGTGAAAATCCGGCAGACATGTTCACGAAGGTGGTTACTGTGGGGAAGCTGAAGGCTTGTTCAGCTTCCGTGGGTCTCCAAGCTTGAGTGGGAGACTGGGTGCTGGTGGTGTTTATGATTGGTGGTGTCTAAAGATGATCGTTGATGTATATTTGGAGGTGCCGCTGTAAACAGTTTTCAAGTGGGAGAATTGTTGGGATGAAATCTATTTAAGCTGAGCGCGAACCGAGATGCGTGCGGGTCAGCCTTTTTAGGGTTTCGGTCCATTGTATGCTTATGATATAAAAGCAAAGTTAGGGCTGCCTCCTTTTGTAACTCTGACATATTTTACATCATAGTGAAACACCCCAGCACCCCGTGGACGTACGATTAAGCAATCAGCTTAAGTCGGAACCACGTAATCTCTGTGTCTTGTTCTTTTCTTGCTTTATATTGTTTTCTGTTTTTGGTTTGTTCTTCGATTGTGTGTGTTGATCGTGGGTTTGCGCGCTTGAATCCCCAACAGGGTTTTCTCTAAGTTTAACTGAATTTGACGGAAAGGGTCTATTTGAATAACGGCAGATAACTTTGAAAGTAAATTTGATTTTTTAGAAAGTTTGAGAATCTAATTTACATTGAATGTAAAGTTTGGAGATATTTTGAATTTTTCTTGCAAAACTTTTTTTTTTTAAATTCTCCTGCAAAACTAATCCACTGAAATTGTCTACAAACAAGGAAAACAAACCTCTACACAAAAATAGCATCTGGAATCCCCCAATCCAAGCTGATTCCAACAGACCCACCAAATTAGTGTTGCTTCTGTGGGGCGTTCGATCAAGTAGTGCTGAGAGATAGACGTCCATGAAAATCGTAAGCACTGTAGCGGAGACTAATGTGTCTTAAGTATAGAGTGTCACACTCGCCTAGATCACCATCATCGATTTCCAGGTTTTGAATTCCGATTCTATTGCATTCATATTATTGTATACATATTTTTTTTCTAACTAACAAGGCAACTGTACGTATTCATGGTTTCATTGGCAGGAGCAGCCTAGCAAGAAGCGAATCCAAGTTTGATGATTCGTAGTTGTAAACTTGCAACTTCGGCGATGTAATTTTGCAGTAACATTCTAATATCAGGGGACCCGTGTTTATACGTTGAAGAAGAAGCAGAATTCGGTACAGTAATATAGTACCGTCGCTTATACAAGTTTGTCAATGTCCAGTACCAAAAGGAGCTATGATCTAGGGATGTCATCTGAATAGCAGGCCATATCAAGAACACTTTACGTAGTCGTTTAGAAAAGCAATAGAATGCATGCATTGGTAGTTTTATTTTCCGTATAGAGTACCAGAAAACAAGAAGACAGCTATATAATTTGAATTACAAAGTAGTACTAGTAGAAAGAAACAATTCATAGGTTATCACAATACAACCGTACAGAAACATTAATCATATACCGCATGAGGTGGTGTGTGGAAAAACAATCCCAGTAATCCCTACTGGGGTTATTTCTTGAAATAGTCGAGCCCAGGCTTGTCAAACGGCTTTGAAAGGAAACTTCCAATGTAATCGCTTACCGTAAAATCCCTGTATACAGGAGGATTTTCTTCTGATATCAGTTCTTTTATAGGGCCGTAGACCTTTGGAGGAACAAAAACCCCTTTGAAAAAGTTTGCCACAGAAATTCTCGGTCCAACACGGTTTGCCAACACTCTATGATCAACGCTCTTGAACTTGTCATTAGATATGATCTAAGTCAAAATAAGGACAGAATCAGAAAAAATGACTGAATCTCATTATACTTGATGAGTCATAGTAATTAGTAGGACAAACCTGGAGAAGATCCCCAATGTTAACTACCAAACCTCGGTTTAACATTAACCCATCGATTTTTATGCATGACTTGGAGGCCTCCAAGTTGGTCTTGTAGGAGTACAGTGATGAAGGCAGGATCTGAGTGCTTGCCAGTTCCTAAAGTCAGCTCTGGCTCTGGGCATGCTGGATAATAATGGCAGACGAAAGTGGGACCTATAGCACACTCGAGGGTGGCTAAGTGGTCAAGTGCAAGGCCAAGAGCCTCTGATAACAACTCAAATAGAGTATGTCCCAGGTAGGTAACGTGCTTGATATACTCGATTGTTGAAGCCCTGCGAACGTGACTATGTAAGACCGCGCAGCACTGGAATTGATTGTCCTTTAACAAAATTTAGATCAATTGAGGTGAAAATTGTTCTCGATACAAATTTTGATACGCCAAACACCAAATGGTTGGTTTACTTTTGTTACGATATCGAATAGATGGATGGTTTAAAGTAATGGCAGATCATAATAGTATGCTTTGAACTTTTGTATGGGAAAAAGGAAAGGAAAATGACGGTCAAGGACGTGTTTAGATAATTAATATCCGTCAAAGACATGATGAAAACATTTGTTAATGCTAAAAATGTCCTTGACGGGTATTAATTATCAAAACACGTCATGGGCCGTCATTTTCCTCAAAAAGGAAAGAAGAAGTGGTAGTCAAATGACAACCTGAGGCCTCATGAAGCCTTTTGGCATGGGTTTGACTCACACTCGTTTGATATCTATTCATGCGTCGGGTCAGTCCAAACGAGATTTTGTCCCGGCTTAATTGGGCTCCCTAATAGTAAATAGAGGAATCAAGGTCCGTTCTCCCAAATATTTAATTACCCGCCCCACTACTCACCTGGATTAATTGGTTACCCTTGCAATAAAAAAGGAAAGAAGACGGAATAACTTAGACGTCTGATGAATTATGCAATTGATCAGATAACCTATGAATTATTAGAGAAATTAACCTAATTCGGAAGTCACAACAGTGGTTGAGGAGCCGATCATATCAATCAAACTATTTGGTGCATTACGCGGTCCAGTCGTGAGTGTATTTCGGAGGACCAATTTCCACAGTCTATTAGGAGGGGATCCAACTAAAACCGGGGAAAAATCTCGTCTAGACTAATCCTACGCAAGAAGATATAACTCGCGGAGGGGAGTAAACCCCAGACCCTGGTTAGAGACCTCCCGAAGTCTTTGATTATCAAGTAACCGCCCCTGTGCCAACCACTGGATTTTTCAATAAGGAGATACCTAAAGGCTTTTCAAGACATGTCAACTAATAGTAGCGGCAAAAACAACAACAACAAAAAAAGCTGCGTCAACTAATTATAAAGATAAAACACGATTAAAGGAGGAAGACTGTCCTTTTAATCTTTGTAACAATTTCAATGATTAATTCAGAAAAGTTTGCCGTTCAAAAGGAGTAAGACTGAAACAACGTACCTACAGGTTTTGGGAATTTCATCAGGGTCAAGATGGTCAGAAACAAGCATAGAGATGGTCAAGGTGTCCCTCCAATTCAAATATTTTGACTTGTACAAATCACGGTTACTCTCAAATCTCACTTTTTTCGTCCGATCACGCGAATACAACGCTCTCTTTACCCCGGATCTTCCTCGTGAAACATTCTTATTCCATCAATCATTTCCTCCAGCACATTCAACGGGATTCCGTGGTTGACGACTTGAAAGAATCCTCACTCCTCCGATGCACACCGGACTTCGTTCACAACTCTTTCCCGACTATAACGTTCTCCAATGTTCCCGAGATCAATGACCGGCACTTGCATCTCTACCGGTGGACTTTTCAAATCCTCAAACAGTTCATCCTGCGGGCGAATGAATATCGTTGGGACTTTTACCACTCCGGCATCAATTAGCCCTTTGACTCCGGCTTTCGAATCATCAAAAGCCTGTACCTCTTTTGCCCTGTCAAAATGGTCTCCAGCACTTTCTGGGTAGGATAATTTAGTGCCTGAGATATCCATTCTTTGTTCAATTCAGAGGAGAAGATGGAGGAGGAGTAGTTGAAGTCCTCTGTTTATAATCATGTTTCTGAAAAAAATAAAAATTTCTCACGGTTTTAATAATAATAAGGAAACTTGACAGTTCATCAATCTATTTGAAGGATTAAAATAAAACTAGAATCAAATTCAACTTTACTTGGACAAGAAGCTCTGAACACGTATTGGGCCATGTTGTAGATTTCATGTTCTGCTAAGAGTTTTTTTTTAAATAATTATTTATTTGTAATTTTTAAACTTAAAAATAATATTTTTATGAAAATAATTTTTTGATTTTTTTGGCACTGTTCAACAGATCTCATCGAAATCTATCAAATAAGATCTATATTGCACAACAAATTATTTTAGTAAGCCCATCATTTGTAAGTTTGAAAATTACAAAGAAGTACCCTTAGCGGAACACATTACGTCTTTCTTGTGTAACTTCTTCTGCACAACACACTGTTCGTTGTGGAAAAGGACGTAAATTGTTTCATGGGGAGCTTGGCTCACATGTTATACTCCCTCCTTTCCAAATTATAGTCCATTACAAAAAGACGTACTATATTTTTGAATTAACCACGTCCTTGAACTTGAGGAGTGGTGAGCAGCACGGAACTTGAATCAATCTTTCAGATCCAGTATTATCACTTTCGCCGTCAATTTGCCCTTTCAAGATAATTTCGGGGTACATTTTCAAAAAATAAAAGAGGTGAGATATGTTTTGAATTCAGAGGGGAGGTCATTGTATTGTTTAGAAACCTCATGGAAGGTCTCTGTAATTTCACTGCCCCCTTTTGCCCAACGTTCTCCAAAACCCCCCTTCTCTCTCTCTCTCTCCTCTTAACTGCTCTCCCTCGCCACAGAGAAGAAAGTGGATGGAGAAGATTGGCGTCTTTTCTGTAATCAGTCCCGTGGATTCTTCTCATTTCCCAAAAGGAAAAGGTATTCTTCTCTCTCTACCTCCACACCCTTCTCAGATTGTTTCCTTTCGTGCTCGTTCTCACTCTATAAACCCTAGTTCTCCAACTGTGAGTCCAGAAAAACACCCACCACAGTCGAGAAAAAAGAGCTCTGTTAAACCCGATGAACTCCAAGAAGCTCGAGAGTTTCTCAATCGGACGGCCCGAACGCGACCTTTTCCGCCCATCTTTAACATCAATACGGCGTTGGCGACCCTTGCGAAAAGGTGTCATTACACGGAAGCTCTTTCTCATTTCGAAAACTTGCAGTCGCTAGGCGTTCCTGTAAATTTCTTTACCTTGAGCATCGCGATTAACTCCTACTGTCACGTGAATCGAGCTGGTTTCGGGTTCTCTCTGTTAGGCGGCATCTTCAAACGCGGTTATAGGCCTAATGTTGCTATCTTTACCACCCTGTTAAAGGGACTTATTTTAGAAGATAAAGCTGCTGATGCAGTGGAGTTATTCGAGAAGTTAATGAGGAATAGAGAAATTGAACCCAACAAGGTTATGTATGGGACGATTATTAATGGGCTCTGCAAGAAGGGAAACACGGGAGCAGCTGTTAGGTGGCTCAGGATCATGGAAGAGGAAAGTTGTAAACCTGACAAAGTAGTGTATAGTATGATCATTGACAGTCATTGCAAGGATAGAATGTTGGATGATGCTTTGAACCTTTTTTACGAAATGAAAGAGAAAGGGGTTCACCCAGATGTTGTTACTTATAACTCATTGATTCATGGCTTATGTAGTTGTGGCCGGTGGAAGGAGGCCAAGGATGGGAAGGTAAAAGAGGCAGAGGAATTAACTGAAATCATGATTCAATCTGGTGTGGATCCTGATGTAATCACATTCAACAGTTTAATGAAGGGATATTGTTTGCTAGGCCGGATGGATGAGGCAATGAGAGTGTTGAATACCATGGTGGATAGGGGCATTCAACCTAGTGTTCGTAGCTACAACATTTTGATTGATGGATATTGCAAGCAGATGAATGTAGACGAAGCTATGCATCTCTTTTTAAAAATGAAAGAGAAAGGCATTTACCCAAGTGTTGTTACTTACAACACTTTGATTCATTGCTTATGTGATATTGGCCTGTGGAAGGAGGTAACAAGAATGTTTGGAGAAATGTTTGGTATTGGTATTTCTCCAGATATCAAGACATTCAATGTCTTTATCGATGGACTTACCAACGCAAGGATGGTAAAAGAGGCAGAGGAAGTAATTGAAAGTATGATTCAAAGAGGATTGGATCCTAACGTAATCACGTACAATACTTTAATGAAAGGATATTGTTTACAAGGCCAAAGGGATGAAGCAATGGGAGTGTTGAATACCATGGTGGATAGAGGCATCCAACCTGATGTCTATAGCTTCACCACTTTAAGTAATGGTTATGGCAAGGCAAGGACATGAAAATAGACGAGGCTCTGCATCTCTTTTTAGAAATGAACTAAAAATGCCTTTGCCAAAATGTTGTTACTTACAGCACTTTGATTCGGGGCTTATGTAATATAGCCTGCTGGAAGGAGGCTACAAGAATGTTTAGACACATGCTGGATGCTAGTATTTCTCCTGATGTCATTACATTAAATACCTTCGTAGATGCACTTACCAAGGAAGGGAAGGCAAAAGAGGCTGAGGAAATAATTGAACATCTGGATGAGAATGAGATGGAACTTGGGCATAACTCCCAATAGAAATACTTGTGGTACTTTGTTGGATTGCCTTTACAAACTGGGCATGTTGATGAAGCATTGTTCTTATTTCACATGGTGGAAGACAAAGGCTTAGATCTCGATATTGTTAGTTTCAATATCCTCCTTGATGTATTTTGACACAATGTCCTTGGGAAGAAGGCTTTCTTGATGAAGCTAAATAGTTCTGTGAAAATGGAATGGATGATTTCTTGCCTGATAGTGTCACCTACAATGCTGTCATGCATCCGAGGTTTTCAGAAGTTCTATGAGGCTCCGGTTTTAATTGAGTAAATGGTTTGTAGGGGTTTTTGACCCAATGAATCTACTTTCCCCATGAATGTTGACCTTTCTGCTACTAAAAGACAGGACCCTGCTCTTCAAGAAGTGATTAAGAAGTTCTTGCCCAAGGTTGGACATGGAAGTCAATAGATTGTATAAATTTCTTTATATGTTAAGATAAAGCTTCGTCTCTGAAATATCTATATTACAAGAGAGGAAGGTGTAGGAACCACAATAACGCATATTGTTTAGGACGGTCTAGATCCCTTTGATCTAATGACAGTATGCATTCTCCGGAATTCATTAAAGTGTCCGTGCTTTTCAATTATATTATACCACTGCCATGTCTCCTTTATTAATTAGTATTGTCTTCCCCAAGAATTTTGCAAAAGTAAGACTGCTCTGTTGGGGACACTGGTAACGTGTGTTTTGTTTGTTCCATCCATGTGTTTGTGGTTCAAGGATAGTACTTTTTCGCTCAGAATTTGCTTATATTGTGAAACATAGGATAGGAAACTGTTGTGTTTTCCAGGACTTGAAGCTTTACTAAGTCCTTGGATAATCTATTTCTCCTTTGATAGGTTTCCAGAATCACTCTACGTATTAATTTACTCGAATTTGCTTTATAAGGACACATTAAACAGCTCGAGGAAGAAGTGCAGCTTCTTCAGAATCTTTTGTATCCCAAGATTTTTGTTATTAGGTAGTTGAATACTTACTAAAATGGTGGTTGTTGACGGTTCTTCTCGTCGGTTAGCCGACTATACTTTCTGTTCTTATTGGTTGGATTTGTTTCGGCTGGATCTCTGCCGTCAGTCGCCAAGTTTGATTCATTCCCTGTATTTGAAAGTCATTATTATAACTCATTGAAAGTATTCGATTTGCTGTTTTCAGTTCCAAAGTTTCTGTTAAAATGCAATTGCTAAGCAGGTTATGAAATTCCACTTTTTTTCCTGTAATTTCCTCCCCTCCCCCCACCCACCCCACCCACAAAACCTTAAAGGCAATAATAATTGAAAAGAACAAATAATGAAAGAAACAAAGAAAAAGGATTAAACAACTTTCAGTTGAAGATTACATATGCTCTGTATGGAACTTGTGAAAAGAAAGAAAAGAGGAGAGAAAATAATTAAGAGGAAAATGAGAGAGAATGGGGGGGGGGGGGGGGGGATTTTACTATTCCTAAAACTCTATTTTGTCATTTCCTCTCCAACCAACCAAACAAGAGAATAGAAAAATTTTAACTTTCTTACCCTTTCCCTTCCTTTCCAAGTTTTCCAAACAAAGCCTTAATGTAGGGAAATTGTTTCCAATACACTCGGGGGTACGAGTGTATCAATCACTTTTGTGACGGAGCTTCAAAATATTGGTTACGCCAAAAAGTGTTCTCCCTTTATATATTAGAATTAGAATAGATGAACAATGAGTATGTGAAGGGGTGTTTTCAATACTTATTTAAAGACGGATGGAGGAGTAAAAAGAAAGTTTTTCGGAGGTAAGAGTGTGTCAATCAATTTTGTGACGGGGTTCAAAATATTGGTTACGCCAAAAAGTGCTCTCCTTTATATATTAGAGAATAGAAGAACAATGAATATGTTAAGGGGAGATAACTATATTTGTCAGAAAACTCAGGAGACATCAGTGCAATTTATCAAAGCTCCAAAAACTCACAATTCGTTGCCCAATAACGTTATCGAATTCATCTCCCTCTCCCCCCCTCTCTCTCTCTCTCTCTCTCCACTGCTCTCCCTCGCCACTAATTTCACAGAGAAGAAAGAGGATGGAGACGATTGGTGGTGTCTTTCCTGTAATCATCAGTCCCATTGAAACTTGTAATTTCCCAAGAGGTATTCTTCTCTCTCTACCTCCGCACCCTTCTCAGATTGTTTCCTTTCGTATTCATTCTCTCTCTAGAAACCCTATTTCTCCAACTGTGACTCCAGCAAAACACCCACCCCTGTCGAGGAGAACGACCTCTGTTACACCCTACGAGCTCCAAGAAGCTCGAGAGCATCGGATTTCCCAAATGCGACCTTTCCCACCCATTTTTAATATCAATAAAGCTTTAGGGACTCTTGTGAGAGCGGGTCATTACGTCGAGGCTCTTTCTCATTTTGAAAAATTGCAGTTACTAGGCACTCGTGTAGGTTTGTATACCTTGAGCATCGCAATAAACTGCTACTGTCGCGTGAGTCGAGTTGCTTTTGGGTTCTCTCTGCTGGGCTGCATCTTCAAATGCGGTTATAGGCCTGATGTTGCTATCTTTACCACCCTGTTAAAGGGACTTATTTTAGAAGATAAAGCTGCTGACGCCGAGGAGTTATTCGAGAAGTTAATGAGGAAGAGAGAAATTGAACCCAATGAGGTTATGTATGGGACGTTTATTAATGGGCTCTGCAAGAAGGGAAACACGGGAGCGGCTGTTAGGTGGCTCAGGATCATGGAAGAGGGAAGTTGTAAACCTAACAAAGTAGTTTATAGCACGATCATTGACGGTCATTGCAAGGATATGATGTTGGATGATGCTTTGAACCTTTTTTACGAAATGGAAGAGAAAGGGGTTCACCCAGATGTTGTTACTTATCACTCATTGATTCATGGCTTATGTAGTTGTGGCCGGTGGAAGGAGGCTAATGGAATGTTAGGAGAAATGTTGGATATTGGTATCTCTCTAGATGTCCCTACACTCACTGTCTTGGTAGATGCACTTAGCAAGCAAGGGAAGGTAAAAGAGGCAGAGAAAGTAGTTGAAAGCATGATTCAAAGAGGTGTGCATCCTAATGTAATCACATACAATTCTTTAATGAATGGATATTGTTTGCAAGGCCAGATGGATAAGGCCATGAGAGTGTTGAATACCATGGCGGGTAGGGGCATTCAACCGAATGTTCATAGCTACACCATTTTAATCAGGGGATATTGCGATAATATGAAAATAGACGAGGCCATCGGTCTCTTTCGAGAAATCCCTCAAAGAGGTTTGAAGCCTAACCTTGCAACTTTTACCACTATCTTCACAGGTATCTCTCGGCTTGGTAGATATACAGTTGCTCGAGAACTTCTCAATGCGATGGAACTTGCGGGCCTAACTCCCGAGAGTAGAACTTATGTTATGTTGTTAAGCGGGCTTTGCAAGACCGGGCATATAGATGAAGCATTGTCATTATTTCACATGATTGAAAACAAAGGTTTAGGTCTCAATATTGTTTTTTACAGTATCATGATTGATGCATTTTGCAAGAATAATAACCTTGAAAGTGCAAGGGATCTTTTTATTAAACTTTCTTCCAAGGGGTTACAACCTGATTTCATTGCATATGATGTCATGATACGCGGTCTTTGTAAAGAAGGGTTTTTGGATGAAGCTAAAGAGTTGTTAGTGAAAATGGACCAGAATGGTGTATTGCCTATTAGTGGCACTTACAACGCTATCATCCAAGGTTTTGTTGAACAACAGAAGTTCAATGAGGCTGTGGTACTTTACGAGGAAATGGTTGGAAGGGGCAATTCACCCAATGCATCTACTTTTCGCATGATTAAGGATATAGTCTCAACTCAGGGATTCAATACGATCTTGCTCTCTAAGAAGTGATTACGAAGTTCATGCCAACAATTGATGTGGAGCTGTGAAGGTAAAATCTTGTTTTACACAAAAGTTTGTAGGCTATCATTGAGCAAAACTCTCGTCTTTGTGCCTATATATATATGTTATATAGGTGGTCTACTGAGTAGTAATTTGCGGTCATAGCCTCTCTTTTTTTTCCTTTGGAAAGGTGGAATACAATGTTCCAACATATGACCCCTTAACTCTTCCACCCTTCAATTACTCTCTGAATGCCGTCTAAATTGCTTCGTGTACTATGATTTTTGGTGGCATTAATTCTCTTTTTCTTAGTATTACCACATGTTGTAGATTCTTATGTACTCTTATCTTCCTCCCTTTGCAAAATTATTTGATCTTTTCTCCATCTACTAGTATGAGTTCTAACATCCTCTTCTGGTCCATTATTCATTTCAATATTTGGTTGTAACACATCCTCATTTCTCTCACAACAAATGTTGTAAGCTGTGATTGCAAGGGAGAGATTTATCATAGCATTTATTAGTTAAAAATAATGAGAGTCATTTCTTTCCGCATTTTGAAGGGGAATGAACATTATAAAGAAAAAGGAAGGGGAAAATGAAGGAAAATAACAGTATCTGTTGTTAGAGTTTGTCCCACATTGGTAAATTATGACCTCTGAAACTAGTATATGAGCCTGGGCGGCCTCTCCACTCATTGCCAATTGGTTTTGAGTTGGATGCTTTGACATCTGTAAAATTTCATATTTTATATTTCACTCGTGGGTGACATTTCTTTCTTAGTTTGACGATCTTTGAAGTCCATGAAGAATTTGCAATGAGTGGAATCCCCTATAAGGTGTGGCCTTGTATCATTATTGTGAGTTCACTTCATCCATTTGGAAACCTAAGTTTTTACTGGTGTATCAAAGGTGCTGAATGTGGGTGCTTTATTCCGTTCTTTTAGTTTCTTCAATTCTTTGCCCTAGAAGTTCAAAAAGTCTCCCGTTCAGATATTTTTCTCCAGAGTTATTTACATTTTTTCCAATCCAGAGGAATGCTTATTTGTCGTCTATCTCCTTTATGATACTCTATATGAAGAATGGAAAGGGTCGAAGAATTGTTTCGATGGGAAAGGTAGTGATTGAATTGGTCCCTACGAAAGCCCAAAAGCCACAGTCTTAATTGCTGGTCCTTTTCTTTTTTGGATGTCCCAAAATGTTAGTCCCTTTGAAAAGTCGAACTAAAAAAGCTTTTAGTTTTCCAAAATTGTCCCTATAAAGTTGTCATCATTGTGTTGAAAAGATAGAATACAAGGGCAATGTAGTAAAGTGATGCCTCACAATTTGAATTTGGTACTATCATTGCTTGTCCTCTTAATATTTAGCGGGCAAGCAATTTGGGACGGAGGGAGTACTATTTTAAGGGGATGTTTGGGAGCCTTTGCTTTTCGCATTCTAGTTCTTTGGGAGCTAGATGAAGAATGCATTGTGTCAGAAGCAATTCTCAAATTTGAAGGATAGATCCGTCCATAATAGTGCTACCCATGTTGATTCTGTTACGTTTAGTCTTGTTGATTGATTCAGTGGTGGGTTGTAGTAACATTTAAGTCATTTGCTTCTGTCATTGAAAGTCGTTTTGATTATTTCTAAAGCGCTGAACTTGCTCAGTCCTCAGTTTTAACTACCCGGTGACTTTACAACTGTTCATTTCGCTTTTAGTTTTGATGGACTTTAGTATTTCCATGTCATTCTATTGATGTACAATTTGTACATGCTATTACTGAAATGGATAGGGAATGATAAAGTTTCTAGCGGTAAGACCTCAAGTCTGCAAAATTTTATTGCTCAGTTTGTTTCAAGTGTTTGGCCTTAAAGTCTGCAGAGTTATTCCTTCTAAAGGAAATTTGGTTTCACTTGTATCTTCTTAATTGAAACTAGAGTATTATGCAGCATCTATGATGTACAGACACCTTGGCATGTCAGACCCCAACTCTACTGACATTCTCCACATTCGAAGTTTAAGTGCCCTAGAAATTAGAAATTTTAATTATGTTCACGCGGACACTCTTGAGACATGCTTAGAATACTTTTGGGCACTCTCGGGACACTCTATAGACATTTGCAGGACGCCTCAGTACTCTGGCGAAAGCTTTGGAAATTCTTCAGTTTGTGTCTTAGAAACTGGAAACAAAGTAGAGAGATTCCACTGAGAAGAAAGAGGATGGAGACGATTGGTGTCTTTTCTGTGAACGCTCCCATGGGTTCTTCTACTTTCCCAAACGGTCTTCTTCTCTCTCTACCTCCACGCCCTTGTCAGATTCATTCCTTTCATGCACATTCTCACTCTGGAAACCCTAGTTCTGCACCTGATGTATCTACCTTCAACACCCTGATACTCATTTTTGAAGGTAAAACTACTGAAGCAGTTAAGCTATTTGATGAATTAGTGAGAAAGGGAGAGATTGAGCCCGAGGAGTTTATGTTTGAAATGATTATTAGTTGGCTTTGCAAACAGGGAAACACCGGAATGGCTATGAGGTGGCTTAGGATCATGGATAAGGAAGGTTATTGACCTAACACAAAAAAGTATAACATGATCATTCACCGTCGTTGCAAGGATGGAATGGTGGATGATGCTTTGAACCTTTTTTCTGAAATGAAAGAGAAAGGCATTAACCCAGATGTTGTTACTGGTGGATGTCTGACTGATGGCTTGTGTAAGTCTGGCTGGGTGAAGGAGGCTGCAAGAATATTTGGAGAAATGTTGGATATTGGTATCTGTCTACGTGTCTGGACAATCGACAATATGATAGATGCACTTAGCAAGCAAGGGAAGGCAAAAGAGCGCGAGGAAGTAATTGAACTTCTGAAGGAGATGATACTTGGGCGTAACTCCCAATAGAAATACTTGTGGTATGTTGTTGGATTGCCTTTGCAAACTGGGCATTTTGATGAAAACTAAGGTTCAGATCTCTCGATACTGTTAATTACAATATCGTCCTTGATGTATTCTGCAAGAAGAAAGAACTTGATACTGCATTGTATGTTTTCAATTATAGTATTACACCACTGCCATGTCTCTGATATTAATTAGTATTTTCTTCCCCAAGAATTTTGCAAAAGTATGGCTTCTCTGTTGAGGCCACTGGTAATGTATGTTTTGTTTGTTCCATCCATGTGTTTGTGGTTCAAGGATAGTGCTTTTCCCTCAAAATTTGCTTACATTGTGAAACATAAGATAGGAAACTGTTGTGTCTTCCAGGACTTATGGCTTTTCTGAGTCCTTAGATAATCTATTTCTCCTTTGCTAGGTTTGCAGAATCACTCTACTTATTAGTTTATTAGAATTTGCTTTATAAGGCCACCACATTAAACAGCTTGAGGAAGAAGCGCAGCTTCTTCAGGATCTTTTATTTCCAAAGTTTTTTTTAGTAGATAGTTGAGTACTCACTTAAATGGTGGTTTTTGACAGTTCTTCTGGTCGATTATCTCACTATACTTTTCTTTCTTTCTTTTTTTGGTTGAATTTGTTTCAGCTGACTCTGCCATCAGTTGGCAAGTTTGATTCATTCCCTGAACTTGAAAGTAGAATCAACTCTTTGGAAGTATTGGATTTACTATTTATTCCCAAAGTTTCTCTAAAAAATGCAATTGCTAACCGGGTTATGAAACTCCCCTGTATTAGTCCTTTGTTAAGACAAAGATCTACTCATTCAACTTATTGTGCATATTTTAATTATGAAATGTCTTTAATCTTGCCAATTAGGTTATGACTTGTGAAAACACTCAAGAAATAACTATCCTCGCAAATTGAATATCTTGCTCTTGAAACATGCAAAATTGCTAATTGTGAAATTCTTTGGGAGAAGCTGTTTGCCAAGTAGGTTATGGCAACACTAAAGCTGTTTGTCAACTCTCTTAAAATTGCTGTTCTTGTTCTTGTTAATCTGCTTTTCTATGTTTTCTGTCTAATCGAAATCTCCAGGAAAGGGGCTCTGGTCCAATCTAATTGAAGCTTAAACATGGAAGGTAGTATTTTTTCTCTTTACCTAGACTTTTCATCTCTCTTTTGGCAATATTTGGTGCATCGATGAACACCTATGGTGTGATCGGTTGATTGTGTTGTGGTATGGTATGGTCTGATCACGGTTCCCTCTTTGTGGTTTAATTCGATTTTGGAAGGAGTCAGGCTATGCCTTGGGTGCAGCTGCATTGTAGTCTGCTATGGACTGTTTCCTTTGCTAGCGGTGCGAATGCCACGTATTTCTGATTGCCATCAGGAAGAAGATTATTGTAAGACATGACTGGCATTCCAGAAGCTTGTTAAACACCAGATCAAGTGGAAGCAATATTCTGTTGCTTTGCTTTGGTCCCAAATACCAAATTTCTTTGGCCTCTTTTGAGGGCTCCGAGTTCTCTCCAGAGGTCTCTTGCCATGTCTCTCTCCACCTTTTCCGAGCCAACAATTAGAGATGCATATCAAAATTTGCTAAATCTCACATGCTTTGTATATATGTAAATTCAATGCTTTGTATATATGTAAATTCAACAATTAGAGATGCATATCAAAATTTGCTAAATTATGCAACTGATATTTAATTCCGCTCCGAATTATTAAACATTAATATAAGACCTCAAAATGGTGCTACACAATCTCATGTACATCTGGGCTGGGCCTACCTCCATCCCTAGAGGAGCCGTATGAGGCGGAAGCTCCACGTACGATTTTGAAGCCGAGCCTTTCTAGCTATGGGGCCTAGGGACTGATATGATGATTGGTTTAGGTAGGGCGGCGCAAGCAAGATTGGTTGGATCAGCCCACTTTTCTGTAGGTTATATATTCACTTATGCGGCTTTCTTGATTGCCTCTACATCGGGTAAATTTGGTTAATTTTTATTTAGTGTCGCATATAATATACGCGATAATCCCATTTCTTTTGATGGAAAGAAGGTCCACCTTCTTATATTTCTATACATCTAGGATCCGACTTGTATCGTAGATTTTATTTGTAATAATAATACGTAATTGTTATGTTAGAAATTGTTACCCTTATAAGTTTTCATTTGACACTCTTTAACACGACGGCCGCTGTGGTAAAAGTGGGATATCGAAGAAGAAGGTTTCCTCCGCAAAATCCTTCTTCGAAGAAGGTCCTGGAGAAATCAAAGGTTTGGAAGTCCAAACGACGTTGGTGTCGACCAAACTCCCGTTTTCAAGTTGCGATCTTAAGTACAAGGTAACACAAACAACTTCAGTTTAGTTGAACGCCCTGTTTTTGTTATGACCCTATCACAGCCCATATCGCCTAAGTATGAGCTTGGCCTTGTGTATATAAGTTTCTGGGTATCCTCCCCTTATAAGCTAGTTTTCAAGGATGAGTTCTACCAATGAGTTTCTATCATTAGTATGAGAGCTAGCTACCTCGTCGCAATTTAAACCGCAGAAGGGAGTGACTTATAGGCTCGATTAAAACTTTTGCGCATGGTTCCCACTAATGAGTTTCTATCATTAATGTATGCGGTCATAGGCTTGTTTGTTTGGGTCTCAAAACTTCTGCGCACGATTCCCACTTAATTTTCTCTATCTTTCTGTCTTGACTCATTTCCAAAAACCTTTGTCAAAACTCAAACCAAATAGGGTCTTAAAGTATTGAATACTGATAGGTGAGTAGAGCTGAAAAAATGAAAAAGAGAAAGGGCTACCATCGGTTCAATGTCGATAGAGTAGACCGCCGAGGACGTCGGTTGCAGAGCGTGGTGGTATGTTACAATCCTAAGATCCCATATCGCCTAGGTATGGGCTTGACCTTGTGTACAAGCTCTTGGACACCCTTCCCTTTTGAGCCGGGTTATAGAAATGAGTTCTACCCATGAGTTTCTATCAAGTTTCAAGACGTGATCTTTAAGATCAAGGGAAAACCAAATGCCAAACGTCAGAGTATGCCAACCTCCCGTTTTCAAGACGCGATCTCAATGTCAAGTTAAGCAAAATGAACGTAGTGTACACTAACCTCATGTTTTTCTGAAAATATATTTGGTGGTCTAGGTACCGCCATGTGGTGCCCCAACATTTTATCCACGACGCATTTCTAGAGGACCTAAAACTAACTCCTAGTTCCCTTAAGTTTTTCTAAAAGTTAACATTGTCCTTATTTGGATTTTTTTTCGCGTTTATTATCGTCGGGACGAATCAACAATCCACAAATTGGCGAAAAATTAATAAACGCGAAAAAAAATTCAAATAAGGACAAAATGTTAACTTAGGAAAAAAAGAAGTTAAGTGTAACTACTAACTAGGCTTAAATGCATGGAACCTCACATAAATGTGCTGCGGGTAAGTTAAGTTGTGACTGGAACCCTAACCACCGAATAATTACTCATCTTGAAAGCGCGAGGTCCCGGTTAAATAAGCAAACGGTACTGAGTAGTATTATTATACGGAGTATATCTCACAGGCCGACGTTATACTGAGAGAGAGAGAGAGAGAGAGAGAGAGAGTGGGGAGTCTAGGACGGAGACGATGGCTCAGATTGGTGCTTCTACAATAATCATTCCCATGGAAGCTGTTAATTTCCGAGGAGGTAATAATCTTCTCTCTCCTCCCCGCCATTCATCTTTTGCCCTTCATTCTCGTTCTTACACTATAAACCCTAGTTCTACTCCTTCTTCGACCATCATCTGCCAAGCAAAACACCAACCCATTTTCGAAAGGAAAAGATTAGGGAAACAAAAACCCAGGTCGGGGAATCTGCGCTTGGATGAGGTTCCAACCATTTTCAAAATCAATAAGGCTTTAGCGATTACTGCGAAATTGGGCAAGTACAGCACGGCTCTTTCTCAGTTTAATAAGTTGCAGTTAGAAGACATTGAGCTAAATTTGTATACCTTCGGCATTGCGATTAACTGCTACTGTTGCGTGAATCGAGTTGGCTTTGGGCTCTCTCTCTTAGGCACCATCTTCAAATGCGGTTATACGCCTGGTGCAGTTATCTTCAACACCCTGTTAAAAGGACTTATTGCACAAGATAAAGCTGCTGAGGCTCTTTCTCATTTCAACAAGTTGCAGTTACAAGACATTGAGCTAGATTTGTATACCTTCAACATTGCAATTAACTGTTACTGTCGCATGAATCGAGTTGGCTTTGGGTTCTCTCTTTTAGGCGGTATCTTCAAACATGGTTATACACCTGATGTAGTTACCTTCACCACCCTGTTAAATGGATTTATTGCACAAGATAAAGTTGCTGAGGCCGTTGAGTTATTCCAGAAATTAGTCAAAAAAGGAGAAATCAAACCCAATGTGGCTACTTATGCCTCTTTGGAAGAGAAAGGGGTTCACCCAGATGTTGTTACTTATAACTCATTGATTCATGGCTTATGTAGTTGTGGCCGGTGGAAGGAGGTTAATGGAATGTTTGGAGAAATGTTGGATATTGGTATTTCTCCGGACATCGTTACATTCAGTGTCTTGCTCGATGCACTTACCAAGGAAGGAAAGGCAAAAGAGGCAGAGGAAGTAATTGAAAGCTTGATTCAAAGAGGTGTGCATCCTAATGTAATCACGTACAGTTCTTTAATGAATGGATATTGTTTGCAAGGCCAGATGAATGAAGCCATGAGAGTGTTCAATACCATGGTGGATAGGGGCATTCAACCTACGATTCGTAGCTACAACATTTTAATCCGGGGGTATTGCGATAATATGAAAATTGACGAGGCCATTGATCTCTTTCGAGAAATCCCTCAAAGAGGTTTGAAGCCTAACCTTGCAACTTTTACCACTATTTTCACAGGTATCTCTCGGCTTGGTAGATTTACAGTTGCTCGGGAACTTCTCAATGCGATGGAACTTGCAGGCCTAACTCCCGAGAGTAGAACTTATGTTATGTTGTTAAGCGGGCTTTGCAACACCGGGCATATAGATGAAGCATTGTCGTTATTTCACATGATTGAAAACAAAGGGTTAGGTCTCAATATTGTAATTTACAATATCATCATTGATGCATTTTGCAAGAATAATAACCTTGAAAGTGCAAGGGATCTTTTTATTAAACTTTCTTCCAAGGGGTTACAACCTAATTTCATTACATATGATATCTTGATACGCGGTCTTTGTAAAGAAGGGTTTTTGGATGAAGCTAAAGAGTTGTTAGTGAAAATGGACCAGAATGGTGTATTGCCTGATAGTGGCACTTACAAAGCTATCATCCAAGGTTTTGTTGAACAACAGAAATAACATGAGGCTCTGGTACTTTTCAAGGAAATGGTTGGAAGGAGTATTTCACCCTATGCATCTACTTTTCGCATGATTAAGGATTTAATCTCAACTCAAGGATACGATCTTGCTCTCCAAGAAGTGATAACGAAGTTCATGCCAATGATAGACGTGGAGCTAGGAAGGTAAATCTAGTTTTACACCAAAGTCTGTAGGCTATCATTGAGCGTAACTCTCGTCTTGTGCCTATATATATAAGTGGTATACTGAATCAGAATTTGCGGTCGTAGCCTCTTTTTTTCCTTTGGAAAGGTAGAATATACTGTCCCAACATATGTCCCCTTAACTCTTCCTGTCTTCAATTACTTTCTGAATGCCTCTAAATTGCTTAGTGTACTACGATTTGCGGTGGCATTAATTCTTTTTTTTTTTTCTTAGCATTAACACATGTAGATTCTTACGTACTCTTATCTTCCTTGGTAAAAATTGTTTGATCTTTTCTCCATCTACTAGTATGAGTTCTAACATCCTCTCCTGGTGCTTCAGTAATCCCGTTTTTTGTTTCAATATTTGGTTGTGAAACATCCGCATTTCTCTCTCAACAAATGTTGTAAGCTGTGATTGCAAGGGAGAGATTTAATACAGCATTTATTAGTTAAAAATAATGACAGTAATTTCTATCCTCATTTCGAAGTGGAATGCACATTATAAAAAAAGTAAGGAGGAAATGAAGAAAAAGTACAGTATCTGTGATATTTCATACATTTAAATTTCACTCGTGGGTGACATTTCTTTCTTAGTATGATGATCTTTAAAGTCCATGAAGAAGGTGCAATTAGTGGTATCCCCTCATAAGGTGTGGCTTTGTATCATGATTGTGAGTTTTTTCTTTTTTTTTGATAACAGACAAATTCATCGCTCAAGGAAGAGCAGAAAACTGCCCGCGTG
Source organism: Rhododendron henanense subsp. lingbaoense (assembly GCA_020567845.1). NCBI lineage: Eukaryota > Viridiplantae > Streptophyta > Magnoliopsida > Ericales > Ericaceae > Rhododendron > Rhododendron henanense. Next base: position 8,185,253 of record CM036313.1, read on the forward strand.
AGGCTACAGACTCCCAAACACCAGTGCCCGTCGTTGGGTACACAAACCTCAGCGACCAGGTTATCCAAGGACGAATCCCCAAGGCGAAGGGTGGACACTCACAAATGCACATGAAAATAAGCTCCACACAGGGATAATATGCTAAAAGTATTCAGGATGGCAGCGATAATTTGACCAGCCTCACTGTCTTCCCCGTCACGCAACTTACTGAGGGAACAGAAACACCCGTAGAGGGTGGGATAGGTTCCACGCAGGGATCATAATTGTGAGTTCACTTCATCCATTTGGAAAGCCTAAGTTTTTACTGGTGTATCAAAGGTGCTGAGTATGGGTGCTTACTCTGTAAAAGATCTCCCGTTCAGGTATTTTTCTCCAGAGTTCTTTAAAAAATTCTCCAATCGAGAGGAATGCTTATTTGTCCTCTATCTCCTTTATGATACTGTATAGGAAGAATGAAAAGGGTAAAAGAATTGTTTCGATGGGAAAAGCAGTGATTGAATTGGTCTCTTATGACTAATACTATTTCAAGGGGATGTTTGGCAGCCTCTGCTTCTCATTCGCATTGTATACTTTCGCATTCTAGTTATTTGGGAGCTAGATGAAGAACGCGTTGTGTCAGAAGTAATTTTCTCAAATTTGAAGGATATATCCATCCATAATAATGCTACCCTTGTTGATTCTGTTACGTTTAGTAATTAGTCTTGTTGATTAATTCAGTGGTAGGTTGCTGTAACATTTAGGGGCTGTTTGGGAGCCGAATTATTGGATTCTCCATTTTGCATTATTTGCACTATTGGTGTTTGGGAGTCATCAAATTAACGAGAATGCTTTTTTCCGGAAAAACATTATGAAAATCACACTTTAGAGGCACAATTTGATTATTGGAGGAGTTTTGCATTCTGATTTTCCCGTGGACGAAAAAACCTAATTATTACCCTTGCCGTCTGAAAGGGTTTTGAGTCAATATTGCCACCCCTAACTGTAATCAAAGAATTAAACAGGCCCAAAAGGAGAGGACCTCAAAGAACTCTCAAACCAATGAGATTTTGGTGAGCTCAAGCCCAAAATAATACTAGGTTTATGACCTCATTTTTAGACTTCTATCCAATTCCTTTTTTTATCGGATTATAATACCCACAATGACCAAACATTCAAAATTTGGTTTGACTCGTATATATAGTGCTTATTGTAATGGAAGGTGTAGTTGGTCCAATGGATAAGTTGAGATGCGCGTAAGCTGGTACTCTGAATTATCAGAAAATATACAGTACCAGGTGTGGTATTTTTAATTCAATCACTATTAATCTAATAAGACTATATATATGCGGTAGGATTGTATATCCTTCACTATTAGTCACATATCAAACGAAAGGCCGGCCATTTCAATACGACTTTCACTCAAAATTTGCTTACATTGTGAAACATAAGATAGGAAACTGTTGTGTCTTCCAGGACTTATAGCTCTGCTGAGTCCTTAGACAATCTATTTCTCCTTTGCTAGGTTTGCAGAATCACTCTACTTATTAGTTTATTTGAATTTGCTTTATAAGGCCACATTAAACTGCTTGAGGAAGAAGCTTTTCAGGATCTTTTATTTCCAAATATTTTTTTTAGTAGATAGTTGAGTACTCACTTAAATGGTGGTTGTTGACGGTTCTTCTGGTCGGTTTATCTCACTATACTTTTCTTGCTTTTTTTTTGGTTGAATTTGTTTCAGCTGACTCTGCCATCAGTTGGCAAGTTTGATTCATTCCCTGAACTCGAAAGTAGTATAACTCTTTGGAAGTATTGGATTTACCATTTATTCCCAAAGTTTCTCTAAAAAATGCAATCGCTAACCAGGTTATGAAACTCCCCTGTATTAGTCCTTTGTTAAGACAAAGATCTACTCATTCAACTTATTGTGCATATTTTAATTATGAAATGTCTTTAAGCCAAGTAGGTTATGACTTGTGAAAACACTCAAGAAATAACTATCCTTGCAAATTGAATATCTTGCTCTTGAAACATGCAAAATTGCTAATTGTGAAATTCTTTGGGAGAAGCTGTTTGCCAAGTAGGTTATGGCAACACTAAAGCTGTTTGTCAACTCTCTTAAAATTGCTGTTCTTGTTCTTGTTAATCTGCTTTTCTATGTTTTCTGTCTAATCGAAATCTCCAGGAAAGGGGCTCTTGTCCAATCTAATTGAAGCTTAAACATGGAAGGTAGTATTTGGTGCATATCTCTTTTGGCAATATTTGGTGCATAGATGAACACCTATGGTGTGATCTGTTGATTGTGCTGTGGTATGGTCTGATCACGGTTCCCTCTTTGTGATTTAATTCGATTTTGGAAGGAGTCAGGCTATGCCTTGGGTGCAGCTGTATTGTAGTCTGCTATGGACTGTTTCCTTTGCTAGCGGTGCGTATGTCACGTATTTCTGATTGCCATCAGGAAGAAGATTGTTGTAAGACATTGACTGGCATTCCAGAAGCTTGTTAAACACCAGATCAAGTGGAAGCAATTCTGTTGCTTTGCTTTGGTTCCAAATACCTAATTTCTTTGGCCTCTTTTGAGGGCTCCGAGTTCTCTCCAGAGGTCTCTTGCCATGTCTCTCTCCACCTCTTCCGAGCCAACAATTAGAGATGCATATCAAAATTTGCTAAATCTCACATGCTTTGTATATATGTAAATTCAACAATTAGAGATGCATATCAAAATTTGCTAAATTATGCAACTGATATTTAATTCCGCTCCGAATTATTGCACCCAGGGAGTTTGGGTGGATTTGGGCAGGTTGTAAATTGGTTGAGTCAGTAATCATTTCATTAACCCATTTTCAACCCAATTAACTAGACTATTGTTATTCCTGCCCAATCGACCCATTTATAACTTGCTCACTGACCAATGTATATATTCATAGTTCCAGCTATTTATCAAATATATACATATAAAATGGCTTGTTAGCAAATTTTGGAATTTGGAGCAGCAAAAGTTGAACAAATGAAGAATGAGCTGATTTTTTGTTGGGACGCTTAAAATAATGTAAGACCTCAAAATGGTACTACACAATCTCATGTACATCTAGGCTGGGCCTACCTCCATCCCTAGAGGAGCCGTATGAGGCGGAAGCTCCACGTGCGGTTTTGAAGCTGAGCCTTTCTAGCAATGGGGCCTAGGGACTAATATGATGATTGGTTTAGGTAGGGCGGCACAAGCAAGATTGGTTGGATTAGCCCACTTTTCTGTAGGTTATATATTCACTTATGCGGTTTTCTTGATTGCCTCTACATCGGGTAAATTTGGTTAATTTTTATTTAGTGTTGCATATAATATACGCGATAATCCCATTTCTTTTGATGGAAAGAAGGTCCACCTTCTTATATTTCTATACATCTAGGATCCGATTTGTATCGTAGATTTTATTTATAATAATAATAATTGTTATGTTAGAAATTGTTACCCTTATAAGTTTTCATTTGACACTATTTAACACGACGGCCGCTGTGGTAAAGGTGGGATATCGAAGAAGGTCAAAACGACGGTTCGTCGTCATTTCCTCCGCAAAATTCTTCTTCGAAGAAGGTCCTGGAGAAAGGGGCTTGATATTTGCAACCACAAATTTCCTAAACGTAGCCTGTTTTATACTGCATGTGCATTGTTCACCATGTATAAAACAGGCTACGTTCAGAAAATTTGTGGTTGCAAATAGCTCGCCCCTTGGAGAAATCAAAGGTTTGGAAGTCCAAACGACGTCGGTGTCGACCAACCTCCCGTTTTCAAGTTGCGATCTTAAGTACAAGGTAACGCAAATGACTTCGGTGTCGTTGAACACCCTGTTTTTGTTACGACCCTAACACAACCCATATCGTCTAAGTATGAGCTTGGCCTTGTGTATATAAGTTCCTGGGCATCCTCCCCTTGTAAGATAGTTTTCAAGGATGAGTTTCTATCATTAGTATGAGAGCTAGCTATCTCGTCTCAATTCAAACCGCAGAAGGGAGTGACTTATAGGCACGATTAAAACTTCTGCACATGGTTCCCACTAATGAGTTTCTATCATTAGTATGCGGTCATAGGCTTGTTCGTTTGAGTCTCAAAACTTTTGCGCACGGTTCCCACTAAATTTTCTCTATCTTTCTGTCTTGACTTATTTCCAAAAACCTCTGTCAAAATCCAAACCAAATAGGATCTTAAAGTATTGAATACTGATAGGTGAGTAGAGCTGAAAAAAATGAAGAAGAGAAAGGGCTACCATTGGGTCAATGTCGATAGAGTAGACCACCAAGGACGTCGGTTGTGGAGCGTGGTGGTATGTTACGATCATAAGATCCAATATTGCCTAGGTATGGGCTTGACCTTGTGTACAAGCTCTTGGACACCCTTTCCTTTTGAGCCGGATTTTAGGAATGAGTTCTACCCGTGAGTTTCTATCAGGTTTCAAGACGTGATCTTTAAGATCAAGGGAAACCAAGCGATGATGTCAGAGTATGCCAAATTGCCAACCTCCCGTTTTCAAGACGCGATCTCAATGTCAAGTTAAGCAAAATGAACGTAGTGTACACTAACCTCATGTTTTTCTGAAAATATATTTGGTGGTATGAGTACCGCCATGTAGTGCCCCAACATTTTATCCATGACACATTTCTACAGGACCTAAAACTAACTCCTAGTTCCCTTACGTTTTTCTAAAAGTTAACATTTTGTCTTTATTTGGATTTTTTTCGCGTTTATTATCGTCAGGACGAATCAACAATCCGCAAATTGGCGAAAAATTAATAAACGCGAAAAAAAATTCAAATAAGGACAAAATGTTAACTTTAAAAAAAAAAAGTTAAGTGTAACTAGGCTTAAATGCATGGGACCTCACAAAAATGTGCTGCGGATAAATTAAGTTGGGGAAAATTTCTTTTATATCCCTACAACTTTTGCTTAAAATTCAATTTGGTCCTTCATCTTTCAATTTGGACAAACAAATACTTCGACTTTCCAATTGATTCCAATGTCACCCCTTAGTTGGATGCTGTTACATTTTTGGACGGAAAATTGACATATGCCCAGCACGTGATTGTTTTTGAGGGGTAGAATTGTCCATTCCCCTCCTCCCTCAAAACCCAAGTCTCTCTCCTCCCCCAGCCATCCATTCCTCTCTCTCTCTCTCCACTGCTCTTGATGTTCTTCCATTTCGTGCATTCAAGGTGTCATGTGAAATCAGGGAGTTAATCGAATTGGTTGCCAAGCAAGTGAGGAAGGCGAAGTGGAAACTCGGCCCAGTTAATAAAACCACGATGAATCGAGTTACTTTGATGATGAATCAATTCAAGCCCGACCGGAGCTTCACCAAGCGAGTTCTCGATTACCTTGGGATCAAAGAGCTGGAACAATTGAACAAGTATCAAAGTTAAATCAAATTTTTGGGTAAGAAAATTATTTTAGAATGCGTACGTGGTAACGAGGGAGAGAGAGCTTCCTTTCCTTTGTTGAGTAGTTTAGTTGGGTTTATGTGCTACTGCAAGGATTCCTGTTCAAAACAGGGGACTATGGGACATTGCATCAAACAGATGGTAGGTGTAATCTGGAAACATTTTCATGCTTAAATTTAGAGGATTTTCAATGCCCATTTCCCTCAAGCTAATGACCAATCTGGTAACCGTATCTACCGATCAGACTAAAAATTGGATTTCGATTCAAAAGTGGCTACAAGCTCGAAACCTACTCTATCTCAAAACTGGGGAGATTTTAGCGAACACAGAGTTACTCTTTCTTGGATTTAGAATTTCAAGAAAGAGTTTTTTTTTCTGGTTTTTTGTTTGGATGTAGATGTAAAACCATTGAACGGATTTCTGTGGGGGGATCGCAGGGAGGAATGACGTGTTGGAGATTTGGAATTCGAGGGTTTGGGAGATGAGGGATGAAAGAGAATGGGAGGCAAGAGAGACGTCGAGGTAGAGGGGTGGTGGTTGGTAGGTGACATGGAATTGGTCAGAGGAGATGGAGGCGGAAAGGAAGGACTGGAGGAGGGAAGGGGAGGAGGAGGGACGCAGAGGGAGAGGGCCAGGAGGAAAGGATGGGTGAGGGAGGAGAGAGAAACTTGGGTTTTGAAGGAGGAGGGGAATGGACAATTCTGCCCCTCCTAAGTTGATTTTCCGTCAAAAAATGTAACGGCATCCAAATAAAGGGTAACATTGGAATCAATTGGAAAGTCAAAGTATTTGTTTGTCCAAATTGAAAGGTAAAGGACCAAATTGAATTTTAAGCAAAAGTCGAAGGGATATAAAAGAAATTTTCCCATTAAGTTGTGACTGGAACCCTAAACCACCGAATAATTGCTCATTTTGAAAACGCGAGGTCCCGGTTATATAAGCAAAGGGTACTACTATTATACGGAGTATATCGTTCCTTTCACAGGCCGACGTTATACTGAGAGAGAGAGAGAGTGGGGAATCTAGGACGGAGACGATGGCTCAGATTGGTGCTTCTACAATAATCATTCCCATGGAAGCTGTTAATTTCCGAGGAGGTAATAATCTTCTCTCTCCTCCCCACCATTCATCTTTTGCCCTTCATTCTCGTTCCTACACTATAAACTCTAGTTCTACTCCTTCTTCGACCATCATCTGCCAAGCAAAACACCAACCCATTTTTGAAAGAAAAAGATTAGGGAAACAAAAACCCAGGTCGGGGAATCTGCGCTTGGAAGAGGTTCCAACCATTTTCAAAATCACTAAGGCTTTAGCGATTACTGCGAAATTGGGCAAGTACAGCACGGCTCTTTCTCAGTTTAATGAGTTGCAGTTAGAAGACATTGAGCTAAATTTGTATATCTTCGGCATTGCGATTAACTGCTACTGTTGCGTGAATCAAGTTGGCTTTGGGCTCTCTCTTTTAGGCACCATCTTCAAACGTGGTTATATGCCTAATCTAGTTATCTTCAACACCCTGTTAAAAGGACTAATTGCACAAGATAAAGCTGCCGAGGCTCTTTCTCATTTCAACAAGTTGCAGTTACTAGACATTGAGCTAAATTTGTATACCTTCAACGTTGCAATTAACTGTTACTGTCGCATGAATCGAGTTGGCTTTGGGTTCTCTCTTTTAGGCGGTATCTTTAAATATGGTTATACACCTGATGCAGTTACCTTCACCACCCTGTTAAATGGATTTATTGCACAAGATAAAGTTGCTGAGGCCGTTGAGTTATTCCAGAAATTAGTCAAAAAAGGAGAAATCAAACCCAATGTGGCTACTTATGCCTCTTTGGAAGACCAGGAAGAGAAAGGGGTTCACCCAAATGTTGTTACTTATAACTCATTGATTCATGGCTTATGTAGTTGTGGCCAGTGGAAGGAGGCTAATGGAATGTTTAGAGAAATGTTGGATATTGGTATTTCTCCGGACATCGTTACATTCAGTGTCTTGGTCGATGCACTTACCAAGGAAGGAAAGGCAAAAGAGGCAGAGGAAGTAATTGAAAGCTTGATTCAAAGAGGTGTGCATCCTAATGTAATCACGTACAGTTCTTTAATGAATGGATATTGTTTGCAAGGCCAGATGGATGAAGCCATGAGAGTGTTCAATACCATGGTGGATAGGGGCATTCAACCGAATGTTCATAGCTACACCATTTTAATCAGGGGGTATCGCGATAATATGAAAATAGACAAGGCCATCGATCTCTTTCGAGAAATGCCTAAAAGGGGTTTGAAGCCTAACCTGGCAACGTTTACCACTATCTTCGCAGGTATCTATCGGTTTGGTAGATTTGTAGTTGGTCGAGAACTTCTCAATGCGATGGAACTTGAGGGCCTAACTCCCGACAGTAAAACTTATGGTAGGTTGTTGCGCGGGCTTTGCAAGACCGGGCATATAGATGAAGCATTGTCATTCTTTCACATGATTGAAAACAAAGGTTTAGGTCTCAATGTTGTTATGTACAATATCCTCATTGATGCATTTTGCAAGAATAAAGACCTTGATAATGCAAGGGATCTTTTCATTAAACTTTCTTCCAAGGGATTACAACCTAATTTCATTACATATAATATCATGATACGCGGTCTTTGTAAACAAGGGTTTTTGGATGAAGCTAAAGAGTTGTTAGTGAAAATGGAGCAGAATGGTGTATTACCTGGTAGTGGCACTTACAACACTATCATCCAAGGTTTTGTTGAACAACATAAATTACATGAGGCTATGGTACTTTTCGAGGAAATGGTTGGAAGGCGTATTTCACCCCATGCAGCTACTTTTTGCATGATTAAGGATTTAATCTCAAATCAGGGATACGATCTTGCTCTCCAAGAAGTGATAACAAAGTTCATGCCAATGATAGATTTGGAGCTGTGAAGGTGATAGATGTGGAGCTGTGAAGGTAAATCTAGTTTTACACCAAAGTCTGTAGGCTATCATTGAGCATAACTCTTGTCTTTGTGCCTATATATATAAGTTGTACACTGAATAGGAATTTGCGGTTGTAGCCTCTTTTTTTTCCTTTGGAAAGGTAGAATACACTGTCCCAACATATGTCCATTTAACTCTTCCTGTCTTCAATTACTCTCTGAATGCCTCTAAATTGCTTAGTGTACTACGATTTGCGGTGGCATTAATTCTTTTTTTCTTAGCATTACCACATGTTGTAGATTCTTACGTACTCTTATCTTCCTCCCTTGGCAATATTTTTGATCTTTTCTCCTTCTACTAGTATGAGTTCTAACATCCTCTTCTTGTGCTTCAGTAATTCCATTATTCATTTCAATATTTGGTTGTACAACATCAGCATTTCTCTCTCAACAAATGTTGTACGCTGTGATTGCAAGGGAGATATTTAATTTAGGGTTTGTTAGTAAAAATTATGACAGTCAGTTCTTTCCGCATTTTGAAGGGGAATGAACATTATAAAAAAAAAAAGGAAGGGGGAAATGAAGAAAAATAACAGTATCTGTAAATTTTCATATTTTATATTTCATTCGTGAATGACATTTCTTTCTTAGTTTGACGATATTTGAGTCCATGAAGAATTTGCAATGAGTGGTATCCCCTATATGTTGTGGCCTTTATCATAATTGTGAGTTCACTTCATCCATTTGGAAACCTAAGTTGTTACTGGTGTATTGAAGGTGCTGAATGTCGGTTCTTTATTCCGTTCTTTTAGTTTCTTCAATTCTTTGCCCTCCTTCACTTCCAGAAATTTTTCTCCAGAGTTCTTCACATTTTTTTCCATTCCAGAGGAATGCTTTTTTGTCCTCTATCTCCTTTATGATACTCTATAGGAAGAATGAAAAGGGTAGAAGAATTGTTTTGATAGGAAAGCCGTGATTGAATTGGTCCCTATGAAAGCCCAAAATCCATAGCCCTATTTTAACGGGATGTTTGGGAGCCTCTGCTTTTCGCATTGTGTATTTTCGCATTCTAGTTCTTTGGGAGCTAGATGAAGGCATTGTGCCAGAACTGATTCTCAAATTGGAAGGATAACAATCTGTAGCTTAAACCCAAGCATAGCAGCCAACAGCAATCTGTAACAGTCCAGAAAACTGTCCAAAACAAATGTGTTGGAGGGCAGCTGTCCTACCAGCCAGGCACATCCTACTAGTCACCAGAGTAGGAAATCTCGACGACACAATGTAATAGCGTGGAAAAAAAATTTCTGCTAAAACTACTAGACCAAGCAATCACAAGCGAGTAACTTTCAAGGAGCACTTTAACCAAATATCAAGATCACCATAACAGCAGCAACAACAATAGAAAACTGTCCAAAACAGTCCAGATCACCATAACAGCTGGTCATTTCATTAGACAACAGCAGCAAACAAGGAGCATAACAGTAAGAGAGAAATTGAACCCAACGAAGTTATGTATGGGACGTTTATTAATGGGCTCTGCAAGAAGGGAAACACGGGAGCAGCTGTTAGGTGGCTCAGGATCATGAAAGAGGGAAGTTGTAAACCTAACAAAGTAGTGTATAGCACGATCATTGACAGTCATTGCAAGCATATGATGTTGGATGATGCTTTGAACCTTTTTTACAAAATGAAAGAGAAAGGGGTTCACCCAGATGTTGTAACTTATCACTCATTGATTCATGGCTTATGTAGTTGTGGCCGGTGGAAGGAGGCTAATGGAATGTTAGGAGAAATGTTGGATATTGGTATCTCTCTAGATGTCCCTACACTCACTGTCTTGGTAGATGCACTTAGCAAGCAAGGGAAGGTAAAAGAGGCAGAGGAAGTAGTTGAAAGCATGATTCAAAGAGGTGCGCATCCTAATGTAATCACATACAGTTCTTTAATGAAAGGATATTGTTTGCAAGGCCAGATGGATGAGGCCATGAGAGTGTTGAATACCATGGCGGGTAGGGGCATTCAACCGAATGTTCGTAGCTACACCATTTTAATCAGGGGGTACTACGATAATATAAAAATAGACGAGGCTATCGGTCTCTTTCAAGAAATCCCTCAAAGGGGTTTGAAGCCTGACCTTGCAACGTTTAAAACTATCTTCGCAGGTATCTCTCGGTTTGGTAGATTTACAGTTGGTAGAGAACTTCTCAGTGCGATGGAACTTGTGGGCCTAACTCCCGAGAGTAGAACTTATGTTATGTTGTTAAGCGGGCTTTGCAAGACGGGGCATATAGATGAAGCATTGTCGTTATTTCACATGATTGAAAACAAAGGTTTAGATCTCAATATTGTAATTTACAATATCATCATTGATGCATTTTGCAAGAATAATAACCTTGAAAGTGCAAGGGATTTTTTTATTAAACTTTCTTCCAAGGGGTTACAACCTGATTTCATTACATATGATATCATGATACGCGGTCTTTGTAAAGAAGGGTTTTTGGATGAAGCTAAAGAGTTGTTAGTGAAAATGGACCAGAATGGTGTATTGCCTGATAGTGGCACTTACAACGCTATCATCCAAGGTTTTATTGAACAACAGAAGTTCAATGAGGCTCTGGTACTTTTCGAGGAAATGGTTGGAAGGAGTATTTCACACAATGCAGCTACTTTTCGCATGATTAAGGATTTAACGCAGGGATATGATTGATCTTGCTTTCCAAGAAGTGATAACGAAGTTCATGCCAACGATAGACGTGGAGCTGTGAAGGTAAATCTAGTTTTACATAAAACTTAAAAGTTTGTAGGCTATCATTGAGCGAAGCTCTTGTCTTTGTGCCTATATATATAAGTGGTTGGGAAAATTTTACAAATGGTCCCTCTAGTTTGCATGAATTCTCATTTTCGTCCCTCTAGTATCAATTGTGTTACTTTTAGCCCTATAATTTGCATTTTGTCTCAATTTCGTCCCTCTCACTTACGGCGTTAATGAAACAAACGGAATTGGAGGACAAAATTGACATTTCCCTCACAGAGGGACTAAATTGAGATTTCGTGCAAACTAGAGGGACTATTTCTACAATTTTATTTTTTACTTTTGTTTTTGTAAATAAATTTAAAATACATCATATGTAATATATTATATATATCACAAAAAAATGAGAAAATTCGAAAAGCAACCCCTATGTTAAATGTCTTGGTATTGTATTTTTTTTTTTCAATTGAATTTTCACTTTCGTTATTTTCTTTGTCACATGATTAAAAAGAAAAAAAATTTCAGTAGTATTTAGAAATCTAGTAATTGTGTTTAATTAAGCAATGAAACACTATTGAATATTAAGAGATCAAATACATTAAAATATGGGTATAAGTGTATTTATTTTGGGACTTACTCATAAGATCACTCATATAACAAATAAATACGGATTGTGAACATTTTTTTATCGGGTGAAAAATAAGGAGATTATAAGAACATGATACAAAGACATTAGCTAAGGGGTTGATTTGTGCATTTTCTAATATTTTTGTAATTTGTAATGAAATATAAATTTTTTCAATATAATTTGATTACCCAATAAACAATAATTCAGTTGTCCCTCTAGTTTATTGGGTAATCAAACTATATTGAAAAAATTGGGTAATCAAACTATATAGTTTGAATTATTATTTATTGGGTAATCAAACTTTATTGAAAAAATTTATATTTCATTACAAATTACAAAAATATTAGAAAATGCACAAATCAACCCCTTAGCTAATGTCTTTGTATCATGTTATTATAATCTCCTTATCTTTCACCCGATAAAAAAATGTTCAAAATTCGTATTTATTTGTTATATGAGTGATCTTGTGAGTAAGTCCCAAAATAAATACACTTATACCCATATTTTAATGTATTTGATCTCTTAATATTCAATAGTGTTTCATTGCTTAATTAAACACAATTACAAGATTTCTAAATACTACTGAAATTTTTTTTCTTTTTAATCATGTGACAAAGAAAATAACGAAAGTGAAAATTCAATTCAAAAAAAAAATACAATACCAAGACATTTAACATAGGGGTTGCTTTTCGAATTTTCTCATTTTTTGGTGATATATATAATATATTACATATGATGTATTTTAAATTTATTTACAAAAACAAAAGTAAAAAATAAAATTGTAGAAATAGTCCCTCTAGTTTGCACGAAATCTCAATTTAGTCCCTCTGTGAGAAATGTCAATTTTGTCCTCCAATTCCGTTTGTTTCATTAACGCCGTAAGCGAGAGGGACGAAATTGAGACAGAATGCAAATTATAGGGCTAAAAGTAACACAATTGATACTAGAGGGACGAAAATGAGAATTCATGCAAACTAGAGGGACCATTTGTAAAATTTTCTGAATGGTAATTTGCATTCATAGAAATTTTTTTTTTCCTTTGGAACCTTTGGAAAGGTGGAATACACTGTTCCAAAATATGTCCCCTTAACTCTTCCACTCTTCAATTACTCTCTGAATGCCTCTAAATTGCTTAGTGTACTACAATTTTTGGTGGCATTAATTCTTTTTTTCTTAGCATTACCACATGTTGTAGATTCTTACCTACTCTCATCTTCCTCCCTTGGCAAAATTATTTGATCTTTTCTCCACATACTAGTATGAGTTCTAACATCCTCTTCTGGTGCTTTAGTAATCCCACTATTCGTTTCAATATTTGGTTGTAAAACATCCGCATTTCTCTCTCAACAATGTTGTAAGCCGTGATTGCGAGGGAGAGATTTAATATAGCATTTATTAGTTAAAAATAAGGACAGTCATTCTTTCCGCATTTTGAAGGGAAATGAACATTATAAAGAAAAAGGAAGGGGAAAATGAAGAAAAATGTGTACTTTTCACATTCTAGTCTGTGGGGCGCTAGATGAAGAATGCATTGTGTCGGTAGTAATTCTCAAATTTAAAGATAGATCCATCCATAAGAATGCTACTTGTGTTGATTCCTTAGTAGCACGAAGCGGGAGTGGGGGCGGGAGCGGGTGCGGGGGAGCGGAGGCACCTAGAAGCTCCTAAGGTTGGGAGCGCCTAAGGAGCGTATATAGATTTCATATAAATACGTATATAAAGTATCTTTAAATACTTAACCATTGAAGGAAAAGTGATTACTTATGAGAATTTTCACGATCTTAAAGAGTACTTAAAGGAAGTTAGATATTTTCAATTTGCAAAACTTCTTGAGTGATAAGATTTTCATATTTTTATTTTCACAATGGCATAACTCCCTCAAGAGTATGAAAATAGTTGCCTTAACCGCCCAATAAGCTCCCATCTTAGTTGGGAGCGAGCTCCCATCTCGAGGGGAGCGAGCTCCCGTCAAGCTCCCATCTTGGGAGCACCGATTCGAGCTCCCGTCTTGGGAGCGCACCCATTTTAGAAGGATCCTGCTACTAAGGTTGATTCTTTTACGTTTAGCCTTGTTGATTGATTCAATTGTGGGTTGCAGTAACATTTAAGTCATGTTGCTTCTGTCATCGAAATTCGTTTCGATTATTTCGAAAGCATCTGAAGTTGCTCAGTTAGTTTCATATTCCTCAGTTTTAACTACCCGGTGACTTTACAACTCTTCATTTGCTTTTATAGTTTTGATGGACTGTAGTTTTTCCATGTCATTCTATTGCTGTACTATTTGTGCATGCTATTGCTGAAATGGATAGGGAAGGATAAAGTTTCTAGCGCTAAGACCTCAAGTCTGCAAAATTTTATTGCTCAGTTAGTTTCAAGTGTTTGGCCTTAAAGTCTGCTGAGTTATTCCTTCTAAAGGAAATTTTGCTTCACTTGTATCTTCTTAATTGAAGCATAGAGTATTATGCAGCCTCTATGAAGTACAGACATCTTGTCGGAGGTCAGCTACGTTGTCGGAAGCTTGTCAGACCCCTACTCTACTGACACTCTCCACATTCAAAGTTTAAGTGCCCTAAATTTTTTAATTATGTTCACACAAACACTCTTGAGACATGCTTAGAACACTTTTGGGCACTCTCGGGGACAGTCTATAGACGTTTGCGGGACACCTCAGTACTCTGGTGAAAGCTTTGGAAATTCTTCAGTTTGTGTCTTAGTCAATGATTCATATATTATAACGACAAGAAAATAAGAAAAACATGAAAGTGATGAAACGCCTTATGATGGAACACTTTCATCAATAATCGTATGACAGTGTAGATTGGAAGGCATATATGATATTATAATAAAGTGCCCTTATTCTCATGTTTTTCATTATTTTGTCCCATTGTCATGGGTATAAATATAGTAATATACGTCTGTTTGTGCATATTATTAGTTTATAGTGTCCCTGACATGTCGTGTCCTCCATGTTTTAAATTTGCTTGTTGGAGTGTCGGTGTCGTGTCCCCGTACTGCTTACTGCAACATGTTGCTCAAGCAATAGATATTAAAGTTGGAGAACCCTACGGTGTTGACTCGTACATCAAGTTCTAATTTGCACTCTCATTCACTAACGGTGCAGGGCATTTGTTAAGGCCTAAAAGCTGCAGCGTTTTCCATTTACTTCATTATACCATTGTATAGGACACCAGATGCCGACACTATTAGGGAGCAAAGGTGGGTGGGTGGTAGAAACATGGTATACATCACCCGAACACAAACTGGTGTCCATCTCCTCAGGCCACCTTCTAGATAATCGTGACTGCGATATGTTTGTACAACATTCGTTGTTGAAGCGTTTGCTATCCCAGAGGGTGTTATTATCCTTTTATTCACCGCTGCGGTTTGCTAATTTCTGAATTGAGCAGGTGATACTAATGCAATTGTAAAGTGTGAGCGGCGTAGCCAAGCCATTTTTGGACATTGTTGGAGCTGGCTTTGTTCGGTTGGCATTTTAGTTTAGTTTAGTTTTGGTAGTGGGTGGACAGAAAAATAAGGTAATGATTGGAGAGAGGGGTACTGATTGGAGAGAGATAGAGAGAGAAATGAAATTAATAATTAGAGATATAGGGTAATGATTGGAGAAAGATATAGGGTAATGATTGGAAAATAAAACTAGGGAAATGATAATGCCAAAACCTTTTTTGTTCCTGCCAAAACACTTTTTGTTTCTGCCAAAACTCAAGTGTACCTTTTATTGCATGACTTAATTACCCTCCTGTATCTCAATTACTTTACGAAAATGCCCCTTGATAACACGTAGGTTAGGGGAAAGAAACTTGATCGATTAAGCTGTAAAAACAAACCGGGGAAAGATATGGGTCTTCGAATCTGAGCTCCCAAATGCTCTCTCTTTCTATACCTTTTTGAGGCAAACGAAATGGTCGCCGATATCTGGCACTTCATCAAGGTATTTTTGGTTTATTTTCTTCCTTTTTCCCCTTTTTGATCTTAATTAATTAATATGACATGCGTATTGTCAAATGTGAAGTATTTCAGCGACTTACTATTTTGATTTCCTTTTCGCTGTTACTTTTGAATGGTTTTCTATATTGTGGGTGTGATTTCTGATCTGGGTTCAGAATATAATCGAGCAATTTCCCCCTAAACTGTTCAATATCAGCAAACCCATATTCTTTTTAGTTATTATGATGATGATTGCGTGTTTTCGTCCTTTGCTCTGGATTTGATTTCACACGTTTCAGCAATTGAATACTTATTTCTTGTCTATAATCGTAATGTTCATGGTTTTTTCCACATTTTGTAGCTTTATTGCAGATGGGTATGTGAGTGACGACGGTTAGGGCCGCCGCCATCAGAGCAACCAGAGAGGCACTGGTGTTTGAAACGCCATTGGAATCAGAGAGAGAGAGAGAGAGAGAGAGAATATGCATAAGGGATTTGTACCCAATAGAAAAGGGATTTCGTGATTTCTCCGAGCCTCCGGCGAACCTCCCCCTCCAGCGGGTTTTGGGGTTTTGTTGGAGATGAAAACAGCCATCTAAAAGAAAAGAGATTTCGAGGGCATTTCGTAAAGCGAGTGGTGTAGTAGAGGACAATTAAGTCATCTAATGAAAAGAACACTTTGAGTTTTGGCAGGAACAAAAAGGGTTTTGGCAGAAACAAAAAGAGTTTTGGCATTATCAGCTCCCTAAAACTAAAACTAAAGTAAAAAGGCAACCGAACAAAATAAACTTTTTCTTTGAGGTTGTTAATGTGTCATACGTAATGTTTTTTTTCGGTTTTTCCCCGTGAGAGAAGTGAAGAAGCTCTATTTATTTTAAAAGATAATGCAAGATTAAGGAAACATACAATACACACCTCTTATTTGAGTGTGTATCATAAGCACTCTCATTGAAATACGTCAAAATGTTATGATCCCCAAAATGTTATGAATCTATTGCTAAAAAGTTACGAATCATATTGATGAAAAGTTACGAATTTTTAGTATAAAAGTTACAATATAAAATAAAATGTCATGAATGACCGGTCCTACAAGTAATTTTTTTATAAGGTGGCACAATATGAATCACACAATAGGTGCATATGGTACACATCTTTAAAGGGATGTGTATTGAAGACTCTCCCATTAAGCTAAAGCCTATTATGATTTGGGATACTAGGTTCAGTTTGTGGTAAACTTTCTCCCTCCTTGTGAAGATTTTTATCAAATACTCTCTCCGTCTCTTTTTTGAAGCCCAGTATTCCATTTTGAACTGTCCTTTAATAAGTGTTCATTTTGTAAAGTTAATTAGTGGATAAAAGTTGATACATTTTTCATTTTGTCCCTAAAATGCAATTTTTTTAAGGTGAGGTGACCCCAAGAATTGTCTAAGGTACTTGAAACATTTCATCCCGAAAGCTTCTATTTAGGCTTATGGTCCTTCAATTAATACTGTAATTTGCCTTCAAGGCTACTTTAAAAAATTGCTGAGTCCCGTTCCGCTTAGTCTTTTTAGTATTTATATTATAATTTTTAAACTTAAAAATAATGTATTTATGAAAATATTTTTTTTGAATTTTTTTGCATCATTCAAAAGATCTCATTGAGATCTATCAAAGATTCATATTAAACAAAAAAATTATCTCAGTTAGTCCAATATTTTTATTCTTGAAAATTAAAAAATAAGTAGTACTTATTTTTTAAGAAAGCTTGGCTAAGGGATTGTTTGATATTCCATATTCAACACTTAGAGCCTGTTTGATAAAACTGAAAACTGAATCTGAATGCTGAAAAATTAAGTACTGAAAGCTGAATGCTGAATTTTTTAAGCTGAAAAACTGTTTGGTAAACATATTAAGTACTGAATTAAAAAATGATAAAATAATTTTAGTTCCGATTGATCTCTTTTAATTTACTAATGGTCAAAATGTACTTATAGTTAAGGTGGAATGGTGATTGTGGTGGTGGTGGTGGTGGTGGAGTGGTGGCGATAGTGGTGGTGGTGGTGTAATGGTGGCAGTGAGTGGTGGTGGTGTAATGGTAGTGGTGGCGGTGGAGTGATGATGGTATAATGGTGGCAATAGGTGGTGTTGGTGGAGTGATAGTTGTGCAATGGTGACATTGTGGTGGCGGCGGCGGCGATGTGGTAGTGGTGGTGGCAGTGTGGTAATGGTGGTAGTGGTGGTGATGGAGTGATAGGAGAGTGGTGGTGGTGGTAGTGGTAGTGGTGGTGTAGTGGTGGTGGTGGGAGTTGTGGAGTGGTGGTGGTGGTGAAGTGGTGGTGGAGTGATGGTGGTGGTGGTGGTGGTGGAATGGTGGGAGTGATGGTGGTGGTGGTGGTGGTGGAGTGGTAGAAGTGGTGGTGGTAGAGTGGTGGTGATGGTGGCAAAGTGGTGGTGGTGATGGTGGCGGAGTAGTTGTAGGAGTGGTGGTGGTTGTGGTGTTGGTATGACGATTAAATGCAAGAGCACAAGAATTCAGTCAGAATTAAGTAGCTCAAAGCTACTTATTTTTTTTCAACTTTTTAGCCTACATTTTAAGTAGCACTTAATTTGTTAAGTAATGTAAAATGTCGTTATCAAACCCACTGAATCACTTATTACTTAATTGATTCAGTTTTAAGTGCTGAATTTAGGTTATCAAACAAGCCCAAAACAATTAAGTAATAAGTGATTAAATAGGTTTGATAACTACATTTTTATTACTTAACAGATTAAGTGTCACTTAAAATATAGTGTAAAAAGTTGATAAAAATTAAGTAACTTTGAGCTACTTAATTCTGGCTGAATTCTTATATGCTTGCATTCAACAACAACCACCACCACCACCACAACCGCCGCTACTCCCATCACCACTCCACCACCACCACCATCACTACTCCACTACCACACTACCACCACCACAACCATCACTATTCCACTACCACCACTACCACGCTACCACTATCACAACCATCACTATTCCACTACCACGCTACCACCACCACAACCACCATCACTCCACCAACACCAACACTGCCACCACCGCCACTCCACCACCACCACTCCACTACCACTACCACCACCACAACGCTACCACTACCACAACCATTATCACCACCGCTACTCCACTCCACTCCACTCCACTCCACCACCATCACTTCACCACCACCACGCTATCACCACCACAACTATTACCACTCCACCACCACCACACTACCACTATCACAACCATTATCACCCCCACTACTCCACTCCACTCCACCCCCACCACCATCACTTCACCACCACCACGACGCTATCACCACCACAACCATTACCACCCACCACTAATCCACCCCCACCAGGGCCACCACCACTACTACCCCACTCCTACCATGCCGCCGCCACCACCACAACGTCACCATTGTACCACCATCATTCCATCGTCACTATCACACTACCATCACCATCCCACCACCACCCTCACCACTAACATTCCATCACTACCACCACCACAATCACCAAAATTAAAGAGAATTAGAACTAAAATTAATTCATTAATTTTAAATTTTAATTTAGTACTTAATATGTTTATCAAACAGCTCTTCAGCTTAAAAAATTCAGCATTCAGTTAGCATTCAGCTTTCAGTACTTAACTTTTCAGTTTTCAGTTTCAATTTTCAGTTTTCAATTTTATCAAACAGCCCCTTAGTGGCTCTAAATACAAGAAAGAGAAGTAAATTAAAATGAGAGAGGAAGAAAGAGGAAGGACTTTTGAGACAATCTATATCTATATTATAAAACAGAGCGGTTTTCTTTAAAAATGTCTAGGCATACAAACAAAGTAGCATCTATAGCCGTTCGATCTTATTTTCTGATAAGGTTATAGCCGTCGGATTGAATGAATATTTCCTATTATATACACCTACACTAATGTAAACAAAGAAGTTACACATTTCCCTGATAGAGAAATATACACCCCTTACTTTTTTAATTGATTTCTCTAAACTTGATTTCCTTACATTCAATTCAATATTTGCTTTTGAGTTGATTCCTTTTAGGTTGATTTTCTTACAGTAAAAAATAACCAATCATTTTTGGATTTTGAAAATGCTACGCGCACAACCGCGCGTAATTCTAACCGTCCGTTTTTGGACGGTCTAGATTTAAAAAAAACTATTCCAGGGAAAAGTTTGAGCAAATTCTGACCATTTATTATAACGGACGGCTAGAGATTGGTTGTGTGTGTAGCACTTTTGGATTCATACGTGAAAAAGAAACAACCCTTTTTATAAGAATACACACAAATTCTTCTATGAGTTTCTTCGGGAGAAAAAAATTGAACTATTTTGAATTTTTTTTAATAATATTGATGAGTGAAGGAGGATGTTATATTGAGTTTTTTTTTTTGCCTTTGCGTTAAAGAGGTTAGAGGGATATTCAAGAATAATTTTTTGCCCATCAATTCAGAGCCGTGCCTTCAGGCACGGGCATGCACTAGTAAGGTTACATTGCACATCATGAGACACAGTAGTGTATTCGTAATATCCTTTAATTAATTCCAGAACAATGTTTCTCACTTCTAGCATGGGAGCAACAGGTAACAACCAAATTTGGTTCTCGTTTACTTTTACTTTTAGACTCCTCTCGTCGAGACAAACAAATAATCCACAAAAAAATTTACACAATACTAATAAATGCAATGTTTTTCATAAATAAAATATAATTCAACATTTTTACTAGGCCAAACCGATTATCGACATATCCATCGACAAAATAAGTACATTCCAATCAAAAGAACTAGTAATATACAAGCACAATAAAATAATTTTCAAAAACCTCTCTCAAAACCCAAATTGAATAAGGTCTTAAAGTATTGAATACTGATAGGTGAGTAGAGCTGGCAAAAAAAAAGAGCTATCATCGGGTCATTGTCGATAGAGTAGGCCGCCGAGGACATCGGTTGTAGAGCGTGGTGGTATGTTACGATCCTAATGTCCAATATCGCCCAAGTATGGGCTTGACCTTGTGTATAAGCTCTTGGTCACCCCTTTTGAGCTAGCTTTTAGAGATGAGTTCTACCCATGAGTTTCTGTAAGTTTTCAAGACGCGATCTTTAAGATCAAGGGAAACCAAACGACGACGTCAGAGTACACCAACCTCCCGTTTTCAAGACGTGATCTCAAGGTGTCAAGCCAAAACGAACGTCAGTGTAAACTAACCTCCTATTTTTTTGAAAATATATTTGATGGTTTGTGATACCGCCACGTGGTGCCCCAACATCTTATCCACGGCACATTTCTACATGACCTAAAACTAACTCCTAGTTCCACTTAACTTTTTCTAAAAGTTACAATAACATTTGGAAATTGATTTTAGCATTCCAAAAATTGATGGAGGGGCTCCAAAACGACGTCGTTTTGTGTATCAACTCTGTGCAGTTTTGGAGCCCCTCCATCAATTTTTGGAATGCCAAAATCAAAATCCTAACATTTTGTCCCTATTTGAATTTTTTTTGCATTTGTTAGCTTTCCGCCAAATTTTTATGGATTATTGATTTAGAAAAGCAAATTTTTTTTTTTATTTGTATCCAAATATTTTGGAAAATAACTACTTTTTAGTTTTTGTTTTTTTTTTTGTGTGTGCTTAAAAGTGGTTTATTCTCAAAATATTTGGATAAAAGTAATAATTTTTAATTTTTCCAAATATTTTTTTACAAGATTTTTTCAAATAATTACACACTTTGAAAACGCGAGGTCCCGGTCAGATAAATGGGGGTCTCACTGTATCGTTCCTTTCACAGGCCAACGTTATCCAGAGAGAGAGAGAGAGGAATCTGGGACGGGGCTCAGATTGGTGCATTTACAATAATCATTCCCATGGAAGCTGTTAATTTCCGAGGAGGTAATAATCTTCTCTCTCCTCCCCGCCATTCATCTTTTGCCCTTCATTCTCGTTCCTACACTATAAACTCTAGTTCTACTCCTTCTTCGACCATCATCTGCTAAGCAAAACACCAACCCATTTTTGAAAGAAAAAGATTAGGGAAACAAAAACCCAGGTCGGGGAATCTGCGCTTGGAAGAGGTTCCAACCATTTTCAAAATCACTAAGGCTTTAGCGATTACTGCGAAATTGGGCAAGTACAGCACGGCTCTTTCTCAGTTTAATAAGTTGCAGTTAGAAGACATTGAGCTAAATTTGTATATCTTCGGCATTGCGATTAACTGCTACTGTTGCGTGAATCAAGTTGGCTTTGGGCTCTCTCTTTTAGGCACCATCTTCAAACGCGGTTATACGCCTGATCTAGTTATCTTCAACACCCTGTTAAAAGGACTAATTGCACAAGATAAAGCTGCCGAGGCTCTTTCTCATTTCAACAAGTTGCAGTTACTAGACATTGAGCTAGATTTGTATACCTTCAACATTGCAATTAACTGTTACTGTCGCATGAATCGAGTTGGCTTTGGGTTCTCTCTTTTAGGCAGTATCTTCAAATATGGTTATACACCTGATGCAGTTACCTTCAACACCCTGTTAAATGGACTTATTGCACAACATAAAGTTTCTGAGGCCGTCGAGTTATTCCAGAAATTAGTCAAAAGAGGAGAAATGAAACCATATGTGGCTACTTATACCGCTTTGGAAGAGAGAGGGGTTCACCCAAATGTTGTTACTTATACCTCTTTGATTCATGGCTTATGCAGTTGTGGCCTGTGGAAGGAGGCTACAAGAATGTTAGGAGAAATGTCGGATATTGGTATTTCTCCGGACATCATTACATACAGTGTCTTGGTCGATGCACTTACCAAAGAGGGGAAGGCAAAAGAGGCAGAGGAAGTAATTGAAAACTTGATTGAAAGAGGTGTGCATCCTAATGTAATCACGTACAGTTCTTTAATGAATGGATATTGTTTGCAAGGCCAGATGGATGAAGCCATGAGAGTGTTCAATACCATGGTGGATAGGGGCATTCAACCGAATGTTCATAGCTACACCATTTTAATCAGGGGGTATCGCGATAATATGAAAATAGACAAGGCCATCGATCTCTTTCGAGAAATGCCTCAAAGGGGTTTGAAGCCTAACCTGGCAACATTTACCACTATCTTCGCAGGTATCTATCGGTTTGGTAGATTTGTAGTTGGTCGAGAACTTCTCAATGCGATGGAACTTGCAGGCCTAACTCCCGACAGTAAAACTTATGGTAGGTTGTTGCGTGGGCTTTGCAAGACCGGGCATATAGATGAAGCATTGTCATTATTTCACATGATTGAAAACAAAGGTTTAGGTCTCAATGTTGTTATGTACAATATCCTCATTGATGCATTTTGCAAGAATAAAGACCTTGATAATGCAAGGGATCTTTTCATTAAACTTTCTTCCAAGGGATTACAACCTAATTTCATTACATATAATATCATGATACACGGTCTTTGTAAACAAGGGTTTTTGGATGAAGCTAAAGAGTTGTTAGTGAAAATGGAGCAGAATGGTGTATTACCTGGTAGTGGCACTTACAACACTATCATCCAAGGTTTTGTTGAACAACATAAATTACATGAGGCTATGGTACTTTTCGAGGAAATGGTTGGAAGGCGTATTTCACCCGATGCAGCTACTTTTTGCATGATTAAGGATTTAATCTCAAATCAGGGATACGATCTTGCTCTCCAAGAAGTGATAACAAAGTTCATGCCAATGATAGATGTGGAGCTGTGAAGGTAAATCTAGTTTTACACCATAGTCTGTAGGCTATCATTGAGCATAACTCTCGTCTTTGTGCCTATATATATAAGTTGTACACTGAATAGGAATTTGCGGTTGTAGCCTCTCTTTTTTCCTTTGGAAAGGTAGAATACACTGTCCCAACATATGTCCCCTTAACTCTTCCTGTCTTCAATTACTCTCTGAATGCCTCTAAATTGCTTAGTGTACTACGATTTGTGGTGGCATTAATTCTTTTTTTCTTAGCATTACCACATGTTGTAGATTCTTACGTACTCTTATCTTCCTCCCTTGGCAATATTTTTTATCTTTTCTCCTTCTACTAGTATGAGTTCTAACATCCTCTTCTTGTGCTTCAGTAATTCCATTATTCATTTCAATATTTGGTTGTACAACATCAGCATTTCTCTCTCAACAAATGTTGTACGCTGTGATTGCAAGGGAGATATTTAATTTAGGGTTTGTTAGTAAAAATTATGACAGTCAGTTCTTTCCGCATTTTGAAGGGGAATGAACATTATAAAATTAAAAAAAAAGGAAGGGGGAAATGAAGAAAAATAACAGTATCTGTAAATTTTCATATTTTATATTTCATTCGTGAATGACTTTTCTTTCTTAGTTTAACGATATTTGAGTCCATGAAGAATTTGCAATGAGTGTTGTTCCCTATATGTTGTGGCCTTGTATCATAATTGTGAGTTCACTTCATCCATTGGAAACCTAAGTTTTTACTGGTGTATTGAAGGTGCTGAATGTCGGTGCTTTATTCCGTTCTTTTAGTTTCTTCAATCTTTGCCCTCCTTCACTTCCAGATATTTTTCTCCAGAGTTCTACATTTTTTTCCATTCCAGAGGAATGCTTTTTTGTCCTCTATCTCCTTTATGATACTCTATAGGAAGAATGAAAAGGGTAGAAGAATTGTTTTGATAGGAAAGCCGTGATTGAATTGGTCCCTACGAAAGCCCAAAATCCATTGCCCGATTTTAACGGGATGTTTGGGAGCCTCTGCTTTTCGCATTGTGTATTTTCGCATTCTAGTTCTTTGGGAGATAGATGAAGGCATTGTGCCAGAACTAATTCTCAAATTGGAAGGATAGATCCATCCATAATAATGCTACCCGTGTTGATTCTGTTACGTTTAGTCTTGTTGATTGACTCAGTGGTGGGTTGCAGTAGCATTTAAGTCATGTTGCTTCTGTCATCGAAGGTCGTTTCCATTATTTCTAAAGCGTCTGGAGTTGCTCAGTCCTCAGTTTTAACTACCTGGTGACTTACAACTGTTCATTTTGCTTTTAGTTTTGATGGACTGTAGTATTTCCTTGTCATTCTATTGATGTACAATTTGTGCATGCTATTACTGAACTGGATAGGGAAGGATAAAGTTTCTAGCACTAAGACCTCAAGTCTGCAAAATTTTATTGCTCAGTTAGTTTCAAGTCTTGGCCTTAAAGTCCGCAGAGTTATTCCTTCTAAAGGAATTTTGGCTTCACTTGTATCTTCTTAATTGAAGCTAGAGTGTTATGCAGCATCTATGAAGTACGGATACCTTGTCAGAGGTCGGCTATGATGTCGGAAGCTTGTCAGACCCCAACTCTACTGACACCTACACATTCACATTCGAAGTTAAGTGCCCTAGAAATTAGAAATTTTAATTATGTTCACGCGGACACTCTTGAGACGTGCTTAGAATAATTTTGGGCACTCTCGGGACACTCTATGGACTCTTGCGGGACACCTCAATACTCTAGTGGAAAAGGAAGGGCTGTATATTTTTGTATCAGGGAAACTTCTTTTTTAACATTAACGTAGGTTTATATATTCAAAAATATTCATTCAATCCGATGCCAACCTTATCAGAAAGTACGATCGAACGGGTGTAGATGCTTTTTTTTTTGTCTGCCTAGATTTTTTTTTTTTTTAAAAAGCTGCTTCATTTTATACTCTCTCCGTCCCAAATTCTTGGTCCTATACGGTTTTACGTGCAATTTTCAATGGACTACATCTCTCAATGTATATTGTTTTTGAAAATATTATTTTATAGAAATAATTGAAATCTATCAAAAAAAGATTGCATATTTTAAGATAGAAAATTGAAAATTACATGTAAAACCATAGAGGATCAAGAACTTAGGATGGAGGGAGTAATATAGATTTCACTACTATAGTAAACATATTTATGATCTGCTTCGACTAAAATCTAAAATCTAGAATCTGCAGCAGAATATGAAATTAGAATCTAAAATTTGTATCGATAACTATCGTAAACACGCCCTTGGACAGGTTTTTAGATTCCAACTTCTAAAAATCAGATTACTATATTATTTGTCAAAAATTCTACACAACTGATTATTAGAATCTACATATTCTGAAAACCTGAAAAAAGGAAAGGAATTCTCAAAATTCCAAAGTTGGGTTGTGGTAGCTTTTGGAATTTTGTAACGCAAATTATAAAAAAAGAAATTAAATTCTCGTAATCTCGGAATTGCAATAAACAGGTTTCTCAATTTCTACTAAAATTCAGAATCTGAAATCTGCAGTTGAATTTGAAGCTAGAACATGTATCTATAGCGATCGCAAACAAATCCAAAAGAATGAATGAAGACAAACTTTAAAAGCCCTAAAAACTCTCAAAAAGTTAAAGAAAAACACCACCTTAGATTACTTTGTCCAATATGCTTAAAATCAATCGTCATTAGCTTTTTATAAAAAGTATAACACATGGTTATGCAATCAGATTATGTGTTGTTTGCGAAAAATTATTTTCCCGATTTTTAGATTCTAGCTTCTAAAATCTAAAAATTAGTTTAAAATATTTGTCAAAAATTTTACATAACTGATTTTTAAAATCTACAGATTCTGATACCCTGAAAAAGGAAATAATTTCTCAAAAATCCTTTTTTTATCAGCAAAAATGTGTAATTTTATTAATATCTGAAAGATTAAAAAGACAAGGGCAATTGAAAATTAAAATTCTCAAAAATCCGAAGTTGGGTTTGGGTACCTTTTAGGATTTTACAACACAAATTCTTGAAAATTGAATGAAATTCTCATAATCTCGTAGTTGCAACAAACAACTTTTGCTAAAATCTGAAATTAAAATCTACAGCAGAATTTGAAGCTAAATTTAAAACCAATTCATCCATAGTATTATGTTGATATGCATTACCTTTGTACACCAAAATCATTAAAGCTTATCAACTACCATTGTCAATCACCGTCATCACATTTGAAATGTTGTTTCCCTAAAAAATCTACTATTATTTATTTTTTCACTATTACCATTTTAAATCTTTTCTTATCCGGCTTCTGCCATATTTGTCACTAGTGTTTGCCCGTGCTTATGGCACTACGCACCCCGGTAGTGCCGTAAGCTCGGACATTTTTGTAATATATTTTTGTTTTTTTATGCCAACCCAGAAGCCGAGCAATAGGTAAAAAGAATCGATGACATTTTTGTAATATATTAGTAAGAGTGTGTGTGTTTTCTTAAGAGAGTTGGAGAGCACACATTAGCCATTTGATCAAATGAATCTTAGCCCTTCTTTCAACTTGTATTTGTGTGATCCCCACACTCCTGTATTTTATTAGGTAGATAATTCTTCTTTTGTCCAATATATGAGTTAGTTGGCACAAAATGTTCCATAAACAATATCTACTGTCACCTCTCGGCTATCAATTTCGGGGTGCTTTTTAATGATTTTGTATTATTTATTTTTCAATGGTCACTAATAAAATTCCTTGTAGTCTATTTTTGTCATATTTAGTGGCTGGTGAATATTATCTTTAAATACAGGGCCCACAAGCTCCTAGAAAAAAGAATACATATTAAAGAAAGATCGAGGACAAAGTCACAAGTTGCACGACAAACTTGCAATTCCCTCTTCAATAGGACTACTAATTTCAAAGTTTCGAACCAAAGTCTGGGTGGTCGTTTTGTGTGCCAAAGTCTGGTCGGCGGCTTCTCTGAGTTCTCTTCCGGGCGCGGGGCTAGCAGTTCATTCCTTCTGGTTTGTTGCCGTTGCTGGAAATCACTGGTTTTGTTGGCTGGGTTTCGTTTTGGGGACTGCTGGTGTTGGTGGTGGTTTGCTCCCTTGCCTTGACTGCTCTGTCTTTCATTGTCGTAGGCCGGTTTCGGCCGCCGGTTTCTACATCTGGGAGAGGCTGGCTTGGCTTAACGGCGAGGCTGGTTTTCCGGTGATTTGTGCGGCGATGCAGGTTGGAGTGGGTAGGATTTGGGTGTTGGTTTGGGTGGGCCGGTCCTTGGGTGGACCGAGTAAGGGTTTTGGGCTCTTTGTTGAATATTTGGGTGTGGGTCGAGCTTTTCGTTGTATTTTCTTGGACCCTTTTAGACCTTTGGGTGGTTT
Source organism: Rhododendron henanense subsp. lingbaoense (assembly GCA_020567845.1). NCBI lineage: Eukaryota > Viridiplantae > Streptophyta > Magnoliopsida > Ericales > Ericaceae > Rhododendron > Rhododendron henanense. The sequence goes on from CM036313.1 coordinate 8,212,985, forward strand.
GGATTTTGCCCTTGTGCTGTATCATCCAACTTTTTGTTGGATTCCCTTTCCCATTCCCTGTTTTTTAATAAAAATTTATCTTTTGCTGATAAAAAAAAATCTTGTGCAAGGAGTAGCTCATAATGAACAATTAGTATGTGAAGGGGAGATAATTGTATTTGTCAAAAAATTCAGGAGACATCAGCGCAATTTATCATCAAAGCTTGGCTCTGTTTGGAACCTAAGAATAAGAAAAGAAAGAAAAAAGAAAATGGGCAGAAAATGAGAAAGATGGGATGGAAATTCACTAAACTTAAATTTTTTATTTTCTCCTCTTTTTCTCTTCCAACCGAATAATGGAAGGGATTTTTTTTTAATTTTCCATTCTTTTCTTTCTCTGTTTGAAACTAAGGGAAAGTGAAAGAAAAGTTAAAAATTTCCCCCCCAATTGTTTGGATTGGAGAGAAAGAGGAGAGAAAATAAAAGAATTTAAGTTTTGTGAATAGGAGAATTTCTCTCCAATTTTCCCCCAATTTCCCTGTCATTTTCTTTCCCTAATTTTCCATCGCTTTCTAAACAGAGCCTGAAATTCACAATTCCTTGCCCAACGTGGGTTAGACAGTAGTATCGAATTCATATCTCTCTCTCTCTCTCTCAACTGCTCTCTCTCGCCAGTCGCCACTAATCAACAAGCAAAGTAGAGAGATTCCACAGAGAAGAAAGAGGATGGAGACGATTGGTGGTGTCTTTCCTGTAATCAGTCCCATTCAAACTTCTAATTTCCCGAAAGGTATTCTTCTCTCTCTACCTCCACACCCTTCTCAGATTGTTTCCTTTCGTATTCATTCTCACTCTAGAAACCCTATTTCGCCAACTACGACTCCAGCAAAACACCCACAGCTGTCGAGGAAAAAGGGCTCTGTTAAACCCTACGAGCTCCAAGAAGCTCGAGAGTTTCTCAATCGGATTTCCCGAACGAGACCTTACCCACCCATTTTTTATATCACTAAGGCGTTAGTGACTGTTGCGAGAGCGGGTCATTACGTCGAGGCTCTTTCTCATTTTGAAAAGTTGCAGTTACTAGGCACTGGGGTAAATTTGTATACCTTGAACATTGCAATGAACTGCTACTGTCACATGAATCGAGTTGGTTTCGGGTTCTCTCTGTTAGGCTGCATCTTCAAACGCGGTTATAGGCCTGTTGTAGCTACCTTCACTACCCTGATAAAGGGACTTATTTTAGAAGATAAAACTACTGAAGCTGTTGAGTTATTCGAGAGATTAAAGAGAAAGGGAGAAAATGAGCCCAATGAGGTTATGTATGGAACCATTATTGATGGGCTTTGTAAAAAGGGAAACACCGGAATGGCTGTGAGGTGGCTTAGGATCATGGATGAGGGAAGTTGTAAACCTAACAAAATGGTGTATAACATGATCATTGACAGTTATTGCAAGGATAGAATGGTGGATGATGCTTTGAACCTTTTTTACGAAATGAAAGAGAAAGGGGTTCACCCGAATGTTGTTACTTATAACTCTTTGATTCATGGCTTATTTAGTTGTGGCCAGTGGAAGGAGGCTACAAGAGTGTTAGGACAAATGTTGGATATTGGTATTTCTCCGAACATCATTACATTCAATGTCTTGGTCGATGCACTTTCCAAGGAAGGGAAGGCAAAAGAGGCAGAGGAAGTACTTGAAAGCTTGATTCAAAGAGGTGTGCATCGTAATGTAATCACGTACAATTCTTTAATAAATGGATATTGTTTGCAAGGCCAAATGGATGAGGCAATGAGAGTGATGAATACGATGGTGGATAGGGGCATTCAACCTACGGTTCGTAGCTACAACATTTTAATCCGGGGGTATTGCGATAATATGAAAATAGACGAGGCCATCGGTCTCTTCCGAGAAATCCCTCGAAGGGGTTTGAAGCCTGACCTTGCAACTTTTACCACTATCTTCTCAGGAATCTCTCGGCTTGGTAGATTTACATTTGGTCGAGAACTTCTCAACGCAATGGAACTTGCGGGCCTTACTCCCGAGAGTAAAACTTATGTTATGTTGTTAAGCGGGCTTCGCAAGACCGGGCATATTGATGAAGCATTGTCATTATTTCACATGATTGAAAACAAAGGTGTAGGTCTCAATATTGTTATTTACAATATCGTCATTGATGCATTTTGCAAGAATAATAACATTGAAAATGCAAGAGATCTTTTCATTAAACTTTCTTCCAAGGGGTTACAACCTGATTTCATTACATATAAAATCATGATATGCGGTATTTGTAAAGAAGGGTTTTTGGATGAAGCTAAAGAGTTGTTAGTGAAAATGGACCAGAATGGTGTATTGCCTGATAGTGGCACTTACAACGCTATCATCCAAGGTTTTGTTGAACAACAGAAGTTCAATGAGGCTCTGTTACTTTTCGAGGAAATGGTTGGAAGGGTTAATTCGCCCAATGCATCTACTTTTCGCATGATTAAGGATTTAATCTCAACTCAGGGATATGATCGATCTTGCTCTCCAAGAAGTGATAACAAAGTTCATGCCAACGATAATCGTGGAGCTGTGAAGATAAATCTAGTTTTACACAAAAGTTTGTAGGCTATCATAGAGCGAAACTCTCATCTTTGTGCCTATGAATATAAGTGGTATACTGAATAGTAATTTGCGGTCGTAGCCTCTTTTTTTCCTTTGGAAAGCTAGAATATACTGTCCCAACATATGTCCCCTTAACTCTTCCTGTCTTCAATTACTCTCTGAATGCCTCTAAATTGCTTAGTGTACTACGATTTGTGGTGGCATTAATTCTTTTTTTTTCCTTAGCATTAACACATGTAGATTCTTAGGTACTCTTATCTTCCTCCCTTGGCAAAATTGTTTGATCTTTTCTCCATCTACTAGTATGAGTTCTGACATCCTCTCCTGGTGCTTCAATAATCCCGTTTTTCGTTTCAATATTTGGTTGTGAAACATCCGCATTTCTCTCTCAACAAATGTTGTAAGCTGTGATTGCAAGGGAGAGATTTAATACAGCATTTATTAGTTAAAATTTATGACAGTAATTTCTATCCTCATTTCGAAGTGGAATGAATATTATAAAAAAAAAGTAAGGAGGAAATGAAGAAAAAGTACAGTATCTGTGAAATTTCATACATTTATATTTCACTCGTGGGTGACATTTCTTTCTTAGTTTGATGATCTTTAAAGTCCATGAAGAATTCGCAATTAGTGGTATCTCCTCATAAGGCGTGGCCTTGTATCATGATTGTGAGTTTTTTTCATTTTTTTGATAACAGACAAATTCATCGCTCAAGGAAGAACAGAAAACTGCCCGCGTGAGGCTCCAGACTCCCAAACACCAGAGCCCGTCGTTGGGTACACAGACCTCGGCGACCGGGTTATCCAAGGACGAATCCCCAAGGCGAAGGGTTGACACTCACAAATGCACTTGAAAATAAGCTCCACACAGGTATAATACGCTAAAAGTATTGAGGACGGCAGCGGTAATTTGACCAGCCTCATCATCCTCCCCGTTGCGCAACTTACTGAGGGAACAGAAACACCCGCAGAGGGTGGGATAGGTTCCACGCAGGGATCATAATTGTGAGTTCACTTCATCCATTTGGAAAGCCTAAGTTTTTACTGGTGTATCAAAGGTGCTGAGTATCTGTGCTTATTCCGTAAAAGATCTCCCGTTCAGATATTTTTCTCCAGAGTTCTTTAAAAAAAATTCCAATCGAGAGTAATGCTTATTTGTCCTCTATCTCCTTTATGATACTGTATAGGAAGAATGAAAAGGGTAAAAGAATTGGTTCGATGGGAAAAGCAGTGATTGAATTGGTCTCTTATGACTAATACTATTTCAAGGGGATGTTTGGCAGCCTCTGCTTCTCATTCGCATTGTATACTTTCGCATTCTAGTTCTTTGGGAGCTAGATGAAGAACGCGTTGTGTCAGAAGTAATTTTCTCAAATTTGAAGGATAGATCCATCCATAATAATGCTACCCTTGTTGATTCTGTTACGTTTAGTAATTAGTCTTGTTGATTAATTCAGTGGTAGGTTGCTGTAACATTTAGGGGCTGTTTGGGAGCCGAATTATTGGATTCTCCATTTTGCATTATTTGCACTATTGGTGTTTGGGAGTCATCAAATTAACGAGAATGCTTTTTTCCGGAAAAACATTATGAAAATCACACTTTAGAGGCACAATTTGATTAGGAAATTGATTTAGCACTCCAAAAATTATGAAGGTGCTCCAAAACGACGCCGTTTTGTTTATCAACACAGTGCAGTTTTGGAGTCCCTCAATCAATTTTTGAAGTGCCAAAATCACAATCCTTTGATTATTGGAGAAGTTTTTGCATTTTGATTTTCCCGTGGACGAAAAAACCTAATTATTACCCTTGCCGTCTGAAAGGGTTTTGAGTCAATATTGCCACCCCTAACTGTAATCAAAGAATTAAACAGGCCCAAAAGGAGAGGACCTCAAAGAACTCTCAAACCAATGAGATTTTGGTGAGCTCAAGCCCAAAATAATACTAGGTTTTATGACCTCATTTTTAGACTTCTATCCAATTCCTTTTTTTATCGGATTATAATACCCACAATGACCAAACATTCAAAATTTGGTTTAAATATTCAAAATTTGGTTTGACTCGTATATATAGTGCTTATTGTAATGGAAGGTGGAGTTGGTCCGCGTAAGCTGGTACTCTGAATTATCGGAAAATATACAGTACCAGGTGTGGTATTTTTAATTCAATCACTATTAATCTAATAAGACTATATATATGCAGTAGGATTGTATATCCTTCACTATTAGTCACATATCAAATGAAAGGCCGGCCATTTCAGTACGACTTTCACTCTAAACTCATCAAGACAGATTTTAACTCAAAAGTGACAAAAATATAAACAAAACATTTTGCGTACAAAACACTACTATAATAACTATATACACTTTGCTTGAAGATTTATCGAGCCTAATTTATTTTATTTTGTTGAGCTATATGACCTATTTAGTCACAAATTTCAGTAAATTTTCATTTACTCTGCTTTGCACGACTAATTCAGTGTCGACAATAGAAAAGAAATATCAAATTATACGCAAAAATATACAAAAACTCAAGTACGATTTTTGAACCCAGAGGATCCGCTTGAGCCCCTCAAACCCTAGTGGAGCCGCCCCTGCAAGACATACAAAAGAAAACAAAGGCATGCATAATCAACCAACTAGCTAAAGACTCCAAACACATCCTTGAGATGGAATAGAAACCTAGAGTTAAAGAATTGTTCACATCCATCAACTAGGACACCAAGTACCTGCGACTGGTTGTATCTGATGGGATAAAGTATGAACAACAGGGCAATGGAAGAATATTTTCCATGACCTATTAGTTAGGGATAGCAACCAAAAAAGTGAAGATAAGAAGCATATGTTCGACATATCTGTTCAAGTAGGCAAAGAGAAGGAAATATTCCAACCAGCACCAAATGATCAGAAATCAAGTACTCCCTCCGTTCCAAATTGAGAGTCCATTATTCCATTTTGGGTTGTTCCAAAATGATGGCCCTTTTCCAAAATTGGAAAGAAAAATTTGGTGATTTTCCAAAAGTGTCCCTCACAATTGAATATAAGTGTTATAAAGTAGGTAAAATATAGGAGTAATGGTAGAAATGATAGGCAATATAGGTGTAATCATTGCATGTCCCCTGACTTATTGACTAAACAATGGGAACTGTAATCTTATCTTATCCATACGTATGCTAAAAAAGCTAAAGTCAGAGGCTCGGAAATTCGTAGAAATGCAATCGTCGAACGATTATTATTATTTTGATAAATCAGAGTTCGGATCGATTAGCTTACGTGCATCTCGATTAATTTCCTGATAGACCAATTCCTCTGTCCTTCTAGGGAACCATGATTTCAATCGCCAAATGATGATAATCGAAGACGGTGATTATGATAAGAACAGTTCTTTAATCTGGGGAAAATACCTTCTCAGATACCTGTAACTGTAAGAATAATAGAAGCACATTTATGTCGGATATCAATGGTTCTTTAGAAAATTGAAACGTCAGAATTAATTATTCCAGTACGATTGTCGAGCAAACACACCCAAGAGCATAAAATTGAAAGTTGGTTCGGGATACTAATCCCTCCTACGATAAAAGGCACAAAAGATGAACAAAACATTTGAACTTGTGAGGCATTGGCCGCATGACAGGATACAGATACGACACGATACGATACGATGTGATACACATATGTTGACAAGCGAAAACCTAAAAAAGTAGGATATGGATACGGCCAAGATACGTTTGCAAATAAGTTGTCCTAAAATTTTGAGAATCATGTTACACATAAGCTTACGAAAGCTGATGAACAATTTTAGCAATGAGGAATAAGTTCAATAGCTATTAGCCAGTCTATGTGATATGGATATACCACACGTGACATGAAAAGAATTTGCCAATTCGACAAATATGAGTAACCGAGGAGTATCAATTTGCCAAACCAGATCCTTATCTTTTGTTGCAGAATCAATACTTGTTCCAAACTGGTTCCAATATTAGCATGATTCCAACATTAAGTTGGGAAATCGCAAGTGTAAAGGGAAATCAATCGAGAATATGATGCACATATTTCGGCATCTCATAAGCTTGTTCTTGTCCGACTGTTGCACACAATTGTTAGACCGGGAGACATATCCGTGCTTCTTAGCATTTCACGGTACACTCGGACAAGACCTAAAAAAATGATAGTCATAGAAGATCAACAAAAAGTTAAGGTAACCAAACAGATCCTACTGATGAAAAATGAGGTGAAATTCCCAAATTGCTCGACTTAGACGTCAGTGCCTCTATACTTAGCTAATGTATGGTGGGGATGAACAACCATTTCAATCAACCTAGATTCCTTTTTTGCTGAAGAATCACTTGTAACTTTCCCAAAACTGTTCTAGTTGTTGGAGCAAGGATCCAACTTTTCCTAGTGATGCGCACATTCTCGAGGATGTTGCTGACGGGATCGAGAATATTTCCTATTTCAATACGTCATCGCTACACTAGAACGGAATTGGGAAGTTGTCAGTGGATCAACAATCAAGAATACGATGCCAACAACATGCAATGAAGTATCGAAACCAAACTCTTCGTCATCTTCTATATCTAGAGATGAAGTGGTGACCATACGGTTCTGTGAAGGAGGAAAAAAACGCATAGAATGCCAATGGCAGTTGATGCATCTACCCTTGTTTGTACGTACCGGAGGTTTAAGCCACACCTCTTAATGGTGCTGGCTCAGATAGGCTATACTTTTCTATATTTCATTACAGAGGCTTCCTTCAATCATGGGATGAATCCTCATGTTTACATAACTTACAGACATATAGTTGCTGGTTTAGGAATGCTACCCTTTGCCTATTTCCTTGAAAGGTATATCTTACATCTCTGTATTTACATAGACGCACATACAAACGTAATTGGGCACGAATGTTATGAAAATAAAAAAGGCCCGAGAAGTTCCCTTTTGGCAAAGTATAAAAAAAATTGGTTTTTGCCTGTCTAATACAGGTTATATTGAGTAGCTTGAGTTACGTTGCTGCATGAGATTCAAGCTGAGAAGTTTCATTAGTTAATGGTCATAGATCATAGCTGTAGTCATATATATTAAGACAAGTTGATTGTCCAGTTCAAAAGAATTTCACTCAGCAACGGGTTAACATTTACCGACTGTTTCCTTTTTCACTGCAGGAAGATTAGGCCAAAGTTGACAGTAGCCCTATTTTTGGAGATTTTTGTTGTCTCTCTTTTGGGGTAAGATCATAGTGTACAACTCCCAAGCAACAAATTAGAAGAGAACTAATTAAATAGCCTTTTAATGATTGCAGGGTGGGATTGACTCTAAACATGTATTTCGCAAGCTTGAGATACACCTCTCCAACCTTTCTTGCATCGATGGTCAACACCATAGCTTCCTTAACTTTTGCAATCGCAATTGTTCTCAGGTCATCTAACTTATCTTTGAATCTACAACATTTACTTCATAGCGTATGCATATACACAAACTGGTTTCGTTGTTTATATCTTAGTGTGGTGACGTCTTTGTGCAGGTTAGAGGTTCTTGATCTTCGAAAACCTCGTGGGGTAGCCAAAGCTGTTGGAACCTTGGTTTCCCTGGCAGGAGTCATGACCATGACACTTTATAAGGGACCCATTGTGAGGAACTTGGGGCATCCTCCGATCCATCTTCATGGAAAAACAACTATCCATGAGAACTGGCTGAAGGGTTCAATTCTTACAGTAGCAAGCTGCATAACATGGTCTATATGGTACATTATGCAGGTTAATGACTCCAGCTCCTATCTATTCCAGGTTCATTTATACAGATTGAAATAAAGTTTTGTAAATGCTACAGAGTACATAAGTCGCATAAAAAAAGCAAGACCAACCAACGTATTAAACAGATAAATTCAGGATTCATAATTAAAGATCAACTAGAATGCATGAATCCCAAGTCTAAACAAAAAACGTTGCATACCGGAAAAAAGAAAGTTTCAACAAAAATAATGTACAAACTTAAATGATCGTAAACATTTCCAAGTGGTGATGAGTGAACACAAGAAATGGACGAAGCTAGCAAGTTGAAAAATAACGTAACAGAAAATTTACCCCACTGTATCAGCATCTTCTCAAAGTGGCTAAATTCTGACTAAAAACCTATCTCCTAAATGTTGCAGGCATTTACATTGAAGAGATACCCAGCAAAATTATCACTAACTACATGGATGTGCTTTGTTGGAGCAGCACAATCAGCCATTTTCACAGTGTGCACAGAACACAAACCAGCTGCTTGGACCATCGGTTTCAACATCGACTTGTGGTCTACAATCTATGGCGTAAGGGTTCAGTAATCTAAGATAAACCAAAATCAAAACCCGATTTTCTTGCAAAGGCTTAGTGTTCATTGTTTCCTGGCAGGGACTTGTGATGTCTGGTTTAGTAATATTCATCCAGTTGTGGTGCACAGAAGAAAAAGGACCAGTGTTTGTGACAATGTTCAACCCCCTATCGACAATATTAGTAGCAGTGCTGGCATACTTTGTACTCGGCGAGAGACTTTACATGGGCAGGTAAAATTATGTTTACATATCCATTTTTTGCACCATTTTTTTGAAAAGATAATCGAATTAGCCTGTCGTACATATCAACATAGCATCAGTTTTACAAAGATCAAGTTGCAAGGGTATCAAGATCAACTTGACAGCTATTTAGAATCTTAGATAGATATACTTACACAGTACACGATATACACATCTTTTCATATACTACAGGGCGATTGTGTTTCAAGTTCTAAAATTCCGTCTTTATCTCGTACAGCATACTAGGGGGAGTTGTCGTCATTATTGGGTTGTACTTGCTGTTGTGGGGTAAAGAAGTTGATCAAGAAGAAATGAAGCCAGAGGAGCAAATCGTTCCAACTTGTTGTGAGGAGCATAAGAACCTGAAAGCACCAGTATATACTTCTGCTGGAAATTACACGAAAGAAGAACCTTAAGAATGATTATTCATCACTTTGTCAAGAAAGGCCATGATGTGCTCAATAAAACTAAGAGAAAAACAAAGAAGGAATGAATGAAATGATAAGATTTTATCTCAGGATATGGTGATACATGGCTTAATTTATAGCTACCAAGTTCACACAGAGTTCGCAAAAGCTACCTAACCGACTAGATCCTTTACATAAATAAAAAAAAAGAAAGAAAAGAAAGGGAAATCCTACTTTTTGGAGCTAGATTTTCCAATCGGTGACACAGTCAGGTGTGAAGGACCACAGTCGGGGCATGCGTAGCATACGAATTGTGTATCTAGAATATGGCAAGAAATACACAACTTTATAGCTACTAAATTAGCAAAGAGGTCGCGACGGTTTCACATTCTTAATTCAGGGAATGAATAGCAAGATTACACGGTTTTGGCGCAATAATCTGATGTCAACAGCATTGTCATTTCCTTTTCCTTTCCTCAATCAAGCTATTGGAACAGTACCATTTTAAACTATTGCAATTCAAGTACAAATAATGACCCTCAGTCATTGCTTAAAGGAATAGAAAGTAAACTGAAATAGCAGCTGAGTTTAACAAGATTTGACCCTAATTCATGTTTCCACAAGCACCATATTTGAGAGAGAGAGAGAGAGAGAGCTGTTATGTACCTGTTGCTCCATATCTGTAATTTTCTTTCCTCTGTCGATTGAGTGACACGTGGCATAAATAAAAGGGTATTATTGGAAAATAAAAGGAACTAAACACCACCTCACAATTCACCCACATTCCAGCAATCGCTAATGGAGCCTCTTATATCTGACTTGAACCTCGTCATTTCAATTAACGCATTACGCCAATAATGGCACCAGCAACAGATCTACAAAGATACCGCAACACCAGCATCCTTACCAGTCTATCATATTTGTGGATTTCTGCTAAGAAATCCAGCAACTTCATTCCTCAAAACATGTCATGTCAGGGTAATGTCAAGCTGTCAAAGCAACGAAATTCCTCAGCTACTTTTCTGGAAGAAAAGGAAACTTTCTCCAATAATTTGAAATGCTCCTGTCCCATGATGAATATGAAAAAAAAAATTGCAGAAAAAGGAAAGAGATTGGAAAATTAAGTAAACAAATGCTATTTCATGAACTTCTTCCCTTGCCAATTCATCCTTGAAATCCGGGACAATAGAATTGGCCAAAATAAAAAGAAACAGGAATATATACAAGTTCAAAGGGGCAAAGCATACCAAAATGGTGCAAATATTCTTACAATTATACAAAGCAGCGAGACGCCTGACGGCTTGAGCTCTTGATATTGTCATATTGATGCGTCAAGCGCTCAACTCTCGCACTGTTTCAAATAATCGTATTGCAACGGGTAATTAAAAATGCCCCATGGAAAAGAAAGAAAACAGACAGCAAGCCCAAAAACAAAGGAACAAAGCAGACAGCTGAAAGCAAATCGCAATGGAGGGGCCTTAAAAATAGTAGGCACATTCCAGAGATTGCAGATATGCCTATTGTTTAAGCTTCCTTATTTTTATTTTTTTTAATCTGTGCCTATTGTTTGCTAACATATCTTCCAATCTTCTGATATGTATCTCGACACCATACATAAAATGAACAAAAGAATAATACACCATACATGTTTTCTTTAAGTTCTTGTTCTGCGGACCGATCATGGTGGAAATAGGGATTCACATTCACTAGAGATTTCTCCCTCTTGCGACATGACCCCGAAAGGTTGCCAAGTTTCGAGCTCACGGTGCCTATTACTCACTTAACGAACTTAACTTTCAACCTTAGTCACATAGCGGGCGTGAGCATGCGTGACAGCGTGAGCGAGAGCGCGAACAGGAAAACACCTTTCGAAAATATCATAAACTATCAAAATTAGCGAGAATGAGGACTGAACATACGAGCATAGAGGCGCGCACATAGACCATATTCAAGGATTATGTGACTAAGTTCTCGACTGTTTTGCTTTTGTGGAGTGTGGATCACATGTTAGAAGATTTTTAAAATGACCCTATAAACTTCCACCCAAATGTCTCATGAGCACGTACCGCTGCACCAACACTTCAGTTTATATCAATTCCTAACAAAAATGGCTAATTAACATGGCTCTTTTTCATTTTTTTTTATACTCTGACTCAGCCCATTTTAACATGACCTGGCATGAGAACCTGACGTAAGTTAATTTTTAGCAACAAAATGTTTATTAAGGACGAAATTTGGATGGCATTTAGGCACCAAATGTTTTGTTTGGAAAGTGAAACTACTGGGGATTAATTCCGGATTTGGCTGCTGATTCTCCCCTTTCAGCAACAAAACTCTGATGCGACCCGGGGATCCTGCAGGGCAAATCTCAGCTGTCCGTGAGTGTTTTCAACAGTCCGGATTCAAATGAAACTTTTCCGGAAAATAGTTAAAAACACTCAGGGACGGCTGTGATACGCCCTACACGCCCTGTAGTGCACCCTGCGCTACAGGGTTTCCGGTTCCAATTGCAATGTGGTCTCCTAAACTACTCTTTTTCCTTTTTTTGACCACGCTTTAAGCACAAACCTCCTGACCATGGAAGAAATCTCTTTGGCAACCAAAATTTTAGCTTCCGCAACTAAAATGATTCATCCCTAAAACCCCCCACGTGTCGCAATGATGATGGATATTTAGGCCAATGATTACAACTTTGTTCAAATTTGATTTTTGGCTAGACAAAAAGAGAGTAATAGGGCCAACCAATAGCAAGCGATCCTCCCTAAGCGCGCGACCACACAACACTTCAGTAAAAGGTGAAAGAACAATTCGCTTTGTGCCGCTCGTGACATAGCTCCGCGACCACACAACACTTGCTAAAACGCTAAAACCCGAAACCCTGTAAAAGAATGATCTACTGGCCATTTCACTACCAACCTCGGATGATTCATTTGTCTAAAGCCTTTCAGGCAAATGCTCGGGAATGTATCCAATTCCAACCCCCATTTCTTTTCCCTTGTTTGGCCGGCATTGATTAATCAGATAAGATATGCCCTTGGATCCAGGCTGGAAGTTAGTTGAAACATAGAAGAAAGAATAAACCCTTGAGTGTATTTCTATTCACTTCTTTTACCAAATGAAATTAAAAAAATAGGAAGGAGAATAAGCCCCCATAACCCAACCATACCTTCCATCAACAATAAAAGCATATTATTGATCACAAGAAGTTGTTGGCAACCCCCAAACTGGTTCGGCCAACTGGTTGTGAGAAAGTAATAAGTGCTCTTTCGTGAACTCACAGGTTCTATTTCCACGGAGGCCAAAACATTCCAAAACATTGGGGTCACCGGGGATTATGCCATGTCGTTGTCTTCAGGGTTTCGGAATTAGTCAAGGTGCGCATAAGCTGGCCCAGACATTCGGTTATCAAGAAATCAAGAAAGAAGAGGTTGTTGGCTATATGATTGCAATTTGCAACAATGGAAGGTCGAGGTCTATCCCCTCTGGCTTCTCTACCATCCCTATTTTGCAAATGAGAAAAGGGCAGGTCCCTTTCTACCCATTCCTATCCTGTTTTTTTTAAATAAATAAAAAATTCTTTTACTTGGCGTTTCTCTCTCTAAAAAGTCTCAACCGAAACAGAGAAAGTAAAATCATTCGCAATCATCAACAAGAATTCAAATCCCCTAGGCCCTAGTAGAAAAAGAGATTAGAAGAGGAAAAAAAAAAATAGTGATTCAAGCAATGATTATTAAGCATTGCTTTTGGTTAATTAACATACACTGGGGCCCAGTGACTGGGCCACCCCTAATCTCATGCCGATACAAACCCAAATCTCTTTGTGTCCTATTTGGTTCAAGTTTTCAAAATCAAAAATTTGTGGAACACTTTCAGTATTTGTTTTTGAAAACAAAAACATCAATTAATGTTCTAAGTAGTACTATCTTGTTAACATTTCAGCAGAAAAGGATTTTGAAAGTTTGAAATGTATATTTTCTACATTTGAAAACACATCGCCATCCTTTTTACGAAAAAACAAAATATATATCAAGATACACCAAAGTAATCGCCTCGCTCTGCTAAGGTTCTTATTTACTTATTTCTTGCTTTTCGAGACATGTCATTCTCTCACAACTAAATAGGGCCACATCTTCTCAACTCTATCTCTCTCAACCCTATCTCTCTCTTCCTCTCTTTCAACCCTAGCCACCACAACTCCTCGATCTTCTCCCTTCCCCTCCCCCCTGTGGGTTCCATACCCGTGTGCGGCGGTGGAAGGGGGAGGCCATGGTACTACCGACTCCCTTTCTTTGTTTTGTTTTTTTCCCCTTCCGTCTCTTCAGATCTACGACTTGTTATCTGATCTGTGAGAGTTTTGTCTCTCGTTCAACGAGAGTTATTAGTTTCGTCTTTGGACGAATTTTGTCTACAGATCGGGTTCTCTCAATCGAGATTGCTTCACAACAATATCTGTACTTCAGCGTTCTATCCCTACACGATATCTTTGGCGAAGCAACCCGTGGCAGCTTGACAGATCTGTAGTTCTTGGAAGTTCATTGGTGCGTTCATACTTGGGTGAAGTGCATCTGATCGTCTAGGTATTTGGTGTCTTTTGTCTTTAATTTTGCATTTTTTCTCGTTTGAGACTCCTAATTAGATATTAGCTAGTTTAAAAGTGTCACTATTGCGTCAGGTCATGTCTGGGTTAGGATGAAAGACATTGATTGCCTTGTGATTTACTTGTTTTGTATTTGTTTGACGATTAGTTTGGCTTTGTCCAAGTTCTTTGTAATGATCCCCGTTTTGTAAGTGCCGTTAGACGTTTATCAATACAATCTTCTCACTTTTTGACCCAAAAAAAAAAAACAAGGCCACATCTTGCTATTAACAATCTTTCAAATTGAATTAAACTTGTGGCTACAGTACAAATGATATAAAAACAAAAATACTAAGAGCAAGGACAATTTGCAGGGATCCGTGCAGAGATAATCACGTTTGGCTCCATTTCGGGTCCCAAAAAAATCTAGAAAAATATCCATAAATTTTTGAATATTATTTTATGGGGCCCTGTAAAAAATCAGCTCTTGCGGATATCGGTAAGTATTACTTTTGGATTCGTAGGGGCGAACTGGTGGATATTTTTCTAATTTTTTTTGGGACCCGAAATGGGGCCAAATGCGATTGTCTCTGCACGGATCCCTGCAAATTGTCCTTGCTCGTAGTTTAGTTTTGGTAGTGGGTGGAGAGAGAAATAGGGTAATGATTAGAGAGAGATAAGAAAGTAATAATTAGAGAAATATGATAATGATTGGAGAAAAAAATAGGGTAATGATTGAAAAACAAAACTAAACTAGGAACCAAACAAGGTGGCACACTACACCTACATGATCAAATACAACAAGGAAACAAAAAAATAAATATATATATATCAATGAAAAATAAAAGTATCCTATGGTTCCAAATCAACGGGAAGAATTGCACTTCTGGATCCCCTTACATTCCCAAATGAAAACATTGATCTTCGTATTCTGTTGCTGCCACTACCCCCATCCCCAAAACCAGTTTCCCCGCCATTCCCATTCTTCTTCTGTTGAATAATCTCTTGAACTGCTAGATACAACTGCCTGTCGTTCGCCGAATCCATTGAAAACGATCTCCGTATCGGTTGGATCTCGAACCGTTCATCTTTCTCCCTCCTGGTGTCAATGCACTCATCCCCCATGCTCGAAACATGGCTAAATTTCTTCGATTTCTTGTGCGCAATCTTCGGTCCGAATTTCCTCCGGGAAGGACTGGTCGACGTGTCGGGTTGTTCCCTTGAATTCGACCTTTCGTTGGACCTCTCTGCCTGTCCGGACTTGCTTACGCGTACCTCGGCTAATCCCGAAGCCACCGACCTTTCTTGCGCTCCAAGCAACGTCTGGCGACCAGAACCCTGATCACCCAACTCAATCACCACGTATTCTTCGTCCCGGCCCGCGAAATTATCCTTGTTCGGACTATTCGGGGTTAGTGGAAACTGGGATGGGATAGAAATGGAAACACTTGTTCTGCAAAGAGGGCAGTTGACGTTTCCCTGTAACCAAACATCAATGCAGTCGACATGGAACACGTGACAGCAGTTTGGTATTTTCCTCAGCTTCTCCGTTTCTTGAAACTCGTTCAAGCAAACCGCGCATTCGCCGAAGCTTCTCTCTCTGAAAAACTCCCCGTTCTTCTCTCTCTTGAACTGAACCACCGGGATGGACTGGATCACGGATTCCTCCAGCCCCCTTCGCTGCACCCTCGGAGAGAACAGCCCCACGGTGAGCTGGTCGCCGCGGCGTCGGTTTCTCGAGAGAGAGAACCGGCTTAAGAGATCGATTCTGTGCCAGTTAAGGCAGCATTTGATTACGAAAACGTAGTAGCTGACGAGCAGGATTGCGGTGGCGAAAATGCCGATGATCGCGACGGCGAGGATGGGGAAACTGGAGTTGGAGGAGTGCAGGGGTGCCCAGTCTGGGGGGCTGTTGGGTGTGGAGAGAGATTCTGATAGGTGGATTAGGTACTTCTTGTTTACCAGATCCATTTTTCTTTTAGGAAAACGCAACTTATACCGATAAAATCAGATACAAATTGCACGGCCCATAAGCCCGAAAATGACATATACAACAAATGACGGACAAAACAAAGAACGAAAAAGAAAAAACAACAAAATAAAAAGCCGCAAAATTGAACAGTTGAGAGTCTCTGTTTTTTGAAGAAATGGAGAGATGGGTTTTTTATGGGGATGAGTGAGGAGAAATGGGTCGTCAAGATGCTAGTGTCGTAGCAAGGATAGTGGAGAGAGAGAGAGAGATCTGTTTAGATCACAAGTTCTTTAAAGGGATTGTTTTCAAAGAGGAAAACAGGGGTTTTTCTGATCTCATACGGAGTATAGTAGATTGGAGAGAGAGAGAGAGAGAGAGAGAGAGAGTACTCAGAATGGTGCGCATTAAAAGAGGGTGTTATTGAAGGGGAAATAGAAACGTCGGAATTGAATGGGGATGGAAGTTAATTTATGGAGAGAGAAACTGAGGAAATAAGATGGGTAGGAGGTACGTAGTTGGTGAAATATTCTCAGACTTTCAATAGAAAATTTTAGTAAGGTTGGCGAGATAAGTTTTTCTCTAAAATTCTCTTTCGGTTAGTTATTCTCACCAACACCCAAAACTTATTCCATTAGTATTTTTTTGCTGCAGGCTAACGATAATAGTGAAGTTGTTTCTGCTAAATGTCAAACTAGTTGAAGTATGTAAACGTCAGTTTTTCCCATGTGGTATAAGAATGTTTTTTTTTAGTAGAAAACAACCATTGAGATTTTCCCTCTTTTGATTATATTTTCTGATTGGACGGTTTAGGTCAATATTCCGATCCCAATTATCGATCAGGCAACTCCATTTTATGTCTCATCAATTTTATTCCTTTCAAGATTGTCACTCTCGGCTACATTTTCAACTCAAGATTGTAGTAGTCCTAGACTGGAATTTTGTAGCGTTAGCAATTTTTTGTACTAAAATTCAGAAAGTCTAGAGTTCTCTAGCACAATAATATCAAAGGGTCTGTTACTCGTGGAATTATAACCAAAACTCATTACAAGTATAACAGAATCATAACTTATGTCTTGATTGGATTTGGTTATGTCTTGATCGGTTTTTTGAATATTCCTTGGTTATGCCTTATTTGGGTTCTGTTATGCTTGTAATGAATTTTAGTTATGCTCGTAATGGTGAAGTTATACCAAAAATTACGGTGTTTCCAAAATGACCGGGGACACCATAGCATCATCCAACTTTCTTATCCCTTATGCACCCAAAAGTCTCTTAAATGCACATGCAACCCACCACTGAGCACTTTGGGTCCAGACTTCCGATAACAAGACATAATTACTTGCTTGCTTTCACAACAAATTCCAATCACATAAATCACATTTCCTCTCCCCCTCCCCCTGTTTCACTTTCAAATCTTCCAAAGGGAAAAACCAACCCAAAAGCATATCTTTTGAAGAAAAAAAATGGAATCATCCACCATCCACGTTTGGGTGGGGGCCCAGACTAGGAAGCATTTTTCCACAAAGGCCAGATATTGAGTGGGGACTGTGGACATATGATATGAAAAGTCAAATACGTGTGGAGAGGATATGCACAAAAGGTGAACTCAATTAGATATGGGGGGAGGGAAAGGAAATGGCCTTTGTTAGTCCAGTTGATTGGTGGGTTTTATTTTACACACAATTTATCGGAGTTTGGTTATAAGGATCAGATCGTTAGAAAGTAATTTTTTGTGAATTTTTTTAGTCTTGGCGTGGATGACCGGACTTTGACTGGATCGGGGAGGAAATTAGTTGAGGTAACCGTAAGCTGGTCGGGACACCGCTCGAATCAATAAATATAAATAGAAAAGAGAGAAAGGGGATCCACACTTGTTGACTGAGTGGAGAAAGACAAATCCACTTAGGTGGGAAATGATTGATACTCATTTTCAATAGATTAGTGTTGGTCCCTCTAAAGTCAAAAAGCTTTAGCTCTTTCGTTGGCAAGGGAATTTTGTACAGTAACTTTCCTGCCAATTAAATCAAATTCTTGCAAGTTTTAAGTTGGCATTAATTCCCATCAACCAAACAGGGTACAAGATCAAAAGCTTAAAGGCTCCATGTCAACATCATCTTCGAGCAAGGCGTAAAGTAAACGGTAAACACAAAGGAAATTATAGGAGGGAGCAATTATTGCCTTGAGATCAATTTCGCGAATTTAGAAAATACAACTATCGATATTCGTTGGAGCTGATTTTTTTACAAAATTTCATAAAAATTTTATTTTAAAATATATAGATATTTTCTTGTATGTTTGTGGGGCCTGGAGTGGGCCCCACTAACCGTGCGGACATATGCGTGGGTGTGTGCGGTGGTCTTAGACTTTTTGTTTTACCGAGTACAAGTACCTCACTTGAAATTTTCAAGATGTCTTACCCGACTTTTGACATTTATAATTCCCCGCTTTCATTATTTTTGATAACCGGATATTCGGGTCAGTTTACGTGCATCTCGACTAATACTTGCGTCTTGGATTTAAAGGCTAGGCATGGCGAGGCATGAATTTTCGGGGGAAGGTGAATTTTGAAGAAGGGGTACTAATTTTTCCTTTTGGGCTTATGTGCTAGGTAATAATTTTTTTTCGAACTCATATGGTGGGTACTAAAAATAAAAATAAATGCCGCTCTTAATTAATTAAATTATACACATTTTTAGGGTTTAAGGCCGCCTCTTGGACCTTAGCGCAAGGCCAGCTCTGAACCAGGCAAATCTCAATAGCCTAAAAATTGTTTTTGTTGTCCATCAGGGTCGATGCCTTTCGTTATCACACAAAATATTGAATGTCGCTAGATCATATATTTCAAGAATGTCCCGTCCCCAAAACATTCTTTTTCTCTTCGCGTAACTAACCATGTGTATATTTTTGGAGAAAATCCACTTTGGCCCATGTCGTTTGGGTCATGTGCGGATGCACCCACTATGGTTCCAAATTATGCACATGACACCCCTATGATTTGTGAAGCGTGCACATTTTACGAATGTTTATTTCCTAATAGTCTAATCATCAGGAAATTAACTTGTTGAAAAATAAACTACTACTCCAAGTTATTAATGCCTTGGTCTCCAAGTTAACTTCCAGTTTAATTAATCCCCCAAACTGATGGTCTTTGATACCTTGTCCAGGAATTCCAGACATTATTACATGCATCATCTCTGCTGCCAAAAATAATGTATTTAATTATTTCGTCTACTTTGAACTCCATTCAACACTTCTCCTACACACACTGACCACACCCACATGTTTCTCAATATTGTATGGCCCCATGCTACGCGGTACTATGTACAGACTATAGAGCATTACAAAATTTCTCATATATATATATTTAACGCCATATATATTTACCCCTCGTCGATTTACGATTTATAGTACAATCAGATATCAAATTTTATTGAGAGAGAAAGTTTGAACGTAAGAGTTCGTTTGAAAGACTTTTTCCTTTCCTGTCAAGTGGGGAAATATTCAGCAGAGAGGGAAAATGAATATTAATCAAATGCTTAGGTAGTTTTTTGAGTCATGACTTTTAATTAATTAAAGCACTTTGTTCTTTTTTTTTTTTTTAAATGGTGATGGGTGCATTTTTTTTAATAACACAAGTTTACGGGCTAGCATATGTGCTAGGTGTCATATAATTGCTTAGGATCTCACGGTTAAAACTAGTGTGATGGTTGCAAAGATTAGAAGTTTGCACGCAAGAACGCGCAGGATCCAGACCATTAAAAACAAAATCCAATGACTGATAACAGAAGCCCATTTTTTTTTCTCTACGTGCAGGCGTCCTTAGAGGAAGCGAGGTGTGTGCGTACATATATATATATATATATAATGTGATTATATATGATGTTTGTTTGCAAATGCACATGGGAGGGTACAGTAGCTGATGTGAATTGACTTGGCAGTTCACTTGGAAATCGTAAAACAAGATGGTCAAATACATCCATATATGCATGGGGCCACAAAATTATGGTCATATATATGCGGTTGGTCACGTGTTGACACGTGCCTTGCAAACCGTTCATAGCGCTTCCTGTAGGCAACTGCAGTCAACATGCAGCAGCGTCAAATGTTGACAAAACTGTTCATCTCTGTTGCTTCAATTTTTTTTTTTGGGACTTTTCCTCATTTTACAGCTATCTCTGTAACTCTTTTTTTTTTTTTTTTTTCTTTTTTCAATCGATGGAAGAGATCATTTTTAACTTTAGATATGAAGTACAGAGTACAGTCCCGGGACGGAGACACTATATCAATAGTGAGAGTTTCACGAGACAATCAAGCGCAACAACTCAACCAAAACAAAAAATAGACCTATTATAAGGTAGAAACAATGAAAGAAAAGAAGAACACTCACACAAAGATAGAGAGACTCGAATCCTGACCAACTGAGCTAGTCTGAGTTGATTATGTTCCATTTAAAACACCCAAAATGTCGTGGGCTTAACATTGGGATTTGGGGTATTAATTACTACTAGTACGATACATGGTTGATTGACTCGTCTACCATTTGTGAAATTAAAAATCTTTTGGTATCCTAATAACCATTGCGTTCGCCAGTGCGTAATGACTAATGTCTTGTTTGGATCACTTCTTGAAAAATAATTTTTAACTTAAAAAACACTCATTACTCTTACTTTCAATTATTACTATAATTTTTTTCTCCTCTCTCCAATCATTATTCTCATTTCTCTTTCTATCTCTCTCCACTCATTACTCCTACCTCCAATCATTACCTTAATTTCTCTTTCCACTCATTACCCAAAAACCAAATTCAAAATTTTTCAAAACATCATAAATTGTCACAATTGCAAGGGTAGGACTGTGTACGTATAATGTCTCCATCTCCAGAACAATGCAGTAGCGGGAGTTTCGCGCATTGTGTAACCCTGCTATAATCATCTTGTTATTCAAGTTGTGCCTAGATTAGATTTGATTATTTTGGAAATTATTTACACCACAAGCTTTGTTGTATGGGGTCTATGGATGCGTCCATATGGTATAATATTTAGCTGTATTTATCATGTATTTTGAATATGTGCTAAGTGCTAAGTGGACTCAGTAACTTTAGGTGAGTCGTCTTAAGTAGATAGTAAGTCTTATCTCATCTCATCTATATATATTCGTAGCCTGACAGAAAATACATTACGGCACCATCTAGCCTCTAGGGATTTGAAACGTGTCAACATTGTGAAGGACTCCAGTAACCTCTTCACCTCCGAGAAAGGATTACATTAATTTTGTGCAGGTCGTGCATATTGATAGGAGCTCATAAAACAATCTTCCAATTCGTTATATTTTATAACTAGTGTTTACCCGTGCCTACGACACTACCCACCATTTGATGGCATTTTTGTAATATATTTGTAAGATTGTGGGTGTTTTCTTAAGAAAGTTGGAGAGCACACATAAGTTATTATATCAAATAAATCTTAACCCTTCTTTCAACTTGTATTTGTGTGGTCCCCACACTCTTGTGTTTTATTAGGTAGATTAATCCGCAGGTATTTCGTACTGCCGGCATTAATTATGTCTCTATTTCTCATTATCTTTTCTGCCTCCGTCTCTCTTGAATTCGAGTTTTCGACTGGAGGATGCAGTCTCATGCACAAGATTTGTCATGTGACTCATCTCGTCTCTTCTTTCAGTACTACTAAATCAAATTTCAGTACTACTAAATCAAATGTTCTGATATCTCTGTACCATATGTCATATAGCATGTCACTTAATTTAATAGTTGAGCATTAAGAAAGCAATAAGTGTTCTTTCTTGAAGTCACATGTTCCCAGTATTTCAACGGAGGCCAAACATCTAAACCTTCGGGCCACTGGAGTTTATGTCCGGTCGTTACCTTCAGGGCTCCGGAATTAGTCGAGGTGTGTGTAAATTGGCCCGAACATGCGGTTATAAAAAAAATTTGAGCATTGATTTGAGACTATAGTGCAGTGACATAAGTCAGACTATCTTGCTTATATACGTAGGTTCGAGCCTGGGGGGTCCCCTTCCCCACCGCAAATAAAAGAAAAAGGAAGCAATAGTAGTCAATCTACAGAATCTGTGGGTGTGGGCAATGACTTTTTCGCTTTTCTTCTTTAGTAGAGACTCGCGATTCCTTTATATTTATATATAGAGGATGGATCCACTATATTTGGAGGATGGAGAAGATGATCTTTCTATTTGAGAGGATGAAGATTTTAATCTTCAAATGCATATAACTTTTAATCACTAAAATAAAAATTTATAAAGTTAATAGTACTCCCTCCGTCCCTTTTTAAATGTCCTGTTTCGTAACTCCAACTTATTAAAAAGACATCATCATTATACATTTCACATCAACTTTTTCCTCCATTTTCCCTACTTACCCATCATCATTACACTCTTACTTACTAATTTTTCAAAATGGAATCTACTTTTAGGGACAAAATAGACAATTTATCAACTTTTACCCACTAACTTTACAAAATAGACACTTATTAAGGGACAGCCCAAAATGGAATACTAGACTGTAATAAAGGGACGGAGGGAGTATTATTGAAAAAGTCTGAACATTATGTTTAAAAAACAAGACCCATGTTGAATAGTGTATATATATATCAGAGTATGAGAAAACAATCAAGATCGTAAATTCAAATTTTGGAGGAAAAATGAAAAATTGTTGAGTTTGGAAAGAAATAGAGGTGTGTGGTTGGAGCAGAGATAAATATTATTAATAACCTCTAAATTCACTAGTATTTTGAAGGTCATGAAGTTTCGAACTTGACTCTTTGCTTACGAAAACTAAAATTAAGCTACTCGGGCTCGTTTGTACTTGAGAGTGATTGGAAATATGATCAAATTGAAGCCAACTTATGGTACATTTTGTCTATGACTGTTGACGGCCCAGCCCACTCCAAAGGTGAGAGTTGATTTGTGTACATAACTTGTGGGCCAACTCATGGGTTTGGTTTAGTTATAAGGGAAAATGACGGCCAATGACGTGTTTTGATAATTAATATCTGCCAAGGACATGCTGAGAATATTTGTTAATACTGAAAATGTCCTTGAAGATTATTAATTATCAAAACACATCCTGGGCCGTCATTTTCCCTAGTTATAATCTAGGTTGTGCCTCCTCAGGTATGGGCCAACTAAATTACTACGCTATACCAAATCCAGATGCATTGCTTGACCCGTATTCGACCCGACCCGTTTCAACCCGTTCAATATTCGACCCATATTTGACCTGCCCATATTTGACCCGTGACCCGTTTCAACCCGTTCAGACCCGCCCATTTGCCACCTCTAGTCTTTTCTTTTGTTTTTTGATCCGCTGCAGCAATAGTATAGTAGTCAATCTACAGAATCTGTGGGCAATGACTTTTTCGCTTTTCTTCTTTAGTAGAGACTCGCGATTTCTTTTCGGCCGTTGATTTTGCCACTTCCTTTTTTGTTAACGTCACTCTCCTACAAGTGTATTTTTGGTGCAAAAATACACTTGCTGGAGAGTGACGTTAACAAAAAAGGGAGTGGCAAAATCATTTCCCTTCTTTTATATTTATTGATAGAGGATGGATCCACTATATTTTGAGGATGGAGAAGATGATCTTCTATTTGAGAGGATGAAGATTTTAATCTTCAAATGCATATACAACTTTTAATCACTAAAATTAAAATTTTCAAAGTTAATATTATTGAAAAAGTCTGAACATCATCTTTAAAAAACAAGACCCATGTTGAATAGTATATATATATATCAGAGTATAAGAAAACAATAAAGATCGTAAATTCAAATTTTGGAGGAAAAATGAAAAAAAATTGTTGAGTTTGGAAAGAAATAGAGATGGAAATAGAGGTGTGTGGTTGGAGCAGAGATAAATATTAGTATTAATAACCTCTACTAAATTCACTAGTATTTGGAAGGCCATTAAGTTTCGAACTTGACTCTTTGCTTACGAAAACTAAAATTAAGCTACTCGAGCTCGTTTGTACTTGAGAGTGACTGGAAGTCTGGAAATATGATCAAATTGAAGCCAACTTATGGTACATTTTGTAATTTTTTCGCAAACTCAGCACAAAAGGACCAGTATTTTGATCTGTAAGTAGCGTAAGAAGGCACACAAGCCCAAGCTTGTCTATGACTGTTGACGGCCCAGCCCACTGCAAAGGTTAGAGTTGATTTGTGTACATAACTTGTGGGCCAACTTATGGGTTTGGTTTAGTTATAATCTAGATTGTGCCTCCTCAGGTATGGGCCAACTAAATTACTACACTATACCAGATCCAGATGCATTGCATAAGGGCCTGTTTGTTATGGGTCTAAGGGAGCCGATGTAATATAGTCCTCTTTTTTGTGTGTGTAAATATGTTACTCTGCAGATCCTACAAGATGTGTGATTCCTATTAAAATAATAAACGCACAATACGGCCCACCATGGAAGTGGCGGAAACAAGTGCGCGGCAATCACGAAGAAGGTACAATCACAAAGAATGGAGAGGATCAAGAGATACACAAACGCCGGAGAATATTATTGCTTAAGTACGAGATTACATTGCTGGTGACCTCCTCCTTGTATAGGGAAAAGGAGAAGCGGAACCTTCCTAGCAAGCATACAAACATAATACTTACAAACATACCTGGGCCTACTCATGGCTACATTATTACAAGGCTACATTATTACATGGACATATTTATATAGATTCCCTGAGAGTTCTTTTACAGGCAACGGATAATACATTACTACAACAAACATGAGATAATATTTCCACCGCCAGCGGACAGAATTTAACCTCTTATAAATCTTGTAAAATAGTGGTAGAGAATAATAAAAAAGAAGGAAACGCATGATTCTTTCATTTAAATATCTCCCTTTTAACATAGCACCCATATCACATATATTTCATAGGATGATGACATTTGAGAAATTTTGCTGAGATTCCAAGGGAAAAAATAAATGGGCAACAATACATACTGTACAATGAACATATTCTGCTAACGATGCTGCCCGAAAAGCTACCAACTCTTTGCTATATAAGTAGTTAATTTGCAAGAACATATGTGATTAGCTTAATTGTCACGGAGGTTTGACACTAAATGGGGCAACTACTAACCTTAATTACACCCTTCGTTCTTAAAACACTGTCCACCAGAAAAAGACGTGCAATTTTTTATTAAAATATAAAGTATTTTCGTGTATTATTTTTCATATTTCTTCACACTAGATTACACATCTCAATTAATTTTTTTTAATACAACGTTAATACAAATTACACGTCTTTTTGTGGTGAACTGTCATTTAAGAACGGAGGGAATACTATGCAAGCATCGAATGGCATCCAGCAATGCACGCACAGGGACATCATCATTGTTTATGCTGATATGATCTGATAAATCCACATATTAAAAGATCAAACACAATCCTCCATTGAACAACTTTTATGCCCACTTTAAACCAAGTTGCCTAGTTTTATTGGGTAACAAGTTCTAATCAGCTTTAAATCCTCGTACATATGCAGTCTCAAAGTTAGCGTCACATTTACTAAAGTAACCTTGATTTCAAGAAAATAATGACAGAAGATTCAAGAATATTTAAAGAGGATAATAATTCGAATTTTAATGTCAAAATTATATCTTGGACGAATAAACTACCTTTCCATAGCAAAAAAAAAGGATATGAAGCCAATTTAGACCTTTGGATTGGGGCAGCAAACAAATTGAGCCGTTCGTGAGCAGCTCCTTAAGGTTCGACAACAGTTAGGAAGTCTAGATAAACAGTTGCAACAATAGCTCCACTAGCGGCGAGCTATACATTTGTGCATTAGGTCGCCCTTTTTCTCTATTTGTTGTAATAGCTGCACTCAGTGGGTTATACTTTTGTTATTATTAATGAATGTCTTACTTTGTCACAAAAAGAAAAAAATAAAAGAAATTGTTTTGTTAGGATATACGAATATAATATCATAATTGCTTTGAACCCTTTTTATGGATTTATTTGTCAACTGCTTTAAATATGTTAACATAATATTTTGTCATATTTTCTAAGCTTTATTATTATATTTCCAGTTTAGGCAGATTATTATTTATGTTTTCTAGTTAGTCTAGGTTTCCTTATTATGCGTATTTTCTTGTTATGCGTCTTGTAGCCTATATAAAGGCATGCTAGGTTATGGTTTGAACACAATCAATAATAAATTATTTTGCATTTCTTCACATGTGACATAACATATGGGAGAGAGAACTAATCTGTAATATTACTGAATATTGAGAGTAAATGGTTACAATGCTAACACAAACTTAAATAGAGAAAAGCCTAGAAATCTATACCTAAAATAGAAGATTGCAAAGAGATATGATTATGATATTATCACGATACGATTCTATGCCTAAAATACAAGATACGAGATCACAATGCATCATACTTTCACATCCTCCCTCAAATTCATGATGCAAGCCCAGAGAGCATCGTGAGTTTTCCAAGTAACGCAACCGAGCAGTGGTGTGCGCCAATCAGAGGTCCAAAACTGAGTGCCACAACCTGCAAAACTGAGAGATTTTGCAGCCCCAAACCAAAGTATCAAAACAGAAGCTGAGAAGCTGAAATTGTTCCAAACGGAGCCGCAACTATGTCGAACAGTACCAAACTCTGCAAAAAACCAGTAAGTGTTGTTGATAACAGATCGCGGTGAGTAGTGTCGCAGTGAAAAGATGGTTGTTGTGTGATGTGAGAGAAGATAGAATGGATAGGAGGGAGAGAAGATGCAAACGTTGCCGAATAAAACATAAGAATGCCGAACAGTCCAGAAGCTAAATAGATATCAAATGCAGAACAGATGCAAATATCAGAATAGATGCCAAACAAGTTTCAGATGCCAAACAGATGCATAGTAAATGAACAAAAAAGTTTCAGATGCCAAACAGATGCAGAGTAGAGGAAGAACAAATGTAGATTCAGAAGATACATATTCAAAAGATGAAGATTCAGATGATTTTCAAGAAGAAAGAGAGAGTGCCATACAGATTTCAGATACAAAACCAAAGAAACAGAGCCATAAATAAGAAAGACAGAACTATAGAGATGCGGAATCAAAGATCAAAATAGCTTGAAATAATGCAAAAGCGAATAACAATAGTACCGGAGTTTTCAGAGACTTTGCGTAGATGAACAACGATCGATGAACAAATTAAGAAGAGAGAGAGAGAGACTAAATAGAGAGGTCGGGTCAGAGTGAAGAGAAAAGGAAGGTCAATAACAGAGAATGCTATGGTGGTGGTAGATCTGATACCATATGACAAAACAGATGAGTGCCCAGCGGACGGCAGCAAGGCATAAGCCGCCCGCCGAGAAACGAATATCCCACAGCCCTAGATCTTAGGCTCTGATACTATGTGACATAACATATGAGAGAGATAACTGATCTGTATTACTAAATATTGAGAGTAAATTGTTACAATACTAACACAAACTTAAATAGAGAAAAGCCTAGAAATCTATATTTAAAATAGAAGATTGCAAAGAGATATGATTACGATATTATCACGATACGATTCTATGCCTAAAATACAAGATACGAGATCACGATGCATCATACTTTCACAAAATAAAGCCCTTCTAGTATGGATATAGGATTAGAATGGGTGAGATTAATTAAGCTTTATTCTTGGGTGTAGATTCTTGATAATATCTCAAGAACAAAAATCTTAGCTTGACATACTGATGCTAGTATCTAATTAAAGTGATACTCCGTAATTATATTCCCCCTGCGTTTACCATGCATGCACGTGGTTTCAACCATGCTTTTTGTTTCTTTTTTTGAAATGAGGTGTCAATGTTTAGGGCCATGCTGTGCCTTAGGGCACTTGTGACTCTTCCTAAGCTTGTAAATATAATCCGAACTGTTCATTGTTAGAGCTAGACGCGAACAATAACATGTTGAAAATCAAATCGATCAGATATCAGTAGCCTACTAATCGCAAATTAAGTAATCTTACTTTGTATTGTTGAAATTGTATTTACTGTTTTTTCCTAAAGAAAAATGTGATACTAAGTTAGCGATGTTCGATTGACTTTCACTTGTCGAATTGTCGTTCACCATAACTAGTGATTGACCGCCGCATCATGGAATCTACAAGCCCTATCGTTTGCCTTCTAAAAATTCACCAAAGGACTTTGTATAGTTTAGATTCTCACCTTACGGCTTTCCTCAAATAGGTTGAGGAAGATGAAAAAATCTTGTCTATAATATCGTCGGCCGAGAAGATTTACCTGATTATTTACCTTGTTCGTTTGGGGTATTCAAAATTCCTGCGTACGGTCTCTAATAAATTTTCTCTATCTCTCACCACTCATTACTCTTAAAAATTTCTCTCAAAACCCAAAACAAACAAGGCCCAAGACGTCTCTCAGTGAAGAGCTAGCTCCCGAAAGTTGCCGAGGGACCTTGCTCGGACGCATGCCATTTTGCTTAGATGTGATTCCCTTTTCGTAGATTGGATAAACAAATTGGGACGGAAGAAGTAGTATTATTCATTTTCGTCCTCCCACAAATATGCAAGGAATTGGCTCGTAATTAAGTACTATCATCATTGTTGCTAGCTAGAAAAACACAAAACAATCTTATAATGTTGCATCATCTGTGCCAAAATCCTACATGTGTCTCTGTACCGAATAATTTTCCAACCGTTAGATTTAAAACATAAAAAAAATCACACAATCTAATGGCTGGAAAACTTCTCGACATAGAGGTACATGGATTTTCGGAACTGAAGATCAAGATCGGGCATTCGAACCCCAATCTTACTGTCCCCCCTACTAAAAACAACAACATTTGTTTTGTTTTTGTTTTTGTTTTTTTTGGTTTTTAAGTTTTTGGTTTTTAAGTTGAAAACCGATGCCTGGATCGTTATTGTTATGTGTCTCGATACCATTATTTAAAACCTTGATATGAAGTTGGAGGGCCTTTTAGTAAGTGAATCATGTGAAATTTTATGAGAAAATACTCAATGCTCAACAGGTAAACCTATTCCCCGTTAAACCTTCAAATGATGCCCAAAAACAAATGTATTTCCTTCCCTTTTTCTTCATGCTCAGGAAAAATGAAGTTAATTTGAGAAAAGGAAAGAGAAAGATCAGGAAAATGGACCAAAACCTCAATCATCTTCCATCCTCTTCTTCTTCTCCTCTTCTGATTCGAGAAGGTCCTCCAACACTTGGTCATCCAAATACTCAAGCTCAAGCACTTGCCTCTCTTGCCCTAGCGATGAACTTCCTCTCTGGAAACCCTCACCAGGAACCGATGACGACGACGACGATGACGATGACGATGACGGCGGCAATGGCGGATAGTTGTAAGGAGAGTTCGGGAGTCGAGAGTAGTACTCATTAGGAAAATTCAGAACTGCAAGATGGCCCCTCAGGTTGAATGCAGCCTTATCGTAAGCCCTGGCCGCCGCCTCCGCGGTGTCAAACGTTCCCAGCCAGAGACGAGCCCCTTGTCTCGACGGGTCTCTGATCTCCGCCGCAAACTTCCCCCACGGCCGCCGCCGGACTCCGCGGTACCGGACTTCCTCCCTCCCCTTTTCTTCTCCCTCTTGCTTTCCCTTTCCCTTTGAAGGCTCTTCCATAATACTCTAGTTTTGTTTCAGTGTTTCTTGTGTTTAATGGACCAAATGTGGCTGCATGAGAGAGTTTCGTTGGTGGATATATATAGCGACGGTTGTCGGTTGATTTGGTTCTATGCTATGATAAGAAGCCAGAATATGAAATTACTGCCACGACCCCTCAACATAGCCAATAAGTAAGAATACGAAATTCATTTGGCCTTTTGGGATTTTCTTTGCAGCAGTATAAAAATTTGCTTTTTGGACCCAAATCTATGATTCAAAAAAACACTTTTTCAACCCATTCTCACTACAAAAACATTTGTTTAATTTTGTTCCTTGATAGGAGTAAGAAAGTTTTGGATTCTAGCATTTTCCTTGCAGAAGATTTGTTATTCCATGCTATGATATATCTGGTGGACCATTTGGATTAGGAAATAGGACCCACAAAATTAAGACTTTACCACATGATTACATGGCATCTTGAATTTGTAATGAAAATTTTTACTCCACTTTGGTAAAAAAGAAAGTTAACACGGATGGGTGAATAAAACTTTTGACATGACATGCCACTTTACTTTTTCCTAAGATACATTTCAGATACATTTTTAGTAAGCGGGTTCAGCTTGAGACTAGATTGACAATGTATCTGTGGGGTTGTCGCCTCTGGTTCGGTTACTGGGTTCGTCTAGTTCTTCGCATGGAACGCACGACTAAAAGTCAATCCAGCCGTCCACCGGAATGACCCTTCGACGAGCAAGTCAGAAAGTGCAGGAGGAGAAGGAAAGTACTAGGGTTTTGAGTGGAGAAGAGTGTGTACCTCATTAGGGTTCTATCCTTTCCTTTATATAAAAATCCTTGACTTGCTCTCTAAGTACGTGTGCGTTCTTCTCACGCTCGGTAATCGCTAAGGCTGATGTCACTCTTGACGCGTTTGAGCTGTCACCCATGTGCGCGCGCACGTACTTGACTCACGCCCTAACCGCCCCAAATGACTTCACGGCTGAATGATGGGTGCAAGGCGTTTAGGATCATGCAAATGAGCTGGCCTGCTAGGGTTTGGCCGAACCTAAAAGTTCGAACCCTTGAGGGTCGAGTATTATCTCATCATGGAACTGCAACTGGATACTTCCTCCGTCCCGATTTATTTGTCCAATCTCGGGTTTCCAACTTATTAAGGAAACTAAATCTAATCCATTGATTTGAAAATTTACATAATCTCATCCATTGATTTTGAGATTGGACAGTCAATTTGGGACATTTATAAGTCAAAAAGGGGACAAACAAATCGGGACGGAGGGAGTAATTCATATCCGAACGCTACTCCGCCGAACCCAGGTTTCGAACCTAGGAATCCATTGTCTAGTCCGGTCTGCTCAGAGACAGAATCGAGGGGCTAAAGCCGGCCTACCGCCCGTCGAGTATATTGAATCAGACTGAACCAGCATATTCAGCCTACTTCAGTATCATTAAGTTCAGAATTTTCTAGGTTGAACTAGTGCTAGCTGCCATAACCTTTCCAGAAATGCTAATTTTGTACAAGTATTCGCTATGTGTGCACGTGAATTCAATATGGAGTAGTATTAATCTTGAATTCATGATATTTGTGCAATGAGAATTAATCTTGTTTTATAAACAGTTGTGGAGTTTTAAACAAATATAATGAATTTCAGTGGAAATATTATAGGGCGACTAAATGTGGTGCATACTGTACATACCATGCGGATTGTAGCAATTCCCATATTAATGATTAATTAAGGAGGAAGAAAGTAAACAAAGAAAAAAAAGAAAAAATAAACCATTAAAGAATAGCTACAGTATCAGAGTGTAACGGTATCGGAAGGCCGAAACACCGTTACGTATAGTGGCCGTTGCGTTACTTAAACGCTAAACTTAGATGGAGAGAAGAAAAAAACGTAGCAATTTTGAGCTTGTAAGTATAAAAGTCCGCAACATAATTCAAAGCATATGGGCGAATGATATAGCCAATTGTTATTTAAATTTGAGCTCAAGATGAAGCTAACCAATTTTGATTAGGACTTTCAAATCCAATAATGCCTTGAGGACCACGGTCTCCTGTTGACCAGCCACCCCGTGAGTCAATTGCCTTGACCTGGCCAAAACTTCCTCATGCCCACGTTTACGCATACTTCAATTCTGAGGAAAATTGCTCTCTCTCTCTCTCTCTCTCTCTCTCTCTCTCTCTCTCTCTCTCTCTCAATTATTAATCCATGAAGAGTTTTAATTTTCAATACTCAATTCATACATATATCGTGTGGAAAAGCTATGATTATAATATTGCTGTCAAAAAGGTGTGCGACTGATTGTTGAGTGCTCGTGAGCACCTCCACGTGGTGCCCCAAGAGCCTTTCCTGCTTGACTTATATATGTGTGGGAGTCGCACATTTATGGTGGAGCTTACACTAATGTGCAATTGGGAAGGAGAGAATATTTAGTATTCTTGATGTAGTGGCGCGTGGTGCCCAACATTCCTCATATATGTACCATACATATATTTCTGTAGGGTCCATACACTTGGTGGCGGGCTCCATGGAAATGTATGGTTTTTAGAGCTCTAGAACCACCATGTTGCGGTGTCTGAGGACCACCCAATTACTTCCATAGGGAAAGGCTCTAGAATACCGAAAAATTATTCATAACTATTCCCCGGCTTAAGCTCATTTTCCACCACACATAGTCACGAGGCTGAGTCCTTTTTGAGTCTGCGACTACTATTGAAGTATGAACGGATAACATCCCATTGACCCATCTAGAACAAGTTTAGGGCAGTTTGGCTTAAACCAAGGGAAAATCTCAAAAAATGACCCCAAAATCTAAATGCCACATAACTATTCATGAAGCTTTTGGTTTTACATTAATTGAACAGCTGATCTTACCTGGCATTTTTAAATTTAGCACCAGATGGCAAAACTGTCCACTAGCGCGCCAACGGAAAATGCACAACTGGCCAACTCACACGAACCCCATTGTGTCAAAATATTGGAATGCCTTCCAGATATTCAGTGGAGTATCTTTTAGGTTGGTGATTTTGTCATTCTCTTTTTTTGTTAACGCCACTCCCCTGCAAGTTTTTTTTTGGTGCAAAAACACACTTGCAGGGGAGTGGCGTTAACAAAAAAATGAGTAGCAAAATCATTTCCCATCTTTTAACTCATCTTAGGGTGTTTTTGCCGATAAATAAAATAAAATAAACTCATCTTTGGGTGAACCGGCATCAATTATTTCTAGTTGAGTATCATTTCCCAAGGTAACGTAATATAATAGCGTAAATGCATAATAGAGACGCAAAAGGGCCACAATTGCAACTAGAGTAGCAGTTTAGTGATAGACACCATGTATTCTCATGTATTTGACGGGGGTTTAAGTCTTACGAACTACAACTAATAAAACTGAGTTTCGCCGGGAAAGAAAAAAATTAAGGGCCACAATTTACACCGACCACAAAATTTTGTTCCAAAAGTCCAAATCTAGAAAACGGAGCCGGCCTCTGAATTTCCCATAAGCAATCTTTGATCATTCTCACAATGGAGTTAATGACCACCTGGCTTTTGGGCTCAACCCATAGAATATCTCTCTTCTTTTTCAGAGCTCCCGTAAATTACCTGGGCCATAATATATGGGCCCTTCTGTCACTAGGCTTGCCCGGCCCGGATCTAGCCTACCTGGGCCATAATACTTAATTTTTCTTCTTTTTGGTTACAAGTAAAAAAATCTTTAAAAGAAACTTTTTATTTTAGTTTTTCTCCTCAATCTTTTACACAAGACATTGGTTATTGCATAATTCGATGAAAGTTATTTCAGTACTAGAGATGCCAAATGCCTACTAGTTTGGATCCTAGTTACATGAAATTCAACTGTTGAAACAAGCATGATAACATATTAACATCGTTTAAAAAAGGCTGCTGATTTTGCCACTCTTTTTTTTGTTAACGTCACTCCTCTACAAGTGTATTTTTGGTGCAAAAATACACTTACAGGTGAGTGGTGTTAACAAAAAAGGGAGTGGCAAAATCATTTCCCTTAAAAAGTTTATAAAAGAAGCAAGAGTTTTTCAAAACTAGAGAGTTCGCTTGAACCCCCTCAATAAACGCCACAGCCGCCCATGGTTGGGCAGAATCACATAGATCTTTATGTCCTTATTTAATTGTTCGTTGGTTTTTTTTCCCTACGTCATGATTGTCCTAGCAAACGGCTTAGATCATCATGTGAGACCTTTGGTGACTCATATTTTGTGTTACATGAGTGGATTATCACATAAGCGAATCTTTATTTCAAATTAAAGAGCTTTCCATAAGCCAAATGACTTCCAATTAAGTTTTCGTTTTGTGTCATATTAGTTTGAATTAGTCCCACCGAGTAATGCATTTTTTAATGATTTATATTATAACATTGATATTATTTTTTTCTCTTACAAAAAAAGAGTATCAATGTGAGCCCACCCCTCACAGGAACTTCGATTCTCATCTTATTTAGACCATCAAAATCATTTTTTGGTCAGAATGATGACGATTACCCTTAAATTGTTCTCATTTATAAATTCATCAATCCTAACCATCACCAGATGAAACACAAAGTTCCACTTCTTTCACCAAAATTGCTAGTATTTTTTTTCAATAACTAGATGCTCACGCCAGTTTTCGCACCTCGACTAATTCAGGGGCCTTGAAGTTAATGACTGAGCAAACTTCTAGTGGCCTCAATGTTTGGAATGTTTGGCTTTCGTGGGAAATGAACTTGCGACCTGGTCGGAGACAAGCTAATCCTTTAATTAGTTGCTTTCTCATATTCATTTCGCCAAAACCCTTGGGGTTCACAAAAATCGCATGACCCCTCCTTGTTGCTTGGCCCTTTGTTGGTCTTTTCTGTCCCGGCTGTGGATTCGGGACACTTCTAGAAAGCAGGCCGGCCAGAGCTTGATGTGAACTGATACCGAATCCATCATGAGCAATTACAGTAGTCACTGAACCCTATCCCTACGTAATTCTATCTTGTGATAAGATTTTCTAAACCTACAATTCAGTAACTTATGGGCCTGTTTGTATGATCGGACATATATATTTAAGGTGTTCAAATATCCTGTGTCTAATTAAGATTTTTACAATCTGATTACATATACGTCGGGTATATGGTCGCACAAAATGTGAAATATACAAATACTGTTCAAGATAACTTGATCACTATTTGTAGTGGGCCGGAATATTAATCATAGCCCAATATATGGACTGATTGAGCTCATACTCCTGTTTGCCCGTCCATTAGGAATGAGGGGAGGCGCCATGTAGAGGATAGCGGTCAGGCACTGCAGTGGATCTCAGGTGCTCAAGTACGGAATGATCCAGTCGGGCCACGTGGCATCATTCAGCTGGTTCTGCCACGTGGTGCGGCCAAACAGTAAACGACGAGCTTGACGCACAGTACTAGTACAGTCCAGCTACGTGTCACCATAAGGTGCTTACACATGGCACAGTCTCCAGTTGAGCAGTAGCAAGGCTTTCAGCGATTGTTAGTACGGGTGTACGGGTCCAACCCAGTGTGGCCACATGGCTCAATAACGCGCCGGCCGACAAGCTCAATGATGCTCCACTATCTGGCCAAGCGTCCAGGAAAGTGATGGTCAGTGACATCACCTTGGCACAAGGGTGGCATGTGCACCAACTTGGCCTCCCAAGGTAGGGCACTCCCCTATGTATACTACACTAATAAACCCTAACAGATATGCTCTCTTCTCGCTTACTAAGTTCGGTTTTCCTCATCTTAAATTGAAACTAACTTAGTCATTGGAGTGTCCGCCGACTACCTTCAGTCAGTAGGCACTAACCGTTTAATTCTTGTGCAGTAAACGGAACAAAGTAGAAGGCTAGAGAACCCTATCCATAATCCATCTAGAGAAAGTCGGAGAAGGAGAGGTCCAATCCAGAAGAGTGATCGAGCACCACCCCACACTATTAATAAATTTAAATTGTATACGTGCCCATTAAAAAAAAAGGGAAATTTTATGTTCTAGAAGATAGGGGATTAATAAACAAAAGGGACTAGTTTATAGGTTCATGTACCAATTATAAATCCAAAAGGGAAAAGGCATTGAATCTCACTTTTGCACCCAGACATTAACTATGATTACCTTTTTCTTCATTGATTTCACTTTTGATTTTCAAAAAAAAAAACACTATGATTACCTTTTTCTTCATTGATTTCACTTTTGATTTTCATTTTTTGAAGGTTGTTTCGATTTTAGTTGAATCGGAACCATAATGATGGAACATATTGAATTAAGAAATCACTCTAGCTGATCAATCGTATTTGAAGGGTAAGTATTATTTTAGTCACATAATCCTTTAATATATCTTGCGATCCTACTTTCAATCATTTTACTGCGCTCGTGCTCTTAATTTTTGCTCTCGCGCATTTTATTAGGTTGAGACCTAATTCAAAGATGCTTTTTTATGGGATTCTTTGGAATATGCTCAAGACAAAGTGGGAATATACCAACTTACTCCCTCCGTTCCTTTTTTAGAGTCCAATATTTTATTTTGGGTTGTTCCTTAATAAGTGTCCATTTTGTAAAGTTAATGCATTTTCTATTTTGCCCATAAAAGTGAATTCCATTTGTTAGTGAGTAAAAGTGTAATGATGATGTCTCCATAGAGGGTAAATAGGGAAAGTGGAGGTAAAAGTTGATGTGAAAGGTGTAATGATGATGTCTTTTTAATAAGTTGGAGTTACGAAGCAAGACACTTAAAAATGGACAGAGAAAGTATTAAGGAACAACTTAAAATGAAATACTGAACCATAAAAAAAGGAACGGATGGAGTATAAGTTTATTGGTACTTCCAAAAAGTAGACCCAAAAGATAGCATTGAAATTCATTGAACGAGATGAATCAAATTAGCAACCAAATAAAACAAATTTGGAAAAGGGACAATGAATCTAATTTCTGTAGCACAAAATTGAGACATCAATATGATTAGCTATGCTTCTTTATTGATTTCTCTTCTCATTTCACTATTTTAAGGTTGTCTTTATTTAAGTGGGATTAGGCCAGCTATCAATGTTATTTGAACTGTAAGAGTGCATATCACTTTTAAGCTCCTTCCGATCGACAATCCTACCGGCAAAGTTTAATATAATACTTGAGAAAAGCTTTTTCACGGAGCTTTCCATCAACAGTTGTTTATGGAGGTGAATCTCGAGCGTCCAAAACACTTTGGATGGTCCAGATTCTAATGAAACTTTTCCGGAAAAAAATTTAATTCATTTAAATTCGAACCGTCCAAAGCCAAAACGGATAGCTGAGATCGCGTGGCTCCGTAAACAGCCTGTTTACAGCGGCTCCGCGAATAGGTCTATCTCATATTACTTATGGTTTTCTTTTCCCATAGTAAAATAAGTAATCATTTTTTATTTGCTCTTTTCTACCATCTTTATTGGAAGCTTAGTCGGACTTATTTGCCCATTGGAAAAAAAGGGTTTAGTCGGGCTTTCAAAGCAAGGCCCAAAAGTTCAGCACTGTCTTAGGGTTAGGGGATCTCTCTACCCGGCACGGATTCGTCTATTACTTGAATTTTTTTTTAAAATAATAAAAATTGCGAGAGAGACGGAAAAAAGAAAGGAGAACAGAGCTAATTAATGACCATATGAAAAACACCGTAAGTCAGAAGCAATACTAAACAAGCACAAATCACATGTTAATTAGCAAGCTAGATACCAATAATCAAAACACTACAAGCACAAATCATATGTTAATAAGAAAAAGAAATGAGAACGGGGTAGTTAATAGTAATATTAATCAAACAAATCAACAAAAACATGGACAAGAATATAATTTTGGAAACATATCAAATCCTTTTTCCAAGGCAAAATGTGTCTCTGTTAGATTTTTTGGAGGGTTTGTAAGTAGTCTCTAGATTATATAAATTAACCAAGTTTGGGTGGCTTAGGCGAGCGATGTTGGATAAAGTCTTAACACTTTTCCTCACGTGCAGCCTGAATGCACGTGGAGGAGGTACGAGCTGAGGAGACTAAGAGATTTGATTCGGGCGACGGAAACTCGACTATGTGAGGCGAGACCACCCAAGACCTAGCTCTGATACCATGTTATATTTCTACGCGACGGAGGTTGATTCCAAAATGATTAAATCAAGTCATTACAATGAGTGGAATTCATAGCAGGATGCACAGGGCAAAAAAAATGAATCACTTCCCTAGGGTAAAGCCTAACATTTCGAACCAATTACCTAATACGTGAGTTGGCGGTTTCCTGGAATATTGGAACGGATACAGAAATGGAATTGAGGCTGAAATGGAATTATAAGGGAATGAGATTGAAATAGGACGTAGACACATCAATAAATTGTATCTGCCTATGAGAGAATAAATGACGAATGACCTAAATTGTGATTATTCATTTTAATTCTTCACCGCAAATGTGGTTCGATGACTTGTTATCGACATCTAATCATTAATCAAGTTATTTCACGAGATAATTTTCTTGATGGGTAATCGAAAATGAATAACTCTGATCCTCTATGCAGGGGCCCATAGTGAGCTCACAAACGAAAACTAGTATGCTACATTTTGAGAATCCCAACAACTGATGAGAAGCTCAGTTGGGGCCTCTTCGGCCTAACTTTTTTGGACTTTTTAGCTAGACTCAGTATTTTTTTTTTTTGTTTCTCTTAAGGGCAAAGTACGGATTACCTCCCTGAGGTTTGGACGTTTGGCAGATAACTTCCCTGACGTTAACTAATGACCACATAACCTCCCTATGGTTTTGGAGTAAACTGCAACTGTTAGGTTTTCCATCCAAACTAACGGAATGTGTAACACACACCCCTATTGTGAGAGTGAGAATGGGAAAAAAATTAAAAATCACACCGAAAAAATACTGGAATTGCTTAGAAATTTTTTTTTACTGGAATTGATATTTTTTTGTTACTTTATTTAATTTTTTTTTCCATTCTCACTCTCACAATAGGGGTATGTGTTACACCTTCCGTTAGTTTGGATGGAAAACCTAACGGTTGCAGTTTACTCCAAAACCATAGGGGGGTTATGTGGTCATTAGTTAACGTCAGGGAGGTTATTTGCCAAACATCCAAACCTCAGGGTGGTAATCCATACTTTGCCCTTCTCTTAATTTACAAGATTCGGTTTAAACTTTTACATCACAGTTTTTGTCTTGACGTGAAAAATCGGAGAAGTATAAAACATAGATAATAGTTGAACAAAGTTCATGTAAGCCGACGGAAAAGACCAAAAAATATAATGTCTTCTCCGATTCCTCTCGTGGCGACGAAAAACATGATCTAAAATTTTGACTTGATGTGCTAGAAAAGAGTTAGGCCAAAGAAACATGATCCTGCGACTGCAACGGCGCGCCATGTAGTTAACCACCAGGAACTACAGCCGTTGGAAGAGAGAGAGAGAGAGAGAGAGAGAGAGAGAGAGAGAGAGAGAGAGAGAAAGAGAGCAATGTTTAGGAGGTCACAATCCAAAACGTGGAGAACTGAAGTATGAGAAAAGTGATCATGTACTCTGAATCTGTAAACATCAAAGCAGCCATACAATAAATACAATTACAGTGACTATCATGATCGACTCTGACACTCGTGACTCATCGTCGAGTTTGGAGGGATTTTGTACTCGAAAATTACTTTTAGTCCTCTATTTTTAGAGGACTAAATTAAATTTACTTTTAGATGACAAAATTCTAAAAAAAACGATGGGTCCCTCAAAAATTCTCCCAAAAAATACAAAAAATGAAGAAAAAATGAAATAAATTATAAAATCTTCCCTCAATATGTCACATCCATCCTCTATTTTGAAGGAATAGAGTTAAATTAGAGATGCCCTAAAACGAACTTTTCAAACGAGGACCTCAACTACTTTGTATAGTCAAAATACTAATTGGGAGAAAAAAAAATTCATATGGAAGTCATCACAATCATTTGAGAGCATAAATACCCAAAATCGATAACCATTACTCCCTCCGTCCCTTTATTACGGTCCAGTATTCCATTTTGAGCTGTCCCTTAATAAGTGTCCATTTTGTAAAGTTAGTGGGTAAAAGTTGGTGAATTGTCTATTTTGTCCCTAAAAGTAGATTCCATTTTGAAAAGTTAGTGAGTAAAAGTGTAATGATGATGGGTAAGTAGGGAAAGTGGAGGAAAAAGTTGATGTGAAATGTATAATGATGATGTCTTTTTAATAAGTTGGAGTTACGAAGCAGGACACTTAAAAAGGGACGGAGGGAGTACAATATATGCAAACTTGTCATTTAAAGATTACTCTTCTTGCCTTTTTAGATGCAAATGTACTAATTAAACATGCATTATCAAGTTTCTCATAGCCAATAGATAGCACAACCAATCCATTCAATCTCTCTTGTGACATCGTCGACTTCAGATAGGTTTTGATCAATTTTAACTTCAAAAAACTTTTTTTTCTCTAGAGGTAGCTGTAACCGAAATAGTCAATAGTATTCTGTATGCAATTCACAAATTCGGAAAACAAACTGTCCATCCTTTTAAGTAATTGAGCACATCAACGGCCCCCTTTGTTTTTTTAAGGGGAAAATGACGGCCCAGGACGTGTTTTGATAATTAATACCCGCCAATGACATTTTCAGCATTAACATATATTCTCATCATGTCCTTGGCGGGTAATAATTATCAAAACACGTCATTGATTGTCATTTTCCCAATCCTTTCATCTCCTTCGTCGTTTCGTTCAGACCTTCTGCCGTTGTACAGCGTGGTCGCCGGAGTTCGCCTCACTTCGCACTTGGTTGTCGACATGCGGGTATACCTGTAAGGAACGAAGGAGAGTTGTTCTTCGTTGCGGGCGTCGGCGACTCAGCGTCGAAGTAGAGTTGTTTTTCGTCGACGTGGAGAAGTGATCGAAAATCAACTTCGACACCAGAAACAACATCGTCTCATCAAGATGATTCTTGAGAAGCCTTTCCGTCGCTGAAAAGATCCCGGTGTGGCCCTCACACGCTGCCCGAAGAGCTGCTTTTCAAAATTGCAAAAACAAAAATCTGATCCAAGACTCAAATTGATACATGAGTCTCGTGCATCTCGACGATACGAATAGATTGATACCGGACCCGTAAAAAATGGAGCTGTGTAGCCACCACACGGGTAGTTCAACGCTAGTACGTGAAACTAGCGTGCCTTTGACAAAGAAGAAACAGCAGCAGCAGCAGAGTTGCGTCGCAGAAAATTAAAAAGAAAGAAGATGATAAATCTTCTTTTTATGAGAAAAAATAGTGATGAGAACTTATTTTAATCTATTATGGGTGATGGCCTCCTTTTTTTTCTTTTTTTGTGGTGTGAATTCTTGGATTTTGGGGGGATTCACACCAAGAATTCACCCACAATTCACACAAAATTCACACCTCAAGAATTCTAGGGGTGTGAATTCTGAAGAGGGTGTGAATTCTGAAAGATGTGTGAATTCTGAAGGGGGTGTGAATTCTGAAAAAAAAGAAGTGTGAATTCTAGAGGGTGTGAATTCTGCAAAGGGTGTGAAATCTGAGGATATAAATAGTTACAAGGGCAAAATAGTAAGAGCATCTTTAAAAAGGGTCTGGATGGGATAGTACTTTAAAAAAGGGTTTGGATGGGATAGCAGGCAAAAAATGGGACCGGCCAGGAATTTTCCGTTTTAATTTTTATGTAGGCCTAATTATTATCTAGACCTATAAAATTGGAGGCCCTTAAAATTAGTCAAAAATCAAGGGCCTAAAGCGGGTGGCTTTATGAGCTTTAGCCCAATGCCGGCTCTGGTGACTATAAGTTTATGTGTCTAGATTTTTGGGCAAATTTGTTGCGCCTCAGTCGTGAAATATTTGTCTGGTCCATCAATCTCTCTAGACTCATTATCTAGTGTATTCCATCTCCTTAATTCATTATCAAATTATCAATCTTGTTTCCATCGGTTTCCTTTCGGTGAGATTTTATTTCGGTTTATTTGGAAACTGTCTCCCCCTCTCATTTGGGCCTCTCAAAGATTAATATTTTTTTTTTTTTGTAAAAAAAATAATGTTATATAGGACTTATTTAATTTTAAATATGTCAATGAAGGTTCCACATAGCCTGCCTCATAATATAATGAGAAAAAGTGGCAACAATATCGTGGATCCCATAAAGCTTAAATATCTATATGCTAACTAAACGTGGTAGGTCTCATTCAATCGTGACCCACTTGCCGTCGGTAAGGGACTTAGCGGAATTGAAGTCCATTTTGGATTCTGCAAACGACGATGGGAAAACTCATTCCCGCTTTTACACTTGTATAATGGCGCGCACAAACTCGTAGGAGTGCGTCAAATCATGTTAAGTGTCACCTCGTGGGAGTAGCGACCGGTAATTTGACTGTTGTGGTATACACAGAGGAAGGAGCTATGCCTACGATTGGTGAAATTTTGTTTTGTCTAATTTTAAATGGAATTCGAAATTTAGATACCTAGAAAATTGTCCCAAAATGGGCTTTCTCAGAAGCTTCAAAGTGGTAGGATCATACTTGAGTGACAAGTCGCTTTCTAATCACAGGAGTGTCCATTGTTCTAGGGGAGGACTTTCAAAGCCTCAAAGATAAGCTTCAATTCCTCTGAATTTTGGTGACCAAGAAAGTGCAGCTGATGAGCTTCAAAGGGGCCTGTATCTGGACAAATCGAGTCATTAATTTCAAGTGTTAAATTGATATACGATTGGTTTTGATAATGGTTTCTAGCCAGGTAGATCACTATCCACAAATACAAATGCTTTTTTTATTTTTTATTTTTTTTTGAATAGGTATATATGATTGTCACAATCAAGGCAATGGGAATTATGTGAAGTAGGCAGCAAATTGAGATTTATTGCCCGATGATTTCACATGAATCTCGTTTGTTTTGTGAGAAGGAAGGCGTGTGAAGAAAATGTAGGCGTTATCGATCATGGATTCGGATGTTCTTGATTTGGGATTGGATTCTCTCCTGTTCGTAAAAGAGATTGAAAGTTTTAGTATTCCTATTTGTATGTAGGTTCATTGTCTGCTCTGGATTATTCATGTGTTGTCAAAGTAAACAAAAATTATATACTTAAGTTTTTGAAAAAAAATAGATAATCTAGCTCAACAAAATATAATAAACCAGGTCCAATAAATTTATAAGAATTTTTTTTATTATCTTATATAGAGTTTATATATCAAAAGGTTTGTGAATGATTTGTCACTGAATCCTGGAGCAGCCCTGATTGGATCAATATTATTTTTGATGTGGTTGATGTTCTTAACGGATATAATCAT
Organism: Rhododendron henanense subsp. lingbaoense; assembly: GCA_020567845.1. Taxonomy (NCBI): domain Eukaryota; kingdom Viridiplantae; phylum Streptophyta; class Magnoliopsida; order Ericales; family Ericaceae; genus Rhododendron; species Rhododendron henanense. The sequence goes on from CM036313.1 coordinate 8,255,987, forward strand.
TTCAATCATAGAAGTGAGACGAAGAATGACCCAAAAACAAAGCCTAACATGAGTATTGATCTCAATCCCCATATAACTTAATACTTGGGTAAATTTCTTTTTTGAACAACAAAAAAATTTTCATTAATCTTAAAAATGTTATAAGACTAATAAGAGCAAGGAAATCATGCTCAAATAGCAATCTTCTGTTCAATTCGAAACCCAAACCTATGAATGGCATGAAGCCAATCAAGGACACCCTCTGGGACGAAACCCACCTAAAAAGGCTGAAGCCTGGTCTAAAAATCCAGATTATATATTCAACTCAGAAAGCGAAAGCTACCTGTCAATTAAAGCCCGCCAGCTTAACCTACCCTCTGGTTTAAAAAAAACATACAATGGCCTCCCTTACTTTTGAACTATTATCAAGATTTTCCCTGGCCATTAAATTAGCCTAAGTTGCCTACATTGTTAGTTTTGAGTACAAAAACTCTGAAATACCCTCAAACATAAATCCAAACTAACCCATAGAAAATAAGATAAATTTCACTAACCTCCCCTTCTGTATTAGTATTACCTATTAATACTACCAATATGTAACACGTTTCAAAATCATTTTTAATTGTTAAATAACCATCATGAAAACTCAATAAATTTAATAATTTGCCTTTTATAGTGTTTTTTTTTTCCTAAAGAAAATACGGTTTTTTTTCAATTTGTCTTAGCGAGTGAAATTAAAAAATTAATAAATTCAATAGAAAAACTTCTCTTAAGATGATAAAATTATGTAGTGCCCTAAAATTTTAGATTAATACATTTGTAACATTTTCTACAAGTCTTACAAGAACTAAGGGAAAGTTAACAATGGTTGACACATAGTCGAAAAAACAATGACATCAAGAAATTTTTATTTTTCAATCATATGAGTTTATTTTTTCCCATTACTCTTGGATTCTTATGTATACTGATAGCAGAAATAATGCATGCCAATAGAGGAAGGGATGTTAGTGTAATTCACCTATTTATTGCTGATTAGTTTAGTTTAATGTTTAAGGTTATTTCAGACTTTTTGTACTCAAAACTAACAGAGTTAGGCCTAATTTAATGGGAAGGGGGAATCTTGACAATAGTTTCAAAAGTAAGGGACGTTAAAGTATTTTCTCAAATCACAAGGGAGGTCAGCGTATTTGCTAGAAACCTTAGGTTGGGTCAATGTAATTTACCCTTAATATTTTTTTGACCAGCCAGAAAATGTAGATATTATATATAAGAAAACAGTACAATAAAAGAGGACACTATCGGTCCGAAAATACAGAAACAACAACTAAAACCAACAAATTAAAACAATAAAATCAAAAAAGAAAAGTCGCTTGGAACCACGACGCCGGAGCCGGACCCGTCAAACACACTCGTGAAGAGGGTTGGAGAGGCCAGGTATGAACACAGAGCAGACCCTCCTGGATGACCCCCCGCACCAACTCGAACTCGTCCCGCAGCAGACTAAAGGCAGAAGTCGTCGCAGACGCCATGTTCATCGTCGGTGAACTGGTTCCAAGAAACCAGATCTAGAACAATAGATCTAGCTCCTGAGTCCAAAAATGATGGGGAGAGTAGGAGGTCTCAGCTCTCAATGGAGAGAGTCTCAACCACCTCACAACCATAGGCGTAGAAAGAAAAAAAAAGAGAGGAGGGGGGGACCCCACCCCAGAGCTTCTCTCGAGAAAACGTTCCTTAGTTTCCACTTTTCTTTTTTTTTTAACTGCTCTTCAGAGAGTTTTTTTTTTTTTTTTTGATCCGTCTCTTCAGAGAGTTCAGACTATGATTTTCTTTTTATGGTCATGTGATGTGAAAGTTTAGAAGCTTCTTGGGGCGATGAAGTTTGTAATTTGTAGACGCTTTACTTTGACCCAGAAGAGTATGAATTTCTCAACAGTGGTCCTTGGAATTTCTCTTATACTATTTTAATCCCTAAAACGCTGATTTCATTTGTATGGTTGGATTGGCAACCGCCGTTCTGCTACCACCACATTACATCACATGGCACCGCAAAATGTGGCGTGACCCTTTCCGTCGGGGAATTAGACAGTCTTTAGGAATATTTGAAATAAAACTGAAAAAAAATTAAATAGTTAATGAGGTACATTGAGAAAGTTTTTAAAGTAAAAGAGGCAAAGCGAAATTGCCAAGTAACTGCAAACGCTAGTAAGCATGCAGAGTAGTTTAGAAAAAATGGGAATTGAAACTTATTTATTCAGAGTTGTTTGTTTCGTACAGCTTTAGTTGTTTAGTTATTCTAGCAAAAAACCAACTCAAATGGACATAGGTTATAGGTAAGTGTTTGATCCAAACAGTCAAATGGTCGAAAAGTATAGACTATGACTTAATTTGACACAAAACGAGTATTTCTAATTAATCGACCAGTTTTTTTTTGGTCGATAAACAGGCAATTCATTTCATTCAAAAGCCCGAAGGCAAAGATTTCATTACAATAGACAGGAATGAGCCAAAAACTACCAAATTTAAGACACGAGCTACTCCAAAAAGCACTATAAGCTAATAGGCTCTACGACAAAAAAAAATTGCAAAACAAAAGGCTGGTGAAATTGTTGGACAAGGCATGTAATATTATACCAATCCATACTGTATCGTGTTTGTTTACGAATTTAATCTTTTAGTGTGAGGAAACGTGGGCAACTGACTGAATAAATTATTAGGAAATCTCTTAAGATAAGGACAATTAGAAGAGGTTATTATAAAGTTTTGAACTTCCTAATCTGCATGCGCACATCACGGTTTGGTTAATCCTGATTTTTTCTTTTTTCTTTTTTTACGGTTAGGGGTGTCTGGGCTAGCTTATGCGTATCTCAACTAATCTCCTCCCAGTTCGGTTAAAGACAGACCATCTACGTCGGGACTAGAGTATTCACAAGAAATTACGTACTTTCTTGCGACCTGTCCCCAAGCATAGAACCCCAGTCAATTGTATATGGAGCAAATCTACCAACCAACTGGACTAACAACCAAGTGGGGCTGGCTCGGTTGGTCATAACTCGTGCATCTTATTAGAAGGTCAAGAGTTCGAGTCTTCCCACCTGCATATAGGTGTCCTTCCGTTGGGATTATTTCTCCCCCTAATGGGAGCTTATATCTGGGTTGAGTTTATAGTAGATTATCCATTTGGGCTTGGTGCTGACTTTTCTAGCACAATTTCTAAGGGTATGCCACACCAGAATTGATCCACAGATGGTCAAATTTTCTTGCTAGCAAGGAGACAGTTTTGAAAACAACTTGTTTCAGGAAAATTGGAAAATCTCTCTATCTCAAACTGGTAAAGGTCATCTTGACACATCCTGGAAGCTTCATTTGACAAGCTTGGGTATAAATCTTTCTCAATAGGTACAAGAAAATACTCATAAAAAATTAATCACTGAAAGCCAACCCCTCTCAAGTAAATCTCCTCCTTTTGGCATACAGGAAGTCTATTGGTACAGAAAACAGATTTTCTGTACAGATTTGTTATGGGGTCCACTACGAGTCTCATACAAATGATTCGAGCCGTTCATTAAATGTAAAACAGTTTTTCAAGGGCCTCTACCAAAAATCAGTTCAATTAGATTTTCTGTACCAGTAGTCTTTCTGTTTGGCATATGGCTTTCTGGCATTCTTGACATTCAAGAAACGTTGAATAATCTTTGGCATTTTGAGGACTGGAGGGTGGAATTTGAATCTTCCACTGCACTACTTGGCGCCGCACATGCGTTTTAAGTCACGTGAAATTGTGATCTCTTTACCAAAAATCCAGACAAAATTAAAAAATTTCCTCACCAGAAATAATGTCTAATTAATCTTACAATTTTGCCGCGTTATTAAGGCATTTCACTCCACAAATCTCTTGAAATACAAATGTTTATATATGTTCTTGCAAATTTGGTCACAATTCGAGCTTGATTGATTTGACGTCAGCTCGTAATTGGATTTGCCAAGCTTAGCACCAGGATTTCATAAACGCGGGGGCTGGACAATGAACAACAAGATTTTAAAATTTCAAGATTCGGTAATCTAATACAGTAGTTTGTTTGGTTTAGATTTTGGGGGAGGTTTTTTGGATAATCAGTGGAGAGAGATAGAAAGAGGAATGAGATTAATAATTAACGAAAAAACTTATGGGAGGCTATAAGCAGAGAGAGAAATTGGGTTTTGGGACCCAAAACGAACACATTCTTAAGCATTTAAATATCTAAATAACATTAAATACAAAATATAATTCTTAACAAATAAAAAATAACTGATATTAAAATTAAAATTTAAAAAAAAAACCCCGAAACAACTCAGGGATCGTGGCCTCCGTATGCCCACAAGTAGCTCTGTCATTGCTTTAGCACACAGTTTGAAAGGATTTAAGTATGAATATTGTTACACGACAAAAAACAAATTTGAATTTTACAGAACTTGAAAATACGATGTGGCGGTTGATTTATAATCCATAAACTTATTTCTAAATGAGGCGTCCACAAAGTTTGTGTTTTTATGACTGTAAAAATGGTTACCGAATTATTTTGAGTATACACGGTGCATAAAAATGGTCATGACTCCCGAATAGAAAGTCACATGTTCGAATCTCAAAAAAGTGGATCAAGAAAGATAAAGTTCAAAGTGCGAAAAATATAACGAAAAATCTCAATAGGTTTTTTTTTTTTTTTTGGGGTCAAACAGAAAGAGATTACTATTAAGCTAGACGGTGAACGTCGGAAATACAAAGTAGCGTCATGCCTGAAATAACAAAAGGCCAAGAAAGCCAGCAATTAGGTTCTAAGGTGTCCCACTCTCAAGGAATCTGCCAGAACAAACTCTCTAGCAACGTGTGGGACAGAAGCGGCGACGATCAAATCTTCCTCTTGTTGGGAACCAAGACGGGCCAGGCAATCAGCAGGTTGGTTGGCTTGGCCGTAAATGTGATTTTTTTTTTTTTTTTTTGATCCGCAAAAACGCCCTTACTGGCTTTCATTGAAGTCCAAGTTTAGAACTGATACAAGAGATAAAGGAGGATTCGAGATCCAATTACAAGGTAGAGAACTACGTAAAGCGAGAGAGGCAACTTCATGCGCCACCTTGTTGGCGGACCGTCGAACCCATTTGAGAAGAAAAGCTCCTTCTTTGGCATACTTCCGGATATCCAACACCAAGGCTCTAACACTCCATGGTGGTAACACCAAGGCCGTAAATGTGATTTGTACCTCAATGGTTGCCACTTAATGAGACGCTCCAAATAAGAAGTTATTGAATGATCTTAGAACACCGCCACGTGGTGCTCGGCCAAGATAGCTTTGGCCATAGATAGCTGACGTAACTGAGGCATGTATGACCACGCCGCCTGGATTCATTTGACCCATGTGGCAATTTATCCCCATTGGATGTGGTCCCCCAAGATAATTACAAAAGCAACATGTACTCTAAAAAAAATAATGTCAAAACATCCCCTTTGGCCATTCTTCATTCTCTTTTTACCCATTTGCCCCTGTTTCTTTTCACCTGTCAATTCAAGGGAAACTATTCTTTTTCCCAATCCCATTTCTCATTCAAATCCTCCCTCCACTTTTGGGTATTTAAAGGAACCAAGTCCTAAACAAGGGTAGTACTTACCAAGAAACAGAGGAGTCACAAACATACATATAAACCTCAAGATCTTTGCAATCCAAAATGGATTCCTCTGTCTTTCTCTCCCAAAACTCCGATTTCTCGCCGGAATCTTCTTCCGGGTCGCCTCGGGAATCCTTCTCTTGGTTCGGCAACTCCCTTCCCTTCAACGAAAACGACTCCGAGGAAATGCTTCTCTTCGGGCTCCTAGCGGAAGCCGCTCAAGAGACGTCCGAGAACAACTCCTCCAATCCGAACAAGGATGTAGAGGAAGTTTGTTCGAAAACCGGAGCCAAAAAAACACCCAAGAAGGAAAATTCCTCCTTCAGAGGGGTGAGGAAGCGGCCGTGGGGGAAATTCGCTGCCGAGATAAGGGATTCCACTAGGAACGGGGTGAGGGTCTGGCTGGGCACGTTTGACAGCGCGGAAGCTGCTGCCCTGGCGTACGACCAGGCGGCTTTTGCAATGCGCGGCCCGGCGGCCACTCTGAATTTTCCCATCGAAAGGGTGCGCGAATCGCTCTGCGAAATGAAGTACGATTTGGAGGAGGGGTGTTCGCCGGTGCTGACGCTGAAGAAGAGACACACCATGAGGAGGAGGAGCGCGAGCAGGAACAAGAGCAGAGAGAAAGAGATGATCAAGAGAGAGAGTGTGGTGGTGTTTGAGGACTTGGGGGCAGAGTTTTTGGAAGAACTCTTGAGTTCGACAGAGAGCGGGTAGTCCTTGTTGAAATCAAGATTGCTGATTTCCTACGCATTTTTTTCTTCTTTTTCAGTGTGGGTTTTTTGAGAAATTTTTGGATGCCGGTGGGTACGACATGACCGTGCCCACGCGGTACCCACACGGCAAAACCAAAATGGACAGTCCGGATGCGTCGAGCGGGCACCATGTGGTACCCACACGGCACCCAAAAATTTCTCGGTTAAGTAGTTAAAATCCCATTTGTAATGCATTTTTTTTTCTCTTCTTTCTTTTGCTTATCAAGTTTTTTGAGATAGCAGGGGAATTAGTTGTAGGAGTGAATGGTATTTGTAAATTTCACTCATTGTTTAGCCTTTTGTACTCTTCTTTGTCGAATGCCGAATGATAAAACTATTTGATAAGGTGATAACTTATGGGGAAATGATAATGCCAAAACCGTTTTTTGTTAACAAAAACAGTTTTGACATTATCACTGTCCTAATTTATGATGTTCAAATTTTAATTTTTGGTCATAGTTAGCAATTATTTAGTGTCCGAAAATGAAATCTCACAGAGATTCTTAGGCTGTGTTCCAGAACGGGATTAAGAACTTATTTTTTGTTGAATAAGAAGGCTTGTTCCAGAAAATAAGAAGGCAGCCACTTATTTCGGAAGAATTTGTATAGGTACCGACCGGCCGGGGAGAGAAATCATACCGGCGGCCGCGCCGGGCCGTCTCCTGCCACCGGACGGCCGATCGAGCCGTCCAAAAAATCTATAAAAAAAAACCAAGGGGGCGAACGCGGAAATCAACGGCATCCGAGGTGTGTAGGGTGCTTGATCCGAGCACTCCTTTTCCGTGTATATATGATATTTCATGGAGATTCCTCTCGTCATGGAGATGCAATAATCCCCAAAAAAAATTGACGCAAAATTAACAAATACGAAAGAAATTTGAATAAGGACAAAAAAAAGAGTCACTTGGCTTATTTAGCGGTAATGTACACACGATATACATGGAATTCTAGAGACTAGCTTATGACGCGTGGATGAAATCCACGACCTAACCCCACTAGACTCTTTACTATGAATCAAAAGGTGACAAGAAATTTGGAAAGTGAATTACAACTAACATAGAAATCCACCAACTCTGCATCTCCTTCTAGATAGGGATGCAAATGAGTCGAGCCGAGCTTTGTAGTATTTGAATTTGGCTCGTTTACTAAAATGAGCCGAGTTTTGTAGTGTTTGAGCTCGATCCATTTACTAAAACAAGCCTAAAACTTGAGCTCAGACTCGGCTCGTTTAACGAGCTAGCACAATTCATGATCATTTACTAAATTAACCTCTATAAACGAGTACAAACGAGTCAGGCTTTTTGAGTGGTGAGCTAGGGTTGTTTACGACACAAGTCTAAGACTCGAGCTCGATTACTAAACAAGTCACTGAGTCAAGCCGAGCCGAGCCTCGAAGATCTCGATTTGTTGGGAGCCCTACTTCTAGGTCTCAAGCTCTTTTGAAGTGAAAAAAAAACCAAAAAACTGAATGTAAAAATCGAACTTCTTATTAATAACAAATGGACCGAGATCTTTAAGAAACATTGAACCAAAACTTTGATTTTCTGTTGATTTTTTTTTTTTTCATGAAAGCAATGCTCTCTGAATTTTCTTCACTGAACAGGACATGGCCCTTGGTATATTAATAGCTTATTAAAAGATCTTTAAGCTCTGTTGAACCAAACTTTGATTTTCTGTCGATTCTTTGCAGGAAAGCAATGCCCTCTGAATTTTCTTCACTGAACAGGACATGGCCCTTGGCGCATTAACAGGTTACATGCATGCATGAAGCCCGACCATTAAATAGTTTACATATATATGAATATATAAATGGAACCCTTGATGATAAAATCAATACTAGAAAGGTATTGGATTGGTCCATCAGTCCAGAGTCCAGGGAAAGGGATGGCAAAGCAAAAGGAAATAAGAAGGAACCTTCTCTTGTTGTTGGGTCCTCTGAATTTGGTGGGAACAACCCCCCTCCTAGGCTGAGAATGTTGGAAAATATTTAGAATATAATATTTCAATCTCTAGGTCTTTTCAATGGTTACCTATTCGTCGTGGACGGATGCGTGTCTTATGAATTAAGGTGTTCCTTAATTTCTCGCTGTGACTATTCAGGAAGTCGCCGATTGGTCTATTTATATTGTATCCTTCATTTATTTTGGGTGGTCAATTTACTAATACACAAGTAAGAGTACAAACGGGAGTTTGCTTCGACAGACCCATCGATTGCAGTGCTGCTTCTGTGGGGTGTTCGATTATATAGTGCTGAGAGATAGTAGGCTGAGAATGTTGGAAAATATTTAGAATATAATATTTCAATCTCTGGGTCTTTTCAATGGTACCTATTCGTCGTGGACGGATGCGTGTATTATGAATTAAGGTGTTCTTTAATTTCTCGTTGTGACTATTCAGGAAGTCGCCAATTGGTCTATTTATATTGTATCCTTCATTTATTTTGGGTGGTCAATTTACTAATACACAAGTAAGAGTACAAATGGGAGTTTGCTTCGACAGACCCATCGATTGCAGTGTTGCTTCTGTGGGGTGTTCAATTATATAGTGCTGAGAGATAGACGTCCATGTAAACCATAAAGTACCGTAGCGGAGATAAGTACATAGTGCTACGCTGATAAACAAAAAAAGTACTTAGAGCAACACTCGCCTTGATCACATCTAATTTTCATTAATTTTTCAAACATAGAATTTTACCACATCTCATCCAAGCCAACAAAAGCACTCATAAAAGAAGAACAAGTACCTAAAAATGAAGCAGCAAATTGGTCTAAAGTCCAAAAGAAGAGGTCACAAAGTAGATTTAATCCAGCTTAATTTTCAATGATGTGTAAAGTCCATTAACAAAAATGTTTTGGAGTTTAAGATCCTTGAAAAGACCAAATTGCCTTTAATGAGACAAGGGCCTTGTTTGGCTAACACAAAAATGTATTTTTTCATTTAAATTGACTTTAATGAGGCAAGGGCCTTGTTTGGCTAACACAAAAATGTCTTTTTTATTTATTTAAATTGACTTTAATGAGACAAGGGCCTTGTTTGGCTTACATAAAAATGTCTTTTTTTTTATTTTTTTTATTTTGACCGGTGTTACCGGCGTTGACCGGCGTTGACTGGTGTATCTGTTCATTTTTGGTATATCTGTTGATTATTTTTTTATTTTTTTATTTTTTTGACCGTTGACCAGCATTGACTGGTGTTGACCGACGTATCTGTTCATTTTTGGTGTATCTGTTGATTTTTTTATTTTTTTAACCATTGACCGGCATTGATGTTGACCGGTATATCTATTCATTTTTGGTGTATCTGTTGTTGATATCTGTATATCTGTATTTTAAGTGGAGGTTGTGGTGGTAGAGGTAGTGGTGGAAGTGAAGATTGTAGATCTATTTTGTTGTATCTGATATTGATATACATGTATCTGTTTTGTGTTGGTGTATCTATTTAGGTGTAGTGGTATATCTGTATCTGTTTTATGTTGTGTTGGTGTATGTATTTCGGTATATTTATATCTTCTTCTTTTTATCCATTGTTGGTATATTTATATCTATTTTGGTACATCTGTTCTTGATATAATTGTATCTGTTTTGTGTTGGTGTATCTGTTTTGGTGTATTGGTATATCTGTATCTGTTTTGTGTTGTGTTGGTCTATGTGTTTTGATATATTTATATCTATTTTTGTGTATCTATTGTTGGTATATTTGTATCTATTTTGGTACATCTGTTTTTGATATAACTGTATCTATTTTGCGTTGGTGTATCTGTTGCGGGTATATATGTAAGTCTTTTGTGTTGGTGTATATGTCTTGATATATCTATATCTTTTTTTTTTGTTGGTGTATCTATTTTGGTATATCTATATCTATTTTTGGTGTATCTATTGTTGGTATATTTGTATCTATCTATTTTGGTACATCTGCTGTTGATATATCTGTATGGAAATTTTTTATATTAGCACCTGACTTTTCACGCAAATCACATAGATACCTGACCTTATCGAAATATCATATAAACATTTGACGTTTTAAAAACACTTATCAATTAAACTCCTACCGTCAACTTCCGTCCAAAAACAAACGAAAAACTTATTTCTCTCTCCAATTTGCAAGAGAAAAGCCGAAGCAAACCCCAGCAGATATTGTTGATATATTTGCATCTGTTTTGGTACATCCGCTGTTGATATATCTGTGTCATTTTTGGGTTGGTGTATCTGTTGTGGTATATCTATTGTATTTGTTTTGGTGTATTTGTATCTGGTATATCTGTATCTGTTTTGTATTGTGGTGGTGGTGGTGGTAATGGCGGTAGCGGTGGAGTGGTGGTGGCGGTAGTGGTGGTGATGGACATGATTTTGGAACTGGAGTGGTGGTGGTGGTGGAACAGAGAGGTGGTGGTGGAGTGGTTATAGAGGTGCTGATGGGGGTGGTGGTGGTGTGGTGGAGGTGATAGTGGAGTGGTGGTAGAGGTGGTGGTAGAAGTGGAGGTTGTGGTGGTATGGTGGTGGTGGCGTCGTGTTGGTTGAGTGGTGAAGGTGGGGGTGGAGGTGGTGGCGTGGTGGTGATGGAGTGGTGGCATGGTAGGGGTGGAAGTGGAGGTGGTGGTGGCGGCATCATAGTGGTGGTGGTAAAAGTAGTGGTTGAGTGGTGGAAGTGAAGGTGATGGAAGTGGAGGTTGTGGTGACATGGTGGTGGTGGAAGAGGTGGTTAAGTGGTGGTGGTAGAGGTGGAGGTGATGGCGTGGTAGTGATGGAGTGGTGGTGGTGGTGGTGGAGTGGTGGTGGTAGAAGTGGAGGTTGTGGTGGTATGGTGGTGATGGTGGTAGTGAAAGTGGTGGTTGACTGGTGAAGGTGGTGGTGGAGGTGATGGAGTGGTGGCATGGTGGTGGTGGAAGTGGAGGTTGTGATGGCATGGTGGTGGTGGTGGCGTCGTAGTTGTGGTGGTGGAAGTGGTGGTTGAGTGGTGGAGGTGGTGGCGTGGTGGTGATGGAGTGGTGGAAGTGGAGGTTGTGGTGGCATGGTGGTGGTGATGGTGGAAGTGGTGGTGGTGGTGGTGGAGGTGGAGGCGGTGGCGTGGTGGTGTGGAGTGTTGGTGGAAGTGGAGATTGTGGTTGCATGGTGGCGGTGGTGGTGGCTGCGTCGTGGTGGTGGTGGAAGTGGTGGAGGTGGAAATAGTGGCGTGGTGGTAGAAGTGGAGGTTGTGGTGGCATGGTGGTGGTGGTGGCGGCGGCGTCGTAGTTGTGGTGGTGGAAGTGGTGGTTGAGTGGTAGAGGTGGTGGCGTGGTGGTGATGGAGTGGTGGAAGTGGAGGTTGTGGTGGCATGGTGGTGGTGATGGTGGAAGTGGTGGTTGAGTGGTGGTGGTGGTGGTGGTGGTGGTGGTGGTGGAGGCGGTGGCGTGGTGGTGATGGAGTGTTGGTGGAAGTGGAGATTGTGGTGGCATGGTGGCGGTGGTGGTGGCTGTGTCGTGGTGGTGGTGGAAGTGGTGGTTGAGTGGTGGAGGAGGAAATAGTGGCATGGTGGTGGTGGAAGTGGAGGTGGTGGTGGAAGTGGAGGTTGTGGTGGCATGGTGCTGGTGGTGGAGATGGAGGTGATGGCTTGGTGGTGGAAGTGGTGGTTGAGTGGTGGAGGTGGAAATAGTGGCGTGGTGGTGATGGAGTGGTGGTGGAAGTGGAAGTTGTGGTGGCATGGTGGTGGTGGAAATGGTGGTTGAGTGGTGGTGGTGGTGGAGATGGAGGTGATGGCATGGTGGTGATGGAGTGGTGGTGGTGGTGGTGGTAGAAGTGGTGGTGATGGTGGTGGTGGATGTGGTAGCATGGTGGCGCTGGAGTGGTGGCATGGTGGTGGTGGTGGTGGTGGTGGTGGCGGCGTCGTAGTGGTGGTGGTGGAAGTAATGGTTGAGTGGTGGTGGTGGAGGCGGTGGCGTGGTGGTAGGAGTGGTGGTGGAAGTGGAGGTTGTGGTGGCGGTGGCGGTGGTTGTGGAAGTGGTGGAGTTGGAGATGGTGGCGTGGTAGTTATGGAGTGGTGGTGGAAGTGGAGGTTGCGGTGGCATGGTAGTGGTGGAAGTGGTGGTGGTGGAGGTGGTGGCGTGGTGGTGGTGGTGGAGGTGGTGGTTGAGTGGTGGAAGTGGTAGAGGTGGTGGCGTGGTGGTGATGGATTGGTGGTAGAGTGGTGGTGGTAGAGGTGGTGGCGTGTTGGTGATGGAGTGGTGGTAAAAGTGGTGATGGAAGTGGAGGTTGTGGCGGCATGGTGGCGGTGGTGTCGTGGTAGAAGTGGTGGTTGAGTAGTGGAGGTAAAAATAAAAAATCAACAGATACACAAAAAATGAACAGATACACCAGTCAACGCCGGTCAACGCTAGTCAACGCCGGTCAACCCTAGTCAACGCCAGTCAATAGACACTATGTAAATTCTGGACATAATGTGATTAATGTCCTTTAGACTTTAAGAGAAAATATTTATGTCCTTATTATAGCAAAAAACCTTATAGTATGTCCTCCTACTCAATTTTCCCAAAATGAAGTCATTACATGACTCGGAAATTGCCTATATCATTCAGAAAGAGAGATTCAACTATAATAAAAAAAAAAAGGAAAAGATTACAATGTGGGATGAACAAAATATATGTAAAATCACAACCTTTACCCACCCGAGCCTAGAGTAGTTGAGCCTTCGCTCACCTCGGTGATTACTAAGGGTCATCATTTAGCCCGAAAGCCCGCGACCCGTTCTAAGTTTGCCCGGTCTATCGGGTTTTTACCCAGCTCGAGCCCGTGAAACGGGCAGGCTAGCCTAGCCCGTAGTTTGTAATGGGCGGGCTTGAGCCTATGAATTTTTACTCAGCCCGGCCCGAGGTACCCGCCTACGGGCCCGCCCATTAGCCCGAAATCCCACAAAACCTTTTCTTTTTTCCCTTAGTTTAGTTTCTGCCCAAGAAAATTTTAGCCTACCCGGCTTTTGGCCCGTCCGTTGGCCCACCAGCCCGTCAATTGGGCTAGCCCGTGGGCTGGGCTTGGACTTCAATTTATAGTAGGTAGCCCGACACACCCGGCCCGAAAAAAGAAAAAGCCCGCTCGACCTGGTCAATGAGCGGGCTTGGGTAGTAACTTGAGTGATTACCAAATTTTTTTTTTTCTCTCACAATGATAAAAATGAAAAAAAGAAGGCCTTGTTCGTTTAGCATATTTACTTTGTTTTAACTTTGTTTTTCAATCATTACCCTATATCTTTCTCCAATCATTACCCTATTTCTCCAATTATTAATTTCATTTATCTCTCTATCTCTCTCCACTCATTACCCTTTTCCCCAATCATTACCCTATTTCTCTCTCCACCTACTACCAAAACTAAAATACCCAAATGTGCTAAACGAACAAGGTCAAAGCATTCTTTCACTCCTTTACATCTCTGTTTTTCTTCCTCTCATCTTCTCTCACCCCTCCCCAGGCACTCCTAAAAATTCCTTTTTATAGAAAATCAAAAAAACTTAGTCATCTCCCTACGATGCTAAAAATGGTTACCAAACCTTATAAGAAGCCAAAATGTACCCTCCCTTTTTTCAAATAAAACTACGGGTATCGATGGGAAGTGTACCTAACTATCTACAAATTGGCGCGCGGGAAACTTCTCGGTAATTCTGAATAAAAATTAGTATATTGGACCAAGCACTTGCAGTTAACCGATTGAACTGCTTTTTCATGGATTCACTCAAAAAAATATATTGCAGTATAAATCTAATAAACGATTCGAAACATTTGTGTACGATTCAAAACACGTACTCACATGAGTGAGATTAACAAATTCAGGTAATTCTTTAAAATTTAATTGGCGAAACTAAAAGCACTTGTAGATTTCAGATAGCAGTCACATTTAATAACGTGACCATCCAATTCGTCACATGATGATTTTCTATGGTCAAAATATGAATAGTCAATTCAAAGGAACTCATTTAATGTTCCTAACACATGTGTGTGTGGCTGATTTACATGTAGACGTCTTTATAAATAGAATAGACGCCACGCATGGGCCCGAGGATGTTGTAAAGTAGCTCTTTATATAGAGTGTTATGTAGGGAGCATCCAGACCGTTCATCCCGGTAATTAATGGTTCAGATTGAAAACAAACTCTTCTAGGGAAGAGTAAACTTCTTCCTGAAAGAGTTCGTTTCTAATTCGGACCGTTGAAAACACTTTTAGATGGTCCGTATGCGCCCTGCAACGCTCTACAGGGAGCTGCTTTGCAGTATTTTCAGTCAGATCCCACAATTTTGTCGTTATAGGAAGATGTCAAACAGTAGTTTGGTTCGTTTCCTATGATGGGGACTGTGGTCACATTATTAACTGAATGATTAACTGAACTTAGACACATAGTCACCATTTCAGAGGCAAAGATACCTTAAACCGGAAATCATATTCCCATTGACTAACTAACAGACCTTTTTAACTGTGTAGTTGGAGCATGCCTAGACTGTGACGAGGAAAGGAGCTGTCCCACACCTAGAGTTCTGCTTTGCTTACTCACCTCAGGCCCAGTTTGATAACCGGACTATGCCTTAGGATTGGACTACCAATTCCAAGGGCTTTCCAAACCCCAGCTGTTTGATAACCGGATTATTACTCCGTTGGGATGAGCAGTGAGCTTCATAGAAGGTATTACGAATTCCCACGAATTCCCTCTGGGACTTGGTATTCATAATCCAATCTCAGGTGGGTTGATTCAAAAAGACAAAGTTGTCCTCATTTGGTCCTACGACTCTTTTAGGGCTCTCATATGAAAGCTCTAGAGTTAAAAATTAATTATGAATCTTTAGGATAAAATGATTAGAAAAATAAAATTTTCGCACCGATTCAAACGGATTGAAAATTGGAGTTCTAAATTTTTTATTAAGACCGTTTATATATTAAAAATATGATTAAAAAATTAAGTGCTCCCATTTTCAATCTGTTTGAACTAGTGCGAAAATCTTATTTTTCTGATCATTTTATCCTAAAGGGTCATAATTAAAATTTGACTTTAGGGCTCTGATGTACGAGCCCTAAGATTGTCATAGAACCAAATAAAGAACAAATACTTAATTATTAGAGCCCTAAAGAGAAAAATTAATTATGACCTTTTAAGATAAAATGATCAAAAAAAAATAAGATTTTCGCACCAGTTCAAACGGATTGAAAATTGAAGCTCTTAATTTTTTAACTATATTTTTAATATATAAACAATTGATGGTTGGCTTTGGTTATTTATTTTTTACTCGGTTTGCTTTTGATGCATAGTGCATGATGTTGTTATCCTTTAGTTTTGGGTAAGGGCAAAAATGAAAATGTATACTATCAATCCAATCTTATCCCCTGTGAAACAAATATAATATTAATAATCACACTATCTAATCATGTGCGAAACAAACATGTAAATTACGAATCCGGCCCATCTTCTTACGATTCTCATCTCTTTACGAATCCTCACCCATCTAATACTTTTAACAAACGGGGCAGGGAATTGATTTCCACACTCCATTTTTTACAATTCACACTCTCTTTTCTTTTCTTTTCTTTTTTTGTCTTTATTCACTTGAATTTATTATCTTGCCTTTTATTCAATACACTTTTTCACACATGCAAGGACAATATTGCAAACTCATGTTGATAAAAACAAAAAAAGGGAGTGTAGAAATCAATTCCCTTAATAGACAATAGTGTAGAAAATAGAAATCAATATTGTAAACTCATGTGATAAAGTATTATACTTTGCACCCCCATTATTTACGCTCAGTATTACTTTGCACCCTGGACTTTTAATTGGCTTATTTTGAGTATTAATTTCCCTCTCCCATTAAACAACCGTTAGAAAGAGTAATGAAAAATGGTCACATGATATGCATGTGACCCAATTTAATGGGGTTAAAGAATAATAATATTTCCCCAGCTTTAAAAAAAAAAATCGTACGTATTGTATTGATATTTGTTTGACCTTAATTTTAACAAAACAACTCATACACAATAACTGTACGGTTCTAATTGTCGAAGTGAAACCTGCAACATGTCTCATTAATACGGTCCTAAACGTACTAAATGAACGGTTCAAATATGATGATGAGATCTCGATAAAACTCACAAAATATAGTAATAAAATCTGTAGTGTTTTAGCGCATTACGGTGATCCCTTCTCCAAGCATAAGTCATAAGTGTTCTAATTTGATCTTTTCTGGACTTCAGGTTCATTTTCTCGGTTTTATGAAGAAAAATATCCCTGATTTTAAACTCTTTTTTGAAATTTTTTTTTTAAAATTTGGACCATCCATAACACTTTCAGACAGTAAAATTGGGAGCGGTGAAACAGAGCGGTGGGGATAGACTTTGTGTTTATGAATCTCCCTTTTTTCCCCGCTTCAAAGATCAAGAGGTACTGCACTCGTCAAGAGCTACAGGGCATCCCAGTGATCATTGGCCCAACTAGCACCTTGAGCCCACATAACAAAAGGTGGTAAGAAAACGTAGGGCCTTTTAGTTATTATTATGGGCCACTATTGGGCCAAATTTGGCCCACTCGAATACCAGAAGAGGGGGCACACACCTCTTAAATGGAAAATCATCCAAAAATAAATATTCCGATCATCAAAATCAGCCCAAAATGAAGAGGGGCACACACCTCTTAATGCAAACTTCAACCAAAAAAGACTTGCACCCTTAAAACCTTACTCAAATGGGAGCCCTACAGTCATAGTTCTCTTTTGTTTATTCGTTATTTAGTACGAATAGAATCTATAAAAATTATAGAACAGGTTCTGAAAGGAATTACGGGAGGACCCTGTGAGAAATTAGAAATCCGGCGCTTTGATAGAGTAAGGAATGCCGAATGGAATGATTTTGTAAACTCAGAGTCAGCAAGTAGGAAGTGAAACCAAGTATACCGATTAATCATCTGACCTATAGCTCTCTTGAGATAATTTGTCCCTCAGAGTTGGAAAAATTATTAGGCACCTCGAGTATCGAATCCTACAAGCAGGGTTGGCTTCAGAATTTTTATCCTGTTTGGCGTGATAGTATAACCTAAGACTCAGTTTGGATGCCCGTAATCTTTTGTAAGAATAAGAATTTGATTACCAAGAATCAAATTCCTAGTAAT
The DNA here is from genome assembly GCA_020567845.1 of Rhododendron henanense subsp. lingbaoense. Classification (NCBI taxonomy): domain Eukaryota; kingdom Viridiplantae; phylum Streptophyta; class Magnoliopsida; order Ericales; family Ericaceae; genus Rhododendron; species Rhododendron henanense. Next base: position 8,273,464 of record CM036313.1, read on the forward strand.
TCGATACCCGGAGTAATTCTATTCCGACGTTTGGATTAATTAAATAATCTTCTCTAGGAATCATTTATTTTGGAAATATGAAAGTCAAATGTTTCATTTTTATATTGATTGAGCTAGGAATCCAAGATTCCCATGAGGATGGGAGGGATCAGATTCCTCCTGTATTCAGAAATGTGATTCCTCCTGGATTGGGAGATCAGTAATCTCATTCTTATTTCCACCCTTCACAAACATAGGAATATTAGAGTTCCGGAATTCCATTCTCATTCTCCCGTAAGATACCTGCCATCCAAACATAGGCTCAAGGAAATGTATATTAGATTCCACTGATGCCTCTTACAGAGTACTCCACAACGAGTCTTCATATTTTGAAAACGCTAAATTATAGCTTCACTATCAATACTACTAAACGTGTTCTTCTAATTGAATGTGCCGGTTCAGAAAAAAATTGAACGTGACCAAAGAATTATTCGATTATTCATCTTCCATCCGGTTAAACAATCATGCGGTTCAAAAAAAAATTGAACGCGACCAAAGAATTATTCGATTATTCATCTTCCATCCGGTTAAACAATCATGCGGTTCAGAAAAAAATTGAACGCGACCAAAGAATTATTTGATTATTCATCTTCCATCCGGTTAAACAATCATACGGAGTACTATTTAGTTACCCAAATTTAATTGAACTTCAATATGTTAGTAAAATATAATTTAATTAGGGGTTCGTTTGAATCCTCTCGACTACTGTAATGATAGAGCTGCCCCTACCCGTAAGAATATGCGGTGGAGATCGGAGAAGGGTTTTTGGAGCACCTTGTGACGGTGCGCCCAAGATCACTTAATAATTTGGTTCTCAGAGTCGGTGAACAGGAAGAATCTCTACGGCTTATAAAGACAAACCTAGTTTCAATGACGAATCTCACTGAAACGCCATCCATGGCTATCCCCAACGGTATTCAGCTTCTGGGTCCGCCACAAATCCACAAGCCCACCGCCGCGAAACCTAACGCTGCCTCTGCCGAACCGCCACCAATGCCCCCATGCGCGGACTTTTTCCTCAAACCAGTTCCAAACACCCCACCAAAAGACTTCATCAAACTCCTCGAAAAATCCTGGACCCACCACCCATTGACAACCCTCAAACTCATATGCAACCTGAGGTCTCACCACCCGGTCACAGGAAATCCCAACAGGGAAGGGTTTTACGCGGCGGCGCTGTGGCTGCACAAGAACAACCCCAAAACCCTAGCGGTGAACCTGACTTCGATCGCGAAACTCGGGTGTTTGAAGGACTTGTTAGAGGTTCTTTATCGGATAATGGAGGGATCAGATGTTCGGTCCAATGCGAAGGAAGAACGGGAGAGAAAAAAGAAAGCGAAAGTTGATCAGATGTGTAGGAGTTGCGGTAGGCCTCCAATGAGGAAAACAAACCTTGTAAGAGAATTAAGTTTAGTGTGTCGAGAGAAGCAAGGGTTTTGGCTAGTAAAGCGAAAAACGAGGAGGCTAAGAAGAGGGCTAGCGAGTTGAGGAAGGAGAAGAGGGTTGAAAAAGCGAAAAGGGCGTTTGAAAAGTATAGGAAAGATTCGGATTACCGGTTCTTACATGACCGAACATCAGATATTTTTGCAGATCTTTTGAGATGTGATATGGAAAATCTGAAACTGGGCAGGATTGATGAGATTAGTTTGGCGTCGAAGTGGTGCCCTTCGCTTGATTCTTCGTACGATAAGTCGACTCTAATTTGCGAGAGCATTGCGAAGAGGGTATTTCCAAGGAAGTCATGTTCAGAGTATGAGGTTATTGAAGAGGCTCACTATGTGTATAGAGTTAGAGATAGATTGAGAAAAGAAGTCCTCGTGCCCCTTCGCAAAGCATTGGAATTGCCTGAGGTTTACATGAGTGCAAGGCAATGGGAATCGGTACCCTACGACAGGGTTTCCTCTGTTTCCATGAGGAGATACAAGAAACTCTTCCTTAGGCATGATAACAAAAGATTTATTGAGTACCTTGAGGCGAAAAAGAAAAAGAAATCCGAGAAAGGGGAAGAGTCTAAACCATTGTTTCCCCACAAAATTATAGCTTCTGTAGAGAAGGTAAGGTGGTTTCATGCCATGCCGTGCGACGAAAACAACAGCCAAACTGTAGAGCTTCAATGGAAGAAACTGAAACAAGACTTCCTCACAAAAGGGTCATTTGGAGATTGTATAGCAGTTTGTGATGTATCTGGAAGCATGGGGAGACAAGCAATGAACGTATGCGTCGCTCTAGGGCTTTTGGTTTCGGAGCTCAGTGATGATCCTTGGGAAGGGAAGGTGATAAGTTTCCACAGGAGACCCAAGCTTCACAAGATTGAGGGAACCAAGCTTAAGTCGAAAGTTCGACTTTTGAAGGAGATGGAGAGTGGACACCATATCGATTTCCAAAGGGTTTTCAAGCGGATACTAGAAGTGGGGTATTACGGAAAGCTCAGAGACGAGGAGATGATTGAGAGGGTATTTGTGTTCAGCAATATGGAGTTTGACAGGGCATCGAAGTACGATTGGGAGACCGAATACAGAGCTATTCGGACAAAGTTTAGGAAGTACGGTTTCAACAAGGTCCCTGAGTTGGTGTTTTGGAACCTTGGAGCATCAAAAGCCACTCTTGTGCCAAGCAAGCGGGAGGGGGTGGTTCTGGTTGATGGGTTTTCCAAGAAGATGCTGAATTTGTTTCTGGAGAAAGGAGGAGAAATGAATGCGAATGCTCTGACGCAATCGGCCATCTCTGGCGAAAAATACAAGAATCTTGTAGTCGTGGACTGAATTCTAAAGATTGTCTTCGGGGGTATGGATTGGTTTTTAGGACATGGAGGACAGGGAAAAGAAGGAAAAAATTTTGAATAGAAGAAAGTATGAGTAGTTAGAAAAGTTTGAACTTGTTTTAGTCAAGTAGCAGTAGTAGTTCGTTTGGCTTCATGTTTTATTCTTGGAGTAGTCTTTGATCATTCACTGTTATGCTTGTCGCTAGCTGTTGAATAGCTTATCAATGAAATAAAATTCGACCTTATCTTTTCTGATTACTTGAATGAATGGAGTTCCTTTTCTGATTAACTTTTAGCGAAATGGATATTCTGCACCCATTGGCAAGGATTTAAGCATCGGCCGTTGCGAGACGTAATGACCGATACGTAACGGTATTTCGGCCTTCCGATATTGTTACACCCCGATATACCGCTAGGAGGGAAAATTGCATGCGTATCGGCTGTTCCAATTACGTAACGGTCCGTTTCCAATTCAAAGAGCGGCCATAATTTTGAAACTTAAAAAAAAATTGTTCTAAAAAAATGATTTTTTAAAAAGTTCACGACCCTGACAACCGATTCCTGTTACGTATTGTTTGAAACTCCTGGTACGTTACACCTCGACCGTTACCGTTATGTCTTCCGATCCAATGCTTGGACTGTTAACTTGGAACGAAGTTGTGGATTTCTACAGTAAGGCAGCATCTATCGTTGGATTTCTACACTGAGTGTGTCAGTTGTTAATCTGTCAAATGAGTCATGGAAATTTGAGGTCTGAGTCTAGGCTGTGTGAAGCGAGTCGAGGCTAATTAGGAATGAATTTGGGTATTTCAAGAGAGTCAAGGCAATTGTGATGATATGCAAAGTAGTAACAAGAGAGGGGATGTCAATACCTGCTGCATCTTACTACTGCCATTGGTGTTATTAGTCTTTCAAATGTGAGGTTCCTTCTTCTGCTGCTGAAGTTTTTATCCTTTGGTTGATAAGGTGCTCATTGATCTGATTCAGCTGCCGCTACTTTGGATGATATGATGCCACATTACTCCACATTATATTTCTTGATGCTCTTTACTACCTGTGCTTGTATTGGCATAGGAAACTTGGGATTAGGTGGTTTGAGTAGTGGAATAGGGACTATGTTTTGCTCTTGTGTTGTCATGTACTCTGCATTTGGTTTTTTTTAGCTGACTGCATTTGGTTCACTCCTTGTCAACTGAGTGCTTTTTTCCCTGTGGTTCGTGGTGACATATGATTGTTGTGTCTAACGGCCTGTTTGGCTGGTTCCTTAAGACCCCACATAACCCTTTCCCGGATAAGGAGTCCAGGCCCCACTCTATCTCCTGTGTTTGGGAGAGAAAAAAAGTTCATCATTTTCTCCCGGATTTGGCCGACGCCGGGATTACTAATCCCCCTCCGCCCAGATTTGTAACGATGGGGGTACCCCTGTCGTTGGCTAATCCGGGTGTTTTGGGACGATTTTGCCCTCATAAATCTGGGTGAGGTGTCTTCCTCTATTCCTCTCTGTAACAACAAAGAAGAAGAAGAAGAAGAGAGAGAGAGAGAGAGAAGTACTGTTCATATTTGGATAAGTGGATGGAGAGAGGTAGAAGTTGTAGTGATGATCGGAGCAAGAGACGGACTGCCGGAGTGGTGATGATCGACGTCTGCGGCGGCGGACGGAGAAGACGAGGCATTGCAGAGGATGGGGTTTTTTTTTTAGAGAAAAGGATGGGGTAGAGTCAAAACTTCTGTGATGCTCCCAAGTGGTATGAGAGTATCATACTCCCAAGGATTACTTACCACAAAACAAGCAACTTATACCATTCACTAAGACAACACTTACCATTGTATAAGGTAACACTTACCATTTCAAAGGTGGTAAGTTTTGCCTTATACGATGGTAAGTGTTGCCTTAATCAATGATAAATGTTGTTTGTTTATATGGTAAGTAATCTTTCGTTTTTTTGGTCAAAACCACCTCGTTTTTAACAAAACCACCCTACTTTTAGTTTTTGGTTTTGATCCAAAGGCTGTGATTTATTTATTTTCAATCCAAGGGCTGTAATTAATTGGGAGTATGATGCTCCCAAAACCGCCGGGAGCATCATAGCCATTTCCAGACTTTGATCATGTACTGTTATGATTCTCCCTGTTTAATAGCAGCATCTTATCATCAATGAAATAAAATTCGACCTTATCTTTTCTGATTACTTGAAGGAATGGAGTTCCTTTTCTGGATTAAACTTCACTCGAAATGGATATTCTGTAGAATCTATTCCCACGAAGTTGTGGATTTGTACAGTAATGGGCCTGGCAGCATCTATAGTGGGATGGTTGCGAAAGATGCATATACGCTGTACATTATATTAGCATCTCCAACCAAAGACGTTAAATTTTACTTGGCATGCCAACTGAGTGAATTGTCGCTTGAATCAACTACTCCAACTAAAATAAAAAAAAAATTGCAATCAAGATTTCTCATTTTGTGATCTCGTGTGCTATCAGTATACAATCAGAGACGCACTTTGATCCTCCGATATAACGGAATATTTGACATTTCTTCTCGATCTCATGTCAAATTTCACATGGCAAGCCAAATTTTTTCCTCCTTTATTTTACTCACCAAAACTTACTAAAATGAAAGATAAACCATATTAAAGGGAAAATAGACTAAAATAACAATTTGGCATATTAATTTCAGTGGACAATTTAAAAAAGTCAAGTTCTCACGTGTTAAATTGCCACATAAGTTTTAATTAAAAAATTTTTTTTGTGTGAAAAGATGAGCCTTCAAAAAAATTTAAACTCGCAAAATTTCAAACCAAGATTGGAGATGCACAATTATTGGAGAGAGAAATAGGGTAATGATTGGAGAGATGAGTAATGAGTAGAGAGGGATGACAAAGTAATAATTGGAGAAATAGGGTAATAATTGGAGAAAGAAATAGGATAATGATTAGAAAAAAAAACTATAAAACAAAACTAAAATGCCAAACAAACACAACCATTAAATATTTCCCTTGTTTTGGTGGACAGTATAGGGTCTATATCACATTAAAAAAGTCTATAAAAAAATATTCCAAATTTGTATGAAAACTCATGACAAATTGATTATTGATCAGCAAAGATAGGGTGCTGCTATAGGTACATATACTCATGTACATATACCGCGTACATATGTACTGTAGACTCATCTCGAGTTCTATAAAAAAGATATGAGCAACTCATTTTGTTCAAAATAGTTTGTTTACAATTTTTGTAAATAATTAACTCAATCCGATATCGGTAAAGGCGTTTAAGAAACATCCAACTTTTGCTACAGAATTCATGCCTGAATTCTAAAGCAAAGTTGGATGTTTCTTAAACGTCTTTACCGATATTGGGTTGAGTTGATTTTTTACAGGAATCATAAACAAATTATTTTGAACAAAATGAGCGGCTCGAATTATTTTTTTAGGATTCGAGACGGGTCTAAAGTACACATGTACGTGGTGTATGTACATGAATATATGTACCCATAGACTTTCCGGCAAAGATAAGAGCAAAAAAAAGAGAGCAAGTGGAGCCCAAACAGAACCAAAACGCTGTCGTGATTTTATGAAGACATCATCATTACACATTTCACATCAACTTTTACTTCTACTTTTCATAACGATTCTTTATGGAAACATCATTATTACACTTTATCAATTAACTTTTCAAATATGAATCTATTTGGGAAGTGATTTTGCCATTCCTTTTTTTGTTAATATCACTCCCCTTTGTGTTTTTAATAGATGATTTGTTTTGTGAGAAAATAGGAGTGGCATTAACAAAAAGGGGAGTGACAAAATCAATTCTCATCTATTTTTAGGAACAAAATGAAAAAATTAGCAACTTTTTTTCACTAACTTTATAAAATGAACACTTATTAAAGGACAAATCCAAAATAAATTACCGAATTCTAATAAAAGGACGGAGGGGTAACTTTCTAGTAGCAGTGGTTCATTTGACTTCTTTTTATATTCTTGGTGTAGTCTTTGATCAATTACTGTTAAGATTCTCCCTGTTTAATTGCAGCATCTTATCATCAATGAAATAAATTTCGACCTTATCTTTTTCTGATTACTTGAAGGAATGGAGTTCCTTTTCTGGATTAAACTTTACTCGAAATGGATATTCTGTAGAATCTATTCCCACGAAGTTGTGGATTTGTACAGTGAAGGCAGCATCTATAGTGGGTTGGTTGCGAAAGATGCATATACGTTGTTCATTATATTAGCATCTCCAATCAAAGACGTTAAATTTTACTTAGCATGCCAAGTGAGTGAATTGTCGCTTGAATCAACTACTCCAACTAAAATAAAAGATTTGCAATCAAGATTTCTCATTTCGTGATCTCGCACTTTGATCCTCCGATATAACGGAGTATTTGACATTTCTTCTCGATCTCATGTCAAATTTCACATGGCAAGCCAAATTTTTTCTTCCTTTATTTTACTCACCAAAACTTACTAAAATGAAAGATAACCATATTAAAGGGAAAATAGACTAAAATAACAATTTGGCATATTAATTTCAGAGGACAATTTAAAAAAGTCAAGTTCTCACGTGTTACATTGCCACATAAGTTTTCAAATTTTTTTTTTTTGTGTGAAAAGATGAGCCTTCAAACAAATTTAACCTCGCAAAATTTCAAACCAAGATTGGAGATGCTCAATTGCACATTTATAATATTTCCCTTGTTTTGGTGGACGGTATAGGGTCTACATCACATTAAAAAAGTCTATTAAGAAATATTCCAAATTTGTATGAAAACTCATGGCAAATTGATTATTGGTCAGCAAAGATAGGGTGCTGCTATAGGTACATATACTCATGTACATATACCGCGTACATACGTACTTTAGACTCGTCTCGAGTCCTATAAAAAAGATCTGAGCAGCTCATTTTGTTCAAAATAGTTTGTTTACGATTCTTGTAAATAATTAACTCAATCCGATATCGGTAAAGCGTTTACGAAACATCAACTTTTGCTACAGAATCCAGGCCTGAATTCTAAAACAAAGTTGGATGTTTCTTAAACATCTTTACCGATATTGGGTTGAATTGATTTTTTTACAGGGATCGTAAACAAAATATTTTGAACAAAATGAGCGGCTCGATTCATTTTTTTAGGATCCGAGACGGGTCTAAAGTGCGCATACACGTGGTGTATGTACATGAATGTATGTACCCATAGACTTTCCGGCAAAGGATAAGAGCAAAAAAAAGAGAGCAAGTGGAGCCCAAACAGAACCAAAACGCTGTCGTGTTGATTCAGCTCCTGCGTGCGAGTCCTTCCTTCCGCGTATAAATTAATCTGTCCGTTGAGACTTGAGAGAGAGAGAGAGAGAGATAAGCGGAGAGAGAAGCGGAGAATCTGGGTAAGATTGGAAGACCCTTTTTCCCGGAATCTTGCCAATATTGATGAGAAACGAAATAGGGGTTTGAAGGGGTTCTGCTCTCTCACCCTCCCCCAGCGCTTTCTCAACTTCTTGTCCAGCCAAACGTCCGAGAGAGAGCTCTCCCCCTCAAAATCGTTTCTTTTCTCTCGAAATCACCTTACCCAAACGAGCTGTCAGAGACAGCTCGGCACTGAAAATCTTCTCGTGAGAGAGAGAGAGAGAGAATGGGGACCGAAGAAGGAAACGAGCAAGTCTCGGCATCAAGGAAGCACCTAGTGTTTGCCTACTATGTCACTGGCCATGGCTTTGGCCATGCCACTCGTGTTGTTGAGGTCTCTCTCTATCTCTCTCTCATACACTGATTTTCATGCTTCTTCCTATCACTTGATTGATAACTTTTGGTGTTTAAATTTATTTTATTTGTTTCAATTTGGAAGTTTAGTAATGGTGTCTGTGATTCTTAGTGATCACGCCTAAATTGCTTCGATTTTGGAATTTTGTTTGACAGAATCCGTAGGTACCGTAGGTTAGTCAAGGAAAGCAATTTCCCATGCCCCTAATTCCAACTGTGTTCTGGTTTTCAAATAATTGGGAAAAGTTGAATATGAATGGAATTGATGAGGACCTTTTTCAATATCGTACTTAAGTTGGATTGGTTTCCCGGGGGAAATTTTTATTTTTTTTTGCCAAAATGGTAGGAGTTGTATTATATCAGAAAATAGCCGAATACATCGAAGTTGGATATCGTTCCAAAGGGAGTAAATAACCAAACAAGAGGCTGATTTACCCAAGATCACCCACTAGAGCCTCGCAAACAGGCTATGCCAGCTAATTGGCCATGACCGACCTCCGAACACAGAGAGCAATATAAACCCTCAACTGCGGCAAAGACAGCCAAACGAACACCAAAAACCGCACACAGGGAAGGGAAAACTCCCATTGCCTTGCAAACAGGCTATGCCAGCTAATTGGCCATGACCGACCTACGAACACAGAGAGCAATACAAACCCTCAACTGCGGCAAAGACAACCAAACGAACACCAAAAACCGCACACAGGGAAGGGAAAACTCCCATTAAAGGGAGAGAACCAAACCAACAAAACCCAAAACAAACGAAACCAAAAAGAGATTGAAAAATAAATAAATAAAAAAGACCCGGCCGGGGACGCTGTCGCCGGAAGCCGCCGCACCAGATCCGTCGACTTATTCGCCGGATGAGCAAAGCCAAGCCATCCCTCAAATCTTCACCAGATCAGCCCTAGCAAGGCCGGACAAGCAGACGGAGGAAGGAGGGGGAGGGGGGGGGGGGGGGGGGGGGGGGATGGAGGCGGAGGGGGAGGGGAGGCTCAAGTGGAGCACAACAAGGAGAAAAGTTAAACTGATTGCGAAAGTGCGTTTTTGTTTAGTTATCTTGGTAGTAAAACAGAGGGATAATAGGCGATTGGTGAATTTGCTGGAAAAAAAATGGTTGTATAAACCATGAAGTGTGAATGAATATTATAGAGTTTGATTTATCTTGGTTTAAAAGTGGCAGAGCAGTTCAAGGCATTGCACCCACTATTTAGCTAGTAAATCTGAAGATGTCTTTCACAGAGCAGGTTGAAGGCCACAAGCTAGCTATCCTCTGCAGAAAATTTCACTTGCACTCACTTTGTCGTTTGCATTTGTTTTTGATTATTTATCTACTCAATTTTTTTTCTTCATGTGGGGGCTTGTTGAACAAAATATGTCAACGAACCATGAAGTGGGAATGAAAATTAGAGTAGGAAAGACCTCTTGGATTAGTTGTTCTTGGAGTTGTGTCTATTTGTTGACACCTGCTCGGATAAACTTTTGTGTCACTTTGTTTCGTGACTGTTCGGAGTAGTCACAAATTGCTCCTTGAGTATCGTGTTCCTCATTGATTTTGGGAGTAGACTGTATAGTTTTGGATTGTAGTTTTCCATACATCCTTTTGAGTCTTGAGTCTTCATATGAGAGAGTACAAAACTTGCGTTGGTTTGCCAAGCCCATCGGATTGGCATGCAGCTTCTGTGGGATATCGATCATTCTATTTTGGGAGATAGACATTCAAAGATTGTGTAAGCACCATAATAGGAACAAATCTTTTGTAAGGAAATAGTGTTGCCACTAGCCTTGATCACCAGATCAGTTTTTCATGCAATTTCCAGGTTCTATCCATTCATGAGTTTATCAATTTCAGTTTCATTGTTTCATACTGCAGTTTCATATCACAGTAACCCAAGAAGTTTGCTTTTTTTGCTAATAAAATCTGCAAATTGGTTTTTGATTCATACTTGTTTTTACCTTAGGAGAAATTGGTTTTTTGGATTATGTTACTCTCTATTTGTTGTTTACTGGTTAGTCTCTTGTGCTGTTTAGGTAGTTCGACACCTCATATATGCTGGACATGATGTTCACGTAGTAACTGGTGCACCGGACTTTGTCTTCACAACTGAAATCCAGTCTCCTAAACTGTTTCTTCGCAAGGTTTGTCTTTTGACTGCTTATGTTGAAAGAATCTGTCTTTTGTTTAAAATATTCAGAGTTTCTCTTTGGCGAGTCTAAAACTATGTTACAAATTACTTGAAGGAAAGAAACTTTTCAACCTTGATACTGAAGAACAGACCTATTTCTTTATTGTCAGCTTTTATCCCTTAACTTTGTGTCTTTTATGCACTTAAGGGTTGCTAACCTTGTAAATCCTGAAACCATTATTTTGACACCTTGTGTGCACATATATTTCTTGTAAGCCTTCCCAGTTATAACAATTTATATTTGGGACGCAGTTGGTACTAGACTGTGGAGCTGTCCAAGCAGATGCTTTGACAGTGGATCGCCTTGCCTCTTTGGAGAAGGTATGGATGATTCTGATGATAAGACCTATGAAAATTGTTCTCATCTATCAATTATTAGAATTAGTTAGAAACTAGATTGTTCTTTTTGGATTCTTCTTCTTTTCCAGCTAGAAGGTTATCTGTAATTTCTTTTTCACTTCCCTGCATGCCTTGCTAATGAGTTTTTTTTTTCAATATTTATGTGCATGTGGCTAAACCAGTATTCTGAGACAGCTGTAGTACCTCGTGCTTCCATTTTGGCAACAGAAGTGGAGTGGTTGAACTCCATCAAGGCTGACTTAGTGGTAACTAGATGCTTTGTGCCTTATGAACCATATTTGGATTTTCCCTTCCGATTATTTTGACCGTCTAGTTGGAAAGGGTGACTTTAGTACATAATTGAATATTAGTGCAGTTTGAAAACTAAATTTCTGCTGTAGTGAAGTCTTTTCAACTGGAGAGAAATTTTGGTCCACTTGAAGCTAGGTCCTTATGTGATTTTTATTAGTATTCTTGTGCAAACAGGTTTCAGATGTTGTTCCAGTTGCATGCCGTGCAGCAGCTGATGCTGGTATTCGGTCAGTTTGTGTCACCAATTTCAGGTAGCTTGTCATTGTTAGCATTCTTTTTTTGCTTGATTTAATGATTTTATTTTTCTTCCCACAGAAAATTATCGATGTATTTCTTGATTTATCACCTTTAGTGTGGATGCAACGTTTGTAAGTTCATGAGGAAGTTGGTATCAAACACGATTTATTTAGGGAAAGATGCCTATTTTGGATAGTGGAAAGGAGACTTGATAGTTATAGTGGGACAAAGGATTTCCAGTTTTCCTCTATTTGGTGGCCCGCAATAATGGTTGTCAGGGGACTGTGTGCCTTATGGGTCAAAACTCAAGACTTTCAGTTTCCCTAATGGGGTATCAAGTTTTTTTTTCAAACATGTAGGAGTTCAAACTAACTTTAACCGGGTTGAGTTTTTATATTTACTGGGGAAGCGACAAATCTTCGAGCATGCTTTATCATTGGTGACATCAACTGCTGATGTTAACTAAGATTGGTGTGTATATTGCCATTGTCGAATTGTTCGTTTAACCTTGGAACGTGTCTTTAGCAAAACATGTAAGTTTGTCTGACCTCATACAAATTTAGTATTTTGAGATGTTGAGAATTGAGATTCCTTACGAAGATCATCTGGTATTTAAGATAAGAAGAGAAGATCCACTCAGGTTACTTGTTTCCCTGATATAATGACTCCAATCATAGAACATGGCTTTGCTGGCTTACGGTTTTCTTGATTTATGTCCACCTCAACTGCATACCACATTCCTCCTAAAATTGAGGAGTACTTTTTTTTTCTCCTTCTACACTCTTGATTGACTAAGCTTATCGAAGGAGATAACCAGGAAGAAAGGGAATAAATAAATCACCAATCTTGCTTAAAAATGGATGCTATCATAAGCTGCTGGCACCGAATTTCTATTAAAACATAGAGGGTACAATTGGCATTGGATGCCTGTAAATTTTTGTAACTGGAGCAACTTACGTGATGAGACTGGATAGATGTAGTTATTTTGAGGTATCCATAGAAATTGACTGTGGTATGCCATGTGTCGTTTCATGGATTCTTGGGTACAACTTACCCCTACAGCTCTTTTGGTATAGCTTTTTCGTTCCATTCTAGAAAAGACTCACGATGTCTGAGAGACAGTTGAGGAATGACGATGAATATGAGGTCCTCGGTTGTTTGGAGAAGCACATTTATAAGGAAATATGCTTTATTAAGTTTTTTTTTTGTATCATATACTTCCAATTACAGTGTAGTGAATGTTGTGGCTAATTTATCTGTTAGCTAGAACTTCATATCATAATTGCTTCGGTTTCCCTAAGGGTTCCCTACGGGTTTCTGCAGCTGAGATACACTACCTGCTGATATGCAAGTTATATTGCTGGAGATTATGATTTGCAATAAGTTTTGCAGTATTATGTCTTAGCTTCCCTATCAATTTTTTGTCCACATTCTGTCCAGGAGTAATCCTATTTACTTCCACTTTTAAGTAGTTGTTTTCCTCTTCTATCCAATATAGGCTATATTTTAAGGAGGTTTCAAAGGTGTATTTGCATCTTGAATTCTGATCTCATGTGTAAGCCAAACAGATGTACTTTAAATGTTGGTTAAATACGACGAATTAGCCTGGCCTGCATACTCTTGTCCTGATAAAAAAGGAATATATGACGGTGTTATCAACCGAATTAATATTTTTTCCTCCGTAGTTGGGATTTCATCTATGCAGAGTATGTGATGGCAGCCGGTCATCATCATCGAACAACAGTCTGGCAGGTGGTCCTTTATTTATCTTCTTGTGTTGCGCGTTTATGTTTATCCAGATCTTCATTCATCCTTTTCTTGTGAAAACTGATACAGATAGTGCATATTTAGTGCCCTTTCGGGTGATAACAAATTTATTTCCATGCAAGTTTCTTTCCTTCATTAGTCTTTTCTTCATAGCATAATAGCACTTCAATGGGATAGTTAAGCATGTACAATGGTTTTAGTGACTGGTGTTTGTACCACAACGAAGAAGTCTTTTTGGCCAAAAGGAAAGTGTCCAGGAGTCCATGGTAGCTTTTGCTTGATCTTTATTCACATTTACACCAAGTTAGTATGCTACTTGACGGTTGTTTCTCCAAATTTCGTACTTGATGGACATGAGTGGCTGTGTTTAGTGATTTTGTATCCTAGTTGTTAGGAGCTCTATAGTATTAGTGAGAGGGTATTTTAGTGATTTCAGAGTACAACGATGAAGATCCGACGAAGGGTCGACGACCTACGGCGGCGGTGGGTATGGTGGCTGGTTAGGGTTTGGTTGAAGCTCTGATACCATGTTATGAAAGAGAAGAGTTTAGGGTGTCAATTAACCCTAATACGCAAGCGTTATTGATATCCTATACTGTGAGAGTACAATGTACACATACATAAAATGACTGAAATACCCTCTCACTAATACTATAGAGCTCCTAACAGTAGTCATGTACTTACTATTCGGTCACCAAGTATTCCGTTTGACTTGTCCTACTCATACATGTGATTAATTAGGATTTTGGTTTAGCGGTGATAAAATTGTGTAGAAAATTTTTACAATGCAAAACTCTATTATAAATGCAGATTTTTATTTAATTAAAAGTAAATTGAGACTGATAAATTTTGTTTTGTTGTCATATACTTTCTATTTACTCATAGATTTAAGTAGATTTTTGCTTATATTGGCTATTATGCACGAATGACCTAGTGCAACAATAACAAAGAAAAATCAAATTATATTAAAAAATATAAAATTTTAGTATATTTTTTTAACCCAATGGGCTCGCATGAACCCCCGCAAATACTAGTAAAGCCGCTTAAGTTATACGATATTACGATTGGAGTGAAGATTTAGATGTATTCCGTTGTAAAAATAAGGGGAAAAAAGATAATATTTGTTACTCTTGTAAAAAAAGAATAGTACTCTACCTGTTACTTTTGTTTTTTTACACCTCTTTAAGTTATAGATTCTTAAAACGTCAAACTTATTTGGGGTGGGATTATTTTGTTTTGTTGGGCTATAATATTATGTGTCCAAATTTAGTTGGACTTTCATATTTTAACCTTGCACGAGTAACTTAGAGCCCACAGTACTAAGGAAAATTTAACTTATACAAAAAAATAAAAAATTTCAGTGCATTTTTTGAACCCTCTGGAATAGTAGTGGAGCCGCCTCTGATTAATAGTCGTACAGAGATGGAGATTCATATTCTTTGAATTGAATATGGGTTTATGTGAATGTGCTTGGCCCTTGTATGGGAATGGTCTTTGGTTGTGTTTGCTAATTATTTCATTATCTTCTCTTTTTTCGTCGATTATTGTTTTTTTCATTTTTAAGTAATAATCGGGCATATTCATTTTTGTTGGCTGATGATCTGTACAGATTGCTGAGGATTATTCTCACTGTGAATTCTTAATTCGTCTCCCCGGATACTGCCCAAGTATGTTGTTTAGTATATTGATCAGATACTGGACATCTTTCTTTTTGTTCAAATTTCTCCACGCATCCAGTGATGGGAAGTTCGAATGATGTTCTTTCTGCAATTTGTGTCCTTAACATTGCAGTGCCTGCTTTTCGTGATGTGATGGATGTACCTTTGGTTGTGAGGAGGTTGCACAAATCCCGCAGGGAGGTTTGACTATTCCTATGTCTTTTCCATTGGTTCAATGTGTAGGTTTGACGATTCTGGTTGCCCATGAAGAATATCCCACCTTGAAAAACCAATGAGCAAAAAATTGGTGACATTACACTTTGCCCTTCTATTTTGAAGTTAATTGATGACTCAAAAGAGGAACAAAGGGTAATATGGAAACTTAAAAGTAATGATGGGACATTGAAGCTTACGAAGTATAATCACTATGTCTCATTGATAAGTTGGATTCTGCAAAATGGGCCAACAAAGAGGGACAATGAAGTATGTAGAGTCACTGTAAGAACCTACTAACTCACGAGAAGAGGAAGGATAATCGAAGGGGAACACCATCAAAACCCAAAATCTTGGGATGAAAACTCTATAAGAGTATCAACAAACTTGTCATTAGCCAGTCTAGCACGGTCAACAAACTCACTAGAGCTAGTATGAGACAATAGACAGCCTTTAAGGGAAAAGGATGCTTCAACTCCACAATTTTGCAAATGAACCAAATCTGTCATCTCAAACTCTAGAAAAAGATGTTTCATCTCTGCAATGACAATATAGTCCAAGCCAAGTAGTAACCATATTCTCCACACTGCACCGATAATAGCACAATGACCACCAAATGCATGATGATTAAAAATAGCAGAATCACTGAGCGCTAGGATGAAAACCAACCTGCATAACTAAAAATGCTCAATTTATCCATGAACAGACTTTTTAAAAACCGCAAAGGGCTCAACGCAGGGTCAAAAATAACAAGCTCTATGAGACAGCCTTAGAGGAGGAAGCATACAATCTTTTCACTAAGATGCCCATTGAGGAATGTGTTCTTGATATCCAATTGAAAAAGGGGCCATTGATGTACTGCATCTACTCAAATCAATGAGCAGAAGGATTGTTCTTGCAAGAACAAACCAAAGGGATAGAACTATTGAAGGGACATCCGAACGCAAGGGTTGAAGTAAACTTCTCACACAACACATTTTCTAAAAAATGGTCAACGTTAAATCCCCTTATTGGGAGGGGAGCTGTTTAGGAGGAAGGATAAAGTTATGGGAAATGCAACACATCCAAAGTCTTAGATACATGATTATAACATCTATACCCTTTCTTTGTATGCCATATCCTAAGAAGATACTCCCTTCGTCCCTAAATAAATGTCCGGACCGAAAACCTAGGCCTTTAAAACATGCATTTTTTTTTGTTCAAAAATTTGAAATAAAATTTTCCCATCTTTTTCAAATTTTTGAAACAAAAAATGTATGTTTTAAAGTCCTAGGTTTGCGGGCCGGACATTTAATTAGGGACGGAGGGAGTATCAGACTTGTAATTAGGAACCTGAACAACCAATTCCTTGTATTTTGGAACCAACCTGAAAATCCCTATGCCAATAAATAGTAGGAATAAATAAGATCTATCTGTTTCAGTGATGTGCCTATTTTCTCTTAGGCCTACGAATTTGCGTTGAAGTGTTTGAGCACAAGGATTGATGAATAGCGCCCGAATGTATCTAGAAATCTACCGACATGGTTAAGATATTCTCCCCACCCAAATATAAAGGAGAATAAATGTAGAGGTTGAAAATTGAGTCTGAACCTTAGTAGCAGGATCCTTCTAAAATGGTGCGCTCCCTAGACGGGAGCTCGAATCGGCGCTCTCAAGAGCTCGCTCCCCTGAAGATGGGAGCTCGCTCCTAACTAATATGGGAGCTTATCGGGCCGTTAAGGCAGTTATTCTCTTACTTTTAAGGGAGTTATGTTATTGTGGAAATTAGAATATGAGAATCATATTTAGTCAAGAAGTTTTGCAAATTGAGAATATATAACTTCCAATAATTACACTTTAAGTTTGGGAAAAATTTCAGTATCACTTTTCCTTTAATGGTTAAGTATTTAAAGATATTTTTATATAATCTATATATGCTCCTTAACCGCTCCCAACCTTAGGAGCTTCTAGGTGCCTTCGCTCCCCGCACCCGCTTCGTGCTACAAAGGGCTGAACCATAGAACAAAAGCTACGACATGGAAACTAGTCAGATTTTTATGACCTAAGATATGCCCAAGTTAATTAATATGGAACATAGTATGAAGATTGACTTTCGGTGGCTATTGACAAGCCCCCACGTATCGATATGGCTTAAAAGAAGGGAGAAGTAGAAACATATTCACTTTTAGCTAAAGGCAAGGTACATGTTTTGGAAAAAATTTGGGCTGGGCTTGGGGTCCATTTTCGGTCTGGGCTTGGCCCGCCCTTAGCTGTTTGTTGTAGATTTGGGTTTGAGACTCATAGGTTTCTGCGTTTGGCCCAATGGGTGTAATGGGGCTTTGCCCCAATGGGTGTTTTCTTGCTAACCTAGGGTTTGGGTCTCGGGTGGGCAAAAGACAGTTCTTAGCTTTGCTTAGGATTTGATGCCATCATCCCTTGCCCTTATAATCTTTGTAACAATTTCAAGGAATAAAAAAAAATGTTGCTGTAAAAAAAAAAAAATTTTTTTTTGGAAAATTTATGGATGACTGAACAGTCCTAACCTAGACAACCAAAGATGGACTGAAAGGGGAATTTTGATCGAGACGAAATAAGGATAATGCTGACAAGGAGGATGCCACATGAATATGTAGTCGTTGGTGGCTATAGTTATGGTTGGGGCTCTGATACCATGATACAAAAGAGAGAAACATAATATTATTGCTTTATGGCAACTAACGTGACACTGCACAACTACATTAATGAATTAAAAGGAATCTTTAGGACTTGCAAGGGACAAGATTACCCTAAAGTAGTTAACATGCAACAAAACAATTCTACAGATCTCACATTTTATTTGCTGTTTTTAGTTCCTTAATTTTACCTTTGGTATTCTAGGTGAGGAAGGAGCTTGGTATTGGAGATGATGTGAAGGTTGTTATCCTGAACTTTGGTGGTCAGGTGCGTTATAGATTAGTTGTCCAGTCCAGCCCATGCCTCTGTAACTGCTTTCTCTGTTATGCTTCTTTCTTAGGTTAATCTGCGTGTGAAATAGGTGTATACATAATGTTGTAAAACCTGTGATCTCGTTCTTACTAGCTGCTGTATTAGACCAGTTACTTTGAATCAGTACATAAGTCCAACGGCAAATTATATGGTCTGCTTGATCCTTTTCATCCTTCAGTCTTTCTGTATCAAAGAGTGAGTTAGGTGACCAATTGTACAAATCCGTCGTCTTCCAGTCTCTATTGAGTGGATGAAGCTGGTGTCTATTGGCCTTGGGTGGGTGAACTAGCATTGCCTCTTTCATTATATTATTTTATCCTTCCTCTGTGCGAATTTGTGGGTGGGTGTTGAGTGGATTTTCTTGTTTTAGGATTATTACAAGTGCAAATGCTCGTATTTCAGTTTGTAACTTTTGACTTCAAATGGCATACTACGCCCATATCTTAAGACGATATATCTGTTCTGTAACTATTTCCAACTGCTTATGAAAAATCACTTGATTGATGCACAACTAGGACTAGTTAGGCAGTTTATTTCTTTGTTTCTTTCTCAATCATTTAGTAGCCAATTCAACACATCTGTATTGTAAGTTAAACTAGTCACAACCATTAAAATGGAGATATGCAGATGCTATTGAGGAAAATGCCGAGTGGGGCGATGACCACTGGATCTAGTCCAACAAATCCCGGCACTTTGAACTGAATGATTACCAGATGCTACTATTTGCTTGGGATTCAACTAATTTGAATCCACAACCTATGGATTTATGTTGTTCTGGTTGAATCTGCGTTCTATGGTGGCATGGATGAACATTTTCGTGTTTAGTGATGAGAAACTGGAGGAAGCATAGAGTGAAATGTGGAAACACGGGGCCAAGGAGCAGGGGATGAAATGATGGGGGCTACTAGGGCTCTTGCTTTGCCCCTTCTCTTTTAATTCATAATAATGCAACGGCATTCCAATTACATGTAAGCATAAGACTTGAAAGTACTAAAAGAGACATTAGGCTTTATAACAATTACGAAGGGACATGGAATGAATTTTAAGTTTAAAGTTTAACACATACACCACTCTTTTGGTGGCTGATCACCATGGTCTTGGATCCACAACATGATCTCTCCACCCATGGAACCTATCAACCTACCAAAAGTCTTCACTAGGATTATAGGAGTGATGAATCAAAGTAGTGATGTATCCAATCAGAAGGCTCTATGATCTATGGACTCTCTCTGAGTGTGCAAGCCACAAACAATCTTCCATATTTGTTCTATGGACAATTTTTTAATTTTTTTTAATAGAGGAGTGCTTTGGCAGAACGGCCTGCCTTTCACGATATCTCACTCTCCTTAAAGTATCTCTGCTGATATAGACGGAGTGCTGTGACCCTTCTTGCAAGTGTTTAGTAGTACAAACTGCTGCGAGCTTGGTTTTGTTGATTGAGGACCGCTTCAGCGGTTTGACGGAATTCATAAAATGAGTTGTGTAGATTCACTTCTCATAGGGACGTAAATTTAATGTGTCTAATGGCTCCACTTCTCGTGCTATAGACACATACGACTTAAAGTGGAAGCCAACTATACTTCTTAAAATCATCAATTTATCCTAGACGGATTTGATGTATACTGAAGTTTTCCTTTTCGCTTGGACGATATGACAAAGTGAAGTCCTCTTTATATTGCCACCGAACTCAATAGACAATAAGCAATTTATATGGGCCACTCCTATTCTTTCTTTGCGATTGCTGAGGTTAGCGATTCATTCTTCACAAGTTGCAAAATATTATGACTCGCATTACTCCTACTGTCCTACATCTCTTTTGGATTATATTCAGGTTTGGTGGAAAGACGGTACATACATAAAAGATGTTACAGGTGTAATCATATTGTAACTGTGTTTACTGGCTGTTATGGGTGGTGGTGACCATGCATACTGTTACATCACTGTAGTACATAGTGGTAAACTTGTTACCATCTCATCTAAAGGCTTAAGCATTTAGAGCAAGAGATGACTATAACATCACCATGTGCGGTCAGGTCCCACCGTAAGTAGGCCAAACACTTGAAAATATTCAATCGGTAGGTAATGGGATGTGAACACATGATCTTGTACCTGAGGCTGTCAGAAACATTGTACCATAGTTATTTATTGCTTAATAAGGTGAAAGTAACTTCCTATCTGATTCTCAACCTTCCTCATTACGCAACATCACAGATAATTTTATGTTCTTTCATCAATAACTAGGTATGGGCTCATTTGTTCTTTCTACTTCACGTCGTTTTTTTCCCTTTCAAAACCACCAAATTTGTCCTTTTGCTTTGCCTATATCTGTGTGGATCTCTATCACTTGGTGGATTTTATTGGAGCCTTGTATTTCTTTTTGCCATTTGCAGCCAGGAGGTTGGAATTTAAAAGAGGAGTGCTTGCCTTCGGGGTGGCTGTGCCTGGTATGTTTTGTTGCTATCATCCATTTCTAGCCAGGATGTTGGAGTCATGATCCATGCTCTTGCTATTAAGTGCTTTTTTCTGTTGTTCAGGTTTGTGGTGCTTCTGATGACCAAAATCTTCCTCCAAATTTCATAAAGCTTGCGAAAGCTGCATATACACCTGATCTCATAGCTGCATCTGACTGTATGCTTGGTTAGTAAGATTATTTTAGCTAATCCGGAATCATTAGAGGAAAACAAGAATTAGAGCAGCCTAATCATAAGTTCTTGTTTTAGGAAAAATTGGGTATGGCACTGTCAGTGAAGCCCTTGCATACAAGTTACCATTTGTCTTTGTACGTAGAGATTATTTCAATGAAGAACCTTTTCTAAGAAATATGCTGGAGGTACAATTAATTGCTGTCTTGGTTTTTCTTTGGCCCAATTGGCCATTCTTTCCTTGGCGTGATTGATAAACATTTGATAGTTGTCAATGTATTAACAGTACTATCAAAGTGGCGTTGAGATGATTAGGAGAGATTTACTAACTGGGCGCTGGAAACCATACCTTGAACGGGCAATTAGTTTGAAGCCATGCTATGAAGGAGGCATCAACGGTGGTGAGGTATTCTGTTCTTGCTTTGATGGTACTTCAACACTTCATTATTGCATCTTTAAATGTTAAAATCATTTAGAGACTAGGGAGGTGGAACACGTTCTATGGCGTGTCGGGTTTTTTGTTTCTCAATGAGTATTTCCTCTGCACCAACGTTTGTTTTCGCTAACAGTGAAGCATTAAAAATCATAATAGATGTCAAATTCAAAGGAGGTGAAACCAGCGCTAAAAATTATATGACAAGTTGGCGTAGCTGATGTAGCAGCAGTAAAAGTTTCAGATTGAAACTGCGAAGGAATTATATCATACCACAACCAATTTTGGCTTGCCAATTAATTTTGAATCTATCTGACACAAATTGGAGCTTAGTGGCATGTTAATATTTTGAATGAATGTATGGGATTTTTCGTAGTGGTAGTTAAGATAGCAGCAAATTACCTCTAAGGATAGAAAAGTGCATGTTAATTCCCAATAAGGAAGGATGGAATCAGTTTTTATTTACCTCTAAGGACGACCTCATTATGAAAATTATCCTTTTACCCTTCAATAAATACAATTTTATATTTACTATTTTTTCATCACCGGGCAACTTTTCCGGCCGGCAAAATTTCTCTAATTTTCACAAAAAGTTAGTGAAATTCACTAATTTTGAAATTTCACTATTTTCACAACTTGGCTTCGGCCTCGTGAATTTCACTAGCTTTTTGAACTCGTGAATTTCACTAACTTGGAGCTCGTGAAATTCACTAACCTTCGAATGCGTGAATTTCACTAGCTTTGAGCTCGTGAATTTCTCTGAGTTTCACTAAATCTGAAATTTTGACCTCATGAACTTTACTAGCTTGGAGCTCGTGAATTTTATTAGTTTCGAGCTCGTGAATTTTACTGGATTTCCAAACACAACAATCGTGAATTTCCCTAGCTTGGAACTCGTGAATTTCATTGACTTCGAGCTCGTGAATTTCATAACTTTCTGCTCGTGAATTTCACTGGGTTTAAAAACACAACAAAACAATGGAGCTCGTTAGGAATAGAAAATTTCATTAGCTTTGAGCTCATGAAGTTCATGAACAACTAGTTTCACTCACAAATCATCGATGATCGAACACTTCATGTGCACAACCAAGTATACTCTGAAGCAAAAAATTAACCCGAAAATCAACACAAATTTCAATGTACACAACCAGAACGACAATCCCAAGGCCAGAGAAAGTAACAATTACACTAGATGATCAGATTTAGTTTCATCACCGACGAACCACATCTAATTCCTCCGTCTCCTCCTCCTCCTCTCTCTCTCTCTCACGGCCTGCAAAAAAAGTTGAAATTACCGGTGGTGTCATCTAAATCTACTTCGTCCATCGAAGAGAGGTTAGCACAGATTGAAGAGAGGTTGATCAGAGCGAAAAGTGTTGGATGCGAGAGAACGGGAGAGGAAAAAAAGTGCAGTCGAAACAAACAAGGAACTAACCTTAAGACGGTATAGTGGAGAAAGAGTGAGAAGGTGCCGATGGATGCGAGAGAGGAGGCGAGCTTGACGGTGGCGAGCTAGACGGCGGCGGGGTGGTAAGGGGTTTTTTGGAGAGAGAGTGTTTGATTTTAGAGAGGTAACGTAATTGGAAAATCCCATTAGGGTTAATTTCATTCAACGTAAGTATATATACAAGCTGTACAATAATTGCTCTAGGGTCCTCGATACTTAAACTAATTACATGATAAGACACATAACTATACTAGATACAAATAAACCCATCATTTAACACTCCCCCTCAAGTTGGTGCAAAGATATCAATCAAGCCCAACTTGAACACAATAGAATGAAAACTCTTGCTACCCAGTCCTTTTGTGAATATGTCAGCTAACTGATCTCCAGATTGCACAAACGGCATACATATCAAACCCTTGTTCAACTTTTCCTTGATGAAGTGTCGATCAATCTCTATATGCTTCGTTCTGTCATGTTGAACGGGATTATGAGCAATGTTGATGGCAGCTTTATTATCGCAATAGAGTTTCATCGGAAAACTGTCAGCAAATCCCAAATCACGTAACAAAGTTTGGAGCCACAATAGCTCGCAAACACCATGAGCCATAGCTCTATATTCAGCTTCTGCGCTAGACCTGGCAACTACTGACTGCTTCTTACTTCGCCAGGTGATTAGATTACCCCCAAGAAAAGTGTAATAACCAGAAGTAGAGCGCCTATCATCCACAGAACCAGCCCAGTCAGCATCAGTGAATGCCTCCAATCGCAAATGGCCATGATTAGAGAACAAAATTCCTTTTCCTGGAGCTGATTTCAGATACCTCAGAATACGATAAACTGCATCTAGATGTGAAGTACGAGGATCATGCATAAACTGACTAACAACACCTACTGCATAAGAAACATCTGGTCGAGTGTGAGCCAAGTATATTAGTCGACCCACAAGTCGCTGATACCTCTCCTTGTCAGTACGCTCCCCCACATCTCCACTAAGATGATGATTCGCCTCAATAGGAGAATCTGCAGGTCTACAGCCCAACATACCCGTTTCTTCCAAAAGATCAAGTATATACTTGCGTTGGGAAATAAAGATACCTTTATCAGATCTAGCTACTTCCATTCCAAAGAAATATTTCAATGATCCTAAGTTCTTAATCTCGAACTCTTGAGCTAGACGAGACTTAAGATTATGAAAGATTATGAATCTCACTCACATCATTGCCTGTCATTATTATGTCATCAACATAAACAATAAGGACAGCAATCTTACCATTACTTTGCCGGGTGAACATTGTATGATCTGCATGGCTCTGCTTGTAACCAAAACTCAACATAGCCTTAGAAAACCTGCCAAACCAGGCTCTAGGAGACTGCTTCAGCCCATAAAGTGCCTTCTTCAATCTACATACCTTTCCCTTACTTGCAGGAGAAGAGAAACCTGGTGGAATATCCATATAAACTTCCTCCTCTAAATCACCATGGAGGAATGCATTTTTCACATCAAATTGTTGAAGAGGCCAATTCAAATGGGCAGCACACGAGAGGAGAGCTCGCACAGAATTCATCTTTGCTACTGGAGCAAACGTCTCCTCATAGTCAATACCATAAGTTTGAGTAAAACCTCTGGCAACAAGCCTTGCCTTATATCTCTCAACTGTTCCATCAGCCTTTTGCTTAATAGTGAACACCCACTTGCATCCCACTGGCTTCTTCCCTTCTGGAAGTGACACTAGATCCTAGGTGTCATTCTTTTTCAAAGCTGTCATCTCTTCTACCATAGCTCCTTTCCACTTAGGTAACTTGAATGCATCCTGCCAATTCTGTGGAATAGATATAGAGGAAAGAGAAGAGACAAAGGCATAGTACGAAGGAGACAAACGCTCATAAGAGACAAACTGTGAGATAGGATGTTGAGTACAAGATCTAACACCTTTTCGAATAGTAATAGGAAGATTGTCAGGATCCATAGGAGGGGGTTTAAGAAGAGAAGAATCATTACCAGGAGAGTCAACTGAGGAATCTGGAACTGGAGTGGGTGATTGTGATTGACTAGGTGGTAACGCATATGAAGACTGTCTATTTTTCCGTCTAGCATACTTCTGTAAGCCAGCTCCCTGCAGTCGTGCAGGTAGTTGTTCCTCAATGTCACCACCAATATCATGTGTTTCTCTTTCAGCAGATACTGGTTCCTCCTCTTCAGTGTTAGTCTTCTCCCCCTCACTACGATCATAGAGCAATTGCTCTCCCTCACTATGATTATAAGAGGTAAACATCTCTTCTTCCTGCTGATGCTCCCCCTGAAAAGATGGTTTGGAGGGAGAGTAAAAAACCTCTGTTTCCCAAAAGGTAACATCCATAGAGACAAACATCTTCCTAGAATAAGAGTCATAACACTTATAGCCTTTCTGGGTAGGAGAATACCCAACAAAAATACACTTATGGGCTTTATGTCCCAGCTTGCCCCCAGAAGGTTTGGGAGCATGAACAAAACATACACAACCAAACACCCTAGGTGGAAGAGTCGTAACTCGACAGCTACTCGGCAGACACTCAATGGGTGTTTTAAAATTGAGGACACTGGATGGCATACGATTGATAAGATACGTGGCAGTTAAAATAGCTTCTCCCCATAAGTATTTGGGAACATTCATAGTGAACAAAAGGGATCGAGCGACCTCAGCAAGATGACGATTTTTGCGTTCAGCAACTCCATTTTGTTGTGGAGTGTCAACGCAAGTCGTCTGAAACATAATACCATTATCAGCTAGATAGGTTCGAAAAATCTTATCAATATACTCAGTCCCATTATCACTCCGAAGAATTTTAATATTTGTATCAAACTGAGTGCACACCATCTTATGAAAAGATTTAAAACAGGAAAACACTTCATTTTTTGACTGGAGTAAGTACACCCATGTGGCACGAGAATAACAATCAATAAAAGTAACAAACCAGCGATAACCCTTTAAAGATTTAATGGGAGAAGGACCCCAAACATCAGAATGGATAACCATAAAAGGAGAATCACTTCGTTTATTAATAGGTGCATAAAAAGAACGCTTATGTTTCCCAAACTCACAAGCTTCACAAAAAAATTGATCCCTAGGACAATGTTTAACTAAAGTAGGAAACAGTTTCTCTAATATCCCAAAAGAGGGATGACCCAATCTACGGTGCCACCGATGTAACAAAGAAAGGGTGGAACTCATATCTGCATGTAGAGCTTGTTCACATGATAAAGATGGCCGAGGTGAATGAGGTGCATGCTCTAGATAATAGATACCACCATGTGCTTTACCACTGCCAATCACCTTCCCCGTTTCCAGTTCCTGAAAAACACAGTGAGTAGGAAAAAATGTCACAGAGCAGTTTGCAGAACGGGTAAAACTACTAACTGAAAGAAGGTTAGTGGCAAAATTTGGAATATGGAGAACTGAAGAGAGAGAGATAGAGGGAGAATAGCGAACAGAACATTTCCCTGAGATAGCAGAGAATGACCCATCTGCTATTCTAACCTTATCCTTACCAGAACAAGTAGCGTAAGAATCAAATACAGAGGAACAACCTGTCATATGATCTGAAGCACCCGAATCTATGATCCAAGGAATAGCAGAAGAGGCAGTAAATGCACTAACTGGGGTACCTGTGTGAGCAAAATATGATGAAGTGGAAGCTGCTGTGGAAGTAGGAGCTACAGTAGATGGAGAATCAGCCCGAGCCATTAGGCGCCTGAGAGCTTGCATCTCCCCCTGAGAAAAACCACCAACATGATCGGATGACACCTGAACCCCAGTACTGAACCCAGAATCAGACAAAGTGGACTCCGAAACATGAGCTTGGGCCTGAGAACGCACGGGACCACGACCACGGCCACGACCACCATGTGTACCCCCTCGCCCACGAGGGGAACGACCATGTAACTTCCAACAGAAATCCCGGGTATGGCCAGTGTTGTTGCAATAATCACACCGAAGGGACTCACGATCAATAGGCCCGCTGCTAGTACCAGATGGACCCTGTGGAATGACAACCAAGGCAGAACGCTCAGGTGTAGGAGTGTCCAACATAGCACCCCTCCTACTCTCCTCCTGCTGAACAATGGCATAAGCCTCTCCCAACGACGGAAACGGAATACGACCCAACACCTGCACTCTAATTGGATCATATTCTATATCAAGTCCAGCCAAAAAATCATACACACGTTCCTTCTCCAACCGCTTTAACCAAGCAGCAGCATCAACAGCACAAACAGCCTGAAATCCCTGATAATAATCAAATTCCTGCCATACTACATTCAAGTCAGCAAAATACACTGCAACAGAACGATGATTTTGTTCCAATGTACGGAGTCTCTTCCTCAACTCAAAACACTGTGCATCATTACCCTGCTGAGAGTAGGTTTGGGCTGCAGTAGTCCAAATCTTATGTGGAGTATCAAGAAGCAGGAAAGTATGACGAATATCAGCCCTCATTGAATTAAATAACCAGGTCATAACTAATGATTTTTGAGATTTAAATTTCTTCAGCTCAACAGCCTCAACAGGTGGAACAACAGGACCCTCAATAAACTCTGACATCCCTTTGGCCTCAATAGCCAGAGTAAAAGTGCGAGACCAAATCAAATAGTTGGTACCATCCAACTTAATGTGGCAAATATCTAGAGAAAAATTATCCTGAGTCCCTACACGACTCAACTCATCCTTTCCACTAGCGGAAGTTTGTTTTTTCTCCTCTGACATCTTGAAAGCAGAACAACAATGCCAAATAAATAATAAACAGTACTCCAGCAGCTTTGGAATTCCACAAAAAAACAATAACTAAGGTTCCAATAGCTTATAACTTCAAAAAAACCACTGTATACCTTCGAAGCTTCAAAAAACTACTGTATACCTTCGAAATCTTTTATACTCAGCCTTCAGAATATCTCTGAAATCTCTTACCCAGCCTCGGATCTCCTTCGAATCTAACACCTTTCACTACACAAGAAGATCTGGAGTCCGAAACACGTAGGAATCTCAATAGGCAAGGTCAGATGTATTCAGATGTGGTCGGAAACCAGCCGGCGTGCGTCGGCGACGCTGTACGACGGTCGGCGACAGGCGGAAAACCAACGGCGGTGGTCGGCGACGTGACACGACGGCTGACGAAAGTTCGTATGGTCTGGGTCTGGTTGGATCTATCTGGGTGAACAACGAACAACGATCGGCAAGGGAAAAAAATCGTGGCTGGTCGTCGGAAGCTAATCAATTAGGAGGACCAGCAACAAGATCATCGGAATAGGTTACACAGGTATATCATTACCATGCTCTGATACCATGTTTGATTTTAGAGAGGTAACGTAATTGGAAAATCCCATTAGGGTTAATTTCATTCAACGTAAGTATATATACAAGCTGTACAATAATTGCTCTAGGGTCCTCGATACTTAAACTAATTACATGATAGGACACATAACTATACTAGATACAAATAAACCCATCATTTAACAGAGAGAGAGAATTCTTGAAAATCCTTTTTGGTTAGGAGAAAATTCTTGAAAATCCTTTTTGGTGTATTTTGCTGTTGGCCTGGAGTTTGCAGGAATAAGGGCTTCTAAGTTGGACAGGCCCGTACTTTTCCTGATAAGATAGCACAATGAAATGTTCTTGGTGCTGTATTTACTATTTAACAAGGTTGTAGAGAATTTTGGAAAGGGAGTTCAGAAAAATTCTCGAGGATTCTTGGTAGTTCTAGAGGATTCTAGAAAGTTCTTGAACAATCCAGAATGTAGGAGAAAATGTCGCACGTCTTGGAAGGTTCTAGAAGAGAAGAATCTCAAAGAATGCAGAGTGTTCCAAAGGATTCCAGAATGCTTCAACACTCTTGGATTTGAAGAGAAATCAACCATGTACTAGACTAGTGTGGAATTTTTGCAAGACTTGTAAGGAAGCATTTGTGTAAATATCCTTCTAGTAATTAGCATATCCTTTAGGAGGTGGGCGAAGTATCTAAGAAGCCTCCCTACACTATTAAAATGTTGATACATGTATATGTCCTAGAGTTTTTTTAATTAGACATGGACTTGAACCTTTAATGATAAATCTAAGACCTTTACCCTGGTAGAAAATAATCCATTGTATTTTCTTTGATGCAGTTTCTTTTTATTTAGCATTGTTGATATCTTTACGCATATATATGACAATTGTCATTGTGCATTCGGACCTTGATTGAAAGTCCGTGGAATTTCACCCCTTGTGCGTGGGTGACCCCACTAGGGAAGTGAGACTGTGGTGACTTTAGTGTTCAGGTTGAAGGGAATGTTTCAGGTGCGTCCTGGTGACCTTCACCAAATTGCCTTTGGGAAAAGTTCTCGGGCCCCAAGCCATGGTGACGCAGTGACGCGAAGTAAGTTGGATCGAACCTGGGCTATGGGCGCCCCTAGATGTTTTGGCGATTGATATGTGCTTTGCTATGGTTCACCAAGATTATTTGATAGTATTGTGTGTCTCCACCGCTGTGAGATGATTCGGTGGTTCCTGAAATATTAGTTATGGTTGGAACGTGTTTAGGCCATGAATATTTTCTCATTACCAATTAATTTGAAATTTCCCACGTTCATGCCTTTCCGTCACTGAGCTTTGTGCTCATGCTGGAAGTTAAAAAGTTTTTTTTTTTCAGGTTAGCATTCTCAGAGAGTTTGTAGAGGACTTTGAAAATATTTGGCGGACCTCAGGATTTGCATGACTTTTGTAGGACAGTTGACATATGCAACACATGTTGATATAAGTATTTTGTTGTAGGCTTGCGTGTTCCATGGGGCAAGGCTTCTTGGTTCACTACCGGTCATGTCTCCGGAATTTGTGATAATTAATTCCAGTAAAATTCAACTAGTGGCTGGCCTCGGAAGAAATTTGGACAGAGCCAGTAAATTGTAAAGAAGCCATTTTTATCCCTTTAAAACTCATTTTTGGTCTTAGCTGAAATTTGGGGAGGGGTTTGGACCAGAATAAGGGGTCTTTATAGGAAGAAAAGTATCTTTCATATAAAGTTAAAAGTCGTTCAAGTGCAGCGCTTATAAAAAAATCTGAAACATATGCATCATGCATCCATCTTCCACAAAAAAAAAAAAAAAGAAACCGAAACATCTCAAACATTTCTCAAAACATGCAATAACATATTAAACATCCATTTCATACAAAAAGAAGGATAGCTAAGCATTTTTCAACAACTTAGAGTTTCTGTCGCCAAATAGAAAGTACGTCATCGTCTTTTACACATTCCATGGCCAAAATTTTACATACTCACATGCCCATATCAATGACTTAAAAGTCATTTTTTCAGTTAATTATTGTTGAGTTTTATTTTTAACAACTCAAATGGCAACAAATCATTCTGTGTAAAATGAAACTTTTAAGATTGGCTCCTTAACACTTTAGGAGAAGATGGACAACCTGTTGTGAAGATTGACAGCCAACACCTTTATGCCGACTTAATGAAATAGAGAGAACTAGTTGCCGTTTGAAATTTCTCCATGGGTGATCTTCTATAATGGATTTTGAAGCCTATTTTCTTGTAGCAGTATAGATTTATTGCCAAGCATAAGCCAACATTTTACTGGTAGTTTGTTGCCTATGTTATTATCTGAGAAGTTAGAGTTTTTTATTGAGTCATGAGCATCCCTATCATGGTTTCAGATGGTCTCCACCCTTTCAATTGTACCTTACCTAATATGGATTGTCAATCTATCAGGTTGCAGCTCGCATTTTACAGGATACTGCTGTTGGAAAGAACTATTCTGCTGATAAGGTGAGCAAATTAATTAATCTGTTGCATTGCCACTTTGATTTTGTATTTTTGTTTTTCAGTTTCACTTACCTTGCTTCTGATGATATGAATGTGGACCAGTGGTAAATCAGTCCGCAGTTTATAGAAGAAGGAACTACTATAAAAGATGTATTTGACGTTTGACACGAAGTGTGACATAAGTGTTATTCTCAAGTTTGTCTAATCGTGAATGGAATCAAGCATCGGGTTGGCTTTTTTGCGAATTGTGAATCAATTGGAACCAGGAATCATAACAATTGGTCAAAATTTGGAAATAGATTGGAAAATGTATCTACGCTTTTGTTTAATAAAGATGCATTGTAATTAAGCTTAAACCAAAATAGAAGTTTTTAACTAAGTTTGTTATAAAAGATATAGGGCCTTTTTTGGTTGTCGTCCTTTTGTGGAGTGTGTGGCGTTAGTTTGATACCCTCCTTTTATCTATAAGACTCAGTTAAAAACAAAATCCTTTTCATTAGTCTGAACTATGGTTTTGTTTGCTTGAAACATACATGCAAAATGCTAGTATTGGATGGACAAATACCTTTTGATATGAAGGCAGGGATAAAGTGGTAATATTGGAAATAAATAGCTTTTGATTTGAATTATGAACATCCCGTTAAAGAGTTGGAACTATTGAAAGGGACTAATATTGGAAGGAGGGAGGCAAAAGTTATGCTGCCCCATCAGACAGTATATAAAAGTGTGACTCCTCTTGGTCTAGTGAGGTTAGAAGCGTTCTATCAACCTCTTCTGTCCATTCATGTATGCATTCTTTTCCCTTTTCTTGTGAGATTCCATGACAGTGTGAGTGGTGGAGGACATTGACGATGACATCATGTACCTATGGGCAACCATCAGTAATACATGAAAAGCAAGTTGTGGTTTCTCTCTACTTTCCTTGTACTTCTACCAAAGAAGTAGGGAAAGAAAGTTTCCTTTTTTAGTTTCCTTTCTTTCCCTTTACATATTCAGCATCCCATATTCTTCTTCTTAGTTTCACATCCTTATCTACCATTTTGCATAATTGGTGACTGTCTTACATGCTGTTCCTTTGTCTTCTCTAGATCTCTGCTAAGACTTTGTAGTTGAAGTCGCAGGTATTCACATTTCCTGTAGTTTCAACGGAAAATAAGAATTATTAATCCTGATGTCACCAGTTCACTATACGACATTGGCAACAAGCATCAATGGTCCAATTTATATCAGGAATAGAATTTTGAGGTTGCTAGTGTCAAGCATCAGATGTAGTTTCAGATTTCCATACATCCCAACTTAGAAATTTAAATTAAGTGAATGACTAACTGCACTCTGCAACTTTTGCATGGATTAGGCATAAAAGTATTCTGATTCATTCTTCATTCGTATACATATAACATGATGGAAACTTCGAGTTACTTTCTGCAGATTTAAGTTGCGATTAGCATTTGTTTTTGGGAAATGATTTTGCCACTCCCTTTTTTGTTAACAGCACTCCCCTGCAAGTGTATTTTTGGTGCAAAAATACACTTGCAGGGGAGTGCCGTTAACAAAAAAGGGAGTGGCAAAATCAGCAGCCTTGTTTTTTGCTTCATAAAGAAACATTTGGACGTGTCATGTTAGGGGTAATACTGTAGTTTTATACTGAAGGGAGCGTTGCTTGCAGTTTGGGTTATAAAAGAATGATCTTGGTATCTAATTCAAACTAATCTGTCCAAAGTCTTGAAAATAGTTTGTGATACGTGCAATCGTTTATAGAGAGTATTGTATTGCCAATGTGAAACTGTCCAATGCCCTTATTTACCTCTGAATCGATTTCTCTCCCCATGGATTGTAGCTTAGTGGCGCAAGGAGATTGCGTGATGCTATAGTTCTAGGGTACCAATTGCAAAGAGTCCCTGGAAGAGATATTTGCATTCCCGATTGGTATGCGAATGCTGAAAATGAGTTTGGTCTTCGCACTGGATCACCTACTGCTGAAATGACTGAGACAAGATCCCATATAATGTCGTGAGTGTGTATTTTTTTTGTCTGCGTTAAACTTTTTTAACGTGCTTAAAATGAGAACACTTTCAATGAAATGCTGAATGTGAACTCTTTTTTTTGGCCCCTCTTTTTTTGTTTTCTCTCCTAGGTACACGGAAGACTTCGACATTCTTCACGGAGATCTTCTAGGTCTTTCGGATACAATGACTTTCTTGAAGAGCTTGGCAGAACTTGATGCTGTCTACGATTCTGGAAAGAATAAAGAGAAGCTCTGGATTCGCGAACGCATGGCTGCTGCTGGCATCTTCAATTGGGAGGTACTTTTTGCCATTCTGCTAAAACTCACTCTCTTTTCTATCTTACAATTGTTTGGTAGTTCTGGTAGCAATTTTCTAGGTGATCGGAAACTTGTGAATTGGGTCTGGTGTATTTTGTTTCAGTCCCCTTGGAACTACAATTGCAGGATCACCCAAAATGGATGCTTAGGTATTTGCATGTGAGGGAATATGTCTTAAGAAATGCACATCAGGTTGCAGTCCGAAAATGTTCAATGATATATGGGATGAATCTATTATTTTGCTTTCTTTATTTCAGCAATTCTGCATGTGTGGGTGATAAGCATACAAATTAAAATTTGAAAATCTATTTTAAAGAAGTCTTCATATTTGTGGTTGTTTTCATGCAGGATGTTAACTTCTTATCATTTATTCTCATCTTCTTTCTCACTTCAATTCTCAATTTTTTTTCCAGGACTGGTTGGGTTTGAGTAAACATAGCGTGCACTTTCTTTTGTCAGTTGATCTTTTCTCTCAACATTCATACATTTATAGGAAGAATATGTAATTCTATTAATTGTATTTTGTTATTAATATTTCCTTTTAGGTGTATTATAGTAGCTTTGGCATTTTTTCATTTCATGTTAGGATATTGATTTATCTATACTATTTGGATAGACTATGTAATAATAATTAGTCAAGGGTGGTGTTGCAGTAGTAAGAACTATATTGTACACACACACACACATGTTGCATTATCTACGATTCAGTCTAACATTATCTTGAACCAAGAATCTTCGAATCTCTGTTGGCATTTGTTCTACTGTCTTAGTTATTACGGCTGTATAAAGTTTTGAAATCTGGTTTTACTCATCTCATGAATACACATTGTTTTAGGCTCTTCCTCCACCTCTAGAATTGATTGGGTGGCCATAGTTGTCGCATCTCTGGGAAGATTTACAGACCACGCTTTTGGTTTAGATGTGCATGCTCAAAGCTTTACAGCCATCACGTTTCTACTTCGAACCGTAGCAGATCTGTCCATCGTCGTGGACTTCTCGCGGATTCATGATATTATGCACACTTATTTGATTTTTTAGATCTTCATTTGTCGGTTTGGCATACTTATTTATGAAATTGAAGGGTATACAAAATCATTTTTATTTGAATTTTTTAAATTTATTTAGAGGTCTCACTGAAGAGATTTAAACATATATAGGAAGAGATTTTCGTGGCAAGAGCACCAGGAAGATTGGATGTTGTTGGAGGAATAGCAGATTATTCTGGAAGCCTTGTCTTACAGGTGAGTTTCTTGTATTTTCTAGGTTCCTTGATTTGGTCTTTCTACATAATTGTTGCTATGGGTGCAATTCACGGAAGTTAAATATTCTTACGAATGGAACATTTAAGCCCTAGTGTTTGACATATCTAATAGTGAACGGATATATGTGTAAAAGTAATTCGGGTGTCAAAAACCACATGGGATGCGTAATCAAGTCGGCCTAATAGTGAGGGGATTAAAATTACCAATTCCCCATGGTATTCCATACTTCGTGGAATTTCACATACGGGAGATATATAATCCTGACCGCAAATCCCCTTGAAGTTATAGGGAAAAATATCATATTCAATTACTCTACGTTTGCGAGCATGATGGTGTATATGTAGTCATAAAACCAAAGAACTTGAATGCCAATCTCTAAAGACCATTTTTAGATTTTTGTCTCCGTAACTCAATGGCTCCACGGGCTACATTGGCTTTCGTGATGATGAATGCCTAGATGCTTCCATCTTCTGTAAGTGAGAACATGAAAGGTAATTTTTTCCATGTGTCTATGCTGAAATGTTTCATTATCATTAACTCAAGAAAGATGACTCTTGTTAGTTGTGGCTTGTTATTGAAAAAAGCCCAAGAGACGTGCTAAAGATAAAAGCTCAATTGTTGGGTCATTAACCTCAACCAATGAATGTTTTAATAAACAAACACCAACATAACAGATAATTCACATGCAGTTCTTCATTATTGCTATTCTTGTTTTCTTTAGTTTATGACATCTCATTTTCCTCTAAATTTAAAGTTGTTCTTGATGATTGAAAACTCATGAATTTTGACTTTATCATATTTGTATTTGTAACTTGCTCAATGGAGTCATATTAGGTACCGGTGATACTTTCGTGCCATTCACCATATTGGACATAAATCATAACAATCCTGATGTTTGTGAGCTGATTAAAAAATCCTTTCATCATTTTGTTATCTTTCATTTTTTCTATAATTTTGTGTTAAATATATCGCAGATGCCTATCAGAGAGGCCTGTCACGTAGCTGTCCAAACAAACCATCCGAGTAAACACAAGCTGTGGAAACATACGCAGGCTCGGCAGAATGCAAAAGGACAAGGCCCAACACCTGTGCTGCAAATTGTGAGTTCTAGTTCTACAATTCATTTTTGTTCTTTCTTTAATGTTTGATTATTTCATTGAAAAGACAACTAGTTGAAAAGTATTGAATGTAGTGTAAGGGGAAAAATCATCTTATGGTAACCTCTTCGAGATCAAGCTGCACGTGACAATCTCGTCGGACCCCAGTACCTGCAAAACAAACACGGTGAGTACACCTTTGCCTCTAGTCGGCAAAGGCCCTCCGATGCCTAAGTATCACGTATACTCAAAACCCTAACTTCGCAAGGACGACAGTAATAGCACAATTGCATAGAGCGTACCTTTGCTTCTAGGTTTTACCTCGTATTTATAGATTCCGCATAACTTGCTCTCCAAGCACCCTAATTCGTTTAGGAAACCCTACCTCGTTAGGAATCTCTTTTAGGGATGGCAATCTCGACCGAACCGATGGGTACCCGAACCGTAACCGCTTTTTTTTTTTTTTCCCGAACCATAACCGAAAAATTCCCCGTTGGTGCGGATATGGTGGAGGGTGGGAGATAACTGAACGGGTTCGGTTCGGTTACGGTTCAGCTGATAACCGAACCGTTCCCCGAACCGAACCAAACCGAAACAAGTTATTTACAAAAATACCCCTATGTATATATATAGACTTATACTACCAGTTAGGGTTTTCATTTCATTTCCCCACTCCTCTCCACATCAGGTATACACACTACACAGAAGCGAGAGCGGCGATTGTGGACCATGTGAGATATTATTTCTCTCTCTCTCTCTCTAATGTTCACATCAGCTGATGGGATCAAAACTCTGATCGGCTTCTCCTCTCTCTAGTCTCCACGTTCTTCTCCTCTCTAGATCTTGGAGTGGTTGAATGCGAAGTGGAGGATCGTAGATCCATCGTTCTTGGCGGAGTACTGTTTTTATACCAAGTACTTCAGATTTAAGCATTCAAGCAAATCTGACTTTTGGCTTTTGAGCTATGGTTTAGATCTTGAAGTTCTTTGTTGAGGTTTGTAAAAATGTACAGAAAAAAATTATTATTGTGTTTGATTGCATTTTTTTTTCTTGGTTTATACGATATGTTTTTTTTGGACTTTTGTGCTTGAATCTGGGTTAGGGTTTTCAAGCAGTATTTTGGTTTTGGTTGAGATTCTTGGTTAGATTTTCGATTATTGTAGAGTGGAAATTGGTTGTTTCTGATTTCTTTCAGTTATCTGTTCGGTTCGGGGAATACCCGAAACCCGTTTGGTTCGGTTATGGAATAAGTGGTCTCAATCCGTTCGGTTATCGGGACGGATTCGGGTACGTGGAAGCTTTCGGGTATCGGGTACGGTTATCCCATATCTGCCCCGATCCGCCCCGTTGCCATTCCTAATCTCTTTCTATATGGAATTTGTTCCATATTATGACTTAATCTTTTAGCCCATTATGGCAGAATATATTATTCCCTATTCGTGGGATCTGCCCTTATCACGTAAGGAACTTTTTCCAGAACATTCCAGAATGACCCGGCCGCCCACCTCATTGGTCAGCATAACTCGGTCCACACTCATACGGTTATTACATTTGCTTGGCTTCATTGCTGAGCAACATGACACAAGAACTTTGGTCGGCCTTATGTACCCTCAGCGGTACTCGCCCTTGAACTCTTGCCCAAAGGCTTTTTCTAGTGTTGATTGAGGTCCGGATCGGAGACTATTCCCCTCCTGTGTTTCGGTAACCATCGAGGAATCGCTTTTTTGGCCCTTCTTGTGATTTAGCGGACGCTTTTGACCTTCCTTAGGTAGATATCCATGAAGCAGCTTTTTCAACTTAAGTGAATAGATCTGTTATTTCCTATTGTAATGGTTCTCTAGTTATCCACTACCGTGCTGCCACGTGTTTCTCTTTTACGCACCCTCTTGTGATGCTCCCAACCTAAAAAGCACAAATACGGGATACAGATACGATACAATACAGATACACGGATACGTGATTTTTCCAAAAAGAAGGATACCATACGTTGGGGGATACGTTGAATATAAAAGTAAATAAAATATATATTATACATAATTTTTAATTCCTAAAATTTCATTAATGATTAAAGTTTTCCATTACACAAGTTCACCATTTCACATGCCGAGAGAGATATATTCATGTATAGCTGTATCTATATAAACATATATATATATTTACATACACGCAACGAGAGAGAGAGAGGGACAAGTGACTTACAAGGTTGTCGAGAGAGAGGATATCGTCAGTGTGTTTCTGGTGTCGATTGGTGGGGGAAAAAGAAAAATATAGTCCTACTTGCAATTTTAACCCATATATTTTAAGTAATAACATATTTACCCTCGTGCGTATCCAAAACATATCGGACACGTATCCGGAGTGTATCCAAGAGAATCCGCGCGTATCCAAAACGTATCGGGATACCCAAAAATAATTCTAAAAGTAGGATACTTTAAAAAGCGTATCAGATACGTATCCGGAGAGTATCCGAGAGTATTGGTATCCAATACGGATACGATACGAGATACGGAGGCCAAAATAAAGTATCCGTGCTTCATAGCTCCCAACCTTTCACGTGCCTCGTACGTTGGTCGGTTCTATTCTTTACTGTGCACCTGCACATGGTGCTATGTATAGCGCACGTGCCCGGGCTTGATTTCCCTTGCTCGGGGAAAATCTCACTACATGTAGTGATGGACTTTCTGTTTGCCAAAAGGCACTCATGTCAGCATGATGTGACGTTGCACCAAATAATTTGAAGTAATGTGTTTGGACACCTCATCTTACATTGGTTTCCCATGTTGGATTTGTAATAGACACAATATATGACCTTTATGCAGAAGACCTTCAATAGATCATGTCTTAAATAGGCCCCAAATCCAAATACATGACCAGTTGTGAACCAAGGATTCAATCCCATAGAACAAGTATGCCTAACAACACAACACATACTAATATGTGGTGGATATGCAAAGTGTCATACAGAGGTCACAACCATTGGATCCACAAATTTTTCCAGAGTCCACTCCGATCAGTCTCCAAGAAAAACATATCTGCGTTCAACTTTAGGACCTCAAAATCCAGTTATTGGAAAGCTTGACATAGGAAAAAGGAGAAAATAGCGTACAAGTAAAGGCGATTAGTGGGATTTTCCGCTTGACAGAAAAAAAAAAAGGCGATTAGAGGAAGACTAATGATATGTTTGGTTTCTCAAATTGCTTAAACTAATGTGGCCTTCTCCTGTTTATAGGCTTCCATGCCTGCCCAAGAATATTTGAGAGCATGTATATGTGTCAACATTCCAATGGGCAACATTCCAATGGGGTGGGAAAGCTTTCTAGATTCTTCCTCCACCTTCATACTTAAACATTCAATTATGTAAAGAGGACATTAAACGCTTTGAATGCTTCTTCAAAATCTTCTACAGTTGTCTCCACTACTCTAGTATATGGTAGATTTCTCTTCAACTCTTCAAGATGTTTTGGAACATCTAGAATCCTCCAAAACGCCCTAAGTTCTTTGAGGTTTGTTGCAACAGTTCTAACTTTATTGGATACTCTAGAACCTTCATAAAAAATTCTGGTCTCCTCTAAATTGCTTAGAAGTTTCTTGACTCCTCTTGAACTTTCGCAATCCTGTTGATGTATATCACCTACGAACATGCTAATGTGCTAGCCTAACTACCGTTATCAAGATACCCATACATCCATTCCTAACTTATTAACATGCCACTACCATTATGTTTCATAAAGATTTTGTAACCAAGTGTTAAGCCAAAGTAGGCCGCGGTTAGCGCAAGAGCGCTTGATTAGTGAGCTATTATGCACTTTTTCAATGGTGGATTTGTACATTGGGCAGAAGAAGCCTAATAAATAACTTAATTTTCTTTTGTTACCTTTTTTGATGTTTGTAAAACTCGAATAGCATGTTTCTGGCCATTTAATGTCACAGCATGGAACAGTATTTTGCGAGCCTTGTTCGGATTCAAATTTGAGTTTTTTTGGGTTTGGTTTTTGGGGTAATGAGTGGAGAGAAATGGAGAGAGAAATGAGAGTAATGATTAGAGATAGGGGTAATAAATGGAGAGAAAAATGAGAGTAATGATTGAAAGTATGGGTGATGAGTGTTTTTTGAGTTGGAATTTTTTTTCCAACTTTGAATCCCAACAATGCATAAATTAGTCCAAACAAAAGTATCTTTGAGTTTTAGAGCTTAAAACATTCACGTCCGCTAAAGCTGGTTCCAATGCCTACCCCTCTTTATTCTAGATACCGTTACACCTTATCTGTTACTGTCCTATATCTCAATAGCACAATTTAAAAGCATGCAGTAAAGTTATATGGGGTACCATTCCCTCCATATCGGAATCAGATAATTGTCTGTTGAATATCTGAAGGCATTGGAAGAAAAAAATCATATTTGATTGTGTACAACAGTTTGTGGCTTCTTTCGTGGATACTTGGATAGAAGTCCCATTTTATTGAATCTCATTTAATTTCAAGCATATCCCTGGGAATAGCATTCTCGTGATATTGTTGTACTCTATGGGATGTATTCGAATGTTACAGTTGTGTCTGTCTACCAAGATAACTTTTGCATGCGTATCTAGATGCCTGGGATTTGGGTTTTACGGTGTGAGGCACATAGACATACTCCTGCACCTGGTACTCATGCCCAAGTCCCATGTAACATAAGATTCTTTTCATTCGTTTGGGGAGCTGCATATATCATTCCCAAATTATAAATAGGAAATCACATAATAAGGGACCTTAAGATTCTCGGAGACAGCTGAAAAGCTGCTCAAACGAACAATATTTGCATGGAATGTATGTGTATTGGTTAATTCTGTTGCTTGTTGCTTCTAGTTGATCTCTTACTTCATCTTATATTTTGGCAAATCAGGTATCATATGGTTCAGAGTTAAGCAATCGTGGTCCAACATTTGACATGGATTTAACAGATTTTATGGATGGAGGGCAGCCAATATCTTTTCAGAAAGCAAAAGAATATTTTGCCCGAGATCCATCGCAGAGGTGGGTTACTTTCTTGCTTTTTATTTTTCAAATATATCTTACTTCATATCCTCTACTTATCTGGTTCCAACTTTAGATGGGCAGCATATGTTGCAGGTGCAATTCTGGTTTTAATGACAGAACTAGGCATGCGCTTCGAGAATAGTATCAGCATGCTGGTACATGTCTCTCCCTTTTCAGAAAGTATACCAAACTTAACTGTGCCTAATGCTAGGAAATCTTTTAGGCATCAACATCCATTTCTGTTGACAATCTATCAGTTTAATTATGTATACCTTGCATATTTACCAATGTTAAGCATGATGTTAATGTCACATTAGCACCCTTAATTTTGAGATGATTGAAAAAGGATCTATGGAGCAACGTTCACTTGCACAAACAACCAAGGACACCCTTCTCTTTCTAAATTGGACAGGTTCCAACTCTCGGCTTATACAATGCTTGGAGGTCATCCTCATGCATCCCAAAACTAGGAAACGAATTGAATTCAGAGGAAGATACGTTGTTTCCATACATGTGATACTTGATGGGGATTTTGATTCACCCCACCCAATGTTATGCACTCGGGTAAGGGGTGCGCTTATATATTGGCCGGAACCCTCAAACTTTAACTAGATTGTATACAGACTCCGGAAACAAGGGATCATAGTTTCTATGATTCTAGATCCATTTAGCTGAATAAAATTCTGTAGATAACACGAGTCTAAGAAACGACACTTTACTCATTTTATAGTAGTAACGCAACAAAATTTATGTACGATGCCAATGTTCCATGTAGTTTATAAAAAGTCTACAATGTGAAGTTTGGGACATGTATCCCAATCTTTTTAGGTGCCAAGTGTTCGTTATGGCTTCCATGTTCCAGGCTTCCTGCCTAATTGAGGAAAGGATACTTTTATATACTACACCATTTTGAGAGTGTCACTAGTCTAGTGCAAAGTTTAATTGTTATTTCATATGAGATAAATATCGCTTGCTATTTTCATAGACGGAATCGTCAAATTTTTAGTGAGGATGTACCATTGATAATGTAGCATACTTTTTTTTCTGTGAACTTCCAGGTTTCTTCAGCTGTCCCAGAAGGAAAAGGTGTATCTTCTTCTGCTTCTGTGGAGGTTGCTAGCATGTCTGCTATTGCTGCTGCTCATGGTGATTACAATAGTTCCACTACATCACTTTAAATTCTTTGATATTAGATTGCTTTGTTTGGTTAGCTACTTGATTGTTATTTCATGTTCTGCAATTTCATTTTGTTCCTTTTGGGGTTGCAAAGGTGGTTATGAGAATATGAAGAGCTTTGAACTTGGGGGGCATTTTCACTCTAAAATAGAGGGTGTTTTGTATATGAGCTTACAGATTCACAAATGATACTAGAGAACTAATTGAGTGGTACTTTCATATAACTCTTTGAAGGATTGGACATCAGCCCCAGGGAGCTTGCCTTGCTCTGCCAAAAGGTGGATCAATTTTGTTTGCTTTTCCCCCCACGTATCATTTCTAACAATTCATCTGCAAAGTTCATTTTCTAAGTTAACAAGTTATTTCATAGGTAGAGAATCATATAGTTGGAGCTCCGTGTGGTGTGATGGACCAGATGGCTTCAGCGTGTGGTGAAGCCAACAAACTTCTTGCTATGATTTGTCAGGTACGTGTCATTGCTAATCTTAGAACAGGTCTACTGAAGTTATTTTGATGAGAGGACTCTGGCCAAACTTTTGCGTGCTACCTATGCAGCCTGCTGAGGTAATAGGGCTTGTGGACATTCCTAATCATATACGATTTTGGGGAATCGATTCTGGAATACGACACAGGTACCTAAGTTGGTGTATTTGAGGAGTGATCACAAATAATTTCATTGATGCTTTACTTATTTTTAATTCTTTTACAACATTAGTATTTCCTTTATGCTGGTTTATTGTTGATAATTGAAAGGATTTACCTCTGAAACTTACTAATTATTTGTCCTCTTCGGATCCCAATTTTCTTCAGCAAAGCTTCCATGCTTCTCCATTCTTTTTGTTGTGCTATTCTTCTTCTTTTAGACGAAACTCTTATGACTAACTAGTGGCCCGCATGGCTCAACCTTGAATAATAACATTATTCACGGGCACGTTGAGAATCTATCTTTTCTTTTATTTCCGTTTCATTATGGTCTTTGTATTTCTTTTTTTTATGATCTTGAAGGCTCACACTGCATTAGTTTTGGACCTTTATTAAGAAAATTACTGCCTTCTACAAGAGTTCCTCCTCTATAGTTTGCTTGGGAGCAGAGGTCCAATAGGTCATTAACAATGCCGCCGTACAAAAGCTGAAGGGTATCACAATATTCGTCATAGCCAAACTTATTTTCTGCTCCATGTTTTGAATGAATATCATGTGCTTCTCAATGCATGTGTTATCCCCTTTCCTGCTCCACAGAAAGAGGAAAATGGTTATCCAGCTTACTTTTCTTCTCTTATTTTCTGATTTATACCCTCAACAACGGTGATAATTGGATATTTTTTTTTGCAGCATTGGTGGTGCAGACTATGGTTCTGTAAGAGTTGGGGCGTTTATGGGTCAAAAGATGATAAAGTCTGGTGCATGTGCACTACTTACCCAATCATCTTCTAGTGCAAACGGAAACACTGAAGAATTGGAAGAGGGTGCTGTTGAACTACTCCAAACAGAGGCTTCATTAGACTACTTGTGCAATCTGTCACCTCACAGGTCAAAATGTTAATCTTTTGGACATTGTTTCATTCATTTGACCGAATGCCAGAATGAAATGGTTATTTCGTTTGGAGTACCACCCATTCCCATGTTTGGTTAGCTAGAAAGCAATGGAATCCATATTCCAAGCGGCATCACCATTGATCTACATGCATTCAAGTGGGGTGCTCAAGAATATTTTCCACTTTTTTTCCTGATATGTGTTGTGACCAAAATACCTCATAATGAAAACAAAAACTGTTAGGATACCGCTAAACACATCTTTAACTCTTGGGACATCCTCTCTATCTGGTCCATGTTATCAAAAACGTACATTTGCACCAATATAATAAAGAAAGACTTGTTTTGGTGAAGCCAAGTTTGCTGAGGCCATGCAAAAACTGTTAGCAACAAAATATGCTTCTTCTTATATGATATTAAACAAAATGATAAAATAGTATCACAACATAAAGTTGCATCTTCGTTTTTAACAGACTTAGTATGCGCATGCTTTTTTCCGGTAACTTAGATCTATATTAGGAAGAACAACTGCCAAGAGGGAACCCCTCAAATTACAACCAAAACAAAGACAAACAACGTATACAAGATAACAAAGAAATCAGCATATTGAGAAACTATACAGCCAGGAATCAACCAATTTTTGCTAAGCAAAGAAGACAATCTGAAAACTTTGAGATTCCTGCTTTGACAAGTTTTGATCCTGACTTGTAATTTTATTTGACCAATGATAAAGGAAGGAGGTATTGGAATGCCTTCGAACATTTGATTATTTCTTTCTTGCGATAGGAAGTAAACAATAGCAGCTAGAGTTAGCCTTCTGAGATGCGCATGTTTAATGATAACCTTGTCAGTTACTCATCGTCATGTTTTGTGGCAGTTGGACTTCAAAGAAAGG
This sequence comes from Rhododendron henanense subsp. lingbaoense, assembly GCA_020567845.1. Taxonomy (NCBI): domain Eukaryota; kingdom Viridiplantae; phylum Streptophyta; class Magnoliopsida; order Ericales; family Ericaceae; genus Rhododendron; species Rhododendron henanense. The sequence continues at coordinate 8,317,305 of CM036313.1, forward strand.
GGGCCCAACATTTGGGAGTCGGTTTAATCTTGTCTTCCCTGTAGTTACAGTTATTAAATTACCTCAACCCGTAGAAATCATTTTCTTTCAAAGCCTGTTTTTTGATTCATTTGGAACATCCACTAAAGATAATGGGGATGGCAACGAAGAGTCAGAATAATGTCAATGACAATGCAGACTCTTTGTAATCAACCGATGATTCCATTTTGTTCCTTGAACTAGACTGGAATATTCTATTGAGAGAGAGAGAGAGAGAGAGAGAGAGAGAGAGATTCTTTCTATGCTCATCATACTAGGTGGTGGTGTTTTTTTTTTTTTTTGCAATGCTTGAAATTTGTTGATGCTATAATTTTATTGCTAGGAATTACGTTATTCTCCATATTTCTCTAACTACATAATTCCGAGTTGCAGGCGCCATGCGTGGGCCCCATTATCTAGTACTCCTAGCATTGGGGGACTCACTTTCCATGAGTGAAACTTCCCATTTCATCTCTCTCTACATATATATATATATATATATATATATATATATATACGGGGCGGTTCAAGAGACACCCAAAAAAAACACCTAAAAAAACACCTCATAGTATCAGAACGTGATTTTAAGGGTACCCGCGAGAAATCAGGTCATAATTTTTGCTAATTTGAAATGAGGACCTCTTATATATATGTCCCAACCAAACCAAACCGAGCCTTGTGTCCCAATCAATTGGGGTCGGCTATATGAATCCTGTTTTTCCATTGAGCTCTATCTAGGGCTACCTCTTCACTTAGACTTAGTAAGCCCAAGTCCTTCCGTATCACGGTATCCAGTGAGGGTGAAATGCATACGTATATGGGTAGCTAGCTAACGGAGTCCACACGTTGTGTGTGCAGCTCTGGATTTTGTAGACAAACATATTATATTTTGCAAATTGTGTTTAGTTAACTGTTAAAGACATATGGTTCAATGGATAAAGATCTAGCAATACAGTTATAACCTCGTGAAATACAAAAATATCAAATGTGTTGAGCAAATAAACAATTACGCTAGGTACTGTGTGTGTGTGTGTAATCCAATAGAATGTTTAAATCTAGTTGGAGGAGCAAATAGAATCATTTGTTCCCAATGTATTCATTGAGTTGCAGGAACTGATTAGAACTTCTATCTTTCCTTTTCTCACTCAAATGCTTATTTTACACTTACAACTAGTAGAATAGGATTTGCTATTCCTTTGTCATTCGACTTCACCCATACCAATCTCAATAACTTCACCTTTCCTATTTGTTTATTTATTAACTCCCTTTCATTTCCGCTTGTAATCTCTGTTTTAAAATTTATCTAAATCGAAAGATTATTCTCAACAATCTAAAGTTAAATATGGTATTTGAATTCTATTGTTCTTTGCTTTTGTATGTTGCAGATATGCAGCTCTTTACTTTAAAATGCTTCCAGATTCTATTCTTGGTGAGGCCTTTTTGAACCAATATTCTGATCATAGTGATCCAGTCACAATCATTGACAAAAAGCGCACTTATGGAGTTAGAGCAGCTGCAAGACATCCTATTTACGAGACTTTCAGAGTCAAGGTTTGTAATTCTATGTTGGGCACTTTTTTTGATGGTTGGCTTGGGCCATTGAATCTACATCGTGGGAGTTATTGCTCTATTTATCCTTGTTCACTTGAAAAGAATGTCAGGACAAACTATTTCCCAACAAATTCCAATAAATAAAGCAAGAAGGAAAGTCAAATTTTTTAATTTACAAACGTGCTTTGTTTTTCCATTTTAAATACCTTTACCGTTTGTTTATTTGAATTTCATTTAACACTATGAATCTATACATTACTTGTTTCTTGTTTTTGGTGAGAAGGGACAGTGTTGTGTCCACAACCGGACCATAAATGCTATTTGTTGTGAAATATGTAGTGGTGGAAGAATTTTTCAACAAGATGTATCAGAAGATGTAGCAAAACCTAACATCTCGATTTATCCTTTTGAGTCATTTTCCTCTCTTTCCTTGCCCATAGGCAACATTATATAATGTGTGACATAAAAGTTTTCTATCATTATATACCGTTGGAGCTTATTTCCTTAAAGTTCATTAACATAAATGCTGTTATACTTTTGTTTCTGGGCTTAGTTGCAGGAATCTCCCCCCGAGGGGGACGAATCAGCTTTAGAACCTCTTTTTGCGAACCACTAACCACCATCAGATTATTAAGAAACTAAGTCAAATTTATATTAGTATTTCGCACATACTTAATATTCGTTAATGTTAAAAATTATTTCGTCCAGTTGACATACAATCTCCTATATGTTTTCAGAGTTGAATGCATATGTTTGCAGTAAGCAAAAATGAAATCTATGTATTTACTTGCATGCCATACGGATGCTCCAGTAGGTGATCCCAATGTAATTGGACCAATTTCATAACAACTTAATCTTTTGGATATACTGATGATCTAGCAAGGTTTGTATCAGATCTGTGATTCAAAGAGTTTGTGGATTTGGATATTTGCAATGTTTTTGCTCCCACATGTTTGCTATTGTGATACCGTTCTTTGTATATTTGTCACCTTATTTGTCTATTTAGATGTCCACGTGCAAAGCACGGTCACAGACTCACACATGATAAGTAATATAGTAGGTTGGTTGATAGACATTGTTGAGTCCATTTCTTCAGAAATTACGCTTTTGGACAGCAAATCTAATTCTAGGAGTTTTTAGATTGAAGTCTCTATTTTTCTTTTTGTTCGAGGATATATCTTCTTGAACTTCGCTTGTTTGTTTGTTCCTTTCTAGTGTGAGTCAGTGTGCGATTTCCTTATGTTGGTCAGCATTACGTTTGTGCAAATTGTGATTGCTGATAATTAACGAGAATAATTTTAAAGGAGAGTGAACATTACCCTCCTTGTGATTGATGGAAATTGTGTGGGTCCTACCACAAACTAACTCATTATCATTATTACCAAAAAGTGTATTGATTCCGTGAACCCTACACAATTTCCACCAATCACAAGGAGGGTAATGTTTCTCATAAGGGTCCCTTCTCATAATTAACCTTTTAAAAAGGGAAATCACTTCTCGCCATGTAACCAGAAATGATTGGTCAAATACTCATAGCATATATCACGGTCATGGAGATCAAATTATTCATTGCAAGCCTGCAGTCCTGTGATCCACCTAATACTTCCACTCTGCATAATTCATAGCTGGAGGAGCATTCTGTGGTTCTAACCATCACAAATGAGGCTCACTCATAATTACCGAAATGTACAAGTGCTCTCAACTTCCTATGCATCATTGTGAAATGAGAACCATATAAATGCATAAAATAACTATAGTCTTCCTTGCTATTTTCCCTATCCATCATCCTCACTTCTAGGTATTGCATTTTGAGTTTGAACTTTTTGAAACTGATGTGGCTTACATATCATATGATATTTGTTGTGTAGGCCTTTAAAGCTCTATTAACTTCTGCTGCCTCAGATGAGCAACTAACTGCTCTTGGAGAATTGTTGTACCAGGTACTCTTCAAGTATTTAACTACTTAGGCTGACGCTTGTTACATTTCTTATCAAATTATTCTGCTATGAAGTCCAACAAATATGTTAGTACTTAGGAGGTTCCTTAAGTTCATGACAAGCACTGTGTTTTGAACGTGTCATAGGGTGTATCGTCTGAAACACATAACTAGTAGGTCCCTTAAGTTCATGAGAAGTGCTGTATTTGAACATGTCATAGGGTGCGTCGTCTGAAACCCAGTTATGTGCATCCAGTGGCGGAGCTAGGATTAAGAATCCCGGGGGGTCCATTGCGGAAAAAAATTTACTTACTAAATAAGTAAAAGAAAAAACTACCAATATACTTGCATTCCATAGTCAAAGGATAAGCCAAAAAATATTTTTCAAGATTGATTATCCATTAAAATAGAACAAAAGTAGTTTAATAATCTATCAAAGTGAAACCGACATGTTTTCAAATCTCGAAAATCATCTCGGATTGACTGACTCTAAAATAAATTGCATCACAATTTCCCTTTCTATGTATACAATCACTTGTCTGCTGAAATCAAACATTCAAACTGATTCAATTGAGCAATTTCAAGCTGATTCAATCAAAGAGCAACACAAAAAGCAACAGGAGTCACCAAGTTCGTAAGTCCTAAAAATGATGGAAGCAGAAGGGAGAGTTTGTTTTATTTGTTTAAGAGTAAAAGGGAATTTTTGTTTTTGTTTTGAAGGGGGGGGGGGGCACCGGGCCCCTTAATACCTCCGCCCCTATGTGCATCTTTTGTGGATGAAATTTTTACAGTTGTTATCATTCACAGTTTTGGATCAAAGCCTTGATTAACTTTGTATCCCAAAATGAGAATGCATTTTGTGTCTCCAGAGCGGATGTTAGTGGCAGCTCTGCATCAAAAATCTTTTAACCTGCATTTATCCATTCACAACCAAGTTCTACAATCATGCTTTTGGGACTACGGAACAGTTTTTGTGGTTGAAATTTTCAAAAGGAACCTAAAACATGAAGGCAAAATTGATGGTAGCTGTTGTTGTTGATGCACTACTTTGGTCTGCAGTGTCACTACAGTTACAGTGCTTGTGGACTTGGCTCGGATGGGACAGACAGGCTTGTCCAATTAGTACAGCAAATGCAACACAAGAAAAACTCCAACAATGAAGACGGAACTTTATATGGAGCAAAGATCACTGGTGGTGGATCCGGTGGGACAGTTTGTGTCATTGGCAGGAATTGTCTTCGGAGCAGCCAACAGATTCTTGAGGTAAGTTTACACATTTTACTCAAAAAGAATTTGTAAAGACATGTTATTCTATCAGATGTTCTACATGCTTTACTGAAGGTTATTGGTCTGAAAACATCTTTTTAGTTATTTCATGCATGTGTAACCCCAGAAAGGTGTTTACTCAAATAAATAAATAAATCAGAAAGGTGTGGTTTTAGTCGATGTATTAGGAAAGCTTCCTTCACAAGGTTAACTCTGAGGTGAAATACATTATACCTGATGCTATATTTAGTACAGTTTATAAAATAGTCTCTTGTACTGCTATATTGAAAGGCCTATGGTAAACTTTAGCCAAACTTTGTGTAGCCTAAAAAAAATGATTTCTGATTACCGTCAAATATTTTTGTAACTAGTCAATAATTCCTAACATTTTGTTGTGTACCACACACTCATTCGTAATTGACCAGAATAATACGTGACAAATGCCAGTAAAAGTCGTAACAAATTAACCGAAAACATGTTTTACTAATCGAACAATAACAAATGGATAACACACACATGAACTATAAAATTCGTAAATAACCATAAAATTTGTACTTACCATAAATATGCATAAGTTCACTTTTTTACGTTACATTCTTATTCGCAACTACACCAGGAAAAAACGTAACATGAATCAAAATACTTGTACTAAATGAAAAAAAAAGTATATCACATCAATATGGTACACACTGTGTGTACCATAGCTTTCTCCATATTGCTGTATATCTAAATAGTCCATAGAACCAATTGCTATAAAGAAAAGGCATTCTCTGGTATCTACAAAACTCTAATTATTGCTTTCTATAAATTAGTGCCATTCAATTTAGACAAGTGGTGAGCAATCTCATTCATACACACTACTTGGTAACCATAGCTTGGATTTTTCTACCTCAACTGCCCAGATACCTTTGCCCTAACTCGCGAGTACCCTTCACGGTGATGCCCCTCATTCGTGGTATTTTTTTTCGTATCTCGTAATCAAAAGTTTGAGGTTGAATTAGTAAAAATATGTTAAATGATAAAATAGATACAAATTTATCATCAACCTGATGGCTTTTCGTATATTGAAGGCAATTCACCACAGTACTTTGGAATCCTATTAAACATGTCTTTCTCGAGGCTAGGAGAATGAGAAGTCAAAGAAGATGTGAGGAGACTATAAAGAGATTTGGTAGACCTGGTTGGTGATATAGAATTAGAGCAATGTGAAGGAGTTAAATAAGTATCAACGTCAAGGAGCTACTAGGGAAAATAAGTACTGAATCCATAGATAAAGTTAGTAGTTCTTTTCTAAAGCTTAGTGTTGCAGTTTTGCAAAACACCTTCACAACCATGGATAAATTGCTCTCATTCATTCCTATCTCCACCCAAGAGCGCCGTGTACCTCACTGTAGGTGTCGATTTATTGGGTGGGTGTTTTTATTCTTCATCCCTTGCCAGACATTGCTGTAATCTCTGTAAGTGTCTTTTAGTTCAATTTGCAACAATTGGAGCACTACTTTGTGAGCGAGCTTTGTTATTCGTATTCATTAGTACATATCTTGTGGGACATAATGGCCTCTTTGCGTTTTGAATATGCACAGATTCAGCAGAGATACAAAGGTGCCACTGGCTACATGCCATTTCTTTTCGAAGGTTCGTCTCCAGGTGCCGGGAAGTTTGGGTATCTAAGGATTCGTCGCCGTCACCCTCCTAATTTTAATTGAATCTATTGCTAAGAAGAATGTTTATCCCATTGGAGAATGATATCTTATTATTCTGGTCTCCTTTTTGGGTGCCAGTTCTGAAATAAATGTTGAGCATATCACAGTTGTGAATATTCAAATAAAGGTTGGTACTTTCCCTCCTTTTGCTGGTTTGTTAGGTAAATCAGCACCAACTTCATTGCTTACAAATGTTTGCAACAAGGAAAGGCATATAGACTTGGGAGCCACTTCCATCGATACGTCGATGCTAAAAACAAACCGAGCATTCTTTGCTAGGTGATGGAGTACTCAATTAACAGCAGTGTGCGCATCAGTTGTTACTCCACTTCTCTAAAATTGAAGCAATATCTCGTATCCTCTACGACACTACTAAGCTGACAAAGCACATGATGCGCCGCTGGTGGCTTGATGACATCCCATTGTGTCCTGTTCCAAAATAGGAATAGGATACTCTCCGGTTCCCATAAAGGGACTGGACAGTTCTGGTGATGTGTGATAAATATGAATTTTTGTCTTCTCTAGTTCTCTCCAAGGAGATGGAAGCCATCCCTGATGTATGTGTTTTCTTTTTCTCTGACTGGAAACTATCCCAATCTTTGGCAAAAAAAAAAAGTTCCCAGCCATGGAAAAAACAGATTAAGGGGAGAGGGGTGACGAATCACCCTCTCTGGACGATTACCATATTGCTCACAGTAATGGATAACAGAGTACGATGCGGATCTTTTTCTTTTTTCCTTTTTCATGGATCAAGATACAGATCTAAACTATTCAGCGTTCTACCGTTGTTTTCAAACTATTTATAAAATTACCGTTGTTTTAGAGTTCTTAGAAGTTAATTCACTTCTCATTCTCAACCTGAGAAGTCGTATGGGATTCCATCCAACGTGTCATTGTCCACCGTAGCAGTGGTGCCAGCGTGTCTAACAATACTTCTCATATTGGATGTGAGAGTCCTCTCCTCTTAAACCTGAGAAGTTTAAAACAACGATAATTTTTACAAATACTTTGAAAACAAAGAATAGTTTAGAAAAACTATGGTACTTTCATAAAAAAAAAAATCGGGGTCGGACTTGGGGACTCTCTCTCTAACCTCTCTTTAGGTTGGAGAGAGAGAGAGACTCTCAAAAACTCTCCTTCCTCAATTTTGTTCTCCCATCCGGTATTAAAACCAAGTGCCAATTTATCCCAAAAGGATCCACTCGACTCTAGCATATGCTTTGCTCATGTCAAGATTAAGAGCCACATGACCTACGCTACCCCAAGTTTTGCACTTGAGATTGTTACTGAATGATTAGGTGACCAACCTGACACAAAGGCCCATTGGGATTCAGAATATACACAAGGGAGAACAAGTTCAAGCCTAGTAGCAACAACTTCAGAAATTAACTTGTAAATGCCATTACACAAACTAATAAGCCTAAATTAAGTGACAATTCAGAATTTATCACGTCACGGTCTTGGCACGCCAAGCAAGCATTCTAGTATCCTTCCATTGATCTTGACATGTAGAATCTAGAAAGCATGAAGAGTAAATGTATCCTGAACCGTTCACTTCATATAGCTCGACACGTAGAACAACCCCATAGAAAATCAAGTTGATCGAATATTGGTAACCTCATGAATGAATAACGTTTTCAAGCCTGATTTTTTGAACAATAATAATAGCTTTGTATGAACGTGTTTTTTGCTCACTGAGTTTTCGACTTAATTTTTTTACATGGTTGTCTTACACGTCAAGCTCTACAAAACGAGTGGTTTGGATTACGTTCTGAGGCTTGAGACAGTGCCTCAAGACATAGCAGGCCCCTGGTTCCTACAATGTTACGTTACTTTGAACATCAATTTTCCATTCACTTTAGTCATCAGTTAATAGTGCTTCAAAAAATGGACCATCCTGTTAATAGGTTACAAATTAGGTACCAACGGGGACGTGCTGGATATGAGGAGATGCAGGGACAAGTGCGTGTTACGATTCTTGGACGAAACTGCCCAATGGTTGAATCAGGAGAATCAGAAGTAGGAGCGGGTGGGATCGTCACCGGATATAGGTTGAACTGATTAATTTCTCAAGAATGAGAATTGGAACCAGAAAAAAGATATCGTATCTAAGCTAAAAATGGTGTTCATATACCAATTTATAGAGTACGGTATTTGAAGTGTTCTGTCTAGTTCTTTATACGTTCAAAGAGGATAGAAAACATGAAAAGGGATGAAAAGATCGAGTGAAAGAGTGTACAAAAGAGACCAAGTTCTTTTCTTTTTTCGTTTTTTTACGCGTATTGATAAGAGAATTATGTTCAAAGATCAATTTTTACCTTAGGCAAATTCTCTCTGACTTGGGCACATTTGTGACATTTTTTTTTGTACCGAGCATTGAGTTACGGCCAGTTTTATTTGCAACTCACAATTGCCAATTACAACCCATTAGAAAAACTAATAAATTTTAGGACAAAAATATCCTCATGTAGAATGACAATTTTGTCCCTACAATTACTATATACAACCCACTCACCTAAAAAACTACTCCTTTAACAACCCACTCCTTCATCTCCTTCCTTCTTCGACCATAAACCGTTTATCTTCCTCCCTCCTCCTACACTACGAAATACGAATCACTCCCGTACTCCTTTTCTCATCTCTTCCTCAATGAAAAACCAACTAATAGAACACTCTACTCTCCTCCCATTTAAGAAATGGATTGGGGGTTGGGAATAGAATTGGACTTGGGTAACTCCTGAGAAGTTTTTTATTTTATTTTTGCTAATATTGTACTCCACATCAGCGGAAGTTAGTTGAAAGTTAGTAGGTTAGTCTATAAAAGATTTCAGAATTTATCTATAATTCTGAACCCCAAATGTCTACGATAAAGCTCGAATCCTGACTTTCCACGAGGAGAAAGACCAGAAAATACCAACAGGGCTAAAGCACATCGGCAAACACTAACCCAAAATTTCTAACGTGCCAAACACTTTTTGTATTTTATTACTAGTACTTGGGCCAGGTTTTCGTGCCCTACGGACTACGGCGCAACGTGCTCTCTCACTCACCCCAATGGTCACTCTCTCTCTCTAAGTTCCATCATTGCCCTAGTCGTCATATATACTGCTTTCTCTTTTCAAAAAAAAATAAAAAAAAAATAAAAAATATATATATATATATATATATACACGTACACGGGACGGTTTAAGGGACACTAAAATAAACACCTAAAAAAACACCCCAAATCTCAATCTCATAGTTCCCAATCAAAATTTTATGATCCGAACCGTTCAATATGTGCAGAATGTGATTTTAAGGGTGCCCGCGAGAAATTAGCAAAACATATGACCGGGAAGTGCTTATTTTGAGCAGTTTTTAATTGAACCGTTCATTAAATCTAAGTTAAAAACTGCTCAGATCAATCCTTTTTCGGTCATTTTTTTTGCTAATTTCTTGCGAGTACCCTTAAAATCACGTTCTGATCGCATTGAGCGGGTCGGATCATCAAAATTTGATCGAAAACTATGAGGTGTTTTTTTAGGTGTCTAATTAGTTGTTTCCGGAACCGCCCCGGTATATATATATACTGCTTTCAAAATATGCAAATAGTTATATTTCTTCTTTCAAATAATTTGCAGAACCCTCAAGTCTTGACTGCTGGAAGAAGACAAATACTAGTGATCAGGTATTCTATTGGGATTTTCAGATATCGCGAGTTGTTGTGCATGCCATAGTTATCTTGAATTAATGGTGCGATTCTTGAATCGTTGTGTATTGTGATGTGAAAGAAGCGTTAAGATTTGATAACATGTACTTTTTTGAGATGCTTATTCGTGGTTGCTTTTCTTGTCTTTTTAGTACTTTTCGCCTGTGTTTTCATGCTATAATGGAGTACTTTAGGCTTTGTTTGGAACCTATGAAAAGGAAAATAAAGAAAAGGAAAATAAAAAGGAAGGAAAATGAGAAGAAAATAAGAGGGAAAATTTACTATTCACTGTACTTGAAATCTTTATTTTCTTCTCTGTTTCTCTTTTAACCAAACAATAGGAGAGAAAATTCTTTAATTTTCCTGAGTTCCAAACAGAGATTGTAGTTATTTTATTTTGTGCGCATCGCAAAAAAAATAAAAGATCATTAATCTAGGTCAAACTCATCCGTAATTGCAAGTATCGGATGAGTATCTGAAATAAAACTATAGAAAATCATACTTTTGTGATATGTATTTGCAAGTATCGGAGGAGTATCTAGAAGCATCTGTGCTTCATAGTATGTTGATTTATACTGTAACTAATGATACCTCATTCTCCTAAATTTTATCATTCTGCAAGTTAACATTAGTAACCTTGACATTAATTGCTTACGTTTGATGATGACTCGCGTTCTTGGGGTTGTTATCAGGAGGAGCTAAGGAGAATTGTGCAGTGACCAGAAAGGAAGATAGGTGAAACCTCCACTCAATGAACAATGCCAGATCATACGGTAGGCTCTATGTGCTATCATGGTATAACTTGAGTACCGCAGTGGCGTTGCTATCGATCCTTTTTCGTGTAATATTTTAACTGTTTCATTCAACACATGTTATGTTTTCAATACATAGCAACAAAAATAGATTCCTGGTGAACTTCGAAGTTTGTATGAGAAACATAATTATGCATGTTTATGTAAATTGCTAAGAAAAGCCTATATCGAGCACAAGGTGGATTTCAGATTTTACATCCATGTTTCAGGCAACTTGGAGCCTTAGGTTCTGTTTTCTTTTTGTTTACAAGTACAAACAAAATTTCAGCATGTAGAGGAACCATCAATCAATTTGGTGATATGGAATGCATTTTTGAATTTTTTGAAGTGATGCCATATGAAAGTGTATCCAGCCTGTAGTTAAAGGTTTTCGCATAAGGCCTAAGCGAATGCTATATTTGATGCAAAACCATGCTTAATGTCTCAGCCCTACCACTTGGGAACTCAAACGATGAGGGGAATGGGGACCAATGGAATTAGCTATTAATATAGAAGACCTCTTTTTCATTCATGAAGTTGGGATACAACCTCTGAGCTGTAGCTCTTATTTCCACCAAATAGTCTCCTTCATACACTTTTATCTTAGAGATTTTGTTTTCATTTTTTTTTCCCACAAACGAACCCTAGATGGTGGTGCATCAGGTTGTTTTGGGCGAGTTTTGTAGCTGTAGGCCCAGAGTTTCAGTATACTTACCAAATGACGCCGAGGTGGTGGTGATGTTTTTAGTGGCGGTCTTACCCATCAGTGAGGTATGGTCAATGAGTTATCTTCATGGGGGTTTTATTAGTTGGGGTTTGCGACTGGTTTGACTGCGTCGGGTATGCGCTACGGTAATCACTAGTCAGTTAGGGAGGGAGTAATGAATACATCACCCCAATTGACAAACCTTGCAAACTATAAGTGACTTATAACTTATAAGTGATGGGAGTTCCTTGGTGCTTCTTTATAGAAGAATCAACTGATTCAAACATCATCAAATGTTTGGATCTGTCTATGTATTAGTCTAGATGGCCTCAGTGTCTTAGTAATGATCTTTTTTGGCAATTAAAATTGGGACATAAGTTCTAATTCAAAGGTTCTATGTGTTGACTTTGGGGCATGGTGGCTCCCCTCTTCATCAATTACACATGGGTTTGCCTCACACATGGAGTGTCCAAACAAGTGGACAGCTTGGTGCTATCCATTCCCATCCACCGTACTAATTTTGTCTCTAATAATGCATTGAGCCATGGCTATAGCTTAGGCCTTGTGTAGTTTGCATCTGGAAATAGAGATACCAGTGAGGATCAGTTGTAGCAGCAATGTGGGAGATACTGTGAGAGTGTGGTGGGGTGAGAGACCTCTCTGTAAAGCTTCCATTGTCTGAACAATTGCTCCGGTTTACCTCCGTGGAGTACCCGAGTTTGGGAAACCACGTAAATACTTCGTGTATCTGTGTTTGGTGTGTTTGTGTTTGTTGGTTTCGATCCCTTTGGGCACAACACTACTGTGCTTTTGTGATTTCATTATATTGAAAACAATTTTTCCCGTACCATATGATGTGGGTTTAGCTATAGCAGCAGGTTGTGTGGGCAAGTTCCGTAGCTATAGGACCTAAGTTCCAATATCCTCTGCCATATGATGCCGAGGTGGATGGTGTTGGACATATTCGTAGCAGCATATGCATGCATACATACATACATATACATACATATTTGCATACATAATATGATGATATATGCAAGCATCTATATACATATACATACATACATATATATATATATTATGTAAGTATATTACCGCTTATGTGCTAGCATCCATATGTGTGTTTATATTATTAAGTAGGAATTAATTCTGTTTCCATTGGTTGCTGGCTTTTGGTGGATTATGGTTAGTGTAGTAGTGTTCGCATTTTTGATTTTACAATGCAAGTATGCATAAAAATATATACATATATGTGCAGCTATATTTGCCATGTCCACGGCAGTGTACATGTCCCCCTTTGTTTTTTAATTTTTTTTTTTGTGTCCGTATCCTTGTCCGTATCCGTGCTTCATAGCCTTAATATCTGATCAATGACCTTTTCCGTGACCTTATGCTTTTTTAATAGCTAAAGCAATAGTTTTTTAAACTACATGATAATGAAAATTTATGTACTAAACGTGAGATGCTGTTGTGCGCATTAGAAGGAGGTGGCCGATTCAATGAAGGTCTTTATTTCGAACTATTCTCGAAACAACAAAATCTAAGGGGAATTGATGGAGCATGTCTTTGAGTATATTTGTGTTGAGGCAATTACGATTTACGAGGAGAGCTAAAACTTTGGGAACTAGAAATCTACAATAAAATGTTAATGTCATCAAAAATTTCTTCACTTGTAGAGCCAATTATTCCTATTTCCGGAGATATTCGTAAATTGTTATTACGGTTGACGGATTCTTGAATGGAAGAGAATTAGAGAACATATGGGAATAGGAAAAGAAAAAAGGTTATCATTTATTCATAATAGGAGTATGTTATTTCAAGAGTAGCTCTTATTACTAGAAACGCTTTAAGAAAGTAAGGAGGGTTGGAGCATTTTAAAAACGGGTGGCGATGCCTCTGGCATGGACACTATTGGTGTTATGGGCCCTAGGGGTGTTGGGGTGGGGTCATTACTGGTGATGGTGTCGGTGCTGGCTCGGGTGGGGACGTCGGCGTCTTTCAGTGCTTGTGGTGTTTATGTTTGTGACCAGGTGAGGACGGTGTTGGTGCCTCTGGGCTTGTTGGTGTTGGTGCAGGTGCCTTGTGTTGTTTATGTTTGTGGCCCTTCGAATTATGCTTAGCTTCTGGTTCCTCATCCAAGGATGGTGCCGCTGATGGTTCTTCATGGTTTGATTGACTATCAAACCAAGCAGAATCAGCAGTTAGATCTGATAGTTGCTCGTCATCGGCAAAAGAGAGGTTGGTGAGAGCAGCTAGCCAAAGGAAAAACACTAGTAAACATGCAACAGTACTTTTCATCTTTAGGATGTGGGTTGTGGAGGGTTAAGACTTTGATGCCCTTTTTACAGGGAGCATGTGAACCTCTAACTTTATTTACATGACACATCTACAAGAGTTCTTGGCCATGATGGTGGATCCCACAAGATTTGATATTGAAATTGGTTCAGGTGCAGGTCAAACTTGTTCATTTAATATTACAACGTAATTAAATCTTGACAATCCCTATCGAATTTTTTAGATTCTATATCTTTAGTTCCTAATGTTTTCCCCCAGTCTAGAATGCTTAAAATTAAAAGTTCCAGTACTGTTTTTGAACCCTGCTACATAAATAATTGAAAGCGCATTGTTAATCTAAGTAGTCCTCAATGACTAATGCTCACAAACTCTATTATAATGCTTATGGGGTTTTTTGATGACTACGGATTTTTTATATTCAGCTAAATATTGTGATCGAACTCTAGTAATAAAGAGGTATTGGTTCCATGTATAATTCGAAGGCAATGCCCCGTATTTAATGAAGATAGTTAATGAAGTTTTTTGATTCGTAGATTTAAAATCTATGAGAATCCGGTAGAGGATTAATCCCATCCCCATCTTAGGCTAGCGTTGTTTGTGCAATTGTGAGGAGAGAGAAAAATTTAATACCTAGAAAACAAAGATTATCCCCATCCAAGTCAGTTGTGATTTGTGGTTAGAGTTATTATTGTAATTTTCCGAACATAGGTATTGTGATCTTAGTTTTGAAGTGTTTTGTCCAACCTTGAACTATTTCTTTGGTAATTTTTTTGACCATTGTGTCGTGGGCTCTAAGGAGCACATATGCGGACTTAGGAAAAGAAACACGTATGGGACACCAATTTTGAAAAAAAATATAAATACTAACCGACGGGGGATGACAAAAAATAGGTATATATATATGTCGAAACTTATATTGTGTATTTGTCTACATATATGTATCTGTGGTGATTTTTACCTTTTATTCTTTAAACACGATAATTTAAGTCCAAATGTAAGTTTTGAAAATTATAATGGACCTATATCGTGTGCCCACTTGTGTCTAACTAGAGATACATGTGTGCTGACATTTCCCTTACCTAAGGTGGATACAATTAAATTGGAAAAGCAGGAATGTCCCATATTTTTCGCGATGTGTCCAAAACTGATCTGATGACCTCCAAGGGTCAATTATTGGACTTAACCCTGGCTGTGTACTTCAACCCTTCCCCAGACCCTGCAATGGCAGGAGCCTCGTGTACTGGGTTTGCCCTTTTACCCTGCTAAAACCCCGACTCCATGTACTCAGTATTCAAAACCTAGACCTTATTTGAGATGTGCAATAAAGTTCAAGGATTATCTTATTTTAAGCACGGTTTGGTTAACTCTAAAAGCCAAGGTTAAGGTAATGTATCTTCAACACGGGTCAATACGAAGTAGGCCGTTTATGTAAAAAAAATCCTCAACAAGCTAATTAGATGAATCTAGCCCTGTGATTCGATCACAATCGTCTTCCAAAAGATGGACAGAGTTTTATTTGTGATGATAAACTGTGAACGTTTGAATTTTATGCAATTAAATGGCTATGGTTATCCGATTAGTTTAATTTTTCGCATGAATGATATTCTGGTTAGGTTCTACCAAATGATGAGGTCTAATGATTAAAGTGGGCCCACTATTGGAGAAAAACTCCATTACAATATTGATACTAGCTAGTAATACTGCATCGTCATTGACAAGTGGTATCAACATCCAACAATAAGACTACATCTAGGATAGTGAACTCTAACCACTACATCTGCATAGGGGGTTGGCTATGAAAACCTGGAACGTTACATTGGATAGTGATATCATGCGTCAATGATGATGTAGTATCGCCGGCATCGATATCTCATGAATCACAACGAAACAAATTGTCTTTATGGCAGAAAACAGGGAATATAATAGCTAGAGAGTTTTGTCCAATAGCCTCCAAAGCCTAGCTTTTGATATCATGTCAAAACATCTAAGTGAAAACTGATAGGCTAAGACTTCTTGAATTAATAATTGCATGTACTTCTTGAATTTTCTATGTGAAATAGAATATGGCATGTTAGTTGACAAGAAAAGTAGCTTTCATTTATTTTAAATCTAGAATTGAAATTAATTCTTATAGAGGACCAACATTCAATTTTGTCATGTCAAGAATTTTTAGATTTTCCAAAGTGAAGTCATATCAGAGTGATATCCTCCTGGAATTTAAAGGTTCTGCAGAAGGCCTAACCTTTGAAATGGTCATTGAGTTTTTTGTGAACGGGACCCTATATTTGATGAAAACCCATAGCTTAATGTCTCAAGCTTAGCTCTTCAAAAATCAAACAATAAAGGATATGGCTGTTATCAACAAGGAAAATTGTTACTATTATGAGTATTATGTTTGTTAGAGCTTGTCCCACAATGGTTAATTATAACCTCCAAAAACTAGTATATAAGCCTTGATGGCCTCTCCACTCATTGCAAGTTGGTTATGAGTTTGATGTTTTAACACGGTATTAGAGCTAGGCTTTGGAGGGTTTTGGCCAAGACTCTCTTATTGTTTGCCACGTTGTTTGTGTCATAAGTGCACTTTGTTTCATTGTGCTCCCAATTTTATGGATCTTTTGTTTACCTCCACGTGTTGGGGATTGTAAGAGCTTGTCCAACATTGATTAATTATAAGCTCCACAAACTAGTATATGAGTCCGAGCGGCCCCTCTAATCATTGCCAATTGGTTTCGAGCAGTGATTTAAGAAGTGTGCTTAAGCGCGAAGAGGACGAGGTGCGGGTATGGCGCTTAAATGTGTAGAAGCGTAGCGCGGGTGGCGAAGTGTAGGTGAAGCGCGAAAAGTGCGTGCTTCGGGACAAAGCCTAAGGCGCATGAAGTATGCTTAACCATTAACTGTAAGAAATTTGTGAATTTAATCAGGGCTGTACATTTTTTTAAGTGTATCTACCTCTAATTGATATCCAACGCATGAGATCAAAGTTTTTAATGAGACCAATGCACCAGATAACAGGTTTTATAAAAAGCCCTAATAGTTGAATAGGATCTTCCACTGGAACTTCTTCTCCTCTTCGACTGCACTGGCCTTTCCTTTGACTGAATCAACTCTTTTTCTGCGATGCTTCCTTCATTTAGACTGCAATTAGCCTAGTATTACCTCATCATGTTTCTAATTTTTAAAGCTACACATTCAAACTTCAAAGATTAGTTTTGATGGATGTATAGTATGTTCTTTTTTACTTATTTATATGGTTATTTGAATGTAATGTATGATTATTGACGTTTTACCTTTTTGGACTTCAAAATATCGTACTTAGCTTATTACGTATGCTTAGGCCGAAAGTTCCAGTATCCTCTACCATTTGACGCCTAAATGCATTGTGGAGTTCTTCGTAGCAACGGTCTTATACCCGCCGATAAAAAAAAAAAAATTGTCTTATATGTCTTTGAGATATGGTCAGTGACTATTCTTGATAAGGTTAGTCCACCGGTGTCTATGACGGAAAGGGTTGGGTATGTCATATGTGCTACCGTAGTCAGCAAGGGTGGGAGAAATGAAAAACATAATTCCAAGGAGCAAGACTGTCAGGTATTCAACATGCATCTTTGCTATGTTGGAGCCTTGAAAACGATACAGGACTCGTAAATGGGGGTAGTCCCTTGGTGCTCTTTTATAGAGAAGTAGACGGATTGGACATGAGGTTTTGGAGTTTTTAACTGCTAGGGTAGATGGCCTTAACGTCTTAGTAGTGATCTTATCGGCAACTAAAACGGGCAATTAAGTCAACATCTAGTCTAATGTAACAGAACCCAAATCTTCTCCAATCATTGGGGGTATGGGCAGGGGATGATTGGAGACAGACATAACCTTTGGCAATATATGCACAAAGTGGCTGCTGTTAGAATACCATTGAAACAGTGGCCCCCTTAGACCTCCAAGAACCGAGGAGCTAAAGGGACGTTTTGCTGCAGTACCATGCTCCCAAATCAAAGTCGAAAGCCATCAGAGAGGGCAGGCCTAGACAATGTTCTAAAAAGCGCTTGGCGCTAGGCAGGCGGCCGACCACCTTCAAGCTTCGAGACCTATTAATCGCCTTTTAGCAATTAGTCGGGTTTTTTTTAATTTTAAATATTATGCAACCTCCCTACCATTAATAATCACATATTTCCTAGTTGATGTGATATATCTTCTCTCCCAAAAAATTTCCTAGTTCTCTTTGGCTATTGGATACTCAATATTAACACTTCTAAATGGTAACAGTTCTCTACAATTCAAATATAGAGACATAGAAACTAGGTACTACCAAATAACTAGTCAATCCATAATGAGAAGTTCAATGTTCATAGTTCAAACCAAATGAAACCAAGTACGAAATTACTAGTCAATTACAAAGTGCAATGTTCAAACCAAATGAAACCAAATACGGAATTATTAGTCAATTACTCCTCCTCCTCTTCTCCATATCCATCCATAACTCCGTCTCCATCGGACTCACACTCAAAATCGCCGTTTAATCGATTAATCGCTGTTTAATTGCCGATTAACCGATTAATCGCCGCCAAATCCCGATTAATCTCGAGACCGCCTAATTCAAACGCCCAGGCATTAATCTGATCGGAGAGGCCATAAAACCGATTAATCGCCCATTAATCGGCGATTAAACCCGATTTTTAGAACACTGGGCCTAGAGACCCAAATCAATTTCTGTGCACAGTACCATGCTTTCTTCATTCTAGTATAATGAGGACAACAAAACTAAACATCGGATGCTGTTGTGCGTATTAGAAGGAGTTGGCCAATATTCAATGAAGGTCTTTATTTCGAACTGTTCTCGAAACAACGAAATCTAAGGGAAATTTATGGAGCATGTCTTCGAGTATATTTGTGTTGAGGCAATTATGATTTATGATTTACGAGGAGAGCCAAAACTTGGTAACTAGAAATCTATAATAAAATATTAATGCCATAAAAATTTTCGTTGCCTGTAGTGCCAATTATTCCTATTTTCGAAGATATTTGTAAATTTATATGACCGATTCGTCATTGGCAGAGAATTAGAGAACACATGGGAATAGGAAAAGATAAAAAGTTTATCATTTATTCATAACAGGAGTATGGTATTTCAAGAGTAGCTCTTATTACTTGAGACGCTTTAAGAAAGTAAGGAGGGTTGGAGCATTTTAACAACGGGTGTCGATGCCTGTGGCATGGACACTGATGGTGTTATAGGCCCTAGGGGTGTTGGGGTGGGGTCATTGCCGGTGATGGTGTCGGTGCTGGCTTGGGTGGAGACGTCGGCGTCTTTCGGTGCTTGTGGTGTTTATGCTTATGCTTGTGACCAGGTGAGGAAGGTGTCGGTGCCTCTGGGCTAGTTGGTGCAGGTGCCTTGTGTGGTTTATGCTTAGCTTCTTTTTCCTTATCCAAGGATGGTGCCGCCAATGGTTCTTCATGGTTTGATTGACTATCAAACCAAGCAGAATCAACAGTTAGATCTGATAGCTGCTCGTCATCAGCAAAACAGAAGTTGGTGAGAGCAGCTAGCCAAAGGCAAAGTACTAGAAAACATGCAACAGTTTTCATCTTTAGGATGTGGGTTGTAGAGGTTTAAGACTTGGATGCCCTTTTTATAGGGAAGATTTGAACCTGGAACTTAATTCACATGACATCTACAACTATCTCTCTGGCTTTTGTACCATGCAAGACTTGTTGGTATCATTAAAATTGGTGTAGGTGCATTTGAAACTTATTTGCCAGTTAACCTAATGTGATCCTAGTGCATTTAATGTTACAATGTAATCAGATCATGACAATCCTTAATAGATTTTTTACTGATCCTAACATTTCAAATCCACAGTGGAAATCGATTATTTCTCCTTCGTAGATCCCAATGCTTTCCCCAGTCTAGGATGCGTAAGATCAAAAGTTTTCGTACCGTTTTTTTCACTCTGCAATTACATAACTAAAGTGCATTTTTAACAAAAGTAGTCGTCGATCACTATTGATGAAGTTCATAGTTTTATGCTTATCTGGTTTTTTAATACGTTCAAATTTTAAATTCTGCTAAATATTGTGATTGAAAATTAGAAATCAAGAGGTATTGGTTCGTATGATAATTAGAAGGCAGTGTCTTTAATGTGTAGATATTGTGAATCAACAAAGTCTAAGGGACTCTCATACAGGATTTATCAAATCTTAGACTAGTGTTGTTTGGGCAATTGTGACAAGGGTAAACATTTAATGGGTAGAAAACAAGATTATCCCCATTTATTATCAAATCTTAGACTAGTGGTTAGAGTTATTATTGTAATTTTCTACCCATGGGTACGCTGATCTTCATTTTGAAGACTTTGTCGAACCTTGAAACATTTTTTCGTACTTTTTTCCGGACTTGGTAGTCGTGACCTCTAAGAAGCACACATATACGGACTTAGGACAGGAAACAAGTATAGAGATAGGAACATGATAGGGATGGAAAAAATAAGTATGTGTAGTTTGATATACCCATTTTGGAGTCCCGCGTAAATGATCGGAGCCATTCAATTTGTTTAAAACATGTTTTCAAGAGTTTCCATAAAAAGTTAACTCCTATGCAGTAAGGGCTGGATCAGTATTTGTCCCTAAACCTGACAGGAAAAAACTAAATGAATTGATCAAGTCCTTACCAACATCAGAACGAGTTGATTTTTTTACAAAAACTCTTAAAACCTTGTTTTAAACAAATTGAATGGCTCCGATTATTAGCTTGGGGGCTATGATTACATTTTGTGTCAAAAGTTGTGTTAAATGTTATGTCCCTTGAACCGCCCGTATACACGGTTCACATTGGGATCGTAACGAAACAAGATGCACTTATGGCGCATACAACACGGGGCAACAAATCAAGAGAGTCTTGTTCAAAAGCCTCCGAAAGTCTAGCTCTGCTTCCATGTCAAAACATCCAACTCAAAATCAATTGGCAATGAGTGGAGAGTCTGCCAGGCTCATAAACTAGATTTGGAGGTTATAATTAACCAATGTGGGACAAGCTAACACTTCTTGATTTTTTATTTTATGTGAAATAGAATTAGTTTACATCTAGAATCGAAACTTGAACAACATTCAATTTAGTTTATGTAAAGAATTATTTCAATTTTTTGAAGGGATGTTGTATTACGGTGATATCCTCCTAGAATTTAAAGGTTTTGTAGAAGGCCTAACCTTTGGGTTGGTCATTGAGTTTTTCTTGAACATATGCAAATCGATATCTTAATGTCTCAGGCTAGCCCTGTGTTTGCCCACCGATCTAAACAGTACCCTCTGTTTGGGATGAATAATAACATTAGATATATCCTCAACAGTCTGATATGCACTGCTTGTTATGATTGTATATAGATCGACATGGGTCTAGCACTCACTCTGCGCATGCAAACCTCACTTGGACGTGGAGAGGAAAACTAGGCATCGATATCTCATGAATCACAATGAAACAAATTGCCTTTATGGCAGAAAACAGGGAATATAATAGCTAGAGAGTTTTGTCCAATAGCCTCCAAAGCCTAGCTCTTGATATCATTTCAACATATCTAAGTGAAAACTGATAGGCTTAGACTTCTTGAATTAATAATTGCATGTATTTCTTGAATTTTCTATGTGAAATAGAATATGGCATGTTAGTTGAATAGAAAAGTAGCTTTCATTTATTTTAAATCTAGAATCGAAATTAATTCTTATAGAGGACCAACATTCAATTTGGTCATGTCAAGAATTTTTTGATTTTCTAAAGTGAAGTCATATCAGAGTGTTATTCTCCTGGAATTTAAAGGTTCTGCAAAAGGCCTAACCTTTGAAATGGTCATTGAGTTTTTTGTGAACGGATCCTATATTTGATGAAAACCCATAGCTTAATGTCTCAAGCTTAGCTCTTCAAAAATCAAACAATAAAGGATATGGCTGTTAGCAACAAGGAAAATTGTTACTATTATGAGTATTATAGTATTTGTTAGAGCTTGTCCCACAATGGTTAATTATAACCTCCAAAAACTAGTGTATGAGCCTGGACGGCCTCTCCACTCATTGCAAGTTGGTTGTGAGTTTGATGTTTTAACACGCTATTAGAGCTAGGCTTTGGAGGGTTTTGGCCAAGACTCTCTTATTGTTTGCCACGTTGTTTGTGCCATAAGTGCACTTTGTTTCGTTGTGCTCCCAATTTTATAGATCCTTTGTTTACCTCTCCATGTGCTGGGGATTTTAAGAGCTTGTCCCACATTGATTAATATAAGCTCCACAAACTAGTATATGATTCCGAGCGGCCCCTCTAATCATTGCCAATTGGTTTCGAGCAGTGATTTAAGAAGCGTGCTTAAGCGCGAAGAGGACGAGGTGCGGGTATGGGGCTTAAATGTGTAGAAGCGTAGCGCGGGTGGCGAAGTGCAGGTGAAGCGCGAAAAGTGCGTGCTTCGGGACGAAGCCTAAGGCGCATGAAGTATGCTTAACCATTAACTGTAAGAAATTTGTGAATTTAATCAGGGCTGTACATTTTTTTAAGTGTATCTACCTCTAATTGATATCCAACGCATGAGATCAAAGTTTTTAATGAGACCAATGCACCAGATAACAGGTTTTATAAAAAGCCCTAATAGTTGAATAGGATCTTCCACTGGAACTTCTTCTCCTCTTCGACTGCACTGGCCTTTCCTTTGACTGAATCAACTCTTTTTCTGCGATGCTTCCTTCATTTAGACTGCAATTAGCCTAGTATTACCTCATCATGTTACTAATTTTTAAAGCTACACATTCAAACTTCAAAGATTTGTTTTGATGGACGTATAGTATGTTCTTTTTTACTTATTTATATGGTTATTTGAATGTAATGTATGATTATTGACGTTTTACCTTTTTGGACTTCAAAATATCGTACTTAGCTTATTACGTATGCGTAGGCCGAAAGTTCCAGTATCCTCTACCATTTGACGCCTAAGTGCATTGTGGAGTTCTTCGTAGCAACGGTCTTATACCCGCCGATTACAAAAAAAAAAAGTCTTATATGTCTTTGAGATATGGTCAGTGACTATTCTTGATAAGGTTAGTCCACTGGTGTCTATGACGGAAAGGGTTGGGTATGTCATATGTGCTACCGTAGTCAGCAAGGGTGGGAGAAATGAAAAACATAATTCCAAGGAGCTACATTGTAACATGCATCTTTGCTATGTTGGAGCCTTGAAAACGATACAGGACTCGTAAGTGGGGGTAGTCCCTTGGTGCTCTTTTATAGAGAAGTAGACGGATTGGACATGAGGTTTTGGAGTCTTTAACTGCTAGGGTAGATGGCCTTAACCTCTTAGTAGTGATCTTACTGGCAACTGAAACGGGCATTTAAGTCGACATCTAGTATAATGTTATAGAACAAAAACAGAAACCATCTCTTCCCCAATCATTGGGGGTATGGGCAGGGGAGGATTGGAGACAGACCTGACCTTTGGCAATATATGCACAAAGTGGTTGCTCTTAGAATACCACTAAAACAGTGGCCCCCTTAGACCTCCAAGAACCGAGGAGCTAAAGGGACGTTTTGCTGCAGAACCATGCTCCCAAATCAATGTCGAAAGGCATCAGAGAAGGCAGGCATAGAGACCCAAATCAATTTTTGTGCATAGTACCATGCTTTCTTCATTCTAGTATAATGAGGACAACGAAACTAAACCTGGGATGCTGTTGTGCGTATTAGAAGGAGTTGGCTGATATTCAATGAAGGTCTTTATTTCGAACTGTTCTCGAAACAATGAAATCTAAGGGAAATTAATGGAGCATGTCTTCGAGTATATTTGTGTTGAGGCAATTACGATTTATGATTTACGAGGAGAGCTAAAACTTGGTAACTAGAAATCTATAATAAAATGTTAATGCCATCAATATTTTCGTTGCCTGTAGTGCCAATTATTCCTATTTTCGAAGATATTTGTAAATTTATATGACCGATTCTTCAATGGCAGAGAATTAGAGAACACACGGGAATAGGAACAGATAAGAAGTTTATCATTTATTCATAATAGGAGTAGGTTGGAGTTAACAACAGGTGTCGATGCCTATGGCATGGACACTGTTGATGTTATAGGCCCTAGGGGTGTTGGGGTGGGGTCATTGCCAGTGATGGTGTCGGTGCTGGCTCGGGTGGAGACGTTGGCGTCTTTCGGTGCTTGTGGTGTTTATGCTTATGCTTGTGACTAGGTGAGGAAGGTGTTGGTGCCTCTGGGCTAGTTGGTGTTGGTGCAGGTGCCTTGTGTGGTTTATGCTTAGCTTCTTTTTCCTCATCCAAGGACGGTGCCGCCAATGGTTCTTCATGGTTGGATGGTGCCGCCAATGGTTCTTCATGGTTTGATTGACTATCAAACCAAGCAGAATCAACAGTTAGATCTGATTGCTGCCCGTCATCAGCAAAACAGAAGTTGGTGAGAGCAGTTAGCCAAAGGCAAAGTACTAGAAAACATGCAACAGTTTTCATCTTTAGGATGTGGGTTGTAGAGGTTTAAGATTGGATGCCCTTTTTATAGGGAAGATTTGAATCTGGAACTTAATTCACATGACATCTACAACTATCTCTCTGGCTTTTGTATCATGCAAGACTTGTTGGTATCATTAAAGTTGGTCTAGGTGCAGTTGAAATTTGTTTGCCTGTTAATCTAATGTGATCCTAGTGCATTTAATGTTACAATGTAATCAGATCTTGACAATCCTTATCAGATCTTTTATTGATCCTGACTTTTCAAATCCACGATGGAAATCGATTATTTCTCCTACGTAGATCCCAATGTTTTCCCCCAGTCTATGTTGCAGAAGTTCGAAAGTTCCTGTAATGTTTTTTCACTTTGCAATGCATACATAACTAAAGTGCATTGTTAACAAAGGTAGTCTCCGATCACTATTGATGAAATACCTAGTTTTATGCTTATCTGGTTTTTTAATACCTTTTAAATTTTAAATTCAGCTAATATTGTGATTGAAAATTAGAAATCAAGAGGTATTGGTTCCTATGATAATTAGAAGGCAGTGCCCCATATTTAATGAGGTCTTTAATGGGTAGATTTTGTGAATCAACAAAATCTTAGGGACTCTGATAGAGGATTTACCAAATCTTAGACTAGTGTTGTTTGGGCAAAGGGTAAACATTTAATGGCTCGAAAACAGAGGTTATCCCCAATTAGTCAGTTGTCTTATGTGGTTAGAGTTATTATTGTAATTTGCCAAACATGGGTACGCTGATCTTCATTTCGAAGACTTTGTTGAACCTTGAAATATTTTTTGGTACTTTTTTTTTTGTACTAGGTAGTCGTGAGCTCTAAAAAGCAAACATATACGGACTTAGGATAGGAAACAAGTCTAGAGATAGGAACATGACGGGACAAAAAAAAAATGTATATGTAGTTTGGTATACCCATTTTGGAGTCTCATGCAAATGATCGGGGCCGTTCAATTTGTTTAAAACATGTTTTTAGGATTCCCTGTAAAAAATCAACTCCTTTGTGGTAAGAGCTGGATCACTATTTGTCCCTAAACTTGACAGGAAAAAACTTAATGAATTGATCAAGCCTTTACCGATATCCGAATGAGTTGATTTTTTTTTTATAGAAACTTGTAAAAACATATTTTAAACAAATTAAACAACTCCGATTATTAGCGTGGGGCTCTGATTACATTTTGCGTCAAAAGTTGTGCTACATGTTATACACACACACATTAGATCATAACGAAAAAAGGCAACAAATCAAGAGAGTTTTGTTCAAAAGCCTCTGAAAGCTTAGCTTTGATACCATGTTAAAACATCCAACTCAAAATCAATTGGCAATGTACCCCAGGCTCATATACTAGATTTGGAGGTTAAAATTAACCAATTTGGGACAAGTACACTTATTGAATTTTTTTACTTTGAAATG
Source organism: Rhododendron henanense subsp. lingbaoense (assembly GCA_020567845.1). NCBI lineage: Eukaryota > Viridiplantae > Streptophyta > Magnoliopsida > Ericales > Ericaceae > Rhododendron > Rhododendron henanense. The sequence goes on from CM036313.1 coordinate 8,343,168, forward strand.
AAATAGAATTAGTTTACATCTAGAATCGAGATTTAAACAACATTCAATTTGGTTTATGAAAAGAATTATTTGGATTGTTGTATTACGCTGATATCCTCTTGGAATTTGAAGGTTTTGCAGAAGCCTAACCTTTGGAGCTGTCATTGAGTTTTTCTTGAACCGATCCTATACGTCATGCAAACCAATATGTTAATGTCTCAGGCTTCGCTCTTCTAAAGTCAAACGATAAAGGATATGGATAGTATCGACAAGGAATTTTATTTGTTTATATGAGTTTTATGTTTATAGAGATTAGTAGTTCTTATTACATGTTATTTCTAGGGACTAGGACACAACCTCTGGGTTGTCGCTCTTGCTTCCTGACAATTGCTATCTTTCAAGTTTCATGTACTTTAATCCAGGGTTTTTTTTTTCTTTTTTCTTCAACATTTCAATCCAGAAACCAATGATATATGATGGTGGATCAGGTTGTTTGGGGGAGTTCTGGTGCTCTAGGCCAAAAGTTCCAGTATCCTCTACCATATGACACTTAAGTACAATGTGGTGGAGTTCTTCGCAACAATGGTCTTATACCTCCTTGAGGTATGGTCAGTAACTTTTCTTGATGTGGTTAGTTCCTTGGGGTGTGTGACAAATTGGGTTATGTGGTGTGGTAGTCAGCAAGGGTGGGAGAAATAACCAAACCAAACTCAGGGGCGGAACCAGGATTCACACATGGGGGTGGCACATAAACTTATTCATATTTTGTAAATCGACATGTCTGTAAATTCACTTTGTATGTATTTTCACACTCACCGTAGTCCCTAAAGAAACATGCAATAAAAATACTTTAAGTTGTGGGAAAAAAATAAATTTCCAAATGGGTCACGTTCCTCTCCAATTAGAGGAAAAAGTTACAATCCTTGTTGTAATTTATGCAAAAATAGAGAGAGAGAGAGAGAGAGAGAGAGAGCGCGCGCTCTTGAGTGGAGTCTTGTAAAGAGAGAGCGAGAGAGCAGTCTTGAAAGGAGGAGAAAACATATAATGGAACAGAGTTTTGAAGAGAGAGAGAGAGATGAGTGGAGTCTTGTAAAGAGGAAAACATTATTATGGTGCTACAGAGTATTGAGTATTGAACCCTGGTGAGTGAGTTCCAAACAACAGTCTTCACACACCCCTTAACCATTGAGCCATAGCACAACTTTCTGTGAAATTTTCTTATCTTATAGTTTAAACTTTTCTCTTGAATTATTATTATTATTATTTTTAAAATTTGGGAAACGGGGGTGGCACGTGCCACCCTCCCCCCTTCATCGTTCCGCCCTAGACCAATCTAATTGGAGTCGGCTACAAGGGCATGCCTAGTGCAATGGTAAAGTTGCTCCATTGTGACCTGGAGGTCACGGGTTCGAGTCGCGGAAACAGCCTCTTTGCTTGCAGGGGTAAGGTTGCGTACAACAACCCTTCCCCAGACCTCGCAATGGCGGGAGCCTTGTGCACTGGGTTTGCCCTTTACAATTGTGGGAGAAATGAAAAACATAACTCCTAATTAAGGTTCTAAAAGTCGGTAAGCGCTAGTCGGGCGGCCGGGCACCACCTAGCAACTAGGCTGATTATTCGGCACCTAGACATTTGGCGGATTATACATTTTTTAATTTTTATATATTCTCCTTCCCCCTCCCAGAAAATATAACAACATAAGTAGAAAAAAATATTAAATAAATTTAACAACTCTGATTATTAGCGTGGGGCTCCGATTACATTTTGCGGCAAAAGTTGTGCTACATGTTATACATACATACATATATATAACACGGATCACATTGGATCATAACGAAAAAAAGGTGCACTTATGGCACATACAACACGGGGCAACAAATCCAATGTTGAAATGAGTTATTTCTATTATGTGAATCCTGATGTTTTTCCAAAATATATAAAATTAAAAGTTTCCTTTCTGTTTTTTTGTTTTGTTTTCACACTTCAATGCAAACAAAATTAACTTGCAATGTTAATCTAAGTTGTCCTTGGTCACTAAATCATAGTTTTATGCTTATGCGGTTTTGTTATATTTACAAATTTAAATTTTTTTCTAAATATTCTAACCGATAATTAGAAATCAAGAGGTATTTGTTCCTATGATAACTAGGAGGCACTGCCCCTTATTAATGAAATTCTTTAATTTGTAGATTTGTTGAAATAACGAAGCCTACGAGACTCCAATAGAGGGTTTCTCCCTCCCTCCCCTCTTCCTCTCCTCCAACCATCCCTACCGTTCGTTGTTTGGTTCTCCGGCTTGGTGGTTCAAGCGCTATGTCGCCGGCGAGTGGGTTACCGACCTTGGGTCGATTGGTCTATCTTGGATGTGTTGTTTGGAGAGGAAAAGTGTGTAGGGTGTTAAATTAACCCTCACACATAATCATTTATTTATATAAAGAGATAGTTCGTTACACAATGTAATTAAGCAATGTGGGACTAAACACAATATACTAGTATACTAATATACTAGTATTCCAACACTCCCCCTCAAGCTGGGAAATAGATATCACACAAACCCAGCTTGTCACATAACATCTCCAACCGGGGCTTAAATAATGACTTGGTGAATATGTCAGCCAATTGAGCACTTGTAGACACGAAGGGAGTTGATATAACATCATCAGTCAACTTCTCTCGCACCAGATGACAATCAACTTCGATATGTTTAGTCCGCTCATGAAATACGGGATTGGATGCAATGTGAATTGCTGCTTGGTTATCACAGTACAAATTCATAGGCAATTGCACATTGAATCCTATCTCCTCAAGAAAAGATCGCACCCACACAATCTCACATGTGGTGTGAGCCATGGCTCTATATTCTGCCTCTGCGCTAGACCGTGCAACCACGGTCTGTTTCTTACTTTTCCAATTAACAAGATTGCCACCAAGAAAAACACAATATCCAGTAGTTGACCTCCTGTCAGATGGGCCTCCTGCTCAATCAGAATCAGTGAAGGCCTTAATACGCAAATGACCATTAGCCCTATAAAATAGACCACGTCCAGGATGAGACTTGAGATACTTGACAATTCTAAGAACGGCCTCCCAATGTGGCAAACGAGGAGCATACATAAACTGACTCACAATACTCACTACGAATGAAATATCAGGACGTGTAATAGTGAGATAATTCAGTTTACCAACCAAACGACGATATTGATCAGGACTAGATAGTGCCTCCCCCTGATCAATGCATAGTTTGACATTGGGATCCATAGGGGTATCGACAGGTTTCGCCCCCAACAAACCAGTCTCATCTAAGATATCCAACACATATTTCCTCTGTGATAAACTAATACCATCTTTAGATCGTGCCACCTCGATACCTAAAAAGTACTGCAATCTACCCAAGTCTTTAGTGTGAAATTGACTCTGTAGAAAGACCTTCAACGCATCAATACCTTTTTGGTCGTCACCCGTAATAATAATATCATCGACATACACAATCAATAACACTTTGCCTCGAGTAGATGTGAGAGAGGAAACAGAATGATCAGACTGACATCGACTCATACCAAATTTCAAAACTGCATCACTGAACTTGCCAAACCAGGCCCTGGGAGACTGTTTAAGCCCATAAAGAGCTTTACGAAGGCGACATACCTGAGAACGCTCCCCCTGAGCAACAAATCCAGGTGGTTGCTCCATATAAACCTCCTCAAGAAGATCACCATGCAAGAAAGCATTCTTGACATCCAATTGGAACAAGGGCCAGCCAAGATTGGCTGCGAGAGAGATTAGGAGACGGACCGAACCAAGCTTGGCAGCCGGGGAAAAGGTCTCAGCATAGTCAACACCATATGTCTGGGTGTAGCCCTTAGCAACAAGGCGAGCTTTATAACGCTCAACAGACCCATCAGGATGATATTTCATAGTGAATACCTAGTGGCCACCCACAGTTGACTTTTCAAAGGGTAGAGGAACCAACTCCCAAGTCCCATTATCATGGAGCGCAGAGATCTCCTCCTCCATAGCTGTCCGCCTCTCAGAAATAGACAAGGCCTCCTGAACAGTTTTAGGAACAAAGACAGAGGAAACAGAGGCAGTAAAAGCACGAAGGGTGGGGGATAGATGATCATAAGATACAAATTTAGCAATAGGATGAGAAATATTACAAGTGCCAATACCTTTACGAAGAGCAATGGGAGGAGGAGGTGGACTCAGATCTCGCAACGGAGGAGGAGGCTCAGCGGCAGGCGGAGGTGGTGCAGCTTTGGCACGACGAACATATACCTACATCGGGGGATGCTGCTTTTGAGGTTGCCCGGAAGGAACCAAAATATGCATATACGTAGACTGATCCCCATGGGAGGAAGTTGGAAAATAGGGTAACGACTCATGAAACGTAACATCAGCACAGACAAACTCGCGATGCAAAGTGGGAGAATAACACTTATAACCTTTTTGAGTCCGAGAGTACCCCAGGAATACACACTTGATAGAGTGGTAGGTGGGCGAATAACTTTGAGTTTGTTTTTGTTTTGGTGGTCGTTGTGTGGTGTTCGGAGTTTGAGATCTGTCGCCGCCGTGGTTGTGTCGGCTGGTTTTGCTGCTGCCATGCCGCCCACGCCGTCTATCGTGCCAGCGAAGACTTGCCCTGGAGTGGTGTTCGTGCTGTGATTGCGAAGGCGTGCCGGCGCTTCGTTGGTGCTGTTTTCCGATCAAAAGTAGGCCGGTGTGCCAGTTTGGGTTTCTGCTTCCGATTGACGATTTCATCTTGCGCTTACTTCGGGTTTGAACTGGGGATCCTTTTGGATCCTCTACTGCTGAGTCATTGACGGGTCTCTCATACCGGCACTTAGTGTAGGTTTGCTTCGGTAGGGTTTCCTTGAGTCTGTAGCCTGTGTGCTTTTAGCAGTAACTCGTGTCTTTGATTTAATAGTTTTGGTTCATTCCTGTACATTGTGATGAAATCTTTTCCCTTTGGGTGATGAATGAATTGCTTGACGTTGATTAAAAAAAGAAGAAAAAGAAGAGAGAGAATCCAATAGAGGATTAATCCAATCTTAGACTAGTGTTGTTAGGGGGGATGAACATTTAATAACTAGAAATCAAACTTTACCCCATACAAATCAATTGTCATTGTGGTTAGGGATACGGAAAATTATTTTTTCACTCCACTTTCTTATAAATGCATTCCAAAATTTTTCCTTTAGTGTCTGGCAGTCTAATCTTGGTTGAAGAGTTTTTGTTGACCTTAAGATATCTTTTTGTAAGGTTTCCATTCCATTTTCTTTTTTTGGGCTGGCTTTAAGAAGCACACATGGATTCAGCTAAGAACACGGATACGAAATCAGAAATGGGACACAAAATTTTTGAATATATGGAAACACGAAATGACAGGGGACGACTAGTGAGATTTATAAGTGTTGAGTCAAGCTACAAGTGTACATGCATGACGCTAGTGGCCTTGGATGGCCGGATGCGTACGTGGCTCGAAAACTGTTCAAGTTGGCGGTCTTAAAAATTATGAAGTTCCTATTGTATAGAAAATAATTATCTAAGAATAATCTCGGTCTCGCAATCTGGAAAAAATCTGGGAAAAAAAAATCCCGAAAAGCAAATTCCAATGTCGGTGTCGCTTCTCAGCGCTTGGAAATCCCCTTTCGTCCGAAAACTGCAATGTTCGTTGGAACTATTATCCGCGTATTCTAAGGCTTCAAATTCCTGACAAGAATCATCTTCAAAATCACAAATTATCTCGGAGTAATTCACAGTGTTGTCCGGAAATTAAAATTTATGTGTCGGAACTCATTGTTTCAATTGCTCTCAATTGCGGTTTTATAGTTTGTAGACATTGTTGTAAGAGAGGGAGATAAGTGTTAGGGTTTGACTAACCCTAATATACATGCTATTGCATATGGTGTGTGAGACACCTGAATTCATTATTTATCAAATCTTCTTGGTCTATCAAACATGACTCGGTGTCATTTGTTCTCACATTACAACCTTTATCATGTTCGTTTCATCTCCCTAAGCTTGGATCCACACTACTCTGGCGTCCCGTTGAACATTGCCCCAGGCCCACGTTCCATGTGTCTCCCTATTACTGGGGACTTGCCGGAAACAGGTGTAAACAGGATGCCAACTGAAGAGACCCTATGTCCAAATGGTAACAAGGAATACTTGAGAAGATCATAATTTGTATACTACTTCTTTGGAAGATAGTTTATTCCAATTTGTCCAACATGTGTGCAACATGCCTTTCGGTTACTTCTGCACTGTGATTTAGCTAGGAACATTTGGATTCAATACTTAGTATTTGTGGAGGACCGAGTGTTCATGTCCTGTTCTTTGAAAGGATTAGTGAATAAGTGGAGAAAATCATAAGGGAGGCCATATTTTTGGCAACCCCCGTGGACATTGAGGATAGTCGGAAATAATTTACAGTCGTCAACAAACTAGTGACACATTGTGAGAAGGCACCTGATACAAGTAAAACACAGTAATGAAATGTTATTCTGCAACTATTGGTGGAGCCAGGTATTAAGTTCAGTAGGGGCAACCATTGATCTCAATGTTAATCTATAGATAATTAGCTTTAATGAATTTTGCTAACTACACTTCATTAGGTGGTGGTCAAGGTGGACATAGAGCCATAAAATTTGGATTCTCAAACACATTTTAACATTTGTCAAAATCAAAACACTCTTTACACCTGTTTTGTTCTTTTCGAATATATATTGAGGCCAGATACCACCCATTAGTGGGTGGTTAGTATTTCTATCAACCGAACCCTTGTTAAAGAACTTACTAGTAAAAATTACTGCTCCATTATTTCCAACTTGCTATGTTTAGAATAATTAAGGGTTTTGAGATTTCGGGGAACCTGGGAACATAAAAAATTGACGGGCAATTTGTCTAAATGCCAAAAAAAGCAAGAAATTCCAGTGGGGGATGTGCCCCTGCTGATCCTATGCTCCATCCGCCACTGACTGCAAGAAGACTGATTGGATTAAGTGTTTTTTTCTTTTCTAGAAGGGGCAGAAACTGAATGGATATGAGTTGAAGACTCGTCGTGGCATTATATATGGACTGGTGTTATTGTTCTTTTCTGGTATTCTTTGTGTAGTTGTTGCCTTCCCAAGTGTTTACATACACACCTTTCGACCACAACTCAGGTCACAATTGCGTCTTGAGCCGTTCGATGCATGTGAACCCATGTGCATCGAACGGTTCTGGATGCAGTTGTGTCTGGAGTTGTGGTCGAAAGGTGTGTATGTAGGATTCCTCTTTGAACAATGTAGTGTGGAAATGTAACTCGTAACAGGTCCAGCTGAATGCCTGGAAAATTTCCTCTTCTGTTTGTGCAGTGAGGGGAAAATGGGAATGCGTTGAATTGAGGCTAGATGATGTAGCTATATCTCCGGCCTAAAGGTTTGGCATGAGAAGCATACTAATGAATTGGATGTTACGATTAAGGAAATTAACCTTAGTCCACTTGGTAATGTGGATTGAGGATTTAACATTACCAGGGGTAACATTACAAAAATGCTATATACAGCTCAAACAGTGTAAAATTTACATTGCAACATGGATTTCAATTCTCTGAGATGCTATGTGCGCCTACAGTTTTCACCGATAGAAAATCCAGGACAACCAGATACCTATTACTCCATATGATTTGAACTTTGCCTTTGCTGTTTAGTCACACCTATAATGAATGTGGTCAATAGATTTCATTTCATAAGCATGTTTGCCAGTTTTGCTAAGGGTGCAATGAACTATTATCATTGTGATTATGGTAAACAGAAGGTTTCTTTTGGTATGCAGTTTCAGCAGGTGATGGTGTTCAAGCATTATGCATTCTCGTCCTTCATAAGTTCTTCCTCTTTTGTAATCTTGTTGCCAACCAATAGACCTTCCCCCTGGTTTCATCCTTTTTTTTATTTTATTTTATTTGGATTTAGATTAGTAGGTCAATGATAAGCTGATGCAATTCTCTCCATTTTCTGCCCTATTCAACCTTTAATCGTATATTCCACAACATTGCTTCAATAGAATACTAAGAGAATGCAATACATAACCTGATAACCATCTCTGCAGTGCTACAAGTGCAGACCAGGAATGTTACAATGGCGGCTCTAAAAACATGACAATTGCACCTAGTAGTGATGCTCATACAGTGGCACCTGACTTATAATCATCATTTCATCATTTAGATGAGCTGGTAATGGCTCTTATTTCTACATGAGTAGTAGTACAACACACTCAGTTGGAATGGGGTGGTGATTTAGGCTTGTGAGGGCCATATGGCTTCTTTGATGGGCCCGCCATCGGAGGCATCGCCTTTCGTGGTGGCTTTCCAAAGTCTTGAACATTTTCCATCAGATTGTGTCCGGGGTAATGGCCTTGAGTCGGTGGCTTCTTCTCCGGTGGTGGCTTCTCTCCCGTTTTTGGTGGCTTTTCTTCTCCCTTGGGTGGCATGCCCGTTGGTGGTTTCTCACCTCCTTTGGGTGGCTGTGGCTGACCCATTGGTGGTTTCTCTCCTCCCTTGGGTGGCTCACCCATCGGTGGTTTGTGCTCCGGTAGTGGTTTCTCACCTCCCTTGGGTGGCATACCCATTGGTGGTTTCTCTCCTCCCTTGGGTGGCATACCCATTGGTGGTTTGTGCTCCAGTGGTGGTTTCTCACTTCCCTTAGGAGGCATATACGTCGGTGGTTTGGGCTCATGAGGGGGTGGCTTAAGGTAATCACCAAATGAGGGAGTGGCGAGTGCCACCATTGCTAGTAACACTAGTAAAAAGTATTTCAGAGACATCTTTGAATCAAATGGTAGTGGTGAAATTCTAGTTGATAGTGCCATTTAAGGTTGGTTTCCCTTCAATTTATAGTGGTTTGGAGCCTTTGGCGGAGTGACACGTGTCACCATCTTGGGCTTGTAATTTTTTTTTTGGGATCATATGGTCCAACTACGTTGAGATATTTGACATTTGGCCACAGTGGGCGCCTACCAGCTGAAAAAAAAAAACCTTCTTTACTGCATGTTCATTCTCTCTTTTTTTGAAAACAATCTTCTGTACTTGATTTGTGTTAGTAATACTGGGCTTATATTTCGAGGTTTTAACATCAAAAGTACGTTTGTTCACATGAGGGCACACTTAATCTTAACATCAATCAAGGCGCAACTGCGGAATGGGGTACAGAAATACCAAGTGCAACTGATATATTGCTGGACCAGATCAAAAAAACAGAAGAGCTGATATATTGCTGGTATATCTAGTGTGCACTCAGTAAAACTAGCCTATGTCGTAGTTGCATAGTTACGAATTTGTTATTGTATGAACATCCATATGTTGATTCTGGGATTCCCTGACAGCGTAGTAATGCAATAGTGATCGAGTTTATGTATCGATTTGTGTTCGGATTGGAGTTCCTACCCTTGAAAATGAAGGGAAATACAGGCTATGAATGGAGCAATGCAGACAAGGAAAAGTCTCTGTATGACACCCATCAACCTCTCAATGGAGTTTTTAACCATTTTGTAACTTAGGCCTCGTTTGATAACAGTGATAGATGGATGGGATTCGTAAGGAGATGGGATTAGGATTGGGATTCGTAAGGAGATGGGATTGGTAATGAGAAGGGATTGATAATGAGTATGTTTGTTTGGGATGGGATTAAATGATGGGATTATTAATATCATGTTTGTTTGAGATGGGATTAGATGATGGGATTGGATTGATAGAAGAAATTGGTAATGAAAAGGGATTGGTAATGTAAAGGAGTTGGGATTGGACTATTAATACCCCTCAATACCAAGTCCCACGGGGTATTAGCAATACCCCCTATTACCCGGATTTTTAATCCCATCGGACTACTAGTCCGAACCATTTTTGGTTACCAAACAAGGTATTAATAATACCAACACTCTACCAATCCAATCCCAACCCCTTGGAGGGTTATCAAACGGGGCCTTAGTGTCTTATAAACGATGACTGTTTTGCCAGCTGAGTATGATATGATATTTAATTGGAGATGTACAACGTTGTTTTGTTGGTCTTCAATTGTCTTATCCTTGCAAAACTCGTTTTTTCAAGTGTTAAAACACAATCGCTTGATCATAATTGGTTGTTCTATACTAACGTTTTTGTGTCGATTTCGACTGAGGTGAATTTTTGCCGCTTGCAAAAGTTGAGACCTAAATGCGAAACTCACACATGGTCCGACGGTACTGCTTTATTCCATCGGGATAAGTGGTAGCAGTTCTGCTCACTGAAATTGTGCTGATGATGTGCAAAAGTTTAGGCCATCAATTCTTGATGATACAATCATGGACTTCTCAAAGCCTATTTACATTGGAGGAGTCTCAAAGCCTATTTCCATTGGAGGAGATCAAATTTTTCTCTGGAAGACTCTTCTGATACTAAGAAGGATGAAGGTGTAACTCAAAGCAGTTGAAATTAAGGGACAAGATTACTCCATTCACATTGACAACGAGTTTTTTCGGGTGGAATTTACTTATTTCATGTTAGGAGAAAGCTATGGTATACCGATGTGAACTATAGAAATACTAGCGAATGCCTGTGCCTGAAGGCACGGCGCAACGATCAGTACACACAAATAAATACTGGACATTGAACCTAATACTATATCAACCCCTGCCCAATAAATTCAATTTTGCAGAAAATAATAACCCAAATATATTTATTGACCTATTTGACTTCAATCGGCAAGTAAAGAGCAAATAATTTTCCAATCCCTAACTTCTGCATGCACAACTCAAACGCATAAAACTTTGATAAAATAAAAAACATCATCCAAACACCAAATCAAATAAAAAAATAATACATAACAACAAAAATGTGTGTCTCGAGTAGATATATAAAAAGAACACATTAAGATTCTCTCCCAAGGAAAGTCTGTCCACAAACTCAACTAATGTCGAAGTTAATATGGTCTTCCACAAACACATCTCCCATCCCTACTATCAATGAAAAAAAAGCCAAATTAAATTGTCAGAAACTAACCATTAATTAATAGGTAACAAAGTGAATCAAACTATCAAAATAGAGAACAAAAACTGATCTACCGCTTCTTCTTCTTCTTTTTTCTTTTTTGGTTGTGTCCATAATTGATGGTTTAATGGCAGCAAACTATCCATATTTAGTGTTTGGGTGAGATTTCAAAATCCTAAAAAGAAATCCTGGCCGTTGGATTGTTAGGGGTGAGAAGGAAAGAAGAGAGTCCAAATCTCAGTAGAATATGAGAAAATCATCCACCAAATTTTGCTTTGTCGTTACGGTAATCATGCACCAAATTTTGATCCCAAAAAAAAAAAATCATTCTGAATAAATAAATGTAACCTATATGAGAGAGAGAGAGAGAGAGAGAGAGAGAGAGAGAGAGAGAGAGAGAGAGAGAGAGAGAGAGAGAGAGAGAGAGAGAGAGATGGGAGAATCAAATTTCCAAATTAGGCATGGGAAGGTGTGTTTGGGAGATGCTCAAATAATGTGAAGTATTTACAGGTCTGCCATTGTAGAATGGAGGGTGTAGATTTATGCAGGATATAATTCTTGACCGTTGGTTGTCTTTTGGATTCAAAACCAACGGGTGTAAATTTTGCTTTGTCTTTTGGATTTATGCAGGATATATTTCCTATCTTATTATATAGACTAGGGTTTGCCCGTGCCTAAAGGCACGGCGCAACGTGAGATCTAATTAGTGGCAATTGTGCAATTAATATTGTTTGAGAGGGAGAGCCGTAGGATTTATGGAGCAAATCAATGGTTAGGATTTATAGAGAGATAAGATTCAAAAACCCTTCTCCCTTATTATGTAGATTACCCTTTTTCTTTATGTATGTTAATGTCTTTGATAAAAAGAACTCTGTCACTTTAATTTCATGGGTCCCGTTAGAGTTGAAAAGGTTGAAATTCCGACCTACAAAGAGATGTAAATCCAACAATTGCACTTATAATTTGTCCCCCTCCCTACATCTGCTGTGGTCCCTTTTTTTTTTCTTTCCCCTCTTCAAAATGGTAAAAGCTTCTTTGATAGGAAATACAAGTATACAAGATAATCAACTAAAAATAGCATCCGTCCTTGATCAAAGAACTAGAAAGCCACGAATGAGGGTAGCCTTCTCGGGCCCAGACCATTACTACCTGTCATAGACAAAGAATTGGTCACCTTATTTGCACTCCTACGCATAAAAAGAAACTCACACTGATTGAAAAAACCAAAACACCCATAGTAGCTAGACCGGCAAGCCGATCGATCTAATTTGTCATTGGACCGCCACACCACCCCCACCTTCTTTCATTAGGAAACCATTACCACCACCATGTTCAGAATCTGAATCGGCAACTCAGTGATGGAGGGAAAGCTGAGAGAAAGAAAAAGAAGAGATAACATGCAGAAACTCTCAGATCTGAAATCGAGAGAGAAATTCTCACTTAAAAGGAGTTGTTGAAAGCGAAAACAATCACTATGGAGGAAGGAAACACTCATTGAGGGAAAAACCCTCCCCTCCCACCCCCGCATAAGGGTGGTGAAAACCCAGGGGAAGGAGGAGAAGGTAGAGAGACGGCTAGGGCTTTTTTTTTGGAGAGACATGCTCTAGGTTACAGAGAGAGTTCCTTTGGTCCTTGTTTTTCATTTACCCCATATTTAGGCAAGACTTCTGCGAACATTAGCCGATAAAATAGAAGAGACAAACTCATCTTGGACGGTGAAGCTGTGTCTCAAATTGAATTTGACTCATATGTTCTTAATTTAGTCACATCCATGTTATTTTCCTCAGTAAAAGGGTGGACTGAATTGAACCAGCAACCAGCATAGCGATTCCCCGATCAACTAGGGAGAATCCACTCGCCTATCTATCTGTCACCACGTCACATGCTCTGTCACTAGACTTCCACCGAAGTGCAAGTTAAATTGGAGCCCCCTCTCCCAAGTATCGAACTCAATACGAGTAGGAGAGGAGCAACCTTATGTTAGTTGATCCAACCACTTGAACTTTTGTTAGTTTAGGTGCGCTAAGTTTTCGCGAAACATGTGAACACACACAACCTTCTTTTAAAGAGCGAGTACAAGAAGCCCATATGGAAGGATCGACTTATTGTGAAATGTTTGTGTTCGGATCTGTATACAACATCGCTTAAGTAACCACACACAAAAAAAAAAAAATAATTGCTATGATGATCACATTTCGAAAATCATATAATGAGTCTTCAGTGAGTTAGTAGAATACATGACAATGAGAGCTGTTAGTCTAATTGACTAAGGCTCCGTTCCGGAAACCTTCTTAAAAAATAAGTACTTATTTCCTTCACTTCTCATTCAAAAATAATCCACCCTTCTTATTTTTCCCAAACAAAAAGTTTCTTTCACATTTTCAAACTCAAAAATAATGTAAATGAAAAAAAAAAATTAATTTTTTTTTCACCGTATTAAAGATCTCAATGAGATCTATCAAACAAGATCCATTATGATAGGAAAATTATTTGAGTAAACACATGATTTTTGAGCTTGAAGTTGCCTTTACAAAAAGAAGACTGTTTTTACCAATATGGGGGCCGGCGGAGGGAAATCGGTCCGGCGGCCGCGCCGGGCCGTCTCCGGCCACCGGACGGCCGATCCGAGCCGTCCAAAAATTCTAAAAAAAAAAACCAAGGAGGCCAACGCGGGAATCAACGGCATCCGAGGTGTGTAGGGTGCTTGATCCTAGCACCCCTTTTCCGTGTACATATGAACCGGCGCGGCCGCCGGACCGATTTCCCTCCGCCGGCCCTCATGGAACCTATATAAATTCTTCCAAGCCTTCTTATTTTTCAGGAACTCCCCTTCTTATTGGACAAAAAAGAAGAGCTTATTCCCGTTCTGGAACGGAGCCTAATGCATACATAATACATCACATGGTATCTTGGATGTGCTCGCGAATTAGAATTCCCGTCCTTTCATGTGACCCTCATTTGGCACAAAATGTTACATACCACGATTTCATTTGACGATTCAAGCAATTCGTTTGCTAATTGTATAGATCTACTAATCATTTATGCAAATGACTAGGTTGATCTGTTGAAGATGATGACTCGATCTAATCGTATTGGTATTAGAATCCACATCCTTTCATGTGACCCTCATTTGGCACAAAATGTTACACACCATAATTTCATTTGACGATTCAAGCCCTTCATTTGCTAATTGTATAGATGTATGAATCATTTATGCTACAAATCAGGTTGATCGGACATTTGGAGCCCATCGATCTAATCGTATTGGTTACAGGGGAAATGGACACTCAACACTGACCGCCACTTCTCTTTCAACTCGTTTAGGTGGATTTTGATGTCTGTGTCAATCTGATTTTTTTGCATGGATGATCGATGAATAGATTGAGACCGACAAAAATAAATGAACCGGATCCTCAGGTATCACTGTGGTAGGACTTCTTTTAATTTACATAAATGTCATATGAGAGGATCCATGCTCCACAAGGTATGATTTACTGTTGTATGGAGTTATGTTAGACGGAGATAACCAAGGATTTGCGAAGGGAATTTGCAAGGTTTATGTTCATTAGGGTGAGTTCAGCCTAACTTTGATTTTTCGACATTTTAGGTATTTTTTGTCGTCTTATATAATTTTTTTTTAAACTTTGGCCTACATTATTATATTTTCCGATTCCTCTCGTCGGGACGGAAAATATGGGGTACAAATTGGACCCGAATCTTGTAAAGATTAAAAAGAAACCAACTAAAAAGACTGCCAAAAAACTCCTGAAAAGTTGGCCAAAACCCACCCTTGGATTCAATACATGGCTTTTACTTTGGAAGTGTCGAGCTACTCTAGAGTCTGGTCTGGTGTTTCTTCGTTTCCCATTTGCGATGGCGACCTCAATAGGTTCTAGAACCGAGCCGGTACAATTACATCCATAGTCTGCATGCTATTATTTTATTAACTAACTGATTTCTATTTCATCATAATTTCCAGATCAAGAACAGATTGATTCAGAAAACCAAAATATTTTCTCTGTTCCGAAATGGATGACAAGTTTTTTTGGCATTTCTGTTCTTCATAACAAATTTGGTTAATAGGACTGATTTTATCTATCAGCCCCAAGGATCAAGTTTGGTGGTCAAAATCTAATACCTAGGGGCTTCGAAAATTCTCAGGTTTTATCAACTCACTCAGGGTACGTAGTAAAATGTGACCAAAGAGTAATCAAAATATATAAACCCGAATAGAATGTGTTTTCCCTCACATTGGGATATTTAAATTTGGATACAATGTGTTTTCCCTCACGTGTTACAGTCATGTGTGTTATGAACCCGAATAGAACGAAGAATTATGCAGTGTTCCTGCCTAATGCACCAGGAGCGCTAAATAATTCTCTCGAATATAGCATTAAACTGTCAAAATAGAGAACAAAAACTAACCATTAATTAATAGGTAACAAAGTGAATCAAACTATCAAAATAGAGAACAAAAACTGATCTACCGCTTCTTCTTCTTCTTCTTTTTTCTTTTTTGGCTGTGTCCATAATTGATGGTTTAATGGCAGCAAACTATCCATATTTAGTGTTTGGGTGAGATTTTAAATCCTAGAAAGAAATCCTGGCCGTTGGATTGTTAGGGGTGAGAAGGAAAGAAGAGAGTCCAAATCTCAGTAGAATATGAGAAAATCATCCACCAAATTTTGCTTTGTCGTTACGGTAATCATGCACCAAATTTTGATCCCAAAAAAAAAAAATCATTCTGAATAAATGTAACCTATTTGAGAGAGAGAGAGAGAGAGAGAGAGAGAGAGAGAGAGAGAGAGAGAGAGAGAGAGAGAGAGAGAGAGAGAGAGAGAGAGAGAGAGAGAGAGAGAGAGAGAGAGAGAGAGAGAGAGAGAGAGAGAGAGAGAGAGAGAGAGAGAGATATGGGAAAATCAAATTTCCAAATTAGGCATGGGAAGGTGTGTTTGGGAGATGCTCAAATAATGTGAAGTATTTACGGGTCTGCCATTGTAGAATGGAGGGTATAGATTTATGCAGGATATAATTCTGGACCGTTGGTTGTCTTTTGGATTCAAAACCAGTCCTATCTTATTATATAGATTACCCTTTTTCTTTATGTATGTTAATGTCTTTGATAAAAAGAACTCTGTCACTTTAATTTCGTGGGTCCCTTCAGAGTTGAAAAGGTTGAAATTCCGACCTACAAAGAGATGTAAATCCAACAATTGCACTTATAATTTGTCCCCCTCCCTACATCTGCTGTGGTCCCTTTTTTTTTTTTTTTTTTCCCCTCTTCAAAATGGTAAAAGCTTATTTGATAGGAAATACAAGTATACAAGATAATCACCTAAAAATAGCATTATCTAAAAATAGCATCCGTCCTTGATCAAAGAACTAGAAAGCCACGAATGAGGGTAGCCTTCTCGGGCCCAGACCATTACTACATGTCATAGACAAAGAATTGGTCACCTTATTTGCACTCCTACGCATAAAAAGAAACTCACACTGATTGAAAAAACCAAAACACCCATAGTAGCTAGACCGGCAAGCCGATCGATCTAATTTGTCATTGGACTGCCACACCACCCCCACCTTCTTTCATTAGGAAACCATTACCACCACCATGTTCAGAATCTGAATCGGCAACTCAGTGATGGAGGGAAAGCTGAGAGAAAGAAAAAGAAGAGATAACATGCAGAAACTCTCAGATCTGAAATCGAGAGAGAAATTCTCACTTAAAAGGAGTTGTTGAAAGCGAAAACAATCACTATGGAGGAAGGAAACACTCATTGAGGGAAAAACCCTCCCCTCCCACCCCGCATAAGGGTGGTGAAAACCCAGGCGAAGGAGGAGAAGGTAGAGAGACGGCTAGGGCTTTTTTGGAGAGACATTCTCTAGGTTACCGAGAGAGTTC
Source organism: Rhododendron henanense subsp. lingbaoense (assembly GCA_020567845.1). NCBI lineage: Eukaryota > Viridiplantae > Streptophyta > Magnoliopsida > Ericales > Ericaceae > Rhododendron > Rhododendron henanense. Next base: position 8,360,048 of record CM036313.1, read on the forward strand.
CTTTGGTACTTGTTTTTCATTTACCCCATATTTAGGTAAGACTTCTGCGAACATTAGCCAATAAAATAGAAGAGACAAACTCATCTTGGACGGTGAAGCTGTGTCTCAAATTGAATTTGACTCATCTGTTCTTAATTTTAGTCACATCCATGTTATTTTCCTCAGTAAAAGGGTGGACTGAATTGAACCAGCAACCAGCATAGCAATTCCCCGATCAACTGGAGAATCAACTCGACCTATCTATCTGTCACCACGTCACAGGCTCTGTCACCAGACTTCCACCGAAGTGCAAGTTAAATTGGAGCCCCCTCTCCCAAGTATTGAACTCAAGACGAGTAGGAGAGGAGCAACCTTATGTTAGTTGATCCAACCACTTGAACTTTTGTTGGGACGAGTTTAGGTGCTCTAAGTTTTCGCAAAACATGTGAACACACACAACCTTCTTTTAAAGAGAGTACAAGAAGCCCATATGGAAGGATCAACTTATTGTGAAATGTTTGTGTTCGGATCTGTATACAACATCGCTCGTAAGTAACCACAAAAAAAAAAAAAAAAACATTGCTATGATGATCACATTTCGAAAATCATATAATGAGTCTTCAGTGAGTTAGTAGAATACATGACAATGAGAGCTGTTAGTCTAATTGACTAATGCATACATAATACATCACATGGTATCTTGGATGTGCTCGCGAATTAGAATCCCCGCCCTTTCATGTGACCCTCATTTGGCACAAAATGTTACATACCACGATTTCATTTGACGATTCAAGCAATTCGTTTGCTAATTGTATAGATCTACTAATCATTTATGCAAATGACCAGGTTGATCTGATGAAGATGATGACTCGATCTAATCGTATTGGTATTAGAATCCACATCCTTTCATGTGACCCTCATTTGGCACAAAATGTTACACACCATAATTTCATTTGACAATTCAAGCCATTCGTTTGCTAATGATTTGAGAAAGGGAATTTGCAAGGTTTATGTTCGTTAAGGTGAGTTCAGCCTAACTTTGATTTTTCGACATTTTAGGTACGTATTTTTTGTCGTCTTATATAATCTTATTTCAACTTTGGCCTACGTTATTATATTTTTCGATTCCTCTCGTCGGGACGAAAAATATGGTGTACAAATTGGACCCGAATCTTGTATAGATTAAAAAGAAACCAACTAAAAAGACTATGCCAAAAAACTCCTGAAAAGTTGGCCAAAACTCACCCTTGGATTCAATATATGGCTTTTACTTTGAAAGTGTCGGGCTACTCTGGAGTCTGGTCTGGTGTTTCTTCGTTTCCCATTTGTGATGGCGACCTCAATAGGTTCTAGAATGGAGCTAGTACAATTACATCCATCGTCTGCATGCTATTATTTTATTAACTAATTGATTTCTATTTCATCATAATTTCCAGGTCAAGAACGATTCAGAAAACCAAAATATTTTCTCTGTTCCGAAATGGATGACAAGTTTTTTTGGCATTTCTGTTCTTCATAACAAATTTGGTTAATAGGACTGATTTTTATCTATCAGCCCCAAGGATCTAGTTTGGTGCTCAAAGTCTAATACCTAGGGGCTTCGAAAATTCTCAGGTTTTATCAACTCACTCAGGGTACGTAGTAAAATGTGACCAAAGAATAATCAAAATATATAAACCCGAATAGAATGTGTTTTCCCTCACATTGGGATATTTAAATTTGGATACAATGTGTTTTCCCTCACGTGTTACAGTCATGTGTGTTATGAACCCGAATAGAACGAAGAATTATGCAGTGTTCCTGCCTAATGCTCCAGGAGCGCTAAATAATTCTCTCGAATATAGCATAAAACTGCGGTTGGTGCTTATTACTCTGTTCTGATTGCAGAATCGAACAAAAAGAGACAATGCAAACCAGTGGTAATCTATATAATAGATGGAAGAGCTAGATAATCATCTCTGCACTATAAAACACACACATAGGAATATGTATAGGTGCTAATAATAAGAACCAACGAGTACAGAGGACAACGCTACAATCGCGGATAGCTGACACAAGCCTACCACCAACACAAGCTAATCATATGACTGTGACTCGAAAACTAAAATAAAATCTGCAAAGTGAAGCATGCCTCTTATTTCTTTACGATACCCATACATAAACGAAGTCACTAGTTGGAATGGGGAGGGGTTGGAGGCTTGTGTGGTGGCTTATGGGGACCATATGGCTTCTTCGTGGGCGGCAATGTCTTTGGCGGTGGCTTGTGAAAGTCTTCAACATTCTCCTCCATCAGAGTGTGTCCTGGGAAATGCCCATGAGTTGGTGGCTTCTTCTCTGGTGGTGGCTTCTCTCCCTTTCTTGGTGGCTTCTCTCCTCCCTTGGGCGGTATACCCACTGGTGGTTTGTGCTCTGGCTTTCCCGTTGGTGGTTTGTACTCTGACCCTGGCTTTCCCACTGGCGGTTTGTTCTCTGGCTTTTCCAATAGAGTGTGCCCATGAGTTGGTGGCTTCTTCTCTGGTGGTGGCTTCTCTCCTCCCTTGGGTGGCGCACCCGTTGGTGGTTTGTGTTCTGGCTCGCCTATTGGTGGTTTGTTCTCTGGCTTTCCCGTTGGTGGCTTGTGCTCCGATCCTGGCTTGCCCAATGGTGGGTTGAGCTCCGGCTTTCCCAATGGTGGTTCAGGCTCTGGTCCTGGCTTACCTATTGGTGGTTTGTGCTCTGGTTTCCCTATCGGTGGCTTTGGGTAATCAGCAAATGAGGGGGTGGTGAGAGCCACCACCACAAGTGACAACACTAGCAAGTATTTGAGAGACATTTTTTTTTCCTGAATCTAACAGTGAGTGGGATGGTACTTGGTGAAGGTGCCATACTAAGTGAGCTTTGGTGGCCTTTTATAGTGGTTTGGAGCCATTGGTGGAGTGACACTTATAACCATCCTGGAGATTTAATTGCTTTTGATCCTATGGTCCTACTGAGTTGAGAAGTTTGACAATTTGCAGACAGTGGGGGGCTACCTAGTTTTCCTTGTGAAAGCAATTAGTCAAGTAGGGTCAGTACTCCTTTAATTCCTCTGCAGTGTTGTTTGCTCCTTGGATTGTATTCCTAGCTTTAGGTTATACTAGGCTTAGCATCAAAAGTCAGTTTGTTCACATAATAGGACACTTATCCTTCCATTTATGAAGGCCTAATTGCGGAATGGGGAAGAAAAACTTACTCATAGACATACATTGTAGGTATCATCACTACTGTGATCTCAATTGAAAAAATTTACTTAGTTACATTTCTGGATAATCCATGGAGTGGTAGTGACGATACCTGCGTAATACGAATTCTTAAAAAGCAACTTTTCTAGGTCAGAATTTTTTTTTTTGGCTTAATAAGTTTCAGAACAAAAACTATGCAAATTCAGTATCCGACTACTCAATGTTGGGATTGGTTCGTAGAGATTAAGTCAAGATGCACATAAGCTTGTTTGGAGACCCTGAGCTAAAATCACAAGCTCTGTCACTTTTAAGCCACAACAAACATTCAACAGAGCAACTTTGGTGAATTAGCAACAATCTATGCAATAGATATGTTTCATCACAAGCAACGGATTAGGTCATTTGGGTATCCACGGGGAATGAGTCGACTGCCACATGCACCTACTCATTTGAACTTGTCATGCATATATAGATAAATAGGTGTATAACGTATAACAAAAGAGTTTTATTAATCTCAAATTTTTTTTTCTTTGTACCAAAATTGTAGTTTATAAAACTTTTGTACCATGTGCAAGGTACAAGGCCTTTATGCACTTGGAATCATTGAAAATTTGTCAAGTGGAATTTTAATTCCTTTCCGTTATGGAAATATTTGTTGCATGGTACGTAGCTAGAGCTATAGTCATGACTAGTTGACATTTGCATGAGTTCCCACGTACAATGACCCTTCCACCATTTCCCATTTGTGATGGAGACTAGAGTACGATCTCACACTAATACCTAACAAAACATTAATTTGAAAGGCGTCGTTTTCATCTCGGGCTTGATTGGATGGGATCCGACGGTACTGCTTTATTCCATCGGGATAAGTGGTAGCAGTTCTGCTCACTGAATTGTGCTGATGATGTGCAAAAGTTTAGGCCATCAATTCTTGATGATACAAGCATGGACTTCTCAAAGCCTATTTCCATTGGAGGAGATCAAAATTTTCTCTGGAAGACTCTTCTGATACTAAGATGGATGAAGGTGTAACTCAAAGCAGTTGAAATTAAGGGACAAGATTACTCCATTCACATTGACAACGAGTTTTTCGAGTGGAATTTACTTCTTTCATGTTATGAGAAAGCTATGGTATACCGATGTGAACAATAGAAATATTACCCTTTTTCTTTATGTATGTTAATGTCTTTGATAAAAAGAACTGTCACTTTAATTTCATGGGTCCCTTTAGAGTTGAAAAGGTTGAAATTCCGACCTACAAAGAGATGTAAATCCAACAATTGCACTTATAATTTGTCCCCTTCCCTACATCTGCTGTGGTCTTTTTTTTTTCTTTTTCTCTTCAAAATGGTAAAAGCTTATTTGATAGGAAATACAAGTACACAAGATAATCACCTAAAAATAGGATTAGCTAAAAATAGCATCCGTCCTTGATCAAAGAACTAGAAAGCCAGGAATGAGGGTAGCCTTCTCGGGCCCAGACCATTACTACCCGTCATAGACAAAGAATTGGTCACCTTATTTGCATTCCTACGCATAAAAGGAAACTCACACTGATTGAAAAAACCAAAACACCCATAGTAGTGAGACCGGCAAGCTGATCGATCTAATTTGTCATTGGACCGCCACACCACCACCACCTTCTTTCATTAGGAAACCATTACCACCACCGTGTTCAGAATCTGAATCGGCAACTCAATGATGGAGGGAAAGCTGAGAGAAAGAAAAAGAAGAGATAACATGCAGAAACTCTCAGATCTGAAATCGAGAGAGAAATTCTCACTTAAAAGGAATTGTTGAAAGCGAAAACAATCACTATGGAGGAAGGAAACACTCATTGAGGGAAAATCCCTCCCCTCCCACCCCCGCATAAGGGTGGTGAAAACCCAGGGGAAGGAGGAGAAGGTAGAGAGACAGCTAGGGCTCTTGGAGAGACATGCTCTAGGTTACAGAGAGAGTTCCTTTGGTCCTTGTTTTTCATTTACCCCATATTTAGGTAAGACTTCTGCGAACATTAGCCAATAAAATAGAAGAGACAAACTCATCTTGGACGGTGAAGCTGTGTCTCAAATTGAATTTAACTCATCTGTTCTTAATTTCACATCCATGTTATTTTCCTCGGTAAAAGGGTGGACTGAATTGAACTAGCAACTAGCATAGCGATTCCCCGATCAACTGGAGAATCCACTCGCCTATCTATCTGTCACCACGTCACAGGCTCTGTCACCAGACTTCCACCAAAGTGCAAGTTAAATTGGAGCTCCCTCTCCCAAGTATCGAACTCAAGACGAGTAGGAGAGGAGCAACCTTATGTTAGTTGATCCAACCACTTGAACTTTTGTTGGGACAAGTTTAGGTGCGCTAAGTTTTCACGAAATATGTGAACACACACAACCTTCTTTTAAAGAGCGAGTACAAGAAGCCCATATGGAAGGATCAACTTATTGTGAAATGTTTGTGTTCGGATCTGTATACAACATCGCTCGTAAGTAACCGCAAAAAAAAAAAAAATTGCTATGATGATCACATTTCGAAAATCATATAATGAGTCTTCAGTGAGTTAGTAGAATACATGACAATGAGAGCTGTTAGTCTAATTGACTAATGCATACATAATACATCACATGGTATCTTGGATGTGCTCGCGAATTAGAATCCCCGTCCTTTCATGTGACCCTCATTTGGCACAAAATGTTACATACCACGATTTCATTTGACGATTCAAGCAATTCGTTTGCTAATTGTATAGATCTAATAATCATTTATGCAAATGACGAGGTTGATCTGATGAAGATGATGACTTGATCTAATCGTATTGGTATTAGAATCCACATCCTTTCATGTGACCCTAATTTGGCACAAAATGTTACACACCATAATTTCATTTGACGATTCAAGCCGTTCGTTTGCTAATTGTATAGATGTATGAATCATTTATGCTACAAATCAGGTTGATCGTACATTAGGAGCCCATCGATCTAATCGTATTGGTTATAGGGGAAATGGACACTCAACACTGACCACCAATTCTCTTTTAACTCGTTTAGGTGGATTTTGACGTCTGTGTCAATCTGATTTTTTTGCGTGGATGATCGATGAATAGATTGAGACCGACAAAATAAATGAATCGGATCCTCAGGGATCACCGTGGTAGGACTTCTTTTAATTTACATAAATGTCACATGAGAGGATCCATGCTCCACAAGGTATGATCACTATTGTATGGAGTTATGTTAGACGGAGATAGCCAAGGATTTGCGAAGGGAATTTGCAAGGTTTATGTTCATTAGGGTGAGTTCAGCCTAACTTTGATTTTTCGACATTTTAGGTATTTTTTGTCGTCTTATATAATTTTTTTTCAACTTTGCCCTATGTTATTGTATTTTCCGATTCCTCTCGTCGGGAAGGAAAATATGGTGTACAAGTTGGACCCGAATCTTGTATAGATTAAAAAGAAATCAACTAAAAAGACTGTGCCAAAAAACTCCTGAAAAGTTGGCCAAAACTCACCCTTGGATTCAATATATGGCTTTTACTTTGGAAGTGTCGGGCTACTCTGGAGTCTGGTCTGGTGTTTCTTCGTTTCCCATTTGTGATGGCGACCTCAATAGGTTCTAGAACGGAGCCAGTACAATTACATCCATCGTCTGCATGCTATTATTTTATTAACTAATTGATTTCTATTTCATCATAATTTCCAGGTCAAGAACGATTCAGAAAACCAAAATATTTTCTCTGTTCCGAAATGGATGACAAGTTTTTTTGACATTTCTGTTCTTCATAACAAATTTGGTTAATAGAACTGATTTTTATCTATCAGCCCCAAGGATCTAGTTTGGTGCTCAAAGTCTAATACCTAGGGGCTTCGAAAATTCTCAGGTTTTATCAACTCACTTAGGGTAAGTAGTAAATTGTGACCAAAGAATAATCAAAATATATAAACCCGAATAGAATGTGTTTTCCCTCACATTGGGATATTTAAATTTGGATATAATGTGTTTTCCCTCACGTGTTACAGTCATGTGTGTTATGCACCCGAATAGAACGAAGAATTATGCAGTGTTCCTGTCTAATGCTCCAGGAGCGCTAAATAATTCTCTCGAATATAGCATTAAACTGCGGTTGGTGCTTATTACTCTGTTGCTTATTACTCTGTTCTGATTGCAGAATCGAACAAAAAGAGACAATGCGAACTGGTGGTAATCTATATAATAGATGGAAGAGCTAGATAATCATCTCTGCACCATAAAACACACACATAGGAATATGTATAGATGCTAATAATAAGCACAACCGAGTACAGAGGATAACGCTACAATCGCGGATAGATGACACAAGCCTACCACCAACACAAGCTGATCATATGACTGTGACTCGAAAACTAAAATAAAATCTGCAAAGTGAAGCATGCCTCTTATTTCTTTACGATACCCATACATAAACGAAGTCACTAGTTGGAATGGGGAGGGGTTGGAGGCTTGTGTGGTGGCTTATGGGGACCATATGGCTTCTTCGTGGGCGGCAATGTCTTTCGCGGTGGCTTGTGAAAGTCTTCAACATTCTCCTCAATCAGAGTGTGTCCTGGGAAATGCCCATGAGTTGGTGGCTTCTTCTCTGGTGGTGGCTTCTCTCCCTTTCTTGGTGGCTTCTCTCCTCCCTTGGGCGGTATACCCACTGGTGGTTTGTGCTCTGGCTTTCCCGTTGGTGGTTTGTACTCTGACCCTGGCTTTCCCACTGGCGGTTTGTTCTCTGGCTTTTCCAACAGAGTGTGCCCATGAGTTGGTGGCTTCTTTTCTGGTGGTGGCTTCTCTCCTCCCTTGGGTGGCGCACCCGTTGGTGGTTTGTGTTCTGGCTCGCCTATTGGTGGTTTGTTCTCTGGCTTTCCCGTTGGTGGCTTGTGCTCCGATCCTGGCTTGCCCAATGGTGGGTTGTGCTCCGGCTTTCCCAATGGTGGTTCAGGCTCTGGTCCTGGCTTACCTATTGGTGGTTTGTGCTCTGGTTTCCCTATCGGTGGCTTTGGGTAATCAGCAAATGAGGGGGTGGTGAGAGCCACCACCACAAGTGACAACACTAGCAAGTATTTGAGAGACATTTTTTTTTTCTGAATCTAACAGTGAGTGGGATGGTACTTGGTGAAGGTGCCATACTAAGTGAGCTTTGGTGGCCTTTTATAGTGGTTTGGAGCCATTGGTGGAGTGACACTTATAACCATCTTGGAGATTTAATTGCTTTTGATCCTATGGTCCTACTGAGTTGAGAAGTTTGACAATTTGCAGACAGTGGGGGCCTACCTAGTTTTCCTTGTGAAAGCAATTAGTCAAGTAGGGTCAGTACTACTTTAATTCCTCTGCAGTGTTCTTTGCTCCTTGGATTGTATTCCTAGCTTTAGGTTATACTAGGCTAAGCATCAAAAGTCAGTTTGTTCACATACATTGTAGGTATCATCACTACTGTGATCTCAATTGAAAAAATTTACTTAGTTACATTTTTGGATAATCCATGGAGTGGTAGTGACGATACCTAGGTCATAATTTTTTTTTTTGGCTTAATAAGTTTCAGAACAAAAACTATGCAAATTCAGTATCCGACTACTCAATGTTGGGATTGGTTCTTAGAGATTAAGTCAAGATGCACATAAGCTTGTTTGGAGACCCTGAGCTAAAATCACAAGCTCGGTCACTTTTAAGCCACAACAAACATTCAACAGAGCAACTTTAGCGACTTAGCTACAATCTATGCAATAGATATGTTTCATCACAAGCAAAGGATTAGGTCATTTGGGTATCCACGGGGAATGAGTCGACTGCAACATGCATGCACCTACTCATTTGAGTCATGCATATATAGATAAATAGGCGTATAACGTATGTGAAGAAAGGCGAAAGATGTATTATTGAATTGTGTATGAAACATAACCCTAGCATGCCTTTTTATAGGCTACAATGTTCTTGGTCACTAAGAAATATAAACCAAATAGGAAACATATATTACAAATTAAGAAATCAGTCCAACTTGGAAACATAAATAATAAAACCTACAAAACATGGTAACATAATATTTCTCAATATTATGTTAACATCCTCTCTCAAACTCAAGTAGATCTACCAACTTGAGTTTGAAAAAGTCACGAGAAACCAAGAATAACCAAGCCAAAAAGAAACCAGGAGCAGCCACGCCAAGCCAAGCCAAGCCAAGAGAAACCAGGAGAAGCCATGAAAGAGAAACGGCCAGGAGGGCCAAAAAAAGCCATGAGCGAGAGAAGCCATGATAGTAAAGATTTGAGGTGAAATCCGAGTGCATGAGCTGGTTACATATTACTATGAGTGTCCGGCGGGCGGCCTATGGCGGATGGCGACGAAGTTTAGGCTACCCGCCGAGAGCGAAAATTCCACAGGGCCTAGATCTTATAGCTCTGATACCTTGTGAAGAAAGGCGAAAGATGTATTATTGAATTGTGTATGAAACATAACCCTAGCATGCCTTTATATAGGCTACAATGTTCTTGGTCACTACGAAATATAAACCAAATAGGAAACATGTATTACAAAGAAATCAGTCCAACTTGGAAACATGAATAATAAAATCTACAAAACATGGTAACATAATATTTCTCAATATTATGTTAACAACTTATAACAAAAGAGTTTTATTAATCCCAATTTTTTTTTTCTTCGTACCAAAATTGTAGTGTATAAAACTTTTGTACCATGTGCAAGGTATAAGGCTTTTATGCACTTGGAATCATTGAAAATTTGTCAAGTAGAATTTTGCTTCCTTTCTGTTATGGAAATATTTGTTGCATGGAGTACGTAGCTAGAGCTATTGTCATGACTAATTGACATTTGCATGAGTTCCCACATTGACCCTTCCACCATTTCCCATTTGTGATGGTGACTAGAGTACGATCTCACACTAATACCTAACGAAACATTAAATTTGAAAGGCATCGTTTTCCTCTCGGGCTTGATTGGATGATGGATTAGGCGAGAGGGCCTGATTTGATATTTTTACCCTGGTTTGGCAGGAAACTTAACACCCGATTACTTTGTTCTTTTTATTGTTGGGGTGATTTAATATTCTGGCTCAGGGGATATTATTAGTCCAGGCGGATGAGGCAGTCCATAAGCGATTGATACTAAATATCACCGGATCACATGTGGCTTCGACACTCAGTAAATGACAATACACCATACAATAACATGCTAACACAAGAAAAACAATAACACTATATTACTTAACAAAAAAAATAAAATAATAACACTATATATATTACATTAAAACGGAACCAATCACAAACATATGAAATTCATGAGACTAATTGTGCATTTTTGGTTGTCTAAATACAAGACTAATTAGACTCCGGATGTGTTCCACTAATTAAAATAAGTACTTATTTTTTGAATTAAAGATGATGTATTGCAAAAAAATAATCTGTCTTATAAAATGAAAAATAAATGTTTTAAAAATAAAATCTTAGCGAAATGGAGCCTCCAGCTCTCTGGGATATTGGTGCACTACTACAAGTATGGAAAGCTGATCATATCTGAACAAGGGTTTGGAACCAATGTCGGCAGGATTCTTTCACCACCATATTCACCTCAAGGGCATTTTGGTTTGGAATATGCCCTCATTGTAAATATGGGAATTCTGACGCTTTATGTGGGACCGTTGTAGTTGAAAAGTTGGAAAATTTACAAAAGAAATGTGAATCACAAGTACCCTTGGGTTGCGGATCAAAAAAAAAAGAGTACCCTTGGGTTTGGCCATCCAATTAAGTGGGCACATGAAAAAGCAAATAAGTGTTTGTTTTTCATGAGATCGCATGTCCGATTTATTTATGGAAGCTGACATTCTAACCTTGCGGTCATTGAGTTTGTTCGGTCGTTAACTTTAAAGTTCCACAATAAGTCGAGCTGCGCGCAAATTGACTCAAATATCCGTTCATAAAACAAAATGTGAATCATCACTTTGGTCCCCTCCCTACCACTGCTGTGGTCCTTATTTTTTATTTACCCTATCTTTGGTTAAAAGACTTTTGCGAACACAAACTCTTAAACCAAGTACTTATTATAGTTGGCCGAATATGACGGTTCGGTCACGGTCACTACGCTCGGTAGAAGGCCGGGTCTAGTCCCTAATTAAGTTCTACATGGAACGATCGAACCTCTGACTGGGCTTATAGGCTTAACCTTAAGGTTTGACCTTGACGATACTCGGATCAGCAGCTGAGTACTGTTTGTTGGAAATTGGTTGCTGCAAATGCTGAACTATTGGTGAAACCTCCACAAATACTGAAATACACTTCGAGTCACGACTATGTCGCTTTCCTAAAGACAATATTTGCCTCCACCAAATGGTATGCAAAGGGTTACAACAAATCTGCCTTCAAGATAAATCGAAACCCGAACTCGAAGTTCTTCCGTTTGCGTTTGCACTAGCGAAACGGACAGAATACCTACTGGACGAATATAAGAGCCGAGAACCATGGAGTTTATAAGAGGACAAATCAAACTTAAAGTCAACACACTTAATCATCCTGGCACACATGCATCCATGCGTAATAAAATTTGCATATTGCAATATACTAATTCAAACCAATGCCGTAACCGTCCACATCCACTCGTTTCACCCGAACGGGTACATGGACTGACACCATTGTGAACTGTTCGAACACAATCAACGGTAGCGATCGGATCATTCGATGTACCATTTTGCAAGCATCTAAAAGAACCTATGTGACTTCCTCGTCACATGCACGTACGCTCACGTGTACGCCCCGCGGCTTTCATGTCAATGACACGACTTTGCCACGTCTCCCTTTTCCTTGAATGTAGTCTTGACATCCATTTGGTGTATCTCAAACTTGTATATGGAAGCAAGAGCAATTAAAACTCTAATTGTTGAAATTCTAGCAACCGGGGCATAGGTATCAAAGTAATCAATACCCTCTTTCTGGGTAAAATCTTTGGCTACAAGTCTGGTCTTGAATTTATCAATAGTTCCATCAACATTCATTTTCGTCTTGAAAATCCATTTACAGGCAATTGGTTTAGAACCAGGTGGTAAATCCGCCAAAACCCATATGTTATTACCCATAATAGAGTCCATCTCATCTTGGATAGCCTCTTTCCAGAAAGCCACGTCTTGCAATTTCATTGCTTCCTCAAACGTCAAAGGATCATTTTCCATGTGAAGTGAAAATACATTGTGAACACATGAAGTCTCTCTAGTGCCTTCAACTAGATAAAAAATGAAATCAGGACCAAACGTTCTCTCTCTCCAAACTCGTTTGCTCTTTCTCAATTCGACTTGTTCCTCAGGTTCATTTCTTTCATCTGGAACTCTAAAGACTCATTGTCCTCTTCGGACATCAAAGGAAACTCTTCCAAATCTTTATTAGATTCCAAATCCTTACTAGACTTTAACCTTGGAATTCTGTCAAATCTATTTTCATAAAATACTGCATCTTGAGATTCAATGATGGTGTTGATGGACACAATATCATTAGGCTTAACCACTAGAAACCTATATGCTTTACTGTGCAAAGCATATCCAAGGAATCCACATTCGATTCCTTTTGGATCTAGTTTCTTCCTTTTAGGTCCAGGTAACTTTACAATCGCCCTACACCCCCAAGTCTTAAAATAACTTAGGTTTGGTTTCCTTTTTTACCAGAGCTCATACGGAGTAATGTTAGACTTTTTGAGAGGTACTTTATTAAGGATATAAGTTGCGGTAAGTATGGCTTTAAGATAGTGTTTGAGCCGGGCAAAATTGTTGTGTCCAAGAATGGTGTGTTTGTTGGCAAAGGGTATGTAACCGAAGGGATGTTTAAGCTTAATATCAATAACACAGTTGTTTATGCTTATATGCTTGAATCTATTTCTTTATGGCATACTTGTTTAGGACATATCAATACAAGGAAAATAGATTGCATGGTTAAATCAAGACTAATTCCTAAATCTGAGAATGATATGGTTGATAAATGTAAGATTTGCTTGGAATCAAAGATAACCAGATTGCCATTTCCTAATATTGAGAGGACTTCATCGTTACTTGAATTGATTCATAATGATGTATGTGATTTTCATAGCACTCCAACTAGAGGCGGTGAACGTTAAATGGCAACATTCATAGACGATTATTCAAAATTTTGGTATGTTTATTTGCTTCATTCCAAAGATGAAGTGCTTGATAAATTTGTTGCATATAATATTGAAGTTGAAAATCAATGTGGTTTGAAGATAAAACGTCTTAGGTCTGACAGGGGTGGTAAATATCACTTTCCTGATTATTGTGAATCAGTAGGGATAATTCATGAAGTAACTGCACCTTATACACCACAACAAAATGGAGTGGCCGAAAGGAAGAATAGAACTTTATCTGAGATGGTGGTTGCTATGCTAAGCAATGCAGGATTAAGTAAAGATTTGTGGGGCAAATACTGTCTTTAGATTGTTGGAAGTAGGATGGCGAAATCTCCACAAATATTGAAATACACTTCAAGTCACGACTATGTCGCTTTTCTAAAGACAGTATTTAGCGACGGCAATGTCTCTACAAAAGATGACACAAGACTTTCTAAAATCGGAGCTGTTTGAAGGTGGGAATTTCAGGCGTTGGCAGAAGAAGATGCACTTCTTGCTGACCACCCTAAAAGTGGTCTATGTTCTGACTACTCCAAGTCCGGTGATACCGGAGGAGCCAGATGATGAAACAATGGAGGAGGCTCGTGAAAGGGGCAAATGGGTGCGTAGTGGCCCATAAATAGACCACTGCTTGACAAAATCTGTACACTCACACATACATATGCCGAATTTCTCCATCTTTCTCTATATTTCCTAGCATTCATTCTGCATTCTGTTTTGCTGCAGAAAATAGAATTCAATGGCTCTCGGTTCTTATATTCGTCCAGTAGGTATTCTGTCTGATTTGTTAGTGCAAACGCAAATGGAAGAACTTCGAGTTCGGGTTTCGATTTATCTTGAAGGCAGATTTGCTGTAACCCTTTGCATACCATTTGGTGGGGGCAAATACTGTCTTTAGGAAAGCGACATAGTTGTGACTTGAAGTGTATTTCAGTATTTGTGGAGATTTCGCCATCCTACTTCCAACAAAACAGAATGCAGAATGAATGCTAAGAAATATAGAGAGAGATGTGGGGGAAATTTGGCATATGTATGTGTGAGTGTACAGATTTTGTCAAGCAGTGGTCTATTTATAGGCCACTACGCACCCATTATGAATGGGTATGCACCCGATCTAGTCTGACTGTTTGATGCAGCGCAGCCTCCTTTTACGAAACTATTTGCAAGAAGAGATCACGAACTTGCTTATGTTAAAGATTCTCTCTTTGAAACACAAACACGAATAGAGATAAACTCTCAATTTTTCATTAATTCAATATCAAAAGCTGCCGTCCCCTGAGGCTTACAATGAATATAAATAGAGCGATAGAAACCCTAATAACTTAGGAAACAATTAGGGCTGAGAATCGGTCCCTAATCGCAGAAAATACGAAAATTACCAAAAACGGAAAATCCTACCTTGACTGGAAAATCAAATACTAGGAAGAAATCTAAGGTTGCGAAAACAAGCGGCAACTAAAACAGAATTTCCTATCAAAAGTTATTAGCAATCTAAATATTATCAAAAAGGATTTAGTGAATATTCACTAAATCTCCTCTCAAAAGGAAACAGGAAATTAGTGAATATTCACTAATTTAGAACTACTGAATATTCACTAATTTAGAACTAGTGAAACCAGTGAACATTCTGCCGTTGTCACCCCGCTCCAGTTTGAGTTGGGCTGTGCTCGGTCTAGTCGCTCGAGGAACGTTGACGTGACCCGCTCTACTCCATTCTGCATCACCGTTGGATCAGATCCTACGGTCTTGATCGACCAATCACACCGAACTGGTGTACTGTTTCATTCACACCCAATCAGATTTGATCCAATCCGTTGGATTGTGCCCATTCGCGACCGACGGCTACGATCGCAACTCCACGAACTAGTGCACCCGTAGGCTCGAGTTGCACCCAATCGGAACCGCTCCGTGTGACTCACCTACCACGCGTGTGACACGTGACATCCACGTCAGCGCCACCTTACTGCCAACTCGCAAATAAGGCACCTAGCTGTAGACACCCCAATTTGGCCTAACGATTATTTCAAGTCCCACCTTGGGACAATCCCGATGATGAAATGGATACAGTGATTGCTGATTGCTTCCTTGAGAACCTTAGGACTTTCGGTAAGAACTTTGAGCCACTTAGAGGACCCCATCCAGAGCCATATAGCCTTTGATAGAAAATACAGAAGCCTAGGAGAATCCATCTGTCGGCCGTAACATCGATCTCACGGCCTTAACATCATTTCCTCACCCGAGCAATCTGTTGCTAGAAAATCTCCCTGAGAGATCAATCCCTCGGCCGTAAGATCGATTCCTCGGCCGCAACATCGTTTCCTCGGCTGCCAGATCTATTCCTCGGCCGCCAGATCGTCAAATCCATTCCTCAGCCGTAAGATCGATTCCTCGGCCGCCAGATCGATTCCTCGGCCGCCAGATCCATTCCTCGGCCGCCAGATCGTCCTTTTTCCAGATTCTGGAACGTTCTGTCAAACGTTTGATCCGTTCACCAAACCCTAGCAGCCAAATCCCGATGCGTTCGGGCTACGCCAGAGGATTGCCATGAAGAGTTAGAATCACTCTCTAACTCCAATTTTAATCGTGCATTGTGATTGGTTGGAGTGAGTCATCTGGTGCCTATATAAAGGAACCTTTGGGTTCCGAAATTAACATTCAATTCCTCCATCTCATACCTCCAAACTCTGCAGAAATCATCTCACATACTCCCTCTATAAAAGCCCTAACCTCCCGAAGGTAGCCATCAATCTGACGATCAAACCCCGAAGTTCAAACCCTAATCCTAGGGTTTTCAGAAAAAGCAATCAGTCAATCACCACCAATCCGAAGCAATCAAGCAACTGAGGGATCAAGGTGGTGAGGCCCAACGGCCTCTGGTTTGGTTTACTTATCGTTTTTATGTTTAATCGTAGCGTTTTGATTATCTGCTAAGTTTTCTGTCTGGTGTGAGGAATAATATCGATCGGGGCTTTGATCCCTCGGCCGGTATATCAAACCAGTGAGATTACTCGGCCGTGACATCCATTTACCGGCCGAGTAATCTATTTCCTGGGACAGTTGTGTTTTACTTTGTTTTCTGCTTTCCTATGCATGCTTTCAATTACAGTCATGGCTCACCATTAACTGCTTAAAGGCTAAAAACAAACTACGTGTTAGAATTAAATAAAGCATCTATATGTCTTATGTTGAACAAATATGGGCCAGTCTCACGACTGGACAGAGAGGGGTGCCTAATACCTTCCCCTTACTGTACTCTTGGCTCCCGTACCCAGAATCTCTATCTATTTTCCTAGTTTTAATAAACTGGGTGGCGACTCTGTGATAACCATTATCGTGTGGCGATGTTCCTAGCCATGGGAATGTCCACGATCTTGGTTTATGAAGCAAACAACCAATCGAGCAAACAAATGATCAATCTGTATGGCGATGCCCCGTTTGGGAGGTGTCTACACTAGCGCTGACGTGCTAAGTGCGCCGACAATGCGCCACAGCCCACGGAGCGCGTGCGCGCGTGCCAGTGTGTATTGGTGCGAAGCACCATAGGGCTACACCACACTATATCATTATTTAATCATATTAGGAATGTTCCCTAATATATACCACTCCAACATCTCTCAACTAACCAATGTGGAACAAAACTCACAAAGAGGAAATCAAGCATTCTAAGGAAACAAGGAAATTTACAAAACCAAAATGACGACTCTTTTATTTTGAAAATCTCTAACAATCCCCCACCATTTTCGAAATATAGATGAAATATTCTCAATTCTTATTACAAGGTTTATGCATACATAAATAGTGTCTTGCGACTTCAACTATTCACTTAGTGAAAACATATCAAAGCTGGTCAGGGCAGCATAGTAGACGTGTCTTTGAACTAGTTGTCCTCTATCGACCAACCGGACGTGTCTCACACATAATCCTTCAAATAATGCAGATATCCCAATCGGTTGACCCGTGAACTGGTCTTGGGTCTTTTATCTTGAATTCATGAATGCTCTAAGGTCTAGCCCCTATGACCTATAGGAAGTGGCACCACCTCCACACTCACATAGGTAGATCGCTATCCATGCTCCTATAACATTAGCACAAAACAATCTATTAAGAACTAAGTAGTCCAACCTCCTTTGTATTCACATAATAGGTACAAAACACTTTACCTTGGAATGTGTAAAATAACTTTAAAGTGTTTCCAATCATGACATGTGGTGTAATTTCTCATTGAACTCAAGAGATCGAGAGTATCAACCGGTTGAGTTGAGTTTCCACCAGGAGTGATTTAACTAATTGGGCAAAAGTCTCATTCCTTTTGATGTTTTCAACACCAAGTCCCTTGCAAGGCCTTTTGTAAAAGGATCCGCCAAGTTTTGACTTGACTTAACAAAATCAATGGTTATCACCCCATCAACAATCAATTGTCTCACATAGCTATGTCTAAGTCCTATATGCCTGGACTTTCCATTAAACACTTGGCTATATGCTCGCGACAACGTAGCTTGACTATCACAATGCAGCGATACAGGTGGCATAGGCTCCGCCCTTGGAGAGAGGTGTGGTTGGATCTATGTAAATGTGGTGTGTACCAATCATTTCCGATTGTGTTCTGATCCAGGAATTTTCACTGAGCAAGCAGCTTAGAAGGAGAAAAATGAGAGAATTTAAAGCCAAAATGCAAAGTGAAGAATAGCGTAAAGAAGGAAAAGGACGAAAACAAACGATCTGTCTACTGTCTAGCTTGCCCAATTTGACAGTACTCTTTGTTCTAATTGGAATTTTCTTTTTTGTCTTTATTCAACGTGTTTTGCTTTTATTAGATTTTTGTTAAATTTCTTTAGACGATAGTAATATTAAAATACGAACATTTTTTGGAAAAGCTTAAAAAATCCAAAATAATCTGCCTGTTTTATTATTTTTTCCTTTCAGTGAGCTTTTATAAGTTTTTAGTCATAATAATTTAATACTTTTTATATCCCTCTCGTTTGTATGAACAAATAATTAAAAGAAATCTTAACAAAAACCAAAAAAATGTTGAATAAACTATAAAGACAAAAAAAAAAAGTCCAAAAAATAATTTAGCCGAAATATAGTTTAAGTACTGAATCGGCATCCGATAAAAAAAATGCGTGTTTACAGCCACTGTTGAGACATTGGTAACTAAAATAAGTTGATTATCAAAATATTTTGAACCGAGTGGACACCATATCGTAAAAAAAGGTATGATCAAGCACGTAAAAAAAAAAAACCATACATTGAGACCTGCGAAATAAATGAATCGGATCCTCATGTATCACCTTGGTAGGACTTCTTTTACATTACATAACTGTCATATGAGAGGATCCATGCTCCACAAGGTATGATCAAGTAGTAATTAAGAGCACTATTGTATGGAGTTATGTTAGACGGAGATAGCCAAGGATTTGTGAAGGAATTTGCAAGGTTTATGTTCATTAGGGCGAGTTCAGCCTAACTTTGGTTTTTTCCAACTTTTTCTGTATTTTTTGTTGTTTTATATAAACTTTTATCAGATTTGGCCTACGTTATTATATTATTCGATTCCTCTCGTCGGGACGGAAAATATGATGTAAAAATTGGACTCGAATCTGGTAAAGATTACAAGAAAACAACTAAAAAGACTGCCAAAAAAACTCCTAAAAAGCTAGCCAAAACTCACCCTTAGATTCAATATACATGGCTTTTACTTCGGGAGTGTCGGGCTACTCTGGTCTGGTGTTTCTTCGTTTCCCATTTGTGATGGCGACCCAAATAGGTTCTAGAGCGGAGCTACAATTACATCCATCGTCTGCATGCTATTATTTGATTAACTAATTGATTTCTGTTCCATCACAATTTCCAGGTCAAGAACAGATTGATTCAGAAAAACAATATTTTCTCCGTTCCTAAATGGATCGATGACAAGTTTTTTTTGGCATTTCTGTTTTGTTAAAACAAATTTGTACGATTTCAAAATATTGTTTAATAGAACTGATTTTATCTATCAGCCCCAAGGATTTAGTTTGGTGCTCAAAGTCTAATACCTAAGGGCTTCGAAAATTCTCAGGTTTTATCAACTCACCCGGCTTTATTCGGGCTTAAATGGAACCCCTGCGAGCTCCATTCTAAAATTTGACCAAAGAGTAATCAAAATATATATATCCTTCGATGTACGTAGTGAAATAAGACAGTGATAAGAATGGATGATGCATAGCAATAGTACTGCCAGGAATGACCACATTTGGATATTTAAATTTGGGTACAATGTGTTTTCCCTCACGCGTTACAGTCATGTGTGTTATGCACCTGAATAGAACGAAGAATTATGCAGTGTTCCTGCCTAATGCTCCAGGAGCGCTAAATAATTCTCTCGAATATAGCATTAAACTGCGGTTGGTGCTTATTACTCTGTTCTGATTGCAGAATCGAACAAAAAGAGACAATGCGAACTGGTGGTAATCTATATAATAGATGGAAGAGCTAGATAATCATCTCTGCACTATAAAACACGCACATAGGAATATGTATAGGTGCTAATAATAAGAACCAACGAGTACAGAGGACAACGCTACAATCGCGGATAGCTGACACAAGCCTACCACCAACACAAGCTGATCATATGACTGTGACTCGAAAACTAAAATAAAATCTGCAAAGCGAAGCATGCCTCTTATTTCTATACGATACCCATAGATAAACGAGGTCACTAGTCGGAATGGGGAGGGGTTGGAGGCTTGTGTGGTGGCTTATGGGGACCATATGGCTTCTTCGTTGGTGGCAATGTCTTTCGCGGTGGCTTGTGAAAGTCTTCAACATTCTCCTCAATCAGAGTGTGTCCTGGGAAATGCCCATGAGTTGGTGGCTTCTTCTCTGGTGGTGGCTTCTCTCCCTTTTTTGGTGGCTTCTCTCCTCCCTTTGGCGGCACACCCACTGGTGGTTTGTGCTCTGGCTTTCCCGTTGGTGGTTTGTGCTCTGACCCTGGCTTTCCCACTGGCGGTTTGTGCTCTGGCTTTTCCAACAGAGTGTGCCCATGAGTTGGTGGCTTCTTCTCTGGTGGTGGCTTCTCTCCCTCTTTTGGTGGCTTCTCTCCTCCCTTGGGCGGCAAACCCGTTGGTGGTTTGTGTTCTGGCTCGCCCGTTGGTGGTTTGTTCTCTGGCTCGCCCGTTGGTGGTTTGTGCTCCCATCCTGGCTTACCCACTGGTGGTTTGTGTTCTGGCTCGCCTGTTGGTGGTTTGTTCTCTGGCTCGCCCGTTGGTGGTTTGTGCTCCCATCCTGGCTTACCCACTGGTGGTTTGTGTTCTGGCTCGCCCGTTGGTGGTTTGTTCTCTGGCTTTCCCGTTGGTGGTTTGTGCTCCGGCTTTCCCACTGGTGGTTCAGGCTCTGGTCCTGGCTTACCCACAGGTGGTTTGTGCTCTGGTTTCCCTATCGGTGGCTTTGGGTAATCAGCAAATGAGGGGGTGGTGAGAGCCACCACCACAAGTGACAACACTAGCAAGTATTTGAGAGACATTTTTTTTTCTGAATCTAACAGCGAGTGGGATGGTACTTGGTGAAGGTGCCATTCTAAGTGAGCTTTGGTGGCCTTTTATAGTGGTTTGGAGCCATTGGTGGAGTGACACTTGGTTATCTTGGACACTAATTTCTTTTGATCCTATGGTCCTACTGAGTTGAGAAGTTTGACAATTTGCAAACAGTGGGGGCCTACCTAGTTTTCCTTGTGAAAGCAATTAGTCAAGTAGGGTCAGTGACTCAGTGCTCCTTTAATTCCTCTGCAGTGTTCTTTGCTCCTTGGATTGTATTCCTAGCTTTAGGTTATACTTAAAGGCTTAGCATCAAAAGTCAGTTTGTTCACATAATAGGACACTTATCCTTCCATTTATCAAGGCCTAATTGCGGAATGAGGAAGAAAAACTTACTCATATACATACATTGTAGGTATCATCACTACTGTGATCTCAATTGAAAAAATTTACTTAGTTACATTTTTGGATAATCCATGAAGTGTTAGTGACGATACTTGCGTAATACGAATTCTTAAAAAGCAACTTTTCTAGGTCAGAAAATTGTTTTTGGCTTAATAAGTTTCAGAACAAAAACTATGCAAATTCAGTATCCGACTACTTAATGTTGGGATTTGTTTGTAGAGATTAAGCCAAGATGCACATAAACTTGTTTGGACACCTTGAGCTAAAATCACTCGGTCACTTTTAAGCCACAACGAACATTCAACAGAGCAACTTTGGCGACTTAACTACAATCTTTGCAATAGATATGTTTCATCTTAAGCAAAGGATTAGGTCATTTGGGTATCCACAGGAATGATTCGACTGCAACATGCACCTACTCATTTGAACTTGTCATGCATATATAAATAAATAGGCATATAACGTATAACAAAAGAGTTTTGTTAATCCCAATTTTTTTTTTCTTTGTTCCAAAATTGTAGTGTATAAAACTTTTATATCATGTGCAAGGTACAAGGCTTTTATGCACTTGAAATCATTGAAAATTTGTCAAGTGGAATTTTACTTCCTTTCCGTTATGAAAATTTTACTTCCTTTCCGTCATGACTAGTTGACATTTGCATGAGTTCCCACGTACAGTGACCCTTCCACCATTTCCCATTTGTGATGGTGACTAGAGTACGATCTCACACTAATACCTAACAAAACATTAATTTGAAAGGCGTGTCTTCCTCTCGGGCTTGATTGGATGGGATCTGGACTCTCTGTGAGGATCTGTACAGGGCCGGCTCATAAGTCTTGGAGGCCGGAAGCGAACCTCTTGAATGAGGTCACCCTACATAATATTATTATATTCATCACCATAAATAGAAAGTCCTAAAAATTTTACCAATTAGGTCAACTGGTTAAGAAAATAAAAAACTTACTTGGTAGAGGTGGAGAGGTGGAGAGTTGGAGATAGTAAAAGACCGTGTGCAAGTAATTTCTGTCCACGGTCGTTGGTTGTTGTTTTCCCTCCCCTTCGACTCCTCAAGCATGAAGCGTTTCTAGTTCCTGCCGTCCTACTCCTTATGATCGGCTATATCTTCTTCTTTTTTCTTTTTTGATCTTCTTTTTTGATTGGCTATATCTTCCTAGTTCGGCTATATCTTTCGTGTGCGAGTAATCTACCGACCCTTATGTTATTTTTTTTTTTACTGTTTTAACGTGTTAGTGTTTCTAATGAATAATTTCACAATTTGGCCTATTTTGTGGCTCCTAAATTTCAATTGTGCCTATTTTGTGTAAAGAAGGCTAGTGCAAATTTTTTTGGACCACACACACACATATAGGAATCCTAAAAATTTGGGGGCCCTTGTTTTTAATTTTTTTTGGGGGCCGGAAGCGTAGGCTTCCCTCGCCTTGGCTATAAGCCGGCTTTGGATCTGTATGTGAGAAACTGCCTGTAAGGGTTTTGATAAGAGAGTGCCACCTATTATGTCAAGATATCCAACGGTGCAAAACATGAAAATGCGGGTTGCCTGAAATTTTGTGCTCTTAAAACGTAGTTCAGATAGACGGAACCCAAACGGCCAGAAAATTATGTCTTGTCCTTGGTTTTCAGTTTCCATTTTCAGCCCGAAACCTTGTTCTTAACCAGGACAGCTATGTCCATCCACAACAAATTCCACAGAATCTCAGTCTTCTCCTTCATTTTCAGTTTCCAATTCTAATTTGGTTCGAGGATTTGAAACTTTTTCTTCCCTAAATTGAAAAGTGTACGGAAAAAGGAAGAACAACAAAAGCCCCAATTTTAATTTAAAAAATTAGTTTAAAGTCCACTATAGCATGTTTTTAACCCACCAAGTCTACCTCTCAAGTTTTTAACCCACTAGGTCCACTCAGATAAGGGCCTTGTTTTACTTAGACAAAAAAATGTATTTTTATTCTTTTTCATTTCTTGTGTTGCCAAACTAGGCCCTTGTCAAGCCAAAAAGAAATTAATATAAGACCAAAATATCCTTGCTGGTTTTTTTTTTTCATTTTGACAGCTCTCTCTCTCTAAATTCTAGATCTCACCCGCTCTGCTGCTGCACAGATAATATTATATGTTCAGGTCTGTTAGGCCGCTGCGCGGACCAATTCATATAAGGTTGTCTATGGTTATATATGGTGATGGTTTATTATTCTTTTATAAGGTTATATGGTTATAACGAGTAAGGAACAATATGGTTATATAGTTATATATTCAGATCATATAAAACATTATATGTTCCTTTTAAAGGTTACTTATTACACATGCTGACATTTAACCATGTATACAGCGACCAGATTGGTACATATATGATTATATGTGCAATTCGTTATCATGAGTATTATACAAGGCAATACCAAACCGTAACACGCAATCAATTTCAATATATCCAAAATTTACCATATAATACAAAATTTACCACCTAAGTCATTGGGCAAGTCAAAATTTGTTCAAAATGAAACATCATTAATATTCGAATCATCGAAGACAAAGTTTGTTCAAACCCCCACAAAAAATAATAAAATAAAATAAAATTTGTCCCAATGACAGCATCTCAGTCCTTCTCTATCACCATCTCATCATTTCATCCGTGCTAGAGGGACTATCCTTGCTATTGGCCGGGCATTATATGTTCGTTCCACAGGTACCAACTTTTAACCTTTTGATTTGGTTTTGTCATTCCTGCAAAGATACACAGAGTTAAATAGATGCAACCATATATAACCTAAACAAAAACCAAAAAAATGTTGAATAAACTATAAAGACAAAAAAAAAAATAGTCCAAAAAATAATTTAGCCGAGATATAGTTTAAGTACTGAATCGGGATCCGATAAAAAAAAAACGTGTTTACAGCCACTATTGAGAAGTTGGTAACTAAAATAAGTTGATTATCAAAATATTTTGAAACCATGTCGTAAAAAAGGTATGATCAAGCACGTAAAAAAAATCATACATTGAGACCTGCGAAATAAATGAATCGGATCCTCACGTATCACCTTGGTAGGACTTCTTTTACAATACATAACTGTCATATGAGAGGATCCATGCTCCACAAGGTATGATCAAGAACGTAGTAATTAAGAGCACTATTGTATGGAGTTATGTTAGACGGAGATAGCCAAGGATTTGCAAGGTTTATGTTCATCAAGGCGAGTTCAGCCTAACTTTGGTTTTTTCAACTCTTTCGGTATTTTTCTTTGTTTTATATAAATATTTTTCAATTTTGGCCTACGTTATTATATTTTTCGATTCCTCTTGCCGGGACAGAAAATATGATGTAAAAATTGGACTCGAATCTGGTAAAGATTACAAGAAAACAACTAAAAAGACTGCCGAAAAACTCCTGAAAAGCTAGCCAAAACTCACCCTTACTTCGGAAGTGTCGGGCTACTCTGGTCTGGTGTTTCTTCGTTTCCCATTTGTGATGGCGACCCAAATAGGTTCTAGAGCGGAGCTACAATTACATCCATCGTCTGCATGCTATTATTTGATTAACTAATTGATTTCTGTTCCATCACAATTTCCAGGTCAAGAACAGATTGATTCAGAAAAACAATATTTTCTCCATTCCTAAATGGATGACAAGTTTTTTTTGGCATTTCAGTTTTGTCAAAACAAATTTGTACTATTACTTTTTCTACGATTTCAAAATATTGTTTAATAGAACTGATTTTATCTATCAGCCCCAAGGATTTAGTTTGGTGCTAAAAGTCTAATACCTAGGGGCTTTGAAAATTCTCAGGTTTTATCAACTCACTGGGCTATTTCGGGCTTAAACAGAACCCCTGCTAGCTCCATTCTAAAATGTGACCAACGAGTAATCAAAATATATATCCTTCCGCGTACGCATACTGCCAGGAGTGACCACATTGGGATATTTAAATTTGGGTACAATGTGTTTTCCCTGACGAGTTACAGTCATGTGTGTTATGCAACCAAATAGAACGAAGAATTATGCAGTGTTCCTGCCTAATGCTCCAGGAGCGCTAAATAATTCTCTCGAATATAGCATAAAACTGCGGTTGGTGCTTATTACTCTGTTCTGATTGCAGAATCGAACAAAACGAGACAATGCGAACTGGTGGTAATCTATATAATAGATGGAAGAGCTAGATAATCATCTCTGCACTATAAAACACACACATAGGAATATGTATAGGTGCTAATAATAAGAACCAACGAGTACAGAGGACAACGCTACAATCGCGGATAGCTGACACAAGCCTACCACCAACACAAGCTGATCATATGACTGTGACTCGAAAACTAAAATAAAATCTGCTAAGCGAAGCATGCCTCTTATTTCTATACGATACCCATAGATAAACGAGGTCACTAGTCGGAATGGGGAGGGGTTGGAGGCTTGTGTGGTGGCTTATGGGGACCATATGGCTTCTTCGTCGGTGGCAATGTCTTTCGCGGTGGCTTGTGAAAGTCTTCAACATTCTCCTCAATCAGAGTGTGTCCTGGGAAATGCCCATGAGTTGGTGGCTTCTTCTCTGGTGGTGGCTTCTCTCCCTTTTTTGGTGGCTTCTCTCCTCCCTTTGGCGGCACACCCACTGGTGGTTTGTGCTCTGGCTTTCCCGTTGGTGGTTTGTGCTCTGACCCTGGCTTTCCCACTGGCGGTTTGTGCTCTGGCTTTTCCAACAGAGTGTGCCCATGAGTAGGTGGCTTCTTCTCTGGTGGTGGTTTCTCTCCCTCTTTTGGTGGCTTCTCTCCTCCCTTGGGCGGCAAACCCGTTGGTGGTTTGTGTTCTGGCTCGCCCGTTGGTGGTTTGTTCTCTGGCTCGCCCGTTGGTGGTTTGTGCTCCCATCCTGGCTTACCCACTGGTGGTTTGTGTTCTGGCTCCCCCGTTGGTGGTTTGTTCTCTGGCTCGCCCGTTGGTGGTTTGTGCTCCCATCCGGGCTTACCCACTGGTGGTTTGTGTTCTGGCTCGCCCGTTGGTGGTTTGTTCTCTGGCTTTCCCGTTGGTGGTTTGTGCTCCGGCTTTCCCACTGGTGGTTCAGGCTCTGGTCCTGGCTTACCCACTGGGGGTTTGTGCTCTGGTTTCCCTATCGGTGGCTTTGGGTAATCAGCAAATGAGGGGGTGGTGAGAGCCACCACCACAAGTGACAACACTAGCAAGTATTTGAGAGACATTTTTTTTTTCTGAATCTAACAGCGAGTGGGATGGTACTTGGTGAAGGTGCCATTCTAAGTGAGCTTTGGTGGCCTTTTATAGTGGTTTGGAGCCATTGGTGGAGTGACACTTGGTTATCTTGGACACTAATTTCTTTTGATCCTATGGTCCTACTGAGTTGAGAAGTTTGACAATTTGCAAACAGTGGGGGCCTACCTAGTTTTCCTTGTGAAAGCAATTAGTCAAGTAGGGTCAGTGCTCCTTCAATTCCTCTGCAGTGTTCTTTGCTCCTTGGATTGTATTCCTAGCTTTAGGTTATACTTAAAGGCTTAGCATCAAAAGTCAGTTTGTTCACATAATAGGACACTTATCCTTCCATTTATCAAGGCCTAATTGCGGAATGAGGAAGAAAAACTTACTCATATACATACATTGTAGGTATCATCACTACTGTGATCTCAATTGAAAAAATTTACTTAGTTACATTTTTGGATAATCTATGGAGTGTTAGTGACGATACTTGCGTAATACGAATTCTTAAAAAGCAACTTTTCTAGGTCAGAAAATTATTTTTGGCTTAATAAGTTTCAGAACAAAAACTATGCAAATTCAGTATCTGACTACTTAATGTTGGGATTTGTTTGTAGAGATTAAGTCAAGATGCACATAAACTTGTTTGGACACCTTGAGCTAAAATCACTTGGTCACTTTTAAGCCGCAACGAACATTCAACAGAGCAACTTTGGCGACTTAGCTACAATCTATGCAATAGATATGTTTCATCATAAGCAAAGGATTAGGTCATTTGGGTATCCACGGGGAATTAATGATTCGACTACAACATGCGCCTACTCATTTGAACTTGTCATGCATATATAGAAAAATAGGTGTATATATAACGTATAACGAAAGAGTTTTGTTAATCCCAATTTTTTTTTCTTTGTACCAAAATTGTAGTGTATAAAACTTTTATTTCATGTGCAAGGTACAAGGCTTTTATGCACCTGGAATCATTGAAAATTTGTCAAGTGGAATTTTACTTCCTTTCCGTTATGGAAATATTTGTTGCATGGTACGTAGCTAGAGCTATAGTCATGACTTGTTGACATTTGCATGAGTTCCCACGTACATTGACCCTTCCACCATTTCCCATTTGTGGTGATGATCCTAGAGTACGATCTCACACTAATACCTAACGAAACATTAAATTTCAAAGGTGTCGTTTTCCTCTCGGGCTTGATTGGATGGGATCCGGACTCTGAGAATTGAGAAACTGCCTGTAAGGGTTTTGATAAGAGAGTGCCACCTATTATGTCAAGATATCCAACGGTGCAAAACATGAAAATGCGGGTTGCCTGTAATTTTGTGCTCTTACGACGTTGTTCAGATAGACAGAGCCCAAACGGCCAGAAAATTATGTCTTCTCCATCGTTTTCAGTTTCCATTTTCAGCCCAAAACCTTGTTCTCAACCAGGACAGCTATGTCCATCCACCACAAATTCCACAAAATCTCAGTCTTCTCCTTCATTTTCAGTTTCCAATTCTAATTTGGTTCGAGGATTTGAAACTTTTTCTTCCCTAGATTGAAAAGTGTACGGAAAAAGGAAGAACAACAAAAGCCCCAATTTTAATTTGGAAAAAAAAAAAACTGAAAGAAAAATGGAGGGTTTTGATTGGCTGAAAATCAGAACCTACGAGGAAAAAGAAAGGAAGATAACTTCGGCTTTGGTTGCGGAGAAGAAGAAGATAGCAGTTGTGGGTTTTTTCTCTGGGCAGTAGAACTGTAGTAGTACAAGAATTGAGAAGAAGATAACGATTGAGGGTAACGGAGAAGAAGAACCTTTTTCCACCGTTAGAAAATTATCCCATAAAAAGGTGTCGTTTAGTTTCAAAAGGAGGAGTACCTATTGTGGACCATTGGATCTCCTCATTAATGTGTTGGCACTCTCTCATCAAAACCCTCACAAGATCCTTACATGCAAATCCTCACAGAGGATTCAGATCCGATTGGATGATGGATTAGGCGAGCGGATGAGGGCCTGATTTGATATTTTTATCTTGGTTTGGCAGGAAACTTGACACCTGATTACATTGTCCCTTTCTACTGTTGGGATGATTTAATCGGGCTCAGAGGATATTATTAGTCATGAGGCAGTCCATAAACGATTGATACTAAATGTCACCGGATCACATGTGGCTTCGACACTCTTGGTATGCATTTTAAATTCCAAACACCTTCCAGGGCACTGGACAATCACCGTATGTCAACATGCACAATATCGAATTCAGTAATATTAATACGACTTACTAACCACAAGAGCAATGCTGAAATTCACAAAAAAGAGAGGTATTCATTGATGAGTAAATGACAATACACCATACAATAACATGCTAACACAAGAAAAACAATAACACTAAGATGGAAGCTATAGCTTGGTTCATTTTTGCAGTTGGGCTGGAGGTCGATGGTGGTGGAGAGGGCTCAGATCATTTTTGCAGATGGTCGATGGTGTCTGATGGAGATAATGGGAGCTTGGTTCTGCGGTGGTTTCTGGCGGCAACTTGGTTTCAGGGGGCGGTGGTTTCAGGTTTTCTCGGTGGAGGAGTTTGGTTCAGTGGTGGATTAATGGGTGGCAATTTGGTTTTTGGAGGCAGCGAAGTCTTGGGTTCCCCGGGTTCTAACGGTGGTTCGGTAGTTTTCTCCGGTGGGGTGGCAGTTTGGGCATGGAGTTTTTTTTGTCTTTTGGGTGTTTGGGGTTTGTACCAACGCTTGGGTCTCGGGTAGTCTTGGAATTTAAGTAATTTTAATTTCCATTTGCCCTTATCCTTTTAATTTTTGTAATTTTGCGGAGATTAATAAAATTTTCTTTTGTCGATAAAAAAAATATATTACTTAACAAAAAAAAAAAACCACTAACTCTATATATATATTACATTAAAAAGGAAACCAATCACAAATATATGAAATTCATGAGACTAATTGTGCATTTTTTGTTGTCTAAATACGAGACTAATTAGACTCCGGAACTAGAGAATATTGGTGCACTACTACAAGTAGGGAAAGCTGATCACATCTGAACAGGGTTTGGAACAAATGTCGGCAGGACTCTTTCACCACCATATTCACCTCAAGGGCATTTGGTTTGGAATATGCCCTCATTGTGAATATGGGAATTCTGACGCTTTATGCGTGGGACCATTGTAGTTGAAAAGTTGGAAAATTTTCAAAAGAAACGTCAATCACAAGTACCCTTGGGTTTGGCCATCCAATTAAGTGGGCACATGATAAAACAAATAAGTGTTTGTTTTTCATGAGGTTGTATGTCCGATTTTTTATAGAAGCTGACATTACAACCTTGCGGTCACCGGGTTTGTTCGGTCGTTAACTTTAAAGGTCCAGAATAAGTCGAGGTGCGCACAAATTGACCCAAATATCCGTTCATAAAACAAAATGTGAATCATCACTTTGGCCCCCTCCCTATCTCTTCTGTGGTCCTGATTTTCTATTTACCCTATCTTTGGGTAAAAAGACTTTTGCGAACACAAACTCTTAAACCAATTACTTATTATAGTTGGCCGAATATGACGGTTCGGTCACAGTCACTATGCTCTGCAAAAGGCCGGGTCTAGTCCCTAGTTAAGTTCTACCTGGAACGATCGAACCTTCGATTGGGCTTATAGGCTCAACCATAAGGTTTGACCTCGACGATACTCGGATCAGCAGCTGAGTACTGTTGGCTTGTCTTGGATACAAACTGACCCTCTACAGTTCAGCCCTGTGGTTTAGTCACTGGGGTCAGCCGTTCCCATGGTAGCCTGTCTACATGCTCGCAACTACCTTATCCAGAGTTACTAGGATGACGTCACTCCAAGCAGTTATGGATTATGAAAGAAGGGGTGCATATGGGGTGACAGCTGGGGCTCATGAGTTTATCCATATTGTTAGGGATGACGTTGGTCGAAGCGGTTACCTAAGCATGCTTGGCACACACCCTAGCTTGGAGGACAAGTCAGATGACTGTATATAAAGGAAATGATAGAACCCTAATGAGGTACATGCTCTTCTCCACTATAAACCCTAGCACTTTCTTTCTACTGCTACACTCTCTGACTTTCTAGTCGGAGGGTTATATTATCCCGGTAGCTGATCGACATGGCCTTTCAATTGTGCGTTCCCTGTGCAAGTCAGGAGAGGAAGCTAGGAATAGTAATCGAACCAGAGATCCAGAGAAGTGACTAGATTTTGATCGACAATCACACACTTATTGTTGTATTATCTGATATGAAATCGCTTATAAATCCTTTGGACTTTAAATATAATCCGCCATGTTCAAAATGAAAATCTTGTATTTCCACGACGTAATTTTTTTCCCCCCTAGTAGTATAATTTATACATGAAAAAAAGCTATCCCGTTCAATTTCTCATTTTTCTAGGAACTATTTAATTACCGAGAATACAAAGTACGAGTAAAATGTTTTGGAATCTTGTCCTATGTTGGGAAAATTTTTCAGTGCCGAGCGGGTACCACGTGGTGCCCGCTCGTGAATCCGAGCCATCCATTTCGTGTTTGGACGGCTCAGATTTTGAGAGAGAAAAAGAAGAGAGAAAGTGTTGGAATGAGAGGAGAGAGAGGGTTTTAATCCGAACCGTCCAAAAGTGAATCGAATGGCTGAGATGCACCGAGCAGGTGCCACGTCGGCAATACCCGCTCGGCACTGAAAAACTTCTCCCTATGTTGGATTGAAATCCTGAAACTTTCCGAAATTTTTGCGACAACAAAAAAGGTCTCTTGCGATTCGGTTGTCGCGTATTAGGTTATAAGTCAATTTTGTCGGCGCTGCACGTGACCGCCTACAACGGCGTTTCTCCGTTTCCCACTTTTGATGGTGATTGATGACGACCTTACCATGTTCTGGAATAGAACTACAGTGACAAAATTCGGTTTGAACTCGATTCTAAATATTCCATCATTCCATGCCTCTAATCAGTGGCGGATCCAGAAATTCCAGACAGATGGATCACCTTTCGATCATAAGCTTTAATAAAAATACTCAGAATCTAATATAAAGAAAAATGGATTCAAAAAAATATAACAGGATAAAAAAATGAATGTACTAGTGTTTTTACATTTACAATAGATCATTTATGAAAATTTTATTTGAGTAATTGGGGGAATTGTAATGTTTGGCTTTGTGGTACTACAACTTCTTAAGTCTTGAATGATCCTGGTTCAGCGCTCCTGCAAGGAGAAAGTTTTGCAGAATTCCTTTTTTCCACGCGTAAAAAGATATAATTGAATGGCAATGCCAAATTTTGAACACAGGACCTTTCGGGTGGGAAACCAAAGTAGTCCTTATCACTTGATCTAGGCATACATTACGCTCTATTATGGCTAGCTTAATATATAGTACTCCCTCTATCCCTATTTAATTGTCTATTACGGTTTTGCGTGCATTTTCAACGGGCTTATATCTCTCGACGTATATATTTTACGTTTTTGAAATCATTGTCTTATAGAAAAAAATTAAAATCTATCAAACAAGATCCATATTGCATATTTTTAGCAATATACGTTGAGAAATATAAGCCGTTGAAAATGCACGTAAAATCGTAATAGACAATTAAATAGGGACGGAGGGAGTACATCCTGTTGCGATTCACACAAAAAAAATCCCGATAATTTCAGGTGGGTCACGTGACCCGCTTGTGCCTACATTGGATCCGCCCCTACCTCTAACGCACCGGACCCGGGGACTCGGGATGCTGCCAAGTGGCATTCGGCCGTTCATTTCAGCAAGGACGGGTCGGATTGAATTCGGGCGCATGCAGATCTGAATCGTTCATTGCACGGTCAAGATCCAAGCCTTCGATTGCCGAGATGAACGGCCGGATTGACAGCTCTGCACCGGCACCACGTGGCGGTGCCCCAAACTTATCTCTGTCACACTTTCGTGTGATAATGTGGAACCCACACAAATGTGGTGGAGAAAGAGTTTGGAGCACCACGTGACGGTGCCCCATGAGCGTTGAATAATTTTCCATACACATGGCTCCACACCTCAAGATTTGGAAGGGTTATTAATTTGGGAAAATGGAGTTATGTTTGCGTATTTTCAGGTCCTTTCTGAATGATATTGAATGATTCAAACTGTTCAGATTATAAAGCTCATTGATACCACAAAGTCGGTCAACGAATATGATTTTGGAATGCATTTATTGATATCGGAAAAGAAAAGATTAAAACACTGGGTTGGAGCCCATAGAATTCATTTATCTCAAGATACATATGTTTCGAAATTATATCAATCGGTAATCAGACGACATAATTTTTTATGTGATTGATATTCTCAATGAGCTCTGAGCTCTGAACTTTGAACAAATGCGATCATCAAAAGGGTGCCAAAAAGACCTGGAAAGCTGAGTCGTTTCCCTATCCGTAAATCTTACCCTTTCGGCAGAGAGACTTTTTGTGTTTCCAATTTTTGAAATGGAACAAAGAAAAGTATATGCCCTCTCTTAGAGCTCATGAAGTTCAGAGCATCTCGTATTGCTAGGAACTCATCTCAACCGATCACCCACAGATCAAAATTGGTTAAAATCGCTAAAAGAATATACTACTCCTTCCGTCCATTTTTAAGTGTCCTGCTTCATAATTCCAACTTATTAAGAAAATATCATCATTACATCTTTCACATCAACTTTTATCTCCATTTTCTCTACTTACCCTCTTTGGAGACATCATCATTACATTTTTACTCACTAACTTTTCAAAATAAAATCTATTTTTATGGGCAAAATGAAAAATGTATCAACTTTTACCCACTAACTTTACAAAATTGACACTTATTAAGGGACAACCCGAAATTGAATATTGGACTTTAAAAAGGGGACGGAGGGAGTATATCGTTTTTAATTGGGAATCTGGCTGAAACACCGAATATTGTTTTGTCAAACGGGGAGCGGAAATGAACTGCTATATCATCAGTCCAGTCAACTCTGACGTGGCAGTGACGCGTTCCAACAGTTGGCACTTGGCGCCGACGTGAAAGATTACAGGACCCTTTTTGGTGGCGTGTCAAACACGTATTGTTGACGTGCCGAACAGGTGGCGCTAAGCTCGCAGCTCATTGGTGACAGGAGGACTGAAGTATAACCTACGTGGCAGTTGACTAGTCTTATTCCCCCAGCATCCCACAAGTGGATCTCACCTGATGCCATGCGATCAATCTTCTACGGACCTATGACCTGTGACCTAAGTTCAGATGTTCCCAGCCAGCTTTCAAGGCCCACAATCTGGCATCATGGAGGAAGGAATGCCCACATGGCCACATTGAAGGAAGATCACGAGAAAATGACGGTTTAGGACGTGTTTTAATAATTAATACCTGTCAAGGACATGCTGAAAATATTTGTTAATGTTGAAAATATTCTTGATGGATATTAATTATTAAAACATGTCTTTGACCGTCATTTTCCCGAAGATCATTGGAGAGATGCCAACATTATGGAGCATGACAAGTAACAACTTTCAGTTCCTGGCCCAAGTAAATGTTTGTATGGCAATCAATCAATCAATCAATATCCTATACAAATGTATTTGCTTGACGATTTTCTAGTCTTAAAATAAAGGGTTGCCCCAAGCATAGGGCAGAGATCGACACAGCACAATATTCGGTAAGTCCGGAGTCGAATCCACAGCGACAGTGATGTGTGCTGACTAAAAACTCGGGTTTTACTAATTTAACGGGCTCTTAGGTAGCCACCCCTTGTCGTTTTGAATGAAATTAACTAAAATCTAGAAATTGATTATATTGTTCAGATAATTAAAATGAGGTACGGTCGTAGGGTTCGTAGCATTCGTAACTAGTCCGGATTAACCTGCTCCATTCGGTGTTCTTAAAAACGTTCAATTTTGGATTGAAAAGATACCCCGCAAGATGCGAGACCATATGTTCGCCGTTTACCCATGCGCAGCGGAGAATGAGTTTTGGACCTCCATTCTCCCGTTCACATGGGCTCCGATAATGCCCGGATTCGTCTGCAGGAAGTATTTTCCAATCTAAAATCGTTTTTCATTGTTTGAAAAAGGAGCAGTGGTTGAACTGGTCACGGTGTGCTAATCACCCTGCGACCCTACATATATGACTACTCACTCAACATCAAATAAAAAAAAACGAAAGAAACCCTAGATTGAAACATACTTCTATTATGCGAGATGAAAAATAAACAATAAATATCAACTAATCAAATACCAACAAATAACTTTTATT
The DNA here is from genome assembly GCA_020567845.1 of Rhododendron henanense subsp. lingbaoense. Lineage (NCBI taxonomy): Eukaryota > Viridiplantae > Streptophyta > Magnoliopsida > Ericales > Ericaceae > Rhododendron > Rhododendron henanense. The sequence continues at coordinate 8,394,734 of CM036313.1, forward strand.
AAGAATAAAAATTAAAACCAAATACCGAAGTGCGAGTAATTAAACAAAACTTAAAATAACTTGAAGAAGAAAAAAAGTATTCTGAATGAATGAACGTAAATCTGAAACTGTAAAATAATTATCCCCTTGAACTTCTGTCGTCGCCCGTCCTTTTCTTTTTTTTCGTCCATAACCCTTTTCTCCCAAAAGCTACCGCTGAAGTCATTTCTCTGTTGCTTATATAGGGTAGACATATACTTTTATTACATAAAGCTCCTCGGACTATGTATAATAATAACTCACAAAATCGACTTTAAAGCACTTTGCACTTTTAACCCCAAACTTTCTTTTACTTCTATTTTTATCCAAATTTCTTGAAAACAAGCTTGAGCAACCTCCGCTTTGACACCCTGGCAACGTACGAACCGGCCTCGAGGCCACGCTTTCCAACCTTGGCGCTAAAACCGCCTTATTACCTACAAGAAAAGTAAAAACACAAAACACAAGAAAGCACGGCATCAAGTGGTAAATGGAATAAAACGGGCTTCTAAAGTACTTAATTCGCCCTACTTAGGCGCTCATACCTACGATATCGCATGCATATCACACCCCCCAACTTGAGCGTTGCTAGTCCCTAGTAACGAACGAATAGAAAAATAACAAAAGAAATACTAACAAGACACAAACGAGGATACAGAGGTTATGCATGCGGCCGAAAGATTTTTGCCTCCTCACTCACCTGCAACTCGAATACATGCATGCCTTGACAAAAAGATGAACAAAGTTAGCACCGAAATACATGTAGAGATAAATGCCCCAATGAAGGCAACAATGCCACACTCACTCACCGGAACACTCAACATCCCATAAAAAGCGTTTGGCGAACTACGTTGGACCGAAACGAAGGCCACCACGCGCCAATCAAAGATAACGCTTACAAAGAATAAAAGCACAATATATACAATCATGATTCCACAAAACGAGTAACATTAATATTAAACATGCATGAACGAGAGTTAAACAACGTGCGCAGGATCTACTAAGGACTTTAGGCTTATAATGACCGCGGTTCCGAACAAAAGGAGAAATATGCAAAATTAGGCGACGGCCTATAGTAGCGCAAGGTTGACTACCCAGACTGGCCGCCACCTTCCCCTTAACTACCCGATATGCACCCATTGGTGCCAACCAAACCAAATCCAAACGATGAAACAAAATAACAACCACAAAAGTTATTACAGACCCACATGAAATAACAGAAAATAAAAATAGTCCACCGACACTAATGACTCAAAATATCACATAAAATAACACTACCACCCTAGCTTCATGCATCACGGAAGTCCAAAATCAATTCGAACTACTCTCGGCATAGTCGTCGCTGACCTTTAAATCCGGAAACTGAGGCAGCTGATACGTAGCCGAGGACTGCCCTGTAACATGATCATACAATCACTTATTCTGATGTGCCAGCAAGTGCTGATTCCTCCCAACTTGCCTCAATTCCCTTTTATTCTGCGTTTTCTATTTCTTTTCTTTTTTCTTTTTTTTCTTTTTGACTTAGCTTTATGACTTGAAGGTTGGGTTTGTTTCCAAAACATGACACCCATCAAGACTTCTTCACTCTCACTTTCGATGACAACGATACTCCAAATCCAATGCAACAAGACACCCATGATGCACAAAGCTAGACCCCTTAACTACAATTCAACCCACACACCGGTTTCCTAGGCTGGACTGAAGAACTGACTCGAACTGGTTTAAGATTGGTCAATGGGACTTGTATGTGGTCTAATCATGCAAAAATGCCTTGTCTCATCCCCTATGCACGTTATCGTCTCTCACAAATGCATGCAAAATATCTAGCTACTCAATTGTGAAACAAAAGCCTACTATTTTCGCAAATGCGAGAAAAAGAAAACAAAGAACATGAGAATGTTTATCAGAATGCATTATTAACTACGTAGGGACACATACTCAACGTCATCTACGGCACAAACATGTTTACAAAGGGCGCCAAATATATGCATGAATTTGAATTAACAGGCATAATAATTCAACTAATTCTAACATGTTCGCCTAATCATACAATCAAGTATAACAAATGTATCCCCAAAAAAATTTAAAAATAAAAATTTACACACTACCCTAACTACGCAACAAAAACATGTACAAGGTACACCTTCCTCCCAACTAAAAACATGGTACGTCCCCAGAGTATGGAGACACAACAAAAGAAAGCACAAGGGAGAAGAAATGGACCTACGGGTGGCAGCCAACCACCATGACCTCGGCCGATGGTCGAGGAATTTTCTGTCACCGCTCCTACCGCCGTGTGTAGTGCCGCACCCTGCAAAAGAATTAGGCACCAACTACTGAAAAACACGAATGACATTAGTACCGCCCGGCTCGTGTTAACCGGGCTCCCAAAACAAAAAGAAAAAGAAAAATACTCCACCAAATCTTCACGCGATCAACGTGTCATACTTTTCTCCTCATCCCTCACCAGTGGGCAAAGAATGGGTGGTTATACAAGACCATTATGCTAATTTTTTTTTGCTTTTCTAGTTTTTTTTCTTTATTTTAAAGGATAAGAGAAACAAAAATAACTAACTAGAAGACAAGAAATGAAAGAACAATGAAATAAAAGATAATGATACATAGATTGTGCCAAAAGCAAAAGAACTTAGTAAAATTCAATGTCACCGACACAAAATTGTCCTTACTAATCGGAGCTGGGCACATGATCCTTATTTTAATAGCGGCGTGCGAGTTATAAAACCCAAGTCAATAATGGGTACCCCTATCGCTAGGGGCCGGGTCCACTTCTCAATAAAGAGAATGGTACGCAAAAGCTACCCGTCGGAACGTAGCCATAACGGCTACACAACATGGTCGTCCGAATAAATAGGATCGACCAACACCTCTACCGGTTCACCTACTTCATCCAGGATCGACCAACACCTCAACAGGATCAACTAACACCTCAACAGGGTCATCCGGCTTGACCGACGATGGGAGAGCTGTAGACAATGGGGTGCCTAGCGGCTCAAGAACTGGGTCCCAAGCGGCGCAACACACATCATCTACTGCAAGCACCTCTATCAAACTCCCTAATTCTGGAGAATCTAAGAATGATGCCTCCTTGGCTATCTCCAGAAGATCCTTATACAAAATATTATCGACATGCTCTTGCATCAGCGTGTCGATCAAACTCATCTCATACACTTTCTCATCATCCTTGACTCGACTATCCGCATTAAACACTTTCACCTCCATTTTCAAGTCCTCAAACGACAGTTGGACTTGTCCAGTTTTGCAATTCATGACAGCACTGGAGGTGGCTAGAAAAGGACGATCGAGGATGATAGGAGTCTTCTCAAAGACCTCCGGTATTGGGCATGTATCCAGGACAATGAAGTCGACTGGAAAAAGGAACTCACCCACTTGAATTAAGACATCTTCCACCACCCCTTTTTGAAATCTCACACTTCGGTCAGCCAATTTTAGCGTGACCGATGACTCGACTATCCGCATTAAACACTTTCACCTCCATTTTCAAGTCCTCAAACGACAGTTGGACTTGTCCAGTTTTGCAATTCATGACAGCACTGGAGGTGGCTAGAAAAGGACGATCGAGGATGATAGGAGTCTTCTCAAAGACCTCCGGTATTGGGCATGTATCCAGGACAATGAAGTCGACTGGAAAAAGGAACTCGCCCACTTGAATTAAGACATCTTCCACCACCCCTTTTTGAAATCTCACACTTCGGTCAGCCAATTTTAGCGTGACCGATGTGGCTTTCAAATCGCCTAAGCCCAACTTCAAGTATACCGAATAAGGGAGCAAGTTGACACTCGCTCCTAAATCCAGCAAAGCCTTATCAAACTTTTGGCCTGCGATCGCTATGGGGATGGTGGGACAACCAGGGTCCTTACACTTGGTGGGGATCTCAGCCTGGAGAATAGAGCTCACTTGCTCTGTCAGGAGCACTTTGTCCTGACTCTTAGTCCTCCGTTTTGAAGTGCATAGATCCTTCAAGACCTTTGCAAACTGAGGGATTGCGTCAATGGCTTCCATCAAAGAGATAGGAAACTAAACTTTCTTGAATAATTCAAGCATTTGAAAGTTCATATTGACCTTAGGCTTCGCCACCAAGCGATTTGGATATGGAGCAACGGGTGGTGATGGAGTCGTGGGGGCTGCAGTTGCCGGTACCACCACTTCAGGAGACTCCGCCTCTTTCTCTTCCTCAGGGACACTTCCCAAGTCTGGAATAACTACTGATGCAGCTACCGGCACCAGGGGTAGCACCGATTTTTGCTTGGGAGGTAAGTCCTTGTTGATCACCTTCCCACTTCTAAGAGTGGTGATCGCCTTAGCCTCTTCCAGATTGAGATTCGGATTACTTGGGCTAGAAGAATCACCCACATAATGAGTATTGGTGGCATTGACTTGTGGTTGAGAAGGGAACCTTCCCTTCTCCCGTTGGGCTACTGTCGCCGTCAATTGGGTCCTAATGTCACCAATGGCCTACTTGGTCTGCTTAGTAAAGCTAATCTGGGACTGCATGAGAGCCTTCATCATCTCATCAGTCTGCTTATCCTGCGGGGAATAATTAATACCAGTGGTGGTCCAAAAGATGAAGGACCGAACCCCTACTACTGCTGAGGTGAGTAACGGAACTGGGTCATTTGGCCTTGAGGAAGCCGGAACTGCTGGACTGACTGCTGCTGAGGTGGTGCCTGGGTATGCACTGGGGCTTTTTGATCCCTCCAATTTAGAACTGGGTTTTGGGCCCACCCTGAATTGTAGGTATTTGAATACGGGTCCCAATGCTGATTAATTGCATTCACCTCAGCATGATTGCTCTGGTAGGCCTGATTGCTTTGGTTTTGGTAGGCCTCTTTCACTATAGGAAAAGCGGGGCAAGCAGTGACTAGATGTCCCGGACACTCACATAACACACACACCTCCTCGACTCTCACCTCATTCACCTGATGGACTTGCTTAAGCTTCAAGTCCTCTAACTATTTAGCCATCTTGTCCAGCTGAGACTGGACATTGTGCTCTCGCACGCTCAAAGGAAAAATACTGGACCCACTGGGTCCCGGAGTAGCCATGGCCCTATCACCGAGGTCGGAAGGTTTCCAACTTTGGTATTTCTCAGCCAACTCGTCGAGGAAGTCCCACGCATCGTCCAGTGACTTGTCTAGAAAATCCTCCTCCTTACAGAGGTACTCAATTTGTTGGGTTGTCACAATATTCAAACCCAAACAGAAAAATGACACCAATTGGTGTTTCACGAACCCATTATGCGACAAGGACAATAGAAAGTCCTTGAACCGCTCCCAGCACCTTAAAAATGACTCGCCCTCTTTCTGCTTATACAACTGAACTTGGCGAGTCAGATACTTCGATTTACTCTCCGAAAAATATTTCTTGTAAAATAGATCTCGGACAGCAGCCCACGTCGTGAGAGACTGTGGCTTCTGCATCCGCAGCCACTTATCCGCATTGTCCTTGAGCGAGGATGAGAAAAGCTTAAGGCAAGCATTCTCCCACTGAGCAGTGGTAGCAAGGGTGCACACCAACCGCTCAAAATAGCGGACATGGTCATATGGATCCTCAATCTCCTTCTCGTAGAAAAGGGGAAGGGCATTATGCGTATCAGGCTTAATGGTGAAAGTGTTACGTGCTTCCACCATCTCGGTTGGTAAAACTATTGGTCCGAGAGGAGTGGTCCTCTCAGGATGCATGTGTTCACGCATCGACCTTTGTGCCTCTGGCATCGGTGGTTCGATTATTAAATCAATGAACAGGCCACCGCTATCAAACGACTCGCCACCAAAATACTCTTCCTCCACGGTTACTCTCGGCACTCTTTCAATGGTTACGAGACGCCAGGTATTGTCTCGGTAGTACTTAAGCTTTAGAGGTGATTGCTTTCCTACTATGGAGGATTGCTTACCTCTACCTATGTTTACTCGAAACAATTAAAGAAACTAAAAAGAAAATAATAAAATAATAATAATAACTACCTGAATTCCTAACACACGTTACCGTCTCCGGCAACGGCGTCAAAAATGCTTGACGATTTCCTAGTCCTAAAATAAAAGGTTGCCCCAAGCATAGGGCGGAGACCGACGCAATACAATATCCGATAAGTCCGGAGTCGAATCCACAGAGACAGTGATGTATGCTGACTAAAAACTCGGGTTTTACTAATTTAACGGGCTCTTAGGTAGCCACCCTTGTCATTTTGAATGAAATTAACTAAAATCTAGAAATTGATTGTACTGTTCAGATAATTAAAATGAGGTACGGTCGTAGGGTTCGTAGTACTCGTAATTAATCCGGATTAACCTGCTCCATTCGGTGTTCTTAAAAACGTTCAATTTTGGATTGAAAAGATACCCCGCAAGATGCGAGACCCTATGGTCGCCGTTTACCCATGCGCAGCGGAGAATGAGTTTTGGATCTCCATTCCCCTGTTCACATGAGCTCCGACAATGCCCGGATTCGTCTGCGGAAAGTATTTTCCAATCTAAAATCGTTTTTCATTGCTTGAAAAAATGAGCAGTGCCCGGACTGGCCACGGTGTGCTAATTACTCCGCGACCCTACCTATACGACTACTCACTCAACATCAAATAAAAAAAACGAAAGAAACCCTAGATTGAAACATACTTCTATTACGCGAGATGAAAAATAAACAATAAATATCAACTAATCAAATACCAACAAATAACTTTTATTAAGAATAAAAATTAAAACGAGATACCGAAGTGCGAGTAATTAAACAAAACTTAAAATAACTTGAAGAAGAAAAAAAGTACTCTGAATGAATGAACGTTAATCTGAAACTGTAAAATAATTATTCCCTCGAACTTCGATCTGTTGTCGCCCGTCCTTTTCTTTTTTTTTTTTCGTCCGTAACCCTTTCTCCCAAAAGCTACCGCTGAAGTCATTTCTCTGTTGCTTATATAGGGTAGACATATACTTTTATTACACAAAGCTCCTCGGACTATGTATAATAATAACTCACAAAATCGACTTTAAAGCACTTTGCACTTTTAACCCCAAACTTTCTTTTACTTCTATTTTTATCCAAATTTCTTGAAAACAAGCTTGAGCAACCTCTGCTTTGACACCCCGGCAACGTACGAACCGACCTCGAGGCCACGCTTTCCAACCTTGGCGCTAAAACCGCCTTATTACCTACAAGAAAAGTAAAAACACAAAACACAAGAAAGCACGGCATCAAGTGGTAAATGGAATAAAATGCGCCTCTAAAGCGCTTAATTCGCCCTACTTAGGCGCTCATACCTACGATATTGCGTGCCTATCAGTATTTGAGACCAAAAAACTTCTAATCCCCCCAGGGTGGAAATAAAGAGGCCAAGGGTTAGGCTATAGCCCAGGTGGAGTAAGACAAAAAAAAAATTAATGAAAATGACGGCCCAGGATATATTTTGATAATTAATACCCGCTAAGGACATACTGGGAATTAATTATCAAAACACATTTTTGGCCGTCATTTTCCCAAAAAATTATATGTCAAATTCTAGCCAATAAATATTAGCCCACTTCACTGAAAGAGAACTTGTTGAATATATCGATTCAGAAAAAAATATATGTTAAATTAATTCGGTCTTGTTATTGTCAGCCCACTAGGCTAACGATAAACACACTAAAAGACAAGAAAAACATGTATTTCTATACATTTTTTACACACTTTAATAAACATTCACACACTTATTATTGTCAGCCCGAGGGGCTGATTTTAGAATTTTCCTAATTAATTTCCTCCAATGACATTTTCAGCATTAACAACTGCATGTCTCTGGCGGATATTAATTATCAAAACACGTCCTTAGCCGTCATTTTCCCCAAAAAATATATGTTCAATTCTAGCCAATAAATATTATCCCACTTCACTGAAAGAGAATTTGTTGAAGAAATCGATTCAGAATCGATAAGAACTGATTTTTACTCTCTAAAACAATATAGGGCACAACTTCAGTTGGCTACAATTTCAATAGTTTACGTTCTTTTGTACTTTTTTGAACATTGTACGTATGCATGAAAAAATTTGCTGAACATTAACTATAAAACTCTTTTTGGTTAGTCCGGCCAGGACAAATTAAAATCCTGGTTCCGCCTTGAATCCCCCACTGTCTCACCCACGTCCACACTCCCATTCACATAGTTCCAATTCCCATGCTACGCGTTCCAAACCGCAGCCCACTATCTAATTTCTGTCCCAACTCGGCTCTCCAATGTATGCATCATTTTTTTTCCCCTTTTAATTAAACTGTTTTTCCATGAGGACTACTCCATTATGATTTCCTTTCTTTGCAGATTAATTATTCAGTTTCATTATTTGTAAGTGATTAAGTAAGTGGGTATTGATATAGGATTTAAAACTAGTATTATGCCCGTTGGATACACAATAACGGGAAAATCATCGTGAATTTTTTTTTGGTTGTCTCGTGCATCGAATGGACACAATGCTAGTAAAATACAAGTTCTGAAGGCATTGTTTGGGCTTCCACGCCAAGAATCCAGCAATCACTTATTTTCGTTCGGCCCAGTATCTCTGTTTTTCATTCCCTTAGTCGTTTGCTCAACCCGTTTGAGTTTATATACCCTTCCAAGACTAGTTAGCCTAGCATATGTTTACTTTTCATGTGATAATTTCCAATTCTATTTCCACTATAGACTTTGTTATTTCACTGAGAATGAAGTCTTTCTTTTCGGTTTAAGTCCAGTTTATGTAGTTTTTCTTAAGCAACTTAATTTCTTTCCTTTTTTTTTTTTTCACAACTTGGACGATTTAAGTCCTCTTCGCTGTGGCAAGACAAGAACCTCCTCTTGTGGTCAAACCCCTGGACGACACGCATTTCTACGTTAGTCAGGCAATCTCGCCTACTCAACAATGGATCGGCTCGCAGTTAACCACTCAAGCCTAACCAGAATATATTGCACCCGCTTTTGCCACGAAGGGGAACAGTAATCACCCAAACAAAAAAAAAACCCGGCCAATGTATTCTTAACAGTACATATTAGTAGGAGATATGATAATGAAAAGTAGGAGTAATAGTACATCTTACATTCATGCCCACTTGCTACAGAGTACTTACAACATACTAGAATGAGTAGATAAACCCATATAGCCAGCACAGAGGATGGTACTACTGGCAAAGACTGTATGGGGACAACGCCGTTCGCGTGAAACGGACCACACAAACAAACACCGTGCATCCGACAATAAAAGGATCAAAAAAAAAAACACGCAATTCATTCCCTAACCTTCTTTTATTCAGACATAGATATAGAAACACAGAAAGTTTCGAAGAAAATTGCACGACAAGTTAATGAGCGGCCCAAGTTGCAATTGGTGTTGTGGAAACCACTCATAGGATGAATCTGAGCCACGCATTTTCTGCGCAACTTTCTCCGTTACTTTTGTATTTCACTCTCCTGGGGTTGGTGGCTTGTGTTTTGGGGGTGGTTTAGGGCCCTTTGGAGGCTTCTTACCATCTTCTACGGACTCAACATCTTTTGGGGTCAGTGGTTTGTGTTTTGGGGGTGGTTTTGGGCCCTTTGGTGGCTTCTTTCCATCTTCTACAGATTCAACATCTTCTGGGGTCGGTGGTTTGTGTTTTGGGGGTGGGGGTGCTTTTGGACCCTTTGGGGGTGGGGGTGGGGGTGCTTTTGGACCCTTTGGGGGTGGGGGTGCTTTTGGACCCTTTGGGGGTGGGGGTGGGGGTGCTTTTGGACGTGCTTTTGGACCCTTCGGGGGTGGGGGTGGGGGTGCTTTTGGACCCTTTGAGTGCTTCTTACCATCTTCTATAGACTCAACATCTTCTGGGGTCGGTGGTTTGTGTTTTGGATGTGGTTTTGGGCCCTTTGGAGGCTTCTTACCATCTTCTACGGACTCAACATCTTCTGGGGTCGGTGGTTTGGGTATTGGGGGTAGTTTTGGACCCTTTATTGGAGGCTTCTTACCATCTTCTACGGACTCAACATCTTCTGGGGTCGGTGGTTTGTGTTTTGGGGGTGGTTTCGGACCCTTTGGAGGCTTCTTACCATCTTCTACGGACTCAACATCTTCTGGGGTCGGTGGTTTGGGTATTGGGGGTAGTTTTGGACCCTTTATTGGAGGCTTCTTACCATCTTCTACGTACTCAACATCTTCTGGGGTCGGTGGTTTGTGTTTTGGGGGTGGTTTTGGTCCCTTCGGAGGTTTCTTATCATCTTCTACTTCTACGGCTGGTGGTTTGTGCTCCGGTGGTTTGTGGCCGGGATTAGTAGGTGTTTTGTGGTGGTCGGCTAGTGAGGAAGTGGTGAAAGCCACCACACCAAGGAGCAACACTAGGAGGAATTTGGTAGACATTTTGTTTGGGGCTAGAAGAGGAGGTGCAAAACTAAGCAGAAATGTGTGGCCTTTTTATAGTGGATATGGGCCAATATATCCTCACCACGTAGTAGTAAATTTTTGAGGGAATTCTGTTTTTCGTTTCATAATGGGAGGCTGTGGAAAACCTCCAAAGTATGGTAGATGTTTGCAATTTTGCATCATGGTAGGTGATCCGTTCAATGAGGAGAATGTCCCATTGGTGCCCCACGTTTTGAAATACACACAAAAAGCCTCCTAGTGCTCTAATGAACCGTAAAGATGCAGGGCATCTTGATAGACTTCATCTGGATCTCATCACCTTAATTTGAACTGTTCCGTTTATAGAGGGGTCCGAAGTCTAATGAATATATAATCATGCATGATAGATTCGTGCTACATTTTATTTTTGACAACCATTTATTTTATATAACAAATGTCAGCTGAGCAATAAACTAATCATATATATCCGATCAACTTAATATTTCTCTTGGATTGATTTTCTTAGTGAGCTACACGTACAAGCTAAACAGTTCAATCACACAGTGATGGAATCTAGATAATATGTTAAGGCGCCATGGGAATTGCTCGTCCAAAAAACGAAACCTATATTGTTATATATAGTTTGGAAGGTACATGAAATAGACAGTGAAACAAAACAAAGACACATCCATACGACACCTATGTGTGTTATGACAAACTCGATGAATATACAAGCACTGATATATAATTGTTTTGGGTACCATGTAGCAGTACTAAGATTTTTTTTTTTTTTTTTGGGTAAATTAATTTGAAATTAAAAAAGAATAACCGAATGTACATGTTTACAAGGGGCGGGCATACCCCAGGCAAACAAAAAGCAAATACAAAGCTAAAAAAAATCTAAACAAAGCAAAAGAGATATCCGATGACGCTCAATGCACACTGCAACAAAGCAACACAACTCTAAAAGGCAAGCCTCAACCACCTTAACCCCAACTATCTAAGCCCTCGAAGCCTTTAACATTTTTATCTTCTCGTGAAGCTTTTTTTTATTTTCACCTCAAGAGGATGAAGATTCCCCTACCAACGGATTCGAGCCATGTCTAGGCCCTACGAAGTCGCCTTCCAAAGGAATCCTTGGAGGCTTTCGGAACCGTGTAGACCGACGGGGAGCCACAGGGTTAATCTCAGGAACCTCTTGTGTCACACATGAGTAATCGTTGGTGTCACACAACATCAGCACATCAAAACAACTAGAAGATACCATCACCGAAGGAGGCACATTCCCCATATCATCTTTCCTTAGCACATCGGAGGAGGCACCCGAATGGCAAGGAGAGGAGGTAACCAAAGGCAAGCTCGGAGGGGATCTATGGTCTTAATTTCTTCCTCGTAACTTCTTCCCACACTTTATCTTCGTTTCCAACTCGCTCCTTGAAAATTCACTCTTGAGCAATGGGGATTCACTCTTGAGCAACGAGGACATCATGTCCTACTGACTCCTTGACTTTCCACACTTGAGAAGGAGGAGCTTGGGGTTGGATTGTGCAAGCATTAGTAGTGTGGCCAAAAATTTTGCAAGTGTTACAGGCTTGGGGTTTCCAAGGAACCTCTACTCTAATTTCATATGGCTCACCATAACCCAAATTAACAACATAGGACTTGGGCAATACTAAGATTTATTGTATATATATATAGAAATTGCAAATTTGTTAAAAAATCTAAGAACGAAAATGGTATGCATTCTCACATTTAATCACTAAAAAAATACATAAAACTAGACTTTTCGTTTTAAGTGGGGCCATTATGGGTGAACGATAAGAACGTAGCATGTTTGAATCTCACGGAGGTCAAATATTCAAAATATTGGGGTCACTGGGATTTGCTCGGTCGTAATTTTGGGACCTCGGACGTCCAGCTCTAAATTAAAAAAATCAAAAATCAAAAGGAGGGAGTATTATCTGGACAATAATCTTTCCACATGACGGGCAGTATCCCGTGCTAACTATATCTTTCTTTCTATTTCATCCGGAAAGTCTAGTGATACAGCAAATTTTTTCTTTTTGAACAGCGAAAAAATTTCATTAATTTTTAAATTGTTACAAAGACTAATAGGACAAGAAAAACGGCAACAAAGCGCCCAGTTCGAGACCTAAAACATTGATTGGCAAGATGCCAAGGAAACACCATTGAGACAAGCCCAAACACCTAAAAGTCCTAGCTACAAGCCCAAACGCTAGTGATACAGCATTTTGGCACTGCAATTTTTTACTCCATAGGCACAAGTGTTTGTGTTGAGCCAACCACACTCGTGTTCATGGAATAAAAAACACGGTGTCACAATGCGGTGTCGGTAGCATTGCTCGATCTTCGCCAATATGCGACATCTTGATGAAATATTAATTTAAAAATACGGTGTCAAAATGCAGTGTCCCACCTAGAGCCGGCTAAAGGCAAAGGCAAGGGAAGCATGGGCTTCGGGCCCCCAAAAAATGTTTAAAACGAGGGTCCCGAAAATTCTAGGACTCCTATATATATGGCCCAAAAAAAATTTGCACTAAGCTTCCTTACACGAAATAGGCCCAATTAAAATTTAGGAGCCACAAAATAGGCCCAACGGTGAAATTACTAATGAGAAACACTAAGGCGATTAAAAAAAGAGAGAAAGAAACGCTAGTTATGTGGAGTTGGAGGACTCCAAACTACGGCAACCCAGTTCGAGTACTATGGGAAGATTTATTTTCAGAATTAAAAGTCTTGAAGGAGTTTTGCCAAAAGATTAAAGAAAGCTAATTGATGCGTTGAATTACTTGAAGACAATGGATGGTTGTTTCCTGAATGCATGGATTGCATATAGAATATTGTTGACTCTACCGGTTACAGTTGCATCAAGGGAAAGAAGCTTTTCAAAGTTAAAATTGATAAAAAAATTATATAGCTTCGATCAACCATGTCTCAAGAAAGATTAAATGGATTGGGTATATTGTCTATCGAGAAGGAGTTGGTGACGCAGCTTGACTATAGAGACTAATTAGTACGTTTGTAGCAAAAAGTGCAAGAAGACAAATTTTCAAATGATAGATTTTGAGGTATTGTAATAGTTGTATTTTTTTGGGATAATTATATATATGTTTATATTTTGTAATGGTAAATCTTTTACAATATTTTTTTTTATGAGACTCTTTGTAGACTGACTTTTATATGAAAAATATAGGGAGGCCTCATTCAAGAGGTTCGCTTCCGGCCTCCAAAACTTATGAGCCGGCCCTGGGACTCCCACCAGTTGGAAAAGGGGACAACTGGCGAATAGGCAAAGGTCCTTCCCTGTCTTGAAGAATTCTATTCGGTCTTTTCTCGCTCTGGTACTGGGTTACTACTACGATTTTCCACTTGCATGAAATCGCAGCGTTCACATACCCAAAGTAGCACCAGCCTTCTCCTACGGACGCCTCCAAAATAGCCAAAATGCGACGTGTGATCCTGGTCGTTGGATTGTGTTTTTAATGGTCCAGATCCACGGACGGTTTATGACCGGTCATAAACCGTCCGCGGATTCGGACCATTCAAAATACAATCCAACGCCTGGCGCTCGACGTCCGCAGATTGTATATATGCGGACACCCTTACTTGAAACGGACTACCCAAAATAGTAGTAATTAGTTTAGAGATATACTCCCTCCGTCCCTTATTTACAGTCCAATATTTCATTTTGGGCTGTTCCTTAATAAGTGTCTATTTTGTAAAGTTAGTGGGTAAAAGTTGGTGTATTGTCTATTTTGTCCCTAAAAGTAGATTCAATTTTGAAAAGTTAGTGAGTAAAAGTGTAATGATGATGGGTAAGTAGGAAAAGTGGAGGAAAAAGTTGATGTGAAAAGTATAATGATGATGTCTTTTTAATAAGTTGGAGTTACGAAGCAGGACACTTAAAAAGGGACGGAAGGAGTACTTATTTACGGAGGTTTACGGCACCAACCAATCACAGCCGTCCAAAAGTGTTCTAAATGGTCCGAATTTTAATGAAACTCTTTCCTTGAAAAGTTTCATTAACGATTGACTGTAAACAAGTATTTACAGCACCTCCTCCGTATACAAGATTTTATCATTAGTTTAATCCACTACCTTATCTTATTACAAAACTTTAGGACAACCTAATAATCACATAGGATATAGATTAACAAAATGCTCAAATGTCAAATACGTGGAGTGTAAAATCATTGCATTGGTCTGAAGGGCGGAAAAAGTTAACCCAGGAGGAAAATATGGGAAGCTGACAAGCATGCTTGCACAGATCATGAGTGAGGTCTAAATTATCTCTAGCTTTTTCTCTCTTTTATTTTATTTTTTATTTTTTCTCTGCAAACGAAGATTTTTATTAAACTCGAAGGGGCACATCGAGACAGAAGGAAAGGAGAAACACAAAGTGCATCTCAAAATACAGACCAAAGTAACATAATATCATCCAACAGAGAGTTGGATGAGAACACCTCAAAAGCAAGTTACAATTTCAGTCTACGAATTCCGTCCAAATACCCTTTAAAGTCCTCTACCGAATATAACTTGATGTCGTGGTTAGTTCTCATCCACATGGCCACCCTTGTTTTGATTAAGTCTGCTACATCCCAAACCAACATAGAAGCATTGTTGAAAACATAGTCGTTCCGCACCAACCATAACGACCACAGAGTTGCATAAAGGCAAGATTCCCAAATGTCTTTTTCTAAATTCCGGAATCTGAATCCAAACCACCAGTTTACCAAAGCCTCTACCGATGAAGGACACACCCATTTAACATGCCATCAATCCACAATCAAGGACCAAACATCCCAGGAGAATCGACAATGTAGAAACAAGTGTTGAGGAGTTTCAAGATGTAGAGTGCAAAGGGGACATACCAGTTGTTGGGATTCCGTAATAATATTTCAAATGTCTTTTTCTCTTTTTTTATTTATTTATTGAAATCAGTGAATGAATTACAATTCCAGAGTATTTCAATTTACAGAGAAGCTCCTATAACTGCCATTACGAGTTGGGAAAGACGGAAGCAGAATTTCAATGTTGGGTGGGCGCGCGGAACATTCAATTTTCCACTAATACAATGGAAAAAAAAAATGCATATCGAAAAAATTATCGTGGATGTTTTTGATCGACCGATACAATTACAATAACGTGATCGTACATAATTAATCGTACTTGGTATAATCTTGTGCATCCAGATTCGTTACGGTATCCACTCGAAACGGGTCGACCTACAATAAACAGTGTCGAGTAATAAAAAGGAGACCTCAATCAATATGCACTTAGACTGGTTTCTGTGCTTTATACGTGCACTTGACAATCTCCACATAACCTTTTCTCAAAATGGAACAGGACACATTTTCTTTCACAAAGATCTTCATTTTGTCTCTTTAGTACTAGTATAATTACATTGCATTGCACATTCTGAAAATGGGGTTTTTTTTTTACCTTTCCCACCTTGGATGGTGACCCAGAATTAATCCACTGCCGACTACATATAGTTTCAACACGTGTCCGTCACTAAAAAGTTGCTGGTGTAGAACGTAGCCGGGGCCGGTGAGTCATGTTAAAAGACAAATCATGTAAAAGTTGATACATTTTTCAATTTGTTAGATTTCAGTTGCTGAGCAAAAAAATAAGTACTGTAGATTTTAGTTGAATAAATGTATAATGATATAACGGGATGGTTCAAGGGACACCCAAAAAAACATCTAAAAAAACATCCCAAATCTCAATTTCATAGTTCTCGATCAAATTTTTATAATCCGAACCGTTCAATGTGTGCAGAATGTGATTTTAAGAGTGCCCGAGATTAGAAAAAAAAATGACCGGGAAGTGCTTATTTTGAGCAGTTTTTAATTGAACCGTTCATCAAATCTAAGCTAAAAACTGCTCAGATCAATCCTTTTCCAGTCATTTTTTTTGCTAATTTCTCGCGGGTACCCTTAAAATCACGTTCTGATCACATTGAGCGGCTCAGATCATCAAAATTTGATCGGGAACTATGAGGTATTTTTTTAGGTGTCTAATTAGTTATCCCCGGAACCGCCCCGATGATATAATATCTCCATATATAGAAGGTACCTCTGAAAAGGTATAACTTTTAAAGTGTTCTGTTAAATTGATGATGATTTTATAAAAATGTTGGATTTACGGCGGGACACTTAAAAATGCATGGATGAAGGGAGTATCAAAATATGAGGACTCCCAAACCGTTTTCATACAATTTCTTTCTTTTCAAAAAGAAGAAGAAGAAAAAGATTGAAACGTTCTTTAAAAACATTTTGTTCGCCAATCATTTCATTTAGGGTAAATTTCACTCTCTCCCCTTAAGATTTCTAACAAATGCAGCTACCTTTTTATGATTATTGAGAATATTGACATATCTTGCTTTTATAATTATTGCCTAAAATATCACATGAATGATACCGCATTTGACAAACCTCAGGGCATGTACAATAAAATTTATCATAATTACCATATATAGGATGAACTCTAGGATCTTGCGGGAGGAGTTCGGGAGGGAAAACACAAAATACGTGAATATTATCCATGTCCAATTAACCTTTTGTTGTGATGTTGATACGTCGAAGGGCTCTACCAATACACACTAAAATCTCGTAGTGCATTTGGTGCGCTGGATTGACAGTTTATAGACTATAGTGACAGAAACATTATTGACCCGAACCCGGTAAGTTAAACCAACCGAAGAATATTTATTCACTCCATTTACCACTATGTACCATAACTTGCATCGAAACTAAGGGAATTTCAGAACTACAGTAGAAGATATGGTACTAAAAGAAAACACAGTTTACACAATGTGGTGGCAAGCTTTCTACGGTTGGACCTTGTGGCTTGGATGGTTGAGGCTTGGACGAAGATGAGTCAGACCTGCGCACGAAGTAACCACGTTAGTGCCCAAACCCAGAGCGTGGTGTCCGGGGCAGGCACTCCGACGCTCTAGTCAGTAAACAGGAGAGGAGATATCGAGGTATAGTTAGGATTTGAGAAAGTGTTACCTTATTCTAGAGGGGAATACCTCCTTTTATAGCCAAAGGGAGTGCAGAGTCCAACTCCCATAAGACTACCACACGCTGTGTGATGAGCCCACCAACATCGGACCCAGATAGACTTCCCAATCCTGGACCTATCCAATCCCCCATATTCCGCTCCTAAATATAAGGGATGGGATAAGACGCGAGGTTGCCTGCTCCTGCCCATCTCTTCCTAACTTCCTCTCCAAGTTAGGGGACAAGAGGCTCGGCGAGCATAGGCTCTCCCGGACTGCTGGTACGGCACTGATTGCTTCAACAGGGGCAATCTCCAACCCGTTCGGCAGGGAACCGCCAAACTAGATCATACTGATTAATACGTACGCCGAACCAAACTGTTCCCTCCCATGGATCAACACCATGGTTAACTTAACCAGGCCCGGCCGGACATGGATCGGCTACCGACCCAGCCCGCCGACCCATGGGTAGTAGATTCACTGGTCCGGCTAATTGGTGCAACGTGGCCACTGCCTTGGTCCCTCCGCCGGACCACGCCCTCCACAATAGCCCCTCAACCTCTTCCTCCCTTACAAAAGGCGGGAGGGGTTGACCACAGAAGAAAAACGTACCACAGAGGGCGTCCTGAGGCAAACGTACCGAGCATACGCCGCCGGTCCAGTGAGGGTTAGTGAAGAGCCTTCTCGAATCCTGGGGTAATGATGTATCCGCAGCAAACGGGGGCTGATGGGACCGTTGGGAGCCAGAGATCGAACGGTCCATCAGGAAACCCAAACGGCGTGGGGTGCCACGTGGTGAAATGGGAGACGACGCCGGTACGGAACGGGGCAGGCTTTCCACGTGGCATGAAGAGAGTGGACGGAGCGGCGACGCTTCGGTTCTCGCGTTTCGATGCTTAGGGTTCCACCCAGCCATTCCATCCGCTATATAAGCGGGGAGGCGGGACAGAAAATCACTTTCTGCTCTCGCCTCTTTTGCTCTGCAACTTCAACTGCTGCTGTCATTTCGATCGCCTCCGTTGCTCCACCACTCGCTGCCATCCAGTCCCAGCATTCTCAGGTAACTCCGCTGCCCCTTCTGATTCTTTCTGAGTATTTCAAAGTGCAATACCCCACATATAGCCCCACGTTTGCACAAAAAACACTCTTCACTTGAATAGTGTCGATCTCCCATGGCCGCCTGCAGCCGTGGCCTGCCGTCTGGACCGCCAACAACGGCGGTCCTCCACCGTGCCAATTTCATCGCTTGATAAGAACTCACGACTTCCGCCGAGGAGGATCCCAGAGGACCCCCCTCGGCAGGGATTTAGATGCACATGAGCTAGCCATGCTGAAGTAGGAATTCTCATCACCCTTTCCATTACTTATTCTGTTTAGGTTTTCAGCATGGTGGATCCCAACTCATATTCGCCGAGCATCAATCCCAAAACTTACCCAGACCTCCAAGAGACCATCCAGGAGCTCGGCAGAGGGTATAGGAGCTTCAACGAAAGCTCCAGCAACTTTGCCCGGCGGGCCGGAGGTCCAATCATCCCCGGCATCCACATTCCCCTTCAAGTTGACGACAGGTCCTCCAGGGACATTCTCTACGGGCGGGGTGACTCCCCCGGCGAATCCGCCGAGGAAGGCACGCACGGCTCCGTCCCGGAAGAGGCTAACAGGGAACAAACAGCCACCGGGGCCCAGGCCAGCACATCGACATCAGCTGGTCCGCCGTCGAGCACCTCTGATACAGCAGGAGGTGCCGAACCACCCCCGCCGAGGGACATCGACCTCATCCCTCCGCTACCAACGGGTCTTGGACCCATGCCGTACAGTCACTTCTACGGCGATGGGCCGGGTGGCTTCACACAGGCCTTCCGGACCAAATACTCGATCCCGGATGACATCTTAGTCGAAAGGGTCACCACCGAAAGGATTCCCTTCGGCGGAGATCAACAACCTGCCGTTCACCCTTGGGGACCTGATGCTAATGTACGTGGTATCAAGGACCCCCAAGTACGACAAGTACTACCTCACCACCCGCCAATACTTTGATCACCTGGTCGACCGCCTCTACGACACTGAAAAGTGGTGGATGGTTCTGGTCAAAGTATCCGGCAACTTCGAGTGGGGTCCCATTAACCCCCAACTTGACTTCAAGCCCCTTTTTTTTGTTTTGTAATGGACCAACTTTGTTATGAAAGTGTCTAAATGTTTCAGTTATGTTTCATATTATTTGCACTTCATGCATGTTAAGACCACGTATTGCACTTCATGCACCTGGTTTAACAATAGTCTCTCTAACAATTATCCGTCCCAGCTCGCCGTACCCAGCCCCTGATCCGGAGGAAACACACCACCGAGGTTGGTTCCGCCGGATCGAAAGGAATGGCTGAAGCTGGGAATGCCCCCTTCAGGATATGGCATGCAAAGTCTTTGCCGAACAGAATCTGAAAAGGCGTGCCTCGGCATCCCAGGTCTCAATGAGCATAATACTACCACCGAGGGTAACAGAACACATATTAAAACAGAAACAAACTAAACTTTATTGAAACAAACTTTGTAACAAAAACTGAAGGCTTAACACATAGCCGAGGCAAAAAGCCAAAAAACATTTAAGCGTAAAACTTTCGGAGCAGCTGTGCGTTCCAGTGGTTCGGTATCGCCGTTCCATCCATCTCGGCGAGTTCATATGAGCCATAGCCAACCTTCTTAACCACCCGGAATGGACCTTCCCACTTCGGCATGAACTTCTTTAAATTCTTCTTCTGGACTATCTGCCGAAGGACAAGATCATCTACATTGAAAGGGCGGTTCCGCACATTCTTATTATAACTCCGAGCCAACTGCTGCTGATAAGCTGCGTACTTTATGTGGGCATTGTCTCGAAGCTCATCAGCTCGATCTGCTTCGGCGGCTAGCATTGCATCGTTCGTTGGAACGTCAAATGTTGCAGTTTGAGACGTGGGTCGAGTAACAGCCACAGGGAGCACGGCCTCGACGCCGAACGCCATGGAGTAAGGAGTACGACCAGTGCCGCGCCGTGGAGTGGTTCGGTAGCCCCATAAAACATCAGGCAACTCTTCTGCCCACTTGCCGCGTTTGTTGTTGAGTCGGCGTTTCAGGCCGGCAGAGATAGCCTTGTTGGCAGTTTCGGCCTGTCCGTTTCCCTGAGGATAAGAGACGGAAGCTGTCTTCATTTGTATGCCGCGCCTCTTGTACAAGGCCTTAATCGCGTCAGCGACAAACTGGGTACCGTTGTCTGACACAATGGCGTATGGTACGCCGAACCTGGTAAAAATATGCTTCCAAAGGAAACTCTCCACATCGGCGGCCGTGATCGTTATGAGTGCTTTGGCTTCCACCCACTTGGTATAATAGTCCATAGCAGTAATGATGTGGGTAAAGCCGCCAGTAGCCTTCGGCAACTTGCCAATGATGTCCACCCCCCATTGAGCAAAGGGCCAAGGATTAGAAACTGGTTGCAAAGGTAGGGTCGGCTGGTTGAGAAGGGGAGAATGCTTCTGACAAGATTTGCACTGCTTGGCAAACTCTGTAGCCGTATGTACCATTCGTTTCCACCAATAACCCTGGGAAAGGGCCCGATCAGCTAAGGACCGGCCGCCGGTGTGACAACCAGCGCTTCCACCATGCAACTCCTTGAGGATGCCGGGGACCTCTTGCTCATGCACCACACGGAGGTCAGGACCAGTGTATGATCGGCGGTACAGAGTGCCGGATGGATCGATGAAATAAGAAGCAGATTGACAACGGATCTTATGGGCCTCTTTGCGGTCGGTAGGAATCACAACGTGTTTCAAATAGGAGACGAGGGGGTCCATCCAGCTGGGTGCCTGATGGATGTCCATCACATCCTGTGGCTCTGGCTCGAAGCTCGGTGATGGGACTTCGCTGAGGACTATCGTTCTTTTACCTCCCTGATCGGCACATACGGCTCCCAGTCCGGCAAGAGCATCGGCATGAGAATTGAGATCACGCCCAACATGATCAAAAAATACATTTTTGAACGAACCAGCAAGGGCAACAACTTGGCTCACGTATTTGTTCATGCGTGCATCCTTGGCCTCGTAATCATCATTGAGCTGATTAACAACGAGTTGGGAATCGCTGTAAACCTGAACTTCGTCAGCACCCATATGCCGAGCTAGTTTGAGCCCGGCAATGAGGGCCTCATATTTCGCCTCATTATTCGTTGCTGGGAACCCAATGCTCAACGAATTCTCGTGCAAAGTCCCGCTCGGTGATACTAGAACAATCCCGGCACCAGCCCCTCGGTTGTTAGATGCTCCGTCGACGTGGAGTCTCCAGGCGTGCCCGGTGAACAAGCTCGCTCGGCGTGAAGGGATGGGCCGCTTCGTGATATATTCTTCGTGAGCTGGATGGCTCGACCGAGGTCCAGGGGCCGGCCCGGTGGAGTCTTTTGCCAGGTCCTCGTCATAGCCTCTGCCGTCTTCCACCCCAGGGGAGAACTCGGCGACAAAATCAGCCAACACTTGACCTTTGATTGCCGTTCTGGCCTGGTAACGGATATCAAAGTTTGCCAACTCCAGGGACCACTTGCACAATCTGTTAGAGAGATCTGCCTTGCGTAACACCGCTCTTAAAGGGTACTCGGTAACGACCACAATGGTGAAGCTCTGGAAGTACGGCAGGAGCTTCCTTTTCGCCATTACCAATGCCAGAGCCAGCTTTTCTATTGGGAGGTAGCGGGTCTCGGCGGGCAGAAGCGCCTTGTTAATGTAGTAGACTGGCTTCTGGTCCGTGCCCGTTACACTCTTTGAGATCTCCTGCCGAACCAGGACAGCACTAACGGCATGCTCGGAAACTGCAAGGTAGAGGTGGAGCTCATCCCCTTCCTTGGGCACAACCAGTAAATGAGCTTGGGATAGACATCTCTTCAGTTCGGTGAGCGCATCATTGCAGTCCGGCGTCCATACGAAGCTTCTTCGGCTGTTGCCCTTTATCGATTGAAAGAAAGGTCGGCAGATATCCGAAGACTTGCTGATGAAGCGATTAAGGGCGGTAGCCATGCCGGCGAGGCGTTGAACCTCCCTCACCGTGGCCGGAGCCCTGATTTCTTGTATGGCCTTGATCTGACTTGGGTCGGCCTCGATTCCTTGGCGAGTAACCAAATGTCCAAGGAATTTGCCAGAGCCAACGCCGAATGCACATTTTTCAGCATTCAGCTTCAAGCTGAACCTCTTGAGAACACCAAAAATTTCGCCGAGATGGAGAAGATGATCGGCTGCGTCCTTACTTTTGGCGATCATATCGTCAATGTATGCCTCCATTATTCTGCCGAGAATCCCTTTGAACAACAAAGCTACCATACGCTAGAATGTAGCCCCGGCGTTCTTTAAGCCGAACGGCATCACCAGGTAACAGTAAGTGCCACTGGGAGTGATGAACGCCGTCTTCTCCTCATCCTCCTCATCCATAGCAACTTGGTGGTATCCCCTGTATGCGTCCATAAAACTCAGCCGAGCGTACCCAGCGGTAGCATCCACCAACTGATTGATCCATGGGCAAGGAAAACAGTCCTTTGGGCATGCGTCGTTCAGATCGGTGAAGTCGACACAGACGCGCCATTTGCCGTTCTTCTTCCGGACCACCACTGGATTTGCTAACCACGTTGGATACTGGACCTCCCGAATTGCTCCGGCATCGAGGAGGCGTTCTACCTCTTCATTAATTGCATCGGCATGTAGGGCCGAGGATCGTCGCGGCTTCTGCACAACGGGCCTCCTAGCCGGATCAACGTTCAACGAATGTTTTATCACGTCGGGACTAACACCTGGCATTTCATATGGAGTCCAAGCAAAGACTTCCATGTTCTTTTTGAGGAACTCGACCATCTGTGTTTTCTCGACCTCATCAAGAGCCGAGCCAATGAGAAAAGAACGGGTCCCATCTTCATTGACAGCAATCCGAACCAAGTCTTCTACGGCCCTGTCGCTTGCCGGTCTTCCAACTTCTTCAGGCCCTTGGAGCGCCTCTCTCGTTCCCTCTTCGAGGGTGGTCTCATCTAGCAACTCAGGTATCTCTATACTCTGTACCTCCTTTGCTTTGCTCTTCCCGCGGACAGAGTTGACGAAACACTTTTTGGAGGCCACCTAATCCCCCTTGATGGTCTTCTGTCTCCCAGATTCTCCAATGAATCTAACACACTGATGAAGCGTGGATGCCACAGCCCTCATGCCGTGCAACCAGTTCCTTCCCAGGATTGCGTTGTACGGGCTCGGCGAACTGACCACTATGAATTCCATGTCCAACTTCACTGAACCAGCATATACCGGGAGTACGATCTTGCCGAGCGGGTAGACTGGAATCCCAGTAAAGTCGATTAAAGGGGCTTCCACCGGGGTCAATTGATCTTTTAAGAGACCAAGAGCTTTGAACGCTGAATAGAATAGGATCTCTGCCGAGCTACCCTGATCGACCAATACCCTCCGGATGAGTTTCCGCTGGAAGGGTAAAGAGAGGACCAAGGCATCATTGTGGGGTAAGGATAACCCCTCCAAATCTTGCTCGGTGAACGTGATCTCCCACGTGCTACGAGCGTCCATCTTTATCTTCGGAGAATTTTGAACCACCATCACCCCAGGCGGGGAAGGCCGGTACAGTTTTTCGTGGAGCTCGTTGGCCTGGGCCTTGTTCATTGGCCCGTGAATGCAATGTACCACGCCGTCGAGAACTTGGGCTCTTGGCTGGATCCCTGCATTCGGTGACTTGGTTCGGTCGATCCACCGATCCATCATTCCCTGCTGGACTAGCTCTTCGAGGTAGATTTTGTATGGCTGGCATGCTGTCGTATAGTGCCCTTGTTCGTTGTGGAATGAGCAGTACACCCTCTGGTTCGGTTACCGGCCATCGGCAGTTCCCAACTTCTCCGCCGCCCCTGTTGGCCATTGGAAACCAGGAAGCCGTCCACACTCTCGGAGCATACGGAAGATTGGCTCCTTAAAGTAGGTCGTGATGGCAAGGTGGTCCCGCCCATCACTCGGCGGGCGATCCCATGCCTTTCCGCTTCCTTTGTTTCCGCCGAACCCTGCGCCCTCTTTCTTGGACACCACATTAACCTGCTTCTTCACTTCCTTGGCCGCCGTTTTACCCTGCTCGGCCACCGGTGCTACATCGGATCCACCGATGTACTCCTCGAGCTCTATGTACCGGGCAACGGTATGCATGAGCTCTGTCATATTGTTCGGCGGCCGTAGCATCAATTCCTTGGATAGGTCAGAATTCCTATCCAGTCCACGTTTGAACGACGTAGCCGCAGTCTTTTGGTCACAGCTCTCAACCATGTTGTATACATTATAGAAGCGCTCAGAATAATCCTTCAAGGACTCGCCGGTCTTCCGTCGAAGGTCCGTTAAGACTTCTATTGTTTTTGGCCTCCGGTTACTTGCCACAAACCGTGCCGTAAACGAACGCTCCAGTTCGCTGAAGCTGCTTATTGAACCTGGTTTTAGCTGCGTATACCACAGCATGGCAGTGTCCGGGAGGCTCAGCGAGAACGTTCGGCACATCATTGCCTCGCTCAACCCGCAGAGCGCAGCCATGGACTTGAATTGCTGCACATGGGTCGGCGCATCTGACTTCGCGTTGTATACGGTGAATTTGGGGACCTTGAAGTGGGGAGGGGGAACCTCATCCGCTATGGACTTGGAAAAGGGGGAGGCGCTCTTTGCAGAAGTTGCTGCAACCACTTCCTTCGGCGGAACCGCCGCCGAAGGCGCTAAACTTTTCTCTCGAGCATCGTCTCTTGTCCTCTTATGGATTGGTGGGGTCCGAGCCCCCCGGCCGCCGACACTTGGCTCGGGGGTTCTGCGCTTCGACCCCGAGGCCCTCCTGTTTCCTTTTACCGGGGGTTCTTCCTGATGCTGGACAGCCCGGTAAGTGATTCTTTCGCCGGTGCGAGTATTTACCACTATTAAAGCCCCGCCGCCGGCGCTGATCTCGCACTTCTCCTCCGGTAGCAGCCCCTGGCTATTCTCTTCCTGAGGTCTGGATCGTCCGGCAGATTGACCCGGCGACCGCCGGTGGTGACCCTGATCAGATTGCCTTGTTCGGTGTTGGGAGCGACTGGTAGAATGGGCTGGTGACCGCTGCCGGAGCCGAGTGCTCGTTTCCCTTTCTTGCTCTTCATATCGCCGCCCCTCAGATCTGTCCGTTCTCTGGTTATCCTGGTGACCTCGCGACCCAACAGGGTGATCAAGAGGATTTCCTGTGTTATCTCTTACGTCATTGATCCGAGGGATTCCTTGTGTTTGGTCCAGCCTTCCCCTTGACCTTGAACGAGCGCTTGACGCCGTGGCACTTGCCGCTGGAAATAATGTTCGGCGAACATTATCGTTTCCGGACGCACCGTTTTGTTGACCGGTTCGGTGTCCAGGTTCCAGGTGGACAACGCCACTAGCATCAATGCGACACAGTGGGCTGAGCCTTGCAAAGGCAGAGGCCCTAACAGTGTCAGCCATTTGGATCGGCTGGAGAGCATTCCTCCTCCGTCGCCGTTCCCGCGACCTGGAAACGGGTGGGGCGCTCTGATGTGCCTGGATCTCTTGTACTTGTGTTCTTAGTCGCAATAACTCCTCCGCCATGCTCACCGGGAGCACTGGCGGGGGAGGAGGAGGAACTGTGAGGCTTGTTGCAGAGCGGTGCACACCATCTATGTGGAACGCCGCTGCTCCTAAATCCTGGTTGCTAGGGTCAGGGATGCTTGAACCCGCCACCCTGGGGTCGCCGGGTCCCCCAATGGGGATGCCATTCCGCCCTAACTCCGTCCGCTGGGAGGAGTGGTGACCCAGGTTTGGATCGAAGTTAGTAAGGCCGAGAGGTCGTCCGTCCGTGCCTGTCATCCTGAACTGGGAAAAGAGAAGAACGGAAAGAAAGTTTCACCACAGAATGTGTTTTGTTAATCCTGATCCCCAGCGGAGTCGCCAATTGTGGTGGCAAGCTTTCTACGGTTGGACCTTGTGGCTTGGATGGTTGAGGCTTGGACGAAGATGAGTCAGACCTGCGCACGAAGCAACCGCGTTAGTGCCCAAACCCGGAGCGTGGTGTCCGGGGCAGGCACTCCGACGCTCTAGTCAGTAAACAGGAGAGGAGATATCGAGGTATAGTTAGGGTTTGAGAAAGTGTTACGTTATTCTAGAGGGGAATACCTCCTTTTATAGCCAAAGGGAGTGCAGAGTCCAACTCCCATAAGACTACCACACGCTGTGTGATGAGCCCGCCAACATCGGACCCAGATAGACTTTCCAATCCTGGACCTATCCAATCCCCCATATTCCGCTCCTAAATATAAGGGATGGGATAAGACGCGAGGTTGCCTGCTCCTGCCCATCTCTTCCTAACTTCCTCTTCAAGTTAGGGGACGGGAGGCTCGGCGAGCACAGGCTCTCCCGGACTGCTGGTACGGCACTGATTGCTTCAACAGGGGCAATCTCCAACCCGTTCGGCGGGGAACCGCTGAACTAGATCATACTGATTAATACGTACGCCGAACCAAACCGTTCCCTCCCATGGATCAACACCATGGTTAACTTAACCAGACCCGGCCGGACATGGATCGGCTACCGACCCAGCCCGCCGACCCATGGGTAGTAGATTCACTGGTCCGGCTAATTGGTGCAACGTGGCCACTGCCTTGGTCCCTCCACCGGACCATGCCCTCCACACACAACAAACCTTTTACTGACTACAAAGATAAGCTTGAATGCTGGTAATTTCATTTTGAGGTCGCGTTACTATTACTATTCTGCACTTCATTTTTTTTTTTTGAAACGGCAAAACATTATTAGGAAAACTTGATAATAGGTACATCAAGTGGGGGGGAGAGAGGAGGGAAAATCAACCAACGGTTGATAGAAAACACCAAGAGGGACAAAGCCCAAACACCCGGTATTCTGCACTTCGTTGGTCGTGAAAATCCTTTGTGTTGGATACACCTGCTAATTCGAAATCTTGTCCCCCAACCGCTTTCTTACTCGATCTTGTTCCGTGTTCTTGCAGAAATAGGTGCATCTCCGTCGCGGATCACTCATGACAGGGCTGGCTTTTTCGCATTTTTTACTAGGGAAAATTTCAAAATGACACCTGAACTTTGCACCAAATGTCACAGAGACACCTGAACTTAAGTTTATTTCAATTAAACACCTGTACTAACAAAATCCCCAAATTTAGACACCTGAACTTAAGTTTATTTCAATTAAACACCTGTACTAACAAAATCCCCAAATTTAGACCCCTGCCGTTATTCTCTGTCCCAAAAATTACTAACATGGCATCTCCAACCCGTTTAAGTTGCCCTATTACACATATTTCCAACAAGGGACGATGCACCCAAGCGAATGTAAAGTACTTATACGTAGTGGGTGCATCGTCCCTTGTTGAAAATATGTGTAATATGGCAGCTTAAACGGGTTGGAGATGCCATGTTAGCAATTTTTGGGACAGAGAATAACGGCGGGGGTCTAAATTTGAGAATTTTGTTAGTACAGGTGTTTAATTGAAATAAACTTAAGTTCAGGTGTCTAAATTTGGGGATTTTGTTAGTACATGTGTTTAATTGAAATAAACTTAAATTCAGGTGTCTCTGTGACATTTGGTGCAAAGTTCAGGTGTCATTTTGAAATTATCCCTTTTTACTACTCCGTAATATAGAACCCAGAAATTGAGGGGGGGGGGGGGGGGGGGGGGGGGGGGGGGGGGGGGGTTTAAGAATTAAGTAGTATAATTTCTGGAAAACATTTCATATGTAAGTTATGAGACATATATTCTCTTTCTACTTCAAATTGAAAAAACCACCATATTAAATCGTAAGATTTTTGAGACGAAAAAGATAAGAACACCGAAGAGTGGAAAGGGAAATTGCAAAGAAAATTTAATTAGGTGTTCCGAGCGCTGGAAATGGTTGTTGGGCCCGGAGTGCCCCCATGGATTTGGTTACATAATGCCACTCCCTGCGACTGTTCTAAAAACAGACTTGCGGGTGCGATATCGAATGTCATAAAAGACTTAATTGAAACCCTTCCTACCATCAATTGGTTTTAGAAGAGATGGTGGAAAGCGGTCCGACAAGTGGTATCAGAGCCAGGAAGTCATGGGTTCGAGTCGCGGGAGCGTCATCGTGAGGGAGGGATTGTTGAGCCCGGAGTGCCCCCATGGATTTGGTTACACAATGTCACTCCCTGCGACCGCTCTAAAAACAGACTTGCGGGTGCGATATCGAATGTCATAAAAGACTTAATTGAAACCCTTCCTACCACCAATTGATTTTAGGAGAGATGGTGGAAAGCGATCCGATAATGGTGATTCTTGATGATCAACGAGGAGTCCCGAACATTCTCCCCACAAAGTGTTGATCCGAGAATGCAGGGATGCACTCTAAAATACACACTTCAGGATGGTAACCAGGTGATAGACAGATTGGCCAACATGGGAGTGAACCAGGAAGACAAAAATGGTGTCGCGTGTTATCCCTCTGAATGACATCATTTCGCTCCTAGAGGCATATGTGATGAGTGACTTTTGAGAGATTTTAGTTGTTGTTGTACCTTTTTCAGTGTACCCAAAAAAAAAAAAAAAATCTGAGTCATATTAAAATTATTTTTGCAAATTACTTTGGAAAAATAATCTTAAAAACCATCCCATTCCCTCACATGCCAGCATGTGAGCAAAATCCCCCTAGTCTTTATGTTGGAAATTAAAGGTATGGGGCGTTTTATGGTCCCCCAAAACTTATGTTTTTTCCACATTTTTTTCAAATTTAGGAGGCCCCGAATTGTATAAGTTCATGTAAAAGTGAGGCCTATAAAAAAGTGGGAGATTTAGTGATAGATCCACTATAAATATTTCATAAGTCCACAAGACCATTTAATATATAGTTTTGTAAAGCCATAAGTCTACATAACCTAAACCATAGGATACCCTATTAAAGTGCTTAAAATCTTAAACCCTATGAAATTGCCTAAACTACTAAAACCCTATAATAGGAAAGTGCACCCTAAAACCCTATAAAAGTGCATAAACCCTAGGGTACCCTATATATATATGCTATAATAAAAAAAAAATGTACCCTAAAATCTTATGAAAATGCCTAAACCCTAGGATATCCTAAAATAGACTTGAGACATTACAAAATTAATAGGTGGACTTGTGAGTTTATAAAGTTCACATAATGGACCTAAAACTAATTTTCTATAAAAAAAAAATCAGTTAACCTGTTTAAAATTTTCGAGATATTCCAAGCTGGCCCCACTTTTAGAATTTTCTCTCCCCAATGCCAAGTTGGAACGAAAATGGCCCAAAAAAAAACTCCACGTAATTGGCATGTTCGAGCCCCGAGGCAAAAAAACGTACATGTCAGCGTTTTCCGTTTGTCTTGGAATGGAGATTGATTGTAGAGGGAACATTGATGTGCTTCTTGATTGTTCAGGTGTTTAATTGACATTTTTAAGAGGTCCGGTATATCTACATGATTTGAGTGAAAGGTCAAGGTTCAAAATGAATTTTTCCCTACACACTATGCGACGTGAGAAGTATGCATAAAAGTGGTAATTTTATTCTTTTCCTACTAACCAACCAAACCAAAAAATATTCCGGTTTTCGTTAGATTCTTAACATAACGTAAGTAGGAAATATGATTATGAAAAGTAGGAGTAATAAGTAGAAAGTGATAGATAAATAAAATTTATTCATGACCATTTGCTACAAGTACTTCGAACAAACTACAATGAGTAGATAATTAAACCTGAATTCTCCCCCGCACGTAACAACATTGAACATGCAACTGATCACACGAACAGAGACTCTGCTGGGAGTACTGGCAATAAGGGATTAAAACACACAACTCGCTCCCATCTTTTATTCTGATATAGTTAAAAAAAAAAAACACAGATAGCTTCAGAGAAAATTGCACAGACAAATTAACGAGCAGCCCATTTTCAAACTGTTGTTGTGGAAAACCCACTTGCAGAATGAATCTGAGCCACGCATTTTCTGCAACTTTCTTTGTTATTCTTGTATCTCACTCTTCAGTTGAAGCTAGCCGACTGGTGGAGGCTTCTTCTTCGGTGGGCATGGCGCCTTTGGTCCCTTTGGTGGTGTCTTAGCATCTTCAACATCGTCATTTTCCGAAGTTGGTGGTTTGTATTTTGGGGGTGGTGGTGGTCCCTTTGGAGGTTTCTTTCCGTCTTCTACATCGGCATTGTCCGTAGTCGGCGGTTTGTGTTTCGGGGGTGGGGCTGGTTTGTGCTCGTGCATGCGGTGGTTTGTGGCCAGGATGAGGGGGTGGTTTGGGGGGGTCAGCCAATGACGAGGTCGTGTAAGCCACCACAGCAAGGGGGAGTAACACAAGGAGGAATTTGGTAGACATTTTTTGGAAGGCTAGATGTGATGGTGCAAAACTAGGAGAAATGTGTGGTCTTTTATAGTGGATATGAGCCAATATATCCTCGCCACGTAGTAGTGTTTTTATTCTCGCCAAAAAAAAATTGTTAATCTTTGAAAAAGAATACAAAGATTAAACTAAACGTACTATATATTTCGATTGTTTTCTTCTTCTTTTTTTGTTTTGATAAACGTTTACATTATGGCTCCATTTAATGAAAATGCCCCATTGGTGCGCCACGTTTTTAATTCACACTGACAACACACAAAGATACACGGACAAGAGTCTCATAGTGCACTAATGCACTATAAAGATGTAGGGCGTCTTGACGGACTTCGCTGAGATCCCATCACCTTAATTTGAATTGTGATCATTTCAAAAAAAAATTTGAATAGTGATGGTCATTTTGCTCGACCGGTTTTGTACTGATTTTGTGCATAAATCAAAGCAATCTATGGAGTCTGCCAATTCGAACTACGATAGTTGATTTTCTATTAGTTCTCAACTTTGGAGTTGATTTTGATTTTGAACTGATTCTATTTTTATTTTTTTTGAATCTCCGAATTCTCATTGGGAATCGGGGCGGGGACGGGGTTGGATATGGGGTTTAGGGATTGGGTATGGGGATAGTAATATTCACCCCCAATCCGCTTCGTTGCCTTCACTAAATCTGAACCGTTCAGCTTTTTGGGTTCAAATATTAATGACTGCAAAATAAGGATAGATATTACAATTTACTAGAGATGACCGCTATGCGCGCATGCACAGGCTATCAAAAATATTAATAACGTCTACATTTTTATGAATACATGATAAGAATAAGTACCCATGGAATCACTGATGCCTGAGGCTGTTAGGAACCGCAAAATGAGGATAAATATTACAATTGACTAGCGATGATCTCTATGCGCGCACGCATTGTTACATCCTGCCTTTTCTTATTTCTAATAATTAGTATTTCTGTAATAAATAAAAAAGAGGATTTTATGGTTTGGATCCTAATTGATATTTTCTCTCTCTCGACATGGTATAAATTGTTGTCGGTACTATTATAGTGTTGGGGTATAAGTCTAAATAGTTTTAGTATTTGGTGTTGTACCGTAATAAGTACTTTTATTAAGTGGTTACATATTATTTAGGGGAGAACGTGGGTCAGTAATATGAGCTTAGGGTTTTATATTGGATTATATCCTTTGAGAGAGAGAGAGAGCAGCCGCAGTCAAGGATTTTGCTTGGTGGAAGATTTGCCGAAGTGGTATGTTCCTCTTCCTTCTTGTTTTTCTTCCTTCTTTTCCTTTCCACGTTACGGTAGTTTTGGGACTTCAACAAGAAAACAAAACTTGGGTTTATTGAAAGTGTGGATCAGAGGAGTTAATAAAGGGAAAAATGGGTTTTGCTTGTAGTTTTGTTCAAAGTTCTCTGGCGAGAATTATTTCCTCTTCATCATGCTATTGGACCATGGAATTTGGAGGTGATTTTGGGTTGGTGGGTGGTACGGTGTGTGTGGCGGTGCATGTGGTGCATGTTTTGTGCGTGCGACGCGGTGTGCGTGTGGGCTGGGGTGATTTGTGTAGTATGGGTGAATGAGACAAGTGTAGGCGAATTTAATTACATTATTATTGAATGTGGGATTTATTCCAACTTCTCTTTCAGGCTAGTTGGAGATCAGTTAGGCAAGGACTCTGGTGGCATCTCGGGGATTTATTTTGGTTAACCTCCTTAGGGTGTCTCATTCTAATTTTATTTTAATAAACACTTCCGCATTGAAAACAATTGTAAGATAACAAACTCTTTTTATTATTGTTGGATCATTGGATATTGTTTGGTTCATGGAATGGTTGTGCCCAACGTTTATGATGAGACACATTTGGCTTTTGATTTGATTAATAATGAAAAAGCGATCATTTGATTTTCGGTTACTTTGATTTATTCAGGCTGCGTGTTCCATGGATTAGCCTCATGGTTCATGGCCGGTCACTTCTCATTTTTGAGGTGTGACAACTCATACTCCTCTATAGAATTCACATCCATCTGCAGAATTTGCACTCTTCTACACAATTCACACATTCCAAATGATAGAATTCACACCTCTAAATTTATCTGTACGTAATGAAAATGTGTGAAAAATGAAAAAATATAACCAAACTATAAAAAAGCGAGAAAAAAAAACATATAGTAAATGTTTCTACAACAACCAAAGCTCATCAATCTAATAAAACAAAAAACAAAAAACAAAGTTCATCAACCTCGAAACTCTTCTACTGGATAACTAACAATCCATGTGAAATTAACTCCACCAACCAGTCCATGAGCTATTTCTTCCCTCTCCTCCTTTGACAAAAAACTCACCTCCAAAGGAAAACAAACACAGTCAAGAACACCCCTAGCCGGTCCCAAAGTTCATCAAATTCATTCATCTTGCTCCTCCAATTCGAATTCACTTTCCACCTAATCTAATTCCCCTCACAGTCCAAGCCGATAACTTCGGGGCCAATAATCGCTACCAAGTATGTTCGAGATTTCAAACTCGAATTTTTAGGGCTTGTAATTGTGGTTTGAGTAATGGTCTTTAGTGGAGACTCGTCCGCTCATAAGCGAGTTTCTGTTCTGTAAATGAGAACAAGATCAGGGCTGTGGAAGTGGGGATAATGAAGCCGCTGGTGGAGCTGATGGCGGACTTCGGGTCGGACATGGTGGACGAGTCGGCCTACGTGGTGGGGGTGCTGGTGGGGTGGGGTGGCGGAGGTGAGGGCAACGCTGGTGGAGCAAGGGGTGCCGGTGATGGTGGAGATTGTGGAGGTTGGGTCGCAATGGCAGAAGTAGATCGCGGTGGCGATCGTGTTGCAGGTCTTTGAGGAGAGCGTGGCATACCGTACTGTGTATTTTGGGTGAATAATTTAAAATAGGGTCTGGACGGTTATGGTTAGACGCGTGTTGGGCCTAGATGGGTAGATAGGAACAAAAAAGGGCAGATCGGTAAGAGCCCCTTGATTGATCGGGAAATTTCATCAATCAATCAATACCCTATACAAATGTATTTGAGCCCAAAAAACTTCTAATCCCCCAAGGGTGGAAGTAAAGAGGCCAAGGGTTGGGCTATAGCCCAGGTGGAGTAAGACAAAAAAAATTAGGGAAAATAACGGCCCAGGACGTGTTTTGATAATTAATCCGGTCTTGTTATTGTCAGCCCACTAGGCTAACGATAAACACACTAAAAGACAAGGAAAACACGTATTTCTATACATTTTTTACACACTTTAATAAACATTCACACACTTATTATTGTCAGCCCGAGGGGCTGATTTTAGAATTTTCCTAATTAATTTCCTCCAATGACATTTTCAGCATTAACAACTGCATGTCTCTGGCGGATATTAATTATCAAAACACGTCCTTAGCCGTCATTTTCCCAAAAAAATATATGTTAAAAATTCTAGCCAATAAATATTATCCCACTTCACTGAAAGAGAATTTGTTGAAGATATCGATTCAGAATCGATAATAACTGATTTTTACTATCTAAAACAATATAGGGCACAACTTCAGTTGGGTACAATTTCAATAGTTTACGTTCTTTTGTACTTTTTTGAACATTGTACGTATGCATGAAAAAATTTGCTGAACATTAACTATAAAACTCTTTTTGGTTATTCCGGCCAGGACAAATTAAAATCCTGGTTCCGCCTTGAATCCCCCACTGTCTCACCCACGTCCACACTCCCATTCACATAGTTCCAATTCCCATGCTACGCGTTCCAAACCGCAGCCCACTATCTAATTTCTGTCCCAACTCGGCTCTCCAATGTATGCATCATTTTTTTTCCCCTTTTAATTAAACTGTTTTTCCATGAGGACTACTCCATTATGATTTCCTTTCTTTGCAGATTAATTATTCAGTTTCATTATTTGTAAGTGATTAAGTAAGTGGGTATTGATATAGGATTTAAAACTAGTATTATGCCCGTTGGATACACAATAACGGGAAAATCATCGTGAATTTTTTTTTGGTTGTCTCGTACATCGAATGGACACAATGTTTGAAAATACAAGTTCTGAAGGCATTGTTTGGGCTTCCACGCCAAGAATCCAGCAATCACTTATTTTCGTTCGGCCCAGTATCTCTGTTTTTCATTCCCTTAGTCGTTTGCTCAACCCGTTTGAGTTTATATACCCTTCCAAGACTAGTTAGCCTAGCATATGTTTACTTTCCATGTGATAATTTCCAATTCTATTTCCACTATAGACTTTGTTATTTCACTGAGAATGAAGTCTTTCTTTTCGGTTTAAGTCCAGTTTATGTAGTTTTTCTTAAGCAACTTAATTTCTTTCCATTTTTTTTTTTCACAACTTGGACGATTTAAGTCCTCTTCGCTGTGGCAAGACACGAACTTCCTCTTGTGGTCAAACCCCTGGACGACACGCATTTCTACGTTAATCAGGCAATCTCGCCTACTCAACAATGGATCGGCTCGCAGTTAACCACTCAAGCCTAACCAGAATATATTGCACCCATTTTGCCACGAAGGGAGGGAACAGTAATCAACCAAACAAAAAAAAACCCGGTCATTGTATTCTTAACAGCACATATTAGTAGGAGATAAGATAATGAAAAGTAGGAGTAATAGTACGTCTTACATTCATGCCCACTTGCTACAGAGTACTTACAACATACTAGAATGAGTAGATAAACCCATATAGCCAGAACAGAGGATGGTACTACTGGCAAAGACTGTATGGGGACAACGCCGTTCGCGTGAAACCTGAGTTCTCCGCACAGTACATAACTATGAACAACTGACCACACAAACAAACACCGTGCATCCGACATTTAAAGGATAAAAAAAAAAAAAGACACGCAAATTCATTCCCTAACCTTCTTTTATTCAGACATAGATATAGAAACACCGAAAGTTTCGAAGAAAATTGCACGACAAGTTAATGAGCGGCCCAAGTTGCAATTGGTGTTGTGGAAACCACTCATAGGATGAATCCGAGCCACGCATTTTCTGTGCAACTTTCTCCGTTACTTTTGTATTTCACTCTACTGGGGTTGGTGGTTTGTGTTTTGGGGGTGGTTTTGGGCCCTTTGGAGGCTTCTTGCCATCTTCTACGGACTCAACATCTTCTGGGGTCGGTGGTTTGGGTATTGGGGGTAGTTTTGGACCCTTTATTGGAGGCTTCTTACCATCTTCTATGGACTCAACATCTTCTGGGGTCGGTGGTTTGTGTTTTGGGGGTGGTTTTGGACCCTTTGGAGGCTTCTTACCATCTTCTACGGACTCAACATCTTCTGGGGTCGGTGGTTTGGGTATTGGGGGTAGTTTTGGACCCTTTATTGGAAGCTTCTTACCATCTTCTACGGACTCAACATCTTTTGGGGTCGGTGGTTTGGGTATTGGGGGTAGTTTTGGACCCTTTATTGGAGGCTTCTTACCATCTTCTATGGACTCAACATCTTCTGGAGTCGGTGGTTTGTGTTTTGGGGGTGGTTTCGGACCCTTTGGAGGCTTCTTGCCATCTTCTACGGATTCAACATCTTCTGGGGTCGGTGGTTTGGGTATTGGGGGTAGTTTTGGACCCTTTATTGGAGGCTTCTTACCATCTTCTACGGACTCAACATCTTCTGGGGTCGGTGGTTTGTGTTTTGGGGGTGGTTTCGGACCCTTTGGAGGCTTCTTACCATCTTCTACGGACTCAACATCTTCTGGTGTCGGTGGTATGGGTATTGGGGGTAGTTTTGGACCCTTTATTGGAAGCTTCTTACCATCTTCTACGGACTCAACATCTTCTGGGGTCGGTGGTTTGTGTTTTGGGGGTGGTTTTGGTCCCTTCGGAGGTTTCTTATCATCTTCTACTTCTACGGCTGGTGGTTTGTGCTCCGGTGGTTTGTGGCCGGGATTAGTAGGTGGTTTGTGGTGGTCGGCTAGTGAGGAAGTGGTGAAAGCCACAACACCAAGGAGCAACACTAGGAGGAATTTGGTAGACATTTTGTTTGGGGCTAGAAGAGGAGGTGCAAAACTAAGCAGAAATGTGTGGTCTTTTTATAGTGGATATGGGCCACGTAGCAGTATATTTTTGAGGGAATTCTGTTTTTCTTTTCATAATTTTGCATCATGGTAGGTGATCCGTTCAAGGAGGAGAATGTCCCATTGGTGCCCCACGTTTTGAAATACACACAAAAAGCCTCCTAGTGCTCTAATGAACCGTAAAGATGCAGGGCATCTTGATAGACTTCACCGGGATCTCATCACCTTAATTTGAATTGTTCCGTTTGTAGAGGTGTCCGAAGTCTAATGAATATATAATCATGCATGATAGATTCGTGCTACATTTTATTTTTGACAACCATTTATTTTATATAACAAATGTCAGCTGAGCAATAAACTAATCATATATATCCGATCAACTTAATATTTCTCTTGGATTGATTTTCTTAGTGAGCTACACAAGCTAAACAGTTCAATCACACAGTGATGGAATCTAGATAATATGTTAAGGCGCCATGGGAATTGCTCGTCCAAAAAACGAAACCTATATATTGTTATATATAGTTTGGAAGGTACATGAAATAGACAGTGAAACAAAACAAAGACACATCCATACGACACCTATGTGTGTTATGACAAACTCGATGAATATACAAGCACTGATATATAATTGTTTTGGGTACCATGTAGCAGTACTAAGAATTTTTTTTTTTTTGGGTAAATTAATTTGAAATTAAAAAAGAATAACCGAATGTACATTTTTACAAGGGGCGGGCATACCCCAGGCAAACGAAAAGCAAATACAAAGCTAAAAAAAATCTAAACAAAGCAAAAGAGATATCCGATGACGCTCAATGCACACTGCAACAAAGCAATACAACTCTAAAAGGCAAGCCTCAACTACCTAAGCCCCAACTATCTAAGCCCCCGAAGCCTTTAACATTTTTATCTTCTCATGAAGCTTCTTTTTATTTTCACCTCGAGAAGATGAAGATTCCCCTACCAACGGATTCGAGCCATGTCTAGGCCCTACGAAGTCGCCTTCCAAAGGAATCCTTGGAGGCTTTCGGAACCGTGTAGACCGACGGGGAGCCACAGGGTCAATCTCAGGAACCTCTTGTGTCACACATGAGTAATCGTTGGTGTCACACGACATCAACACATGAAAACAACTAGAAGATACCATCACCGAAGGAGGCACATTCCCCATATCATCTTTCCTTAGCACATCGGAGGACGCACCCGAATGGCAAGGAGAGTAGGTAACCAAAGGCAAGCTCGGAGGGGATCTATGGTCTTAACTTCTTCCCACGCTTTATCTTCGTTTCCAACTCGCTCCTTGAAAATTTGCTCTTGAGCAATGGGGATTCACTCTTGAGCAACGGGGACATCCTATCCTACTGACTCCTTGGCTAAGCATTAGTAGTGTGGCCAAAAATCTTGCAAGTGTTACAGGCTTGGGGTTTCCAAGGAACCTCTACTCGAATTTCATATGGCTCACCATAACCCAAATTAACAACAAAGGACATGGGCAATACTAAGATTTGTTGTATATATATAGAAGTTGCAAATTTGTTAAAAAATTTAAGAACGAAAATGGTATGCACTCTCACATTGAATCACTAAAAAATACATAAAACTAGACTTTTCGTTTTAAGTGGGGCCACTATGGGTGTACAATAAAAACGTAGCATGTTCAAATCTCACGGAGGCCAAACATTCAAAACATTGGGACCACTGGGATTTGCTCGGTTGTAATTTTGGGACCTCAGAGGTCTAGCTCTAAATAAAAATAAATAAAAAATCAAAAGACGGAGGGAGTATTATCTGGACAATAATCTTTCCACATAACGGGCAGTATCTCGTGCTAGCTATATCTTTCTTTCTATTTCATCCGGAAAGTCTAGTGATAAAGCAAATTTTTCCTTTTTGAAAAGCGAAAAAATTTCATTAATTTTTAAATTGTTACAAATATTTACTAGGACAAGAAAAACGGCAACAAAGCGCCCAGTTCGAGACCTAAAACATTGATTGGCAAGATGACAAGGAAATGCTATTGAGACAAGCCCAAATACCTAAAAGTCCTATAAGCCCAAATGCTAGTGATACAACATTTTGACACTGTATTTTTTACTCCATAGACACAAGTGTTTGAGTTGAGTCCACCACACTCGTGTCCATGGAGTAAAAAACACGGTGTCACAATGCAGTGTTGGTAGCATTACTCGATCTTCGCCAATATGCGACGTCTTGGTGAAATATTAATTTAAAAAGTACAGTGTCAAAATGCAGTGTCGACCCACCAGTTGAAAAAGGGGACAACTGGCGAATAGGCAAAGGTCCTTCCCTGTCTTGAAGAATTCTATTCGGTCTTTTCTCGCTCTGGTACTGGGTTACTACAATGATTTTCCACTTGTATGAAATCGCAGCGTTCACATACCCGAAGCAGTAATCCACTACCTTATCTTATACAGAACTTTAGGACAACCTAATAATCACGTAGGATATAGATTGAAGATCCGGCTTCTCTGCAGTTGGACGGTAGAGAAATCTTCCAATCTTGTCCGTTCGTTTCTTCAATCAAGGCTTCAGATTTAAAACAAACTATTCGCGTGAATAAAAGTTCGATAAAACTAACCGTTCAAAACACTTTTGGACGACTGAAATTGTCCGGACTGCTCTCTCTTCAGTCGAAACACAGACTGCAGAGAAGCCATATTCTAGATAGATTCAGAAAATGCTCAAATACGTGGAGTGTAAAATCATTGCATTGGTCTGAAGGACGGAAAAAGTTAACCCAGGAGGAAAATATGGGAAGCTGGCAAGCATGCTTGCACAGATCATGAGTGACGGTTAAATTATCTCTAGCTTCTTCTTTTTTTATTGAAATCAGTGAATGAATTACAATTCCAGAGTTTTTCAATTTACAGAGAAGCTCCTATAACTGCCATGACGAGTTGGGAAAGACGGAAGCAGAATTTCAATGTTGGGTGGGCGCGCGAAACATTCAATTTTCCACTAATACAATGGAAAAAAAAATGCATATCGAAAAAATTATCGTGGATGTTTTTGATCGACCAATACAATTACGGAGTACAATAACGTGATTGTACATAATTAATCGTACTTCGTAATTTTCCGTTGTCACGGTTTGACGTTGTTTACTTCTTTTTTTGACAGGTTGTATGACATGGTATATGAGCTGAAGCGCCATCTGTTTTTTTAGCAGGTTGCATCGGCTAACCAGTAACAGATAGTACCAAGTTGGTTGGAGCTTGAAGCTTTAGAAAGTCTACAACTTTGTTATCAATGATTCAATAAAAGTGGAATTACATTTTTATATTCAATTCAAGGGCTGATTATGTTTTGCCTTTTCTTCTTGATTTTAGAAAACTTGATGAATAAAAGCTAGATGTTGCTATATTATCATTAAGTTTAATTACTGGTTTTGTATTCTTACATTCTGAAGCTTGATTTTTTTAAGGACATAAAGTAGATTTTGTGATTACAGTTGGGTTTTGCCAATTGTGAACCATAGTTTGTAGTGTGGTCGAACTTGCTGTGAATTTAAATGGCTGACAATAAGTGCCTTCAGGTACGGGCGCTACAGCTATTTGTTTGTTTTTTTTTTATGTGTCGATTCAAGTAAACTGGTGGATATATATACTTGATCAATTGTTTTTTGTGTAGTTAGAATTTTGCAAATGGGGCCTTGGCCTTCAAAATTGGACATAAGTTGAATACCGATTTCGAGCTGTGCCTTCAGGCACGGGCAATTCCTAGTAATTATTACATTGCATTGCACATCCAGATTCATTACGGTATCCACTCGAAACGGGTCGACCTACAATAAACAGTGTCGAGTAATAAAAAGGAGACCTCAATCAATAAGCACTTAGACTGGTTTCTGTGCTTTATACGTGCACTTGACAATCTCCACATAACCTTTTCTCAAAATGGAACAGGACACATTTTCTTTCACAAAGATCTTCATTTTGTCTCTTTAGTACTAGTATAATTATTACATTGCATTGCACATTCTGAAAATGGGTTTTTTTTTTACCTTTCCCACCTTGGATGGTGACCCAGAATTAATCCACTGCCGACTACATATAGTTTCAACACGTGTCCGTCACTAAAAAGTTGCTGGTGTAGAACGTAGTCGGGGCCGGTGAGTCATGTTAAAAGACAAATCATGTAAAAGTTGATACATTTTTCATTTTGTTAGATTTCAGTTGCTGAGCAAAAAAATAAGTAGATTTCAGTTGAATATATAAATGTATAATGATAATATATCTCCATATATAGAAGGTACCTCTGAAAAGGTATAACTTTTAAAGTGTTATGTTAAATTGATGATGATTTTATAAAAATGTTGGATTTACGGCGGGACACTTAAAAATGCATGGATGTAGGGAGTATCAAAATATGAGGACTCCCAAACCGTTTTCATACAATTTCTTTCTTTTCAAAAAGAAGAAGAAGAAAAAGAAACGTTCTTTAAAAACATTTTGCTCGCCAATCATTTCATTTAGGGTAAATTTCACTCTCTCCCCTTAAGATTTCTAACAAATGCAGCTACCTTTTTATGATTATTGAGAATATTGACATATCTTGCTTTTATAATTATTGCCTAAAATATCACATGAATGATACCGCATTTGACACAAACCTCAGGGCATGTACAATAAAATTTAATTTTAATTTATAATAACACTTTTTATTGATGGTACTCTCTCTTACTTCAGACCTATTTACCATATATAGGATGAACTCTAGGATCTCGCAGGAGGAGTTCGGGAGGGAAAACACAAAATACGTGAATATTATCCATGTCCGATTAACCTTTTGTTGTGATGTTGATACGTCGAAGGGCTCTACCAATACACACTACAATCTCGTAGTGCATTTGGTGTGCTGGATCGACCGATCGAGGTCACACAGTTCTTGACAGTTTATAGACTAGTGACAGAAACGTTATTGACCCGAACCCGGTAAGTTAAACCAACCGAAGAATATTTATTCCCTCCATTTACCACTATGTACCATAACTTGCATCGAAACTAAGGGAATTTCAGAACTACTAGAAGATATGGTACTAAAAGAAAACACAGTTTACACAATAAACCTTTTACTGCCACAAAGATAAGCTTGATTGCTATTACTATTCTGCACTTCGTTTTTTTTTTTTTTTTTTTGAGAAACGGCAAAACATAATTAGGAAAACTTGATAATGGGTACATCAAGTGGGGGGAGAGAGGAGGGATAACTAACGGTTGATACAAAACACCAAGAGGAACAAAGCCCGAACAACTGCTAATTCGGAATCTTGTCCCCCAACCGCTTTTTTTTTTTTTTTTTTGGTAAACCAGGAACATAACATAAACTAATTAAGAGTCATACAATAGTCTAGGGTACTCGACCCCATTTTGGTCATCGCAAAGATGCGAAATAATACAATCTGGAGCAACATCAAAAATATGAAAGTCTAAGCCTGTAGAGACCCGTATTTAAATTCCCTAGTTTTAATGCTTGTAAATGAGAAAGAGATATATTATAATGTGAAAGATGTGTCTATATGAAATTTGGGGTTTAAAGTGAAAGAATTGGAAGTTTTGGGTGCTATGGCTAAGTGTGTGAGGTGTGTATATATAAGTGTGTGGTGTGAGTGGCAGGGGAATAATTTCCCCTCTCTATCTCTCGGTCTCTCACTCTCCCTCGCGCTCTCTCTCTCTCTCTCTCTCTCTCTCTCTCTCTCTCTCTCTCTCTCTCGGTTCTTTCTCTCTTTCACTCCCTCACCCCAAGAACTCATCTCCAACTCAAAACCCACAACAATCAACCTCAACCTCATCTTCTATTTGCGTATTGGAGCTCGTATCTCGTTGGATAGAGCTCGGTTCGGAGTATTTGGTTCGGTTTGGATTCCGGAAGCTAGGGCTTGATCAATCTCTTCGATTTCGACTTGAAAACTCGAGGTAGGGAATTCTACCTCTCTTTATATGCTTTATGAGTTGATTTGGTACTTAAATCGTGCCCTAGATCGTTGGTTTCGTTGTTGGAATTGTTCCGGTGAAATCTGAAAATCGTGCACTGAGAATCCAAGTCCTACCGGTAGAAATTGTGGACCTACCGGTAGAAACGCTGTCCAGTAGTGTCACTTTTGTGAAATTTTGGTCTTCTACCGGTAGGAGATTAATGTCTACCGGTAGGTATTCAAAAATCTGTCATTTTTGTGAAATTTGGGTCTTCTACCGGTAGAGATTAATGTCTACCGGTAGACATTGAAAAATCAGCATTTTTGGAAAAATTTCGAACAAGCATAATTTTTTCATCCGAACTCCGTTTTGGACAA
Organism: Rhododendron henanense subsp. lingbaoense; assembly: GCA_020567845.1. Classification (NCBI taxonomy): domain Eukaryota; kingdom Viridiplantae; phylum Streptophyta; class Magnoliopsida; order Ericales; family Ericaceae; genus Rhododendron; species Rhododendron henanense. Next base: position 8,437,862 of record CM036313.1, read on the forward strand.
ATTTTATATCGAAATTCATGTACCGGAGATCTACTTTCCAATGGTGGTGGTCTCATCTACTAATTCTTAATCGATAAGGTTTGGTAGCCAAAATAAGATAGATGTGTTCGTAAACGTCGGATAATCATTTTCCTTAGAATCGTGTGGGTGAGACACGGATGTTCTTAGGCTCTCTTGAGTACTTAATTGAATGGTTTGACGAAGCTAGGGATGTACTAGGCTTTGTAGTGGTCATTGAGTTCCGTATGAGTCCTTTGACATCGAAATGAGGGTTTATAGAACATAAGGAATATAGGTGGTCGAAGGTTGTATGTGTTGGCATGCGTTATGAAAAACGAACAAGTAAAACATTCCTTTGAGTTAAACAACGCTAGGCGTAGATACATAAGACATTTTCCTTATGCTTGATATGTGGTATGTGAATACGGGGTGTACTTATAGGTCCAGTGAGGATGTGCGGTATTGTGATATGTTTAAAAGGAATGGCGTGTATTAATTTATTAGTCGGAATCTTGATATGCTTGACAGTTTGGAATGTCTTGAAGTGTAATCAATTTGATGGATTGAAGAATCGTGGTACAACCGATAGATAGATGATAAAGTTAATTATGAAATGATGACAATTATGAAAAGTGCGAGAGGTGACCCAAGTGGTCGTTATTGAGGGAATAGACTCGGGGTGACCCTGCGCTCGAGGGAACTAGACCCGAGGTGACCCAAGTGATTATTATTATTGAGGGAATAGACTCGGGGTGACCCTGCGCACGAGGGAACTAGACCCGAGGTGACCCAAGTGATTATGACTATTGAGGGAATAGACTCGGGGTGACCATGCGCTCGAGGGAACTAGACCCGAGGTGACCCAAGTGATTATGACTATTGAGGGAATAGACTCGGGGTGACCATGCGCTCGAGGGAACTAGACCCGAGGTGACCCAAGTGATTATGACTATTGAGGGAATAGACTCGGGGTGACCCTGCGCTCGAGGGAACTAGACCCGAGGTGACCCAAGTGATTATGATTATTGAGGGAATAGACTCGGGGTGACCCTGCGCTCGAGGGAACTAGACCCGAGGTGACCCTAGTGATGATTGAGGGGAAACAACTGATTTAAAGAAAGGAAAGGTTTTGTCATGAAGGGATTTGATGATGATAAACATGGACACGAGAAAGATTGTAGTATCGTATGAAGAATAATAAGATGTTTTAGAATTAGTTATAGACTAATGTGGATTGACATGAGTTTACCAATGCATTTAGTTAAAGAAGTAAACGGCTAGTGACATTTATGTGAAGTCAATGACCCTTAGACTGTAGCTTGCAGCTTGTTGGTAGTCACTAGTACATTGGGCGTATCTGTCTATGATCACTCACTCAGTGTGCTTGATTCACCTCATTTGCATATAGAGTTTTCGTAGACTTTTCTACTGGGCTAGTGTAGCTCAAGCCTTATATCATTTTCAGGTGCCAATCCGGAACCGTAGCTTGCATGACTGGAGTGCTTGGAGTGTGGACATATCTTTTAGAAAGCTAGTCAAAGGAGTTACTTACTCATTTTGTAAATTTCGTTTGGAAGATGTATTTGTAACTTTAATTGTAAACCTTTTGACGAAGGAACATTGTAAACTCTTAACTCTCTATCGATACTCTATATTTATGTTGATTTGGGCCTCGGAGCCAAAGATATAATCTTTTGGGAATTATTGGATGTTGAAGTGAGATTATGAGGATGGAAATGCTATATTATTTTGGGTATCGTACGGATAGTTGCGAGGTTTTATTTATGAAAATCCTCTATAAATATGTTGAAAATCGAGGGCGTGACAAAGCCATCATTGAAATCCATATTAGCTAATAGGTCCGCACACTTGTTTCCTTCGCGGTAAACATGATCAATTTTTTCCACTCCCAGCTGTCTCATCAAGTACCTGCAATCATGGATAATATTACTCAGGCTGTGTCGCGGTTGAGTTGGTCCCATAATGAGTTGGATGGCTGCCAAAGCATCCATCTCCACGCAAATTGGAGCAAACTGATTGTTGATGGCCAATTGCAAGCCATCCCTAACAGCCCACAGCTCTACCTCCAAGCTATGCATTGGCCTCAAAGAGCGGTGGAAGCCGATAACCCAGGTCCCATAAGAGTCACGGATAAGACCTCCTCCCGTAGCTTGATTGAGGTTTGTCTTACAAGCACCATCAGTGTTCAATTTAAAACAACCTGTGTGAGGCGGACACCATTTAACAAGAATAGTACGTCCACTCCGGGGTGACGAAAACGGGATAGCGATGTGTTTCCATTCAACTGCTTGGGCAATGGAAGATTTGATGGTGGCATCTAGGTCTCTGGATCGATTTGAGTCGCTCTGGAAAAGAGTTCTATTCCTAAGGGGCCAGATATTCCAACAAGTAAAAGGGAACACAACTTTCCACGGAATGCCAGACCTATGGCTAACTGAGGATTTGTAGTTTGTTTTGAGCCAAAGAGAAGGCAAAGAAGAGAAAGAAGTAAGAACCCTTGAGGGAATTCCCACACCCTCCCAGACAAGAGCAGCCACACGGCAATCTCTAAGAACATGACCCATATTCTCGCAACCGGAATTACAAACCTCACAAAGATCATTTTGGGTGATTTTTCGGAAAAAAAGAAAATCCTTCGTTTTGAGTCTGCTTTGAGCCGCAAGCCAAAGAAAATTTCGAATTCTGGGGTTTGTGTGGGCTTTCCAAATCCAGTTCCAATCATCAAAAGGTTGGGTGCAGGAGAAATCCTTAGTGAGACTCCAAGCGGTCTTGGTCGAAAAAATGCCATTGGTGGTAAGGTTCCAAGCAATCCCATCCGGTTGGGGATCCAACCTTTGAAGTTGGTTACGGAAAAAACACATGAGAACATCATCAGGAAAAACAAAAGAAATTCTACTCAAATCCCAATCGTTATCACCCCAAACGTCCCGAACACAAAAGTTAGTCTCATCCCTACGCAAAGGGCCCGCAATGATGGATCTCAAAGTGCCAAGACCCGTCCAATTTTGGTGCCAAAAGGAAGTGTTAAGCCCACTCTTCACCGCAACCCTTAACCCCAAATTAAACACTTGCTCTCCTTTTTTCAAACTTCTCCAGGTAGGAGAGGGCCGATTATAGGCCACCGACCTATTAGTGTACTTAGAAGTCAAAACGCGGGACCAAGCTTTATCCTCCACACTAACTCTCCAATTAAGTTTAGCCATGGCTATGATATTGGCATCCCGAGATTGGCTAATACCGAGACCCCCTAACTCAGTAGGTTTGGTGACTTTCTCCCAACCCACAACATGAATTTTTCTCTCCTCCACTGAAGACCCCCAAAGAAAATCCCGGTTAGCTTTATCAATAGCCTTATGCACCGCTTTGGGAAGCATAAGATTTTGCATTACATAAGCAGGAATCATGCAATTAACAGACTTGATAAGAGTAGTTCTTATGCTTCCTTACTCTTGTTCCGTGTTCTTGCAGAAATAGGTGCATCTCCGTCGCGGATCACTCATGACAGGGCTGGCTTGCTCTAGGCCTCCACATTTTTTGCTAATTTAGGAGGCCCCGAATTGTATAAGTTCATGTAAAAGTGAGGCCTATAGAAAAGAGGGAGATTTAGTGATAGCTCAATTATAGACATTTTATAAGTCCACAAGTTTACTTAATATATAGTTTTGTAAAGTCACAAGTCCACACAACCTAAACCCTAGGGTACCCTATGAAAGTGCTTAAAACCCTAAACCCTATGAAAGTGCCTAAACCACTAAAACCTTATAATAGGAAAGTGCACTATAAAACCCTATAAAAGTAAACCGTAGGGTACCCTACACTATAATAAAAAAGTGCACCATAAAATCTTATGAAAGTGGCTAAACCCTAGGGTACCTTACCCTACCCTACTCTAGGGTACCTTAAAATGGACTTGAGACCTTACAAAATTAATAGGTGAACTTGTAGGCTTATGAAGTTTACATAATGGATCTAAGACTAATTTTCTATAAAAAAAAATTCAGTTAACCTGCTTAAAATTTTCGGAAAATTCCAAGCTGGCCCCACTTTTAGAATTTCTCTCCCCAATGCCAAGTTGGAACGAAAATGGCCCAAAAAAAAACTCCACGTAATTGGCATGTTCGAGCCCCGAGGCAAAAAAATGTACATGTCAGCATTTTCCGTTTGTCTTGGAATGGAGATTGATTGTAGAGGGAACATTGATGTGCTTCTTGATTGTTCAGGTGTTTAATTGACATTTTTAAGAGATCCGGTATATCTGCATGATTTGAGTGAAAGGTCAAGGTTTAAAATGAATTATTCCCTACATACTATGCGACGTGAGAAGTATGCATGAAAGTGGTGGTAATTTTTTTTTTTTCCTACTAACCAACCAAACCAAAAAATATTCTGGTTTTCGTTAGATTCTTAACATAACGTAAGTAGGAAATATGATTATGAAAAATAAAAGTAATAAGTAGATAGAGATAGATAAAGAAAATTTATTGGACACCGTGCCTATGGATTTTAAGACCCCAAAACGAACAAGACAATGTCTTGCCTTCGTGACCACTTGCTACGAGTACTTCGAACAAACTACAATGATGAGTAGATAATTAAACCTGAATTCTCCCCCGCACGTAACAACATTGAACAACTGATCACACGAACAGAGACTCTGCTGGGAGTACTGACAATAAGGGATTAAAACACACAACTCGTTCCCATCTTTTATTCTGATACAGATAAAAAAAAAAAAAAGACACACAGATAGCTTCAGAGAAAATTGCACAGACAAATTAACGAGCAGCCCATTTTAATTTCAAACTGTTGTTGTGGAAAACCCACTTGCAGAATGAATCTGAGCCACGCATTTTCTGCAACTTTCTTTGTTATTCTTGTATCTCACTCTTCAGTTGAAGCTAGCCGACTGGTGGAGGCTTCTTCTTCGGTGGGCATGGCGCCTTTGGTCCCTTTGGTGGTGTCTTAGCATCTTCAACATCGTCATTTTCTGAAGTTGGTGGTTTGTGTTTTGGGGGTGGTGATGGTCCCTTTGGAGGTTTCTTTCCGTCTTCTACATCGGCATTGTCCGTAGTCGGCGGTTTGTGTTTCGGGGGTGGGGCTGGTTTGTGCTCGTGCGGTGGTTTGTGGCCAGGATGAGGGGGTGGTTTGGGGTGGGTCAGCCAATGACGAGGTCGTGTAAGCCACCACAGCAAGGAGGAGTAACACAAGGAGGAATTTGGTAGACATTTTTTGGAAGGCTAGATGTGATGGTGCAAAACTAGGAGAAATGTGTGGTCTTTTATAGTGGATATGAGCCAATATATCCTCGCCACGTAGTAGTGTTTTTATTCTCGCCAAAAAAAAATTGTTAATCTTTGAAAAAGAATACAAAGATTAAACTAAACGTACTATATATTTCGATTGTTTTCTTCTTCTTTTTTTGTTTTGATAAACATTTGCATTATGGCTCCATTTAATGAAAATGCCCCATTGGTGCGCCACGTTTTTAATTCACACTGACAACACACAAAGATACACAGACTAAAGCACGAACAAGAGTCTCATAGTGCGCTAATGCACTATAAAAGATGTAGGGCGTCTTGACGGACTTCGCTGAGATCCCATCACCTTAATTTGAATTGTGATCATTTCAAAAAAAAAAATTGAATAGTGATGGTCATTTTGCTCGACCGGTTTTGTACTGATTTTGTGCATAAATCAAAGCAATCTATGGAGTCTGCCAATTCGAACTACGATAGTTGATTTTCTAGGGCGTGTTTGATAACAGATTTCGTTTTGGAGGGATTCGTAATGAGGTGGGATTAGGATTGGGATTGGTAATGAGGTGGGACTATTAATGAGGAGATGAATCTTTTATTCATGTTTGTTTTGGACAGGATTAGATTGTAGGATTGTGAATAACATGTTTGTTTTGGATAGGATAGGATTGTGAATAAAATTGGCTTTCCCACCATAATCCCATGGGATAGGATTGTTAATACCACCCCCCTCATGGGATGGGTAATCCTATGGATTTGTGGGATTCGTAATCCCCTGGGTTTGCCAATCCTTAGGTTGTTGCCATCACCAAACAAGAATTTAAAAGCTTCCATAGGACTCACAATCTTATCCCAAGCTCAAATCTTGCTATCAAACAGGGCCTTAGTTCTCAACTTTGGAGTTGATTTTGATTTTGAACTGATTCTATTTTTATTTTTTTCGAATCTCCGAATTCTCATTGGGAATCGGGCGGGGACGGGGATGGATATGGGGTTTAGGGATTGGGTATGGGGATAGTAATATTCACCCCCAATCTGCTTCGTTGCCATCACTAAATCTGAACCGTTCAGCTTTTTGGGTTCAAATATTAATGACTGCAAAATAAGGATAGATATTACAATTTACTAGAGATCGATGGCCACTATGCGCGCACGCACAGGCTATCAAAAATATTAATAACGTCTACATTTTTATGAATACATGATAAGAATAAGTACTCATGGAATCACTGATGCCTGAGGCTATTAGGAACCGCAAAATGAGGATAAATATTATAATTGACTAGCGATGATCTCTATGCGCGCACGCATTGTTACACCCCGCCTTTTCTTATTCCTAATAATTAGTATTTCTGTAATAAATAAAAAAGAGGATTTTATGGTTTGGATCCTAATTTATATTTTCTCTCTCTCGACATGGTATAAATTGTTGTCGGTACTATTATAGTGTTGGGGTATAAATCTAAATAGTTTTAGTATTTGGTGTTGTACCGTAATAAGTACTTTTATTAAGTGGTTACATATTATTTAGGGGAGAACGTGGGTCAGTAATATGAGCCTAGGGTTTTATATTGGATTATATCCTTTGAGAGAGAGAGAGAGCAGCCGCAGTCAAGGATTTTGCTTGGTGGAAGATTTGCCGAAGTGGTATGTTCCTCTTCCTTCTTGTTTTTCTTCCTTCTTTTCCTTTCCACGTTACGGTAGTTTTGGGACTTCAACAAGAAAACAGAACTTGGGTTTATTGAAAGTGTGGATCAGAGGAGTTAATAAAGGGAAAAATGGGTTTTTCTTGTAGTTTTGTACAAAGTTCTCTGGCGAGAATTATTTCCTCTTCATCATGCTATTGGACCATGGAATTTGGAGGTGATTTTGGGTTGGTGGGTGGTACGGTGTGTGTGGCGGTGCATGTGGTGCATGTTTTGTGCGTGCGACGCGGTGTGCGTGTGGGCTGGGGTGATTTGTGTAGTATGGGTGAATGAGACAAGTGTAGGAGAATTTAATTACATTATTATTGAATGTGGGATTATGGGATTTGGATGTTTTGGCTGATGGAACAGAAGAGTTTTGGCAGTAGTGCCATGGGTTTGTGCACGTGGACCCTTGGACTTGGAATTGCAATGATGGGCTCTTGTAATTGAGGTTGAGTTGGATTAGTCTTAGGTTAGAAGAGTATTTTTCTTAGGGAGTTCCTTATTGCTGCAGATTATATTATATTGATACAGTTAGTGATAATAGTGCTATATGATTCTTGTTCAGGTTAGACTCGTTTCACGTTGTTCATTTGCATTACATTTGGATCCAGGTGAGTAGTTAAGTATGTTACGTATTTTTGAAAGATTTATGTGTCCCTTAAAGTATTTCCTTCAGAAATTTATATGAATGTTATTCGGAGACTCAAAACTATTTATAAGTTGTTCTATAAATTGGCATGCGATGAATTTTCTGAGATCAATTGATAATATTCTTTTTGGTGAGATCTTGGTGGATATTAATGAGAACATTTATTTCGGAAGTCCAGGGAACTTATTCCTTCTCGTGTTGGTGACCCTGGCATTGGGGAAAAGACCGTGTTAGGCTGGTGACCCTAATGCTCAACGGCTTTCTTTCGCCGGATCGTCTTAGGAAAAAGTACCATGGGTTGCCAACCCTGGTGACTCTAAGTTCGATATTGGATCTAATTTTGATGAGATTTATTGTGGCCATGGTACTATTTGATTGTGGTTCCCCATTGTTGATGGAGTTAATGTTGTGATCACCACCAAGAATATTTATTGGTTAAATACTTCATTGATTAATTTGTTATTCTGCCGGACACCTTGTATGCCAAATTATGTTTAACGGTAAATTATTTTAATCCCCGCTTTCAACTTTATTTATTATACATACTTGCTATTCACTGAGCTCGTCAGCTGACGGATTTATTTCAACTTCTCTTTCAGGCTAGTTGGAGATCAGTTAGGCAAGGACTCTGGTGGCATCTCGGGGATTTATTTTGGTTAACCTCCTTAGGGTGTCTCATTCTAATTTTATTTTAATAAACGCTTCCGCATTGAAAACAATTGTCAGATAACAAACTCTTTTTATTATTGTTGGATCATTGGATATTGTTTGGTTCATGGGATGGTTGTGCCCAACGTTTATGATGAGACACATTTGGCTTTTGATTTGATTAATAATGACAAAGCGATCATTTGATTTTCGGTTACTTTGATTTATTCAGGCTGCGTGTTTCATGGATTAGCCCCATGGTTCACGGCCAGTCACTTCTCATTTTTGAGGTGTGACAACTCATACTCCTCTATAGAATTCACATCCATCTGCAGAATTTGCACTCTTCTACACAATTCACACATTCCAAATGATAGAATTCACACCTCTAAATTTATCTGTACGTAATGAAAATGCGTGAAAAATGAAAAAATATAACCAAACTATAAAAAAGCGAGAAAAAAAAACATATAGTAAATGTTTCTACAACAACCAAAGCTCATCAATCTAATAAAACAAAAAACAAAAAACAAAGTTCATCAACCTCGAACTCTTCTACTGGATACCTAACAATCCATGTGAAATTAACTCCACCAACCAGTCCATGAGCTATTTCTTCCCTCTCCTCCTTTGACAAAAAACTCACCTCCAAAGGAAAACAAACACAGTCAAGAACACCCCTAGCCGGTCCCAAAGTTCATCAAATTCATTCATCTTGCTCCTCCAATTCGAATTCACTTTCCACCTAATCTAATTCCCCTCACAGTCCAAGCCGATAACTTCGGGGCCAATAATCGCTACCAAGTATGTTCGAGATTTCAAACTCGAATTTTTAGGGCTTGTAATTGTGGTTTGAGTAATGGTCTTTAGTGGAGACTCGTCCGCTCATAAGCGAGTTTCTGTTCTGTAAATGAGAACAAGATCAGGGCTGTGGAAGTGGGGATAATGAAGCCGCTGGTGGAGCTGATGGCGGACTTCGGGTCGGACATGGTGGACGAGTCGGCCTACGTGGTGGGGGTGCTGGTGGGGTGGGGTGGCGGAGGTGAGGGCAACGCTGGTGGAGCAAGGGGTGCCGGTGATGGTGGAGATCGTGGAGGTTGGGTCGCAATGGCAGAAGTAGATCGCGGTGGCGATCGTGTTGCAGGTCTTTGAGGAGAGCGTGGCATACCGTACTGTATATTTTGGGTGGATAATTTAAAATAGGGTCTGGACGGTTATGGTTAGACGCGTGTTGGGCCTAGATGGGTAGATAGGAACAAAAAAGGGCAGATCGGTAAGAGCCCCTTGATTGATCGGGAAATTTCATCAATCAATCAATACCCTATACAAATGTATTTGAGCCCAAAAAACTTCTAATCCCCCAAGGGTGGAAGTAAAGAGGCCAAGGGTTGGGCTATAGCCCAGGTGGAGTAAGACAAAAAAAATTAGGGAAAATAACGGCCCAGGACGTGTTTTGATAATTAATTCGGTCTTGTTATTGTCAGCCCACTAGGCTAACGATAAACACACTAAAAGACAAGGAAAACACGTATTTGTATACATTTTTTACACACTTTAATAAACATTCACACACTTATTATTGTCAGCCCGAGGGGCTGATTTTAGAATTTTCCTAATTAATTTCCTCCAATGACATTTTCAGCATTAACAACTGCATGTCTCTGGCGGATATTAATTATCAAAACACGTCCTTAGCCGTCATTTTCCCAAAAAAATATATGTTAAATTCTAGCCAATAAATATTATCCCACTTCACTGAAAGAGAATTTGTTGAAGAAATCGATTCAGAATCGATAATAACTGATTTTTACTCTCTAAAACAATATAGGGCACAACTTCAGTTGGCTACAATTTCAATAGTTTACGTTCTTTTGTACTTTTTTGAACATTGTACGTGTGCATGAAAAAATTTGCTGAACATTAACTATAAAACTCTTTTTGGTTAGTCCGGCCAGGACAAATTAAAATCCTGGTTCCGCCTTGAATCCCCCACTGTCTCACCCACGTCCACACTCCCATTCACATAGTTCCAATTCCCATGCTACGCGTTCCAAACCGCAGCCCACTATCTAATTTCTGTCCCAACTCGGCTCTCCAATGTATGCATCATTTTTTTTCCCCTTTTAATTAAACTGTTTTTCCATGAGGACTACTCCATTATGATTTCCTTTCTTTGCAGATTAATTATTCAGTTTCATTATTTGTAAGTGATTAAGTAAGTGGGTATTGATATAGGATTTAAAACTAGTATTATGCCCGTTGGATACACAATAACGGGAAAATCATCGTGAATTTTTTTTTGGTTGTCTCGTGCATCGAATGGACACAATGCTAGTAAAATACAAGTTCTGAAGGCATTGTTTGGGCTTCCACGCCAAGAATCCAGCAATCACTTATTTTCGTTCGGCCCAGTATCTCTGTTTTTCATTCCCTTAGTCGTTTGCTCAACCCGTTTGAGTTTACATACCCTTCCAAGACTAGTTAGCCTAGCATATGTTTACTTTCCATGTGATAATTTCCACTATAGACTTTGTTATTTCACTGAGAATGAAGTCTTTCTTTTCGGTTTAAGTCCAGTTTATGTAGTTTTTCTTAAGCAACTTAATTTCTTTCCATTTTTTTTTTTTCACAACTTGGACGATTTAAGTCCTCTTCGCTGTGGCAAGACACGAACTTCCTCTTGTGGTCAAACCCCTGGACGACACGCATTTCTACGTTAGTCAGGCAATCTCGCCTACTCAACAATGGATCGGCTCGCAGTTAACCACTCAAGCCTAACCAGAATATATTGCACCCATTTTGCCACGAAGGGAGGGAACAGTAATCAACCAAACAAAAAAAAACCCGGTCATTGTATTCTTAACAGCACATATTAGTAGGAGACAAGATAATGAAAAGTAGGAGTAATAGTACGTCTTACATTCATGCCCACTTGCTACAGAGTACTTACAACATACTAGAATGAGTAGATAAACCCATTTAGCCAGCACAGAGGATGGTACTACTGGCAAAGACTGTATGGGGACAACGCCGTTCGCGTGAAACCTGAGTTCTCCCCACAGTACATAACTATGAACAACTGACCACACAAACAAACACCGTGCATCGATCCGACATTTAAAGGATAAAAAAAAAAAAGACACGCAAATTCATTCCCTAACCTTCTTTTATTCAGACATAGATATAGAAACACCGAAAGTTTCGAAGAAAATTGCACGACAAGTTAATGAGCGGCCCAAGTTGCAATTGGTGTTGTGGAAACCACTCATAGGATGAATCCGAGCCACGCATTTTCTGTGCAACTTTCTCCGTTACTTTTGTATTTCACTCTACTGGGGTTGGTGGTTTGTGTTTTGGGGGTGGTTTTGGGCCCTTTGGAGGCTTCTTGCCATCTTCTACGGACTCAACATCTTCTGGGGTCGGTGGTATGGGTATTGGGGGTAGTTTTGGACCCTTTATTGGAAGCTTCTTACCATCTTCTACGGACTCAACATCTTTTGGGGTCGGCGGTTTGGGTATTGGGGGTAGTTTTGGACCCTTTATTGGAGGCTTCTTACCATCTTCTATGGACTCAACATCTTCTGGGGTCGGTGGTTTGTGTTTTGGGGGTGGTTTCGGACCCTTTGGAGGCTTCTTACCATCTTCTACGGATTCAACATCTTCTGGGGTCGGTGGTTTGGGTATTGGGGGTAGTTTTGGACCCTTTATTGGAGGCTTCTTACCATCTTCTACGGACTCAACATCTTCTGGGGTCGGTGGTATGGGTATTGGGGGTAGTTTTGGACCCTTTATTGGAAGCTTCTTACCATCTTCTACGGACTCAACATCTTCTGGGGTCGGTGGTTTGTGTTTTGGGGGTGGTTTTGGTCCCTTCGGAGGTTTCTTATCATCTTCTACTTCTACAGCTGGTGGTTTGTGCTCCGGTGGTTTGTGGCCGGGATTAGTAGGTGGTTTGTGGTGGTCGGCTAGTGAGGAAGTGGTGAAAGCCACAACACCAAGGAGCAACACTAGGAGGAATTTGGTAGACATTTTGTTTGGGGCTAGAAGAGGAGGTGCAAAACTAAGCAGAAATGTGTGGTCTTTTTATAGTGGATATGGGCCAATATATCCTCGCCACGTAGCAGTATATTTTTGAGGGAATTATGTTTTTCTTTTCATAATGGGAGGCTGTGGAAAACCTCCAAAGTATGGTAGATGTTTGCAATTTTGCATCATGGTAGGTGATCCGTTCAATGAGGAGAATGTCCCATTGGTGCCCCACGTTTTGAAATACACACAAAAAGCCTCCTAGTGCTCTAATGAACCGTAAAGATGCAGGGCATCTTGATAGACTTCACCGGGATCTCATCACCTTAATTTGAACTGTTCCGTTTGTAGAGGTGTTCGAAGTCTAATGAATATATAATCATGCATGATAGATTCGTGCTACATTTTATTTTTGACAACCATTTATTTTATATAACAAATGTCAGCTGAGCAATAAACTAATCATATATATCCGATCGACTTAATATTTATCTTGGATTGATTTTCTTAGTGAGCTACACAAGCTAAACAGTTCAATCACACAGTGATGGAATCTAGATAATATGTTAAGGCGCCATGGGAATTGCTCGTCCAAAAAACGAAACCTATATTGTTATATATAGTTTGGAAGGTACATGAAATAGACAGTGAAACAAAACAAAGACACATCCATACGACACCTATGTGTGTTATGACAAACTCGATGAATATACAAGCACTGATATATAATTGTTTTGGGTACCATGTAGCAGTACTAAGATTTTTTTTTTTTTTTGGGTAAATTAATTGAAATTAAAAAAGAATAACCGAATGTACATGTTTACAAGGGGCGGGCATACCCCAGGCAAACGAAAAGCAAATACAAAGCTAAAAAATATCTAAACAAAGCAAAAGAGATATCCGATGACGCTCAATGCACACTGCAACAAAGCAATACAACTCTAAAAGGCAAGCCTCAACTACCTAAGCCCCAACTATCTAAGCCCCCGAAGCCTTTAACATTTTTATCTTCTCATGAAGCTTCTTTTTATTTTCACCTCGAGAGGATGAAGATTCCCCTACCAACGGATTCGAGCCATGTCTAGGCCCTACGAAGTCGCCTTCCAAAGGAATCCTTGGAGGCTTTCGGAACCGTGTAGACCGACGGGGAGCCACAGGGTCAATCTCAGGAACCTCTTGTGTCACACATGAGTAATCGTTGGTGTCACACGACATCAACACATGAAAACAACTAGAAGATACCATCACCAAAGGAGGCACATTACCCATATCATCTTTCCTTGGCACATCGGAGGAGGCGCCCGAATGGCAAGGAGAGTAGGTAACCAAAGGCAAGCTCGGAGGGGATCTATGGTCTTAACTTCTTCCCACGCTTTATCTTCGTTTCCAACTCGCTCCTTGAAAATTCGCTCTTGAGCAATGGGGATTCACTCTTGAGCAACGGGGACATCCTATCCTACTGACTCCTTGGCTATGCATTAGTAGTGTGGCCAAAAATCTTGCAAGTGTTACAGGCTTGGGGTTTCCAAGGAACCTCTACTCGAATTTCATATGGCTCACCATAACCCAAATTAACAACAAAGGACATGGGCAATACTAAGATTTATTGTATATATATAGAAGTTGCAAATTTGTTAAAAAATTTAAGAACGAAAATGGTATGCACTCTCACATTGAATCACTAAAAAATACATAAAACTAGACTTTTCGTTTTAAGTGGGGCCATTATGGGTGTACAATAAGAACGTAGCATGTTCAAATCTCACGGAGGCCAAACATTCAAAACATTGGGACCACTGGGATTTGCTCAGTTGTAATTTTGGGACCTCAGAGGTCTAGCTCTAAATAAAAATAAAAATAAAATCAAAAGACGGAGGGAGTATTATCTGGACAATAATCTTTCCACATAATGGGCAGTATCTCGTACTAGCTATATCTTTCTTTCTATTTCATCCGGAAAGTCTAGTGATACAGCAAATTTTTCCTTTTTGAAAAGCGAAAAAATTTCATTAATTTTTAAATTGTTACAAAGATTTAATAGGACAAGAAAAACGGCAACAAAGCGCCGAGTCCAAGACCTAAAACATTGATTGGCAAGATGACAAGGAAACGCTATTGAGACAAGCCCAAATACCTAAAAGTCCTATAAGCCCAAAAGCTAGTGATACAACATTTTGACACTGTATTTTTTACTCCATAGACACAAGTGTTTATGTTGAGCCCACCACACTCGTGTCCATGGAGTAAAAAACACGGTGTCACAATGCAGTGTTGGTAGCATTACTCGATCTTCGCCAATATGCGACGTCTTGGTGAAATATTAATTTAAAAAGTACAGTGTCAAAATGCAGTGTCGACCCACCAGTTGAAAAAGGGGACAACTGGCGAATAGGCAAAGGTCCTTCCCTGTCTTGAAGAATTCTATTCGGTCTTTTCTCGCTCTGGTACTGGGTTACTACAATGATTTTCCACTTGTATGAAATCGCAGCGTTCACATACCCAAAGCAGTAATCCACTACCTTATCTTATACAGAACTTGAGGACAACCTAATAATCACGTAGGATATAGATTGAGGATCCGGCTTCTCTGCAGTTGGACGGTAGAGAAATCTTCCAATCTTGTCCGTTCGTTTCTTCAATCAAGGCTTCAGATTTAAAACAAACTATTCGCGTGAATAAAAGTTCGATAAAACTAACCGTTCAAAACACTTTTGGACGACTGAAATTGTCCGGACTGCTCTCTCTTCAGTCGAAACACAGACTGCAGAGAAGCCATATTCTAGATAGATTCAGAAAATGCTCAAATACGTGGAGTGTAAAATCATTGCATTGGTCTGAAGGACGGAAAAAGTTAACCCAGGAGGAAAATATGGGAAGCTGGCAAGCATGCTTGCACAGATCATGAGTGACGGTTAAATTATCTCTAGCTTCTTCTTTTTTATTGAAATCAGTGAATGAATTACAATTCCAGAGTTTTTCAATTTACAGAGAAGCTCCTATAACTGCCATGACGAGTTGGGAAAGACGGAAGCAGAATTTCAATGTTGGGTGGGCGCGCGAAACATTCAATTTTCCACTAATACAATTGAAAAAAAAAATGCATATCGAAAAAATTATCGTGGATGTTTTTGATCGACCAATACAATTACTCCCTCCGTCCCTTTATTACAGTCCAGTATTCCATTTTGGGATGTCCCTTAATAAGTGTCTATTTTGTAAAGTTAGTGGATAAAAGTTGGTGAATTGTCTATTTTGTCCCTAAAAGTAAATTCCATTTTGAAAAGTTAGTGAGTAAAAGTGTAATGATGATGGGTAAGTAGGGAAAGTGGAGGAAAAAGTTGATGTGAAAGGTATAATGATGATGTCTTTTTAATAAGTTGGAGTTACGAAGCATGACATTTAAAAAGGGACGGAGGGAGTACAATAACGTGATTGTACATAATTAATCGTACTTCGTAATTTTCCGTTGTCACGGTTTGACGTTGTTTACTTCTTTTTTTCACAGGTTGTATGACATGGTATATGAGCTGAAGCGCCATCTGTTTTTTTAGCAGGTTGCATCGGCTAACCAGTAACAGATAGTACCAAGTTGGTCGGAGCTTGAAGCTTTAGAAAGTCTACAACTTTGTTATCAATGATTCAATAAAAGTGGAATTACATTTTTATATTCAATTCAAGGGCTGATTATGTTTTGCCTTTTCTTCTTGATTTTAGAAAACTTGATGAATAAAAGCTAGATGTTGCTATATTATCATTAAGTTTAATTACTGGTTTTGTATTCTTACATTCTGAAGCTTGATTTTTTTAAGGACATAAAGTAGATTTTGTGATTACAGTTGGGTTTTGCCAATTGTGAACCATAGTTTGTAGTGTGGTCGAACTTGCTGTGAATTTAAATGGCTGACAATAAGTGCCTTCAGGTACGGGCGCTACAGCTATTTGTTTGTTTTTTTTTTATGTGTCGATTCAAGTAAACTGGTGGATATATATACTTGATCAATTGTTTTTTGTGTAGTTAGAATTTTGCAAATGGGGCCTTGGCCTTCAAAATTGGACATAAGTTGAATACCGATTTCGAGCTGTGCCTTCAGGCACGGGCAATTCCTAGTAATTATTACATTGCATTGCACATCCAGATTCATTACGGTATCCACTCGAAACGGGTCGACCTACAATAAACAGTGTCGAGTAATAAAAAGGAGACCTCAATCAATAAGCACTTAGACTGGTTTCTGTGCTTTATACGTGCACTTGACAATCTCCACATAACCTTTTCTCAAAATGGAACAGGACACATTTTCTTTCACAAAGATCTTCATTTTGTCTCTTTAGTACTAGTATAATTATTACATTGCATTGCACATTCTGAAAATGGGTTTTTTTTTTACCTTTCCCACCTTGGATGGTGACCCAGAATTAATCCACTGCCGACTACATATAGTTTCAACACGTGTCCGTCACTAAAAAGTTGCTGGTGTAGAACGTAGTCGGGGCCGGTGAGTCATGTTAAAAGACAAATCATGTAAAAGTTGATACATTTTTCATTTTGTTAGATTTCAGTTGCTGAGCAAAAAAATAAGTAGATTTCAGTTGAATATATAAATGTATAATGATAATATATCTCCATATATAGAAGGTACCTCTGAAAAGGTATAACTTTTAAAGTGTTATGTTAAATTGATGATGATTTTATAAAAATGTTGGATTTACGGCGGGACACTTAAAAATGCATGGATGTAGGGAGTATCAAAATATGAGGACTCCCAAACCGTTTTCATACAATTTCTTTCTTTTCAAAAAGAAGAAGAAGAAAAAGAAACGTTCTTTAAAAACATTTTGCTCGCCAATCATTTCATTTAGGGTAAATTTCACTCTCTCCCCTTAAGATTTCTAACAAATGCAGCTACCTTTTTATGATTATTGAGAATATTGACATATCTTGCTTTTATAATTATTGCCTAAAATATCACATGAATGATACCGCATTTGACACAAACCTCAGGGCATGTACAATAAAATTTAATTTTAATTTATAATAACACTTTTTATTGATGGTACTCTCTCTTACTTCAGACCTATTTACCATATATAGGATGAACTCTAGGATCTCGCAGGAGGAGTTCGGGAGGGAAAACACAAAATACGTGAATATTATCCATGTCCGATTAACCTTTTGTTGTGATGTTGATACGTCGAAGGGCTCTACCAATACACACTACAATCTCGTAGTGCATTTGGTGTGCTGGATCGACCGATCGAGGTCACACAGTTCTTGACAGTTTATAGACTAGTGACAGAAACGTTATTGACCCGAACCCGGTAAGTTAAACCAACCGAAGAATATTTATTCCCTCCATTTACCACTATGTACCATAACTTGCATCGAAACTAAGGGAATTTCAGAACTACTAGAAGATATGGTACTAAAAGAAAACACAGTTTACACAATAAACCTTTTACTGCCACAAAGATAAGCTTGATTGCTATTACTATTCTGCACTTCGTTTTTTTTTTTTTTTTTTTGAGAAACGGCAAAACATAATTAGGAAAACTTGATAATGGGTACATCAAGTGGGGGGAGAGAGGAGGGATAACTAACGGTTGATACAAAACACCAAGAGGAACAAAGCCCGAACAACTGCTAATTCGGAATCTTGTCCCCCAACCGCTTTTTTTTTTTTTTTTTGGTAAACCAGGAACATAACATAAACTAATTAAGAGTCATACAATAGTCTAGGGTACTCGACCCCATTTTGGTCATCGCAAAGATGCGAAATAATACAATCTGGAGCAACATCAAAAATATGAAAGTCTAAGCCATCATTGAAATCCATATTAGCTAATAGGTCCGCACACTTGTTTCCTTCGCGGTAAACATGATCAATTTTTTCCACTCCCAGCTGCCTCATCAAGTATCTGCAATCATGGATAATATTACTCAGGCTGTGTCGCAGTTGAGTTGGTCCCATAATGAGTTGAATGGCTGCCAAAGCATCCATCTCCACGCAAATTGGAGCAAACTGATTGTTGATGACCAATTGCAAGCCATCCCTAACAGCCCACAGCTCTACCTCCAAGCTATGCATTGGCCTCAAAGAGCGGTGGAAGCCGATAACCCAGGTCCCATAAGAGTCACGGATAAGACCTCCTCCCGTAGCTTGATTGAGGTTTGTCTTACAAGCACCATCAGTGTTCAATTTAAAACAACCTGTGTGAGGCGGACACCATTTAACAAGAATAGTACGTCCACTCCGGGGTGACGAAAACGGGATAGCGATGTGTTTCCATTCAACTACTTGGGCAATGGAAGATTTGATGGTGGCATCTAGGTCTCTGGATCGATTTGAGTCGCTCTGGAAAAGAGTTCTATTCCTAAGGGGCCAGATATTCCAACAAGTAAAAGGGAACACAACTTTCCACGGAATGCCAGACCTATGGCTAACTGAGGATTTGCAGTTGGTTTTGAGCCAAAGAGAAGGCAAAGAAGAGAAAGAAGTAAGAACCCTTGAGGGAATTCCCACACCCTCCCAGACAAGAGCAGCCACACGGCAATCTCTAAGAACATGACCCATATTCTCGCAACCGGAATTACAAACCTCACAAAGATCATTTTCGGTGATTTTTCGGAAAAAAGGAAAATCCTTCGTTTTGAGTCTGCTTTGAGCCGCAAGCCAAAGAAAATTTCGAATTCTGGGGTTTGTGTGGGCTTTCCAAATCCAGTTCCAATCATCAAAAGGTTGGGTGCAGGAGAAATCCTTAGTGAGACTCCAAGCGGTCTTGGTCGAAAAAATGCCATTGGTGGTAAGGTTCCAAGCAATCCCATCCAGTTGGGGATCCAACCTTTGAAGTTGGTTACGGAAAAAACACATGAGAACATCATCAGGAAAAACAAAAGAAATTCTACTCAAATCCCAATCATTATCACCCCAAACGTCCCGAACACAAAAGTTAGTCTCATCCCTACGCAAAGGGCCCGCAATGATGGATCTCAAAGTGCCAAGACCCATCCAATTTTGGTGCCAAAAGGAAGTGTTAAGCCCACTCTTCACCGCAACCCTTAACCCCAAATTAAACACTTGCTCTCCTTTTTTCAAACTTCTCCAGGTAGGAGAGGGCCGATTATAGGCCACCGATCTATTAGTGTACTTAGAAGTCAAAACGCGGGACCAAGCTTTATCCTCCACACTAACTTTCCAATTAAGTTTAGCCATGGCTATGATATTGGCATCCCGAGATTGCCTAATACCGAGACCCCCTAACTCAGTAGGTTTGGTGACTTTCTCCCAACCCACAACATGAATTTTTCTCTCCTCCACTGAAGACCCCCAAAGAAAATCCCTGTTAGCTTTATCAATAGCCTTATGCACCGCTTTGGGAAGCATAAGATTTTGCATTACATAAGCAGGAATCATGCAATTAACAGACTTGATAAGAGTAGTTCTTATGCTTCCTTACTCTTGTTCCGTGTTCTTGCAGAAATAGTTGCATCTCCGTCGCGGATCACTCATGACAGGGCTGGCTTGCTCTAGGCCTCCACATTTTTTGCTAATTTAGGAGGCCCCGAATTGTATAAGTTCATGTAAAAGTGAGGCCTATAGAAAAGAGGGAGATTTAGTGATAGCTCAATTATAGACATTTTATAAGTCCACAAGTTTACTTAATATATAGTTTTGTAAAGTCACAAGTCCACACAACCTAAACCCTAGGGTACCCTATGAAAGTGCTTAAAACCCTAAACCCTATGAAAGTGCATAAACCACTAAAACCTTATAATAGGAAAGTGCACTATAAAACCCTATAAAAGTAAACCGTAGGGTACCCTACACTATAATAAAAAAGTGCACCATAAAATCTTATGAAAGTGGCTAAACCCTAGGGTACCTTACCCTACCCTACTCTAGGGTACCCTAAAATGGACTTGAGACCTTACAAAATTAATAGGTGAACTTGTAGGCTTATGAAGTTTACATAATGGATCTAAGACTAATTTTCTATAAAAAAAAATTCAGTTAACCTGCTTAAAATTTTCGGAAAATTCCAAGCTGGCCCCACTTTTAGAATTTTCTCTCCTCAATGCCAAGTTGGAACGAAAATGGCCCAAAAAAAAACTCCACGTAATTGGCATGTTCGAGCCCCGAGGCAAAAAAACGTACATGTCAGCGTTTTCCGTTTGTCTTGGAATGGAGATTGATTGTAGAGGGAACATTGATGTGCTTCTTGATTGTTCAGGTGTTTAATTGACATTTTTAAGAGATCCGGTATATCTGCATGATTTGAGTGAAAGGTTAAGGTTTAAAATGAATTATTCCCTACATACTATGCGACGTGAGAAGTATGCATGAAAGTGGTACTCCCTCCGTCCCTAAATAAGTGTTCGGCGCGCAAAACTAGGCCTTACAAAAGTTGCATGTTTTTCGTTAAAAAATCTAATTTTTTTTCCACAATCTAATAGAACCCATTGCCATCTATTGATTTGTGAAAAAAATTGATATTTTTAACGAAACAAATGCATTTTTTTAAAGGCCTAGGTTTGCGTGCTGGACACTTATTTAGGGACGGAGGGAGTAATTTTTTTCTTTTCCTACTAACCAACCAAACCAAAAAATATTCTGGTTTTCGTTAGATTCTTAACATAACGTAAGTAGGAAATATGATTATGAAAAATAAAAGTAATAAGTAGAGAGAGATAGATAAAGAAAATTTATTGGAGACCGTGCCTATGGATTTTAAGACCCCAAAACGAACAAGACAATGTCTTGCCTTCGTGACCACTTGCTACGAGTACTTCGAACAAACTACAATGAGTAGATAATTAAACCTGAATTCTCCCCCGCACGTAACAACATTGAACAACTGATCACACGAACAGAGACTCTGCTGGGAGTACTGACAATAAGGGATTAAAACACACAACTCGTTCCCATCTTTTATTCTGATACAGATAAATAAAAAAAAGACACACAGATAGCTTCAGAGAAAATTGCACAGACAAATTAACGAGCAGCCCATTTTCAAACTGTTGTTGTGGAAAACCCACTTGCAGAATGAATCTGAGCCACGCATTTTCTGCAACTTTCTTTGTTATTCTTGTATCTCACTCTTCAGTTGAAGCTAGCCGACTGGTGGAGGCTTCTTCTTCGGTGGGCATGGCGCCTTTGGTCCCTTTGGTGGTGTCTTAGCATCTTCAACATCGTCATTTTCTGAAGTTGGTGGTTTGTGTTTTGGGGGTGGTGATGGTCCCTTTGGAGGTTTCTTTCCGTCTTCTACATTGGCATTGTCCGTAGTCGGCGGTTTGTGTTTCGGGGGTGGGGCTGGTTTGTGCTCGTGCGGTGGTTTGTGGCCAGGATGAGGGGGGTGGTTTTGGGGGGGGGGGGGGGGGGGGGGGGGGGGGGGGGGGGGTCAGCCAATGACGAGGTCGTGTAAGCCACCACAGCAAGGAGGAGTAACACAAGGAGGAATTTGGTAGACATTTTTTGGAAGGCTAGATGTACGTGATGGTGCAAAACTAGGAGAAATGTGTGGTCTTTTACAGTGGATATGAGTCAATATATCCTCGCCACGTAGTAGTGTTTTTATTCTCGGCAAAAAAAATTTGTTAATCTTTGAAAAAGAATACAAAAATTAAACTAAACGTACTATATATTTCGATTGTTTTCTTCTTCTTTTTTTGTTTTGATAGGCGTTTGCATTATGGCTCCGTTTAATGAAAATGCCCCATTGGTGCGCCACGTTTTTTAATTCACATTGACAACACACAAAGATACACGGACTAAAGCACGGACAAGAGTCTCATAGTGCGCTAATGCACTATAAAGATGTAGGGCGTCTTGACGGACTTCGCTGAGATCCCATCACCTTAATTTGAATAGTGGTCATTTCAAAAAAAAAATTGAATAGTGATGGTCATTTTGCTCGACCGGTTTTGTACTGATTTTGTGCATAAATCAAAGCAATCTATGGAGTCTGCCAATTCGAACTACGATAGTTGATTTTCTAGAGCTTTTAGTTCTCAACTTTGGAGTTGATTTTGATTTTGAACTGATTCTATTTTCTTTTTCTTTGAATCTCCGAATTCTCATCGGGAATTGGGGCGGGGACGGGGATGGATATGGGGTTCAGGGATTGGGTATGAGGATAGTAATATTCGCCCCCGATCTGCTTCGTTGCCATCACTAAATCTGAACCGTTCAGCTTTTTGGGTTCAAATATTAATGACCGCAAAATGAGGATAGATATTATAATTTACTAGAGATGACCGCTATGCGCGCATGCACAGGCTATCAAAAAAGATTAATAACATCCACATTTTTATGAATATATGATAAAAATAACCCATAATACTCATGGAATATATCAATGATGCTTGAGGATATTAGGTACTGCAAAATGAGGATAGATATTACAATTTACGTACTAGTGATGACCACCATGCGCGCGCACACAGGCTGTCAAAAGGATTTAGTAACGTCTACATATGAATATATGATAAAAATAGGGAAAAAATCCGAAATAGTCCCTGTAGTTTAGTGTTTGTGTCAACTTGGTCCCTGCAGTTTAAATTGGCTCAATTGACACTCTGTACTTTTCATTTTGTTCCAACTTAGTCCAATTACTAACTGCCGTTAGCCTCCGTTAACCCCAGACACAAATGGGTCCCTTTTTCTAGTGAATTACCGAACTCTTTCTTTTTTAACCTCGCAGACCTAAAGCATTTTCCTTAAAAGCAAAACGGAGTCACTTTTTTTCTAAAAACCGGGTTCTCTGGCCCGTGTTCTTTTTTCTAAAATACTTGAATTATTCTTCCGATATTCAAGAGGTGATCAGGCACACCAAAACTCTATGCCTGGTGGAGACTCTAAGTTTTTTTCTAAATTCCTTTTGTGGCCCGAACTATGACTGGACCTGATTCTCCTTTAACCGGAGATATGTAGGTAGCTTGATGAAAGCTCGGTCTCTTTTTAAAATAAAACCCACTTCATTTTCTAAAATTCAAACATTTTTCAAAAATATCCGAACCTCTTTTATTGAACACAAAACTCCTCCTTTTTTTCTTGTTTTTCAAGAACCACGTCGCAATCCATAGGAATTGGATCACTTATTCAGGCCCTAATCCCTTTCACTCCTTCTCTCCGAAGGCGAACGAGACACTTTTTGGTCGAAGGTAAAATCCCGAATGAGACAAATGGAGAATGAAAGCCGTGAAAAGAAATGGAGAATGGAACAATGAGACTCTGTGTTTTGGTTTAGAGGTATATTAGGGTAAGAGGAGAATGACAGATTACAGTTTTAACCCTAGAAAAGGATCTCATTCGTGTCCGAGGTTAACGGAGTCTAACGGAAGTTAGTAATTGGACCAAGTTGGAACAAAATGAAAACTACAGAGTATAAATCGAGCCAATTCAAACTACAGGGACCAAGTTGACACAAACACTAAACTATAAGGACCATTTCATTTTTTTTCCCATAAAAATAACCCATGATACTCCTGGAATCAATGGTGCATGAGGATATTCTTGTAAGACTCATTTTTTGCTACATTAAGTGATTTTAAAAAACCAGTCATGCAATCAAGAGTGGTTTTAGCTTGGCAATGTTGGGAGTGTGGCCGGCCGTGGGAGGACAGGAAAAAAAGTTTGAATGCAACGGTTATTTGTAACGCCTTCTCACATGGCGTGGACCCTATATATATGTGGGTCCCACCCCATGTGAGAGACGCGTTACAAATAACCGTTGCATTGAGAATTTAATTGAGACTCACATGGATTAAGGCGATGAGGTTTTCGACAAGATGAGACTTGAGCGGGGTGATGAAAAATTTTAGTTTCTAAATTTAGGATTTGATATCTTTATTTGTAATTGGTAATTAATTTTGACACTTCAGTTTCTTAATATAATTGCACTCCAGTACGATTTGCCTTTTAGTGTTCAAATACATTTTGCAAGAACACCTAAAAGACAAGTATTGGAGTGTGATTATCAAAAAATGGACTTCCAAAATCATTGCCTTTTGTAATTTGATTTAAGGACCTAATTTTAACCATAAAACCGCCACAGATTTAAATTCAAATGTAGCTATGGATTTGGCAAATTCGATAAATCATGGCAAGTGCTAACTAATACTAGGATTTTGTCAAATCATAGATTATTGTTTGAATTAATTAGATGGAGGAATGATTTTCGCACTTCCCTTGAAATAATTTGGGGAGTTTGAAAATCACTCCCTATTAGATACTCCCTCCGTCCATTTTTAAATGTCCTGCTTCGTAACTCCAACTTATTAAAAAGACATCATCATTATACCTTTCACATCAACTTTTTCATCCACTTTCCCTACTTACCCATCATCATTACACTTTTACTCACTAACTTTTCAAAATGGAATCTACTTTTAGGAATAAAATAGACAATTCACCAACTTTTACCCACAAACTTTACAAAATGGACATTTATTAAGGGACAGCCCAAAATGAAATACTGGACTGTAATAAAGGGACGGAGGGAGTTTTGAAATTAATAGTTAAAACAAAGATTTCATAGAAATTTTAAATATCGACTCTTAAAAATTATTCAGATATGCAACCCGGGCATAGATTCACGACAGATATGCAACGCAAACATAGATTTTACTATATATTTTCTCATAGATTTCATAAATTTTTGCAACGCAAACATGTCACTATACAAATAAGTTGGAGAATTACAAAGAATAAATCCGGGACACTATATCAATTGTGAGAGTTCACGAAATAACCACGCCCAACAACTCAATCACTACAAGAAACAAGCTCATCATAGGGAAGAAACAAATAAAGAAAGGAAAAGTCTTCTCTAAGAGAAGAACGCCCACATGCATGTGGGAGGATTCGAACTCTTAACCTCCTAGTGAGATGCAAGAGTATTGCCAATTGAGATGCATTAGTCCTGTGGTAGTTGTGGTATTTCATATCCTTCCAGCATCACAAACTTATGAGGGGTATATACACTTGGTCGTAGATCTCACAAAAATGTGTGGTGCTAAAGCGTCCCGGAAGGTGGCTGTGCTCCGGGAGCATCGAATAGTTAGATATATTTTTTTTTTTTGGCAAAAAGTGAGAAAATTGTTATTCATCTGATAGGCAAAGCCTAAACATCAGAGAGATGAGAACCCCATGGGGGTAAAATGGACGTCCACAGGCCGGACATATCATTGGAAAGGGCTTTTTGAGCACAACAGTGCGCAGCCCTGTTACATTCACGTTTAACAAAACTAAAACCACAGGCAGTAAAAGATTTCTTCAAGACTAAACAATCATGAATAACTACTGCTATATCAGAGGGAGGGTCTTGATCATCACTGCATCTCCTCACAATCGCCTCCGCGTCCGATTCAATATGCACCTTAGGACACTTT
Source organism: Rhododendron henanense subsp. lingbaoense (assembly GCA_020567845.1). Classification (NCBI taxonomy): domain Eukaryota; kingdom Viridiplantae; phylum Streptophyta; class Magnoliopsida; order Ericales; family Ericaceae; genus Rhododendron; species Rhododendron henanense. Next base: position 8,463,545 of record CM036313.1, read on the forward strand.
AGAGCAGTCCCCAGTTTTAACCCATTACGAATGGCCAAGGCTTCAGCAATTCTGGACGAGTTGATCCCATCATGAATAGCCAGAAAAATACCTATAACCTGACCATTATCCCTTCGAGCCACTGCCCCTGTGCCAATAGTATTTGAGCCCCTGCAAACTGCCGCATCAACGTTTATCTTCAGCACATTCATCTCAGGACGTTGCCACACCAAGGTCCCCGTCAAAGAGGAACTCAAGGGGGGATGGGGGACCTTAGTGTTAGCATCCCGAAACTCATAAAAATCACTTTGCGCTTTCCTACTAACAGCATCCGTTGCCCAAACAATTCCATTGAAAATAAAGTCATTTCTAGCTCGCCATATCCACCAACAATAAAGTAAAGCCATACCTAGGAAAGGAGAGGGCAAATGACACTGTGTTATACGATCGTAGATGCATTCCCACCAATCAACCAAGTGCCTACAATCAAGTAGTTCCTCAGGTCTTAGCCGAAATGGAGAGTGCATGGATCCAGACTTTGATTGCAGCCTCACACTGAAAAAGAACATGCGCGGTTGATTCTTCCGCTTTACCACATCGAGTACAAACTGGGTCAGCTCTGACTTTACGTGATACCAATGCTAAATTTGTTGCCACCGCATTATTAAAACATTTCCAGATAAATATCTTCACCTTCGGATGGATTGAAAGTCCCCATAGCTTCTTCCATACTGATGGTAAGACGCTCGAGGAGCTTGTTTGGCCTTCCTGAAGGTTGCGATGAGAACTTGAACTTTCTTTCGCTAGACGGTAAGCCGACTTGACTGAGAAGGTCCCATTCGGGGATGGGTGCCAAATTTTACGATCTCGTTGGCTGGTATAACTGATAGGAATGGAAAGAATCGCATCTGCATCTTCTTGATTGAAGGTCTCACGAATTAGAGAAATCTTCCAGGACTTCGTATCAGAATCAATAAGATCAGCAACTTTCTTTATGTCCTCTCTTCTGGGTGTGGTTCCATTAATTCTGAAATCTGTATTCTTGGGTAACCAAGGGTCTTCCCAAACACGTATATCTTTCCCGGATCGGACTTGCCATATCCATCCCTTATCAATCAGTTCTCGGGCCCAGACTATGCTCTTCCAAGCCCATGAGGATTGGCTACTAGCGTTGGCATGCCAGAATGATGTACGGGGGAAATACCTTCCCTTGAAGATCTGCCTAAAAAGAGAAGATGTACCAGAAATTCATTTCCAACCTTGTTTAGCTAACAAAGCTTGATTAAAAGTCTCCAAATCACGCAGCCCCAATCCACCATCACCTTTACACCTACTCAGTTTTTCCCACTTAATCCAATGAATTTTCCGTTCCCCTTCCTTAGAACCCCACCAGAATCTCGCAATTTCTGATGAAATTTGCTGCAAAAGAGTTTTAGGCAACCGAAAACAGGACATAGCATAATTTGGATGCGTCAAAAGAACTGATTTTAACAAAACCTCACGTCCAGCATGATTAATCTTAGACTCCTTGTAGCTTCGCAGCCGCTTTGTTGTTCTATCCTTAATGTATTGAAAAAGATCACGCTTGGAGCGACCAAGGAACACTGGTAGCCCCAAATATTTTGCACCGTATGCCTCCATCGATATGCCCACCTTTGTTGATAAAAGATTCCGAGCCTGGACTGGAGTATTGGGACTGAAGAACACTGAGGATTTGTCTTTGTTGATCTTTTGGCCAGAGGCAGCTTCATAGGAATCAAGGATCCGAGACAAGGCCTCACAATCCTGAACTGTGGCACGACAAAATACAATAGAATCATCCGCAAACAATAAATGAGAGATAATAGGACAATGATTGTTAATCCGAAATCCCTGCATTAGTCTTTTGCTTAAAAAATCGTGAAATAGGGCTGTGAAACCTTCTCCACACAAGAGGAATAAGTACGGAGAGAGAGGGCACCCCTGGCGGATCCCTCGGCTTGGATAGAAAGTATCCCCTGCTTCCCCATTGACTGTGATGAAAAAAGAGACCGTCTTCACACACTCCATCACCCATCCAATCCATTTCTGATGAAAGCCCAAATGTGTCATCACCATCTCCAAATAGCTCCACTCTATCCGATCGTATGCTTTTGCCATATCCAATTTGAATGCAGCCACCCCATGAGAACCAGTACGTTTGTGCTTAATGTAGTGTGTGAGTTCGTGAGCAATAAGAACATTATCCGTTATTTGACGACCCCCAACAAAAGCACTTTGGTTTTCGGAGACAATTGAAGGAAGGAAAGGCTTGAGCCGATTAGCCAAAACCTTCGCAATAATTTTGTAACTTATGGTGCATAGACTAATGGGGCGAAATTGGCTGACCTTTATAGGAGTTTGAACCTTCGGAATGAGAACAATCTGAGTGCGGTTCACACTCCGAAGCATTCTGCCATCGTGGAAGAAACTACGCACAGCTCGGCAAACATCAACACCAACTATTCCCCAATATCGCTGGAAAAAACCTGCCGTCATTCCGTCATAGCCAGGTGCTCTATTTGGGTGCATCTCGAACAAAGCAGCTTTGATTTCCCCTGATGTAAACGGCTTTAACAGGCTATTATTCATTGTTGTAGAAACTCGGTGAGGAATAAAATTAGTAACCTGTTGGATGTTTTGAACTCCTTCACTGACATACAAATGCTGAAAGAAACTTTGGAACTCATCCGCAATGCCATGCTGATCCGAAATCCACGCCCCATACGCATTCTCAATCCCCGATATGTGATTTCGCCGTCGTCGTTCAACTGTACTTGCGTGAAAATAGGAAGTATTGCGATCCCCAGATTGTAGCCATTTGTGGTGGGATTTTTGCTGCCAGTACAATTCCTCCTTTGCCCATTCATTCGCCATTTGGTTCTCTAAATTTGTGAGCCTATCATGATGGAGCTCACGCCCCTCAGATTCAAGCACCTTTATCTCCTCGCACGCTTGGTCAATCTTCTTTCTGGAATTGAGATTTTGTTTAACCCGCCATGATTTCAAAGCCAGCCTACAGTTAGATATTAATGAAAAGTTAAAATGATGTTCAAGTACATCTCTCTAGATTACTCCATGAAAGACGGAGGGAGTATTATCTGAACAATAATCTTTCCACCCAACTAGAGAACCAGATACTATTTGCCTATTTTCTTTTTCTTTTTTTGTCAAACGAAAATTCATTTGCCCAATTTCATCCATGAATTTTTTTTTTTTTTTTTGGTCAAACGGAAATTTATTTGCCCAATTTCATCCATGAAGCATATTCGCCAATATGCGACGCATCGATGAAATTATTTTAAACCCAGTAGTGTGACCCACCAGTGGGAAAGGGAACAACTGGCGAAGGTAAAGTTCTTTCCCTGTCATGAAGAATTCAATTTGGTCTTGTCTCACTCTTGTACTGTTTATGACTTTCCAATTGCATGCATGAAATTCCAGTGGAATTTACGGTACCTAAAGTACTTAAAAATACCAACTCTGTTCTTGGAGCAGAGGATCTGATATTTTCCCTATAGGCTATACCAATCCGTTTTTGTTTGTGGACAAAATGGAAGTGGAGGTACGGTACTCTGTCACCTCCGCCAAACACAAAGAAATATTGTCCTGCCACTATTTGTGAGAGAAACCCACTGCACCTATGTTGAAACCGAAGCTAATATCCCACTCACATATTGAGAGTTGATAGACTGGTGACGAAGTAACTGTATTAACCCGAACCCGTTAAGTTAAACTAACGGAAGAATATTTATTCATTCGATTTGCCACTGTGTAGCACAAATTACATCCAAAGTTAAGAATTTCATAACTAGAAGATATAGTACAAAAGGAAAACATAGTCCAACAGGAGACGACTTACAAACCTTTTACAGTTACAAATAGAAGCTAGATTGCTGGTAATTCCCTTACGAGCTTGCGTCACTATTCGGCACTACATTGACCGCGAAATCTTTCGCATCGGATACCCCAACCGATTTGGAATCTTGTCCCTCAACCGCTTCCTTACGCTTGTTCCGTGTTCTTGCAGAAATAGGTGCATCTCCATCTTGGATCACTGATGGGGAACTGTCCTTATTTGAGAATTGTGTAGCAGCTGCTCGGGCGCCCGCTATGGCTGCATCGAGACTCGGCGGTTTCTCCATCTTAATTGCTTTTGAGTTCTTTGAGTCAGATGCAAGTGATCCTGGCTTCAAGGAGAATAGATCTCGTGGATCTGGAAGTGGGAACTTGACCGGCAGTGGAGGGGTGACCGGACTTAGGCCTCTCACTGCTCCTTCGTATATCTGTGCCAATTTCCAATAGTAAGAAAAACGTAAAGATTCACGCAGCATAACTACGCAAAAATATAGATCAGAACATCATTTAAAAGGGAGATATATATATATATTTCCCTTTACCTTTTTCTCCAAGTTATAAACGCCTTGATACCCACGCATCTCGAACGGTACTATCAATTTCTGCATTGTTGAGTACAGTAAATCCTTCAATCTATTGAAAAAAATTGCAGAATATTGAGAAGAAAATGACAATGCTATTGGGTATTACTTGGTGAAACAAATGGAGAATCTAAAAATAGCAGCTGATTGAAAAAATGAACCTGCGGTTGCTCGCAAAGCCAGCAATAATCTGTTTGGCCCTCTAGCCGTACCTGTAAATGAGAACTTAACATTTCATGAATGCATTGGAGACATGCAAGCAATACTGAAGGCGTTAGCATTCTTTCGTCAATATCCATAGAGAGGAAGAGATTAACATTAAATGCCCACCCCTTCAGGAAGCTCCTCCCAGCTAACTAGCTCGTCCAATGTAACACACCCAACCACTTCAACGCAACCTAAATCAAGAACTAAAATTAAGGATGGCCGTAGTATTGCACAAGCATAAATATATCCGCGCGAGATTGTATAATGCATATAAGCAGAAGAATGGTATACTTCGGGGTGTTTTGGCTAAATAAGCCACTTGGCTTAATTTTTGGTATTTATTCATAAAACTTTCGCATTTGTTAGTTTCATGTCAAATTTTTTGGATTATTGGTTTGTCCCGACGAGAGAAATGGGAAAATTCAAAAATTGTGATCCGAACTCAATTTTTTTTTTTGAATAAAGCCAAAAAATCTGATTTTTTTTGCTGATTTTTGTCTTTATTCAAAACAAATTTAAGTTTAGACCATAAGTTTTACTTTTCCGATTCCTCTCGTCAAGACAAACGAATAATCCACAAAAATTTGATGCAAAACTAACAAATGCGAATTTTTTTTGAATAAAAACAAAAAAATAAGCTACTTGGCTTATTTAGCCAAAACACCCTTCATGTGTGTGTGTGTACTTCTCTCAACTTGGAATAAGAAACCAGACATCATTTCTGGAAAGGAGAGTAACCATGACATCTAGTGCACCAGAAAGGTAGAAATCTCGTGCTATCGGCAATCTTGTTGCATGCCAGTTAAACAAACTAAACACAAGAGAAAAAGAAGCATATCCAATTAGAACCTTATGAGAAGAAAATTTTAACACCTAACAGCCTTGAAATTGGGTAGTGTTCTGGAAACTTGAGATCAGTTATCCCGTTCACTGCATAGATTGCTCTATAGAAGTCCTCCATTGCTTTGATTGTGGCTGGATCCGGCACTTTACTAGCAGCATGAATCCAAAGTCGGCCTGCATTAATGAATCAGTTAATTAAAAAATGATCAAACAGAAGGATATACTAAGACAACGGCCACCCTTTCATCCAAAACGATTGGGCATTTAGAAGACTAGATACTATGCACATAGTATATGACCACTCAAGAAATCCAGATTTTCAAATCGTAAGTATACATCAAGAAGTTAAAACATTGTAATAGATGCTAATATCTTGCCAAATGGTAGCACTTGCAAACAACAGAGTTATCTCCTTAACAGCCGTGTATTGTATGGACCTGTGGTTACCCACCTTAGGGATCTGTGGATGCAAAACTGCCTTGCTCAGGCATTAGATCTTTCCATCAGTGCTTTGTCTGCGGTTGACAAGTGCAATATATATTTCTCTTAAAATGTTTATGACTTGTACTTCATAAGCTAGCAAAAAAGAGTCAGACAAATCAAACATACAGCACAAAACAAAGAATCCCCAATTCAGACATGATGATGATGTGAAAAAAGTAGTTGCTACAACGACAATACAAAGCATCCCACAGCAATTTGAGTTATCTTCAACTTTCTTAAAGGAACTATTTATGATGTTTGAAAGAATTACCACCAAGCTTGTGACTTGAAGTTAAGGAACTATCGTTTACCAATACATCCCACGAACAATTAAAAGTGGCTCAGCTGTTACCCATTGAATTAGTTAAGCAATAGAAAATGCGGTTCACTAAGCATCTCAATGCAAAAAAAAAAAGGCTCAACTAGTCGGCGACCTATAGAAATCTAGCCAAAAAAAGGGAGTGGTTTGGAACATGAAACACGTGTCAAGCCACCAAATCCCATGTCTGCCTGACTTTCAGGGGGAAAAAGAATTATGCTTAGGCTATAAATAGAAGAAACCAGGGCACGTATACGACTTCCCATCCAAGACTCAACGCCAAATTCCATTTTCAAACATCCAAGCTTCTCATACTCTTTTTTAGTTCCAGCAATTGCTTAATTCATGTTTTAGCTTCTAGTTTCCATCACTAGCCAAGTTATTTCTGCAACTAGCCTCTCTTTCCTTTCCACTTTAAGCGCTTTATCCCTAGTCCCTACTTTTATATATCATAGAAGTCATTTAGTTTACTAGTGCTTACTATACATTAGTGATCAGTTCAACTAAAAAGTACTTGCACAGTTCTTCCGATAGAACAATTCAGTCCCTGTTAGTCATCATTGGTGAATCAATGACTGCATCTTTGATGCACTGCTAGTACTAGCACATTTGAGAAGTCTTAATACCTAACATTCCTTTGATGGGAATACCATTCAAGATTCAAAATTTCACTAAACTCTTTTTCTTCCAACAATTAGATTAGTTCCCTAAATCAAAAGTCCTTAATGAGCAAGTAAAATCACAAACCACCATATCAATCTTCCCGGGGTTGCAAGTTGCAACACAATTCACGAATTGAAGTTAAATTCGAGCCCTAAGCTCAATCTCTCACTTGGACCGCTACAAGGTCCTGGCACAGCCGCACATTTTAACGACACATCTCAGCACTTGCCAAAGGTGAAGCCAGTCACCACTTAGAGGAGAAACAATTTCATAGCAAAACAAGAAAAAAGAACAGAACCCACAATCAAACAACAAGCAATACACCAACTAAGACTAAACCTATAATACAACCGGGCAAAAAAAAATGACTACAAAAAACCAGAGCCCTGAATCCCTTTCATTTGAGCAATCAAACTAAACAACCTCAAACTAAAGATGCTTACTAGAAGTCTAGAACCCATACCATAAATCGTATAATTTATTACAGTGTGAAAAGGAATGAAACAGAAGGTGGATACCTCGGATGGGGGAAGGCCAAGATCTGCCCTCAATCCGCTTGATGCCATAAACTAGCAAAGAAGCCCATGGCTGATGCATTGTGAGACATGGGTTTCTGTAGTTTCCATCCCCTCTACTCCTGCTTCCCATTTTTTTTTTCTCCCCTCTCCGGTTTTCGCGGTTTGCTCGCAGAGTGGAATCGAATTCTTCGAAGTCAATTTCCAACAGGGAATTTTGGGCTCTCTATTCGGCCAGATGGGCTTGGAATTTTCCAGTTTTGGGTGGCTAGAAAGAAAGAGTTAGGCCTGATTCTCTGATGGGTCGGGCTGACTTTAACAGCTTCTTCATTTGTAGTTGGGGAGTTGACCGGTCCGTTTTTTAGGCTCTGTCCCCAGATGAGTCCCCTCGTATATTATTGCAACCCGATATAGTCTCTATTATTTCGAACAAAAATATTTTTTGGGTCACATATATAGTTCACATAGTTACAAGAGTTAATTCTAGGTCGATCCTATTTTTCAATTTCATAACCCACTAGATCTTTTTTGTATAGTGTGTAATTCCTAATAGATCATGTAGAGTGTATTTTATATTTTTACCCCCGTTTAAAAACAAATGAACCCGTACAACCTTCTACATCACCACCACCACCATCACCACAACCAGCACCACCACCACCGCCGCCATCACGCCGCCACCACCACTCCACCATAACCACCACCACCACCGCCACCACAATGACCATCACTATGCTGCAGCCGTTGCCACCACCACAATTAACAGTGTTAATTTTTGTTTAAATTAACAGTGACTGTTAATTTAAAAAAAAATTAACACTGTTAATTGTGATGATGGTGGTGGTAGCGTCGTGGTGGTCATTGTGATGGTTGTGGTAACGTGGTGGTGGTGTTGGTGATGGCGGCGGCGTGGTGGTGGTCATTGTAGTGGCGGCGTTTGTGGTGGTGATGGTGGAGTGGTGGCTGCGTAGTGGCGGTCATTGTGGTGGTGGCGGCGACGTGGTGGCTGTGGTGGTGGGGTGGTGGTGTGGGTGTGGGTGTTGGTGTGACGGTGGTGGCGGCGGTATGGTGGTGGTGATATTTTTGTCTCTCTCCAATCACCTTTTTTTTGCGAGGGGTATTTTTGTCAACAAAATAATGAAGAGGATCTACTGGGCTATGAGCTCTTTGGACAGGACCTAATGGGCTATTCTTCACCCAGACAGGACCGGCCAGGAAGCTCCCCTAGTTACGATTCACATAGTTAACAGGGGCAAAGAAGTCATTATGCAGCATACAAAGCCTATCTAGGTTCAACAACAATATTTAGAGTTGGGATGAAACGGAAGTTAAAAAGTAGGACCGGCCTCTAATTATCTATATGTATGCGGGAAATATAGAAAAGCAGATAGTAAAAAATGTGAGCTTCCCTTCGTTCCATTTTTAAGTATCCATTATGGTTCAGTGTACCATTTTCAATTGCTTATATACAATGTTAAAAATATGCAATTTGAATATTGTTTAATAAATCTCAATTATTTCTTTAAGATAATAATTTTAAAAACATAATATATGTTGAGAGAGTATAAGTCATTGAAAATGACACGTAGAGCCATAGTGAATACTTTAAAAAGGGGCTGAGGGAGTATATTTTTCTGTCTAGTGTTTTTAAATGTTTCGTTTATAGTACAACCTTTGTGAAAATCATTGGACTCCTTGTTGATAACCTCTTGCAGTTAAATAGGATAAGGAGTAAGGGTCATCATTTAGCCCGAAGGCCCATGACCCGCCCGAAGCCCGCTCGCCCGAGTCCGTCCTATGGGCGGGCTAGTCCAATCTGAAGTTTTCATGGGCCAGTCTTGGGCCTATGAATTTTTACTTAGTCCGCCAGCCCGGCCCATGAGCCCGCCCAATATACCCGCCCACAAGACCCGTTGGATAGCTCTGTTCATTTAAAGTCAAAGCATCTATGCCTATGTGCTTCAATAAACAGTCCATAACTTAGTTGCATGACAGCGCCCAAAAATCAGTCTTTGCGAGCATACCCATTCCTTCCTTAATAAGGAGTTACAATGAAGAGCGAGTTGAGAGGATCAATTTGGATCTACCAGAGTTTGTAATTAGTAAGCAGACTTATGTTGTTGTCGTGGGTAAAAGACGCTTGGCAGGTCTTTTGACTGCCAATGAAACGAGTTATTCGTGAACTGTTTGAGACTCGTTTTAGTAAAGGCACCTTCGAGTTTAATTTGGGTACTAAACGTACGAACCCGAGCATCAATTTTAGACTCAATAAATTAATTAGTATTTGAACCTGACAGTTTTCGGCTTGATTGACCAGTTTAACCTGGAGTATATACATATCTCATAGGAATTTTACATATAACCTTGAATATGTATAAATTTTTACATGTATGTACACAATCAAAATGTTGTAAATTATACATGGATGAACTTTGAAAAGTACTATATACTTATTCTAATATTATTTGCTAATTATGTATATATAAACTTATTCATGCACAAAATGAAAATTTATTTGCTGTTCTAAACCTATACGAGAGCATAAGTAACTCATTAAGACTCGTGAACAAGTTCGAATTTGAATCAAGCTTAGGCAAGCTCGGCTCGAGTTCTTTTAAGAACTTAACAAACGCATCTGAACATTCTAAAGCTCGGCTCGATTTGACTCGTTTGAAGCCCTAGTAGGCCTATATCCACCCATCTTTGAGTAAACCATTTTACTTTTCACGGACCTTAAACTTCAACCACCATAAGGTATGATAATAATGCATTGGTATACTACTAGTTTTTTGCAAATTGCAACTTCTTTATTCTTTCCATTCTTACAGTTTCAACTGGGCCGCTTATTGCAAATTGAGGTTGATCGACCATCGGTCTACAGACTCTACACATATGACCTCATGATTTTGGAATAAAAATGATTACCTTTCCCTGTTGTGGGCGAAGCATTCTACTCAAACCGTGAGATTCAATAAGAAACTTTCTTATCCACTTTGGATGACATCTTTGAGTAGATATTTGCTTACAGAATGGAACCTTATTGTTCTGGCATATTTATTTATCATGACATGTTTGTTTGTAATATTGCCCATTGTAGGGCCGGTTCACCTCACACAAAAAATTGACACAAATTTTGACACTCCATCTCAACCATTGAAGCTGAGATTAGAAGTTCACAAAGAATTACTCCTGACTGTGAAGAATTACTCTTGGCCGCAAAGAATTACTCCTAGCTGTGAAGAATTACTCTTGGCCGCACAGAATTACTCTTGGCCGCAAAGAATTGCGAGACCATAAGTCATTCTCGGCAGCCAAGAGTAATTATGTGTGGCCAGGAGTAATTCTTTGTAGCCAGGAGTAATTCTTAGCAATTCTTCGCGGCCAGGAGTAATTCTTCGTGGCAGATTCTTTTTCTTTTTAACTACTAGGTAAGAGAACAAAATTGTTGTTCAATACAACTTGAGCAGTTAGTTTAGATGATTTAGAGTTTCATGATCTGTCTGATATTGAAAGATTGTAGTTTTTTTTTTTTTGGAGCCTTTTGGTTAGATATATAGAGTTTTAAACTCTACTCCTTACCTAGTTATATGTAATCTTTGAACTATTTTGCTTTTCTATTTTTCTAGGTCAGTTAAAGAAACAAGTGCGATAAGGGTGTCACTTTTGAGTGAGTGGACATTCAGAAAATTAAATTCGAGCTAGAATCCCGTATGATTATACATTCTTAATATATCTTATGCTATCCCTGAATGCAACTAATTTGAATTACACAGATTTGGTAACATTTGTTGTGTTGGACTATTTTATGAACTTGGTTATATAAACCATATATGTTTGAAGCTTATTCTTAAAATGAAAATTTCCGAGAAATAAATTTTGTTGGGAGGAGGAAAATTTTTCTGATTCACGGTTATTTGTAATGCTCCTCTCGCATGAGGTGGGAGCATACGCATATCCGGGACTCACCTCATGTGAGATAGCATTAAAAACAACCGTTGTATCTAAAAAAAATCTTCAAAAAAGTGGAATTTGATACTTTATTTAGACTGTGTTTAAAAGCATAGCAATTACTAGTTAAGGTATATTGTGTGTTGTTTGATACACTTGAATTCTATTCGTGGATATACGATTTCCAGATCTATTAGATCAGGAGGGTAATAGGTAGGGAAAAAAACAGAACAAGAAGAAGAGGAAATTGTCAAACCAAAATCTCAGTTTATAACTGAGATTCTGTAACTGAGAATTTAAGTTGAGCAGAGATCACGGTTTCAAGAAAAACTGAGATTGTAAGTGTAGTATTAATCAAACTTTCTTAAAGTTAATCTCGGTTTTCGGAGGTTTTCTATCGCAGGCAAAAAACCATGATAGAAACAATCTCACCTCCATAGATCAACCACGGTTTTATATCTGTGATTAATATCAAAAAATCACGGCTAAAAACCGTTATCTTTTGCACTTTTGTAGTAGTGAAATCATATGTTCACAATATTAAAGATACCCCTATAGTCCTCAATCGATGGGGTATGAGCGGAGAGAAGTATACAGTCCTAACCTTTAATATAAATACATACACAAAATAATTTTACCACTAAAAATAACGACCCCTCTTTATTTCTAAAATTTGAGGAACTCATAAAATGTTGTGCGCAATCCGAGCCGTTCATCTTGACAATCAATGGTTCAGATATATTTGTCAACTCTTACCGGTAAAAGTTAACAACGAATCTGAACCATCAATTTGGAAAACGGACGGTTCGAATAATCACTATACCTTTTTAATGACTTGCTTACTGCAGCGTCCCCCGGTCCGAAAACGTGGAGGTAACCTCAAATAAAATTAAACCTTCGATAATCTACTTTACCTAATTATAAAGACAGGTGACGCTAGTTTCAATTAATCCAGGCCACTATCTCCTTGTCTGTCATGAATTGAGACAAGTTTTTAGTACGATGATGCATGGGAAGGGATTAGAACGACCTGATTAACAACTCCAAATGATTAATTAAGCTCCTTAATAAAGGACCATTCGCTGTTCGATCGCCGACCTCAGCACTAGCCATGCTTAATGCATATAAAATACTACTAAGATATCTTTCAATATATCGAAATTGGGATTAGAATAAGAAAAAGGGAGTAGATAGATAATCCCAGTTTAAATAAATGATTAAGAACGTAAAAAGCTGTGAGTAAAAAGAACGTGTGGCCGAAAAGCCAAACTTTGGTGCCGTGTGACAAATCTAACGAAAAAGTCGCCGATTTTTTTCCGCTAGTGGTTCACACTTAAGCTTCGGCTTTGATCATATTATCAGGATTAAGCCTAATCATTAGATTAATCATGACTTTTGGGAACAGGCACATGCGGATTAGGCGTAACTGGTGTATGGTGTAATGAGAGCTTTAAGAGACAGCAGCTCGATCGGATATCATTAAGTGCCTAATCGAAACCTTTTTGTCTTGAAAAGAATGGATCCGAAACACTTGATCAAATCTACTAGAACCCATTATTGGCAAGTTATATGTGTTCCAATCAGGTACTTAATGATATCCGATCAAAATAATTTTTTGCATACTTGTTCAACTCGACGAGCTCTACGAGGTGAATGTTTTCGATCATCGGAGCAAGACCGGAGTGGGCCCCCCTCGGCTAGGACAACACACTGCTGTCCCTTCAAGGGACAGCAGCTCCCCCAGTCCGATTAAGACGGGCGCCATTCCGCTTAGATTTTTTGAATTTTTTAAATTTTGTCCTTGGTTTTTTTTTTTTTTCACGTCTGTTAGTTTTGAGCCTAACTTTGGTGGTTTTTCAATTTGTTTCGTTAAGACGAATTGGAAAAATAAAAAATTATGACTTTTACCCAAATATTGCTTTGCTATTTTTTCAGTATTGTTAGTTGAAGTTAGTGAAATCTGATTATTCCAATCAAATGCATGAGAGTACGTCATGTTCCAAACTTAACGAGACACAAAAATGATGTTTGGACTTTAAGGGCATATGTAGTGGGTGAAAAGACATTAAGGCCCCGTTTGATAACCATACTAGGCCTTGGGATTGGACTACCAATCCCATGGGTTTCATAATAACATGTTTGGTAACCAAAAAGGGGTGTGGATTAACAATCCCATGGGCTTGAGAGCTTGGGATTAGGGGGTATTTGTAGAGGCCTCTAGCACATGGTATTAGGGGGTATTAGTAGAGGTCTCAAGCAAAAATGGAAATGTATACTATCAATTCCATCACCTAATCCCATCTCAAACAAACATACTCATCACCAATCCCATCTCCTTATCAATCCCTTCTCATTACCAATCCCAATCCTAATCCCATCTCCTTACGAATCCCAACCATCTATCCCTGTTATCAAACGAGCCCTAAGGCCTCTTAGGTACTGGGCTTGTCGATCCCTTGGGGCGTCTCATTGGTTGGCAATCAAGGGTTTGGGTCTCAGATGGACACTTGTTGTCTTTTTCCTTGCTCTTTTCGGTCTTTATTTTCACATTCAAAGATTAACGGAATCCTTTTTGGCTGTTCAAAAAAAAAAAAGTGGGTGAAAAGACACGCATATTATTCGAATAGCTCGTGTCTAGATAAAAGACGCAAGTTATGAGAATCGAACCATGCCCATGTTACATGGGAGTACGAGGGAGGCACCGACTGCACTCCACTCCACTTGCGATTGTCTCCATTGCTTGGTGTGGAGATTTATTTGAAACGAACAAGCCTGCAAGAAGAAGAAAGAAGTAACCAAAACACCTTGTTGAGATAAATAACTAAAGAAGCTCTGTCATCAAGCATTACAAGAATTGTTCATTTTTTCATCTCTCATTACCATATCAACAAGGTCATAATCTTCTGTCAGATCATCTTCCGTTCTCAATCACAATCCTAGTTTTATGCTCTCCATTTCAATCCTCGCTCTCACAAGTTTTAGAAGTATATATAAGAACTTTTTCGTAAGACATTTTCACGCTCGTGTTCAAAGATGTAATTCCTTGCATCTCTCCTTTGTTGGAGAAGACAATAAGGAATTGAACGTACTCCTCTCAGCAAAAAGGGTACAAAGTGACATTCAAGGCTGGTAAAGTGTGTGTTTCAGTGGAAATATTCAAACCGGTGAAGTAGAAATCCTTGGATTTTGCTCAATTGTATAATACCTACGTTCTTTAACGTTTTCCTTACCTTATCTTTTAGACGAATAAACAAATTACACACTAGGTAAAGTACTAGAAGCTAGAATGCACTATAAAAGGCCACACCCTCCCATCTAAGCTCTTCACTCACCATTCCTCTCTACACTCAACTACAACACCAAAATGTCACTCCTCTCCTACTTGCTCTTGCTACTTCTGGTAGTGGTGTCATTCACCGCCACTCCCTCCACCGCTGATGATCACCACCACCCACTGGAGGAAAGGCCTCCAAGAGAAGAGCCCCCACATGAACATGATCCGCACAGGCCTGGCCCACCGGATCACAAGCCTCCGTTTTCTGATGGGCATAGAGAAGAGCCACCTAAAGAAAACTCACCTCATCGTCGCCTCCTTCAAAGGGGCCCGGTTGAACCAAGTAAACCTGGGCCAGAAGATCATAAGCCTGTTGAGGAGTTACGTAAGAAACATAAGAAACATAAGGGTCACCCTCCTAAGGAGGAGCTGCCACACCGCCGCCTCCTTCAGGGAGGACCAATTGACCCGCGAAAACCAAACCCAGGCCATGGCCCTCCAAAAGAAGATCCCCCACATGAGCATGATCCACACAAGCCTGGCCCACCGGATCACAAGCCTTCGCTTTCTAATGGGCCTGAAGAAGAGGGACATCATGAGCATGGGCCACCAGAGCATGAGCCACCGCATGAGCGTGGGCCGCCAGAGCACGAGCCACCGCATGAGCATGGGCCACCAGAGCACAAGCCACCGCGTGAGCATGGGCCGCCGGAGCGCAAGACACTCATGAATCAGGAGTCACTCAAGGAACTAGATCATGAGCCTGCTCAGGAGTCACTCAAGGAACATAAGAAGCACAGGGAACATAAGGAGCACAAGGGACATAAGCCACCACATAAGGGTCACCCTCCACTTAATGGGCGTTGAGCATTTGGCTTATGAGCACAAGTACAGCTGGTTACTAAGCTATGGAAGTGTGTGTGTGTGTGTTCTAGTTCTATGTACTAGATAAGCTATGGAAATGTGTGTGCATGTTAGGAGAAATAAAGATTGGAGATTTTTGTAGGTTTTGCCACTCCGTGTGAGTGGTGATCAACCGAGGCTGCTTCCACTAGTGCTTGTGGTAATTAATGTAATGCTTAATTATGCTTTTTACCATATGGAAAAATATCTGGACTTGCTTAATCTGAGTTTGGCGTAAATGATGATATATGTACATATAATAACACTACAACAAATATTGGCATTCCCGGGACAAGCATCCCGGCGTTTGTTAAAACTCCCGTTTATAGTCCCTTTTTCACTCGCGTCCCGGAGAAAGGAAAAAACCGCTTACAATTTCATTTTCCCCCAATTCTTTCCCCTTAAAATTTGAAAGACGTTTGTGGGTCTAAAAGAGGTGAAAATATTTCCCCCGGTTCTTCACATAGCGCCGACTCCAGATCCAACCCTAGCTTGCCTCTCTGTGGCCGACTCTCTTTATACTGGTATGTTTCTCTCTCTCCCTCTCTCTCAAAATGTTCTGCATCTGTGTTTGAACTTCCCGGCGGACGCGTTGGGGTTTCCGAGAATCGGGGGAAGGCGTCGTGCTGTAGGTGGTGTTGATTTGGGGTTTTCTTGATGGCTATGAAAGATAAACCTAGTTTCCCTTCCAATTCTTCTGATTTGTCATCTTTATTTTCGATCTGCTCTCTCCATTTCTTCTGGTTCTTTCTTACAGCAAAAGCCCCGAGTTTATGATTCTCGAACTATGACGGAAAGGGTAAGCTTACAGCTAGTCCACATTGAGAAGGGCAAGGAAGATATAGAGGATAGACTGAAATGCCAGAATGGATTTGCATTTAGGGGTTCCAAAACTACATGCAGTCTACATCGACTTCCCGTTTCTCCAGCGACGACCTCGACAGCTCGGAGAGGCGTTCAAAACATTCGTCTCGTCTTGGGAGTCTTCGAAGATCAGATCTGTGACTGTGCGTGTGGCCGTTCACGAACTCGCCTCTCCCTCTTGGGTACCGCTAAGGTAACTTGCTAGCTCAAAGTCTTCTTCTTCGTCTAAAGATTAGGGCTTTTTAAAATTAATCCCCAATCTCTCTTCTCTTTTTTTTTGGTGTGCAATTTTTGTTTAGTTTTCGTTTATTTGTGGTATTTATGTCTAATCGGCTTATAATTTCTGTTTATTTTTTGTTTCGGTCATTCATAATTTTTTTCAAGGTTTTGTCTCTCACTGTACCTCTCAAAGATCCAGCTCTTCTTTCCGGCATCATCGTTGTCGCATATTTCCTTAGGTAATTATCTGACTTCTATGTTTTGTCCTTCCTTTGTTATGTCGTGGATCGATCTTTGTTGGTCTTTTCTATATTATTTTGGAAAAGCAACAAATCGAGAGAATGAGCTTTATTCTTTCTAGAGTTCATGCTCACCTTTTGGATAATGGCCTTGATAAAACTATTGTGGGTTAGTTGATGCTACACCTTGATAAAACTATTCATGTCTGGGGCCTATAAGTTCTTAGATGATGCTACATGTTTGGTTGCTTCGGCTGTTGTGGCCTGTCCTGCCTTGTTTGATGCTCTGCCTTTGCCATGGCTGACTTGTCTTGGTATTGGCATACCTTGTTTTGAATAGAGTAGTCCTTGTTGATGCTTCACATTGCTAGTTTGGTCTGTTGTGCAATTTGCAATTACTAATAAGCAATGCACTGACTTTCAATTTATGGTTTTTGTTTTGAATCCATTTGTTTCTTTTAGAGATATTAGAGCATGAGCTTTATATGGACCAAATACCTATATGAAAAGGCACTGAAAATTCTTCCTTTTTTCTTTGCACTTCATTTATTTTCTTGCGCGTAGTGTATGGTTCATGTGACCCTTATTCTTCCCTTGTAAAGAAGGAAGTAGAGCGACTGTTGTAATGATGGTTGTAAATCAGGTAAGAGCGACTGTTGTAAGAAGAAGGATTTGTCATTTCCATTATCTAATAGCTTTGATTTATTTTTATAGGTGAATGTTTAACGTGAGAACTACTGAACTAGTAGTCTTGCTAGCTTGTTTGAAAGTTAACTAATAATATGCAGATGACTTTTTTCTGATTGGCAATATACAGATGACTTGGTTGTGGTTTTAGAGGCTTGCAATGAATTGAACCAGACATGGATGGAGTCTCGTAAGAATCCTTGAGGGAACATGTTTGCTGTGCATATGCTGGCATGACATGGTGAAAATGTGCACATGTTTGTATTGTTTCCTTTACTCAGGTATGTTAGAACGGCTACTTATTTTTTCCTTTGACTATCCTTCTAGCGTGTAGGTTCTTCACATCAATAGAGGGCACTCATCTTCCTCATATTCTTGTTCCAAGTCGATTTCTTCTTGATCCAATTGTGCTTGCGTGATTTACTTCTTGTAATATCACTTGGATAATATTGTATCAACAAGGTCAGAAATGAATCTTGCTTGGATTAGATATTGCCTTTGGCATTCTCAGTCATGTTTATTTTGGGGACTTAGTGTTTATTTTCTTTAACTTGTTTGTCTTCCCTTGACTGTATTTTATTGAGTATGGTTTCATATGAACATGAATTTGGATTGCAAAAGTATGAATTATTGTTTCTTTTTGCTAGTATATGGATTCTAAAGTTTTGTTGTTTGGATATCAAAAGGTGGTCATGAAGCTACTCTCATATGAGGTTAATTTGATTCTTGGTGATATTCTTAACTTTGATATTCTTAACTTGGATTCTAAAGTGTGTTCTTTTTTGCTACAATGTTAACATATCTTTTGGCATTATGTTATGTGCAGGTTATTTGATGACATTGAAAGACATCTGATGAAGGGAACTTCTTTTTCCTATTATGTTTGTGATTGGTTGCAAAATATTCCACTTATGTGGATGAGACAATGTAATATAAATTGTTAGAAATTTATGTATTTCATAGTTTTGATGGATTAGTAATGAATTTAGAAGCTTTAGACATCCTATTTTGTAATATTTGTCAATCGTTGGTGTACAATAATTGCAAGTTTTTATTGTACAGAAATTCCCCATATTAATAGACCAAAAAAATAAGAAAAAGAAAAAGAAATACCCAAGATTTTTTTTTACCAGGGAAAACTTTTCCCAGCGTTTTTGTAAACGCCGGTAATGTCCTGCCGGATCGGAAAAGTTTGCCGGCCATGGAGGTATTTCCGGGGTTTTCATAAACGCCGGCAATGATGTTAAAAACGCTAGGACTATTACCGGGGTTTTAATAAACGCCGGGAACTATTCCCGACTACGGCAGTCGCGGCGTTTACGACAAACGCCGGGAAGACTTTTACCGGCGTTTATTTCACTTTTTCCGGCGTTTATTAAACGCCGGGAAAGCCAATATTTCTTGTAGTGTAATAAAGTTGTGTGTGTGAGTGTGTGTATGTATTTTCTAAATTGTTGTTGGATACTCAGTTATCTTGACGAAGAAAAATCTAAATATCAAACAATTGTGCGAAAAGGAAAAAAAAAGCACCTAATTAAGGTGAAAAAGATTTGAAAAATAAAATGTTTCCCTCTTTGAACTATGGTCTGTATACTCTTTTTTTTTTTGAAAAAAAAGATTGATAAAAATTGCCGAACATAAAAAATACTCGCTCGCTGCCTTTAAGAAGAATTTATTTAGTTTAAATCCCTATTTGGGCAGCTTGTAATGGGAAACAAGAACATAATCTCTAGTTCCAACAGTGGCTATTGATCAAAGATAGACAAAATTAGAGTTAAGCTGAACGGAAGGTAAGATGCGCTTGATAATTTTCGAAACAAAGACAACAGACAAGAGAGAGAAAAAACTGAAAGGGTCAACAACAATCATGCTTCTGCATCCTCTACCAAAGTCTGGAATGGGGAGTTGTGAGTAGGGGTGTGCATGGTCCGGATTGGTTTGGTTTCATAGTAAACCAAGAACCAAATCAATACCTATCCAACCCATAAAAGGCATAAAACCAAACCAGTCCAAACCATTAAAATATGGCTCGATTTCGGTTTTAAACCACGGTTTGCATGTATAGAAATTTAGGGTAATTAGTCTTGGTAGTGAAGGAATTATAGGAATAGGAATTGGAATTGGTTTTCTCATGTATAGAAATTTAGGAATTGGATCGTGGAAATTGACTGATTTGGTGATGTTTTTTGTTTATAATAAATTAATAATCATAGAAAATTAGGATTGGGTTTGATATATAGAAATTTAGTCTAAATTATCTTGGTAGGAAAGAAAAAACAAATATTGCGGTGGATTTAATAGGATCAATAAAATTAGGAAAGTAGTTAACTAAGACTCTCATATTTATTTGGTGAATCATAATTAAATTATATATATATATATGTATTATATGGTTCGGATCAGTTTGGAACCATAACCGTGGACGTGTATCCACAAACCAAACCATATAACGTGGTTTCTAATTTTTTTAAACCATGATCAAACCATACTACTAAAAAATCAAACCAAATCTTTCGATTTGAACTGGATTCGCGATTTGACAGATTTTTTGCTCATCCCTGGTTGTTAGGTATCTCTCCCCATTAAGCATTGCCACTTGCTGCGGTGGATTCCAATTCTACTCCCCACACGTTCATAATTACTTATTCTTTAAGGACCAAAAGTGAAAAGGGACCTTAGAAAGATCGGGGCACTTAAAAATGTCCCCCTGGCATTAACGCCACCCTTTTTTTATCCTTTATTTCCATCTTCTTACAATAAATAAAGAACAAGTTGGAAAGTAGACTTTTTGATTAACAAAACGATTGTGGGATGCTGACAATGGGTACTGACCATGAGAACCGACGGGCACGTGTGGTCCACTCTGGGCCTCGTATGCATGATCCAAGCTGTTCAATAATTTTAAAATAAAAAACTGAGTGAGCTTATGAAAAATCAGCTCAATCCGATATGTGTGGGTACTCGATCCAATCTTTTATTTTTCATGGATCCGAAATCTGAATGAAAAAATAAAAGATTGGATCGAGCACCTACAAGTATCGAATTGAACTGATTTTTCATAGGCCCACTTGGTTTTTTATTTTAAAATTATTGAACGGCTCGAATCACCTGTGCAGAATTTGGAGTGGGCCTTGCGTACCCGTCGGTTCCCATTATCGGTATCGATGGTCCGTTTCCTCTGCCTTATCGGAAATGTGACAAGTTAACCAGGGTGTTAGGATCGTCACACACACGCACACGATTTACGAGTATAAGAACAGTAAAGAGTTAACACAGAGATATACGTGGTTCCCCAAAATCGGATACGTCCACGGGAACGAAAGCGGCTGTTCTTTTATTATCACAGTTATCAACTAGGGTTTACAACATAGAGTATTTATAGCGACTCTATTCTAACCCTAACCTAGTATTTGGTCTTATCCCAAAAATACCCGTATACGGCCGTACCATACCGTGGGGGGCTACGCCCCCCGCACCCCCCAACTTACAGAACTCTTGAGCCTTCGGCCCAGTCTACTTCCACTGGATTATCGGCGATGGGCCAGATGCCGTCGCTCCGCTCCACTCCGGCATCTGCCCTTCTTTCTAAACTCTTTAGTATCTCTCTATACTTACATATGAACCTTAATTCTAACACAGAGTTTTTATTCGAAGAGTAAAATATGTATTTGCCCCTTAAACAATTCAACTTTTGTTTTCCCCTTCAACTATTAATTGCACACATTTACCCCTTAAACTACCATTCCCTTATTTACTAAGGACAAAACCAATATTCCATCCAAGACTAGTAATTATTCAATACTCCCGGAAATATATGAATAATATACTCGCTCCTGTTATGTGAGTCTTACATGTGTCCCTGAGTGGTCTCCACATATTATATAAGAGAATGGAGTATTCTATTCATATACTCTGGGATTACTGAATAATTTTCGATCGAAGACATGGATGGAAATCCATAACTAGTGTTAAATAATGTCAAATACCTATTTTGCCCTTCGTCCCTTTATCCTCTGTCAATCCTCATCCCTTTATGCCCCTTTTCTCAGCTGCGGCCTCGCTCACATGGCCGTCAGGCCCGTCACTCCTCTCGACCTCGTCAAGTGCAAACCCACTGTCTAACCCATCTCTTTGTGTGTGAGTTTCACACAAACGCACAAACTCAGTTACTGTCCTCTGCCGATGTGATCTCCGTCGACTTCGATTCCGTCGTCCTCCGGCTCTGTTGGTGGTGTGTGGGAAGGTGGGTTTTTGGTAAAAGAGAGGAGAAACAGTTCGGTGTTCGGCGTCCGACGATCGGGATGCCACCACTCTGATCGTCCCTTGAAGATGCAGATTTGTTTCGATTCAGGTAACAGAGAGGAGAAAAATGGGTTTCGATTTTGGTAACCATAGTCGATTTGTCGCGATTTGATCGTGATATCGTTTTCCATTTGATCGTGATTTTGGGCTCTCACTCTGATCGTGATATTGTTTCGATGTGTACTCATTGGGTTTTGAAGAATCAATTGGTGAAGCCACTCCGAATGGTTTGGAAATTTAATCTGCTTAGTTTTCTAGAGTGTTTAGTGGAGTAGCTGGAGATGGAATGAGTTTGATGGTGGTGTAGCGAGAGAGAACCAGAGGAGTCGGTGACTTTGTTTTGCACGCTGTAGCGTAAAGAAAGGAGGCTGGGAAGGAAAAGACTTTATTACCCTTTGCTGTGGATTTTCCGTCCATGTCTTGGATGGAGGGCGAAGTAAACAAAAATTAGAGAGTTTAAGGGGCAAGTAATTGATGGAGAAGGAAGCAATCCCAGCAGAAATGATAGTGGGGGAGATCTTGTGGAGGCTCCCAGTGAAGCCTCTTGCACGTTTCAGGTCAGTCTGCAAGGCCTGGAATTCTATAATATCTTCCGATCCCAAGTTCGCTATTCTTCAGCTCAAGAATTCATCAACTGTTAGAACTTGTGTAGATCGCCAAAGAGTCATGCTTTGGCATGGCTTGCATTGCTCCTCTTTCTTCCTAGAAAAGAAAAACAGTATATTTTCGATCCAAAAGATCGGTACCAGCCCAATCAAAGTTAACAAGGCTTCTTCTTCTTCTTATTCAATTGTGGCCTCGTGTGATGGCTTGGTCTGCGTACTTCAACAAATCAAAAATGAAGTTGCCTTAGTCAGCAATTCGATTATGTTCTGGAACCCATTAACAAGAGAGACCAAGAGAGTCTCTGATCCGCCCACCTTTCCCCCTTTAACCAACATGTTCATCTATGGTCTCGGTTACGATTCGTCTACTGATGACTACAAGTTAGTTCAGATCAACATTGGCTTCGAGAACAATGAGACTGGGTTGTTTCAACCAAATAAAGTCGGCGTCTTTTCCTTGAGAACCAACTCTTGGAGGCAGATTCAAGACTTCCCTAGTTCTAATCTAATTTGTTCCTTTCGACCCGGGGTATTCATCAATGGAGCTCTCCATTGGACCTGTTTTTATAAGGATTCGCCCGACTACCATTTCAAGGTAGTTTCTTTCTGTCTAGAAAAGGAGAAATATATACTGCTGGACATAACTGCCATTGATTTTCCGTTGCGCAACTTTTTTGTTGGAATTCAGGTTCTGGGCGATAAGTTAGCTGTATATTATCCTTCCAATGAGAACAGGTCTTATCATTTATTGTTTAACAATCTATATGACAATAGTGAGTCTTGGACAGAACATACAGTCACCCTTCCCTATGGTGATTTGTTCTTTCCAGTGTACCTGTTGGAGAATGGTGAAGTCTTGTTCCAAGTGAGAAAAGGTCAATTCGGGGTTTACCGTTTGAGGTATGGTACATTTGAGCGTTTACACATCCGTGGCCTGCCCAAAACTTTCCAAGCACTGACCTTTTCCGAGTCCCTTATTTCTCCAAATACATATAAGGGGACAAAGATTTGATATCAAGAGTATGGGAACGGAGAAGAAGGAAGGTACGAGAAAGGATAAAATTCAACAGTCTTCGTTTCGTTATACTATTTTCCTGCCTTAATTTACTTTATGTGTTGTTTTATTCTCTGGAATTTCTCGTTTTACTTTATCCTAGTGCCTAGTTGTTTATCTAGATTGTCTAATCCCGTTATGCGCCTTAACTTTTTGTCAGTTTACAGGGGAATTGACTGTTCACTGTTGTCTTTGTACTACTGAAGTTTTGAACAAATTTTAACTTATATTTGCACTTGCATTTTGGGTTTTTTTTTTTTGCTGATATTTGATGGAGATTCGCTATACGTGGACTTGTTACATTGACGATCGATAAAACTAACAACTTTTTACATTGTGGCATGTCTTCTCTCTTAAACCTAGTTCGGCTCATGGCGAAAAACTATGTTACATGGACTCGGGTGCAAATATCGGATACGGGTGCAAGTCGAAGCCTCGGACCTTCCTAAACTTAAATCTTAGGATACTAGGATATGTGTCTCCAAATTGGGTATGGGTACGGAAACACCTCCTGAACACTTGTTTGTACGTAGTATATTCTGTAATTTTTTAAGATTATGTTATGTACATTATATTTAGGAATCTATTTAAACAAGAAATGGTTAAGAAAAATATGTTTTTGCTATTTCCTGTTGATGTGAATTGTGAAATACTTGAAATATCGCTTTCTAGATTTTTCTGTAAATAATGGATGGTCGAGCATCGAGAGCTCAATACATCTCTATAATGTAGATGAGGCGTGGTGGACGTAGCACGGTGTAGACTAGGTAGTTAAGCCACGCTGGGCCGAGCCGAGCAGCGCTTAATTTTCCTGTAGCTTGGCTTGCTCTCTCTCTGATCCTCTGAATGTGGGTGGAGTACCTGATTAGGCTAAGTCCATGACCCCCAAAACTCATCTGTGGTGCATGCAATTATCTGAGTTCATTCTTTTTTTGTTAGTTTTCTCGTTTAAGGGGGTATGTTATACAGAGAATACTACTGGTGGTCTTGAAATTCATCTAAATAGCTATGTTTATGGATTTTTTGTTTCTCGAATTGTACTTTTGAATAAATAGTAATGGTGGTAATTTTTGCAATAATACTTTGGTGACCAACTTTGAGTACTATGTTTCGTATCTCCAATGTATTGGCAGAATATGCTTCGTTTGTCATATGGTACCCAAAACATGGTACTCAAAGATGGTCATTATATCATTGCACTAATTTTTGACCTGTTTTCGTTATAGTGCAATACTTTTCACTTTTCTGTCTTTATTAGCTAATTTGCTTTTAAGATGTAAATTCCCTGTAATGTTGTCATCGATTAAGATGAATTCGATAATTCACTCATTTAAAAAACACGTAGGGAGAGATAGGAGAGAACACACATTATAAGAACTAGAGGCCGGGGCACACGCGATGCGCGTGCAAGTCGAATTATGGCTCCCCGCTTATGGTTTGTTTGATACTTGAATAACGAGCGATCGAGGATGATGAGAATCGAATGCTTTTGGATTCTTTTGAGGATTTGACTGCTAATCTATGATTTAACAACCAGCTAGTCAATCAGATTGTAGGCCATCACCACATTGAATTTTACCATCACATATAGCATATCTCGATCTATCCTGTACAATCTGGTGTTATGGATTGTTTTTTAGTATTTGACTACTACTCTACGATTATACAATCAAATAGAATTTTAGGCCATCGCCACATAGAATTTTACCGTCACAAAAAGTATATTTCCATGGATGCTATACAATCTGGAGTATAAAACTTCCTCCAATAGGCATTGGTTCCTAGTGTAATTACATTGACCTAACAAGTATTGTCCAATGTCTCTCCTTTTCATTTGTCTTGACTCGTACTTGGAAAGCGATGTTTTTATGTTCTTTACACTTCAAATGAGGATATTCCTTTCACCATTTCACGACCTCCCTTGAGGTTCTGATAATTGCATTGACCTCCCTTACTTTACGAACTATTGTTCAGATTTTCTCATTCCCTTAAATCCACACTAACAACGTTAGTTTCGTTATTAATTGACTGAAATGCCCATGAATATTACTAAAATAAACAATCAAGTCTTTTCTTATCTTTTGTACTTTAATTGGAGTTTCAAATATTAAAAGTAACAATATGTTGGTTATATAAGATAATGTCTAACATTAAATTAGACCCAATTATACGAACTTTTGTCGAATTTGAATAATACTAATAATTTTCTTAAATATTAAATCACAAGTCAAAGAAAAAAACTAACTTACAAACAGAAAATAATTGAAAGAAAAGATGCGTTGACTTCATTCATTACAAAAAAATAAAAATCAAGATTTTATTTATTTATTTCTAGATGTGACGAATAAAATACAAAGCATCAACTTTATAGACAATATGGGATACAAGATGAAAGAAGCATTAACTTTATAAAAATAATGATTATTAAAATATAAGATGTATTAGTACTTGTTAAAGTTTGACCAAATATATTTATTTATTTTGGTCAAATAAATTTAGTTAGTTGTAATTTAACATTAAAACCACCAATTAGAAAAAATAGAACAAAAAGACTTTATTTTTTAATTTAACTATATTTGAGGGCATTTTAGTCATTTAGAAGCAAAAAACTAGCGGCGTTAGTGTGGATTTAACGGAATGAGAGAATCTTAACTGTAGTTTCAAAAGTAAACAAGCTCAATGTCATTTCAGAAACCTCAGGGGAGGTTCCTTCATTCAACCTGGAGTCATTTTCCTGCATACCGGGTAACTGTCTCTGTTTAAAGTATCCAAGAGAAGGAAGGTTCAACCTTTGTACAACACGGTATGGGGATGGTAAGAAAGAAGGAGAAGAGAGAAGGGACATCGTGCGGTTCGGAATTGATGGAGAAGGAAGAAATCCCAGCAGAAATCATATTGGAGGAGATCATGTGGAGGCTCCCAGTCAAGCCTCTTGCACGTTTCAGGTCAGTCTGCAAGACTTTTAATTCTACGATATCTTCCGATCCCAAGTTCGCCATTCTTCAGCTGAAGAATTCATCAGCTATTACAACAACAACTTGTTTTGATTGCAAAAGAGTCATGCTTTGGCAGTGCTTGGATTGCTCCTCTGCTTTCTTCCTAGAAAAGAAAAACAGTATATTTTCAATCCAAAAGATCAACACCAGCCCAATCAAAGTTAACAAGGCTTCTTCTTCTTATTATTCAATTGTTGCCTCGTGTGATGGCTTGGTCTGCTTACTTCAACAAATCAAAAATGAAGTTGGCTCAGTCAGCAATTCGATTATGTTCTGGAACCCATTAACCGGAGAGACCAAGAGAGTCTCTGATCCGCCCACCTTTCCTTGTTTAACCAAATGGTTCACCTATGGTCTCGGTTACGATTCTTCTACTGATGATTACAAGTTAGTTCAGATCAACCTTGGCTTCGAGCACAATGAAATTGGGTTGTTTCAACCAAATAAAGTTGGTGTCTTTTCCTTGAGAGCCAACTCTTGGAGGCAGATTCAAGACTTCCCTAGTTCTAATCTAATTTGTTCCTTTCGACCCGGGGTATTCAACAATGGAGCTCTCCATTGGACCTGTTTTTCTAAGGATAATTCGCCCAACTACCATTACAAGATAGTTTCTTTCTGTCTAGAAAAGGAGAAATATACACTGCTGGACATAACTACCATTGATTTTCGGTTGTACAACCATTATCATGTTGGAATTCAGGTTCTGGGCGATAAGTTAGCTGTATATTATCCTTCCAATGTGAACTGTTCTTATCATTTATTGTTTACCAATCTATATGACAATAGTGAGTCTTGGACAGATCATATAGTGACCATTCCCAATGATACGTGGTTCAGTACTCCATTGTGCCTGTTCGAGAATGTTGGAGAAGTCTTGTTCCAAGTGAGTGGAGGTCAATTAGGGGTTTACCGTTTGAAGGATGGTGCATTTAGGTATTTAAACGTCCTTGACCTGCCCGAAACTTTCCAAGCATTGACCTTTTCTGAGTCCCTTATTTCGCCGAATACATATAAGGGTACAAGGAATTGATATTGTAAGAGTATGGGAACATAGAAGAAGGTACGAGAAAGGATAAAATTCAACAGACTTTGTTTCGTCATGCTATTTTCCTCCCTTAATTTACTTTCTGTGTTGCTTTATTCTCTGAAATTTCTCGTTTTACTTTATTCTAGTACCTAGGTCTAATCCCGTTATGCGCCTTAATTTTTTTTCCAGTTTAGAGTGGAATTAGCCTCCTCGACTGTTCACTTTTTTTGTTTCTACTACGGAAAGTTTCCTTAGCTTGTGGTTTGAAATGCTTATTTTGTACATGTGGGTGTATTAAAACAGCTAGTAGAAAGAGGCTAGTTGCCGGAGTGGAGCAGATCCCGGATTAGGGTTAGGAATAGAGCGAGATATAAATACTTTATGTAAACCTTGTTGCAGTGATAATAAGACAACCTACCGCTCTCGCTCCCGTGGACGTACCTGGTTTTGGGGAATCATGTAAATTATGTGTCTTGATTCTTTACTGTTTTCATATTAGCATATCGTGTGTGTGTTTTGTCCAACATTGTGATAATATTTGATGATTTTAGTTTTATAGGAGGGTTCACCTTGGTTGTTGTGAGTGACAGTGTGAAGTACAGTACTAGGAATGATGCTCCAGAGATAAGAGCACTGCAGGCAACGATTATTTAGGAGACTCGGCTTGGCGAAGTTCAATTGGGCGCGGTGGTGAATTTTAAGATAA
Source organism: Rhododendron henanense subsp. lingbaoense (assembly GCA_020567845.1). Taxonomy (NCBI): domain Eukaryota; kingdom Viridiplantae; phylum Streptophyta; class Magnoliopsida; order Ericales; family Ericaceae; genus Rhododendron; species Rhododendron henanense. The sequence goes on from CM036313.1 coordinate 8,491,835, forward strand.
TGGATGGTCCAGCGTCGAGAGCACAATGCATCTCCATGATGTAGATGAGGCGTGGTGGACTTAGCACGGCGTAGACTTGCTAGTTAAGCCATGGAGGGCCGAGCCAAGCAGGGCTTAATTTTACAGTAGGTTGGCTTGCCCTCTGATCCTCTGAATGTGGATGGAGTACCTGATTAGGCTAGGCCCATGACCCCTAAAACTCATCAGTTGTGCATGCAATTATCTGAGGGGATCTTCTTGTTGAATCATTTAGCTTCGTTACTGTTTGGATTCATGCCGGGCGACATGTTTGTGCCAATTCAGTTAAACTGGAACCGAGTTTGGCTTGATGTCTATTGTGGTTTGGTTGATTAAATTTGCGTCGAGCAGATGTCTAATTTGTTTGGTTGATTTGCAGTGGTGTTTGGTTTAGTTTCGATTCAGATTACGAAGTACAGCAGGCCTACATATCGGAAGACGCGAACTTGACAAAATTGTTATTCTACAGCTTCTGGTGATATGTTTGTGTCAAATTTTAAGCATAAATTTCCTCATTGTCGTTCGCTTTGGTACGTAAGCATGCTTTTGTTTCGGGACTTATACGAGTTTATATAGGCTTCAAGTGAGTTTTCTGTCACTTCAACTTACGGACAGTGGGTGCGCGCGATCGATTTTCAGCAAATCTTGTCCTCAAAGATTAATAAGAAAGCAACAAACATTCGTAAGAAAGAATAAGCATGAGAAAATCTTGTTTATGGAGGTGTTGTAAACACAGCACTCAATCGTGACCGTCCGAACATGTTTTGGATGGTCGGGATGTTAATGAAACTTTTCCGGAGAAGAGTTAAATTTTTCTCCGGAATTAATTCTTCCCCAGAAAAGTTTCATTCAAATCCCGAACGTCCAGAACACTTTTGAACGGCTGTAATTGATTGGTACTGTAGACAGCCTCAGTAAATAAGACAGTCACGAATAAACATTCGTAAGGTAAACCACAAGTTTTTTCTTACTAACAGAGACACTCGATCGGCAGCGACAAATCGATTCTAAAAACTATTTTTGTCCAGATTGAGATAATTCCAAAATGGATTAGCTTATGTTCTACACATCAGTAATCTCTTCGAATCCATTATTATTAAACTTACTGTGAAGTACGTCGATTCGTAAATCAAATGTGTCTGGACAATCAGTTATGAAATTGATTGTTTCCAATTTTTTTTTAGATACTTGCAAAAACAAACGATCGAGGAGGATGAGAATCGAATACTTACGGATTTTTTTGAGGATTCGAATACTAATCTATGATTAAACAATCAAGCAGTCAATCAGATTGTAGACCGTTACTACGTTGAATTTTACCATCAAATATAGTAGTATAATTCCATCTGTGCTGTAGAATCTGATGTCACGACCTGGATTTTTAACATAGAAATAAATAACTTATTGAAGTAAAGAACCATGCTTGCCATCGTATTCCCAAAATAATGTCCCATCTGTTAAACCTTACAAATAAGTCCCAGTTTCAAAAGAGTAAACACTTTGGCACTCCGGCCCCAAATAGAATACATTAGTTAGTACGGACAAATCGTTAAGTTACAACCTCAGCTTTATCAAAAGAAAGTCTACTACAAAGATGACTATGTAACTAAATCAGAGTTAGCTTCCAAAAATCCTTTTCACTTCCAGGCACGCAAGTCATGCAAATCACTGTCCAGCATTTAATCCTGAAAAGAAAGAATAGGTTGAGCTATGTGAGCCCAGTAGGAAAATCTTTACTAGACTTATGTGCAAATAACATGCTCAGTGCAAAAGGAAACGAATGAGAAGACATGGTCTAATCAAGCATGACAATGATCAATGTATTCACTCTAACTATTCCGACAAGACTCGACAACATCAATCTCCACTATCTGTATTTCCACCACTTGCGCTACAGTACTACATCCCGTGAGTCACCGTGTTACCACCCCTTGCGTTACGGCGAACCCTAACACCTCAGACCATCGTAGTACCACCCCTTGCGTTACGAGGTCCACTAGAGTCCCCGTATTTCCACCCCTTGCGTTACGAGACTCCATATACCGAACCAGACTCAACAACTTCCTATTTAACCAACACGTAAACTAAAACTCTCCCATGTTCACACTCATGCGTGCAACATCTCACATCATGTCAACAATGCCACTGATATACCACAAATACTTGCAAACAAACTATCGAATGATAAATCTCATTTTAACAAGGTCTACTCGAATAAACTTAGAGAAAATCCTACTAACGAGAGGTCAATTGAATAAGGATTCACCAATCAATCATTGGAAGTCAATTGAATAGATTGTGATAGTGTATGAGGTGTTACAAGGGTGTTAGATGTGTCCGGGGTTCAAAGCAATCGAAGTAGAAGCAACGAAGGCAAAACTGCCCATAAGGAACTGGTATCGATACGGCCAAAATGGCTGTATCGATACAGGATGCTTATCAGCAAAGTCCATTCTGTGTTAATCGGGTATCGATACGGCAAGAATCCCGTATCGATACGGAGAGGTTTCGAGCAGATTTTTCTGCAGATATCAGAATTTCAACTACAACACCAATACCAACAATTACTAGCACGATTTCACACCATAACAAGCTACCAACACATAAAAGTAGCAAAGAAATCCCTACCTCGGTCCAAGGAACGGAACCCAACACCTCGAACGAGCTCGAGCTCCCAACTTTCAAAATTTGCCGCGATCTCCTTCCCGAACCTCACCCAAAGCGATACGAGCCCGGGGTTGCGTAGAGGAGGTGAAATGAGGGTGGGTTCTTGAGAGCTTGGAGGTGTTTTGGTGAGTTTTTGGGTGGGAGGAGAGGAGAGAGAGAGAACCGGCGGAGGGAGAGAGAGGAGCCGAGAGTTGGGTTTTGGGGGAAAATGATCCCATACTCACACACCACTCCTATTTATACTCTTAAATCAACAAATCACACATTAACCCCTCAATCTTCTATTCTCTCATCTAAGTCCCCAATTCAAATATTCACAAATAAATCCGTATTTTCTCAATTAAACTTTTAATCGATATTTCAAACATTAAAATTATTCGGGTCTCTACAATCTACCCTCCTTAAAGAAATTTCGTCCCGAAATTTACAACGCGAGTCAACTAAAATTTATGCATCAATTAATCACGCTCATGTAACAACACATATTTCCACTAACAAGTTAACAATCATAAGGTTAAAAAGTACGAGACTCACATCGATTAACTCGGAAATAAATGTGGATACTTCTCCCTCACTTCGTCTTCCCTTTCCCACGTCGACTCTTCCCTTCCGAGATGACTCCATAAGACTCGCACTAACGGAATGGTTTTACCCCTCAAAACTTGCTCGCGTGAATCTAGAATGCGTATCGGCTCTTCCTCATACGATGCATCGGCTTCTAACTCAAGTTCGGACCATTCTAGAACGTGTGACGGATCTGGCTCATACTTCCGCAACATCGATACATGAAATACATCGTGGACACCCGACAACCTCAGCGGTAACGCCAATCGATACGCAACTTCTCCGATCCTCTCGATAATATCAAATGGTCCGATGAAACGTGGCGATAATTTGCCCCTTTGCCCAAAGCGAGATAGTCCCCGACGCGGTGATACCTTAAGGAACACATGATCCCCCACTGCAAACGATAGAGGTCGACGACGGCGGTTTGCATAACTCTTTTGTCTACTTTGAGCGGTTATTAATCGTTGGCGAATAGTCTTGACTTGTTCGGTGGTTCTCTTTTGTGCTTCAAGAAGACGTAATCGGATCGCTCTCATGCTCTCGGAGGTTTCTTGAACTAATTCTGGCCCAACCAAAGTAGCCTCGCCCAACTCGGTCCAACAAACGGGTGATCGACACGGTCTCCCATACAAAGCTTCATACGGTGCCATCTCGATACTAGATTGGTAACTATTGTTGTACGCGAATTCGACTAACGGTAAATGATCCTCCCAACTACCCCGAAAGTCCATAACACAAGTCCGAAGCATATCTTCCAGAATTTGAATCGTTCTCTCGGATTGCCCATCCGTTTGAGGATGATACGCGGTGCTAAACAAGAGATTTGTACCAAGAGCGGCCTGTAGACTCTGCCAAAAACGCGCGGTAAATCGTGGATCTCGATCCGACACAATAGAAACGGGAATTCCATGAAGGCGAACAATCTCACGAATATACAAACGACTAAGTGTCTCAATCGAATCCGTAACTTGAATCGGTAAGAAATGTGCGGACTTGGTCAATCGATCGACTATCACCCAAATGGCATCGTGCCCCCTCGGCGATCTCGGTAATCCGGTAACGAAATCCATTGTCACGTTTTCCCACTTCCACTCGGCCACAGGTAATGGTTGCAACTCTCCTGCGGGTCGTTGGTGCTCGGCTTTGACTTGTTGACATGTAAGACATTTGGATACGAAGATAACGACGTCTCTCTTCATTCCTGGCCACCAAAACTGTCTACGCAAATCGTGGTACATTTTCGTTCCCCCCGGATGCACGGCTAACGGTGAGTGATGGAATTCTCTCAAAATTTCCTCCCGACACGAAACGGGTACGAACAACTTTCCCTTGTATCGCAATCCTTGATCGGCGTGTATCATCCACCCCTCTCGAGTATTGCCACCAAGAAACTTGGTACGGAACCCTTCCGCTTCCTCATCAGGTTGTTGGGCCTCAATAACTCGGGTCGATAAGGTCGATTGGACGGTTAAGTTACACAATGTAACTCCTTCTCGAACTTCCTCAAAATGCAACGCATACGAGCCTAAGTCATTCATCGTTTTCCACTCACGGATGGCCAAACTCGCAAGTTGGGTCGATTTCCTACTTAACGCGTCTGCTACCACATTCGCCTTCCCCGGATGATATTGTAACTCAAAGTCGTAGTCCTCTAAATGTTCCATCCATCTACGTTGTCGCAAATTGAGTTCCTTTTGAGAGAACAAGTATTTTAAACTCTTATGATCGGAAAAGACTTCGAACTTCTCACCGTAAAGATAATGGCGCCAACTCTTCAAAGCAAAGACGACGGCCGCGAGTTCTAGGTCATGGGTAGGGTAGTTTCGCTCATGAGTCTTCAACTGTCGCGAGCCATATGCTACAACACATCCCAATTGCATCAATACGCACCCCAAACCCTCCTTCGAAGCATCACAATATACGGAATAACCAATTCCTCGTTCGGGTACAACCAAAACCGGCGCGGTAGTCAATCTCTTCTTCAATTCTTGAAAGGCCATCTCACATGCGTCACTCCACACGAAACGAGTCCCCTTACGGGTCAATTTGGTCAACGGAGCTGCTAGGCGAGAGAAATCTAGTACAAACCAGCGATAGTACCCGGCCAACCCCAAAAAGCTACGAATCTCAAATACATTCTTCGGTCGCTGCCAATTCATCACGGACTCTATCTTTCCCGGATCAACGGATACCCCATCTTTCGACACAACGTGACCCAAGAACTTAACTTCGGACAACCAAAACTCACATTTACTAAGCTTGGCATACAAACGGTTTTCTCTCAGAAGTTCAAGAACGATAGAAAGGTGAGATTGATGTTCCTCCTCTGAAGGCGAATAGATAAGGATATCGTCCACGAAGACTACTACAAAACGATCGAGATAAGCACGAAAGATACGGTTCATCAAATCCATGAAGGTTGCCGGTGCATTCGTCAATCCAAAGGGCATAACAATAAACTCATAATGGCCATAACGAGTACGAAAAGCAGTTTTAGGAATATCTTCTCTCCGGACTCTCAACTGGTGATAACCGGACCTCAAGTCAATCTTAGAGAAACAAGTGGCACCTCGAAGTTGGTCGAATAGATCGTCGATTCTAGGCATTGGGTACTTATTCTTTATGGTTACGCGGTTCAACTTACGGTAATCAATACAAAGACGAAGCGTCCCATCCTTCTTTTGAGCAAACAAGGCTGGTGCTCCCCACGGCGAAGTACTCGGACGGATAAACCCCAAGTTCTCCAATTCTTGCAATTGAATCTTCAACTCTCTCAACTCGGCGGGCGCGAAACGGTAAGGAGGTACAGAAATAGGTGCGGTACCGGGAAGTAAGTCAATGGAAAATTCAACTTCTCGCTCGGGTGGTAAACCAGGTAACTCAGTCGGAAACACATCCGGAAAATCACAAACAACTAGGGGCAACTCCCCGCGCGCGGACACGTCCTCATCTAAGGTTAAGCTCGCTAGCAAGGCGTACATCGATTCCGGTTCCCGAGACCCACACAAATACGGTTCCATCGGTTCCCGACGCTCCCCGAAGAACTCAAAACAAGCACCCCCAGGCGGACAAATACGGACTCGACGCTTAAAACAATCTATGGTGGCGTGAAACGTAGACAACCAATCCATTCCCAAAATAAGATCGAACCCCGTCATGTTCAGCACGATGAAATCAAAAATAAAACGACGATCCCGTATAATAAGTTCACAATCCCGGCAAATACGATCTAACGGCGATCTACCCCCTATAGGTGTGTCAACAAACAACGGAGGGCTGATGCTCTCAATTTCCAACTCCAAAGCATGAGCAAAAGATGCGGCAATAAATGAATGCGATGCTCCCGAATCGAATAATACTCTAGCAAAGGAGTTAAACAAAAGAAATGTACCCCTCACTACCGAAGTCTCTGGAGCCTGAGAAGTAGCAGGAGGTGGAATGGCGGAAGTGATGGCAAAAGCTCTTCCCTGAGTAGTCTGACCCTGCACGTGTCCACCCCGATGACCGGAGCCCTGAGTAGGTGTAGACGAACTAGCTCCTCTTTCAGCCTGAGATCCCTGAGCCGAAGCGGTCTGACGGAAATGAGATTGCTGCTGTCTCTGAGTGCCCCGAAATGACTGTCGACTAGAACCCTGTCCACCCCTCGATTGTTGCACTGATCCTGACTCACTGCGAGCCCCATCCCCGCGCGGACAATTCCTAGCGAAGTGACCGGACTTCCCGCAAGTGAAACAAGTCCCCAAGAGCCGCGGACACTGAGCACGGATGTGCCCCACTTGACCACATTCGTGGCAAGAGATCGAAGACCTATTGGAAACTCCTCTCGTTCCAAATGAAGAAGAAGGCGGGGGTCTAAAGTTTAACGGACCTTGAGAGACAGACATTTGATCCCGTTGTCTCTTCCTCCCTTGAGTACCAAAACTTCCCGACGACGAACTCACACCTCCCATTGATTGTCTCGGTTCCCAAGTCTTAGGATTCTTTGGCGCCTCTCTCGGTGTCTCAATACTCCTAGCACACTCCACAACTTCGGAGAACTTTCCTTTTCGTTGCGCCACAACATACTTCTTCACGGCGTCACTCAAACCCCTCTCAAATCTCCTACACTTTCTCTCCTCGATTGCCACCATCTCCGGCGCAAAATGGGACAAAGATTGAAACTTTACCGCATATTCCGAAACAGTCATGTCCCCTTGCTCAAGCTTCTCGAATTCATTCCTCAATTGATCTCGACTCGTTTCCGGAAAATATTGCTCCTCAAAGAGCATCTCAAACTCCGCCCAAGTCAAGTTCTCAACGTCTGGCTCATCTACTTGAGCCGCGGTCCTCGCCGCTCTCCTTGCGTCTTTCCTCGATTCCAAAACCGACTCCCACCACTCGCCGGCTTCCCCAACCAGTTGAACGGCCACAATTCCCACTCTAATATTGTCCTCGATGATGTTAAGAGCTCTAAAGATCTTCCGGATTTGGGTTAACCAATGGTCGGCTACCAAAGGGTCACTAATGGTTCCATCAAAGGTTGGAGGATTCCTACGGCTAAACTCCCGCATTGCTATCATAGCTCTATCCTCAGCATTCTCCCTCGGAGCTTGGTTCAATAGGTTTGCAGCTGTGAGTGCCGCAACAAGATCCCTAGCAAACTGAGTTTGATTCGGAGGCACACCAGCACCTCGACCGGCCCCAGCCCCCGGATTCTCCCCATGCTGACTAACCTCGTCCTCGGGAGGTACCCCACGGCCACGACCACGGCCACCCCGGTTCCCAACCCCACCTCGTCGTACACGCGTTCTCGGAGGCATCTTACTACAATTATAAGAAAGAGAGAGTTTATCAACAACAACATCATTTAGTGAGGTCATAACCTCCAGCTATCCCAACACGGGTCAAAACAACGCTACACCACTCTGCAGTATTGAAAAGCTATGCCACGTAAGTCAAGCAATATCAATGCACACAAGCACATGCGAGTTATGAAATTTTTTTTTTTTGCGTGACATTTTAAACCCATGAGACCAGAAGTCTCCCCACGGTCTCTAGGTATTCTAAACCTAGACGCTCTGATACCAATTTGTCACGACCTGGATTTTTAACATAGAAATAAATAACTTATTGAAGTAAAGAACCATACTTGCCATCGTATTCCCAAAATAATGTCCCATCTGTTAAACCTTACAAATAAGTCCCAGTTTCAAAAGAGTAAACACTTTGGCACTCCGGCCCCAAATAGAATACATTAGTTAGTACGGACAAATCGTTAAGTTACAACCTCAGCTTTATCAAAAGAAAGTCTACTACAAAGATGACTATGTAACTAAATCAGAGTTAGCTTCCAAAAATCCTTTTCACTTCCAGGCACGCAAGTCATGCAAATCACTGTCCAGCATTTAATCCTGAAAAGAAAGAATAGGTTGAGCTATGCGAGCCCAGTAGGAAAATCTTTACTAGACTTATGTGCAAATAACATGCTCAGTGCAAAAGGAAACGAATGAGAAGACATGGTCTAATCAAGCATGACAATGATCAATGTATTCACTCTAACTATTCCGACAAGACTCGACAACATCAATCTCCACTATCTGTATTTCCACCACTTGTGCTACAGTACTACATCCCGTGAGTCACCGTGTTACCACCCCTTGCGTTACGGCGAACCCTAACACCTCAGACCATCGTAGTACCACCCCTTGCGTTACGAGGTCCACTAGAGTCCCCGTATTTCCACCCCTTGCGTTACGAGACTCCCTATACCGAACCAGACTCAACAACTTCCTATTTAACCAACACGTAAACTAAAACTCTCCCATGTTCACACTCATGCGTGCAACATCTCACATCATGTCAACAATGCCACTGATATACCACAAATACTTGCAAACAAACTATCGAATGATAAATCTCATTTTAACAAGGTCTACTCGAATAAACTTAGAGAAAATCCTACTAACGAGAGGTCAATTGAATAAGGATTCACCAATCAATCATTGGAAGTCAATTGAATAGATTGTGATAGTGTATGAGGTGTTACAAGGGTGTTAGATGTGTCCGGGGTTCAAAGCAATCGAAGTAGAAGCAACGAAGGCAAAACTGCCCATAAGGAACTGGTATCGATACGGCCAAAATGGCTGTATCGATACAGGATGCTTATCAGCAAAGTCCATTCTGTGTTAATCGGGTATCGATACGGCAAGAATCCCGTATCGATACGGAGAGGTTTCGAGCAGATTTTTCTGCAGATATCAGAATTTCAACTACAACACCAATACCAACAATTACTAGCACGATTTCACACCATAACAAGCTACCAACACATAAAAGTAGCAAAGAAATCCCTACCTCGGTCCAAGGAACGGAACCCAACACCTCGAACGAGCTCGAGCTCCCAACTTTCAAAATTTGCCGCGATCTCCTTCCCGAACCTCACCCAAAGCGATACGAGCCCGGGGTTGCGTAGAGGAGGTGAAATGAGGGTGGGTTCTTGAGAGCTTGGAGGTGTTTTGGTGAGTTTTTGGGTGGGAGGAGAGGAGAGAGAGAGAACCGGCGGAGGGAGAGAGAGGAGCCGAGAGTTGGGTTTTGGGGGAAAATGATCCCATACTCACACACCACTCCTATTTATACTCTTAAATCAACAAATCACACATTAACCCCTCAATCTTCTATTCTCTCATCTAAGTCCCCAATTCAAATATTCACAAATAAATCCGTATTTTCTCAATTAAACTTTTAATCGATATTTCAAACATTAAAATTATTCGGGTCTCTACAATCTACCCTCCTTAAAGAAATTTCGTCCCGAAATTTACAACGCGAGTCAACTAAAATTTATGCATCAATTAATCACGCTCATGTAACAACACATATTTCCACTAACAAGTTAACAATCATAAGGTTAAAAAGTACGAGACTCACATCGATTAACTCGGAAATAAATGTGGATACTTCTCCCTCACTTCGTCTTCCCTTTCCCACGTCGACTCTTCCCTTCCGAGATGACTCCATAAGACTCGCACTAACGGAATGGTTTTACCCCTCAAAACTTGCTCGCGTGAATCTAGAATGCGTATCGGCTCTTCCTCATACGATGCATCGGCTTCTAACTCAAGTTCGGACCATTCTAGAACGTGTGACGGATCTGGCTCATACTTCCGCAACATCGATACATGAAATACATCGTGGACACCCGACAACCTCAGCGGTAACGCCAATCGATACGCAACTTCTCCGATCCTCTCGATAATATCAAATGGTCCGATGAAACGTGGCGATAATTTGCCCCTTTGCCCAAAGCGAGATAGTCCCCGACGCGGTGATACCTTAAGGAACACATGATCCCCCACTGCAAACGATAGAGGTCGACGACGGCGGTTTGCATAACTCTTTTGTCTACTTTGAGCGGTTATTAATCGTTGGCGAATAGTCTTGACTTGTTCGGTGGTTCTCTTTTGTGCTTCAAGAAGACGTAATCGGATCGCTCTCATGCTCTCGGAGGTTTCTTGAACTAATTCTGGCCCAACCAAAGTAGCCTCGCCCAACTCGGTCCAACAAACGGGTGATCGACACGGTCTCCCATACAAAGCTTCATACGGTGCCATCTCGATACTAGATTGGTAACTATTGTTGTACGCGAATTCGACTAACGGTAAATGATCCTCCCAACTACCCCGAAAGTCCATAACACAAGTCCGAAGCATATCTTCCAGAATTTGAATCGTTCTCTCGGATTGCCCATCCGTTTGAGGATGATACGCGGTGCTAAACAAGAGATTTGTACCAAGAGCGGCCTGTAGACTCTGCCAAAAACGCGCGGTAAATCGTGGATCTCGATCCGACACAATAGAAACGGGAATTCCATGAAGGCGAACAATCTCACGAATATACAAACGACTAAGTGTCTCAATCGAATCCGTAACTTGAATCGGTAAGAAATGTGCGGACTTGGTCAATCGATCGACTATCACCCAAATGGCATCGTGCCCCCTCGGCGATCTCGGTAATCCGGTAACGAAATCCATTGTCACGTTTTCCCACTTCCACTCGGCCACAGGTAATGGTTGCAACTCTCCTGCGGGTCGTTGGTGCTCGGCTTTGACTTGTTGACATGTAAGACATTTGGATACGAAGATAACGACGTCTCTCTTCATTCCTGGCCACCAAAACTGTCTACGCAAATCGTGGTACATTTTCGTTCCCCCCGGATGCACGGCTAACGGTGAGTGATGGAATTCTCTCAAAATTTCCTCCCGACACGAAACGGGTACGAACAACTTTCCCTTGTATCGCAATCCTTGATCGGCGTGTATCATCCACCCCTCTCGAGTATTGCCACCAAGAAACTTGGTACGGAACCCTTCCGCTTCCTCATCAGGTTGTTGGGCCTCAATAACTCGGGTCGATAAGGTCGATTGGACGGTTAAGTTACACAATGTAACTCCTTCTCGAACTTCCTCAAAATGCAACGCATACGAGCCTAAGTCATTCATCGTTTTCCACTCACGGATGGCCAAACTCGCAAGTTGGGTCGATTTCCTACTTAACGCGTCTGCTACCACATTCGCCTTCCCCGGATGATATTGTAACTCAAAGTCGTAGTCCTCTAAATGTTCCATCCATCTACGTTGTCGCAAATTGAGTTCCTTTTGAGAGAACAAGTATTTTAAACTCTTATGATCGGAAAAGACTTCGAACTTCTCACCGTAAAGATAATGGCGCCAACTCTTCAAAGCAAAGACGACGGCCGCGAGTTCTAGGTCATGGGTAGGGTAGTTTCGCTCATGAGTCTTCAACTGTCGCGAGCCATATGCTACAACACATCCCAATTGCATCAATACGCACCCCAAACCCTCCTTCGAAGCATCACAATATACGGAATAACCAATTCCTCGTTCGGGTACAACCAAAACCGGCGCGGTAGTCAATCTCTTCTTCAATTCTTGAAAGGCCATCTCACATGCGTCACTCCACACGAAACGAGTCCCCTTACGGGTCAATTTGGTCAACGGAGCTGCTAGGCGAGAGAAATCTAGTACAAACCGGCGATAGTACCCGGCCAACCCCAAAAAGCTACGAATCTCAAATACATTCTTCGGTCGCTGCCAATTCATCACGGACTCTATCTTTCCCGGATCAACGGATACCCCATCTTTCGACACAACGTGACCCAAGAACTTAACTTCGGACAACCAAAACTCACATTTACTAAGCTTGGCATACAAACGGTTTTCTCTCAGAAGTTCAAGAACGATAGAAAGGTGAGATTGATGTTCCTCCTCTGAAGGCGAATAGATAAGGATATCGTCCACGAAGACTACTACAAAACGATCGAGATAAGCACGAAAGATACGGTTCATCAAATCCATGAAGGTTGCCGGTGCATTCGTCAATCCAAAGGGCATAACAATAAACTCATAATGGCCATAACGAGTACGAAAAGCAGTTTTAGGAATATCTTCTCTCCGGACTCTCAACTGGTGATAACCGGACCTCAAGTCAATCTTAGAGAAACAAGTGGCACCTCGAAGTTGGTCGAATAGATCGTCGATTCTAGGCATTGGGTACTTATTCTTTATGGTTACGCGGTTCAACTTACGGTAATCAATACAAAGACGAAGCGTCCCATCCTTCTTTTGAGCAAACAAGGCTGGTGCTCCCCACGGCGAAGTACTCGGACGGATAAACCCCAAGTTCTCCAATTCTTGCAATTGAATCTTCAACTCTCTCAACTCGGCGGGCGCGAAACGGTAAGGAGGTACAGAAATAGGTGCGGTACCGGGAAGTAAGTCAATGGAAAATTCAACTTCTCGCTCGGGTGGTAAACCAGGTAACTCAGTCGGAAACACATCCGGAAAATCACAAACAACTAGGGGCAACTCCCCGCGCGCGGACACGTCCTCATCTAAGGTTAAGCTCGCTAGCAAGGCGTACATCGATTCCGGTTCCCGAGACCCACACAAATACGGTTCCATCGGTTCCCGACGCTCCCCGAAGAACTCAAAACAAGCACCCCCAGGCGGACAAATACGGACTCGACGCTTAAAACAATCTATGGTGGCGTGAAACGTAGACAACCAATCCATTCCCAAAATAAGATCGAACCCCGTCATGTTCAGCACGATGAAATCAAAAATAAAACGACGATCCCGTATAATAAGTTCACAATCCCGGCAAATACGATCTAACGGCGATCTACCCCCTATAGGTGTGTCAACAAACAACGGAGGGCTGATGCTCTCAATTTCCAACTCCAAAGCATGAGCAAAAGATGCGGCAATAAATGAATGCGATGCTCCCGAATCGAATAATACTCTAGCAAAGGAGTTAAACAAAAGAAATGTACCCCTCACTACCGAAGTCTCTGGAGCCTGAGAAGTAGCAGGAGGTGGAATGGCGGAAGTGATGGCAAAAGCTCTTCCCTGAGTAGTCTGACCCTGCACGTGTCCACCCCGATGACCGGAGCCCTGAGTAGGTGTAGACGAACTAGCTCCTCTTTCAGCCTGAGATCCCTGAGCCGAAGCGGTCTGACGGAAATGAGATTGCTGCTGTCTCTGAGTGCCCCGAAATGACTGTCGACTAGAACCCTGTCCACCCCTCGATTGTTGCACTGATCCTGACTCACTGCGAGCCCCATCCCCGCGCGGACAATTCCTAGCGAAGTGACCGGACTTCCCGCAAGTGAAACAAGTCCCCAAGAGCCGCGGACACTGAGCACGGATGTGCCCCACTTGACCACATTCGTGGCAAGAGATCGAAGACCTATTGGAAACTCCTCTCGTTCCAAATGAAGAAGAAGGCGGGGGTCTAAAGTTTAACGGACCTTGAGAGACAGACATTTGATCCCGTTGTCTCTTCCTCCCTTGAGTACCAAAACTTCCCGACGACGAACTCACACCTCCCATTGATTGTCTCGGTTCCCAAGTCTTAGGATTCTTTGGCGCCTCTCTCGGTGTCTCAATACTCCTAGCACACTCCACAACTTCGGAGAACTTTCCTTTTCGTTGCGCCACAACATACTTCTTCACGGCGTCACTCAAACCCCTCTCAAATCTCCTACACTTTCTCTCCTCGATTGCCACCATCTCCGGCGCAAAATGGGACAAAGATTGAAACTTTACCGCATATTCCGAAACAGTCATGTCCCCTTGCTCAAGCTTCTCGAATTCATTCCTCAATTGATCTCGACTCGTTTCCGGAAAATATTGCTCCTCAAAGAGCATCTCAAACTCCGCCCAAGTCAAGTTCTCAACGTCTGGCTCATCTACTTGAGCCGCGGTCCTCGCCGCTCTCCTTGCGTCTTTCCTCGATTCCAAAACCGACTCCCACCACTCGCCGGCTTCCCCAACCAGTTGAACGGCCACAATTCCCACTCTAATATTGTCCTCGATGATGTTAAGAGCTCTAAAGATCTTCCGGATTTGGGTTAACCAATGGTCGGCTACCAAAGGGTCACTAATGGTTCCATCAAAGGTTGGAGGATTCCTACGGCTAAACTCCCGCATTGCTATCATAGCTCTATCCTCAGCATTCTCCCTCGGAGCTTGGTTCAATAGGTTTGCAGCTGTGAGTGCCGCAACAAGATCCCTAGCAAACTGAGTTTGATTCGGAGGCACACCAGCACCTCGACCGGCCCCAGCCCCCGGATTCTCCCCATGCTGACTAACCTCGTCCTCGGGAGGTACCCCACGGCCACGACCACGGCCACCCCGGTTCCCAACCCCACCTCGTCGTACACGCGTTCTCGGAGGCATCTTACTACAATTATAAGAAAGAGAGAGTTTATCAACAACAACATCATTTAGTGAGGTCATAACCTCCAGCTATCCCAACACGGGTCAAAACAACGCTACACCACTCTGCAGTATTGAAAAGCTATGCCACGTAAGTCAAGCAATATCAATGCACACAAGCACATGCGAGTTATGAAATTTTTTTTTTTTGCGTGACATTTTAAACCCATGAGACCAGAAGTCTCCCCACGGTCTCTAGGTATTCTAAACCTAGACGCTCTGATACCAATTTGTCACGACCTGGATTTTTAACATAGAAATAAATAACTTATTGAAGTAAAGAACCATACTTGCCATCGTATTCCCAAAATAATGTCCCATCTGTTAAACCTTACAAATAAGTCCCAGTTTCAAAAGAGTAAACACTTTGGCACTCCGGCCCCAAATAGAATACATTAGTTAGTACGGACAAATCGTTAAGTTACAACCTCAGCTTTATCAAAAGAAAGTCTACTACAAAGATGACTATGTAACTAAATCAGAGTTAGCTTCCAAAAATCCTTTTCACTTCCAGGCACGCAAGTCATGCAAATCACTGTCCAGCATTTAATCCTGAAAAGAAAGAATAGGTTGAGCTATGCGAGCCCAGTAGGAAAATCTTTACTAGACTTATGTGCAAATAACATGCTCAGTGCAAAAGGAAACGAATGAGAAGACATGGTCTAATCAAGCATGACAATGATCAATGTATTCACTCTAACTATTCCGACAAGACTCGACAACATCAATCTCCACTATCTGTATTTCCACCACTTGTGCTACAGTACTACATCCCGTGAGTCACCGTGTTACCACCCCTTGCGTTACGGCGAACCCTAACACCTCAGACCATCGTAGTACCACCCCTTGCGTTACGAGGTCCACTAGAGTCCCCGTATTTCCACCCCTTGCGTTACGAGACTCCCTATACCGAACCAGACTCAACAACTTCCTATTTAACCAACACGTAAACTAAAACTCTCCCATGTTCACACTCATGCGTGCAACATCTCACATCATGTCAACAATGCCACTGATATACCACAAATACTTGCAAACAAACTATCGAATGATAAATCTCATTTTAACAAGGTCTACTCGAATAAACTTAGAGAAAATCCTACTAACGAGAGGTCAATTGAATAAGGATTCACCAATCAATCATTGGAAGTCAATTGAATAGATTGTGATAGTGTATGAGGTGTTACAAGGGTGTTAGATGTGTCCGGGGTTCAAAGCAATCGAAGTAGAAGCAACGAAGGCAAAACTGCCCATAAGGAACTGGTATCGATACGGCCAAAATGGCTGTATCGATACAGGATGCTTATCAGCAAAGTCCATTCTGTGTTAATCGGGTATCGATACGGCAAGAATCCCGTATCGATACGGAGAGGTTTCGAGCAGATTTTTCTGCAGATATCAGAATTTCAACTACAACACCAATACCAACAATTACTAGCACGATTTCACACCATAACAAGCTACCAACACATAAAAGTAGCAAAGAAATCCCTACCTCGGTCCAAGGAACGGAACCCAACACCTCGAACGAGCTCGAGCTCCCAACTTTCAAAATTTGCCGCGATCTCCTTCCCGAACCTCACCCAAAGCGATACGAGCCCGGGGTTGCGTAGAGGAGGTGAAATGAGGGTGGGTTCTTGAGAGCTTGGAGGTGTTTTGGTGAGTTTTTGGGTGGGAGGAGAGGAGAGAGAGAGAACCGGCGGAGGGAGAGAGAGGAGCCGAGAGTTGGGTTTTGGGGGAAAATGATCCCATACTCACACACCACTCCTATTTATACTCTTAAATCAACAAATCACACATTAACCCCTCAATCTTCTATTCTCTCATCTAAGTCCCCAATTCAAATATTCACAAATAAATCCGTATTTTCTCAATTAAACTTTTAATCGATATTTCAAACATTAAAATTATTCGGGTCTCTACAATCTACCCTCCTTAAAGAAATTTCGTCCCGAAATTTACAACGCGAGTCAACTAAAATTTATGCATCAATTAATCACGCTCATGTAACAACACATATTTCCACTAACAAGTTAACAATCATAAGGTTAAAAAGTACGAGACTCACATCGATTAACTCGGAAATAAATGTGGATACTTCTCCCTCACTTCGTCTTCCCTTTCCCACGTCGACTCTTCCCTTCCGAGATGACTCCATAAGACTCGCACTAACGGAATGGTTTTACCCCTCAAAACTTGCTCGCGTGAATCTAGAATGCGTATCGGCTCTTCCTCATACGATGCATCGGCTTCTAACTCAAGTTCGGACCATTCTAGAACGTGTGACGGATCTGGCTCATACTTCCGCAACATCGATACATGAAATACATCGTGGACACCCGACAACCTCAGCGGTAACGCCAATCGATACGCAACTTCTCCGATCCTCTCGATAATATCAAATGGTCCGATGAAACGTGGCGATAATTTGCCCCTTTGCCCAAAGCGAGATAGTCCCCGACGCGGTGATACCTTAAGGAACACATGATCCCCCACTGCAAACGATAGAGGTCGACGACGGCGGTTTGCATAACTCTTTTGTCTACTTTGAGCGGTTATTAATCGTTGGCGAATAGTCTTGACTTGTTCGGTGGTTCTCTTTTGTGCTTCAAGAAGACGTAATCGGATCGCTCTCATGCTCTCGGAGGTTTCTTGAACTAATTCTGGCCCAACCAAAGTAGCCTCGCCCAACTCGGTCCAACAAACGGGTGATCGACACGGTCTCCCATACAAAGCTTCATACGGTGCCATCTCGATACTAGATTGGTAACTATTGTTGTACGCGAATTCGACTAACGGTAAATGATCCTCCCAACTACCCCGAAAGTCCATAACACAAGTCCGAAGCATATCTTCCAGAATTTGAATCGTTCTCTCGGATTGCCCATCCGTTTGAGGATGATACGCGGTGCTAAACAAGAGATTTGTACCAAGAGCGGCCTGTAGACTCTGCCAAAAACGCGCGGTAAATCGTGGATCTCGATCCGACACAATAGAAACGGGAATTCCATGAAGGCGAACAATCTCACGAATATACAAACGACTAAGTGTCTCAATCGAATCCGTAACTTGAATCGGTAAGAAATGTGCGGACTTGGTCAATCGATCGACTATCACCCAAATGGCATCGTGCCCCCTCGGCGATCTCGGTAATCCGGTAACGAAATCCATTGTCACGTTTTCCCACTTCCACTCGGCCACAGGTAATGGTTGCAACTCTCCTGCGGGTCGTTGGTGCTCGGCTTTGACTTGTTGACATGTAAGACATTTGGATACGAAGATAACGACGTCTCTCTTCATTCCTGGCCACCAAAACTGTCTACGCAAATCGTGGTACATTTTCGTTCCCCCCGGATGCACGGCTAACGGTGAGTGATGGAATTCTCTCAAAATTTCCTCCCGACACGAAACGGGTACGAACAACTTTCCCTTGTATCGCAATCCTTGATCGGCGTGTATCATCCACCCCTCTCGAGTATTGCCACCAAGAAACTTGGTACGGAACCCTTCCGCTTCCTCATCAGGTTGTTGGGCCTCAATAACTCGGGTCGATAAGGTCGATTGGACGGTTAAGTTACACAATGTAACTCCTTCTCGAACTTCCTCAAAATGCAACGCATACGAGCCTAAGTCATTCATCGTTTTCCACTCACGGATGGCCAAACTCGCAAGTTGGGTCGATTTCCTACTTAACGCGTCTGCTACCACATTCGCCTTCCCCGGATGATATTGTAACTCAAAGTCGTAGTCCTCTAAATGTTCCATCCATCTACGTTGTCGCAAATTGAGTTCCTTTTGAGAGAACAAGTATTTTAAACTCTTATGATCGGAAAAGACTTCGAACTTCTCACCGTAAAGATAATGGCGCCAACTCTTCAAAGCAAAGACGACGGCCGCGAGTTCTAGGTCATGGGTAGGGTAGTTTCGCTCATGAGTCTTCAACTGTCGCGAGCCATATGCTACAACACATCCCAATTGCATCAATACGCACCCCAAACCCTCCTTCGAAGCATCACAATATACGGAATAACCAATTCCTCGTTCGGGTACAACCAAAACCGGCGCGGTAGTCAATCTCTTCTTCAATTCTTGAAAGGCCATCTCACATGCGTCACTCCACACGAAACGAGTCCCCTTACGGGTCAATTTGGTCAACGGAGCTGCTAGGCGAGAGAAATCTAGTACAAACCGGCGATAGTACCCGGCCAACCCCAAAAAGCTACGAATCTCAAATACATTCTTCGGTCGCTGCCAATTCATCACGGACTCTATCTTTCCCGGATCAACGGATACCCCATCTTTCGACACAACGTGACCCAAGAACTTAACTTCGGACAACCAAAACTCACATTTACTAAGCTTGGCATACAAACGGTTTTCTCTCAGAAGTTCAAGAACGATAGAAAGGTGAGATTGATGTTCCTCCTCTGAAGGCGAATAGATAAGGATATCGTCCACGAAGACTACTACAAAACGATCGAGATAAGCACGAAAGATACGGTTCATCAAATCCATGAAGGTTGCCGGTGCATTCGTCAATCCAAAGGGCATAACAATAAACTCATAATGGCCATAACGAGTACGAAAAGCAGTTTTAGGAATATCTTCTCTCCGGACTCTCAACTGGTGATAACCGGACCTCAAGTCAATCTTAGAGAAACAAGTGGCACCTCGAAGTTGGTCGAATAGATCGTCGATTCTAGGCATTGGGTACTTATTCTTTATGGTTACGCGGTTCAACTTACGGTAATCAATACAAAGACGAAGCGTCCCATCCTTCTTTTGAGCAAACAAGGCTGGTGCTCCCCACGGCGAAGTACTCGGACGGATAAACCCCAAGTTCTCCAATTCTTGCAATTGAATCTTCAACTCTCTCAACTCGGCGGGCGCGAAACGGTAAGGAGGTACAGAAATAGGTGCGGTACCGGGAAGTAAGTCAATGGAAAATTCAACTTCTCGCTCGGGTGGTAAACCAGGTAACTCAGTCGGAAACACATCCGGAAAATCACAAACAACTAGGGGCAACTCCCCGCGCGCGGACACGTCCTCATCTAAGGTTAAGCTCGCTAGCAAGGCGTACATCGATTCCGGTTCCCGAGACCCACACAAATACGGTTCCATCGGTTCCCGACGCTCCCCGAAGAACTCAAAACAAGCACCCCCAGGCGGACAAATACGGACTCGACGCTTAAAACAATCTATGGTGGCGTGAAACGTAGACAACCAATCCATTCCCAAAATAAGATCGAACCCCGTCATGTTCAGCACGATGAAATCAAAAATAAAACGACGATCCCGTATAATAAGTTCACAATCCCGGCAAATACGATCTAACGGCGATCTACCCCCTATAGGTGTGTCAACAAACAACGGAGGGCTGATGCTCTCAATTTCCAACTCCAAAGCATGAGCAAAAGATGCGGCAATAAATGAATGCGATGCTCCCGAATCGAATAATACTCTAGCAAAGGAGTTAAACAAAAGAAATGTACCCCTCACTACCGAAGTCTCTGGAGCCTGAGAAGTAGCAGGAGGTGGAATGGCGGAAGTGATGGCAAAAGCTCTTCCCTGAGTAGTCTGACCCTGCACGTGTCCACCCCGATGACCGGAGCCCTGAGTAGGTGTAGACGAACTAGCTCCTCTTTCAGCCTGAGATCCCTGAGCCGAAGCGGTCTGACGGAAATGAGATTGCTGCTGTCTCTGAGTGCCCCGAAATGACTGTCGACTAGAACCCTGTCCACCCCTCGATTGTTGCACTGATCCTGACTCACTGCGAGCCCCATCCCCGCGCGGACAATTCCTAGCGAAGTGACCGGACTTCCCGCAAGTGAAACAAGTCCCCAAGAGCCGCGGACACTGAGCACGGATGTGCCCCACTTGACCACATTCGTGGCAAGAGATCGAAGACCTATTGGAAACTCCTCTCGTTCCAAATGAAGAAGAAGGCGGGGGTCTAAAGTTTAACGGACCTTGAGAGACAGACATTTGATCCCGTTGTCTCTTCCTCCCTTGAGTACCAAAACTTCCCGACGACGAACTCACACCTCCCATTGATTGTCTCGGTTCCCAAGTCTTAGGATTCTTTGGCGCCTCTCTCGGTGTCTCAATACTCCTAGCACACTCCACAACTTCGGAGAACTTTCCTTTTCGTTGCGCCACAACATACTTCTTCACGGCGTCACTCAAACCCCTCTCAAATCTCCTACACTTTCTCTCCTCGATTGCCACCATCTCCGGCGCAAAACGGGACAAAGATTGAAACTTTACCGCATATTCCGAAACAGTCATGTCCCCTTGCTCAAGCTTCTCGAATTCATTCCTCAATTGATCTCGACTCGTTTCCGGAAAATATTGCTCCTCAAAGAGCATCTCAAACTCCGCCCAAGTCAAGTTCTCAACGTCTGGCTCATCTACTTGAGCCGCGGTCCTCGCCGCTCTCCTTGCGTCTTTCCTCGATTCCAAAACCGACTCCCACCACTCGCCGGCTTCCCCAACCAGTTGAACGGCCACAATTCCCACTCTAATATTGTCCTCGATGATGTTAAGAGCTCTAAAGATCTTCCGGATTTGGGTTAACCAATGGTCGGCTACCAAAGGGTCACTAATGGTTCCATCAAAGGTTGGAGGATTCCTACGGCTAAACTCCCGCATTGCTATCATAGCTCTATCCTCAGCATTCTCCCTCGGAGCTTGGTTCAATAGGTTTGCAGCTGTGAGTGCCGCAACAAGATCCCTAGCAAACTGAGTTTGATTCGGAGGCACACCTGCACCTCGACCGGCCCCAGCCCCCGGATTCTCCCCATGCTGACTAACCTCGTCCTCGGGAGGTACCCCACGGCCACGACCACGGCCACCCCGGTTTCCAACCCCACCTCGTCGTACACGCGTTCTCGGAGGCATCTTACTACAATTATAAGAAAGAGAGAGTTTATCAACAACAACATCATTTAGTGAGGTCATAACCTCCAGCTATCCCAACACGGGTCAAAACAACGCTACACCACTCTGCAGTATTGAAAAGCTATGCCACGTAAGTCAAGCAATATCAATGCACACAAGCACATGCGAGTTATGAAATTTTTTTTTTTTGCGTGACATTTTAAACCCATGAGACCAGAAGTCTCCCCACGGTCTCTAGGTATTCTAAACCTAGACGCTCTGATACCAATTTGTCACGACCTGGATTTTTAACATAGAAATAAATAACTTATTGAAGTAAAGAACCATACTTGCCATCGTATTCCCAAAATAATGTCCCATCTGTTAAACCTTACAAATAAGTCCCAGTTTCAAAAGAGTAAACACTTTGGCACTCCGGCCCCAAATAGAATACATTAGTTAGTACGGACAAATCGTTAAGTTACAACCTCAGCTTTATCAAAAGAAAGTCTACTACAAAGATGACTATGTAACTAAATCAGAGTTAGCTTCCAAAAATCCTTTTCACTTCCAGGCACGCAAGTCATGCAAATCACTGTCCAGCATTTAATCCTGAAAAGAAAGAATAGGTTGAGCTATGCGAGCCCAGTAGGAAAATCTTTACTAGACTTATGTGCAAATAACATGCTCAGTGCAAAAGGAAACGAATGAGAAGACATGGTCTAATCAAGCATGACAATGATCAATGTATTCACTCTAACTATTCCGACAAGACTCGACAACATCAATCTCCACTATCTGTATTTCCACCACTTGCGCTACAGTACTACATCCCGTGAGTCACCGTGTTACCACCCCTTGCGTTACGGCGAACCCTAACACCTCAGACCATCGTAGTACCACCCCTTGCGTTACGAGGTCCACTAGAGTCCCCGTATTTCCACCCCTTGCGTTACGAGACTCCCTATACCGAACCAGACTCAACAACTTCCTATTTAACCAACACGTAAACTAAAACTCTCCCATGTTCACACTCATGCGTGCAACATCTCACATCATGTCAACAATGCCACTGATATACCACAAATACTTGCAAACAAACTATCGAATGATAAATCTCATTTTAACAAGGTCTACTCGAATAAACTTAGAGAAAATCCTACTAACGAGAGGTCAATTGAATAAGGATTCACCAATCAATCATTGGAAGTCAATTGAATAGATTGTGATAGTGTATGAGGTGTTACAAGGGTGTTAGATGTGTCCGGGGTTCAAAGCAATCGAAGTAGAAGCAACGAAGGCAAAACTGCCCATAAGGAACTGGTATCGATACGGCCAAAATGGCTGTATCGATACAGGATGCTTATCAGCAAAGTCCATTCTGTGTTAATCGGGTATCGATACGGCAAGAATCCCGTATCGATACGGAGAGGTTTCGAGCAGATTTTTCTGCAGATATCAGAATTTCAACTACAACACCAATACCAACAATTACTAGCACGATTTCACACCATAACAAGCTACCAACACATAAAAGTAGCAAAGAAATCCCTACCTCGGTCCAAGGAACGGAACCCAACACCTCGAACGAGCTCGAGCTCCCAACTTTCAAAATTTGCCGCGATCTCCTTCCCGAACCTCACCCAAAGCGATACGAGCCCGGGGTTGCGTAGAGGAGGTGAAATGAGGGTGGGTTCTTGAGAGCTTGGAGGTGTTTTGGTGAGTTTTTGGGTGGGAGGAGAGGAGAGAGAGAGAACCGGCGGAGGGAGAGAGAGGAGCCGAGAGTTGGGTTTTGGGGGAAAATGATCCCATACTCACACACCACTCCTATTTATACTCTTAAATCAACAAATCACACATTAACCCCTCAATCTTCTATTCTCTCATCTAAGTCCCCAATTCAAATATTCACAAATAAATCCGTATTTTCTCAATTAAACTTTTAATCGATATTTCAAACATTAAAATTATTCGGGTCTCTACATGTGACAACTTTTGATTATCCAATTTTGATTAGTCTATTGTGGATGCTCTAATGTCATTACATCTAACAAGCATTGTGCAATGTCTCTCTTTTTCATTTGTCTTGTCTTGTACTCCCTCCGTCCCTTTTTAAGTGTCCAGTACGGTTTTGCGAGTCATTTTTAATTGTCTATATCTCTCAATGTATATTTTTTTAACACGAAAAAATAAATGTATATTGTAAAAAATATGCAATATGGATCTTGCTTAATAGATCTCAACTATTTCTAATTTTCTATAATACAATGATTTTAAAAACATAAAACATAGTATACGTCCAAAGATATAAAAAATTGAAAATGCCATGCAGAACTGTAGTAGACACTTAAAAAGAAACAGAGGGAGTAATATTTTTTTTAATCAATAGAATAGATCATCATATATAAAGTACAAAGTAAATACCCGGAACACTAAAAACACCAATTAGAAAAAAAAAAATACACTTTATTTTTTAATTCATTTACGTAGTAAAAACTTTTGTTGTAATTAATATACTAAGCAAATATAATTTCCAAAAATAAAATTGAGTTCTCTCCTTAATTCTCTCTCCTATGTGGCATTCTCAAAATAAAACTCTCTTTTTTCTACACTTTTCAAAATATGAAAACTAAAATATACAGTAGGAAGTTAGAAAAAAGCTTTTAAACTTCGTTTCATAATCAAACATTCTCTCATTAAAACCTGCACATTTAATATTAAACCATAATTAATCAAGGATAAATAACATAACAAGACTTTACTCTTTGCTATAAATAACATTAAACATGATAGAATTTTTTTCGTTCTTGTGCATAGCATGGGCATGACGCTTGTTGTGGGAGAATCTGTAAAAATAATTACCAAAAGTAAGAGAGCTTGATCAGTGTCATTTCAAAAACCTTCCTGCTAATTTTTTGATAAAATCCCTCGATCCAAAGGCTGTCTAGAAGATATTCAACCAAGAGTCGTTTTCCTGCATATATATAGCCGGCTATGAGAGATTTTTCAGCGCCGACCGGGTATATCCTACGTGGTATCCGCTCGGCGCATCCGGACCGTCCAATAGACTTTTGCATGGCTTGGATTGAAACCTTCTCTCTCCTCTCACCCCAACACTTTCTCTCCCATTTTTTTCTCTCCAAATCTTAGCCGTTCAAACACGGAATAGACGGCTCGGATGTGCGAGCGGACACCACGTGGTACCCGCTCGGCACTGAATTTTTTTTTCAGCCGGTAACTGTCTCCGTTTATAGTATCCAAGAGAAGGAAGGTTGAACCTCTGTACCACACGGTGTTTTAGGGGAGAGAGAGAGAGAGAGAGAGAGAGAGAGAGAGAGAGAGAGAGAGAGAGAGAGAGAGAGAGAGAGAGGGATGGTAAGAAAGAAGGAGAAGAAGAGAGAAGGGACCTCGTGTGGTTCGGAATTGATGGAGAAGGAAGCAATCCCAGCAGAAATGATAGTGGGGGAGATCTTGTGGAGGCTCCCAGTGAAGCCTCTTGCACGTTTCAGGTCAGTCTGCAAGGCCTGGAATTCTATAATATCTTCCGATCCCAAGTTCGCTATTCTTCAGCTCAAGAATTCATCAACTGTTAGAACTTGTGTAGATCGCCAAAGAGTCATGCTTTGGGATGGCTTGGATTGCTCCTCTTCTTTCTTCCTAGAAAAGAAAAACAGTATATTTTCAATCCAAAAGATCAACACCAGCCCAATCAAAGTTAACAAGGCTTCTCCTTATTATTATTCAATTGTTGCCTCATGTGATGGCTTGGTCTGCGTACTTCAACAAATCAAAAATGAAGTTGGCTCCGTCAGCAATTCGATCATGTTCTGGAACCCATTAACAGGAGAGACCAAGAGAGTCTCTGATCCGCCCACCTATCCCCATTTAACCAAATGGTTCACCTATGGTCTCGGTTACGATTCTTCTACTGATGACTACAAGTTAGTTCAGATCAACCTTGGCTTCGAGCACAATGAAATTGGGTTGTTTGGGTTGTTTCAACCAAATAAAGTTGATGTCTTTTCCTTGAGAGCCAACTCTTGGAGGCAGATTCAAGACTTCCCTAGTTCTAATCTAATTTGTTCCTTTCGACCCGGGGTATTCAACAATGGAGCTCTCCATTGGACCTGTTATTCTAAGGATAATTCGCCCAACTACCATTACAAGGTAGTTTCTTTCTGTCTAGAAAAGGAGAAATATACACTGCTGGACATAACTGCCATTGATTTTCGGTTGCACAAATACTTTCATGTTGGAATTCAGGTTCTGGGCGATAAGTTAGCTGTATATTATCCTTCCAATGTGAGCGGTTCTTATCATTTATTGTTTACCAATCTATATGACAATAGTGAGTCTTGGACAGATCATATAGTGACCATTCCCAATGATAAGTGGTTCAGTACTCCATTGTGCCTGTTCGAGAATGTTGGAGAAGTCTTGTTCCAAGTTAGTGGAGGTCAATTAGGGGTTTACCGTTTGAAGGATGGTACATTTAGGCATTTAAACATCCTTGACCTGCCCGAAACTTTCCAAGCGATGACCTTTTCTGAGTCCCTTATTTCGCCGAATACATATAAGGGTACAAGGAATTGATATAGTAAGAATATGGGAATGTAGAAGAAGGAAGGTACGAGAAAGGATAAAATTCGACAGTCTTCGTTTCGTCATGCTATTTTCCTCCCTTAATTTACTCTCTGTGTTGCTTTATTCTCTGAAATTTATCGTTTTACTTTATCCTAGTACCTAGTTGTTTATCTAGATTGTCTAATCCCGTTATGTGCCTTAATTTTTTTCCCAGTTTAGAGTGGAATTAGCCTCCTCGACTGTTCACTTTTTTGTTTCTACTACGGAAAGTTTCCTTAGCTTGTGGTTTGAAATGCTTATTTTGTACATGTGGGTGTATTAAAACAGCTAGTAGAAAGAGGCTAGTTGCCGGAGTGGAGCAGATCCCGGATTAGGGTTAGGAATAGAGCGAGATATATATAAATACTTTATGTAAACCTTGTTGCAGTGATAATAAGACAACCTACCGCTCTCGCTCCCGTGGACGTACCTGGTTTTGGGGAATCATGTAAATTATGTGTCTTGATTCTTTACTGTTTTCATATTAGCATATCGTGTGTGTGTTTTGTCCAACATTGTGATAATATTTGATGATTTTAGTTTTATAGGAGGGTTCACCTTGGTTGTTGCGAGTGACAGTGTGAAGTACAGTACTAGGAATGATGCTCCAGAGATAAGAGCACTGCAGGCAACGATTATTTAGGAGACTCGGCTTGGCGAAGTTCAATTGGGCGCGGTGGTGAATTTTAAGATAATGGATGGTCCAGCATCGAGAGCACAATGCATCTCCATAATGTAGATGAGGCGTGGTGGACTTAGCACGGCGTAGACTTGCTAGTTAAGCCATGGAGGGCCGAGCCAAGCAGGGCTTAATTTTACAGTAGGTTGGCTTGCCCTCTGATCCTCTGAATGTGGATGGAGTACCTGATTAGGCTAGGCCCATGACCCCTAAAACTCATCAGTTGTGCATGCAATTATCTGAGGGGATCTTCTTGTTGAATCATTTAGCTTCGTTACTGTTTGGATTCATGCCGGGCGACATGTTTGTGCCAATTCAGTTAAACTGGAACCGAGTTTGGCTTGATGTCTATTGTGGTTTGGTTGATTAAATTTGCGTCGAGCAGATGTCTAATTTGTTTGGTTGATTTGCAGTGGTGTTTGGTTTAGTTTCGATTCGGATTACTTTCTGACCTTTATAAGGGAAGTATGTCTTGCGTGGATATGTTTTGCATTGCGACGCACCTAGTTTGATTACGAAGTACAGCAGGCCTACATATCGGAAGACGCGAACTTGACAAAATTGTTATTCTACAGCTTCTGGTGATATGTTTGTGTCAAATTTTAAGCATAAATTTCCTCATTGTCGTTCGCTTTGGTACGTAAGCATGCTTTTGTTTCGGGACTTATACGAGTTTATATAGGCTTCAAGTGAGTTTTCTGTCACTTCAACTTACGGACAGTGGGTGCGCGCGATCGATTTTCAGCAACAAACATTCGTAAAGCAACAAACATTCGTAAGGCTCCGTTCCAGAAACCTTCTTAAAAAATAAGTAGCTTATTTCACATTTTCAAACTCAAAATAATGTAATTGAAAAATAATTTTTCAATTTTCTTTGTACCGTATTAAAGATCTCAATGAGATCTAACAAACAAAATCCATAGTGGTAGGAAAATTATTTGCGTAAGCACATGATTTTTGAGCTTGAAATTGCATTCTTAAAAAATAAGTACTTATTTTTGTTTCCGGAACGGAGCCTTAAGAAAGAATAAGCATGAGAAAATCTTGTTTATGGAGGTGCTGTTAACACAGCACTCAATGGTGACCGTCCAAATATGTTTTGGACGGTCAGAATGTTAATGAAACTTTTCCGGGGAAAAGTTAAATTTTTCTCCGGAATTAACTCTTCCCAGAAAAGTTTCATTAAAATCCCGACCGTCCAAAACACTTTTGAACGGCTGTAATTGATTGGTGCTGTAAACAGCCTCAGTAAGTAAGACAGTCACGAATAAACATTCGTAAGGTAAACCACAAGTTTTTCTTACTAACAGAGACACTCGATCGGCAGCGACAAATCGATTCTAAAAACTATTTTTGTCCAGATTGCGATAATTCCAAAATTGATTAGCTTATGTTCTACACATCAGTAATCTCTTCGAATCCATTATTATTAAACTTACTGTGAAGTACGTCGATTCGTAAATCAAATGTGTCTGGACAATCAGTTATGAAATTGATTGTTCCCAATTTTTTTTTAGATACTTGCAAAAACAAACGATCGAGGAGGATGAGAATCGAATACTTACGGATTCTTTTGAGGATTCGAATACTAATCTATGATTAAACAATCAAGCAGTCAATCAGATTGTAGACCGTTACTACGTTGAATTTTACCATCAAATATAGTAGTATAATTCCATCTGTGCTGTAGAATCTGATGTTAAGGATTCTTTTGATTATTTGACTACTAATCTATGATTAAACAATCAAATAGCAATAAATATATCATATTTTAGGCATCACCACGTTGGACTTTACCGTCATGGAAAGTATATTTCCATTTATGCAATAGAATCTGGAGTGTAAACTTCCTCCAATACGAACCAACTTGGGCTAGCTCATGGTCAGGACTCTTGCATCTCATTAGGAGGTTAGGAGTTCGAATCTCTCCACCTACGCGCGGCCGAGTGTTCTTCCCTTAGAGGACTTTTCCTTTCTTTGTTTCTACCCTATAATGGGCTTATTTCTTGTATTGATCGAGTTGTTGGACTTGATTATCTGGTGGACTCTTACAATTGTTGTAGTGTCCCGGACTTGTACTTTGTACTTCATTTCTGATGTAAAATGTTCTCTTCTATCAATTAACAAAAAAAAAAAAAAACCCTTCCTCCAATATGCATTAATTTGTTCCTAAGAGCATTCATAGTGGAATAACCAAAACCATAAGGTTGCTAAAGTTAGCAATATTTCCTAAAAAAAGTGCTCACTGTAGCATAATCAAATTTATCAACCTCTTAGAGCATCCCCATTGTAATAAGCAAATAGATGTGGATAAGCAAATTTAATAATAATACTCAAAAAACACCCTACATTGTAATAAGCAAAGTTACAAGTTTTTTAGCAAATAATCAAATTTCACCCATTCCATAACCAAACTTAACAACTTTTACTAATAACCAAAACTCAATAACCAAACTCAATAACTAAACTCAAAACTCAATAACTCAAAAACATCCCACATTGGAATCGTCTCATTGAGACGAATAATTTGGTATGGTCGGGTGTGTGATTGGAATTCGTTTGCGATTGGACAAATGTGGATTGTGTATTGTGGGAATTTTTTGGTTAGGGATGTAAAAATAATCAATGTGGAGGTAGAGGTTATTAAGTTTGATTATGGTTAAATGTTTAATCAAATACTGACGTGGTACGTTTTGGTAATTGGTTTTGATTATTACCATTGCGGATGCTCTTAGCAACTCATCAAATTTTGACATTTGGATAATCAAAACTAGCAACATTTTGCCAATAACCAAAACCTTCTGATCTCTCCCTCTCTCTCAACAATGTTTCTAAGAAAAACATTTTTTAAACTGTTTTTTATAACTTTTTTTTTCAAAAACTGTTTTTTTTTTAAAACTTTTTCGGAAAAGTGTTTTTTTGAAAATAAAAGTTTTCAAAAAAATTATTTTCTTTTTCTAATAACCTGTTTTTATTAGTTTGAAAACTATTTCAAAAAAATTACTTCCTCCGTCCCTTTTTAAATGTCCTGCTTCGTAACTTCAATTTATTAAAAAGACATCATCATTATACCTTTCACATCAACTTTTTCCTCCACTTTCCCTACTTACCCATCATCATTACACTTTTATTCACTAACTTTTCAAAATGGAATCTACTTTTAGGGACAAAATAGATAATTCACCAACTTTTACCTACTAACTTTACAAAATGGACACTTATTAAGGGACAGTCCAAAATGGAATACTGGACTGTAATAAAGGGACGGGGGGAGTATTTTATATGGTGACAATTTTTAAATTTTTACAGGTTGAAATGTGATGTGGCTTTTGATTATTTAATGTTGATTAGGCCACTGTGGATATCTACATTGCTAAACTTAGATAATCAAAAGGTGATGTGACAACTTTTGATTATCTAATTTTGATTAGTCTAATGTGGATGCTCTAATGTCATTACATCTAACAAGCATTGTGCAGTGTCTCTCTTTTTGATTTGTCTTGTCTTGTACTCCCTCCGTCCCTTTTTAAATGTCCAGTACGGTTTTGTGAGTCATTTTTAATTGTCTATATCTCTCAATGTATATTTTTTTAACACGAAAAAATAAATGTATATTGTAAAAAATATGCAATATGGATCTTGCTTAATAGATCTCAACTATTTCTAATTTTCTATAATACAATGATTTTAAAAACATAAAACATAGTATACGTCCAAAGATATAAAAAATTGAAAATGACAAGCAGAACTGTAGTAGACACTTAAAAAAAAACAGAGGGAGTAATATTTTTTTTAATCAATAGAATAAATCATCATATATAAAGTACAAAGTAAATACCCGGAACACTAAAAACACCAATTAGAAAAAAAAAAATACTTCCTCCGTCCCTTTATTACAGTCCAGTATTTCATTTTGGACTGTCCCTTAATAAGTGTCCATTTTGTAAAGTTAGTGTGTAAAAGTAGGTGAATTGTCTATTTTGTCCCTAAAAGTAGATTCCATTTTGAAAAGTTAGTGAGTAAAAGTGTAATGATGATGGGTAAGTAGGGAAGGTAGAGGAAAAAGTTGATGTGATAGGTATAATGATGATGTCTTTTTAATAAGTTGGAGTTACGAAGCAGGACATTTAAAAAGGGACGGAGGGAGTACACTATATTTTTTAATTCATTTATATTCGAGGTCATTTTAGTCATTTCGTAGTAAAAACTTTTGATGTAATTAATATACTAAGCAAATATAATTTCCAAAAATAAAATTGAGTTCTCTCCTTAATTCTCTCTCTTATGTGGCATTCTCAAAAGTAAGAGAGATCGATCAGTGTCATTTCAAAAAACTTCCTGCTAATTTTTTGAAAAAATCCCTCGATCCAAAGGCTGTCTAGAAGATATTCAACCAAGAGTCGTTTTCCTGCATATATATAGCCGGCTATGAGAGATTTTTCAGTGCCGACCGGGTATATCCTACGTGGTATCCGCTCGGCGCATCCGAACCGTCCAATAGACTTTTGGACGGCTTGGATTGAAACCCTCTCTCTCCTCTCACCCCAACACTTTCTCTCTTATTTTTCTCTCTCCAAATCTTAGCCGTTCAAACACGGAATGGACGGCTCGGATGTGCGAGCGGACACCACGTGGTACCCGCTCGGCACTGAATTTTTTTTTCAGCCGGTAACTGTCTCCGTTTATAGTATCCAAGAGAAGGAAGGTTGAACCTCTGTACCACACGGTGTTTTAGGAGAGAGAGAGAGAGAGAGAGAGAGAGAGAGAGAGAGAGAGAGAGGGATGGTAAGAAAGAAGGAGAAGAAGAGAGAAGGGACCTCGTGTGGTTCGGAATTGATGGAGAAGGAAGCAATCCCAGCAGAAATGATAGTGGGGGAGATCTTGTGGAGGCTCCCAGTGAAGCCTCTTGCACGTTTCAGGTCAGTCTGCAAGGCCTGGAATTCTATAATATCTTCCGATCCCAAGTTCGCTATTCTTCAGCTCAAGAATTCATCAACTGTTAGAACTTGTGTAGATCGCCAAAGAGTCATGCTTTGGCATGGCTTGGATTGCTCCTCTGCTTTCTTCCTAGAAAAGAAAAACAATATATTTTCGATCCAAAATATCGATACCAGCCCAATCAAAGTTAACAAGGCTTCTTCTTCTTATTCAATTGTGGCCTCGTGTGATGGCTTGGTCTGCGTACTTCAACAAATCAAAAATGAAGTTGCCTTAGTCAGCAATTCGATTATGTTCTGGAACCCATTAACAAGAGAGACCAAGAGAGTCTCTGATCCGCCCACCTTTCCCCCTTTAACCAACATGTTCATCTATGGTCTCGGTTACGATTCGTCTACTGATGACTACAAGTTAGTTCAGATCAACATTGGCTTCGAGAACAATGAGACTGGGTTGTTTCAACCAAATAAAGTCGGCGTCTTTTCCTTGAGAACCAACTCTTGGAGGCAGATTCAAGACTTCCCTACTACTAAAATTTGTTCCCTTCAACCCGGGGTATTCATCAATGGAGCTCTCCATTGGACCTGTTTTTATAAGGATTTGCCCGACTACCATTTCAAGGTAGTTTCTTTCTGTCTAGAAAAGGAGAAATATACACTGCTGGACATAACTGCCATTGATTTTCCGTTGCGCAACTTTTTTGTTGGAATTCAGGTTCTGGGCGATAAGTTAGCTGTATATTATCCTTCCAAAGAGAACTGGTCTTATCATTTATTGTTTAACAATCTATATGACAATAGTGAGTCTTGGACAGAACATACAGTCATCCTTCCCTATGGTGATATGTTCTTTCCAGTGTACCTGTTGGAGAATGGTGGAGAAGTCTTGTTCCAAGTGAGAAAAGGTCAATTCGGGGTTTACCGTTTGAGGTATGGTACATTTGAGAGTTTACACATCCGTGGCCTGCCTGAAATTTTCCAAGCACTG
This sequence comes from Rhododendron henanense subsp. lingbaoense, assembly GCA_020567845.1. Taxonomy (NCBI): domain Eukaryota; kingdom Viridiplantae; phylum Streptophyta; class Magnoliopsida; order Ericales; family Ericaceae; genus Rhododendron; species Rhododendron henanense. Next base: position 8,524,970 of record CM036313.1, read on the forward strand.
ACCTTTTCTGAGTCCCTTATTTCGCCGAATACATATAAGGGGACAAAGATTTGATATCAAGAGTATAGGAATGGAGAAGAAGGAAGGTACGAGAAAGGATAAAATTCGACAGTCTTCGTTTCGTTATACTATTTTCCTGCCTTAATTTACTTTATGTGTTGTTTTATTCTCTGGAATTTCTCGTTTTACTTTATCCTAGTGCCTAGTTTATCTAGATTGTCTAATCCCGTTGTGCGCCTTAACTTTTTGTCAGTTTACAGGGGAATTAGCCTCCTCTTGACTGTTCACTGTTGTCTTTGTACTACTGAAGTTTTGAACAAATTTTAACTTATATTTGCACTTGCATTTTGGCTTCTTTTTTTTTTGTTCTTTTGCTGGTATTTGATGGAGATATGCTATACGTGGACTTGTTACATTGATGATTGATAAAACTAACAACTTTTTACATTGTGGCATGTCTTCTCACTTAAACCTAGTTCGGCTCTTGGCGAAAAGCTATGTTTCATGGACTCGGGTGTAAATATTGGATACAGGTGCAAGTCGAAGTATTGGACCTTCCTGAACTTAAATCTTAGGATACTAGGATATATGTCTCCAAATTGGGTATGAGTACGGGAACACGTACTGAACACTTGTTTGTAGTATATTCTGTAATCTTTTAAGATTATGTTATGTACATCATATTTAGGAATCTATTTAAACAAGAAATGGTTAAGAAAAATATGTTTTTGCTATTTCCTGTCCATGTGAATTGTGAAACACTCGAAATATCGCTTTCTAGATTTTTCTGTAAATATGATAACTATTAGAGGATGCGAGTGTCCAAAATGGATACGGGTGTCGAACACATCGATGCAGGTACTTGAGTCAAATTGAAGGATCCATGTAACATAGGTGAAAAGCTGACGGTGTTTGATTCATGACCGAAATGGCATGATCCTGCTCAATGCTTGAGATGGATTTTCTATTGATAAACTGGGCATGAATTTTCATAAATCAGTCAGTAGTTGCAGTATATTGTGATCAAGATTTGGCTTTCCAATCCCCATCCCTGTCATTTAGAGTCAATAACCTTCCTCGACGTTAACTCAGCGGACACAAAATGGTTTCAGTGAACACTAACTCCGCCACTTTCTATAGCTCTGAGGTTCTTCTTGATTCCCTACCATCCACGAGCTTTCAATCTTGATCTCCATCGATCTTCAATGGCTTTCATGAAATCGGCCAATTGAAAGGGACGTGAAGAAAACATGCATCTTTCAATGTAAGGGTAGGAAACTCTGAATTCATTGTCAAATATGCACCTAGATTGCTACAAAGAGCGAAAGAGGGCTAGATACGCTGAATGAAGCACAAAACCCCGAAGGGGAATGTCATTGCACTCAAGTGGAAGGCTTAGGGTTGTTCTCCAAGTGAATGTACAACGGATTAGGGAAACTTCTGAGAAAAACCTAAGCACCTGCGTGCAAGTGGGACGCTCCTAGGTGCTCTTTAATGCGCCCACATTGCTGTCTCCAATTTGGGAAAAATTCCGTGAAGAATGGAACGTCTCGAGCGCTTTGCACATGCTTGTTGCTGAATGTGCACACTTTAGTCTTAGAGACGGCTGTTTGATAAAACTGAAAGCTGAATGCTGAATTTTTTAAACTGAAAAGCTGTTTGATAAATATATTAAACACTAAATTAAAAAAATTATGAATTAATTTTGTTCCAATTCTCTCTTAATTTACTAATAGTCACAATATATTTATGGTAATGGTGGAGTGGTGGTGGTGGTGTTGTAGTGATGGTACTAGTGGTGGTGGTGGTGGTGGAGTGGTGGAGGGTGGTGGAGGTGGTGGTGGTAGGAGTGGTAGTAGTGGAGTGGTGGAGCTGGAGTGGTGGTGGTAGTGGTGGTGGAGTGGTGGAGCTGGTGGTGGTGATGTGGTGGTAGAGGAATGGTGGTGGTGGAGTGGTGTAGTGCAAGTAGTGGTGGAGGTGGAGGTAGTGGTGGAAGTGTTGGTGGGAGTGGTTGTGGTGGTGGTATAGTGGTTGAATGCAAATACACAAAATTCAGCCAGAATTAAATAGCTCAAAACTACTTAATTTTTTCAACTTTTTAGCTTACATTATAAGTGACACTTAATTTGTTAAGCAATATAAAATATGGTTATCAAACCTACTGAATTACTTATTATTTAATTGATTTAGTTTTAAGTGCTGAATTTATTTTATCAAACAACCCCCAACACCCAGAACCAATGCCCACAAGGAAAAGACTCCAATACAGACATTGGAATGAAGACCAACCACCTACCTAATAGTTCTCTGTTCCATCGCTCTAGCCTCCAAACCATATACCTCAACTGACCCTAAGGCCTAAGGCCATGGGCGGTTCTAGCTTGTTGGCAATGGGTTCACTTGAATCTACCCAGGTGAAATAATTATTTAACACGAATTTTACTTGTACTAGGCGACAATGTATTAGCCCTCTGGACAGTACCAATTAATAATATAAACTCTGATTATATCTAGCCTATGAGGTTGAAAGCAGGCCAACTGGCCAAGTTTAGTTTTCACCCTCTAGAATTGGTCCATTGTTGTCCTTCCAATGCATATGCGATTGAAAGTTTTCATGTATTTGTATGTGTTTCTTTGTGGGAGGAGTGATATCGATTTCCTAACGGTTTCCTTCGCTTGTGGTTTGAAAAGTTTGTTTTATACATATGGGTGTATTAGAACAGCTAGTAGATAGTGATAGCTTTATTACAATATATGCTGGTCACCGAGTTTATATCAGTTCGTTTCAGTTGTTTACCACTCGAGGAAATTTTGTTAAAATTCCCCTGCCTGAGCGGGGGGTACCTAGGGCATGCTCTAAACCAAAGATACTGTGATGACATCAGAGGTGTCAAGGACACTGTGGGTTGTGGTCTTTTTATTAATGCCACTTGACAAGGACCTAGCCAACCAACCTGAGTTGAACTAGCCATAATGCTCAGCACTGCAGGCAACGATTATTTAGGAGATTCGGCTTGGCGAAGTTCGATTGGGCGAGAGATCTCGATTACTAATATTAGTGGATCTTTTCTCCCTCTCTCTCTAAACCTAGGGTTCTCTGGTTTCAGCCGCCTCCTCCGGGGGGGAGGCGCCTCCGTCCCTCCTCCCCCCGGCTCCCCCTTTCCTCTCCCTCCCGCATCCTCTCTCTCCATCCCTCTCCCCTTCCAGTTTCGCCCTTTTCCCTCTCCTTCTCGCCTGCGTCTTCTTGGGTCACCGCCCTCCTCTGTGTGGGAGGGTGGGGTGGCGGCTGCTGTCTCCGACCGGAGGACTCCCTGGCTTCCTCCGGATGCCTAGCGGTGTTGGGTGGCCCGAGCTTGGTGGTCGTCGGTGGTGGGGTCTGGTGGTGTAGATCTGGAGGGGTTTGTGTTGGCGGAGGGAGTTTGTGTGGTGGGTTTGGTGTAGTTAGCTGCTTCTGCTAATGTTTTGTTTTGCAGGCTGTTTTTTCCTAAAATTGATCGGCGAAGGTGGGATGTCGTATGGAGATGGTTTCTGTCCGGTCGTGGTGAGGTGGATGCGGCCCCCATGGTTGGGTGTTCTGGTCGTTTTGCGTGCCGAAGTCCGGTCGGCGACCAATCGGAGCTCTCAATCGGGCGTGGGGCTGTCAGTTCGCTGCTTCTGGGTTGCTGCTATTGCCGGTGATGTCTGCGTTGCTGTGCTGTTGGGAAGATGCTGTTTATGGTGGTGGTTTGGCCCCACGACTCTGACTGCTGCGGTCTCCATTTTCGTAGGCCGGTTCGTTTTCGCCGCCGGTTTCTACTTTTGGGAGAGACTGGCTCGGCTTAACGGCGAGGCGGGTCGCCGGTGGTTTGTACGGAGGTAGTGGCTATAGTGGTTAGGGTTTTGGGGGTTGGATTGGGTAGGCCGGTCCAGGCTTGGACCGGATCGGGTGTTTCTAGAGCTTATTGTTTTATTTGGGTTTTGGATCGGGCTTTATTGTTTTACTTGTTTTGGATCCTTGTAGACCCTGGGTGGTTTGGGCTTTGCCCTTGCGGTGTATTATCCAACTTTTTGTTGGATCCCCTTCCCCTCTCCCCGTTTTTAATAAAATTCATCTTTTGCCTATCAAAAAAAAGTTCGATTGGGCGAGGGGTGAATTTTAAGATAATGGATGGTCGAGCGTCGAGAGCGCAATACATCTCTATAATGTAGATGAGGCGTGGTGGACGTAGCACGGTGTAGACTAGCTAGTTAAGCCACGGAGGGCCAAGCCGAGCAGGGCTTAATTTTCCTGTAGCTTGGCTTGCTCTCTGATCCTCTGAATGTGGGTGGAGTACCTGATTAGGCTAAGTCCATGACCCCCAAAACACATCTGTGGTGCATGCAATTATCTGAGTTCATTCTTTTTTTTGTTAGTTTTCCCGTTTTAGGGGATATGTTATACAGAGAATACTACTGGTGGTCTTGAAATTCATCTAAATAGCTATGTTTATGGATTTTTTGTTTCTCGAAATGTACTTTTGAATAAATAGTAATGGCGTTTTTGCAATAATACTTTGGTGACCAACTTTGAGTACTATGTTTTGTATCACCAATGTATTAGTAGAATATGCTTCATTTGTCATATGGTACCCCAAACATGGTACTCACAGATGGTCATTATTTTATTGCACAAAATTTTGACCGCTTTCGTTATAGTGCAATACTTTTCCTTTTTCTGTCTTTATTAACTAATTTGCTTTTAAGATGTAGATTCCCTATAATGTTGTCATCGATTAAGATGAATTCGATAATTCGGTCATTTGAAAAACACGTAGGGAGAGATAGGAGAGAACACACGTTATAAGAACTACAGGCCGGGGTACACAAGATACGCGTGCAAGTCGAATTATGGCTCCCCGCTTATGGTTTGTTTGATACTTGAATAACGAGCGATCGAGGATGATGAGAATCGAATACTAATGGATTCTTTTGAGGATTTGACTGCTAATCTGTGATTTAACAAATCACAACCAACCAGTCAATCAGATTGTAGGCCATCACCACATTGAATTTTACCATCACATATAGCATATATCGATCTATCCTGTACAATCTGGTGTTATGGATTCTTTTGGGTATTTGACTACGACTCTACGATTATACAATCAAATAGAATTTTAGGCCATCGCCACATAGAACTTTACCGTCACAAAAAATATATTTCCATGGATGCTATACAATCTGGAGTATAAACTTCCTCCAATAGGCATTGGTTCCTAATGTAATTACATTGACCTAACAAGTATTGTCCAATGTCTCTCCTTTTCATTTGTCTTGACTCGTACTTGGAAAGCGATGTTTTTATGTTCTTTACACTTCAAATGAGGATATTCCTTTCACCATTTCACGACCTCCCTTGAGGTTATGATAATTGCACTGACCTCCCTTACTTTACAAACTATTGTTCAGATTTTCTCATTCCCTTAAATCCACACTAACAACGTTAGTTTTGTTATTAATTGATTGAATGCCCTTGAATATTACTAAAATAAACAATCAAGTATTTCTTATCTTTTGTACTTTAATTGGAGTTTCAAATATTAAAAGTAACAATATGTTGGTTATATAAGATAATGTCAACATTAAATTAGACCCAATTATACAAACTTTTGTCGAATTTGAATAATACTAATAATTTTCTTAAATATTAAATCATAAGTCAAAGAAAAAAACTAACTTACAAACATAAAATAATTGAAAGAAAAGATGCGTTGACTTCATTTATTACAAAAAAAAAAGAAGAAGTAAAAATCAAGATTTTTTATTTTTTGTTTCTGGATGTGACAAATAAAATACAAAGCATCAACTTTATAGACAATATGGGATACAAGATGAAAAAAGCATTAACTTTAGGCTACTGATTTTGCCACTCCTTTTTTGTTAACGCCACTCCCCTGCAAGTGTATTTTTGCACAGGGGAGTGGCGTTAACAAAAAAGGGAGTGTCAAAATCATTTCCCTAACTTTATAAAAATAATGATTATTAAAATATAAGATGTATTAGTACTTGTTAAAGTTTGACCAAATATATTTATTTATTTTGGTCAAATATATTTATTTAGTTGTAATTTAACATTAAAAGCACCAATTAGAAAAAATAGAACAAAAAGACTTTATTTTTTAATTTAACTATATTTGAGGGCATTTTTAGTCATTTAGAAGCAAAAAACTAGCAGCATTAGTGTGGATTTAACGGAATGAGAGAATCTTAACTGTAGTTTCAAAAGTAAACAAGCTCAATGTCATTTCAGAAACCTCAGGGAGGTTCCTTCATTCAACCCGGAGTCGTTTTCCTGCATCCTGGGTGGGTAACTGTCTCTGTTTAAAGTATCCAAGAGAAGGAAGGTTCAACCTTTGTACAACACGGTATGGGGATGGTAAGAAAGAAGGAGAAGAGAGAAGGGACATTGTGCGGTTCGGAATTGATGGAGAAGGAAGAAATCCCAGCAGAAATCATATTGGAGGAGATCATGTGGAGGCTCCCAGTCAAGCCTCTTGCACGTTTCAGGTCAGTCTGCAAGACTTTTAATTCTACGATATCTTCCGATCCCAAGTTCGCCATTCTTCAGCTGAAGAATTCATCAGCTATTTCAGCAACAACAACAACTTGTTTTGATCGCAAAAGAGTCATGCTTTGGCAAGGCTTGGATTGCACCTCTGCTTTCTTCCTAGAAAAGAAAAACAGTATATTTTCAATCCAAAAGATCAACACAAGCCCAATCAAAGTTAACAAGGCTTCTCCTTATTATTATTCAATTGTTGCCACATGTGATGGCTTGGTCTGCGTACTTCAACAAATCAAAAATGAAGTTGGCTCAGTCAGCAATTCGATCATGTTCTGGAACCCATTAACAGGAGAGACCAAGAGAGTCTCTGATCCGCCCACCTATCCCCATTTAACCAAATGGTTCACCTATGGTCTCGGTTACGATTCTTCTACTGATGACTACAAGTTAGTTCAGCTCAACCTTGGCTTCGAGCGCAATGAAATTGGGTTGTTTCAACCAAATAGAGCTGATGTCTTTTCCTTGAGAGCCAACTCTTGGAGGCAGATTCAAGGCTTCCCTAGTTCTAATCTAATTTGTTCCTTTCGACCCGGGGTATTCAACAATGGAGCTCTCCATTGGACCTGTTTTTCTAAGGATAATTCGCCCAACTACCATTACAAGGTAGTTTCTTTCTGTCTAGAAAAGGAGAAATATACACTGCTGGACATAACTGCCATTGATTTTCGGTTGCACAACCACTTTCATGTTGGAATTCAGGTTCTGGGCGATAAGGTAGCTGTATGTTATCCTTCCAATGTGAACGGTTCTTATCATTTATTGTTTACCAATCTATATGACAATAGTGAGTCTTGGACAGATCATATAGTGACCATTCCCAATGATACGTGGTTCAGTACTCCATTGTGCCTGTTCGAGAATGTTGGAGAAGTCTTGTTCCAAGTGAGTGGAGGTCAATTAGGGGTTTACCGTTTGAAGGATGGTGCATTTAGGTATTTAAACGCCCTTGACCTGCCCGAAACTTTCCAAGCAATGATCTTTTCTGAGTCCCTTATTTCGCCGAATACATATAAGGGTACAAGGAATTGATATCGTAAGAGTATGGGAACATAGAAGAAGGAAGGTACAAGAAAGGATAAAATTCGACAGTCTTCGTTTCGTCATGCTATTTTCCTCCCTTAATTTACTCTCTGTGTTGCTTTATTCTCTGAAATTTCTCGTTTTACTTTATCCTAGTACCTAGTTGGTTATCTAGATTGTCTAATCCCGTTATGCGCCTTAATTTTTTTTCCAGTTTACAGTGGAATTAGCCTCCTCTTGACTGTTCACTTTTTTCTTTCTACTACGGCAGGTTTCCTTAGCTTGTGGTTTGAAATGCTTATTTTATACATATGGGTGTATTAAATCAGCTAGTAGAAAGAGGCTAGTTGCCGGAGTGGAGCGGATTCCGGATTAGGGTTAGGAATAGAGCGAGATATAAATACTTTATGTAAACCTTGTTGCAGTGATAATAAGAAAACCTACCGCTCTCGCTCCCGTAGACGTACCTGGTTTTGGGAAATCATGTAAATTCTGTGTGTCTTGATTCTTTACTGTTTTCATATTCGCATATCGTGTGTGTTTTGTCCATCCTAGTGATTATATTTGATGATTTTAGTTTTATAAGAGGGTTCACCTTGGTTGTTGCAAGTGACAGTGTGAAGTACTATAGCCATGATGCTCCAGAGATAAGAGCACTGTAGGTAACGATTATTTAGGAGATTTGGCTTGGCGAAGTTCCATTGGGCGCGGTGGTGAATTTTAAGATAATGGATGGTCCAGCGTCGAGAGCGCAATACATCTCCATAATGTAGATGAGGCGTGGTGGACTTAGGACGGCGTAGACTAGCTAGTTAAGCCATGGAGGGCCGAGCCGAGCAGGGCTTAATTTTTCTGTAGGTTGGGGGCTTGCCCTTTGATCCTCTGATTGCGGATGGAGTACCTGATTAAGCTAGGCCCATGACCCCCAAAACTCATCAGTTGTGCATGCAATTATCTGAGGGGATCTTCTTACAACATCCAAACCTCTTAGGGCTTGAGGCAAACAGTAAGACCTGCCACAACACTACTATTGATATTGTTCTTTGTTGAATCATTTAGCTTCGTTACTGTTTGGATTCCGGGCGACATGTTTGTGCCAATTCAGTTAAACTTGAACTGAGTTTGGCTTGATGTCTATTGTGGTTTGGTTGATTAAATTTTCGTCGAGCAGATGTCTAATTTGTTTTGGTTGATTTGAAGTGGTGGTTGGTTTAGTCGTGCCTAGATTACAAAGTACAACAGAGCCTATATTCTACACATCAGTTATCACTTTGAATCCATTATAATTAAACTTGTTGTGAAGTCGATTCGTAAATCAAATGTGTCTGGACAATCAGTTACTCTCTCCATCCCTTTTTAAGTGTCTCGCTTCATAATTTCAACTTATTAAGAAAATATCATCATTACATCTTTCACATCAATTTTTAACTCCACTTTGCATACTTACCCTCTATGGAGACATCATTATTACACTTTTACTCACTAACTTTTCAAAATGGAATCTACTTTTAGGGGCAAAATGGAAATGTATCAACTTTTACCCACTAACTTTACAAAATAAACACTTATTAATGGGCAGCCCCAAATGGAATACTGGACTTTAAAAAGGGGACGGAGGGAGTATGAAATTGATTGTGCTAAAATTTATTTGGATGCTTGGATAACAAACGATCGAGGATGATGAGAATCGAATACCTATGGATTCTTTTGAGGATTCGAATACTAATCTATGATTAAACAATCAAGCATGCAGTCAATCAGATTGTAGGTCATCACCACATTGAATTTTACATTCTGCACAAATCTCCCAAACACTCTATCATATCCAAATACATTCTGGTCATAATCCAAAAAGCCAAAAAGTTGAAAATGAAAAGCCAAAAAGTAAGTTTCCAAACACCCCTATAGTATAATTCCGGATTGAGAAACGATGTAGTGTGCTGTGTGTAGTGCGTTGTGTAGTGTGGCATTATAGCCGTTCAAAAGTATTTTCAACGGTTTCATTTGTGTTGTAGAATCCGATGTCAAGCACTCTTTTTTGATTATTTGACTGCTAATCTATGATTAAACAATCAAATAGATGTCAGTATATCATATTTTATGCCATCGCCACGTTGAATTTTGCCGTCATGGAAAGTATATTTCCATTTATGCTATAGAATCTGGAGTGTAAACTTCCTCCAATAGGCATTAATAGGACAAGCATTGTGCAACGTCTCTCTTTTTCATTTGTCTTGTCCAGTAATATTTTTTTCGTCAATCGATAGAATAAATCATCATATATGAAGTGCAAAGTATAAACTCAGAACACTAAAAACAGCAATTAAAACAAATAGAACACTTTATTTTTTAATTCACTTATATTCAAGGGCATTTTAGTCATTTAGTAGTAAAAACTAGAGATGTTTTAGTATGGATTTAAAGGAAATGGAAGAATCTGAAGAATAGTTTCAAAGGTAAGGGAGCTCAGTGTCATTTCAGAAAACTTCTTGCATTATCCAGAGGCTGCAAGGCCTGGAATTCTATAATATCTTCCGATCCCAAGTTCGCTATTCTTCAGCTCATGAATTCATCAACTGTTAGATGTCAGTATATCATATTTTATGCCATCGCCACGTTGAATTTTGCCGTCATGGAAAGTATATTTCCATTTATGCTATAGAATCTGGAGTGTAAACTTCCTCCAATTAATAGGCATTAATAGGACAAGCATTGTGCAACGTCTCTCTTTTTCATTTGTCTTGTCCAGTAATATTTTTTTCGTCAATCGATAGAATAAATCATCATATATGAAGTGCAAAGTATAAACCCGGAACACTAAAAACACCAATTAAAACAAATAGAACACTTTATTTTTTAATTCACTTATATTCGAGGGCATTTTAGTCATTTAGTAGTAAAAACTAGAGATGTTTTAGTATGGATTTAAAGGAAATGGAAGAATCTGAAGAATAGTTTCAAAGGTAAGGGAGCTCAGTGTCATTTCAGAAAACTTCTTGCATTATCCAGAGGCTGCAAGGCCTGGAATTCTATAATATCTTCCGATCCCAAGTTTGCTATTCTTCAGCTCATGAATTCATCAACTGTTAGAACTTGTGTAGATCGCCAAAGAGTCATGCTTTGGCATGGCTTGGATTGTTCCTCTGCTTTCTTCCTAGAAAAGAAAAACAGTATATTTTCGATCCAATAGATCGATACCAGCCCAATCAAAGTTAACAAGGCTTCTTCTTATTATTATTCAATTGAGGCATCGTGTGATGGCTTGGTCTGCGTACTTCACCAAATCAAAAATGAAGTTGGCTCAGTCAGCAATTCGATTATGTTCTGAAACCCATTAACAGGAGAGACCAAGAGAGTCTCTGATCCGCCCACCTTTCCCCCTTTAACCAACCTGTTCAACTATGGTCTCGGTTTCGATTCGTCTACTGATAGACTACAAGTTAGTTCGGATCCACCTTGCCTTCACGGACTTTGAGACTGGGTTGTATCAACCAAATAAAGTTGGCGTCTTTTCCTTGAGAACCAACTCCTGGAGGCAGATTCAAGACTTCCCTACTACTGAGCTTTGATCCCTCGAACCCGGGGTATTCGTCAATGGAGCTCTCCATTGGACCTGTTATTTTACGGGTTTGCCCAACTACCCTTACAAGGTAGTTTCTTTCTGTCTAGAAAAGGAGAAATATACACTGCTCGACATAACCACTAGTGGTTTTCAGTGGGGCAACTTTCGCGTCGGAATTCAGGTTCTGGGTGATAAGTTAGCTGTATATTATCCTTCCAATGTGAAGGGTTCTTATTATTTATCGTCTTTCAATCTATATGTGTTTGGCTCCGAATTTAAAAAACCGACCTGGGAACAGCGAGTAGTGCAGTTCTAGGCCTTGTGCGGGCGTGCCAGGACTGGATTGCAGTCCAATTTCGTGCTAAGGCCTGAATGCCTCAGATCTGACTTCTTCTAGAGCGATTGCGTACGACCTAAGGGGTGAGGCCGTATGTGGTTCGTGGTTTTGCCTTGTCGGGATAAGGACTTAGAATTTCCTAATCGTGTAGAAAATGGAAAGGAAAGAAAACAAGGTGCGATGAAATTAAAAGAACTTCATTAACGGTTTAATGAAATTGGTACAAGGAAATGAAAGATAAGACCTAGGCTGGACTAGATTGGACTAAAAGATAAAGACATTTGCTGGAAATGATAATTGAAATGTAATTTGAATAAGCCTTGGGCTTGTTTGGTCGTGGACCTTTGGCAAGGCCTTCAAAACTGGTATTTATAGGCAGCAGTTCCAGGTCTTAAGCTGCTTGAGCTGCTTCCAAAGGCCTTCATGCATGGCTGCCAAGTGTCATCCTGATAAAGGCTTAGGCTTGAGCTGCTTCTGAATGCTCCAATAGGAAGCTACCATTCGTCCAAGCCTTACTCTCCACTCCAAGAAAATGGCTGCAGGTCTGAAAAGCTTCATTTTTGCCTAAAAACCAGTCAAAGCAAAAGGAATTTGCAGCAACGTAGTATCCCTAGGCCCTTTGAGCTGCTTGTGAGCAGCTTGTATGCATGGATGCTTGTAAAAAAAGGGATATTTGGGCCCACCAAGGCCAAAAACGCAGGCCTGGTTGAGCTGCTTGTGAGCAGCTTGTGTGATGTTAGAGAGAAACTTCTAGGCCTTTGAGCTGCTTGCAGCTGCTTGTGCAGGCCTAAGCTGCTTGTGAGCTGTTTAGGATGTCTCCATGCATGGCTGCCATGTGCCCCAAGCCTTGCTTCATGCTGAAGGATAGTGAGACTTAGGCCTTGAGCTGCTTTTAAGCAGCTTACCTAGATCTGCCCAGCAAGAACATTCTAGGCCTTTGAGCTGCTTGCAGCTGCTTGTGCAGGCCTAAGCTGCTTGTGAGCTGCTTGGGATGTCTCCATGCATGGCTGCCATGTGTCCCAAGCCTGTTGAAGGATGGTGGTCATCCAGACCTCGAGCTGTTTGTAATCAGCTTGCCTAGACCTGCCTATTGAGAACATTCTAGGCCTTTGAGCTACCTGTGAGCAACTTAAGGCCTTTTTCTGCTAGTTGAGGCCCATATGCAATATTTCTAAGAAGCAGGCCCACCCAATACTTGGGCCTGAATTTGAGGTGCAAGACAGGCCTTAGTCCATTGTAAGCCTTTTGAGCCCAAACCTGGTGAGTAAACCCAGGCTTTAACTGATTTGGGCCTATTTGTTGGCCTTATCGTTTCTTAGAGCTGGGCTAGGCCTGGATGAAGTGCTCAGGCCTAGTGGGTCGACTTCAAGACCTTGGCCAGCATTGGGCCTAATTTTATGGAAGAGATATCTTAGGCCTTTGTATGTTTCAAACCTTTGCAAGCTCAATTGATCCTTTAGCATTCATATCGGCCCAATTCCTCTGGTGGCCGATCTACAAGGCTTCTCAAGGCCTAAAACTACCTCCAAGGCCATTCTTCTATCCTTTTCCTAATTTTGGCCAAAAATGGGTGTAAACAATATGACGATAGTGAGTCTGGGAGAAAACATATAGTCACCCTTCCCAATTATGGTGGGTGGTTCACTCCAGTATGCCTATTGGAGAATGCTGGAGAAGTCTTATTCCAAGTGAGAGGAGGTCAATTAGGGGTTTACCGTCTGAGGGATGGTACATTTAGGGGTTTACACATCGTTGGACTGCCCGATTTTTGCGAAGCAATGACCTTTTCCAAGTCCCTTATTTCGCCGAATACATGTAAGGGGACAGAGATTTGATAGCAAAAGAGTATAGGATCGAACGGAGAAGAAGGAAGGTAGGAGATCGAAAGGAGAAATTCGCGATACAGTCTTCGTTTTCTTATGCTATTTTCTTGCCTTCATTTACTTTATGTGTTGTTTTTTTTTTGAATTTGTCACTTGGATTAAGAACTCAGATCAAGTCAACGTACAAGATAGATTGTAGATCGGGCGGAATACAACCCGTAGAAAGCAGAATCTTTCTATCCATACACCGCGATGCAATCCAGTGGGCAGCCTTGTTTGAGGCATGGCCACGCCAACTGAACGACCATTTCCTCGATTTCGTCCAATCTTTGATATCCGCTACAACCGTGGCAATCTCCCATGGGCATTTCACTTTGGGTTTGTTGAAACAGCTGATAAGAGCCTTGCAATCAGATTCAAAAATCACCTCAGGGATGTTCTGTTCCTTTGCCATACTACAGGCAACTATAAGGGCCCAAGCTTCAATTGCCAAAGCCGAAGATACCATAACTCTACCACAATGCCAACCGTGAGCTAATCCACCACTATCTCTAGCAATTATGCCAAAGGCAGCAAGGCTGCAGGAAGATTTAAACGCTCCATCACAATTAATTTTCAACACCGATGGAGGAGGCGGGGACCACCTTTCCACCCGTGGTAATGTAGTAGAACTCCTCTGCACTTGATCACAAACAGCTTGTAGGTAGTTCACATTAGCTCCTCGTGCCTGCTCAATCACCACTTCTGGTCTTGGATTCTTGTCATTGAAAACACATCTATTCCTTTCCTTCCAGATTGCCCAACATATTTGAAAGATAACCCCCACATCCTCACTAGCAGATTCTTTCGAGAGGCACCCACACAGCAAGTCTTCTAGCCATTTGTCCACTGCCACTATTTCCTTTTGGAGCACCCAAAACGCTTCGCCACTTCCAAACCATACTGCTCTACTCCATGGGCAGTGAAAAAGAATATGTTACAATTGTCTCGCTAGCATTTCCACAAACGGGGCACATAGGATTAGGGGCACACTTCCGGCGGAACAACTTGGCTTTGCAAGCTAACCAATTACAAGCAGCTTTCCACATGAACAGTCGAACCTTGGGAGCAGTTGGGGAATTCCATTGCCTTGTCCACATTGTTTTTGACGGGATGAACGACCCAGAGGCCCTGCTAGAGACGACCTTAGGAACACTTTTCTTTCTTTGGAAATACCCCAACCTATGTTGTACAACTACAACATAGGCGTTGTGTTTCAGAGTTTTCCATATTTGAAGAGCTAAACAGAAGTGTCTCAGAATGATATTTCTAGTCCGTACCCGTTTCCAAAAAAAAACTAGTTGACAAGTTATTTTACTAAATTGGTTGATCTTTTTTTTTTTTTTTTGATGGGCATAAATTGGTTGATCTTTTTCATATAACTTGCACAAAGGGCAAATGGTTTCGGACACATCTAATAAAAATGCACGTAAGCCGTTCGAATCGAGTCACATCAGTGAATTGTGACCCGAAGAATGAGTCACCCTATTCCAGAATCCATAACAAGCTCAAATGTTCATATAAGAAAGCAACAAACATTCACAAGAAAGCAACAAACATTCATAGGCAACGATTCATAAGTTTTTGGAGCTGTTGGGGTTGTGGCTACAAGTTCTCATAATGGGCAGAGCCCAGCAGTGAGCCACTTAAGCTTGTAAGTTAGTAATTTGCATTTTTTAAAGGGTAATTTACGGGCTGGACTAGTTTTAGAGGTAATTAATTTCGGGAAAATGACGGCCAATGACGTGTTTTGATAATTAATACCTGCTAAAGACATTTTCAGCATTAACAAATGTTCTCAACATGTTCTTGGCGGGTATTAATTATCAAAACACGTCCTAGGCCGTCATTTTCCCATTAATTTGCTGATATACCAATCGTTCAACTTCTTGAAGCCCAAACCACCTTCCTTTTTAGGGCAACAAAGAGTGTGTGTTTGGGCGTGGTTTAAGTCTTTTCCGTGATACTATTGTTTGAAGGTTGGATTCTAAAAAAATTGCAGACTCGATAAAACGGGATACAAATACATACATGATACATGTGTGGTTTGTCAATGGGATTGCCAACCAAAAGGGAGTCCAACTTTTGGATCTTACAATTTATGTGGGATTCCAAAGTATAGACCACACAAACCCATCTGTGCATTGGGTATATGTATCCTTTTGTCTTTTATTCCTAGCTAGCATCCGTCTAGGAATTTTACAGATGAATAGAATCGTTCATCAACTTTAAAATATGTTTCTACTGAACATGTGAAAAATCAACTCAATTGAATAATCGTAAATACTTGATTCAATCTCTCAATTTTTCATTCAGAATTCAAATAAAATCAGAAATGTTAGACGATTGAATTAAGAACTTACAGTCATTTGATTCAGCTAATCAATGATTTTACGTAAAAAATAATAATAATACACTAACACTCCCTCCATCCTAAATTGCATGACTTTTCAAAAATAAATAAATGCGTAAGCACGATATTTTTACCCAAAACTATACGCCAATTTGAAGACCTCAATGAGAAGGGGAAAAAAAAAATTGAGCAATTTGGGACCGAGAAAGTTTCAAGTACATATGTGACTAATTTTGTAGACATTCACTTGCTAATGGCTAATACAAGAGTCACGAGGAGAGCAAGATGAGGCACCGTAGAATAGACATACCAGTGACATAATCTCCACTCAAAATCACAAAATCTTTCAAACTCCCTTGCATTAGGAGCTTTGAAATTACAATCAGAAAAAAAGAAGAAGACCGAATGAACATATAACATAGCAGCTAGAAAACACAATTTGTCTCATATAGTTACAACATCAAACTATCGAACAGTAGATTCTGTAATTGCTTTCGAACTAGAGATATAGTGGTGGAATTGAGAAATATCTACATTATTGAAACACACAGAAAAGACCAATTTTCTTCACTTCCAAATAGCTTGATGTGAAGTCCCACGTTACCTCTTCCGAATTAAACAGGCGCCGTCCGGTTATAAGCGCCCTGTTTGTCCGGCGTGGACTCCTCAGCTGCATCAATTGTGTAATCCTCATTCTCACCTGACATTTGCTCGAGCGATTTCCCGTTGGCCTCCGGGACGAGGAAAGTAAACCCCATTCCGAGGAGAGACACAAAACCAAGCACAATAAGTGAGTACTTCACACCGATACCCTTGGGGTACCCTGGATCCTTCTCTAAGAAATGATCGGACTCGGACGCATACAAAAACCCAAACGCCCCAACAATGGCACCCGCCTTTCCTGCTGCAGCCGATATTCCGTGGCAAGTGGACCTAAGTCGGGCGGGAAAGATCTCCGCCGGCACTACAAATGTTGTGGCATTTGGCCCGAAATTGGAAAAGAAAAACGTGAGGGAGTACATTATGATGAATGGAACCTTATGCAATGTCCAGTGATGGAAAGGTATCCCGAGTGCGAACATGAACACGGTCATGAAGAAGAAACCCTGCAATTGAATGGTAAATCTCCCGATTCTATCGATTAGAAGCACTGTAACCCAGTACCTGTTTATGCCCATTTTTGGCACATAATCTCGGACTAGCGCTGGAAGACCATTTAATTAATTGTTAATTAAATTGGGCCGATATTCAAGAGTTTCTCGGGCTAAAAATTAATGGGCTGCATTAATTTTGTGATTTGGAGCAAGCCCGATAAATTGAAGCCCAAGTAAAGCGAGATACGCCGAATAATATTCCATGGAAGTTATTATTCGGAGCTTTGGGTAAAAATGTTGGCACGCGCTTATTGCTGCCGAATTGGAGTGCCCCACGATGTAAAAACCAGTTGGGTTTTTTACTTGATATTGGAAGCAAAGACACATGGCAACACATTAGGAAATGGGCAAGCAACAACTGCTACCCATGATCTTAATTAACTGCTGCAAGTTGTCGTGGGTGTAACATGCATGAGACACTTGGCATCTTGGTGTTGCACTGGAAGTTCATTGAAGACCCATTATCAAGACTCATATCCCACGACCCAATTTTATGCAAGGAGGTCCTGATTATTTGGTAAATCAGGGGACATGTGGCGTAATTCCAAGCTTGTGGCAGTTGCAGTTTCGTTTATAAATAGAAGATTCGAAGAAGAAAAACAGGTCCAACACCAATCAAGCTCAACGCTTAAATAAAAAGCCTTCCCAGCGAAACAAACACTTTACTACTTTCAGCAAAGTAGATTATCGAGTACTACGTGCTCAAACCCCATTCAAACACACTTCTTTAAGTTGTTTGAATCTTTTACTTTCCTGTACCAACTTTATTATCCCGGTGTAATAGAGTTTACGTTTTCACGTTTCTACGTCCATTTCCTATACGACTAGGAAATATTAAGTCCACAACCGTGTGGCAAACCACGAACCGCTCTGTGATCTTTAACCTTTGGGTCACACACGATCGCTCATACGATAGAAGTCAAGATTCACGGGAATCTTCACAAGAAGTTAGGCGCTACAAGTCTTGGCACGCCCGCGCTCATCGCATCCACACCTTGTGTCAAAAACGAGAGTTTTCAGTACCCCGGCACGGTACCGCATAGGGCAATAAGGGTTTGGGCTCTTGAGACTTTATAAACCTCTTGAATCGCACTCATCTTCCCAGCGGAAGGGAGCCAGTTAATTGCTGTGAATATGTTTTTCTGGAATAGATTTTGGCTGTAGAAGGCGATATCGAGTAAGAACCAACAGGTCGTGGTGCCAAGTAAGTGAAGCCCGTGGCGATGAAGAAATTCTTTGGAAAACAATCCAAATTGATTGGAGGGTCCTTCGGTGAGTTTCTCTAGCTTGGCCTCTTCGGGGTCTATTTCCACATTTAACACACTAGCCATGTCGTTGGCTGCTTGTTTGGCATTTTTCGCAATAAGAGCTGTGTAACGGGCAGTCTCGGGCATCTGCATACGCCAGTAGTAAGTCATTGCAGCTGGGACGGCCCCAAACATTAGTATAATGCGCCAAACGTAGTCGGCCCGGGGCGGCAGGGATAATTCGGGATTGGCATTATACGAATAAACTGTGATCCCATGTTCGAATGCGGCCGAGACTATGAGACCTACAATTCCACCGGTTAATATTCCGAACCCTTGCATTGCAAATACGGCAGCTATAAACGATCCTCAAGTCTTCTTGTTTGCGTATTCGGACATGATGGTGGCAGACAGCGGGTAATCACCTCCAATGCCAAACCCAAGCCAAAATCGGAAGAAACAGAGAGTGGCCATCGTACCCCTTGCATGATGACCGAAAGAAAGACCAGAGGCGAGAGAGCAGAATATCATGAGAGCCAGTGTTAAACCGTAAACCTTTTTGCGACCCATTTTGTCACCGAGCCAACCGAAGAAGAGTTGGCCGAATAAGGTGCCAACTAGGGCAACACCGGTAACCGCGGCTGAAATTTTGACTGGTAAAATACCGGGCTTGGATGCATCGGGCTGGGTGTAGTAGATTCGGCCGAGTAACTTTGTGACGACGGAAATGCTGAAGAGATCATAGGCATCAGTGAAGAAGCCCATGCCAGCAATTACGATTGCAGTGAAATGGTACAATTGGGTTTTTGCCACATCAAGTGCATTTAGCACTTCCAATTGTTCTCTCGGCATGGCTAGATTTTGCTGCTAATATCAAGGCTTCTTCCAACAGTAGTTTCTTGAATTATGAGCCGCTGAGAAGCAAAAGGGTGTGATTAGAACATACTCCTATAATCAACTGCTTAAATCACAAGACGTGTCCTCGCTTAGCAATTGATTTATCACAAAGTTCAAATTGGATGCTACATATACTACATCCCTCCACTATACCATCCACTACATTTTTTGTGGGGTCCATTTCGGATCTCACAAAAATTAAAAAAAAATTCATATATTTTAAAATAATATTTTATGGGGTCTTGTAAAAAATCAGCTCTAACGGATATCGGTAAGTATTATTTTTGGATTTGTAGGGGCAATACGAATCCAGAAATAATTCTTACCGATATTTGTTGGAGAAATTTATGGACATTTTTCTGTATTTTTGTGGGACCCGTGGTGGGCCCAACAAAAAATGTAGTGGATAGTGTAGTAGATGGATGTAGTATACCTAGACTTCTTGTTGTTACATTGGGCATGTTTGCGATAACTATAAATTCAGATTAAAGATTCTAACATAAGATTTTACTGCAGAATCTAAAGTTTAAATTTTAAAAGAGTCAAATAAATATGTCTATCACAACTGGGAAATTATACCTAAGCTGCAATAAAAGCTGGTACTATTAATTTTAAAAATTGAAAATTAGCATTTATTGAACTTCAAATTGAAAATCTAATTCGAAAAGCTCCAAAAGCTACCCAACCCCAACTCCAAAATCTAATTTTAGCCTTTCAAAATCTGTAGAGTTTGAAAATATGTTATCTAGAAATTTTAGTGAACACTACAAACTAATTCTGAAAAGCTAGAATTTGAAAATCTGCAAAATACTTGACATGTAGTATAGGATTTGTTTGACGAAACAATTACGTTAACCGATGTACCAGCAATCCTATGAAGCCTATGGTAAATCCTATAATTGGAAATCCATCATCAGTTTTTTTTTTTTTTTTTTTGTGATAGACGAAATCATTTCATCATATGTGAAGTACACATACGAATCCGGGATACTACATCAATTGTGAGAGTTCACGAGACAACCAAGCCTAACAATTCAACGAATACAAGAAATAAGCCCATTAGAGCATCCGCAGTGGAATAAGCAAAAATGAATAATCAAAACATGCCATATCAGATTTTGATTATCCATTTAGAGGTTGCTAAAGTTAGCAATGTCAAGTCTCACATTGGTTATTTTTTGCTCATAATCAAAACCAATGAGACCATTGCTTCCTTCCCTGAGTTTTCTCCAAACTTTTCCCCTTCATTTCACTTAAATCTTTTGAAAAACTAGTTTATGTTAGAAACAGTTTTTATTAAAAAAATATTTGTTCTTGAAAAAAAAAACAGTTTATTAAACAGTTTTTAGAAGAAGAAAAAACAGTTTAAGTTGGATAAAAAAAAATAGTTTATGAAAAAAAAATGTGTAAAAAAACAGTTTTGTGTAAATACAAATTTTTTTAAAAAAAATAGTTTTAAAAAAAATTGAAGAAACAGTTTTTATAATAAAAAAAATTTTAAAAAGTTCATATAAAGACGGTTTTTTTATATATATAGAAAGAGTTCCTGAAAAGAATAGTAAGAATAGTTTTTTATAATTATTTTTTGAAAACATTGTTGAGAGAGAGAAATAAGATTTTTGTGTAATGATGGGTGTACTTGATTGAGAAAATGTGGGGATCACTAAATTTGGTTATTGGCAAAAGGTTGCTAGTTTTGATTATTCAAAAGCCAAAATTTGATGAGTTGCTAAGATGTTGTTAAGTTTGGTTATTCCAATGTGAGCACTTTTTTGAGCAAATATTGTTAATTTTAACAATTTTTTGTTTTGCTTATTCCACTGTGGATGCTCTGAGGTTGTTCGTGTTTGAGGTTTAGAGCTCCGTAGAATAGGGGGCCCGTATTTAAATGCATGGGGCCCTCTTTTGGCTACGGAATCAAAGGTATATCCTTTTCCTCTTCCCCGTTACACGAGGAAGCTTCGTCCCGTACGGTTCTGACACGTAGTCACTTGACTTTTGTTTTTTACGGTTTTAATTTTTACGTGGAATTATCATATCGCAAATGCTAAAATCAGCCCTTTAGGCTGACTATAATGTAACACACGCGCCCACTTTTTTATTGGATTGGTCGTCACACAGTCAAGTCGTACCGAAATGCTTCTTTTTAAAACTTAAATTACCACGTTAACCCCAAACCACTACTCCCCGGAAAATGCTACACACACAACATCTCCCACACAACAACTCACACAACCGCTGACGTCATGATGACGTCAGTGTAAAACGACGTCGTTTTGATAATTAAAAAAAAAAAAAAAAACCAACCCTCGCACAGAAGGCTTTCCCTTTTCCTTCCCCTTCTCATTCAAAATACAGATTACAGTCAGACCACCACCACCGGCGACGATACACCCCGCTGAAGAAGAAGACTTGAAGATTCGATCTGTTTGCCCCAATCAAAGGATCCCCGGTTGATAACGCCGTAGCAGATGAACTACGTACGAACTGACCACATAAACCCTCAACCAGATCGGCTTGAATCAGTTAAAAGTAAAACCCAGAAATCATCAGAAAATAGGAGGGAGAGAGAGAGACTCATACCCGCCTTTATTCGGACAAAAAGAGGCCACCGCCATGCCATGGCTGCAAAAACAACAGTTGCCGTGACAGAGAGTGTAAAGTCATCTTCCAAAACCCAAATATTTCACAAGACCCGTTGATGATGAAGAAGTCGCTGGAGATCGATCGAGAGAGAGATTGATGATGAGGAAATCGGGGGAGCAAAAACACACACAACATCTCTCACAGAAGCCGGTGGTGGTGGCGGGAGTAACAATGTCGAACTGCCCAGAAGCTGGTGGTGGTGGCGGTCGCCGGCGGTGGGGAGCGCTGGGGTTGGGTTCTAGCGGTGGAGGTGGGAAGCGTGGTCACCGGTGGAGGTGAGAAGCATCGTCGCCGGTGGTGGCGGTGGCGGTGGGAGCCCCTCTCTCGCTTCTCCTGACTGTAATCAGTATTTTGAATGAGAAGGGGAAGAAGGGAAAGCGTTTCTGGGCAGCAAATTTTTTTTTTTTTTAATTATCAAAACGACGTCGTTTTACGCTGACGTCATGATGACGTCAGCGGTTGTGTGAGTTGTTGTGTGGGAGATGTTGTGTGTGTAGCATTTTCGCTACTCCCCTCCCCTGGCTAGCAAAAGATACTGTACTCCCCTACTCCGTACTTCTGACTTGAATGAATCATGAAACGGATCCCCTAGTCCATCCAATTTTCTGTATCAGCCAAGACAGATTTTGTAAGGACCAAATTTCAGAGTCACTTATATTGATAATTTCATATGACAAAATACGTATTTTATGTCGAGTTGTAATTTTATTTTATTTTATAGGCTAATGAGTTTGTATAAAATTAGAGTGGAAGAAATCTTTTTATTTGTAATTGAGTGTGTGTGAATCGAATTACAAAAGGCAGAATGACTTCGTGAATGGAGGGGAGCTAATGAATTGATCCGGATATCAATCGGAATGGATTTGACTTATTTTTATCTTTTAAAAAAAAATTATGACGGTTAATCATAATTGTGTAATTTTTTGTATCCTCTCTTCGAAACCAATCTATAATTCATAACTTTTGAAGCAAAACTATCAAATACAGATTGGGAGTTGCTGTAGTGCGGTGCGGTAGCTGCACTACTCCGTGTAGTGCGGCGGATTCGACCGTCCATCTAGATATGAAGGACTCGGATTTAATCTGAGCTGTCCATTGTTCGGATGAAAATTCGAGTCGTCCATTGCCGAGATGGATTGCCGGATCGGCCGCACTATACATGTAGTGTGGGGATGCACTACAGCACCCCCGGATCCAACAAATACGATTTTTTTTTTTTTTTGAAAAAGGACAAACAAGAAAGTCAAGTTTACTTTCTTTTGTTTTTCAAAACCAACCGGAGTTGAGATTAAGTTGTTCCTCAAATTTAACATTATTTTTCAAGTTGTCTTGAAAAAAATCAGTTTAATTTGATCCTGAATTTATTATAAATTTTCAATCAATCATTCTAATTGTAATTAAAAAAATTAGACTATTGAATCAATTAGTGAGGATTGTTGCATCTCACTAAGAGGTTAGGAGTTCGGGTCTCTCTATCTGAGTGGGTGTTCTTCCTATGTATTTAGAAGTTTGGGCTTACAGTGATTATGATCCCTTTAATGAGCTTATTTTCCTTGTTGGTTGAGTTGTTGAGTTTGGTTATCTCATGGACTCTCACATGGGTGATGTAATGTCATGTGATTTATACTTTGTACTTCATACTTGATGTAATTATTCCTCCTTATCAATTGAACCAAAAAAATCAAGTACTTTCGGATATCCACTGGAACTAATTTTTGTACAAAATTTATTTAGATTTCAAAATCATGAATTCTGAATGGAAAAATGAATTATAGAATGAAGCACTCATGATTAATCGATGTTAATTTTCTTTAACGGTTTAAATTAGTACTCCTTCCGTCTCAATTTAAATGTCCCCCACGATTTTTTGTGCATTTTCAAACCCCAAAAAATATATTTCTACATATTACTTTTTAAATTTTCATTGAGTACTTTAAGTTGATGTAAGAAAATAAAAAAATACGTAAAAGTATTGCTTGACCGACCGGGTGTATTAAAATAAAGACGCGTCCCAAGCGTATGACTCTCGACCAGTGTAGCACAATATCCGGAAGTACCGGAGTCGAACCACAGAGACGGACGGACGGTGCTGACTCGAAAGTGTTGAATTCTAGTTTAACCTGGCTCTTAGGTAGCCACCCCTTGTTTAATGAGGTTGATTTACTAACTAAATTACCGAACTAAATTAATGAAATAAGAATTTAAAAAGGAGAGTACAGCCGTGGGAACTTTGCGTCTGCAACTAGCCTAACCAATGTTTACTCGGGCCACAATTATTCACTTCGTTGATTTTAGAATAGGAAAAAGGATCCCTAACAAATGCGCACCACCTGTCACCAGTATCCGTGCACATTCGAATTCCGGCGATGCCTGGGTTTTGTTTGTTAGAAGAGTTTTCGTCTTCTAAAACTGCTTAAAGATTAAATTAATTCGAACCCGAGATAAAAACATTAATTAAACTAGCTACGAGATGCCTTTGCCCCGTGGCCGCACTCTACAGAACTACTCACTCATAACTTTATTAAACGCAGCAATAATTTTAATCCTAGATCTAAACATGCTTCAAACAATCGAAATAGAAATAAAATCACGATACCACAGACTTACGGAAAAGCAACGGATTCGATTATCGAAGAAGAACAGGAATTAAAAGCTGGAAAACTTGAAGAACTGAGGTTAAAACTTGAATATGCAATTAAAAACTTAGAGAACAGCAGCCAAAAGTTAAACGAAACGTAAATTATAAAACGTGTAACCCTAATTTCGAGTTAAAACGGGGTTTATATAGTAATCCCATTTAACCTTAATTAAAATCCTAAACAAATCAGGAAAATACCCTAAACGACCCAAAACGACACCGTTCAAGGCATGATAAGCCCTCGGTAGCGCTACACCCTTACCAAAAAGGGTGTTGCGCTCGCGAACCCCTATGACGTGTAGACTTCCGTTGACCGATGCTTGGCCGTTGACCCCCTTAGCCTTTAGGTAGCGCTATACCCAAAATGGTGTAGCGCTCGCCAATTCTCTGATCATTTCGAGGGCCTTGCTATGCCACTTCTGAGCGCTATACCATTTTACTGTAGCGCTCACGAAGATTATGATGACTTCCTTGCAAATTTCACTTCAACACTTAGTCTCCACAGCCCTTCTCGCTCTCAAGCTCCATCACGGCCTTTCCGGATACCTCTCATTAGCGCCAAAACATCTCAATTTCCTGCAAATTAAGCACAAACACAAAATCCAACCACGTGCATGCATTAAATGGAAAATGAGGATTAAACGCACGTCTATCGCGCTAATTTCCCTACTTAGGCGCTTAAATTCATGAATTCCGCGCGCCTATCAAGTATATCTTTTTGGAGGTTTGAAAATACATGAAAAATAAAAATATTTAATTTGGGATGGAGGGAGTATTTGTGTGAGACCCAAGGTGTAAACAAAGGGGATTGATCAATATTCCAACCCATGATATAATGTGTCAAAAAAATACGCGGGAACTGTTTACCAAAAAAAAAAAAAACTCAAGAACCGATTGGGAAAAATGTTTCTCGGAAATCTTGAGCCTTCGTCTTTTCTTCTTTAAAAATGTACTCCTATTTTTTTTTTTAATCCGCAAATGTACTCCTGGATAGAAAGCAAAATCTGGTGAAGCATATACTCCGTAAAAGTGAAGGGTATAGTTGCCATTTCAAAAGAAAGAGGCATGAATGACTGTTAATGATATCCCGCCAGAGTACAGAAAAGACAGGAGGAGACTGAGGCTTGTCAGTTTTACATCGGTCCACGGGAAAAGTTAATTCTTATGCTACGCCCAATGGGCGGATAATAGCACAACCCTTATCATATTGGTTTATTTATTTTTTTCCGAGAACAAGATATTTTTTTCCCGATAAACAAGACCATCCCATACATATCCAAACAAGAACAAGTACTCCAAACATGAACAAGTACAACAAAATAAAACAAATAAACCAAATACCAAGAACAAACAAAAAACAAAAAAAAATAAAATAAAAGGAAAAGCCGCTCAGTTCAGATGTTGGATCCAACACTCCACTTGTTGGTGATGAGTGGAGGATCGCCACCGGATCATGTTCCTGCTGCAGTATCACCATTGGATCTACATCTTGATGCCTTCACCATTGCCGCTAGAGAGCTCAGGATCACCGTCGTCCGTTCGATTCAAGAGCTAGAACCCAGAGTCGAGGATTTTCGTAGTCCAAATAATAATGAGGAGAGTGGAGGATTTATTCTCCCTAAAGAGAGAGTCTCGACCATCTCCCAACTATGGGAAATCTTTTAGTGCCGGGTGGGTACCACGTCATCCGGCAGACATGGTGCCTGAGCGGGCACTTCCGAGCCATCCAAAAGTGTATTGGACGGCCCAGATTGACGCCCTCTCTCCTCTCACCCCCACACTCTCTCCTCTTTTTCTCTCCAAATCTGAGCCGTTCAAAATCGAAATGGACAACCTGAATGCACCGAGCGGGCACCATGTTATACATGTACATGCCCGCTCAGCACTGAAAAATTTCTCCCCAACCATACGAGGAAGGGGAAGGAAGGAAGAAAACAGGAGGAAAGAGGGGGAGGGGCCGCCGGGGCGAGGGGACCGAAGGAGGGGGGACGACCTAGGGAAAATGAAAAATGGACTCTCTTGGGTTGGTTTGGGACACATGTTTTAGGTCAGTCAATGAAGTTGTTATCACGTTTGTATTTTATTTTTTTTTAATGCTATTTAGTCTTACATGTTGACTCCTTGAGTTTACCTATTTTCCAAACTTAAAATAGTAATTTTTTTTTTATAACTCAGGTGGCTGGATTAGTTTACGCACGTCTCGATAAATTTTGGGAGACCAATTAGGACACCAATTAAAATTGGAGTAAAACTCTGTATGGACTGAACCGAAAAGAATTAATAACAGTAGCAAAATTTCGAACGTGAGATCTTAGGAGGAGCAAACCCTTCGCCACCTAACCAAACGTTGCGATTAAAAACTTAGGTCGTCATTTTAAATATTTTGCCAGTCAACTTTCCGCATTGCTAGGTTTCTTTTAGTATGCGCTTTCATTAAATGAAAAGTGGAATTTGGGTAAGGTTTGTAGAATCGAAGTTGTTTTTATATTTTTTTTGATAATAAGTTGTTTTTATATTTTGCAAGGTGGATTTTACTGATCCCTAATTTTAAATTGAAACACATTCCACTTTTTACTATATATTATGTTTTTATTCTGAAAAGAAGCGTGAACTCATATATATGCCGGTTCCAATAACATTACTTAAGCGGATCAAAAAAAAAAAAATAACATTACTTAAGGCTCCGTTTGTTTGGACGTAAAATGTTTTACTTATTTTCCGGTGTTTGGTTGTGTAAAAAATGAGGAAAATATTTTACATGTAAAACATTTTCCATCAATTGGATGAAAATGACTTACCCTTAAATTTTCTGTAAGTTATTATCCGAAATGAATCCGCTGCCTTCCACTGCAATTCTCACTGCTCAGTTTCCTCGATCGTCAGTCCCGATCCACGTTCAATTCCAATAATCTCATATCTCTCCACCGTTTAAACTCCCCATCTCCCTCTCTATACTATTTTGTTGATTTCCGAAAATATTTTTAAGTGTCAACCAAACACCGGAAAATAAAAGTTTGAAGTTTGTTTTCTAAAAAAATATTTTACATTGTAAAACATTTTACATCGAAACAAACGGAGCCTAAATATGATGCAAAAACTGATTACTTAACCGTAATGGCCGAATCCTTTTGATGAAATATAATTGTTTGAAACCAAAATAACCCTTGGCCAAAAGGTGTGATGTTTATTGAGACAAAGGTTTGCGATCTACCTTCTCAAATTATATGGAGTTTGATACGTACTACCAATTGGTGATTTATAGGGGGGGGCGGGGAATTAAAAGAACTAGAGCTAGAGGAAGCATGTGGATTCACGGCTTCATAGTAATGAGGATTTTGGTCAAGGGGACGGGTAGAAGCTTCCCCTTGATTATGATGACACTAGTGTATTTGGTTAGGTAAGAACCTTATTATATTGGCCGGCTTTGATTATGATGACACCCACCCTTTTCTTGGCTTTTAGTTAAGTAACAAATAATTGTACTGCCGCAACATATTAATTTGTTAAATTTTAAGTGCTTTTTTTTTTTTTTGGGCAAATGTAAGAAGTTGTATTCAACTGTGAGGCAAAGGCCTACACAACAGAGAGGAATCTCATGGGGGCAAATGGGCGTCCACATACCGGACAAACCATTAGAGAGGGCAATAAGAGCACAGTATGTGCAGCCCTATTTCAAACTCGTCTAGCAAGATCAGGTTCGCAGAAAATAAAACTAATACCAAGCACATGACCAACAAACCACCGGATTAAATCCGTACATAAACCGGACTAATTCTGGACAAAAAATAAAATAAAGCAAAAAATTACACTCCCCTGCGTCATTGTGAGCAGCCCTTCTCTTGCCTAACCCTCTACAGATCAAGCTCCCAAGTCTGCAACCCATGAAGCCACCAGCGACTGCAAACCCAAAAGCGGAGCAACGGCGAATGACAAGGGGTTTTGGTGGAGAAGGGGGAAGGGAAACCAGATCTGAAGGCAGGGATCGATCCCTCCCCTCCCGCCGCCCATATTTGGGTATAAACCCAAGGGAGAAAGAGGGGAAGGAGATGAGGAAGTGTGGCAGCTGTTTTAGGGTTAGAGAGAGGTGCTCCTATTTTTAGAGAGAGAATTGTTATATAAATTTTAAGTGCTTTCACATTGTCCATATTATTAGGCATGTTGATTAGTATATACTTTTTTTTTTTTTTGGGTAAATTTGATTAGTATATACTTGCTGGTGTTCTACGGAGCAATTAATAAATAATACAGTGGTGGCCTGTTTTTTTTTATAGATAAAGTACAAATTACCTCCATGTGGTTAGGGGCTTTCGCACAACACCTCCCTGGCTTTTGGAAATAGCCAATTCCCCACCTCGTGGTTTTCAATATTTTGCACATAACCTCCGTACCGTTAAAAACTCTAAGTTACCGTAGAGTGGATCACACGCGCATATTTTAAGACTTGAAGTTAAAAACAAAATAAAAATTTCATACGAAAAGACTGTAATGCTATTTTCCCATCTTCTTCCATTAATCTGCAAATTGTAAGAATGAGAACCCTAACCATCTAAAAGAAGGAAGATATACACCCACCAATGGCCCCTCCCTCAGTCCCTCCTTTTCCAGTGCCGCCAGCCAGCCAGCCACCCTCTTCCTCCTTAATCCTGTCACAAATCTACAACCCTCGCCCCTCATGAGCCAAGGAGAACTCCACTGTCAATTACAATGTCGATTTGGGTGATGGGTTCAGTGGTTTTGGTCGATTCTATCCAAAACCATAAGGTGTGGAATTGGCTAGTTTCAAAAGTCGGGGAGGTGATGTGCCAAAGCGTGTAACCATAGGGAGGTAATCTCTACTTTGCTCCCTCTTTTTTTTTTTGCCAATATGTGGTGGCTTGTTTTTTTTTAACTATTTATTTTACCAATATTGTATAATAGTTCATGTTGCCAAACTTGTGGATGTACTCATGAAATCCATTTTTACCTCTGCTTTTGTTTTCGAATTTAATGATTGCATGCACCACTTCCCGAAAAAGCTATAGACACAGACCAAAACGGGGACGATTGTGCACAAACCGGCATGCATGGTCCACTCCGGGTCCCGCACGGAATAATCTGAGCCATTCAATCTGAATGAAAAATTGAAAGATTGGATCGAGCATATACCTACATATATTGGATTGAGCTTATTTCTAAATGGCCCACTAGGATTTTTTTAAAAAAAATTATTAAAAGGCCTCAAATTATCTGCGCGGGACCCAAAGTGGACCCCGCATGACGGTCGCTCCTTTGTCGGTGTCCGTGACTCCGTACTCCGTAGCAAGGTTGCCACTTCCTGACTGCCAAATGATACTCCAAATGACAAATTAAAGATTCAATAAAGCAAATAAAAAAATGTAAAAGTCTCATAGAGTAATTTTGAAAAACCTCGAATATTTATTCAACGTTCCCGGAGAATCACGTGACCCAACCATTTACATAGGAACTGTAGTGGAATGCCTTGAATTCAGCGTTCTGCATATTCGGTCAGAACCAACTTCGCGATGGTCGGGACCAACTTCAGAACGGTCTAAACTAAAACATGAACATATTCCTCTATGTTGTGTAGGCTTTTGCCTCAAGGCAGTCAGGTCTGGAAATACTAAAACATGAACATTTTCTTGAACCCAATTTCGAGTAGGGAAATGATATTGTCATACCCTTTTTTGTTATTGTCACACCCTGCAAGTGTATTTTTGCACCAAAAAATACACTTGCAGAGTGTGACAATAACAAAAAAGGGTGTGACAAAATCACTAGCCTTTCGAGTATCCTAAATTTTTGTCCCATGAAACGATGTCAATCCGCCGCACTCAGCTCTGTGGTGGGCGGTGACGATTGTTCAAAAGTACAATCGAATTTTCCGAAGAAAATGGTTTCCAATTTGTGTTTAACCTTTTCCACTTCGACGGAAAGGTAAAAAGCGAGAGGTATTGACCTCGGATCGGATAGTACTGATAGGCTGGAAACTCCACCATTATATAGTAATTACGTAACTTTTTTAATTGGTACTCTACCGTATAAGAAAATAATCATCAGTACGTCACTCGTGGTCGTCCTTGTCGCTTTCCTAGCCAAAGTCAACATGCGCGTGTGCGTAAAAGCATTTTTAAAAAATGTCTCAAACTACTAAAAACGATTATTAAGACCACGAACACAAGCGAAGTAATTGAGAGATGGAGCGAAGGACACTATAACCACCGTGATTTTAACTTGAATTAGGTTTTTTTTTTTTTTATAGTTATAGTTTTATATTCATCTTTAGTGAATTATTTAAATTTTTCTAGTACTAATCTGATTTATCTGAACGAAAAGAATCAGAGATATTAAAAATAAATTTGAAAGTGAAAAAAAAAATCAGCAAAAATAATTTTTTTTTTTTTACTTCGTTTTGTCCTTCAACAAACATTTTTTTTTATGAGTTTTGATTATTATTTAGTATTACTTACAGATTTTTTTTCATCGAGACCACTCACATTAAGACAAAATTTTGTACTGAAATTTTAAAAAGCAAAGAAAAAAAATAGCCCAGCACGTCTGAGTAAATCGCAGATGCTGAGGTAATTCATTTGAGAAAATAGAACTTTCTCAGACTTTCCAAGTTCGTTTGGCAGTGAAAGAAACCTTTAATTTACACAAAAGAGTACTAAAAAAAGTAAAAAAGTTACTAGAAGTCTACTGAATCCAGCCCACCATTAGAGACCACCAATAATGATCATCTAGAAAACTGAGGTATTTCCCATAAGCGTCAATATATCAGTGCTGTTACATTTGGCTGACGGAAAAAAACAAAGGGTAAGTTTGATGCCACTTTGTGCGCAAGTCTTTTTTTTTTTTTTGAAAAAAGTTATTTATTCATCAAGCCCATCGGGCAAACAGATTCCAGAACAGATACAGGAAAGAACCAAAGCAATCTAAACGTCGATCTCAGGCACCTACTGCTGAAGCAGGCCCCGCGATAACGCCGGTACATAAGAACCAATTTCGGTCTAGATAACAGAGGATCTAAAGAGATCCACAGCTCAAATCCTAAACAATTAAGCATCGCTGAAATCTGAAGGAAAAACAACAACAAATCAACTAAAATCTAACAGGTCACATGGACAAAACTACAAGGGTCACTGGCTTGAACAGGATGAGAATCGAACACCACCGAACCACGGCGACCAAAGACCAGTCTTCTTCCAGCCGAAACTGTTGTGCAACCCAATCAAACACCACCGGACCACCACCAACACCAATAACACCACCGAAACCCACTAGCCCCAAAACAGACATCCAGAGACACAAAGACCACCAACACCGGACCATTCCTCAATAGGCACCGGGTTATTTGCCCACCACCATCACCCACTAGATCTGGAACACCCAGACTGGTACAGAACCGAACGGGGGAAACTCGCCGGTAGAAAGAAAAACGGAAAATAGCAGATGAAAAGCGAAAAACCCCCTTAGACCAACCGCACACCTTATTACGCTCGTCGCCAGACCAGGAACAACAGATCAGGAGACGATGAAAGAGAAACGGGCCAGAGGAGCCACCATCGGCCTAAGGAACCCTCGCCGTCCTAACGAACCGCCGTCCGAAACCTGGTGGTCATGGAAAACACGACGAAGAGAGGGGGGGAAGGAGAGGAGGAGGCGGCGGCCTCCCCCAAAACAGCAACCGATTGTAAGTTTTGCATTATTTATTTTAAGAACTTCACGCAAGTTGTAAACATGATTGGTTTTGTTAGTGCTATTGGCAATTTCCGGATACCGACAAATCATCGGAGTCTGTTTTGTTTCTTTTTCCATTTTGGTTTGGGAGGTAGTTTAGTTGATTGAGTTTGGACACTCTGGCCGATGGTTGAAGAATTGGAGAATTGGATGTGCCTCAAGACAAAATTTTGTACTGAAATTTTAAAAAGCAAAGAAAAAAAATAGGAAAAAAAAGAGCCCAGCACGTTTGAGTAAATTTCATTTTGTTTCTCTTCGATAAATCGCAGATGCTGAGGTAATTCATTTGACAAAAATAGAACTTTCTCAGACTTTCCTAGTTGGTTTGGCAGTGAAAGAAACCTTAATTTACACAAAAGAGTAAAAAAGTCAAAAAGTTAGAAGTAAGTAATTCAAAGGTAAATGTATTCCAGTCTATTGATCCAGCCCACCAATAATGATCATCGAAGATTCGAAATTAGAACTGAGATATTTCCCATAAGCGTCATATAGTCAGTGCTGTTAGTTTTGGCTGACGAAAAAATCCAAAGGGTAAGTTTGATGTCACTTTATGCATAAGATTTTTAAAAATTGTAAGTTTTGCATTATTTATTTTAGGCAAAAGTATATAAATACTCCCTCAATTATCACTTTTTTCTCTTAAACATTCCCTCACATTTAAAAACACCCATGAAGACCCTCTCAACTACTCCTGTTACCCAAGTGACACCCTTCCGTCTTAGAACCGTTTGCTAGAAGGTCACATGTCAGTAATTTAGGCTTTTCTTGGACAAAAATGCCCTCTCATATCAGTATACATCTGCAAGTCACCACCAACACCTCAACCACTGACTTCAGCACCTCCACCTCTGTCCCCACCACAATGCCAAACCACCACACAACCACCAAGAACCAATGGTACAACTGGCGACAATCCGGAGGCTGATATCGGAGAAACGCACCAGAACCAACCTGCCACCATCA
The DNA here is from genome assembly GCA_020567845.1 of Rhododendron henanense subsp. lingbaoense. Lineage (NCBI taxonomy): Eukaryota > Viridiplantae > Streptophyta > Magnoliopsida > Ericales > Ericaceae > Rhododendron > Rhododendron henanense. Next base: position 8,557,969 of record CM036313.1, read on the forward strand.
AACAACCCACCATCGTCGCCCTACCAGCCACACCCACCACCACTGGACCTTACGCACCGCACCCCGCCAAAACCCCTAGCACAGATCTGTACCCCAGCTCCACTAAAACCCCCAACACCATCGCCATAATCTCCATCGGAACTACATCCGCCGTCGTGCAACCTGCCACCAACGAAACCCTCTGCCACAATCACTGCCGCGACTGCCTAAGACCGCCGACGGGATGTCGGCTGCCTTGATTAACCGCCGTGAATCGAGGACGGATCGCGTCCATAAACAGATCTAAAACCCAGAAAATATCACCACCAAGTGCATGTTAACCACAACAAGACTCACAATGGGAAAACGAGTATATTCAGAGAGAGAGAGAGAGAGAGAGAGGGGGAAGAGAGGAGGGGAAAGACGGCCGGCGGAGGCGCAACCCCCTGATCAGAGTAGAGCTCGTCGGCATTGGGAGAAGATGGCCAGAGTCGAAGCTTCCCTTTCGTTGGTGGTGCTGCCGGTGGCAGTGGTCGCCGATCACCCTCCTCATCCTCCTCCTCTCTCTCTATCTCTCTCTCTCCAAACCAGAACTAGGGAGGGGTGGGGGTAAATAATTTTAGGGTTTTTGTGAAATATAAATAATTTTAGTATAATATAAAAGGGTATCTTGGTCATTTCTTCCATTCCGTTAACAGAGTTAGCATTATTTTTGTTTTTAGTAGTTGAGGGGGTCTTCATGGGCGTTTTTAAATGTGATGGGGTGTTTACGAGAAAAAGTGATAGTTGAGAAGATATTTATGTACTTTCATCTTTATTTTAAGAACTTCGCGCAAGTTGTAAACATGATTGATTTTGTTAGTGCTATTGGCAATTTCTGGATATCAACAAATCATTGGAGCCTGTTATGTTTCTTTTTCCATTTGGGTTTGAGAGGTAGTTTAGTTGATTGGGTCTGGATACTTTGCCCGATGATTGAAGAATTGGATGTGCCTCAAAGTCAATACCGTGCCAAAGTTTGAGATCCAATCGAGAGAGGTATAATCACAGGTTGAATATATTTGTTATATTGGGTTTTTCTATGCATCTTAGATGTAAGTTGTTTTAAATCCTTGTTGATTTTTGCGTGAGTTAGCCTTCTCCATTTTTGACTTTGAATTTCATTGAATGAGAATTTTTCGAAGTATTGGAGGCTTGGTTTAGTCCCATGGTGAGAAAAACTTGAATTTTTTCGCAAGGCAGGGGAGACTTCATCTTGGATTAGAACCAAGGATACCCCTGGCGCCATTGGGGCGCTTCCCAACGTATTGCTAGCGCGTTGCTTCCTTATGAATTTCTTTATTTATCTCTTGAACGGCGCTTGTGTAGACACCCCAATCTGGGTCTCCCAATTGATTTACTTCATTTTTTGGTTTCTTTTTTCCCCGATGATGAATCAGATCAAAAACACTCTTGAGAATGGAAAGGCTTGAACTTGAAATGATTGGAGCCCTCTTTGAACCCCAGAACCCTAAGTCAAAACCCTAACCCTAGGTTTGACCAGCGTGCGTCGCACTGGCTTCCATGTGCGTCTGTCCACTTGCTAGGTGTTGGTCAAGGTCAAAGCTTTGACTGTTGACCAGCGCGCGAGTTGGTGGCACACACGCGCGCAGGACCCACTCCCACGCGCGTTGGTCAACACATGTCCCTGTCATGCTTTTCCAGCTGGATTTTATAATCATCAAGGGGCCGGTCTACAGGGTTGTAGAACCTCGTTTTCGTCGCCAGCACAGCGTTTGCAGGTGCTTGGGTTGCACCACCCTCACAACAACTCCCATCACCTTTTTGGAACTCTTCACCACCAAGCAACCACAACCAGCCTTGTTGGCTAGTTGTATGGCCTTGTTTACCACCAACCCTCCACCTCCCAACCTCTTATATATACCCCCATTGGTCTTTCATGCCAAGGGTTACCAAAAATCAAGCAAAAAATGTTACACAAACCCTAATACCCTTGATACTTCATCACTCTCTTCATTTCCATACATCCATTTGGTCTCCACTACCTCCTTGTTCAAATTAATCTCAAACCACTCAAGCAAAGGTATAAACACCTTCTTCCGTTTACTGTTTTGATCCCTGAGGGGGGCTGGCAGGGCCAAGGCTGGTATCAATACCAGTCTTGGCCCTAAAGTCAGCAGGGTTACAAGAACTGTGAGACTGGCACTCCCACGCGCGTTGGACTCGCTCACACGCGCGCCTATCCTAGGTTGCACGCGATGGTCCTCGTGGGGATGAGTGTGTTAGTTATTTCCTGTTTTTATTATGTTATAAATCACAGTGATGCATGTTTAAAACTGACTTTCTGGTTTACAAGTAAGAATTATTAGTTTAGCTTAGCATGCTTTATTATTTCCTTTGGAATGCCCCTGGGTGGCTTCTGATCATGTCTCAGTGCCCAGGCATGCAAAGCCAATTCCTGGAAGTCCAGTCAGGTCAGGCGCGTGTCTGTCATTTACCCACGCACGTTGGTCTTGTCATTTCCAGTAGTTGGTTCTTGCATGGGCAACTCGGCCTCTGGCCTCTGTTTAAATACCCCCACTGTTTAGGGGTTGCATTTCAATTTTATTCATTCTGTTTGTAAGTATTATTTACTTTCTGTATATATAAACTGCTTGATTTGCCTCCTGGGTGAGCACTGGTCCTTCCAGAGCCCAGAAGGGGATAAAATTCAACTTGTGGTGGAATGTCAACATACGCGCGTGTGTATGAGTCTGGCGCGTGATGGAGGACTTACATGCACGTAGATCCATGCATGCAAGTTGACCACTGTTCACGTCAAATTCATATAGTGCACTGTTTTGATATTTCTTCACAGTGTTGGGTTTTATTCCATTTATTGTTTATCATCTCATCCATCCATGCTATTCCAAACACATGTTGCAAACTTTTACAGTTTTAAATCCTCATTTAACTGTTCCCCCGCCCTAATTGGCTAAAAGTTGATTAATAAAAGAAGAATCGCAATATTTTCACAAAATGCCTAAGTTGAGACCGATCTCCGGATTGGGCGAGAGGGGTGCCTTAAAGCCCTTCCCCTCTCGTAACCTGGCTCCCGAACCCAGATATGGTTATGACGGGTTGGTGCCTTCACTTTTTCAAATCAAATAGCGCGACAGGTGCTTCGAAATACGGTTCCTTGGGTGTCGGACCTTCAAACCCGAGTGGCGACTCTGTATTCCGAGCGCTTGCTTTCCCGCTAGCGCTCCCTCGATCCGGGCCCTTGCTTTGGAAAATGGAATTTCCAAGAGCATGCTGCCCACAGCTTGATCGGTAGCATGTGTCTTGGAGGCTTTAGGTTATAATGCGTGGTATCCCTTCACTAGCGCTTACTTGTCACCCTCCTATTGGCCCCTGGTAGAGTTTCGTACTTGACACTATGTATACCTATTTTTCTCTCATTTAAGGCAAGCTTTTGCATCAGCCCGGCCAATTTTATAGAGAAAACCATTCCCTCTTATATTCATTATATTTTGATGCATTAAAATGATTTAAACTTTGTACGTGTTTGATCATTTTATTTGTCAATCTAGAGTTATTCTCTAATACTTCATGAATACACTCTGGATTGCTTCTGTTTTATGAAAAATCTTCATGCATCATCATCATCATATCTTGCATTAATTGTTACCTTTGTTCCTACATGAGCCGGATGGATCCGTGGCCGATTTGATTCGAAGATCAAGATGTTGGAGCTTGTGGAGTCCATTGAATCAAAGAAGTAAGGGGTACATGTGGAGTTAGGTGTCGCAAGGGACTTGTGGGTAATTCCTAACTTGGTGATCTCTAGTAAAACTTTTTAATTAATGAAAAATGGTAGAATTTGGCCGTGATTTTATGCTAAGTGTGTTTAGACCCTATATACGTAGTTTCCACGAAATTCTATTGTCTTGTCTCCTTTGTTTATTTGCTCTTTATTTGAATGCTTGGTTGATTGATTTAGCATGGAGCTTTGATTAATTGTATACCAGCTTATTGGAATTGATTTGAATGCTTGGTGTTTTTAATGGTTCAGGTATATTTTAAAAAGTTGGATTACATTGATGGCAGAGATGGATGATCGCAATGCGTCTGCAGAGCATTTTTTTTTTACTATTCAACGGCAGAGAAACCGTGTCCTATACGATCAAATTTATATTAGGAATTTTAGGATTTGGGTTTGATGATTTGAGCGTTCGCTGTCCAAGTGAAGCTTCTTCGCAAGCTAATATCACTGAAAATGAAGTATAGGTAAGGGTTGAAATAGCGTGTGGACAAGCTCCTTGGACCAGCTATCACAGTACAGTCCATCTCAATGGGATAGTACTCTAAGTTAATTGGTTGCATATCAACTTCCACTTTTATTAACAAAGATTCTCTCGTCTACTAGCTAAATATTGCAATTAGGCAGCAAAATTAAATATGGAGCTTGTTTTTCAATTGAAAACTTAAATGTAAAACTGGGGCCGTTCCGCTACGGAAAATAAGTACTTATTTATTTTTAAGTATAAGTACTTGTTTCTTGAATTAAAGGTGATGTAATATGAGAGAATGACTCGTCTTGTACATCGGAAAATAAGTACTTAAAAAGCATCGATGTTTTTTTACAAATAATCCAATCCACATTCTGTTTTCATCTCAAAAGTTTCTTGGTTTTTCATGAGTCAAACTTTTCCGATCTGTGCGTGTGGGAAGGTGCATGTAGAACTGTTGATTCTTCTAAAAATCGACTGGAGGGGACCAAACTGTAAGAAATATCATCCAACTCGTGAAGATTTTCCAAGCAATATTCTTTCGGTAACCGGGAGCTATGTTCGTTTAGTGTATTTGGAAATTTTTAACTTTGTTTTTCAATCATTACCCTACATCTTTCTCCAATCATTACCCTATTTTTCCAATCATTAATTTCATTTCTCTCTCTATCTCTCTCCACTCATTACCCCTCTCTCCAATCATTACCCTATTTCTCTCTCCACCCACTACCAAATCAAAAATTTCCAAAGTATCTAAACGAACATAGCCAAAATATTTTCTTCAGGGACCATCGTATCTTTTGCTGGTACCTGACCTTAGTATTTCGAAAATTGTCACTATATTTTTTCTCAAAATACAAAACAAGCTTTAATTATTATTTGACGAACTTATAAGAAATATCATTCTAGGCAGACTTCCATTTCATTCAAAGTAAACTAAGAAACACAAAGAGAAAAGCATTTTGGGGCACGGATTGGTGTGCGTAGGAGGAAAATCACTGCAACTAAATAGCTTCAATTAGTTAATTACAACCTTTATATAAGTAATTTGGACTTTAAATTCGTAGTCTATTGTAAGTAAATTGTTTTATTACTGAATTTAAAATTGATCTTGGGCACGATATAGTTTTGCTAAACATATAGTATGATATTACACATTGCGTACAGATGTTTAGACATAAGTCGTCTTTAGTCGCAACATAGTTTTATCCCCACACGTAACTAGATCGTCGTAAATTAAAACAGAACCTATCTCAATCCTTACACTGCATCTTTTTTATGTAGCAACTTTTTTTTTTCCGAAGCAATAGTAATCATGCAAGGTAACAAAAATAGTTCTCAATTAATTAATTTGGTTGCCTCCGTTCTCTTGAACTTAACTTAAATTTGAGAATTTTGTCCTTATTTGGATTTTTTTTTGCATTTGTTAGTTTTGCGCCAAATTTTTTTTGGTTATTGATTGGTCTCGACAAAAGGAATCAGAAAGTAATTTTTTTTAATTTTATCCATGTATTTTGAGAAATAATCACTTTTTAGCAAAAAACTGACATTTTTGCGCTAAAAAATGGTTATTTCTTAAAATACTTGAGTAAAAGTTTAAAAAAAATTACTTTTCCGATTCCTCAATAACCTACAAAAATTTGACGTAAAACTAACAAATGTGGAAAAAATTCAAGTAAGAACAAAAATTTTAAATTTAAGTTGAGTTAAAGTTCAAAAAAAGGGAAAAATAATACTCCCTCCGTCCCTTTATTACAATCCAGTATTCCATTTTGGGCTGTCCCTTAATAAGTGTCCATTTTGTAAAGTTAGTGGGTAAAAGTTGGTGAATTGTCTATTTTGTCCCTAAAAGTATATTCCATTTTGAAAAGTTAGTGAGTAAAATTGTAATGATGATGGGTAAGTAGGGAAAGTGGAGGAAAAAGTTGATGTGAAAGGTATAATGATGATGTCTTTTTAATAAGTTGGAGTTACGAAGCAGGACATTTAAAAAGGGACAGAGGGAGTACTAAATAGTGTTTTAAACGCAAGTATCGATTTTGAGTTCGTAACACGATAGAGTTGATGTAGATTTCTCTAACTCTTACCGAATCGAACCACTCATTATTTTCTTTCCTGGACCACCAAGTGGGGAAAGACTTGGAAAATGCAGGCACCTGTTGTTTTCAAAAGGACGAGATAACCGAGAGCAAAACGCCAACTAATTGTCTCGTACTACAACTAGACTTGGAAAAACCAGACACAACTCTGATGTCAAAGGAGTACTGGGTCCACGATTTGGGGTGTTGCGGTGCACTTTCCGCACTATACCGTGTACTATAATGCGGTAGTGTAGCGCGACCGTTTCGGCCGTCCATTTCGGCAAACGACGGACAAAATTTTAAATTGAGCAATGGACGGTTCAAATGAATTGGGGGATGGTATTGTGCAATGGTGTGCGCAGCACCGTGCTGCGCACCTCTAAGCCGTCGGATCATACATCCGATGGCTCGGATCTCATCTCAGCAATGAACGGTTTTCGATCGTTTGCTGAGATGAAATCCGAGCCGTCGGATGCACGATCCGACGGCTCGGAGGTGCGTAGCACGGTGAGCACTGCACAACACCAACCCGAAGTCCGGTTCAAATTTGTATGCGCTCAGATTAAATTCGAATTGTCTGTGCCGAAAAGGACGGCCCGATCAGCCGCACTACACCGTGTAGTACGGAGGGAATTGGGAGATGGTGTTGTGCAATGGTGTGCGCAACACCGTGCTGCGCACCTTCAAGCCGTCGGATGCACATCTTGGATCTCATCTCGGCAATGAACGGCTCTCAATCGTTGGTTGCCGAGATGAGATGCAAGCTGTCGGATATACGATCCGACAGTTCGAAAGTGTGCAGTACGGTACTAGCATCTCACTGTACAGTACCAACCCGAAATCCTTGCGGAGGTGACTGCATGGAGCACCCACACACAATATTGTCTAAAACTTAACTTCACCGGCCAACCACTCCAATGATGTGACCTGCCCTAGTGCCCTTGAACATCTGCTCGGAGACTTTAGTGTGTGTGGACATTAATAGATAATTAGATATGGTTTTGGAGCAGTGAATCTTGCTTGATGGTGGTTTAGACTTTAGTGGACTCGGCCTTATACATGCATATGGATAAGGTTTTGTGAAGCCAGTTTATAAACCATATATTAACTTGATAAGCAGTGGCGGATCCAGGAATTTTATACAGAATGGTCATCTTTCGAGTACAAATCCGGCCCTGAGATTTCAAGGCGGCAAAACCTTAAATCTTGGCTCTCGACAATAATTGAAAACTATAAAATCACTCAAAATAGTAATGTTATTTTTTAATTAAGATCATGTAATGGAGCTTAAAAAAAAAGACAAGAAAAATAAACTTGATAAGAGTACAAAATAAATAAATAAATATGGCATGCTAGTCCTTTTAGAATTGAATTACTCCTAGAATCTGTTTAATGATGCTCAAAATTTAATGTATTTAAGGAGTTTTTAAAATAAAATTTATAAGTTACAGGAAGAGAAAAAAATTGAAACAATGTCAAAACATATTATGGAGACTTGGGAGCATTAAACAGAACAAAGAAGCAGTTAGCAGGTTTCAAACCTATAACCGTACCAGTTTCTTGCACTACTGCCAAACCATTAAACCACGCACCAGTTTGTTACACATGTCGACATATATATTATTTATTACTTCGCCAGGTGGGTCACGTGAACCTCCTGGTCCTACATTGGATCCGCCATTGTTGATAAGAGATCTAGTTATTTACTATAAAATGTCCTTAGAAGCTTTATTGAATTTATTGTCACTCTCTTCAGTTATAGCTAATGTTAAGTAGGATATTCTCATAAAAAGTGAAGTGAAGGAAACAAATAGTTTTACAAGAAAATTAAAATTCATTCTTCTTTGCAGGACAATTTTGGAGGAAAATATTTTTTATAAAAAAAAAGGGTAAAATAATAGGTCCCCAAACTTTCTTGCCACTAAAGACACACAAAAAAAATTCAAAAATTAAGTTTTCTATTATTTTCCGATCATTTCATACAATTGAACGAGATCTATATGAGAAAGTCAGACGATGGATGAGCCCAAGAGAATATAAGATAGGTGTAGATTAGAGCTACTTCCACGATGATTACTTACTACTTCACAAACTAGTTTATGAGATAGCTGGAGGATCTCTTCATCCATCGTCAATTGATTTTTATCTTGGATTCTTTAATGCCACTTTGTTGTTTACCATAATAACTCTTCTTTCGTGCTTCATCTTCTTGTTTCTATAACTATTCAAGAAGACACTTAAAATTGGAAAGGATAAACAAACCCACCCGGTTGACTGCCGAGCTAGAAGCCCTATGACACAGGAGCGGGATCATCTAGAAAGCAAACGACTTTAAGTTGATTTGTGGACAATTCTATCTTGATTGATTCATTGTGATTTCCGATCTACGCAGGTAGGAGTGTCGATTCCTTTAAAAATTGACTTGATGGGAGCAAACTATAAGAAATATCAAGACAGGGACGTTCATATCTTTTACTAGGTACGCTTTTTTTCTTTTGGTGGGTAATTACACATTTTTTCGATTACCAATTAAAAGCTTTTAAACACCTTTATTTTTTTTAACAACATTAATTAACGAATTCTGTTTGTTCAAGATGGTGCGTCTCCTACTAATGAGGATGGGATTGGCGTGGTGGTCAAAATATGATACTTACGAGTTTGCACTTTTTTCAGGTCTCATGTTCGAAAACTTTCAAATCCATTCTTGTGGGGCTAGGTTCACACAGAGTTTTGCCCCAACTATACTTAGGGCTCCTGACAGTAGACAATATAATTTTTCCCAGGAGAGTAATTGAGGTATACGTAAGAGACCCGGGGGTGCTGTAGTGCACCTCCTGCACTACACGTGTAGTGCGGCCAATCCAGCCATCCATCTCGGCAATGGATGGCTCGGATTTTCATCCAAACAATGAACGGGTAGGATTTGTAGAAGTTCGGATTATATCCAACCATTCATTGTCAAGATCGATGGCCGTGTGCGAACTACATGGTGCCTTGTAGGGCCTTGCACCTGAGATGACTATGGCTATGTTCGTTTAGATACTTTGGAAATTTTTGATTTGGTAGTGGGTGGAGAGAGAAATAGGGTAATGATTGGAGAGAGGGGTAATGAGTGGAGAGAGATAGAGAGAGAAATGAAATTAATGATTGAAAAAATAGGGTAATGATTGGAGAAAGATGTAGGGTAATGATTGGAAAACAAAGTTAAAAATTTCCAAAGTATCTAAACGAACATAGCCTATATGTAAGCTAATTTGGACGTACACCCGAGATGTCAAAACATGATTAATATTTAATAGTGATCAAAATCTGATATTTAGAGATTTTCTCCTTTCAAGATCTCAAAGTTCGAAATCTTCTTTGAGCAAGTCCACCCATTGCCATTTAGCATGCCAAAGCCATGATTGGGTTTTTTTTTCTACTAACATTTATTGATTCAAAAAAATCGCAATGTTTTGGCAACCAAAGATGACTATTGTGTCATTTCCCCAATCATTCGAGTCATTTGATTTGGGAATCGGGGATCCTGTAGCGCAGGGGTGCACTACATGACTGTAGGGCAGTATCTCAGCCGCTCAAAAGTGTTTTAAATGACTCCCATTATCAGTCGAAATGCATATGTAAGGTTGCTCGGTCAGCATCCTTATAAATTTATAGGTAATACCACCCTTGTAATCGTCTCTTGGGGCTTGAGTCCCATATGATTGTCGCGGAAGGGTTGGGAGCGTGCCAACCTCGTTAGATGTTTTCCTCCCTTTGTGTTGCCGTTTTTCTCACTCTTGCCCTTGAATCATTAATCTTCGCATCCGTTACAAGTGTTTAGTAGAAAAAATTAAATAAATTGCTGTTCAAAAAAAATAAAAATAAATCCGAAACTATAAAAATGAAAAGCAAAAAGTAAAGAAGGGAACAAAAATCGCTGTTGGATTGTTGTGCAAATGCTTCTGTCACTTGGTTTTCAACATGTTTCTTGTATTCTAATATATACAGTAGTATTCTTTTTTCCGATCGTTTTCGTGTCTTGATGTTGAAACTGTGGAAAACCAAACAAAGATTTCATCAAAAGTCAGAAGTCAGAGCCCAAAAGCGTGCTTCACCCCTTGGTCTTAGAATACAGCATGCCGACGTTTTCCTAACCTTGTAGTGCTTATCTACTTTTTTTGTCTCTACAAAATATACTCCGTTTTATTTTCGTCCTCGCAAAATTTTTTGTTTCAATTTATCCTTCTAATTTTTAACCGATTTCAATGTTATCCTTCCGTCAAGAAATGAACGGAAATAGCCCGCTCCCTTCACTAAACTCGTCTTCCTCCTCCAATCATTTTCACTTCCATATCATTTCCCCTCGAAATCAATCCAGAAAAACCAGTAAACCCGAACCCTAAACTCAGAAATCAGGATGATCGTTCCACCCAAAATCCACAATGCAACCGAGAAAGGATCCTTATCACACCTTCAAAACTACTACCAGTACACCATTAACCGAGGTTGTTAGCTCGGTCTTGGAGTCTTAGTTCTCGCATATTTCACTACAACACAAAAGGGCTATGGCGAGGAAACATGGCGAGGAAAATGGATTTCGTCGCAAAAAGTACATTATTTGCGAGGAAATTCAATTTTGTCGCCTTTTCTAGCGAGGAAACAGATTTCCTCGCCAAAGGGCATTTTCTAGCGAGGAAAAACAAATTTCCTCGCCTTTTTTACAACTCATTAATTTTTGATATATACATCATTATTAATTATGTTTATATGTATTTGTAATATCATGATGGTAAAGACATAATAAACTACTACACATAGTTGAATACCATCATCAAATTTATTAAAATAAAAAGGTGATAAACAGGAAAAAATTATTTCGTCACTTTTCTTATTCTAATTAGTAATGAATGATATATCTCACTAATTCTATGCATTCACATTTTTTCATTTTAAATTAATTGTTAACATTGTCAATTTATTCAAATTGTCATAAAATTTATTGTTTCAATATTTTTTTTTTAAAGACATGTTGAAAAAATGTTATCACATAGTAGTTGAGTGTCTTGAAGTGTAGATATTGATGATTTATCCCATAGTAACGAAAAACTCAACAAAAGACAAAGTTAAAAACATCTTGAAGTGATGTCGTAATGAAAATATCTCGAAGTTAGATCACCACAAATCTATTTTCAAAACATCTACATTACTGCTATCCAGGAATACATTCAATTTCATATCTATTATGCAGTAAAGAATTTTTTTTTGTAAACCGTTGTTGATTTTTATTCAAACCAACTTAAGTGATTCTAATGGCATTCCTTTGTAACATATAAGTATGTTAAACATTAATTTCAAATGCAATTTTGTAAGTATCATACATTTTTTTATATATACATATTAATATTGTGTGTCTGAGATATACAGGGCAATTGAAAATTTTAAAAAATTCGTTAAAGACGAATTTTTTTAAAAATGTATTGTCTTTAGTGCTTTTTGGATGATCTGAATATTTACGAATTTTGTTCATATTATTATAGCAATGATGAAAAAAAGCTTTTAAAAAATAAGCTACGAATCTATATTACCCTTTGTATTTGGCAAAAAAGAAGAAGCCCAAACTCACTCTTAAACACTAATGACACTGATGCCTCTTGTCCTTCATAATGTGATATGTACTAAAATATATCTTGAGCTTATGACGACAAAATACTCATTCCATAAAAGGAAGGATAATCCCATCAAATAATTAGAATAATAACACATATTATTAGTCCTTCAAAAGTTGCTGTTAATTACCAATATAACATGTTTCAACCAAAAAAATTATGCATGTGGAGTGAAGTGCAGTTGGCCTCCTTTACATATTCGAATGTAAATAGGCAGAGTTCAATCTCCGTAAGCCTCATCCCCATCCCAAAGTCCTCTAGGATAGTATAGATTAGGATTAACGAAGGAAAAAAAAACCCAAAAAAATTCTTGTGATAGCGCGCAAAAAATTAAACTTGTTCAAATAATGTTCAGAATTAATGTTGAAGAAAGTAAGAAATTAAACTTGTGCTACGAATTTGCAAAAAGTCGGAAGATCATAATTAATGTTGAAGAAAGTAAGTTGGAGAGGTGAAAAACAAGCTAAAATTATGATATATATCAAAAAGTTCAACACTTTCATCAGAAGTGTAATGTAGTGCAGTTGGTAAGTATTCCGCCTCCTATTAGCAACGTCCAAGGTTCGAGTGCTGGTAGCAGCGGAGAAACAACCTTCTTTATGGATTTTAATTTTTTTAGCGAGGAAAATAATTTTGTCGCCAAAACTATAATTAGCCTTTACAACAAATGGAATTTGCGAGGAAAAAATTCCTCGCCAATTGTGTTAGAATAGGCGAGGAAATATATTTTTCCTCGCCAATACCTTTTGCGACAAGCTTTTAGCGAGGAAAACTAGCGAGGAAATTTTTCCTCGCTAATGCATTTTGCGAGGAAATCAGGTTCTTCAGCGAGGAAATTGAATCCTCGCTATATCCCTTTCGTGTTGTAGTGTTTTCTCTGTGAATATCTTTTTTGTTGGGTTTTGTTTTCTGGTTTTCCTAGGCAGCTAGGAATGTGTTAGTTCTGCCTGGGTTCCCGTTGTTGTTGGGATTCTCGCGGTGGGTGTGGATGCTCCAGCTTTTTTGCGGTGGCGGTGGGCCGGTGGCGATGTTGGGTCCATTTGTGGTGGTGATGATGGCGGTGTAGGGTTTCTCTGATTTTAAGGGAATGTGTTTTATGGAGAAGATGATGGACATTGGACAGGTGCACGGGGAGGAGATGAAGGGGTGGGGGGCCACAGTCCACGCGTTCCGTTAGCCACTTTGTGCGTTTCCGTCCATTTCCTGACGGACGGATAACATTGAAATCGGTTAAAAATTAGAAAGGTAAAATTGAACCAAAAATTTTGCAAGAACGAAAATGAAACCGAGTCTATTTTGTAGGGACAAAAAATAGATAAGCCTCTTTTTTTTTTGTTGATAACTAGACAAATACGAAGGACACAAAGGTCCACAAAATACAAGAAAACAAAGCAAAATACAAAAGGGAAAAAATGGGAAAAAAAGAAAAGAAAAAAACCTTAGCTCCGGTGTCAGAACCCACAAATCTACACGTCTCGATGGGTGAAAGAATCTTGACATGCGTCAAGTTGTAGCCCGGTCCCGTCACAGTTGAAGCCACAACAACGCCTTCTGCCTTCAGTACCGTTGCTGTTGTAGACTTGTGGTAGGAGTATTAGATTAGAGTTATGGGGACCCCTATGGGCTGAAGAATACTTCGCTTATTAGTCAAACAGAGCCATTGTCAGACGGTCTATTCAATGCGCTTTCTCTCTCTTCGTTTATGCACAGAACAACTACCACAGACTCTCTTCTCTCCCTTATCCCCTTTATTCTCTCTCATTAGAGAACAACCTTTGCCACCCCTTGGATTGACAAGATTGCCACCCATTCAGATTATCACTCCGACGACAACAATTTTTCTTAGAAATTCAGACAATAAACAACTGCAAACACAGTAATTAAGTGCGTTAGCTAATGAATTAACTTACCCAAAAAATATGTTTCTTCAATCCTCAAGACAATAAGAAGAAGAAGAAGATGTAGAAAATTTGTAATTTTTACTCATCTCCACACATTCAAATAAAAGATGAAAATTGAGAGAATGACACTAAGGAGTTGCTCGATTCGAATTTTACTCTGTCGCTGTCATGGGGAAGGAGGCAAATTGTCAACAATTTGGGCGATCTTGTGAGGGAGCCAAAGTGGGGGAGATTTGCAAAAGTATAATATTGAGATTGGCGACCAATTTGAGAATTTCAATACTATACTTGAATTTCAATTTTGTTATTTGAACTCGAAATTATGATTACTCCATTTCGGATAGAGAGAAATACAATGAGAGAGAAAAGTGGTGCAAGGAAGAGGAAAATAGTTGAAGCAGTAAGGAGAGAGAGAGAGAGAGAGAGAGAGAGAGAGGGGGGGGGGGGGGGGGGGGGGGTGTTGCACTTTTGTTAATGGAAAATAGTTGAAGCAGAAGAGAGAGAAAGAAGCACATGCCTCAGGTCAGACATTTTTTCCCAAACGGCAATGAGGTGGAGACTTTTTTTTTTTCCTTTTTTTTGGGGGTCGAAAGGTAGAGACTGTTTTGCTCTCTCCGTGGAGGGGTAGAATAGTGAGTACTGCAAACAAAATATTGTGGCACTAAAAGAAACCCACGTGGCATTACCGCCACCCTTAATTTATAGTATGTGATTGTTGTTAAGCAAGGGCATTAAAGTCAGAAATTTGTTAGAAGTGAAAAACGTTTTGTTTAGAAAGTGGTTAGTAGATAGTTAGAGATCGAGGTTGTTAGTTAGCAACAGTGATTAGTTAGCTAACAACTGATATATAGCTTGTAATCGATTCTTTGATGAGTAATGAAGAAAGAAACACATCGATCTGAATATTCTCTCTCTCTCTCTTGTTCTTGATCCTTGAATGTTGGGGTTTTTCCTTATGGTATCAGAGCCATACGACTAGTGTCTGACAATTCAGTTGATTCTGTATTCAATTCCTCATGGCTACGGTCTCTGTGTGTCATGAATTAGGATGTCTAGTAGCACAAAAGTTGAAAAGGTGTTCGTTTTCGATTTTTTTTTCTTTATGTTTCAATAATAGTTCATTAAACGGGGGTTTTCATTGACTTTTTCACTTTGCTAAGATCCCTTCACTTTTTCACAAAAAAAAAAAAGGAAATGATTTTACCACTCCCCTGCAAATATATTTTTGCACAAAAAATACACTTGTAGGGGAGTGGCGTTAACAAAAAAGAGAGTGGCAAAATCAGCAGCAAAAAAAAAAAAGAAAAAAAAAAGAGAACCTATGCTTGACAAACAAGAGATTTTTACCTCTAAATACAGAAAATCGAATGAATGTGATTGGAGTCTGGAGGTCAGAAGTCATAAATTCGGTTTGGTTTCTCCTTCAAGATGATATTTCAATGAAGTAATCACGTTGTTTTTAGGATTACAGTTTTATGTGAATTGAAGTCTATCAACAGAGGAAGGAATTCCAGGCGGCTTTTCTTTCTTGGTTTTGTTGTTTTTATTTATAGTTTTTAGTTGTTATTTTTGTATTTTCGAATCGGTAGTGTTCCTTTTATTGTACTGTTTTCTTATATATAATATTTGCATTTTCTGGCTAGTCAAAAAAAACAAAGGAAGGAATTTTTCGGTACCGGGTGGGTATATCCCACGTGGTATCCGCTCGGCACATCCAATCAATCTAGTACACTTTTGAACGGCTCGGATTGAAACCCTCTCTCTCCTCTCACCCCAACACTTTCTCTCTTTTTTCTCTCTCTAAATCCGAGCCGTCCAAAAACACAATGAACGGTTTGAATATGCCCAATGGACACCACGTGGTACCCACCCGACACTGAAAAATACTCCCTATCAACAATTGTAGATTTGCAGTCAACCATACCAAAATTACTGTGAATTGAGCGGTTCTATTACATCAAGTGTATGAAGAGGAGAGTGAGAAACAATTATGCACCGAAGGATATAGTAACAATGTAAAGAATTGGTCATTTCGCCATTGTTCGGCATACGACTCCTTTAACCGAAATCGAACAGAAAGCCGACTAAGTACTTCAAATTAAAGCTGAATATACCGGTACAAATCGAACAATCGATATACATTCATCGGTTCAGTTTAGTTTTGGCGGTCCGTTAGATTGGGCGATTTTATTTTACATCGCTAAATTTAGGAGGGGTCCGGCTATTGTCGGCCCCGATATTTGGATTGCCCTAGCCTAATTTCATGCTTTGTTACCCATTCACAATTAAGTCACACAAAATAAAATATACTCCGTATATACAAGTACAAAAAAAATCGAAATTACATTATTATTTAAGCTTGAATAACATCAAAAAAATCAACATCAAAATGTAAACCCTGGTTATAGTGTTTTATGATTAGCACGATGCGATTCAAAGAAAATAAATTCTCCTTACATTTTTTGAAGCAAAATTTTCAATTGAGTTATTGTACTTTACTAATCCAAGAATTCGGAATCCGTTCCGCTAAATTTTGATTTTTAGGCTTTTTAATTGATATATGTGAAGAGAATGACTTGTCTTGAAAAACGTAAGAAGTTAAAGAAAGCCCCAAATGCCCAGAAATGCTTTTAGTGGAATGGCGTTTCATTTTTAATTGAGATCATAGCCAATCTCTTTAATCCCTCTTGCAAAATGGTACGTAGTTTGAGAGTAAAAATAAAAACCGTGTTAACTCGCTCGATTTGTGACTTTTTTTTTAATCAAATGTAAGAATATATCACTTATACATTACTGTTGTGTTTGTTAAATCGAAAATTTTCAACAAAGTAATTTGATTTTCGCAATATTATGCATTGAGAGGGAAAACAAAACGAGATAGATCAAAAGTGGAGAAAAGATAAAGGGGCGTGGAAGGGCCAGGAATCGAATACAATCGACCTAAAATTTTAGCAACTTGAATGACCACCACACCAAGGCAATTGCCTGTGCTAGTATGGGAAACTTTTATATATATATATGTATGTTACTTCAATTTTTTTTTTTGGTTGCCCCAGTCCGGAAGTTGCCCAAGACCGAGGGCTTGCGGGGCTTACCCCGGGGCCGGCCTTGAGTCCAGCATACTGAAACATGAATGTAGCACATAAGACCAGCTTTAAAAGTTTTTTTTGATCTCTTAAACAGCATATGCATCAAAAAGTATAGTTGCTACAATGGGATATTGCAGCACAATAGCCCATTACTATTACATTCTGGAACATACTAGCATAGTGATAGCTTTGAGTCACTTGTGCTTTTCATCTTAAAATGAGTGATCAAATGCATGAAAACATAGAGAAATATCATAGTGATACTGAAAACTTATGAGCAAAATTTTCAATTGAGTTATTGTACTTTACTTATCCAAAAATTCGGGATCCGTTCCGCTAAATTTTGATTTTTAGGCTTTTTAATTGATATATGTGAAGAGAATGACTTGTCTTGAAAAAGAGAAGTTAAAAAAGCCCCAAATGCCCAGAAATGCTTTTAGTGGAACGGCGTTTCATTTTTAATTGAGATCATAGCCAATCTCTTTAATCCCTCTTGCAAAATGGTAGTTTGAAGGTAAAAATAAAAACCGTGTTAACTCGCTCGATTTGTGACTTTTTTTTAATCAAATGTAAGAATATATCACTTATACATTACTGTTGTGTTTGTTAAATCGAAAATTTTCAACAAAGTAATTTGATTTTCGTAATATTATGCATTGAGAGGGAAAACAAAACGAGGTAGATCAAAAGTGGAGAAAAGATAAAAGGGCGTGGAAGGGCCAGGAATCGAATACAGTCGACCTAAAATTTTAGCAACTTGAATGACCACCACACCAAGGCAATTGCCTGTGCTAGTATGGGGAACTTATATATATATATATATGTTACTTCAATTTTTTTTTGGTTGTCCCAGCCCAAAAGTTGCCCAAGACCGAGGGCTTGCGGGACTTACCCCGGGACAGGTCCGGCATACTGAAACATGAATGTAGCACATAAGACCAGCTTTAAAAGTTTTTTTTTGATCTCTTAAACAGCATATGCATCAAAAAGTATAGTTGCTACAATGGGATATTGCAGCACAATAGTCCAAAAAGTATAGCTTTGAGTCACTCGTGCTTTCATCTTAAAACGAGTGATCAAATGCATGAAAACATGGAGAAATATCATAGTGATATACTGAAAACTTATGAGCAATTAAACTGGAACTGTCCTACTGTCATAACTAGGTGCTGCTCCTCCTTCTTCCTCGTTCTCTTGAGACATTTCCTCCAAGGATTTGCCGTTCGATTCCGGGACCAAGAAAGTGCACAGCATGCCCAGAAAACAGATTCCACCGAGGATGATAAGCGCGTTCCTCACACCGATACCCGGCGGGTACCCTTTATCCGTTTTAGTCGGATCTCGGCTCTGACTCAAGTATAAGAACCCGAACGCCCCAATAATCGCCCCGGCCTTGCCTGATGCTGCCGATATGCCGTGACATGTGGACCTCAGCCTCGCGGGAAAAATCTCCGCGGGAACGACGAAGGTTGTCGCGTTTGGGCCGAAATTTGCGAAGAAGAATGTGAGGGAGTACATTATCACGAAACCGATTCGGTTGTCCGGGTGAGTCCAGTGCTTGTAAGGGATAGCCAACGCGAACATGAAGACGGTCATGAAGAAGAATCCCATCAATTGAATTGCGAAACGGCCTATTTTATCGATAAGCGCCACGGTGAACCAGTACCCAGGCACGGTGCTGCAGAGGGCAATGAGAGTCTGAGCCCTAGCAATTCTGAAAACCTCTTCTAGCGCGTTCATTGTTTTGGCACTGGGGATCCACCCGATCGCGCTGAAAATGTCCTTTTGGAAAAGATTCTGGCTGTAGAAAGCAATGTCTAGCAAGAACCATGTGGAGGTTGTTCCAAGCAAGTGAAGCCCGTGGCGACGAAGAAATTCCTTTGAAAACAAACCAAAAGAATTTCTCTGGTCCTGAGAAATCTTTTCCACTTTTTCTTGTTCTGCTTGTATCTCAACTTCTAACACTTTGGACATATCAGCAGCGGCCTGTTTGGCATTCTTCGCCACCAAGGCTGTGTATCGAGCTGTTTCCGGCATCTTCATACGCCAGTAATAAGTCATGGCAGCCGGGACGGCGCCAAACATAAGGATTATTCGCCAGACGTAGTCGGCTGCGGGGACAGTGGATCCAAGAGGACTAACTTCATATGCAGGGGCAGGAAACTTGGACTTGAAGGCCAAAGAAATGATAATCGCAACCACTCCACCAGTCAGAATCGTATGGTTCTTTTGTTCCGTCTACAGTATCTGGCGTTTGAAAACCAGGGCAACATAGTACCGTGAGCGATTGACGCTCAATAGCTAAAACCTACTTGAAACCCTTAATTACACATAACAAGATAAGGAATGCAGTGCAAATAATTAACGGCGCTTGATTTCAGTTACTACTCTTTAACCTATGTGAAATCTAGGATCTCCACCTTAAGATCCGTCCTACCCTTAACCTCCAACGTAAGGCAACCCAATATGATTCATACTGCTTCTTGTTGTGTCCCGTTGATAGCTACCAAGTTATTTACCCGGATCTACAGTCGACACAACCATGCAAGGAAGGAACCAAACCTCCCCAAGGAAAACCCAATTCCTCGGGATGTGACACAAGCACATTTCCCCCTTATTCTTAACTTGTTCTCACAGCCAATCACCACTGTGTCCTTGTTTGCATGAGGAAATTGGCTCAATCAGGTAGTGACATGTGGCCAATTTCATTGCACTAAAGTTAAATATGTAAATAGGAACACACTGGATCACACATTTAAAAGAACGACATCGTTCTAACTAATCCAGTGCCGTTTTGATCAACAATTGGAAAAGATGACAGTTATTGCCAAGTGTCACGCGCGGAGTACAAGAAAGGAGTGGACATGCAATTCGAAATCCAAAGGAACAGACGACGTCGTTTCAAACCCCTGCAAAAACGTGAGTGGGCAGTTACATTGGCCAAACATGGTTAGAGTAGTTAAAAGTGATAAGCACCCAATAATGCCATTATGGGTGCGCTAAGTCCTTAATTTTATCGTATTTATGTTTATAAAGTTACTGTTTTCTTTGATATTGCACGTAAGGTATGTTTTTAGTGTTTTCACGTAAATCGTTTGAATAAGGCATGTTTTGACGCTATGAATGGCCCAAGTGCGTCCAAGTACCCGAGGAACCAAGGAAGACCCTGTCGGCCCTTGAAAATCTGTCTAAGTATGGAAAAATGACTTTTTGAAAAAGTATCGATTTTCGAGATAAAAAATGGCGGTAATTGATCCTTGAATTTTTTTAAGAGCAACTTCAAATTTGCAAGGTTTTATTCGAAGAGCAAGGTTATGTTATGAGCCATTTTCTCTATAGAAAAGTGTGTTGTTTTCTGTTTTACACTAAAAGCTAGGGGTCAACATTTTAATTGGATTGGAATCTCAAATTCTGGTAATGCCATTGTTTCCAAATGGGGGGTACTTCCTTATTTTCATTAAATAAATTAATGTAAAGAAAAGGTAAAAGAAAGGTTTAAAATGCAATCTTTACTTAAAGTTTAGGGAATGAAAATAAGATGTTGTGAAAGCTATTGGGTGCTGTGGAAGCTGTGAAATTGGAGCAAAAGAGCTCGGTACCGATACCACCTATCACATTCTATCGGTACCGATCGGCCTTCGCGACAACCAGTAAACAATTCGGTACCGGTACCAATAATTGCAAGGTATCGGTACCGAGGGGTTTCGGAGGAGGATTTTTGGATCATTAAGGGAATATTCCGTGCGCGAACCTTGGAGAATATAAAAGGCGTGATGTCACCAGATCCAAAACAAGTAGAATAACTTTTGTATTGCGTTTTTAGATCTAGATCTAGGATTTCAAATTGCTTTTTGCTTGTTCTTGAGTGTTCTTCATTTCCAGCTTATTTAAATTGCATTTTCTGTTTTAATTAGTTAATTTTTGTTACTTTAGCCTTTATTAAAGTTGTTTACAATCACCCGATCTATCTTTTAATCTAATTTTCTTCAAGTGTTGTGTTTACAAATATGTTAGCTAGATTTTTACTTGCTCTTATCTTTTTAGATATGTGTGAGTAGCTTTCTAAGGTTAGGTCATGGGGTGATTAGCACTTCATGGCTTGAGTAAAAATTGCATTTTTCACCAATAAAGTTTGAATCTTTGGTTCGAAAATCGATGTGTAGTTCGGATTTGTTTATCAAATTGCTAAGGTGTTAACCTCTTTGATCATGTGTAGGTAAGAATATCGCCTACTTACCACACATGATACTTAGAGCTCTGTCGCTCGAGGTGTTTGCTAAATAAATTCTAGAGCTAGCTTGGTAATCGAACCATCCTATCTTCCGGGTTAAGAACCTTAGTTGAGTATCTTAAACCGCATATTTGGGTGAAAAATGTAGTTTAACTCGAGTCATGGGTGTTAGTTATTCCTAGACCTAACCTGCTTTTTATCCTAGTTTATTCGCTTTTAACTTAGCCTTTTTACTTTCCACCGCAAAGCAAAACAAAGTTGGCTGTCTAAAAGCCGAAAACCATTGCTTACTTCTACAAATCCAGCAAAGCTGTATTAATTATTCCCTTGGGTACGATCCCAGTCTTCTGGATTATTATGCTTCAATTGGACGCTTATACCCTACGCTTGGGGTGATCTTATTTGATATATCGACGAACGAAGCAAAAAGGATGAGCATAAAACTACCCACGAACTGATTAAGGGAAATGGGAAGTTACACCATCATCAAACGGTCGCAAGGAGAACTTTGGAGGGAAAACTCAAATTGAAAGGAAAGAAGACTTTGAAGTAAGTTTTAGCGGGAAACAAGAAGCGGTTGAGAAGACTCCAAAGCTTGCTTATAAATAGAAGAAGTTGAAGAAGGAGAAGACCCCCAGACAAATCATCAACAAATAGCTATGCTTCAATTCAAAGTAATTAGGAGTAGTTTGTAGCAAGTCACTTTGTAATCCATTCTAGTTCTTTCGAAGTTTTTTTTTTTTGATTGGCAAAAGATGAAATTTTATTAAAAGAGGGGAAAGGGGAAAATGAATCCAACCAAAAGTTGGAAAATACATTTGGAGGGCAAATTGTTTTGAGTTCTTTAAGGTATCTTGTTTCTCTTTGATTGTTGAATTTCTAGTGAATCGTTGTGCCATTCAATACTTCAAAGGAAAAATCCTCTTCGTTGAGGTAATTGAACCGACAACACAACCGCCTGATTAAATTTGGCTTTTTATAAGTTCAATCTGAAAAGGATAATTACAAGCATTTTCTGACACGCTTGCACACAAGTATAATTCTAAAGTAGCCAAAATCCCTACCTAGGGTTACGTTTTTCAAATATCTTGGGCCCCTATTAGCACCCTATTTGTGCTAAATTAGCTCAATCTTTGGCAAAATGATTATGTGTGGGCATGCCAGAAAAGAATAGAATTTATCTTTTTCAAATTAACTCAAAACAGCTAATTTAATCAGGCAATTGTGTTATCCGTTCGATTACCTCAATTAAGAGGATTTTTCTAAAGGTATCAATCAAATAATGGATTGATGCTCTTCAATCAGAAAAGATAACTGAACATAAACAATCCTGAATTTAATCAAAGGCAAGCTTATATACAATTACTCTTAAGATTTCGACAAGAATACTACAGAAATATAGGCACACTTGAATTTAATCGAAAGCAAACCTATAATCGACTATTCTTTGGTAAGAAAAAGACATAAAGATATGAGATAACTTAAATTTAATCGAAAGTAACCTTACATGCAAATAAGTCTTTAAACTTGCAAAATACTACTCCCTCCGTCCCTAAATAAGTGTCCCACGCGCAAACCTAGGCCTTCAAAAAGATGCATTTATTTCGTTAAAAAAATCAAATTTTTTTCACAAATCATTAGATAACAATGAGCTTTATTCGATTGTGAAAAAAAATTAAATTTTTTAATGAAAAACATTCATTTTTTGTAAGGCCTAGTTTTGCGCGCCGGACACTTATTTAGGGACGGAGGGAGTAACTAACTAAATTATTCTAAGTCCTAAACTACGATAGATCTCTGAGCAATCATTTTGTATGAATTGTCAGATGATGAATTTTATTGGGGGGGTTCTTCTCTTCAATTGCTTCTTCTATTTATAGACGATGGGTCTGTCTTTAGCTTTCATTCTTCACGCTTTCTTTTGATGCCCACGTCTTCATTCAAATTTGATTTGAAACGTCCTTTATTCCCTCTAAAAACGGTTGCAAGGGTCTTCGAACGATTGCTTGACTTGGTCTTCTCGGAAATCTCTTCTCCTTCCATGTTTGTTGATGCTGATCGTGGTTAATTTCTGGATAATGGGTTCCTGTTTTCATGCAATATGGATTAGTGCTTCAATATAGATTATTCAGATGATTCACTACAAACATAACTGATTTCCTTCATGAAACGGGCTCTATGACACCGTCGATGGTTTTAAGTGTTAATCAGCGGTTATGCTTAATTATCATCTTAATTCTTGTCATTCGATATCCAAATGTGGTCGTTTTCAATCTAAACGATACCGTATAGTACTAAAATAACGTAGTCATTAAACCGTTTGATCCTCTACATCTTAGGCATAATTATGACGTGTTTTGATTGGATGATACACTGTTTGGTGTCACGTGTAATTTTTCTGTTGGGTGGCATATTTTAAGATGTAAACACATCCATTTCAATACCGAGCGCCTGTTAGCACTCATTTCAATCCCGGGACCTGTTAGCGCCTATCAAATTCACAACCCATCTCATTCTCTTTCCCATTTATCCTGTACTTATCACCGTCTACGTGATTCTCTAAGTGTATACCACTCCGTGAACCTAAGTCCATTCTAAGTTCTCGTTACAGTATGAACAACAGTAGGACAAGCAATTTAAATTAAGAAGGCAACAAACAATTTAAATAATAAGGTTAAAATAGTTGCTTTGATGAGCTATCTAGAGATGCATCTCTGCATCTAGGGCATCTATCCCTATATCCATCAAAGTCATTTTGCATCTCTTTTTCCATCCCCCATTGAAGACCAGATTTTCCCATTTGGGGCTGAAAAATGGTTATACAACCTCCCATTGGAATTACTCTAATAAGGTTAAAATAGTACAACCACGCAATTATAGGATGGAAACATAATATGTGATAACGTCATGGATTAAAACCCAAGTGTGTGCTAAATTTAGGACTACTACATAGGGGGTGTTTGGGAGGCCTGGTATTGCATTTTCCAATTCCCATTTTTGGATTTTGGGTGTTTGGTAGGAAGAGGGAAAATGGATTTTGTGTAAAATGGATTTTCCAATTTTATATTTCTAAAACCTGGTTTTAGGAGCTTTTCCCATTCTCCTTTTCCCATTTTTGTTTACCAGTTGCACCAAAAGACCCCTTTACCCTCTCCTTTTGTCAATAATCCGCCAAAAGTACTCCTTTCACCTCTTGATTTTGGGAGCCTACTCCTTCACTATAGCTGAATTGATTTCCACGATGGCAAAATCAAACTCGAGTATGATGGAAATGAGATCGACGACATAATTTTCGAACTCCATGACGCCGACGATGGCAAAATCGAACTCGATGGTGGCATAAACGAACAACTCGACGACTGCGGCAGCAACAAAATCGTTGGAATGGGTTTGTGGGTTTCTTTCGTCATTTTCAATATTTGGTGTGTCGGCAAAATAGATGGGTTCTCCGATGTGTAGAGAGAGGGAGGGGAGGTCTTTGATTTCTGCCTTGGTTACTGAAAGAAGAGAAGTGGAAGGTGAAGGTGAAAGGGTTCAACAAAGTCATTTTGCTCTGCCTTCTCTCTTCTTTCTCTCTCTATCTTTTCTCTTACTAGGGTTTCAGCAGGGGGGGTGGGGCTGCCGCCTCCCACCTCCACCTCCCCCTCTCTCCTCCGGCCGGCCTCCATCCTTCTCCATGCTGCCTTCTCAAACCCTTTCCTCTGCCCCTCTCTCCATCTCTCTACCTTTCCACCGCCTCGCTCTAAACCCTCTGCCGCTCCTCCTCCGCCGCCCTCCGCCGCCGCTCCTCCTCCGCCGCTCCTCCTCCGCCGCTCCCTTCCGCCGCTCCATTCAGATCCCTTCTCGTCTTCCCCTCTCCGCCCTTCCTTCTTCTCTGCTGTGGGTTAGGGCTGGGTTGTTGTTTGAGGTGGTGTGAAGAAGCTATGGTGGCTTGGCTCCTCCGGCGAATAAGTTGCCGGACCCGTGGCGGCGTCTCCGGCGACAGTGCTGATGACCGGAGGTTTTATTTTCTGTTTTTATTTTCTGTTGTTTTCGGTTTCCCTCCGGTTTCGGAGCGGCTCGTTCCCTGCGTGGAACCTTTTCCACCCTCTGTGGATGTTTCTGTTCCCTCAGTGAGTTGCGCGATGGGGAGGACGGTGAGGCTGGTCAAATTACCGCTGCCGTCCTCATTACCTTTAGCGTATTATCCCTGTGTGGAGCTTATTTTCATGTGCAATTGTGAGTGTATTTCCCTCGCCTTGGGGATTCGTCCTTGGATAACCCGGTCGTTGAGGTCTGTGTACCCAACGACGGGCTCTGGTGCTTGGGAGTATGTAGCCTCACGCGGGCAATTTTCTGTTCTTTCTTGAGCAATAAAATTGTCTGTTTTTCAAAAAAAAAAAAAAGAAGGTGAAGGTGAAGGAATTGCAGGTGGATTTTGGGTATGAACGAGGGGGGGTCTGGTTCTCGGTTCTGTTGAGAGAGAGAGAAGAAAGAAATAGTAAAGTTGAATGGTTAATCTCAGCCTTGAATGTTTTGATCCGACCGTTGCCCTTTTCTTTTTTTTTTTGATTAAAACATTATTTATAAATATTATACACCATTATTAATAACCAGGGGCAACATAGTAAAAAACCAATCCATAATTTATTTTCATTCCATATCTCCCAAACACTACTCCTGCTGCAAAATGCATTCTGCACATATCATCCAAACACTCTACCAAATACAAAATACATTTTGATCATAATTCCAAAAGCCAAAAAGACAAAAAGTGAAAAATGAAAAGTCAAAAAGTAGGCTTCCAAACACCTCCATAATTTTTCCGTATGAAAATCAATTCCGGGACCGGAATAGAAGAAGTTAACTGCAGTACTTGGGTGTTATGCGGGGGATAGAGAGATGGGGAAGAGGAAGAGAGAAGGGTCCTGCTCACTAGGGTCGGAATCGGAATTGATGGAGGACGAAGAAATCCCATCAGAAATCTTATTGGAGGAGATCATGTGGAGGCTACCAGCTACCAGTCAAGCCTCTTCACGTTTCAGGTCAGTCTGCAAGACTTTCAATTCCACAATATCTTCCGATCCCAAGTTCTCCATTCTTCAGCTGAAGAATTCATCGGCTATTAGAACTCCTTATGATCGCCAAAGAGTCCTGCTTTGGGATTGCCGCAATTGCTCCTCTGCTTTCTTTCTAGAAAAGAGAAAATTAATCAATTATTGACAACCAACAACAGGAGCAGTGAATTTGCAATTGAAAAGATCAATACCTGCCCAATCAAAGTTAACAACAAGGTTTGTTCTTCTCCTACTTACTCAATTGTGGCCTCATGTGATGGCTTGGTCTGCATACTTCACCGAATGACCAAATCCATTTTGTTCTGGAACCTATTAACTGGAGAAACCAAGAGAGTTTCCGATCCGCCCACCAGAATTTCCCCCTTTTCCAGTTGCAGGACCTATGGTCTCGGTTATGATTCTTCTACTGATGACTACAAGTTAGTTTGGATCAACCTCGGCTTCGAGGACATTGAGACTGGGGTGCCTGAACCAAATGAAGTTGGAGTCTTTTCCTTGAGAACCAACTCTTGGCGCCGGATTCAAGACTTCCCTACTACTTTGCTTTGTTCTCTCGAACCCGGAGTATTCATCAATGGTGCTCTCTACTGGACTGGCTTTTCTAAGGATTCGCCCGACCACCGCTACAAGGTAGTTTCTTTCTGTCTAGAAAAGGAGAAATATACACTGCTGGACATACCTGCCATTGATTTCCCATTGCGCGTCTTTTATATTGGAATTCAGGTTCTGGGCGATAAGTTAGCTGTATATTATCCTTCCAATGTGGACGGTTCTTATCATTTATTGTTTCTCAATCAATGTGACCATAGTGAGTCTTGGACGAAACATACGGTCACCCTTCCCAATGGTAAGTGGTTCGCTCCATTGTGCCTGTTGGAGAATGTTGAAGAAGTATTGTTCCAACTTCCAAGGGAGAGGAGGTGAATTAGGGGTTTACCGTTTGACTGATGGTATATTTAGGTATTTACACATCCTTGGCCTGCCCGAAACTTTACAAGCAATGTCCTCTTCCGAGTCCCTTATTTCGTTGAATACATATAGGGGACAAAGAATTGACATCAAGAGTATGTGAACGGAGAAGAAGGAAGGTACGAGAAAGGGTAAAATTCGAGGCTGTCTTTGCTCCGTTGTGCTGTTTTCCGTCCTTAATTTATTTCCGTGTTGTTTTATTCACTGTATCCTAGTGCCTAGTTTTTTATTGTCATTCTCCATTTCCATTATGGGCCTTAGGTTTAACTTTTTGTCAGTTTACCGGGGGCATTTGCTTTCTTTGCACTTTTCACTGTTGTCTTTGTACTACTGAAGTTCGGAATATATATGTGTTTTGCCTTTTTTGTTTATTTTAATTGTGATATTTGGATTTGATATTCGTGGAGTTGTTAAATTGATGATAAAAAAAGAGAGGTTACATTGTGGCATGTGTTTTCTCTGAAACCTAGTCTGGCTCATGGTGAAGAGTTTAGCTATTTGATTCAAGAACGAAATGGTATGATGCTGCTAAGTGCTTGAGATTGATTTTCTATTGAGATAGAATGGCCAGGGATTTTTATAAATCCCTCATTAGTTGGAGTATATTTTGAAGACCTAATTTCCAATCCCCATCCCTGTCATTTAGATTCTATCACCTTCTTTCATATTGAGCGGACACAAAATGGTTTCTTCGACACCAGAAGGTGAGCGAAGGCTTGATTTGGTGAAAACAATCTTCTTACTTGGATTTGTTTTGTACATTTCCCATGGGAAATCGTATTTTTTGACATGATTGAACACTGTTCAAACTGGAAAGATGTTGCCTTGACCCCTCGTATTTCTGTGACGAGGATGGATTGGTTTTAGAAGGATGGTGTATTAGGTCTATCTGGTCCAATTTATCGCTTTAAAGTAATAGTGGCACAGGATATTTGCACTGATGTTGAAGAATGTGTTGAGTTGTCTAGGAGGCAGAGTTTTTATATGGATAACAGTTACTAAAGGCATCAATCACCAATGACAGTTTGTATCTGGACTGCAGTATAATGTGGGAACGAGTAGTGTCTTCCAAGCCGAAATGCGAAACCGACTGGGCTTGTTGCATTGGGTAGTAGAAGTCTGGTGGCTATGGTGCAGTGTACAATCCAAGTTGTCTCATTCCTTAAATAAGGACAATAATCTGACAGTTATAATGCTACACGGGAATGGGATTACTGTGATGATATTCTGGCCCCTCCATTTAACAGAACCCTTCTTGTTGAGAGTCTGACAATTAATTTCACAAATTACTAAGACCCTGTAAAATGAGATGCAAAGGGAGAGTAAATAATTGCCTTGTTGCGCTGGCAATTTATCTTGTTTTCCTCACCATCAAATCGACTAAATTTTCTTGTTTTCCCCATCAAATCGACCTAATTTAGTGAACATTTCCAATTTCCGTTACAAAGTTCAATCTTTAATAGCAAAACTGAGACGAGGCTAGTAATAGAGGTCATACGTTGTGAGACTGTGTTATCCTGGTGTACAAGCTGACTCCGTTGATAGTATGGTCAGTGTTTATGCTCTAAGGATCAATTCCTAGATGCCGTCCAGCACAATTTAAATCAGGAACTACTTAGGGAGCCTTTGTTTCACCCCAGAACCACATAAAAATGTCCTTCAGATAGTTACTTAGGGAGCCTTTGTTTCACACGCTTCTAAAGGAGACGCAAAGGGGGATTCAATAACTGCCCTCTTCAGTCGTGCTGGCAAATTATCTTGTTTCCCCCATCACATCGATTTAATATGGTGTACATATCCAGTTTCCATTACGAAGTTCAATTTTTCGTAGCAGAATTGTGAAGAGCCTAGTAATAGAGGTCATACGTTGTGAGATAGTGTCATCCTGGCGTAGAAGCTGACTCTGTTGATAATATTGTCAGTGTTTACGCACTAAGGATCAATTCCCGGGGGCTGTCCAGCTTGTTTGAAAGCAGGAATTTATGCAGGGAGCCTTTGTTTCGCCCAATTGCAATGACGTGATCAAGAGGCAATAACAAGAATCACATGAAAAATGACTTTCCAATATCCTGGATTGCTAATATGTACTAACTTGGCCATCTTTTATCATTTTACTTCACAATACGTCGTGGCCCTTAGTAAAAGGTATTATTTTGAAAGAACCTTTTTAAATCAGCCTGTATGTTAACTAAAGATCTGATTATCATTGATGCTTGAGGCCATCTTTGGACGAGATACCTGTGTTCTTGTCTACTCGGAAACAGTTTTGATACACACTTCGAAAATATTAGCAATTTGGGAGCAATTGCACGGGACCCATTTCATCCCACCATTTCAAATTCAGAATGTGAGGGGGGTATCTATAACAAATACATAACTCGGGGGGTGTGGGTGGGTTGGGAATCGGAATCGATGGAGGAGATTCTTTGTAGTACTGGGTGTTTTGGGGAGAAGGGTGCTCATGTGGGTCGGAATCAGAGTCGATGGAGGAGGAAGAAATCCCATCAGAAATCATATTGGAGGAGATCATGTGTAGGCTACCCGTCAAGCCTCTTGCAAGTTTCAGGTCAGTCTGCAAGACTTTTAATTTTATAATAGTTTCTGATCCCAAGTTCGCTATTCTTCAGCTGAAGAATTCATCAGCTATTAGAACTTGTTTTGATCACCAAAGAGTCATGCTTTGGGATTGCCGGGATTGCTCCGGTGCTTTCTTCCTAGAAAAGAAAAACAGTACTGAATTCTCAATTGAGAAGATCAATGCCAGCGTCCAGCCCAATCAAAGTTAACAAGGCTGCTGCTTGTTCTTATTCAGTTGTGGCCTCATTTGATGGCTTGGTCTGCATACTTCACCAAATGACCAATTCTTTTTTGTTCTAGAACCCATTAACTGGAGAGACCAAGAGAGTCTCAGATCCACCCACCAGAATTCCCCTTTATCCAATTGGTCTCGGTTACGATTCTTCTACTGATGACTACAAGTTAGTTTGGATCGTCCTTTTTGACGACCTTTTGTTACTGGGGTGAGTCAACCAAATGAAGTTGGAGCCTTTTCCTTGAGAACCAACTCTTGGAGCAGATTCAAGACTTCCCTACTACTAAAATATGTTCCCTCAAACCCGGGGTATTCATCAATGGAGCTCTCTATTGGACTGGCTTTTCTAAGGATTCGCCCAACCACCGCTACAAGATAGTTTCTCTGTTTAGAAAAAGAGAAATATACACTGCTGGACATGCCTGCCATTGATATCCTGTTGCACATCTTTCATATTGGAATTCAGGTTCTGGGCGATAAGTTAGCTGTTTGTTATCCTTCCAATGGGGACAGTTCTTATCATTTATTGACAATAGTGAATCTTGAACAGAACATAGTCACCCTTCCCAATGGTAAGTGGTTCACTCCATTGTGCCTGTTGGAGAATGTTGAAGAAGTCTTGTTCAAAGTGAGAGGAGGTCAATCAGGGGTTTACCGTTTAAGTGATGGTACATTTTGGCATTTACACATCCTTGGCCTGCCCGAAACTTTCCAAGCAATGAACTTTTCCGAGTCCCTTATTTCGCCGAATACATATAAGGGGACAAAGAATTGACATCAAGAGTATGGGAACGGAGAAGAAGGAAGCTACGAGAAAGGGTAAAATTTGACTACCTTCGTTTTGTTGTGCTGTTTTCCGTCCTTAATTTACTTTCTGTGTTGTTTTATTTTCTGGAATGGCTCGTTTTTACTTATCCTTTTGCCTAGTTGTTTATCTAGATTCTCTAGTCCCATTAGGGGGGTTAGCTTCCTGTTGACTGTTCACTATTGTCCTTGTACTACTAAAGTTTTGAATAAATTTTAACTTGAATTTTTGTACTTGAAATTTTTTCTCCTGATATACAATTTTGGGATGTGCTATACGTGGACTTTGTTACATTGATGATAAAAAAAAAAAAATTGTTACATTGTGGCATGTCTTCTCTCTGAAACCTAGTTTGGCTCATGGTGAAAAGTTGACGCTATTTGATTCATGACCGAAATGGCA
This sequence comes from Rhododendron henanense subsp. lingbaoense, assembly GCA_020567845.1. NCBI lineage: Eukaryota > Viridiplantae > Streptophyta > Magnoliopsida > Ericales > Ericaceae > Rhododendron > Rhododendron henanense. The sequence continues at coordinate 8,589,214 of CM036313.1, forward strand.
TGATCCTGCTCAGTGCTTGAGGTTTATTTTCTATTGATAAACTGGCCATGAATTTTCATTAATCAGTTAGTAGTTGCAGTATATTATGAAGTTCTGACTTTCCAATCCCTGTCATTTAGAGTCAATCACCTTCCTCAACGTAATATTGAGCAGACACAAAAATGTTTCTTTGATACCAGAAGATGAGTGAAGTCTTGACTCGATGAAAACAATCTTCTTAGGATGAGTTTTTTTTCGTGCAGTTCTCATGAAGAATTCTGTTTTTTGACATGATTGAACACTGTTCAAATTAGATAGATGTTGCCATGGCCCCTCGTATTTCTGTGACTAGGATGGATTGGTTTTAGAAGGATCGTGTATTAGGTCTATCCGCTTCAATTTCATTGCCTTAGACAATAGTAGTATAGGATATTTGTACTGATCTTGGAGAATGTATTGACCTGTCCGAGGGGCAGAGTTTTCCTATGGCTGATAGTTACTAAAGCCATCAGTCACCAATGACAGATTTATCTGGACTGCAATATAATGTGGGAACAAGTAGTGTCTCCAACCCGAAATTCGAAACTGACTGGGTTTGTTGCATTGGATAGTCTGGTGTCAATAGTGGGCAGTGTCCAATCCAAGCCGAACATGAGACATGAGGCTTTCTTTTTCCTTAAAGAAAGACAATGATCTGACAGTTATAACGATATGTGGGATGAATGTGAACATATTCTTGCCCCTCCGTTAAACAGAACCCTTCTTGTTGAGGTCTAACAGTTAATTTCTCACGCTTCTAAGACCCTGTGAAAGGAGACATAAAGGGGGATCCAATAACTTCCCTCTTCAGTCGTGCTGGCAATTTATCTTGTTTCCACAATCAAATTGACTTAATCTGCTGAACATTTCCAGTTTCCGTTATGAAGTTCAATTTTTAGTACCAGAATTGAGAAGAGGTCCTACATTGTGAGACTTTGTCATCCTGATGTAAGCTGACTCTGTTGATAATATGGTCAGCATATATGCTCTAAGGATTGATTCCTGGAGGCCGTCCAGCTCATTTTATTGCAGGAATTTACGTGGGGAGCCTTTTGTTTGAAATTGCAATGACGTGATTTTATCGTTTTACTTCACAACTCGTAGTGGCCCTTAGGAAAAGGTAACATTTCAAAAGAACTTTTGTAAATCAGCCAGTATATCCTAAAGATATTGTCTCCTCTACGCATCTGTGTAGGCCCCACACACGTAGGTCCCCCCATATTCAGTACTGGTCTTTGTTCGCATAAGTGATTTATTTTTTGTAGGTGACTGTTGCTTGAAATTTTTTGTTGGTTTATGTATGTGGGCTCACAACTTTGCTTGGATGGAGGTTTTGGCTCTACTGATTTACATGTTATACACCGCAGTTGTAATGTCAAAGGGTTGAGCTAGTGAATTCAAAGAGTAGTGATAGAGTTTTTCGTGCAATCTATCTGTAGTTTTTTTTGATCCGCAATCTATCTATAGTTCATAGTGATGTTTTCGAGTAATGTGATGACTACCAGGTAAACCTTGAAAGAGTTGTTGCAAGCTTACGAGAGCACACAACTGGAGACTTTCTCCTTGAATACTCGATGTGGGAGTATGTTCTGGAGTAGTCAAAGCCTAATAACTCCACAGATGCACAAATTGAGCTTTGTGTTCTCAGAATTCGCTAGTTCCCTTGCGAGTTACAAAAATTGAAAGCATGTTCTGAAGTATGGTACACATGAGTTCCAACAATGAGTTTAGTGATTGAAAATGTGCTTTTATTAGTATTAAAGAAATTATGATCGATTTTTTTTGAATTTTTATCTTTTAAAGAAATGAATTACTATATGGTAATCTATAGAATTCTACCCCTACCGTACCCTAATAGGATTCTCATGAAATATGGATCAAATGCTCAATATAGTGGAAATATTTCTTCTTACATAATTTGTATTATTTGTGTATACTATTTTAGAATATTGTAAGGTTAGTCTGATATCACCGTCTGATACTAGTTGTTGAACCGGTGACTTTTTTTTTCCCTTTGCCAGTTTGCTCTCCTGTCCAGTTTTCAAAACATTGCTCCTTAGTATGACTGTTTTACTTATATAATCAACCAAAGCTAGTCTGGAAATTGGAATACGTCTTCCCATTGTTATTTTTCCTCTTGACCAAACCAAGTTTAATTTGTGAAGTCAGGCTTTTCTCTAATTCCGCAGTTTATGGTTGTTGTACTTATCCTTTTTAGGTCATTCTTTCCTGGTTTGTGTGTCATGACTCAGAAATATCAGTTTTAAGTTAATTACGACTGTTTATGGAATATCACATTTATTCCCAGGTTATTGAGCTTTGCCATATTCAGTTGACTCCTTGCCAGCAGTTTGAATCCCTGTTTATATCCAAGGACGTGAGAGTTTAACGAGTCTATCTGTATAGAGTCTATTTTATGCATTTTGCACATATGATATTTTGGCTTACTTGAGTCCAAGCGGCTCGAGTCAAATTTGGAAGGTTGGTGTGCTTGTCTGGTTGTCTTACTCTAGTGTTCACAGACACGGGGAGAGACGATTACAGCAATGCAGTATTGGAAAAATTCAAGGCCTTGTAAGTTTGCTTTTGTCAAAGTTTGTTTTCGAGTTTGCGGGTGATCCACAATATTTGTTTGTATAGGGAGGATAAAAGGGAAAAGGTGTGTAATGGAAAGAAAAATAACTGAAGAAGCTATTTTCCTTTTTTCTTTTGTTGTTTAGTGCAATCGGCAGAAGTCTCCCATGCTGATGATAAGCCAATTTAGGAAAATAAGAAGAAAATATGTATTTCTTCTTTTTGTCTGTCTCCTCATAACTGCAAAAACATGGCAGAAATACAGGTCCTTTTCTCCCAAAGATTCTGAGATTCAAGAGCAGCCTGTAGGTCCTACCCAAATGATTCAACCACAGTGGAGACTTGGTTGGGTTTTGAAGATGATTGAGGCTGTCATATTCGTTTTGTGCGGCTTTCTTCCCATTGCTTATGTTAGTTCCCAACAAAGAAAATATGATATATGCTTTATGATTGTGTTGGTCTGCATGTAATGCTTTAGAGTTTGAATGCCTTCAAAATGACATGGCAAAGAAGCTGCATTCATATTTTCAGGATAAGTTTCCTGGAAGTACTTGGGGAAGAGATCAAGAGCAGACAGAATATTTTATTTGCTCTTTGTTTTCTACCTGGGTGATATATTAGTACAATGAGCTGATCACTCATGTGATGAATGAACTTATAGGCTTGAGTGAGAAGTGTATCAGCTTTGTTGTGGTTTCTCCATTCTTGGTGGTACCGACAACGTGAATATGTTGACAGTACATTGACTATATTTTCGTGTTATGCGTTATCTGTGTGATTTCCAGGCATTGATTCATTTCTGCATTTCATCCCTTTTTTCCTGGTAAAAATATATCCTCTGCTTTTTTCTTTCACATGTCTTCTTTTCTGAGGGTGCTTGGTTCCTTTATCTAAAGTAGAGGAAGAGATGACAGATTGCATGTAGGATTCGGTCTTTTATTTAGTATGCACTGTACACTACAAGAAAAGGTGGGTTTACTGGCGTTCGTGTCTTGGCGTATTGTAAGGCGCCACAAAACCAACCAATGAAGGTGCTCCCAAAACGCCGGATAACTTATCCTCGAAACTACAGGGCTTAAGTTGACTCTGTTATCTTCCCAAGAGGGGTACACGTCTACACAAACAATAAAGAGGTACAGAAACTTCTCTCTACTGCTAACCTCCCTCAATCGACCGAAATCTTCTCTCGTCAGCCGATTGATTCGTTTTATCTTCTGCTCTATCACTCTCTTATCCATTCGTCCTCTGTTTTCAATCGCTTCGATCAGAGCCCTAACTGGTCACATCGTTCTCTAGACGGAACTGAGAGACTTCAATGTTGCGGTTTCAAAGACTAGCTATGTGGTTTTTGCCAGTTTGAATTCTGCTCTTGATTTTTTCCCTCTCTATTTACAATCGCTTCAACCGGATCTCTATGGTTGCAATTACAGTCGAAGGCTTCACAACCCTCAAGTCGCCAAATTGGAGGCCTAACTCATCGAATCGTCCTGTAGAGGGAACTGTGAGGCTTCATGGTTGAGGTTTCAAAGCCCTAGCTATGGTTTTTGCGAGGTTTAATTTCTGCTCTTTATTTTTTATTTTCATCTTTTTCTATTGCATGTATTATGAAATTCGATGACTACTTTCCAAACATAATCAGAGTTTTCAGATTATATGGGTACTTATTGATTGTTTTGCGAACACCAGTTTAGGTTTGCATGGATTTGAAGTGGAAATCTGTTGTTAGGAAGGCCAGGAAATATGACAAATTTGGGCTTGCATATGATTTGCTGCGGGAATGAATTTGATAATGACACCAAAAGAAATGCAGTTGTAGGTATGAATTGCTGATTATTTTAAAAGCACTTCGTATAGGACCTAAATGGAGAAAGGATATTACATTTTCACTTGAGAGGAGAGCTAAAATAATAGTTTGGTCTTCCTAAATGGAGCATTAGATAAGTGCTCTTATTTCCGAAAGGTTATTAAGTACTAGTCCCAATTTATTATGTGGTATCACAACATGGTGCTCCTGATAGATAGATGAAACATTGTAGCATACAAATTGTGAAAACCCTTGTTCTTTCCCGGAAAGGCGGAGGTAGGTAGTAGGTGCGGGTCACTTGACCTGAAATATGATTCCGATAACGATTCCAAAAACAGTAAACGATGAGGAAATCTCATTTTGGATAAGCCATATGGTAGTTGGTGATGCAAGATTTTCAAAAAGTTTGTACACATAGAGGTGACTGTAACATTCTTTGTCCTCTTTTCTTAGTTTAGTACTTTTTCCTCTGCTCTTCTTGTTCCTGAAAACTTGTACTTGGGGAATAGCTTGTGGAGTACCTGTTTTGGTGTTATATCCAAGCAAACACTTACACACACTCACAAAGGAGGTGGATCCCACACACACTGCACACCTCCAGTGTGTGTGGAGCCCACCCCCTTTGTGAGCAACACATGTCGAGGTCAATTGCTTGAACTTGTCTCCATTTGTTTATGTATTCATCTTTCCTTGTTAGGTTATTGAGCTGTATAAGCAACCTCATTGTGTATTGTTATGGAATTCATATGATTACATGCTCCATTTTGAGAACTCAAAGCTTTTTTATAGTTTCGACTTATCTATATCCTGAATTTTGGTAGTCTTGAGTCATTGCTCTCTTTGTACCAGGATCTGCTGCAATAGAAGGCCTTCTTCGACAAATCTGTACGTCTAGTATCATGGTGTTTTCGGATTACCATATCACTCTCATCAATTTTAGATGATTATGATTTGGATAAGGTCTGTTGGTTTTGACACCTTCTTATAATTTCTTCCTACTACTTATTTTCAGCGCTTGATTACCAGGGAGCACAGCTCCTCGCAGTCGTCAAAACCTAGTAGATATAGGTATCAAGTGAAATTGCTTCTTTTAAGGGTAATCTCAATCTTTTTCCTTCTCATCCACCGATTTGTAGTCATTTCTTACTTAATGCAGATTCATGTTTCAATGAAAGAGAAGAACAAAGAGAATGAACTGACAAAGATGGGAAGCAATGCCCTAGCCAATACCCATTTGGTTGGGATAAAAAGTTACTGTACAGTTTTTGCAAAATCGGAGTGTTCGGATTTCTGATGTCTAATCTCTTCCCAATTCTGGACTAGAACAGATGGAGCAGGGTATTTTACCATTAAAGGTATACGTGTGGGGGACTATAATTTTGGTACACTTTTTCTCAGGTGGTTGATTTTATATTAGAACAAAACTGTTCTAAATTAATTAACTTTCCCCCCACCTTATTTTGCCGTACCTTCTCAACACCAATTCAACTACCACTCTCAAGAACCACCATTCTCAATTTGAGAAATTCCTGTTTGGGAAATATCCGTACAAGTCGAGAAATATCCGTTGGGAAAATAGATAGCCGCTTGGGCCAAAAAAAGAGCAGTTCAAACGCTCACGTAAAATTTGATAGAAAATTTTTTTAAAAAAAGGGTCACAAAGAATGGCGAGGTTTCCGGCAAATTCAGGTAGCAATTCTCGGTTGGATTGGTGGTGTGGCAAGGATATGAAACTCATTTTTTAACCAAGCCCTTTTATAACCAAACTTGCCTTCCCATTAGAGCTCCAAGTTCTATTTCCAAATTATGGGTATAACACCCCAAATGGCTACCATCTGATGGACCCAGGGATTCTGCCGAGCCGGTGCAGAGCGACCGATCCGGCCGTTCATTTCGGCACGGGCCAATTACTACATTTTAAACGAGAATGAAGGCTAATACTAAAAGGCTAGCACAGCTTATTTCATCTTGAACACCATATGTATAATCAATGAAAGACTTGTAAAGATACTTGTGAATTAAACTGGAACTGTCCTACTTTCACGGCTAGGTGCCGGTACGTCATCCTCTTCTTCATTCTCTTGAGACATTTCCTCCAATGATTTTCCGTTCGGTTCCGGCACCAAGAAAGTAAATAGGATACCCAAGAAATTAACCCCGCCAAGGATGAGGAGCGCGTTCTTCACACCAATACCCGGGGGATACCCTTTATCGGTTTTAGTCCGATCCTTGCTTTGACTCATGTATAAAAACCCAAACGCCCCGACAATTGCCCCGGCCTTGCCTGATGCTGCTGATATGCCGTGACATGTAGACCTCAGCCTTGCTGGGAAAATCTCTGCCGGGACGACAAAGGTAGTTGCGTTTGGACCGAAATTCGCGAAGAAGAAAGTGAGCGAGTACATTATCACGAATCCAATTCGGTTGTCCGGGTGAGTCCAGTGGTTGTAAGGAATAGCTAAGGCAAACATGAAGACTGTCATGAAGAAGAATCCCATCAACTGGATAGCGAACCTCCCTATTCTATCGATGAACACCACGGTGAACCAGTACCCGGGCACGGTGCTGCAAAGGGCAATGAGAGTTTGAGCCCTAGCAATTCTGAAAACCTCGTCTATTGCGTTCATTTTGTTTGCACTGGGAATCCACCCGATTGCGGTGAAAATGTCCTTTTGGAAAAGATTTTGACTGTAGAAAGCAATGTCTAGCAAGAACCAAGTGATGGTGGTTCCAAGCAAGTGGAGCCCGTGGCGATGAAGAAACTGCTTGGAAAACAAGCCGAATGAATTTCCCTGATCTTCGACCTTTTCTTGTTCTGCTTCGATATCTACCTGCAACACTTTGGACATGTCGGCAGCAGCTTGTTTGGCGTTCTTGGCAACTAGGGCGGTGTAACGGGCAGTTTCGGGCATCTTCATGCGCCAGTAATAAGTCATTGCAGCAGGAATAGCACCAAACATAAGAATTATGCGCCAGACATAATCAGCTTCCGGGGGTGTAGATGCGATAGCGTTCTCTCCATTTGTTCCATATACTGGGGCAGGAAACCTAGAGTTGAAAGACGCAGAAATGATAATCGCAACCACCCCACCGGTCAAAATCCCAAAACCTTGCATGGCAAACACCGCGGCAATGAAGGCTCCACGGGTTTTCTTGTTGGCATACTCTGACATAATTGTGGCGGAGAGAGGGTAGTCGCCCCCTATGCCAAAACCTAGCCAGAAGCGGAAGAAACAAAGCGTGGCCATCACGCCATTCGCGCTCTTGCCAAAGGAAAGGCCAGAGGCAATGGAGGCAATGACCATGAGCATAAGGGTCATGCCGTAGACCCTTTTCCTACCCATCTTGTCTCCGAGCCACCCAAAAAAGAGCTGTCCGGCCAGGGTACCGCAAAAGGCAACCCCATTGACTGCAGCCGCGATGTTAGGCGGCAGAGTCCCCGGCTTAAGATCGCCACCTTGGTGGTAGTATATGCGACCGAGCAGTTTCGTCACCATAGAGATGCAAAACAGATCGTAGGCGTCAGTGAAAAAGCCCATTCCAGCAATTACTATGGCAGTGAAGTGGTACCATTGTGTCTTGGCATGATCAAGTGCATTGAGCACTTGTAACTGGTCATTGGCCATGGCTACCTCTGCTTGGAAACTCTTTCAGACTGCTAACTGTGGTTGTAGCTTAAGTATCCTGATTACAAAGAACAGAGGAGATTAGGAAAAGATATTTCTTTTGTTCTGATGGTGACTTGGCTCAACCTAGTTAGACAATCAAACTTGTGTTAGTGAAAGAAATTTCAAAGATCACATGGCTTAGAAGAAGACAAAGGGGGGGCTATTTTTTCAGCCAGTATGGAAACCTCCAAAGCATACATTTGGGTTTATTCAAACTTGGTGGCATACTTTTCAACTATGATGTATACTATTATGGAAGATAAAGGAAACATGTGAAAGCAATAAAAGGCATAGCATTTCAAGGCCTTGCTGGCTCACATAGATGATGGGAACCTATTTATCTATAGATCCACCAACTCTGCTAAAAGATATTTCACTTGGAAATTAACAAACTCATGATTGCAAGACACTTATCTTGACGGCTTCTGATTCGTCGCCCCGGGAATATTTTTCTAAACGTAAATGTGTTCTGAAATCAGATTAACCGTAATTCTACCGACATGATTTTTAACTGAGTTGAGATTCTCAACGCAGACTAAAGATGAACGATTTAATCATCAAAGTGGATCCGAAAAGGCCCGCGGATGGCCCGACTAGGCCATCTAATGATTACCAATTACTTAGGAGGATCCTCCTTTAAAAGGAAAGGCACTCACCCTTTTTTTAATATGGGGCCCTTTTTAGCCTAACTTCTGAAGATTGTTCAAACATCCTTTTGGGTCAATCTCCTCAGTGTTTTTTGTTAGCCACCTTTACTACTTAACGGAACATAAGAAAATTCAAACCAAAGACTCATAAGAAGTGCGATGCTAAAGTGGGAGCAAGTAAATTAGAGAAACGTTTTCTAACCTAACAAACACATGCGTTCTAACCTAACAAACAGATGCGGGTACCTTCCGGGACATCCGATAAAATTGTAACCATACGAGGAACAAACAGATGCATCTGAACATAACATGAGATTAATTAGAGCATGTTACAGTACTACAGATAAGTCAAACATGAGACTAGAGGCAGGGCCGGCTCTGAGATTCTGGGGGCTTAAGACGAACATAGATAATGAGGCCCTTAATAAAATTTACGAAAATAAAATAATAAGTAGATAAATGGTTTTTTGTCAAAGCCAAATGCATGTATTCGACAAAGGAAAAAACCCATGCAAATACTAATTTCTGATCCTGTTTTCTCTCCTTTGATCACTAATTCATTTCCTTCCATTTTATTGTGTGTTCTTGGAGATTAGAGCTATAAGGATAAAATATGCATAAAACTTATCGAGGAACCCACCACATGAGATCATTTTTCAAGGGGCTCTACATGAAGATAGCCACCCGTGATCTGCATTTTCTTTTTCCTTTTTTTGTTTCCTCTGATTGAGCAAGTCAGGTTGGGCCCAACCTTTGGGCCTGTGTCCCTTAAGTGAAAAATAGGTGGTTTGGGTATTAAAATGGGTCTCTAATGTTGCTATACCTAAAAAGATTGGACATATATAATGGGTACCCAAAAAAGTAGGAGGCCCTAATTTCTACACATTTTTGGGGGGCATAAGGCGCCGGCCTCTTGGGCCTTAGCCCAGAGCCGGCCCTGACTAGAGGAACCAGTAAACGAAAATATTTCTCATGAATACATCCAAATTTGGGGAAAAAGGTGAAAATAAAATGTTACATAAAAGGGTTCTTGAACAGTTGAACAGATTTTGTCAAAAACAAAAACAAAAAACAAGAACAGAGGACCCTTGTGAGACTCCAAACAAAAAATAACCCAGAAAATGAAGAAGGCTTTTGCAAAATATTTTCCAGAATCGGGTTTTTTTCGCATAAAAATCTTATTTACTCCGCAGTGAAGTTTTAGGGTGCGTTTGGTAACCTTTCCAGTTTTCAGTTTTCAATTTTTTAAAAATTAAAAATAGAAACAGGCTTATGTTTTCATAAAAACAAAAACAAGAAACATGTTTGATAATAATTTTTTTGAAAATAACAAAAATTGAAAACACAACATGTAAGCTGAAAGCTAATATGAGTATAAAAGGAGGATTTTCTCTGATTGTATCGGGGAAAACAGTTCCAAAATTGGGGAAATAAAATCAAAGCTCTCTCTCTCTCTCTCTCTCTCCTTCTTGTTATGTGTTTCTGTTCTTGATTAGTAGATAGAATTGAGGAATTCCATAGAAACGCCTTGAATTTCGCCCTGTCGGCCCTCGAGCTCCTAAATCCGGAGCTTTAGGAGGAGGGAGTCCCGTTCGGCGAGCCACTGGGATTCCTAGCGGAGCCACCGCTGCTCCTCCCGCAGCCACCGTTGCTCCTCGCAGAGCCACCTGGCCTCTTCTCGCTCGTAATTGGAGGAGGAGAGAGAGAAGCAAAGGAGAGGTTTGGAGAGAGAGTGGTTTGGGGAGGCTTTGGAGATTGGGAAGGGGAAGAGGTTAATGGGTTCTGGGAGAAGAGGAGGAGGAGGATGAGGTGGTCTGGGGAAGAGAGTGGGGTTGAAAGGGAGTGGTATAGAGGAAGACAGAGACATGAGAGAGAGAAGCAGGTGTGAGTGTGAAGAGATTTTATTTGGTCTGATGATATTCATCGGGTTTGATCGACGGGCCGAAGTTCTGTTTTGAAAACAGTGTAAAACTCCATTTTTTAGTTTTCATAATTTCCAGAAATTCTAAAAAGGTTTCTTAAAAACAAAAAAGTAAAAATATGTTACCAAACAAGTTTTCTTTTTTAGTTTTCAAAAAAGTGAAAATAAAAACTGAAAACTGAAAATAAAAAGGTTACCAAACACCCCCTAAAAGTTTTCAAGAATACTGAGGCATCGCTTGAGGTGTTTTACTAAAAACCTGACCATGGTTGAAATTGCTTGCGAAATAAGTTTTGCATAATGACCGAGATGCATGTAAAGCGATACCTAAGATCCAAAATAAAATAAAATCAGTTCTGCGCCTAGGAATGAAAATAGAAAACAAAAATGAGTACCAAACAGATTCGATTCGACTTTTTGTTTTATTGCTCGCGACCCTTTGAATCGCGAGCAATAAAACAAAAATGTGAATCGAATCTATATATGTATGTAACTAGGGAAATAATCACAATATTAGAGATTAAAACTACAAAAATATTTTGAAGGTCAACGGAAACCCATAAAAAAAGGTAGATGTGGCAATCTTAACCCATATTTTTTTAACCCATCCACTTATAACCCAACCCAACCCGTCCATATTATATAATGAGTTTATATGAATTGAATCCATATAAACTTAGATGGGTTAAAAATGAGTTTAATATGGGTTGGGACTAAAACAGCCACAGCCCGCTAAAACAAGGAAGGAAACACAAAACACGGAAGTAAAGGTCAAGCTAATTACAAAATTGCCATCAATACAAAGGACGGACAGTCGGCCAGGGGAAACAAAATACAATTCACAAAACACATGCTCCTCTTCTCTCTCACACACACGACACACACTCACTCTCTCTCTCTCTAACTTTTATCAGGATTAGTCTAGCAGCCAGGGGAAGTGCCACGTACAGTCACGATCCGGATCCATTTACTTATAAAGTCGATCAAATCTTGCCAAAAATGGTCCAGTTTTTTTTTTTTTTCCCGTCTTTTGAATGATAAACTAGATGATTTGTTTGTTTAGTAAAATAGCTAAACGCGAGCAAAATTTTTGACTTGTTTAATAAACGAGTCGATGTCAAAGTAGTCACAGCTCTGCTCCAATTTATGTTGCCCGGTGAACAAGTCGAGCTCGAACATTTTCAAATTCCGGTCTTTGGAGCACTATCAACAGAGACAAAATTAAGTAAAAATTTCTGTCTTTTTGACTTATTTTCGTTTTTATTCAAAAAAATTGAGTTTTAATTATAATTTTTTACTTTTTTGATTCCTCTTATTGAGACAAATTAGAAGAAAGGAGAAGGAGAAGAAGAGAGGGAAAAAAAGAAAGGAAATTTTAAATTTAATAAATAAATAAATAAATAAAAGGAAAATGGGTCGGGTCGGATGGGTTTTGATTTGACTTGACCCATATTCGACCCGATCCGTTTCAATCCGCTTACTATTTGACTCATATTTGACCCGCGACCCGTTTCAACATGCCCAAACCCATCCAGACCCACCCATTTGCCACCTCTAAAAACAAAAAATTGACTATACACTTCTCTTTTTACCCTATACATTCCTTTTTTTGTATTTATTCATGTAAATTTACCTTTTTACTCTTTTACTCTTTCAAAACTTCATTTTTTCACACAATAAGGGGCAATAGAGTAAATTCACACTAAATAAAGACAAAAAAAGACTGTAAGTAATAAAAAGAGGAATGTAGAATTCAATTTCCTAAAAAAATCTCAGAAAAAAGGTACACACAAACATTCGTCAGATCCTCCAGTCCACCCCTCTTTACTACACAAACTAATATTTAAACACACGCATGTATCTGTGCATACAAACCCAAATCTCACTCAATAAAAGCATTAGTTGCAAACAAATCGAAATTGAGAGGGACTTAACTGCAACAACAAACAATCATTTCACATATCGAAAAAAAATAGAAAAGGAAAATGGGATGTCCTCCTACCTCAGTAGTGCTGATTCAGAAAGCGCCGACACTCCTCCGAAGAAAAGGAAACATCTATGCAGAGATGGTTGAAAGATAGCAACGCAAGATATATGGATGAGAGAGAGGGAGAGAGTTTTAGAGAGAGAGAGAGAAGAAGTTTGGGGTGGGTGGAGAGAGAGAGAGAGAGAGAGAGAGAGATCTGAGAGCATCCGCAGTGGAATAAGCAAAAATAAATAATCAAAACATGCCACATCAGATTTTGATTATCCATTTAGAGGTTGCTAAAGTTAGCAATGCCAAGTCTCACATTGGTTATTTTTTGCTCATAATCAAAACCAATGAGACCATTGCTTCCTTCCCTGAGTTTTCTCCAAACTTTTCCCCTTCATTTCACTTAAATCTTTTGAAAAACTAGTTTATGTTAAAAACAGTTTTTATTAAAAAAATATTTGTTCTTGAAAAAAAAAACAGTTTATTAAACAGTTTTTAGAAGAAGAAAAAACAGTTTAAGTTGGATAAAAAAAAATAGTTTATGAAAAAAAAATGTGTAAAAAAACAGTTTTGTGTAAATACAAATTTTTTTTAAAAAAAATAGTTTTAAAAAAAATTGAAGAAACAGTTTTTATAAAAAAAAAATTTAAAAAAGTTCATATAAAGACGGTTTTTTTTATATATATAGAAAAAGTTCCTGAAAAGAATAGTAAGAATAGTTTTTTATAATTATTTTTTGAAAACATTGTTGAGAGAGAGAGAAATAAGATTTTTGTGTAATGATGGGTGTACTTGATTGAGAAAATGTGGGGATCACTAAATTTGGTTATTGGCAAAAGGTTTCTAGTTTTGATTATTCAAAAGCCAAAATTTGATGAGTTGTTAAGATGTTGTAAAGTTTGGTTATTCCAATGTGAGCACTTTTTTGAGCAAATATTGCTAACTTTAACAATTTTTTGTTTTGCTTATTCCACTGTGGATGCTCTTATAGAGTAGAAACAAAGAAATAAAGGAAAAGTCCCTCTAAGAGAAAAACACCCACGCACAAGTGGAAAGATTCGAACTATTGACTTAATTTCTAGTGAGATGCAAGAGTACTGGCCAACTGAACTTGCCCGGTTGGTTAATCCATTAGTAGTTTGACAACTAAAAATATGTATATGATGGCTAAGGCACTACAAGAAATTCAGGATCTCCCAACGGTTTTTTTCGCAACGGTTGAAAAAACCGTCGGTATAGATGGTGTATAGTAACGGTTTGACAGGACTATAGCAACGGTTTTCATGTGACCGTTAGTAGATTAAAACACTATAGCGACGATTTTCATTAATCGTTACTAAAAATTGGACTATAGCGACGGTTTCCAATAACCGTTACTATAAACTGGACTGTAGCAACGGTTTTTCATTAACCGTTTCTATAAACTGGACTATGGCAACGGTTTTCAATAACCGTTACTATAAACCGGATTTTAAAAAAAAGGATTAAAAAAATCCGATCAGTATAGTATAAATATTAAAAGGTGTATGATTTTACACAAGTTATGGGCTAGCACAATTGGTTCACGCACGCGCACGCACACGCGAGATCGGCGGTTCGATTCTCAAGAGGAGCAAGATTAATTCGCCCGCCACGTAGGCTGCCACGCGGGTGACATGTGGCTGCCACGTCAGTGCCACGTGGAGGCTTACGTCACACAGTGGTTGGTTTTTAAAAAAAAGAAAATTGTCTTTAGCAATGGTTATAAGCGTTGCTAATGAAACCGTTAGTAAAAAAAAAATCTGTACCAACGCTCGTCAACCTCTACAGCAACAGATATATTGCAATGGTTTGGCCGACGGTTCTCCAACCGTTGGTATAGCCTAAACGGGTCTCTACCAACAGTTTTTGGGTTTTTTGGCAATGTTTTCGACCGTTGCTATAGAACGATTTTCTTGTAGTGAGGTATATGATTCTGTGTTCGACCACCGGATCTCACGGGGATCAATCGTATTATCTAGTGACTTTTAGGCTATTAGCCACTTTTTGTCGATTAATTCAATTAATGAAGACGAGAGCTAATTAAGATTCTAGAGAAGAAAAAAAATACAGAAATGGTCGTGCCAAAATCTGTTCTATTTATGTTGATTCAGGTTACTTATAATATCTGGATGCTTCTGTTAGGCCTCAGGGGGTTTGCTTGTTGTGGTTGAGCATTTCCCGACTTTCTGGGTCACATTCAAAGAGATTGCTTTTTCAATGGAATTAATGTACTGATTACCTCCCCCATAACCTCCCCCATAAAACCATAAAAAAAAAATAAAAAGAAACAAAAAAAACACCCTCCCCCATATAAACCATATATACATAGTCTATGGAGAAAAGTAGAAAACCTACGTTCTAACCTAAGCATAAAGTCGTAATTAAATACCCGTGAAATGTAATTAAAGGAAGGACAAAACGCGTATAATCAAAGTTCTTTAGTTATTATATAAATTGTCTAATTCCTCACAAATGACTTTCTTTTTCCTATATATTTTCTGAAATGTCATCATATGTACCAAAACCTACATAATAAGAAACGACTTGTTCGTTTAAAAGAAGGAAAAACGAAAAATAAAATGATTTGTTGAACTCATTCCAACTCGATTGGCTTGTTATTTCGGCAGTGTGATCATGCGGTAGGCTCAAAAGATGTACGTACTCAAAACTGAATATTTATCTTTGGAAAATAATTCGACTAAAATAGCTTATATCTCATCATGAAACCAAATCACCATGAAAAATAGCTGCGCAACAGCTAGCTATCGGTATTTTTCCTGGTGATTTTTTTGACTGATTAAAAAAAAATCACCAGGAAAAATACCGACACAAATTTCTAGATGTCATATTCTATAATTAGCTGCCCAGGTAGCTTCCCAAAACACTCCTAAAATATTACTATGTCATCTACTGCCCATCTAAAAAGGGGGAAAAAATACATATATGCATGCCATCACGTTTGAAACAAAGAGATTGCTTTTTCAACAATCTACTTAACTGGTATTACTTTCTCGTGTAACTACAATAATATAAAATCAATCTCTTTATTTATTTATTTTTTTATCGGCTGCAAAAGTCCGTATTAGTAGGCGATAGTCAAATTAACACATTGGAGGAGGAGTTAAACTTCTGATCTCCGTTCTCCTAGCACTTAAGTGCACCTTCTAATATCGCTGGAGTACCAACGGCGTCTTTGCGAAAGCAATCTTGTTATTTTTTTTTTTTTTTGGGTATTTGGCCATGCAGCTTCCCGAACCCAACACCCTCTATTTCTTCATTTGCACTAACAAAAAGGTAAGTACATACATACATGATTTAACAATTCAAAATAAGTTTCAATCACAAATCTCAATATTTCATGGCCATTTCAAATACTTGTTTGCTTTTACTTCATTTACTGCTCGCTCTCATTCCACATCTGATATAGCTTTTGATTCTATATATTCAAAAGGGAAAAATTCAAAAAAACCCCTGAACTTTGAACTCAATGTCAAATAGGCACCTGAACTTAAATAAACTTCAATTGAACACCTGAACTTTCACTCCGTTATTCAATTTACCCCCTGCCGTCTCAATCCGTGACTTGCCGTTAACGGCAAAGGCACAGTAGCCCTACCACACACCAAAACGGCAACGTTTTGGTTAAATAAAAAATACTTACCACCAGTTTGCAATCCTATGAAGCAGAAACTTGATTATGAGAGCCTTAGAGACAAAATTTGATTATGTCTCTTTAGAATAATATGATCAGAATAATAAGATCTTCACACCCGTTCAAACGGATTAAAAATTGAAACACTTAATTTTTTAACCATATTTTTTAATATACAAACGGTCTAAAAAAAATTAAGTGCTCAAATTTTCAAAAAGAATTTTAAAAAAAATTCTCCCTACTTCCAACATTTCTCTCTCTATCTCTCTCCACTTATTACCCGGACCCGGGGGTTCTGCTGCCCCAAAGGCACATCAGCCCCTACCCACACACCAAAATGGCAACGTTTTGGTTAAATAAAAAATTCATACCACCAGTTTGCAATCCTATGGAGCAGAAACGTGATTATGAGAGCCTTAGAGACAAAATTTGATTATGTCTCTTTAGAATAATATGATCATAATAATAAGATCTTCACACCCGTTCAAACGGATTAAAAATTGAAGCACTTAATTTTTTAATCATATTTTTAAATATATAAACGGTCATAAAAAATTAAGTGCTCAAATTTTTACTCTGTTTTGAATCAGTACAAAGATATTTAAGTGCTCATAAAAAATTAAGTGCTCAAAAAATTAAGTGCTCATAATCACATTTCTGCTCCATAGGGTCCTAAATAAAGAACACATACTTAATATGAGAGCCTTAGAGATAAAAATGAATTACGACCCTTTAGAATAATATGATAAGAATAAAAAGATCTTTGCACCGATTCGAACGGAGTGAAAATTTGAGCATTTAATTTTTTGAGACCGTTTATATATTAAAAAATATGGTTAAAAAATTAAGTGCTCCAATTTTTAATCCGTTTGAACGGGTGTGAAGATTTTATTATTCTGATCATATTATTCTAAAGAGACATAATCAAATTTTGTCTCTAAGACTCTCATAATCACGTTTCTGCTTCATAGGATTGCAAACTGATGGTAAGTATTTTTTATTTAACCAAAACGTTGCCGTTTTGGTGTGTGGTAGGGCTACTGTGCTTTTGCCGTTAACGGCAAGTCACGGATTGAGACGGCAGGGGGTAAATTGAATAACGGAGTGAAAGTTCAGGTGTTCAATTGAAGTTTATTTAAGTTCAGGTGCCTATTTGACATTGAGTTCAAAGTTCAGGGGTTTTTTTGAATTTTTCCCTATTCAAAAAGCAAATTTCGAGGTCCTGTACTTGTTCCTCATACCCTAGATTCAGAGCAAACTCCATGATCTTCTCAAATGGAGGAAAAAAATAAAAGGTGCGTTAAAACCATAATTTTCTCCGTAATAGATGAAAGAACCGAGACATGAACAGTGCGTTGGAGATGCGCCCGTATTAGTATAACATAATTAGGCCCCGTTCGGCTTATTTTTTGTTATTATTCAAATTTTTTTCGTATTTGTTAGTTTTTCGTCAATTTTTTGGAGATTATTGCATCGTCATGACAAGAGGAATCTAAAAAGTAAAAAATTATAATCGAAACCTAATTTTTTGAATAAAGACAAAAATAAGCCAATTTTTTCGTCTTTATTCAAAAAAAAAAAAGGATTTCGATCATAATTTTTTACTTTTTAGATTCCTCTTGTCATGACGATGCAATAATTCCCAAAAAATTGACGAAAAACTAACAAATCCGGAAAAAATTCAATTAATGAAGACAAGAGTGCTAATTAAGATTCTAGAGAAGAAAAAAAATACAGAAATGGTCGCGCCAAAATCTGTTCTATATAAGTTGATTCAGGTTACTTATAAAATGACTTTACAAGATTAAAATGAATTTTCAAAGTAGAATTTACGTAAGTTCTGCCAACAGCTAACCTTGTTGCAGTTAATACTTAATAGATCGACTAAAACGCTACTTATAACTAATTTTGGTAAATTTCTTTTCTAAATATTGATTTAGGTATCTGGATGCTTCTGTTAGGCCTCCTCAGGGTTTGCTTGTTGTGGTTGAGCATTTTCCGACTTTCTGGGTCACATTCAATTTTTTGTTGGATGTTCTTTCGTTGTTTAATTTTGGGCCTTTCACTCTTCTTCATGTATCAACGTCATGATGCAGGTGCATGTCTTGTTCCTTTTAGCTTCCTCGATGTACCCTTTGTCGAGTTTCTAATAAAATCTTTTTGCTGTTTCAAAAAAACTTCTACGAATAGCTAAGCCGGTGGAACTAATGTACTGATTACCTCCCCCATAAAACCATCAAAAAAAATAAAAAGACAAAAAAACACCCTCCCCCATATAAAACCATATGTATAGTCTAATATTGCTGGAGTAATAAACCATAAGTTTCGATCACAAATCTCTATAATTCATGTCAAGATTTAAAAAGGTAAAGTACATACATGATTTAAAAAGGTAAGTACAATCATGATTTAACAGTGCGTTGGAGATGCGCCCGTATTAATTAGTATAACATAATTAACCTTCTATTTTCAGCAAAAATCTACACAACCAAAAAAGTTGCAAAGGTATATTCTAAAACAGTACTGAAAGAAAACAGAATGGAGCTTTTTGAGAGAGAGAGAGAGAGAGAGAGAGAGAGAGAGAGAGAGAGATACCTGGATATTCTTTAGCAGCTTGATGTAAGAGAGAGAGAGAGGGTTTGCAAGAGATCATGTAGTACCCCTATAGGTGCGATACTAACTAGGCTGAGGAGAAGAGTGTAATTGGTGGCCTGCTATATAAAGACAGTTGATTGCTTGAATCTTTTTTAAAAAATGCAAATGTCTCCGGGATCTACGCCGGCATATTGTAGCATATACCCCTTGAAACTACTTGGGTCAACTCTTCGATGAAATACAAGTTCCCTACGAATTCTCTTTGATTATGTATATATATTCAGATAGTACTGTATTTTACTAATTAATTGTCTCTCTAATTGTGTATGGGTATTTTCTAGTGTGGGTTGGCAACCCATAACAAAAAAGAGATGAGGTTTAAGCCGTCGTCTAAGAGCGTTCACACTAAACTCAACGAAATTTCCTCATACCTAATCTGCTAGTCGGTTTTTTTAAACTTACGCGGCATTTGACTCTCGACTTTAACTCTATTATATAAAAATATTCTTTCTTTAGTCCTAATCTTTCCTTATTCCTTATTTTTCCCTTTATAATGTTTTATTCTTTTTTTAAAATGTTAAAAAAATTCGTTATTCATATTAGAGTGGTCATGTTCTAATTTTCAAAGGGAAATGATTTTGCCACTCCCTTTTTTTTGTTAACGCCACTCCCCTGCAAATTGAGGGGAGTGGCGTTAACAAAAAAGAGAGTGGCAAAATGATCAGCAGCCTTTTCAAATAGTCATATGTCATTATTTTGAACTTTCTTTGTAGTTTGTAACTTGAAATAATTGTTGTAAAGTTGTAATTCAAAGATCATGTTTTTTTTTATTGTAGTGATCATCTTCTTTTTATTGTCGAAGTGATTCTTTTCAAAGAAAAAATAACATGATTTAGAATAAAAATTGCAATTTTTTTTTTGATCAGCAAAACAAAAAAATTGCAATAAATTAAAATTGCCACTGGAGGTGCTTTTAAAAGAACTGAAACTCTTTGAATCCAATATCTATGAGATAATAATGATTTTGATTGAGTAAAACAGTAAGCAGATGGTGAATAGTTTACTATCTCTCTACAAATGAAGAGGAACTATCCAGTTTTCAAAATATAGGGATGGTGTAGAGAGTCAAGTGCAAGCATGGTTTGAAGAATCAGATCTCTACTTTACCTCCAGAAAGAGGTCATGGAGAGGCTGGTGTAGATTCGAACCTATCTTTCACATATTTAATCCACATGATAATGTTAATGATGCGGTGCGCATTGAGGGATGAATACCATTTAAAGCATCGAGTGGCATAATCGTAAATAAGTGGCGACGCGATGGTGGAATTAGGAGTCGGGCTTACCTAGGTTCGAACCGAAACGGCCCAACGGTCATGACACATGTGACGTGTGTTTTTTAGCCGTTTTCGGCTGTTTAGTTAGGGCTCCGAAAGACCAAATTTGCCGTTTTAGGAAATAATCTTTTTGCTTATAACTTTTGGTAGGAAAGTCCAATAACGTCCATTTTTGTTGGAGAAGTCTTATTTTTTCTTATATTTTCAGAATATGTAATAATTTCAGAACTTTCCTAAATTGGTATTTTTTCCTTTTCCTAGTAGGGTTCGGGTTTGCTTCGTATTTGAGGAGTTGTAAGCCTTAGGGCTGAACATTTTTTGATTATTATTGATTCACAAAGTGTCTAGAGAGAGTTTCTCTATATCTATCCCATTTTTTATTGTCCTTATTGCTTGTTTGTTCTTTGATTTATAGTTCTGTCATGCATCAGTACTTAAATGATATCTAATCAAGTGAAGGCAAGGTTGTGTTTTTCGAGTACTAGACTAGAAAGTATATTCACTACTTTCGAAGCTCTCTCATGTGCATTTCTTTTTCTATTTTGGGTTCGTTGTGCGCTCTGCTTCGATATTTCGTACTTATAGTTCTTTAACATTTTATGCTTTATTTTCAAAGATTAATCAAATTCATTTTTGCTGTTCACCATTTTAATTATCATTTGTGATGAATAAAATTTTATTTTCTGATAAGAAAAACTATTTTTCTGCATAAACTTCAGCTAAAATAACGTTCAGGTGTTACTACCATTTTAGCTAAATTGTAGGACACAATGATTAAAGTTAAGTTTAAAGGTCCACAGAAGATCATACTACCATTTTTGTTTCGAAATCCTAACAAAATTGGGTGAGATGGGAATTGATAGGGATCATCAACTAGTTAGGTTAATTAATTTTACTGGGCATGCAGATCGATTTTGATCATCTAGTTGAAGAAATACTTTGAGTCAATCGCCACTGTTATACTTATTAAATTTTTTGCTTGTATGATGCGGATATATCCCACGCTCCAAAGATCTACCAATCATGCATGATGTGGTGGCAATTTAATTCTCCCTTTTGCTTTCTAATGATCTCCTATCTATATACATATATACATACACCACGGATTCAGTGAGCGATCCCTTACTTTGTTAAAATGTGGACCTCACCTTTCCCGAACAAATTTCGATAATCCGAACCGGAAAGTGCTTGTTTTGAGCAGTTTTTAATTGAACTGTTCAATGAAAACTGCTGAGATCAAGCACTTCCTGGTCATATTTTTTGCTAATATCTCGCGGAGACCCTTAAAATCACGTTCTGATCACATTGAACGGTTCGGATCATCGAAATTTAATCGGGAAAGCGAGGTCCGCACGGCAAGAAAATGGGGGATCCCTTAGCGGAATCGGACTGATATATATATATATAATTTTAGGACAAAGTTTGTCTGCTGTTTGAGTGGGGATTAATGCACTCCGTGCAGTCCGGCAAACTCTGATCCTGTTTCGCGTTCATTTAAAGGATTGGTTTCGCTCATATTGCAGAGATAGTTGAGCAGCACAGTCACGTACCAAATCAAAGTCAATCGAATATTGAATAATATATGATCGGAACAAATTTATATAGAAGCAAAACGAGTTGCACACTAGCTCGCACGTTTATTTCGATATAAATGTGTTTCAATTAGATGTTATTCGGCATTGGATTTACTTGATTTTTTTGTGGCTGTATTGCTCATTAATTAATTAATTGAGCTGTGCAATGTGAACAGAACCGATCATGGAAATGAACGCAAAACAGAATCGGAGTTAGCTGGATTGCACCCATAGCCCCTACTCAAACATTAGACATGCCGTTTCCTTAATTTTATCTAAAACTAACCTATATTAATTTAACTTTAGACAGAGAAGAACGCAAAGGCAATATATGTCATCCCTGCACACACCCAATCAGCAATGCAAAATTTTAAAATATTTTCTATCAACTCAATTAACAAAAGGTCAAAAGCCACATCTTACTTCTTTTTTTTTTTTTTCAAACGATAGGATAAGATTTTATAAATGATAACAACGGAAAACATCAGAACGGACATCCATCCCTGTTGAGGGGAGATAGATGCCAATCCCCATTGAGGGAAGATAGATGCCACAAAGAGGACTAAACTCTCAAGTCCTACAGCCAACACTTCTCTTCACAAAATCCACTTCGACCTCATCAAAACCCTCCAATGTAGGCCTGTCAATGGATCGGATCCGATCCGGATCCGATCCGAAAAATCCGATCCGGATCCGAATCCGAATCCGATAACGTCGATCCGATAATCCGATAATCCGAATCCGATTCAGATCGGATCGGATTAAATCCGTTATCAATCCGAATCCGAACTTTATTTTTTTAAACTTTTTTTAAAATTTTTTAAATTTTTTAAAAAAAAACAGTAAATTTTTTATTTTGAAAAAAAAATGTTTAAGAAGTTGTATTTTTATTTTCAGTTTTTTATTTTATTTTTTTTTGGAAAATAAATTTTTTTTAAAAAAAAATTGTATTTTTTTTAAAAAAATATTTTTTTTTTCCCTAAAATTTTTGAAGTAAAAAAGTTTTCGGATCGGATTCGGATTTCCGGATCGGATCCAAATTTTTCGGATCGGATCCGGATTTCCACTATCGGATCTGAGTCTTATCGGATTCGGATCGGATCCAGTCTTGTCGGATCCGGATCCGGATCCGGATCCGTCGGATTCGGATCGGATCCGATCCGTTGACAGGCCTACTCCAATGCAAGAGTAGAGAGCAACCTAAGAAACGGTATAAGAGATCCCTAAGGAGAAATGACAGCCAACACCCACAAGGGATGAGAGAGTAGTCTCACACAGAGAAAAGAGGCACACAAAAAGGGAAAAATGAAAAGAAAAAAAAAACTCACCAAGCACGTACGTACCAAATGAAATCCTGGAGGAATAATATCAATCACTTGACCGTCTTTTATTGATGCCGAAGTCACTTTTCTATTTTTGCTAGTCAGCATTTTAAACTTACATTGCATTAGACTCTCAACTTTAACTCGATCTATTATAAAAAAAATTATTCTTTCTTTAGTCCTAATATCTCCTACTTAGATGTTCGTTTATTCCTTATTTTTCTCTTTATAATGTTTTATTCTTTTTTTAAATGTTAAAATTTTTCATTATTCATATGAGAATGGTAATGTTCTAATTTTCAATTAGTTTCAGTTAACGGGATTTTGAAATGTAGTTGAATTTTTTTTTAAGCTTGTCCATAATTATATATAGCTAAAAAATAAACTCATGCTATTAATGTCATAAATACAAAATTAACATATTTAGAGTATTGGTAACGAAAATAAAGAGAAAATGCAGAGTACAATACTTACCCCAATAGATTCTTCTTTTTCCTTTCTTTTTTTTTTTTTGATCAGCAAAGAAATTTCATTAACTCATAACACAAAGTACTCTTTTTCCTTTCTTTTATATCATATTTCTTTCACTATGATTGTACATCTTTGTTTGAACTAATGTATTAAGAGTTCAAATATGAATTACCTGAATTGATGACCTATAATTGGATTGTAGGCTGAGTGTTCAATTATTTTTGGGCTGGTGTTCAATTATTTTTGAGCTGGGTGTCCAAATTATTATGACTGGGTGTTAAGAAATGGTTTTTATTACACGTATTCTAAGATTTTTTTTTTCCCGAAGGGTGTTCAATTGAAAACTGTTGGCTCCATGTGGAGCCGCCTCTGGAAATATTCTACAAACAAATTAATGCATTATTTTGTTTGGAAACACATTATAAATACATTGATAAGAGAATATTACAACCAACTGTGTGTGCAACTAATTAATACAACTGAAACAGGACAAATTGTACATTATTGAAGACAAATAACACATCCAAATCAAATGAAGGATACATCCAGCGATAAATTGATGCGGCTGTTAGATGCCAGAGGACTGCATGCAGGATGATGTTGAACAGCTATCATGGTAGTTCCACTATTAATGCATTTTTTTTGAATGGATACCAAAGTAGCAAAAGGGGACAAAGTTATTACTGGAATGTTACAGGATCATCTATAGCATCATTAAACACCAAAATGATGAAACTTCTGCATTTTTCCTTTGGGCCATTACTGAAGGGTTTAATTCAGTTTGTCAACTATTTGACTTTTTGCATGTGTCAGCTGGGTCTGGGATGGCTTTACTTCTACGTTTGCTGTTGACAACTAATTTTCTAAAGTTTTCCATGTCATCAATGTGAAACAATTACTTTAATAGACAAGTGCACCTATCTCTATCACATAAACATAAAAATAATGCAAATTTTGTGGTTGGCTGTCTTAAATTACTACAAGTTGTATTATGCGGCGAGGTGTGAAGACTGAAGTGATATTTCCTGTCATTTAGCCACTTGTGTGTGTATATATATATAGGGGCCGGTTCTAGAGACAATAAATTTGACAATACTTTTGACAATACTTTTGACAATACATTTTTTGAAACCCCGCATTTACTACATGTTTTAAACAAATTAAACGGCTCCAATTATTCGCGTGGGGCTCCAAAAAATGTATTGTCAAAAGTATTATCAAATTTATTGTCTCTAGAACCGGCCACATATATATATATATATATATATATATAGTAAATAAAATAAGACATGGTGGTATCTTGATCGGAGTTGGCACTACAACAAAATGGGGATTTATGGGCACTTTTGAAGGGCATTTTTACAAAAATGTCTTATCAAGTTATTAATGCGTCACCACCTTATAAAGTTTTCCATTTGATTCTCCTTGTTGCGGCAGTCATCATTGACCTCAAATTTAACACATTTAATTTTTTTTGGTAATTTGATAGAGCAATTTAAAGTGCTTCGAAAAGTTAGGTTTAATAGGGCACTTGCTTGGAGATATAAAACTACGACATTTTTGTAATTGACCTTTTTTTTTGAAAATCGGTTAGAGAATTTTGGGCACTTTTTAAAGGGCATTTTTACAAAACTGCCTTTTCAAGTAGTTAATGAGGCACTTTTTAAAGGGCATTTTTATAAAACTGCCTTTTCAAGTAGTTAATGAGGCACTTTTTAAAGGGCATTTTTACAAAACTGCCTTTTCAAGTAGTGAGGCACTTTTAAGTGTCGCAAAACAATTTTCTAGCTAATTTTCCATAATTTGCGAGGAAGCAAATTCTTGCCAAACTTAACTGATTTTGTCGGCAAAAACAAAAAATTCCCTCGAGCAAACACTGGACCGATCCTGTTCGTTTTCATCTTATTAGTTTTTTCGATCCCACCCTTTAGTAATTAGATGCCGGCAAAAACATTTGCATAAGGATATATGTTCTACACTCGAATACTGCCGCGCGTAGTTCGACACGTCCTGCTCTCTACTCAATTATCCGAACCATTCATCTTGTAGAACTTGTCAAATTAAATCTCCACACAAAAGTTCAAATCGATCACACGCGACTACCTCATTGAAAAACTTTTATATAGAAAAAATTAGATGAGTCTAGTTACTTTTTACATGAATAAACTATTCCGATGAGGTGGTTATGGGTGTTCGATAAACCTGATTCTCGGAATGATCTACCGATTCTACTCTATCATATTTAAAAGATAGACGGTTCCGATCGCGAAGAAATACCTCCTATAGTGTTTGAGTGGTGCATTATCAGACTTTAATTCCTCCAAACGTATTAAATGTCTTCCGACCAAGTGGTTTTTGATATTCGATGATCTCCGATTTTGGTGACACTGATGAAATTGGTAAGATGTGAAATCCTAATGGTTCAGATCAATGTTATAATAATAGACTCGTCAATAACCTTTAGAATCTATATGTTCAACTTACTTAATAATTAATTTAGTCTTGTGCTATAGTTGAACGTATGGTAGCCACACAACAAGGACACAATGATGATGATCAAGACCGTTGATTTCGTTGTGCTTGCTAATCACATCATTCACGTAAAATTTTAGCTCTATCCGGTTTAGAAAACCCTACTTGATAGTAAACTAAGTTTTGTGGTATAATTAAATGTACAGTAGCCACACGAGTGCGACACAATCATGACGATCAAGACTATTGATTTTGTTCTACTTGTTCATTAGATCATTCATGTGAATTTTTTGCTTGATCGGGTTTAGAAATTAAGCCACTTCATTTTGACGCAAATTCATTAACAAAATGGTATTTTCCTCGCAATAGGTTATTTGTGTTGCAGTGTAATTATATTTCTTCAGGCGCCAAGATCAGTGAAAATTTTGAACACGTAAAATTTTACGCGCTATCAATATTCCCCCTCACAACTTTCCCAATTTATTCCCTGAAGTTGAAAGGGTTGAGGCAAACTGCATTAATGAAAGTCACCCATTTGGGTTGGAGAAAGAACCAGTTTTTGAAAAGTCATTTGGCCAACGGAAAAGTATAGGGGGCAAGTAGGCCTGTCAACGGATCGGATCCGATCCGAATCCGGATCCGATAAGACTGGATCCGATCCGAATCCGATAAGACTCAGATCCGATAGTGGAAATCCGGATCCGATCCGAAAAATTTGGATCCGATCCGGAAATCCGAATCCGATCCGAAAACTTTTTTACTTCAAAAATTTTAGGGAAAAAAAATATATATATTTTTTAAAAAATACAATTTTTTTTTAAAAAAAATTATTTTCCAAAAAAAAATAAAATAAAAAATTGAAAATAAAAATACAACTTCTTAAACATTTTTTTTTCAAAATAAAAAATTTACTGTTTTTTTAAAAAAAATTTTAAAAATTTTAAAAAAAGTTTAAAAAAATAAAGTTCGGATTCGGATTGATAACGGATTTAATCCGATCCGATCCGAATCCGATCCGGATCCGAATCCGTTATCGGATTCGGATTATCGGATTTTTCGGATCGGATCCGGATCGGATCCGATCCATTGACAGGCCTAGGGGCAAGTATACCGAGAATATGGATAGCTGTGAAAATAATAATGACGAAAGTAGTAACTCTAATCATGGATTGGAATCTTTTGTCCAAGATTCTCTAAGCCCAATAAATGAAGATTGCTTCCAATCTGTTCATAAGAATTTCCCATATCAAAATGAAGAATCCAATTTAGAAGTCAACAAGGACCAAGACAAGGAGGTAAACGAGGCTAATAATTCAGGGGCATATGACTCCAACGTTGCACTAAGAGCCTCTCAGATACAAGACATCAATCTCCACATCGAGCTAAATCCAAGTGCTACAAGGAGAAACATTAGAAGCCAGCAGTTTGAAGCTTCTTCGAGTGCTGAAATGGATGACATCGATGGTTACATCATTGGCTCTCAAGAAAAGGAACAGGAGGCAATAGAAAAGGAATTGCAGGACACTATTCTAGTAGGTAACTCTCTTGGCATTAAGGTTCGAAACTCTGGTATTTTGAGAATGAAGAAGATGATTGAAAACGAATCAAGGGCACTAAAAGCGTCGATAAAAAACAACCCCTTTGCCCCTCTTATGAGGGACTAACCTCTGTTCGTCGAGAGTTATAGCAGAGGATTCAATGAAAATTATTTCTTGGAACGTAAGAGGGTTAGGGAGCTCAATTAAGAAGAGATTTATGTCTAAGCTGATTAAAGACAGAAACCCAGATGTTTTTTGTTGCAAGAAACCAAGGAAGAGAGATTTGAGATGTCTATTATTCATAGAATATGGGGTCCTGCCGTAGTGGAATATGCTGAATCTGGGGCCATGGGGCTTTCTGGGGGAGTGTTGACAATTTGGAGGGCTAGGAGAGATCAGTATTCAGAAGCTGTGAAAACATCCATGGAGCTTATATTTAGATCTGTACTCTTTCAACTCCATTATTCTGGAGGGCTAAGAGTGTTGGCCTTTTCTTAGTTGAGGCTAAACTATTGTTCTCTGATATTGGTGCAAAACGAAGATGGCTGAAGGTGCAGATGAGTTATGTCTCATTTCAACTCTTAATTCTTGGAAGGGCTAAGAGGTTTGGAGAAGGCTGTAGGTGTAGATGAGTTGTGTGTCGCTTGTTCAACTCCCAAATCTGGGGAGGGATAAGAGAATTTGGAGATTTTGCACAATTCGTGGAGGGCTAAGAGATTAGCTGATAGTCTATTACTGCATACTGGAAATTTATCTGCTGGGACTATCATGAATTAAAAGGAATTCTGTGCAGCTGTTTACTTGTGATCTTGAACTAAGGATTGAGCTATATCTTGCGGTGACGGACTATTTCATTTGATGATGCTCTGACTGCTATTGGATCTAATTTGCTATGCTGTTTCTTCTCCTGCTGCTGGATGCTCTGGCAGTTATGAAGTGGAGAAGCTAGTAATCTGGATGTCTTAATTGTTTAAAGTTTCCTCTAAGTTAGATTTTATGCTGGTCTCGCCTTTCTCTTAAGGTTGAGTAGCTGAGATGTGGGCATCATTGTTCTTAGGCTCATTCAATTTCTATTGAATGTAGTCTCTTCTTCTTTCTTCTCTTTCTTTTCTAGACTTGTTACGGTACCGCCTCCTCTGTGGTTCGTAATTGGTCTCCCCTCGATGTACCATTTGTCGAGTTCTAATAAAATTTTGTTGCCTATAAAAAAAAAAAACTTTCATTCTGTTCTAGCCCTAGCAAACCAGTCTCCCATTGTTTCTGAAGCAGCCACTCTTTTCCATTTTCCCCAAATCCCTCCTCCCCACCTCTCGCTTCTTCACCACGAAAGCCTTTTTCAACCAGGGGCTCAGCCGCTTCTATCCCGGCCCCGCCCGCACCATGGCCTATCCCTCCGTCTCCTACAGTAAATCTCTCTCTCTCAAAAAGAATTTTTCAAAAAATTCTCCCTGGATTCTCCATAATTCTAACATTTCTCTCTCTATCTCTCTCCACTTATCACCCCTACTATTTTTCAAAAAAAATTTCAAAACGCAATCCAAACATAGCATTAAAGTCTCAGGTTCGAAACCTCTCACGTACGGGTTATCAACTTCTTTGTGTCCCCAAGTTGGGCCTCCGTTTGGGGACTGTGAATTTATGGTCTCCTAGTTGAACTGCGCGTAAGCTGATCCGGATATTTGCTATCAAAAGAAAGAAAAATCTGACTGTTTCGATTAACATATATATGGAAGTTAATAAGTATAATTAAACTGACATTTGACCAGAATCTTACCCGGCCCTGCTAAGGCTATTAGACCCAACGAGTGTGCAAGTGGGGTGGAGTGCAGTTAGTGCCTCCCTTATATTCTCATGCACATGGGTAGGATTCGATTCCCATAAGCACCCATCCCCCTCCCCAAGTCCCCTATGACAAAATAGATTAGGATTAATGAATTACCAAAAAAAAAAACGAGTGTCATCCATATCCGCTATGATAAAATAGATTAGGATTAGAATTCGAACTTCAGATTTCGCATTATCCAAGTAGGCTGTGGCTTTTGACCTTGTATTTGAGTTGACGGAGAATAAGATAAAATTTTGCATTGACATATGATTGGGTTGGGTGTTTGGATCATCTGATGACACAGATTGCCTTTACGTTCTTCTCTCTCTGGTAATTAAAATCATATATATAGACTAGTTTTAGATATAATTAAGGAAACGGCTTGTCTGTCGTTTGAGTAGGGACTATGAGTGCAATCCAGCAAACTCTAATACTGTTTCACGTTCATTTTAACGATCGGTTTTGTTCAATTGTACACACACACACACAAAAAAAAAAAAAACTCGTTGAGGCATCACAGCTCGCCATGCAAAAATAAAGTCAATCCGGCCAACGCGTAATAACATCTAGTCGGAACACATTTCTATAGAGCAATCCAGTGTGCAACTGATCATTTTACTTCTATATAAACTAGTTTCGATCATATATCATTCGATATTCGATTGACATTGATTTTTTTACGTGACTGTGCTGCTTAACGAGCTCTGTAATGGGAGTGAAACCAATCCTTGCAATGAACGCGAAATAGGGTCAGAGTTGGCCGGACTTCACGGGGTGCAATCCTCACTCAAACAGCACACAAACTGTGTTCTAAAATTAAATATAGGAGATTAGAAAGCAAAAGGGAGAATAAATGGCCACCACATCATGATTGATATATCATTGGAACGTGGGATCAAAATTCTGCATCACAGTAAAATTAACCTAGCTAGTTGATTTTTTCTGAATAACAGCAAATTTTAATTTTTATTAATCTTCGAATGAATACAAAAATCAAAGGAATCAAGGACGAACCAGCACAATGCAAGCCACCCAAGACCCAGAATGGAAAAAGAGCCAAATTGACAAGAAACCAACTTGATAAACTTAGCTAGTTGATGATCCCTATCAATTCCCATCTCACCGGATCGATTTTGTTTGGATTTTGAAACAAAATGGGAGTATGATCTTCTGTGGACCTTCAAACTTGAAATATTTCAAGTTACAAACTACAAAGAAAGTTCATAATAATGAAATACTATGACTATTTGAAAATTAGAACATGACCGAAAATTAAAACATTTAAAAAAAAAAAGAATGAGGACAATATAAAGAGAAAATTAATAAGGAATTAACGAACATTTAAGTAGGAAAGATTAGGACTAAAGAAAGAATATTTATGTAATAGTGTTAAAGTTGAGAATCTAATGCAGCGTAAGTTTAAAAAGCCGACTAGCAAAAATAGAAAGTGAAGGTGTAGAGTGCGTATGTGAGGTGTTTTTATCCAACTTTGGTTGGATAGATCTTTGTACTTTTGGTTTCCTTTTCGATGTACCCCGTCGAGTTTAATATAAAGTTTCGTTTGCCGAGCAAAAAAAAAAAATAGAAAAATGGTAGGTACGAGAAAATTTCGTTGAGTTTAGTGTGAATGCTCGTAGACGGCTTACATCTCATCTCTTGTTGTGGGTTGCCAACTCACACTAGAAAAGACCCATACAAGAGAGACAAGATCTCTCTCTTAATATATAATCAAAGAGAATTCGTTGGGAAGTTGTATATCTAGTTCTTGGAACTTCAACGGTAAGAAGCAAGACATGTCACACAACGTCAAAGAGTTGATTAAGGGGAAAAAAAATTTCAATGCGACGATTATTTATAATGCCCTCTCACATGGGTATATGCCACAATATGCCGGCATAAATTAAGGGAACATTTGCATTTTTTTTAAAGATTCAAGCAATATTAACTGTCTTTATATAGTACGCCACTAATTAAACTTCTCCCCAGCCTGGTTAGTATCACACCTAGGGTACATCTCTTGTAACCCTTCCTCTCTCTCACACATCAAGCTGCTGAATATCAGGTAGTATCTCTTTCTCTCCCTAAAAAGGCTCCATTTTATATTCATTCAGTACTGTTTTAGATATATATATCTTTGCAACTTTTGGTTGTGTAGCTTTTTGCTGAAAATAGAAGGTAAATTATGTACACTAATACGCGCAAGGGCGACTCCAGTGGCAGTGTACTGTGTACAACTAGTGGTGTCAAGTGAACCCGCTCAACCAAAAATTTTCCAAAAATTACTAAGTCTATTCTTTTATTTTTTCCACCTACCACTATGTGACACCATTATAAAAAAGAGTGAAGCTCTCTGCAGTGACGAAGAACAGTGGACGATAAAAAAAACAAAACAAAACAAAAAAGTTACGAGCAGTATGGATGGGAGGAGTATGTAAAATCTTTTTGTCCATGAAAATTACACAAATTTAATCTACAATGTTAAGGATGGGAGGAGTATATAAAATAATTCTGTGGGGTAATTCCTTTTGATTTCTAGTTTTCATTTGAATATATGTTCTAATTTGAAGGTTAAGGGTACACTTACATTGAAGCCGAAAAATTTAGGGGCATTGACAATGAGACTATTATGCAAAAATTTCAAAACACGAAAACTGGTCGAGGGCACAATTGTAAAAGTTCATGTACTATACTTTTTGTTTTTTCAAAAGGTACTATGTTTAACTTTTTGTTTGAACGTTTATTAATGGAAGTACTCTTTTGCTTGAGATCTGGGAAGTGTGGATTCATTTGTTTATGTAGTAGATATGTTAATTGTTGAAATTATCTAATGCACTACAAAGTTCCAGAGTGGGGTGAATGGGACTATCAATTTAAATTTATAGCAACTAACAACTATCCAATCTCCATGCCACATTATTCAATTCAAAAATATAAGTAAAAAGCGATAAAAGTAAAGAACGCAAACACCGAGATATACGTGAAAACTATTTAGGGTCAAACACACCCTAAGCATAAAACCACAGCCTAATCTACTCAAATTTCCATAAATCAAAATTAAAGGTTAGGCAAAAGACAACAAGTTAGGAATTACCAACTTTTATCCCAAGTTACACCCTAACTCCGCTTCTTGCCTAGCACCCCATGCATGCCCCTTCTTGATTCCATGGACTCCTCGAGCAACAACATCTCGATCTCCGCTCTAAAACGGCTCCAGTATCATCCGGCCATGTAGATTCATAGGCATGAAAGTATGGATATAGAAAGTGAAGGTTTTTTTTATGCAAAAAGAATCAACCTAGAGAGAATACATGGATCATGAAAGTATTTCTCTAAATTGAACAAGGATGTTTTAATACTTGATTCAATTCATCCAAAATGCAAATGAAAGCACAAGAGCAAAAAAGTTATGGTTTTTTTTTTTCCTCTCTCTAAAGTGGGCTATCTCTCTTGTTACCCTAGAGTAATGAAAAAAATGCATATATATGACCTAGTAAGGAAAAAATGCTGGAGTGCCCTACTAAGGCGCTCTTAGCACGCACATAAGGGCCTTAGTCTGCTAAGGCACTACTAAGGCGCTCTTAACATGCGTGCAAGGGCCTTAATTAGTCTGTTAAGGCACTGCTAAGGCGCTACTAGGCACAAGCAATTAAAAAGGCCTTAGATAAGATTTCCCTTCAAATAAAACAAGGCCAATAATATAAGGTTAGTGCAAACATGAGATTTCACAAAAAAATTAAGACATTCAAAAGCTGTAATGATGCATGGAAAAATATTAAGCTAAATGCACATGAGATGCATATACCCTTCCAATCACATTCCAAGCAAAATGCACGGCACAGCCTTCGCGATCAACTCTTGAACCAACGAGCGGAGTATCTAATCTAGCATTCACGTTGTTCCGTTCCAATGGTTCAACCCATCTCCGGATTGTACCATTTGGAATCTTTCAACCAATGGTGAGTTCAATTGCAAATCGGCTCACTCTCTCATTCCCTCTAAGAATGTCAGTTCTCGTCTCTCGTGGGATTGGATTTGGCATCTCCTTTGTTCCTACCGCATCCAACACTTTGTTTGGCTTGCTGCTCATGTTTGTCTCTCAACCCGTAAGAATTTGTTCCTTCGAAAAATTTCTCTCCTTCCCCTTTCTGTGAATGGTGTCCAGATATTCCGGAGTCCACGTACCATGTACTTTGTGATTGCCCTTGTGCCTCTAATATTTGGAGCGCCCTTCAGTTTTCTTTGGTGGATTCTCAAGCGCTTCCCTTTGATTGGATTCGTGTGAATTCAAAATCTGTTAATACCCACAGTTCCGGGGTCCCTAAGAATATTATCTTCTTGTTTGCTATTTGGCATATTTGGTTGGATCGCAATCGCCGTCTTTTTTATACCAACCCTAATTCCAACTCGAGCATCATCGACCCAACAAAAATTTCAGTTACTATCTTGAACAAATCCTTGGAGTGGTTCTTTCTTGTTTTCCAAGAGAGGAACTCTCACAGGAAGGATATACAGGTAGGATGGGTTCCGCCGAGAATGGGTTTTTCCAAGTTGAATACAGATGGTGTGTACAACTGTGCGATGGCCGGGCTCGGCCTCCACTGGGGGGATTTTGCGTGATCATTATGGTATTTGGATAGGTGGATTCCATAGGAACATTATCACAAATTCCAGCCTAAAGGCAGAATTATGGGCCTTAAGAGATGGTTTGATTTTGGCAAAGGATGAAAATATCAAAAAGCTGGAAATTGAAGTAGATTCCATGACTGTGTTAAACTTGATTCATGCCACTAACATGGTGAATCACCCGCTTGGCAATTTGTTATTTGATTGTAGGTTGCTGATGCAAGGGTTTGAGGAAGTTTCTATCACGCATATCTATCGCGAAGCTAATCGGTGTGCAGATGCATTGGCAAATGATACTCCGGTTTCGGTGGGAGATTTATATATCTACCCGGTTATTCCTAGTTGTATTTCTAATTTCCTTTATGCGGATTTGATTGGGGTCTCATACCCTAGAATTGTAAACTCTTAATTTTGTTTTTCTTGTTTTAAAGAATCGTATGTATACCAACAACAACAAAAAAACCCAAATAGAAAAAGAATAAATACAGACTCCAACGATTTGTCACATCCGGAAATCGCCAATTACATTTTTTTTTTGCTCGGAATCGCCTATTACATTTACAATTGTGATTTTACAAAAAATTATTGATCAACGACACCGCTAATTCAAATTCCTGAGTCGCTACTGCTAATACGGGCTTCTCCGACACACTATTTACTTCATTCGTTGTTCGCTCTCATTCCACATCTAATACAACTTGTGAGTTGCGACTCTATATTCAAAAAGTAAATTTCGTGGTCTTGTACTTGTTTCTCATACCATAGCTTTAGAGTAAACCCATCTTCTCGATCAAATGGAATAATAATCCCACTTACGTAGATTGTCGAAAAAAGTTTTTGTTACAGCTAGATAATTTTCATGAAACTATATATATACATACATACATACATACATACATAAAACTTCAGGTAAGGGCGCCCTTAACTTATTAAGTTAAGAACGTCCCCTTTCCTGATCAATTTGCGATGATCCGAGCCGATCAATATGTTTAGAATGTGATTTTAAGGGTACTCGCGAGAAATCAGCAAAAAAAAGACCGGAAAGGGCATGATCCGAGCAGTTTTTGTTTATTTTTTATCGAACGGTTCAAATGGGATCCATGTTTATGCGTATAATCAAAACGCCGAATTATCCCTGCTGCCCCGGGCCAACTACGTTTGGCGCATTATACTAATGTTTGGGGCCGTTCCAGCTGCAATGACTTACTACTGGTGTATAAAGATGCTCGAGATTGCCCGTTACACTGCTCTTATTTCGAAAAATTTGAAGTGCCACTGATTAAAACTGGAGTGCCAAAATCACATCCCAAAATCATTGGTTCGAACTAGTCTTGGAAAACATAACGACATCACTTATACTTTTTAGGCACTCTCTCTCTCTCTCTCTCTCTCTCTGAAAAGGGCTCTTCCTTGAAAAAGCATGATCTTTGAATTACAACTTTACAACAATGAAGAAGTATTTCAAGTTACAAACAACAAAGAAAGTTTAAAATAATGAAATATGACTATTTGCATATTCCTTCGAATTATGGTCTATCATAGAAATCCTCATCATATCATTCTATCGAAGAGCTTATGTTCAAAAAAGTCTGCTCCAACCTATTCGTCCCAACTTCTTTCAATAGGAAACTAGTAATTTAATACGTCAATTTAACGTTAGCACGAAATATGAGAACTCGTCTAAGACAACTGTAAAATTTACTCCCTCCAGTCTCAAAAATATTGTCCACTACTGATTATGAGAACTTGAATTTTTGCTGACAAATATAAAGTAGTATATTTTTAAGTTCTCATTTTCGTGTGGTAGACAACCTTTTTTTCGAATAGTGTTTTTTTACTACACTATTTAAGCTAATATATGAGATTTTTGTACATATACTGTTGGTTAATAAATGAGCCTCTAGAGTATGGTAATTTTTCAACACCTTGCTACAGATTTGTAGATTTCTGGAGCCACCACAGAATATTTCTATAACTATCAACGATGATAAATTAAAGACTTTTTATTGGTCAAAAAATCACAAATTATTACTCAAAATATAATCATACTTGGTGATTCGAATCCGATTGAAGGACATGATTTTTAAAAAAGAAAAGATACATTAAGATCATGGGAGTAATTGATTTTTACCCGAATAAAAACTGAGTTTATTATCTACGCAATTGTCAGATTGGTGAAATTTTTCGCTCATGCAAATGGATTTTGGCCCAAATGACACTTCTTTGATCCTTCCAACTAGGAGTCTTGGGTTCAAACTACGCGCTATACGCAAGGTAATGTTGTAGTGGTGGTTTATACCTCACGTTCCCGACCCCTCCCCTAGAAATGGATAAGTGTAAATTCTCTCCACAATTGACAAAAAAAAAAAAAGGGAAAAAGAATTCTTTCACTCATGTAGGGAGATTAGTTATATTTTTTAAAGGAGATCCAGTATCCTACATTATTTTAACCCACGGAAAAAAAAAAAATGATACTTGAGATACGGCCACACCATATCAAATACTGCTGCATATCTTGAACATTATACTGCTTAGCAAAAAAATAATAATCTTAGAACAATATACGGTCAACAGTTCTCTACTTTTTTATAGAAGTATTTTTAAAGCGAACTACGAATATTCCTCATCTATAGTACTGTCAACTCTTTGCTTGCATGTCATTGATGGCGATAGTATACCTCATTTGTAATGAATCTTTTTTTTTTAATCGGCAATAAAATTTTATTAAGGATTTGCAGTGAACGAAACTAATAAAATCATTGTGGGTCTATCGAAACAACCCGCTCGAATCGAAGAAAAACTCATTATTATGACCTTTTACGTAATTAAATGTGGTTGGCCGTGGTGGACGCGCTTCGATAAATTTATAGTGTAGTATTTAAATTAGATTAAAATAACTGTACTAGATCGAGCTAGCCCTTCATATTAATTTACTTAGTAGTAAATAATTAGTGAAGCTTTGTAGGGCCCGCAGTATTCAACTTAATTAAGATATGAAATTGGATTGTAAATATTAAAAAGACTTGAACACACGTAATTGAATTTGATGGGCACCATAAAGAAAGAGATAATGTAAGCGTCCCATATCTGTAATTCGAGAGATTGTTTTTTCCAATCAATAATAGGATACTTTTAGGCTGCTGATTTTGCCACTTTTTTTTTGTTAACGTCACTTCCCTGCAAGTATATTTTTGGTGCAAAAATACACTTGCAGAGGAGTTGCGTTAACAAAAAAGGGAGTGGCAAAATCATTTTCCTACTTTTATTGCTACATCAAAGAAACATAAAGGGACGCTTTCCTAAGAACCTAGCTTGGATAATCCCGTAGCCAAGTTATACGAGTCTTCAGGGATATGGCATATTTGGCTAAAGCATTAGCCATCCTATTACAATTACGAGGAACAAAATTAAAAGAACAAGAATTAAAGCGACTAACAAAAGACAAAGTATCTCTTATAATAACATTCAGACAAGCTTTTATCTGACTATTCCCCTGCAACATGTTGATCACAATTTGCGCATCTCCTTCCACCCCATTGGGAGATGTTGTTGTACAGTAGTGTACGCAGCACCGTGATGCGCACCTCTGAGTCATCGGATCGTGCATCTAACGGCTCGGATCTCATCTCGGCAATGAACGGCTCTCGATCGTTGGTTGTCGAGATGAGATCCGAGCCGTCGGATGCACGATCCGACAGCTTCGAGGTGCGCAGCACGGTGCTGTGCACAACACCAACCTGAAGTCCACATAGTATGAGCAATCACCCGAACAGACGAGATTGTCCAGCGCAATGCGAATTCCTTCCGCCTCCACCATTTCTGCTGAACCCCGCCCTAGAATAGGAACATCCATAGCGCACAGAACATCTCCCTCATAATTAGAGATTAATTTTTTCTATCATTTCCATGCAACTGAATAGAGCCTTTGGGGCCCTAGCCTCCGTTTTGTTCGCCAAAATGCGCAGATATGGCCTCATTTTCTAATTTCACTTTGTCAAAAAGCAAAATTCTTGGTCCGCTCAACTACTGTCCAGCTGTTCCCAAAACTGGATCCATAGTATTTGATGTCGACTAAAATTCTAAAGAATTTATTCTAAGAATGAATTTCAAATGAATGATGACAACTTCCTCAGCGGTTACTCGATGGACTTTCCCTCAAATTTAATACTAGGATTATAAAATAACCACTCCAAACTATAGACAAATAGATGTCAAATGTAAGAACCCATTGCACTGAACTTTCCCAGACAAATAGATGGTAAGTTTGATAAACGGACAACTCCTCATCTATTTAATTAATTCGTATGCGCGCTTGTATGAGAGAGAGAGAGAGAGAGAGAGAGAGAGAGAGGGGTTTGACTTGGTGATGACAAAGATTGGCAGGTGAATGTGGCGACCAAACCCCCCACCCCACCCAAGTCATAAATGGACGGAATCAGGAATCCTACAGGGCACTACCTGTTGTGCATCCTGTAAGGTACATCCAAACTATTCACGAATGTTTTCAACGGTCCGGATTACTCTTTCGGGGAAGAGTTTATTCTTAAGTTTGAATCGTTGAAAACACTCGTAGACGGCCGTTATTGTGCCCTACATGGTGCACTACAGGAAGCGCTTAGCAGGATTCTCAGATCTAGACGGACCGGATGGAGAGATGAGGTCGTAAAAAAATTACAATCATAGTAATATATACTAGTTCGTCTCCAAAAATGTCAAAATTTTATAAATTCACTCACCTAACGTTTTTTTTGTTATTTTTTTCCAAAAATGTAACATGCCCATCTATTATTATTGAAATTATCAATAATCAGCCTCCTAAGAATGAATGCATCTACAAAAACTTTAACACGAGGTAGTTCACTATTTTGTCTGTCGATCTGGATATAGATGCACAAGATCAAATGTTTTTGCAATTATTATACGACTAAATTTTTTGGAGCTGTATAGGTGGTCAAAAAGATGTACAATATATACTTTTTGATAGTTTGTTTGTGATAATTGGAATAAATTTTTTCATACCCTTTATATGTAAAAACAAGAAAAACAAGATAAAAAAAAAAAACAAGAAAATTAAATATTTGCTCACCCAACGCTAAAATTCTGTGTGTCCGTTCTTCCCAACAATCCAAGTCAATGCCGTGTCCCTAGATGCTTACAACTTACAAGTATGTATGATCGATAAGGTTGCATACATGTGCATATTTATTTAATTAGTCCCAATCTATTTTTAAAAGAAAACAACTTCTTTTTTTGTGTGGGTCAAGTCTCTCTAGTTGCCCCATCTCCCTCCTTCCCCTCCTCCCATGGTTTTTGATAGGCGCGTAAATGTTCACATTAGCGCCCCCTAATTTATCTTTGTTAAGTCCCATTTATATTATTATTCGGAGCTTAATGCTTAATTATTGTGTTGTAGGTATTTTGAGGATTTGATACAAAAAAAGCACAAAGTTAGAATATTAAACGGTGTTTGAAGCAGGTCCATATGGGTCAAGAGTTTATTAGCACCGGACTTAATTAGTCCACGGCAAGAGTACTGAATTTGCAATTCAATTGGGTGGGCCCAATGTTTATGTATTTGACTAACCGATGGGGCCATGTAAAGGAACTAGGCCTAAGCCAATTCTCAGCCCACGAGGGCTTTATTAGTCGGCTACAAAACAGATATAAAAGGGAGGTTTCCACGGACGAAACGAGGGGAGAAGCGGCAGTGTTGTCTTCTTGGAATCACCACGCAATCAGAGAACGGGGCGACCAAAGGGTTCCGAAATTACTTTTGCAGTTTCAGATTTATGTTCTTTCATTCAGAGTATTTTTTCTTTCGAGTTCTTTAAGTTTTGTTCAATTACTCGCACTCCGGTAACTAGTTTTAATTTCTGTTTTTAATTAAAGTTATTCGTTTGTTTTTGTTTGGCTTGGATCCCTTGTTTATTTTCCGTATCAAGTAATAGAAACATGATTAATTTTAGGGTTCTTCTTTTATTTCTTGCGTAATGATTAGTGAGTAGTCGTATTGGTAGGGTCGCGGGATGATTAGCACATCGTGGCCAGTTCGGACACTGCTCCTATTTTCAAATAATGAAAAAACAATTTTAGGTTATTTGAGAACATTCGTGAGACGAACCCGGGCATCGACGGAGCCCATGTGA
The DNA here is from genome assembly GCA_020567845.1 of Rhododendron henanense subsp. lingbaoense. Taxonomy (NCBI): domain Eukaryota; kingdom Viridiplantae; phylum Streptophyta; class Magnoliopsida; order Ericales; family Ericaceae; genus Rhododendron; species Rhododendron henanense. Next base: position 8,629,396 of record CM036313.1, read on the forward strand.
ACGGGGGAATGGGGGACCAAAACTCGTTCTCCGCTGCGCATGGGTATACGGCGACCATAGGGTTTCGCATCTTTCGGGGTATCTTTTGCAATCTTAAAATTAACGTTTTTAAGAACTCTAACAGAGCAGGTAAATCCGGACTGGTTGCGAGTGTTATGAACCCTACGACCGTACCTTCTTTTAATTATTTTAAAAGTTCAATCAATTTCTTTAGTTTAGTTAATCTCAATCAAATCGACAAGGGGTGGCTACCTAAGAGCCAGTTTAAATAAGTAACAACCCGAGTTTTTAGTCAGCACACATCACTGTCTCTGTGGATTCGACTCCGGACTTACCGGATATTATGCTACGTCGGTCTCCGCCCTACGCTTGGGGCAACCCATTAATTTAGGACTAGGAAATCGTCAAGCATTTTTGGCGCCGTTGCCGGGGACGGTGACGTGTGTTAAGAATTCGGGTAGTTATTTTTTATTTGTTTTCTTTTTAGTTCTTTGTTTTGAATCATATTAGATAGAGGTAGGCAATCCTCCATCGTAGGAAAGCAATCGCCTCTAGCTAGCTTCTTTTTTTTTTTATTATTGTTGAAAAGGAAAAAAAATGACCCATTTGGCAAGTTGGTATGGAGGTTACGCAAGACAGTTCGATTGTTCAATGTCACTTCCTATATTTTATGGTTTGACCTCAGAAAATCCTTTTACGCATGTTCATAAACTTGAGGAGGTTTTTGCTAGCGATGAAATGGCTCTTTTACATGTATTCCCAGAATCTTTGCGTGGTAGTGCTCAAGATTGGTTTAATTTTTTGAGTCCAAAATTGACATGGCTTGAGATTGTGATACAGTTTTTCAAAACTTTCAATCCCTCATATGAGACTCATATGCTTTTGCAAGAACTATCACATTTTTCTCAACAAGATGATGAGTCTTTGTCACAGTGTTGGGAGCGATTTAAAAAATCCGTATTCTCTTGGTCGAGTTTTAATTGTGAGCTTGGCAGTCTTCTAGTTATCTTTTGTCGTAGTTTAAATCCTAAGCCATGTCAAGTGGATTTTAGGTCCACTGATGAATTCTTGGATAAAAACCCTGAAGATGCTTGGGATTACTTAGATGAATTAACTCAAAGGCTCCAATTTTGTGAGCTGACTGAAAGTTCTGAGGGTACCAATTTTGATGGGAGAGAAAAAGAGGAAATAGAGCCGCCTTATTTTGATCAATTAGCTGATTCTCTTTCTTGCAATCAAGTTGAAAATTTTCAAGTAATTAATTCTTGTGTATTGGAAGATGAAACAACAGAACCACTTGGAACTAACGAAATAGTTAGTTCACCTGAAGTGCAACAGTTTTCTCGAGAGCATTCTAGTACACTTGAGATGGATTTTCATGACGCGACTCCTGAGGAGTCGTTGCCAATAAGTGTGCAAAGTCCACTTGTTCTTGATGATCAAATATCTCCGGCCATAGATATTGATGTCATAACTCCTATTGAGCATCCACCATTGCAAAAGATTGTTAAGTTAGAGCAAATTGATTTTCTTGGTGTTGATAATTTTAATGTGGTTTACTATCCATTTTTCTTAAAATTCATCAACAACTTGAAAGTTAATATATTTCGGAATATGCGATTGGTGGAATTTAAAATTCAAACGCGACAAAGGCAATTAAGATATTCTAAGTATTTGATTTTGTGGCATGGTCGCGTACAATTTTTAACGGAGTGCTTGAAGTGGGGTGAGATGTTGATTTTGATTGCTATTCGTAGTGTGATGAATGGTTGGATTTCACGTGATGGGAGTGAATGTCATTAACTTTTTGTATAGTTTTTTTATTTATTTATTAGATTAGCTACTTTTATTTTATTTTATTTTATCTTTTTTTTTTGTGAGGACTAACATTGCAGGATGCTTCGTTCAAGTTGGGGGGTCTTCTTCCCGAATATTATTTCTTGCATAGTTCTCCGTTGCGAGGTGATACCTTTCCCTTCTTTTTCTTTTATGTCCTATTTTTGTTCTTGCATTCAATGAGGACATCGAATGGTTCAAGTTGGGGGGAGAGATCACTTTGTTCTTTATTTTGTTAGATTCAATAAAAAAAAAAGAGGAAAAAATTTTTGAAAATTAAAAAGTTTGAAAAAATACTTGTTGGATCTTTTCTACTTGAGACTTGGAGATTGCGATATTTACTTGTTGGTTGCTTGTGCTGAGGATCTGTGGGCATTCCTTGAATATTTATCTTGCATGGTAGTTCTTTTTGCTAGCTTTGCGATAGGAATTTATCCTGGCATACACTCTTAGCATCTTTGCACTTCACTGTGTCTTGGACCTTGACTGCTTGTGAGTTGTGACTTGAGTGCTTTCAATGGCTAGATTAGTGGAGACTTATGCCCATGTGAGCTTTAGTGCCTTACCTTTCTTTGGAGTGGTGTCACATAAACTCTTCGTTTGTCGTAAAAAAAAAAAAGAAGGCTTAATTGTTGTTGATCTCATTATCTTTTGTCGTCAAGTGTTGAGACTTAATATATGCTTGTTATTTTATACTTTGGGTTTGGACCGTTACTTGGTTGTATTGCCCCTAGGAGAGGATAATAGGCCATCTTTTCTAATTGAGCCGGTTCGTTTCTTTTTCTTAAATACTTATCCTTGCGAGCCCCATTGAGCCTCTTGCATGAGCCTTTTTCTTGTTAAGCTTCAACAACCATATTGTGTCTTGAGAATGGCAAGCTAATCATGTGAAGGATAATTTTTGAAGAGAATGGAGAAAGTGTATTTGAGAAGTGTGCTTGAAATGTGGTGTATTCTTCCCCATAGCTAAAAAGAAAAAAAATTGAACTTGAATGAAAAAGGGGAAGACACCCATGCATTTGTTTGAAGAAAGAAACGTGTGAACTTCATTGGGGAATTGTGTGAAGGGTGAAAAATAAGAGAGATGCGGCGGAGTTGAAAAGAATGATAAGAGGGTGCACATTGTTACACTTGCCCTATGTTGTTTTAGCCTATTCTCGGACACTTGTTTATGATTTATCCTAACCTTTGAAGTACTTTTCCTTACCCAACGATATAACCGAATAAAAGTCCTATTTAATCTTAGGGGCAATGGATTGTGGATCGATGGATAGAGATAGTCTTTAATGCTTGACATTCTTTTCATGAGATCATGTGTCTACCTTAAAAAGCTTTCTCTTCGTGTCTAAAGTGTGCGATGTACTTTGATTCTTTATTGCATAACTTTCGCCCGCACACATTGAGAGTTTATTAAATGCACTTTGTTTCGAGCGTTTTCTTTTGTTGAGTGCATGACACGGTGAGAATTGAAGTCGAGACTCGGTCCGGAGAGAGTACTTGGTTGTGGTTCACTTATGGTTAAGGTCCTTGCTTACACACGTTACGTTTGGGTGCCATGATTTATTTCTATGTTTTGATAGCCTCCAGAACTATTTTCACATATGCTATATTCTTGGCATTGGCATATCAATGAGTCGTATTACAGGTTTTTGAGTTACAAGTAAAGGGATCCGTGGTGTTTTGTGGGTGAGCACTGCTGAAAACCTTCACGAGACTTCACTCGTCCTACCGAGGCCACCTGGGGGTTTAAAAGAACTATCGGTTTTTAATTTGTTTTCTTTAGTTGCATTTTGTTTTCTTTGCTCGGGACTAGCAAAGTGTAAGTTGGGGGGTGTGATAGGCGCGTAAATGTTCACATTAGCGCCCCCTAATTTATCTTTGTTAAGTCCCATTTATATTATTATTCGGAGCTTAATGCTTAATTATTGTGTTGTAGGTATTTTGAGGATTTGATACAAAAAAAGCACAAAGTTAGAATATTAAACGGTGTTTGAAGCAGGTCCATATGGGTCAAGAGTTTATTAGCACCGGACTTAATTAGTCCACGGCAAGAGTACTGAATTTGCAATTCAATTGGGTGGGCCCAATGTTTATGTATTTGACTAACCGATGGGGCCATGTAAAGGAACTAGGCCTAAGCCAATTCTCAGCCCACGAGGGCTTTATTAGTCGGCTACAAAACAGATATAAAAGGGAGGTTTCCACGGACGAAACGAGGGGAGAAGCGGCAGTGTTGTCTTCTTGGAATCACCACGCAATCAGAGAACGGGGCGACCAAAGGGTTCCGAAATTACTTTTGCAGTTTCAGATTTATGTTCTTTCATTCAGAGTATTTTTTCTTTCGAGTTCTTTAAGTTTTGTTCAATTACTCGCACTCCGGTAACTAGTTTTAATTTCTGTTTTTAATTAAAGTTATTCGTTTGTTTTTGTTTGGCTTGGATCCCTTGTTTATTTTCCGTATCAAGTAATAGAAACATGATTAATTTTAGGGTTCTTCTTTTATTTCTTGCGTAATGATTAGTGAGTAGTCGTATTGGTAGGGTCGCGGGATGATTAGCACATCGTGGCCAGTTCGGACACTGCTCCTATTTTCAAATAATGAAAAAACAATTTTAGGTTATTTGAGAACATTCGTGAGACGAACCCGGGCATCGACGGAGCCCATGTGAACGGGGGAATGGGGGACCAAAACTCGTTCTCCGCTGCGCATGGGTATACGGCGACCATAGGGTTTCGCATCTTTCGGGGTATCTTTTGCAATCTTAAAATTAACGTTTTTAAGAACTCTAACAGAGCAGGTAAATCCGGACTGGTTGCGAGTGTTATGAACCCTACGACCGTACCTTCTTTTAATTATTTTAAAAGTTCAATCAATTTCTTTAGTTTAGTTAATCTCAATCAAATCGACAAGGGGTGGCTACCTAAGAGCCAGTTTAAATAAGTAACAACCCGAGTTTTTAGTCAGCACACATCACTGTCTCTGTGGATTCGACTCCGGACTTACCGGATATTATGCTACGTCGGTCTCCGCCCTACGCTTGGGGCAACCCATTAATTTAGGACTAGGAAATCGTCAAGCATTTTTGGCGCCGTTGCCGGGGACGGTGACGTGTGTTAAGAATTCGGGTAGTTATTTTTTATTTGTTTTCTTTTTAGTTCTTTGTTTTGAATCATATTAGATAGAGGTAGGCAATCCTCCATCGTAGGAAAGCAATCGCCTCTAGCTAGCTTCTTTTTTTTTTTATTATTGTTGAAAAGGAAAAAAAATGACCCATTTGGCAAGTTGGTATGGAGGTTACGCAAGACAGTTCGATTGTTCAATGTCACTTCCTATATTTTATGGTTTGACCTCAGAAAATCCTTTTACGCATGTTCATAAACTTGAGGAGGTTTTTGCTAGCGATGAAATGGCTCTTTTACATGTATTCCCAGAATCTTTGCGTGGTAGTGCTCAAGATTGGTTTAATTTTTTGAGTCCAAAATTGACATGGCTTGAGATTGTGATACAGTTTTTCAAAACTTTCAATCCCTCATATGAGACTCATATGCTTTTGCAAGAACTATCACATTTTTCTCAACAAGATGATGAGTCTTTGTCACAGTGTTGGGAGCGATTTAAAAAATCCGTATTCTCTTGGTCGAGTTTTAATTGTGAGCTTGGCAGTCTTCTAGTTATCTTTTGTCGTAGTTTAAATCCTAAGCCATGTCAAGTGGATTTTAGGTCCACTGATGAATTCTTGGATAAAAACCCTGAAGATGCTTGGGATTACTTAGATGAATTAACTCAAAGGCTCCAATTTTGTGAGCTGACTGAAAGTTCTGAGGGTACCAATTTTGATGGGAGAGAAAAAGAGGAAATAGAGCCGCCTTATTTTGATCAATTAGCTGATTCTCTTTCTTGCAATCAAGTTGAAAATTTTCAAGTAATTAATTCTTGTGTATTGGAAGATGAAACAACAGAACCACTTGGAACTAACGAAATAGTTAGTTCACCTGAAGTGCAACAGTTTTCTCGAGAGCATTCTAGTACACTTGAGATGGATTTTCATGACGCGACTCCTGAGGAGTCGTTGCCAATAAGTGTGCAAAGTCCACTTGTTCTTGATGATCAAATATCTCCGGCCATAGATATTGATGTCATAACTCCTATTGAGCATCCACCATTGCAAAAGATTGTTAAGTTAGAGCAAATTGATTTTCTTGGTGTTGATAATTTTAATGTGGTTTACTATCCATTTTTCTTAAAATTCATCAACAACTTGAAAGTTAATATATTTCGGAATATGCGATTGGTGGAATTTAAAATTCAAACGCGACAAAGGCAATTAAGATATTCTAAGTATTTGATTTTGTGGCATGGTCGCGTACAATTTTTAACGGAGTGCTTGAAGTGGGGTGAGATGTTGATTTTGATTGCTATTCGTAGTGTGATGAATGGTTGGATTTCACGTGATGGGAGTGAATGTCATTAACTTTTTGTATAGTTTTTTTATTTATTTATTAGATTAGCTACTTTTATTTTATTTTATTTTATCTTTTTTTTTTGTGAGGACTAACATTGCAGGATGCTTCGTTCAAGTTGGGGGGTCTTCTTCCCGAATATTATTTCTTGCATAGTTCTCCGTTGCGAGGTGATACCTTTCCCTTCTTTTTCTTTTATGTCCTATTTTTGTTCTTGCATTCAATGAGGACATCGAATGGTTCAAGTTGGGGGGAGAGATCACTTTGTTCTTTATTTTGTTAGATTCAATAAAAAAAAAGAGGAAAAAATTTTTGAAAATTAAAAAGTTTGAAAAAATACTTGTTGGATCTTTTCTACTTGAGACTTGGAGATTGCGATATTTACTTGTTGGTTGCTTGTGCTGAGGATCTGTGGGCATTCCTTGAATATTTATCTTGCATGGTAGTTCTTTTTGCTAGCTTTGCGATAGGAATTTATCCTGGCATACACTCTTAGCATCTTTGCACTTCACTGTGTCTTGGACCTTGACTGCTTGTGAGTTGTGACTTGAGTGCTTTCAATGGCTAGATTAGTGGAGACTTATGCCCATGTGAGCTTTAGTGCCTTACCTTTCTTTGGAGTGGTGTCACATAAACTCTTCGTTTGTCGTAAAAAAAAAAAAGAAGGCTTAATTGTTGTTGATCTCATTATCTTTTGTCGTCAAGTGTTGAGACTTAATATATGCTTGTTATTTTATACTTTGGGTTTGGACCGTTACTTGGTTGTATTGCCCCTAGGAGAGGATAATAGGCCATCTTTTCTAATTGAGCCGGTTCGTTTCTTTTTCTTAAATACTTATCCTTGCGAGCCCCATTGAGCCTCTTGCATGAGCCTTTTTCTTGTTAAGCTTCAACAACCATATTGTGTCTTGAGAATGGCAAGCTAATCATGTGAAGGATAATTTTTGAAGAGAATGGAGAAAGTGTATTTGAGAAGTGTGCTTGAAATGTGGTGTATTCTTCCCCATAGCTAAAAAGAAAAAAAATTGAACTTGAATGAAAAAGGGGAAGACACCCATGCATTTGTTTGAAGAAAGAAACGTGTGAACTTCATTGGGGAATTGTGTGAAGGGTGAAAAATAAGAGAGATGCGGCGGAGTTGAAAAGAATGATAAGAGGGTGCACATTGTTACACTTGCCCTATGTTGTTTTAGCCTATTCTCGGACACTTGTTTATGATTTATCCTAACCTTTGAAGTACTTTTCCTTACCCAACGATATAACCGAATAAAAGTCCTATTTAATCTTAGGGGCAATGGATTGTGGATCGATGGATAGAGATAGTCTTTAATGCTTGACATTCTTTTCATGAGATCATGTGTCTACCTTAAAAAGCTTTCTCTTCGTGTCTAAAGTGTGCGATGTACTTTGATTCTTTATTGCATAACTTTCGCCCGCACACATTGAGAGTTTATTAAATGCACTTTGTTTCGAGCGTTTTCTTTTGTTGAGTGCATGACACGGTGAGAATTGAAGTCGAGACTCGGTCCGGAGAGAGTACTTGGTTGTGGTTCACTTATGGTTAAGGTCCTTGCTTACACACGTTACGTTTGGGTGCCATGATTTATTTCTATGTTTTGATAGCCTCCAGAACTATTTTCACATATGCTATATTCTTGGCATTGGCATATCAATGAGTCGTATTACAGGTTTTTGAGTTACAAGTAAAGGGATCCGTGGTGTTTTGTGGGTGAGCACTGCTGAAAACCTTCACGAGACTTCACTCGTCCTACCGAGGCCACCTGGGGGTTTAAAAGAACTATCGGTTTTTAATTTGTTTTCTTTAGTTGCATTTTGTTTTCTTTGCTCGGGACTAGCAAAGTGTAAGTTGGGGGGTGTGATAGGCGCGTAAATGTTCACATTAGCGCCCCCTAATTTATCTTTGTTAAGTCCCATTTATATTATTATTCGGAGCTTAATGCTTAATTATTGTGTTGTAGGTATTTTGAGGATTTGATACAAAAAAAGCACAAAGTTAGAATATTAAACGGTGTTTGAAGCAGGTCCATATGGGTCAAGAGTTTATTAGCACCGGACTTAATTAGTCCACGGCAAGAGTACTGAATTTGCAATTCAATTGGGTGGGCCCAATGTTTATGTATTTGACTAACCGATGGGGCCATGTAAAGGAACTAGGCCTAAGCCAATTCTCAGCCCACGAGGGCTTTATTAGTCGGCTACAAAACAGATATAAAAGGGAGGTTTCCACGGACGAAACGAGGGGAGAAGCGGCAGTGTTGTCTTCTTGGAATCACCACGCAATCAGAGAACGGGGCGACCAAAGGGTTCCGAAATTACTTTTGCAGTTTCAGATTTATGTTCTTTCATTCAGAGTATTTTTTCTTTCGAGTTCTTTAAGTTTTGTTCAATTACTCGCACTCCGGTAACTAGTTTTAATTTCTGTTTTTAATTAAAGTTATTCGTTTGTTTTTGTTTGGCTTGGATCCCTTGTTTATTTTCCGTATCAAGTAATAGAAACATGATTAATTTTAGGGTTCTTCTTTTATTTCTTGCGTAATGATTAGTGAGTAGTCGTATTGGTAGGGTCGCGGGATGATTAGCACATCGTGGCCAGTTCGGACACTGCTCCTATTTTCAAATAATGAAAAAACAATTTTAGGTTATTTGAGAACATTCGTGAGACGAACCCGGGCATCGACGGAGCCCATGTGAACGGGGGAATGGGGGACCAAAACTCGTTCTCCGCTGCGCATGGGTATACGGCGACCATAGGGTTTCGCATCTTTCGGGGTATCTTTTGCAATCTTAAAATTAACGTTTTTAAGAACTCTAACAGAGCAGGTAAATCCGGACTGGTTGCGAGTGTTATGAACCCTACGACCGTACCTTCTTTTAATTATTTTAAAAGTTCAATCAATTTCTTTAGTTTAGTTAATCTCAATCAAATCGACAAGGGGTGGCTACCTAAGAGCCAGTTTAAATAAGTAACAACCCGAGTTTTTAGTCAGCACACATCACTGTCTCTGTGGATTCGACTCCGGACTTACCGGATATTATGCTACGTCGGTCTCCGCCCTACGCTTGGGGCAACCCATTAATTTAGGACTAGGAAATCGTCAAGCAGTTTTACACCCCAGTGGTCGCTGGCATCCTCCCCCGCCAGAGTGGCAGATCTAGGATGGTGGATGAAATCTACTCCGATACGCCGGACTCCATCCAATTCTTTTACTGTTTTTTTTTTTTTTTTTTTCTAGTTATCTTCTTTGGTGTCCCTTATCAAGGCCGGCTTACTAGATAGGCGAGAGAAGCCCATGCTTCTGGCCCCCGAAAAATGCTGAAAAATAGGGTATATATATACATATATATACACACACTCGGCTTTTTATACGGACACCCGCAAATAAAGAAAATGTGGACATCGTTGTCAGCCATTGTACGTCTATTATATCGGCATCATATAATTTTAGATGCATACATGTACATATTTATTTGTGATTGGGATCCTTTCCGGTCCCTTAAAGGGACTGGTCTATCCTGTCTGGGTCTTTTCCGGGCCCTTTTCAGGTCCATTTTAATGATCGAAACCGTTGATATTTTAGACCTCGTTGAAAATATTAGGCAACAATTTCATCGAACAATACCAAATCGTGTAAAATCGTATAATGTGTACGTAATTATCTTTGAGTAATTTATTAATTCAAAATACGCGGTTTAACTAATTTGAAGAATAGATTATGAACAGTTTAATTGAAAATGGTTCGACAAACAAAACTAATTAATCTAACTACAACTCATGATCGTCTTCATAAAAGTTGGATTGAGAACAGTTCGACGAATGAATCAAGCATCAAAAAGTTTTAAATTCCCCAATTTTTTAAATTAAGCTTGAACAACTCTCTAGTTACCAACCGTCCCACTTAAAATTATCCAAAATTGCCCTTTGACGTACAAGTTTTAAATATCAGTTTTTCGATTCCTGTAAAATTTTAACTCCTATATAATCCATTCAAGGGAAATTTTTTTATTTATGGAGGCCAATCTCAGCCGTCTAAAAGTATTTTGGACGATCCAGATTAAAGACAAAATATTAACAGTAATAGAAATTTATTACCGGTCAAAGATTAAAAACATATCTCAACCGTTAATTGCCAAAATGGATGGGTGAGATTGCGCGTTTTTCGTGAACAGCTTATTCGCGGCTCCTCCGTGAATAAGTTTCTCCCTCCGTTCAAGTACTCTTTTCTTTTATAAGGGTCCGTTTGATTAGCAAGAAAAATATAATGGAAAGTGAAAATGATAGAAAGTGAAGTGAAAGAAAAAAATGTAATTTTTCTCTCTCACACACACACACACTCAGGTTCAGGTGAGGGATCCCGTTTTTTGCATTTCGTGCGGGACTCCCATCTCAGCCGTTGGATCTCATCCAACGGCTGGCGTTTTAAAGAGCATCTCACGGATTCCAGGCGGTCGGGTCACGGGTAAAAAGAGTTCTCGCGGGTCATGGGCACACACAAACGGATCCCTTATTTCTTTCTTTTCGTTTCACGCTGAAACACAGAGAGAGAGAGAGAGAACAAGAAGAACACGCAGCGACGAACTCAGACGATTTTGGCATGCAAGAAAGTAATAGAGAAAATAAAATATCATGATTTGAAAAGGAGGAAAGTTGCCCAAATTAGAAGAGAAAAGGTGAAGGAAAGAGGATAAAGATGGAAGTTAGAGTAATTATTTTTGATTTTCTTGAGCAAATAAAATTTTCCTACACATTTTATGAGAAAAAGTGAAGCAAGCTCTCAAGCTGTAGGAGCCAAAAGGCAATACAATGATTTTCAACACAAGATACAGGAAAGAACCAAAACTGCTTGATCTAGACGATACAAGCACATACTACCAAAGCAGACCAACATAAATGCTAGCAATCGAGCCCAGCCAAACACCTGGAAGTAGAAGATCCCTAAGGAACCATAGCTCAAACTAGATGGAGCACACATGAAATCATCCAACAAACACCCATACAGGGGTGAGAAAGCCCCACAAAAGGGGAAAATCCCACCCAGGGGAAAACAAAGAAAAGAAAAAACGAGTAAAAATTCGAGTAGAAGAATCTGTTACCCAGAGAACACCGCCTCGCGTGGATTTGGAAAGGAGGGGGATCGAGGCAGAGGAAAAGGTTTAGAAGTGGCGGCGTGGTGGAGGAGGTTGCCGGGGCGGGGGGGCGGGGGGGGGGGGGGGGAACCCGAGGTGGCAGCTAACCCCCAAACACAAACCCTAGCTGAGAAAGTTGGAATATCCGCATGTCAAGGGTAAAGAATATACTACATAATATCGCTTTCCAATTACGAGACAAGACAAATGAAAAAGAGGGACATTGGACAACGCTTGTTAGATGTAATGTCAACGAACCAATGCCTATTGGAGGACTCGAGGTTCTATATAGAGCATAAATGAAATTATACTTTCTATGATAGTAAAATTCAATGCGGTGATGGCCTAAAGAATGATATATTGACTGCCATTTGATTGTTCAATCGTAGATTAGTAGTCAAATACTCGAAAGAATCCTTAACAATACCAGATTTTGCAGCATAAATGGAAATATACTATACGTGACGATATAATTGAACGTGGTGATGGCCTACAATTTGATTGACTGCTTGATTGTTTAATCGTAGATTAGTACTGTAATCCTCAAAAGAATCCATAAGTATTCGATTCTCATCATCCTCGATCATTTCTTTATTCGAGTATCTAAATAAAATTTTAGCATAATCAATTTCATAATGGATTTTTACAGACACAATTGATCTACGAATCGACAAACACAGTAGATCAGATTATAATGGATTCGAAGTGATTACTGATGTAGAATATGAGCTAATCAATTTTGGAGTTACTACAATGTGGACAAAAAAAAGTTTTTAAAATATCAATTTGTCGTTGCTGAACATAAGTTAATCAATATTTAAGTTGATTGAACTTCAACTCTTTCTTGTACTATATGGCTGTGTCTGGTCAAATAATCTTTGTTTGATGCCTCAGGGTTGACCATTGTTATTTTCATGTGAAGCACCCGTGGGCCTTGTGCAAAAAAAGGTGATAGCCTTTGCCCTTTGGGTAAATGGATCCACACGTATATATATCGAACCCAATCCGAATGGTAAGAAGAGGGTCAGAGTTCAAAGTATTTGGTACACGAGCCTTCCTCTTGTTCTCTTATATATATCCAACCCGGCCAACCCGAATTGCGTAATTTCTTGTAGTGTAGTCTCCTATCGTCTAATTTTTGTCAAATTGCAAACGGAATTTGATGATGTGGGCGTAAACAGTGTGAGGATAACGTTAGAGAACTGATTTGGCACAGATAATTTCCAAAATAGCCCCTAAACTTCGATCTCAGTATTTAATAGATATTCAAACTTTAATAAAATTCAATTTATACACCTAAACTATGAAGCCATTATTCAATTAACCCGGTATCGTTTAAATCTAACTAACAGAAATGATTGACTTGAGTTATTTTTCTCGTTATATGCTTATTTGTAACATAATATATATATATATATATATATATATATATATCTCTCTCTCTCTCTCTCTCTTCCTAATTTTACTATAATATTTTAGATGTTGCAAAGGAGATTAGAAGAATGAGATTGGGGGTAGAACTTGGGGGTTTGGACGGTTTATGGAAGTATTCAGGTGTGGGGGAGGATTTGGGATTGGTTATGAAGGTATAAATGTAAATTTAAGGGATAGAGTGATTCTATGCTTGCACGAGTGTGCAAGGAAATGAAAAATGGAGGGAAGGGAGTTAGGGATTGCGGATTTTCCCTCTAAAAAAGGGTGAGTCATCCACAATACCTTCCAATTTAAGCCATACATATCATAGTCTTACTTGCTGGGTGAGGGTTATATGTGTCCAACTCAGCAATTTACAATAGTAATTAGACAGATGTAGATAGTAGGGTGTTAATTGAATAACGGCTTCATAGTTTAGGTGTCTAATTGAATTTTATTAAAGTTTGGATCTCTACTAGACATTGAGGTCAAAGTTTGGAGGGTATTTTGAAAATTACTGAATTAGTGATGTAGGACAAGATTGGAGGACTTTAAAAATCTTATTCTAATTGAATAACGGAAGAATAGTTCGGGAGTAAAATTGAAGTTTATAAAAGTATATATAGGTGTATTTTTTTTTATTACATCAAAGCTCAAAGGGCAATACAGATTTACTCATGAAATACCGGAATGAACCAAAAATATCTAAACGTAAACCTAGGCACCTACCGCCGAAGCAGGCCGACGAAACGCCGGGACATAAGAAACTGTGATAAAACCATCAGTCCATTAGCAGGACTAGAGAACCAGGGCATACCCATTTTAAACCCCACCACCCTAAACTTGAGGACCAAACATACCACGCAAAATTACAGAAAAGAAGCAGATGTACCGGTGATTCAAATGCCGTTGATCAAAAAGGACAAATATCATTTCCAGAACTTAGATCGAATACCTCTGCTGCTCAACATGGATCTGGTTGCTGTTCTGTATCGGACGGCTTATAAACTCTACGTTTTTATTCATGTTTAATTTGATTGCATGACAAGGACCCTTTTCGTCATACAATGAAGCAATGGTTTTTTAAGTTCGTGATTCGTGCGGCGATTGAGATAAATTACGCTTAGGAAGAGACGAGTTGTGCCAATGAGATGATTTGTGCATGCATTTGAGACGATTCCTGCCCAACCTAGTCTATGTCATTGGCGATTACTGATAGAAATTGTAAGCCCTAGAAGTTATCATAATTGACTTGAATGGTAACCGGCCTGTTTCTTATATTGTTTGCATGATATAGTTCTAGTTTTCATAAAACAAGTCTCTTTCCTTAAAGTAACTAAAGAAATTTAATTGAAGCACTTAATGTTATTCAGTCCCTAAATAACCATGCATACTCATTATTTACCACTATTATACGGAGTAGTAATTATCTCCAAGTTTTATAAATATATTCTGATACGGAAATGATACGATCAGCGGTCAAAATGGTATATGCTGCAATATGCCCGCGTTGATAATGGGGACATTTACAATTTTTTAAAGACCAAAGCGTTTAATTTTCCTTTAAATAGTAGGCCAACAAACATATCGGCAACCAAGCTAGTATCACACCTAGCTACATAGATCTCTTCCATGCAACCCTTTCTCTCTCACACATTTCCGTTAGTTTCCTCAATGAAGAGCTGCTGACAATCAGGTAACTCTCTCTCTCTCTCTCTCTCTCTCTCTCTCTCTCAAAACCTCCCATGTTGTATTCGTTAACCACTGTTTTAAATGCCTTCAAAACTTTTGGGTGCATGTGTTGCTTTGGGTGAGACTATTTCTGTAGTTTTTTTAGTATCTCTAGTACTGATGTCATTATTTATACAATCAATAAATTAAGAGTGGCAAAAAATAGCCTAAAATCACATCAAGAGACACAGGAGAAAGCTTAATTATGGTATGTATTTGTTTTTTTTTTATCCTATCAATAAATACAAATGAGTGTATACCGCGAAAAGGTAAAGTTATGCATAGTTTGATTTGTTACAAACTTTATAATTCATGTATTTTGGACTTCTTATGGTTCGATTTGTTACGTATGCTTTTAGTTCATTTATCACGATTTTTTATAGTGAATATAGCAAGTCATTTTGTTCCCTTATGAAATCATTTAGTACTATCCAATTAAAAATTGATAAACATATTCTGTATACAATAACTAAAAAGAACTTTAATTTAAAATTTGTGATCTTCATTTGATTACATACGTCACGGGCTCTACGCTTGAGTTGGAAGATACTTATGTTTTTAAATTATTTTTCTAGTATTTTTACGGGGAAGGTTATGGGATAGTAATTAGTCGATCTATTAAGTATTAACTGCATCGATGTACCCCGTCAAGTTTTATAAAAAAAAAATTTGCTGATAAAAAAAAAAAAGAGTTCTAACTGCATCGGGGTTTGCTGTTGGCAGAAGTTACATAAATTCTAATTTCAAAAATCATTTTAATCATGTCAAGTCATTTTTATAAGTAACCTAAATTTACATAGAACTGATTTTGGCGTGACCATTTCTGTATTTTTACTTCTTTTTTTTTTGTTTCCAATATTGTATACATCAGTAGAAGATTAACAGAAAAATTAGTGTGTTAACAACCTAGGGGGTTCGATGTCTCTCTATAGACTCGAACCCCAAACCTTCCCCTTGCAAAGCAAAGGGAACAACCAAATGGGTTACTTAGCAATTTTATGTTTGTTTATTCAATTAGGGAAAATGATGGCCCAGGACGTGTTTTGATAATTAATACTCGTCCAGGACATGCTGAGAACATTTCTTAATGCTAAAAATGTCCTTGACAAGTATTAATTATCAAAACACGTCATTGACCGTCATTTTTCCATTCAATTAATCCACAAATAGTAGCTAAAATAGCCTAAAGTCACAAGATAATACGATTGCTCTAAGAATCCGGTGGTCTAACACAGAATCATATGTCTTAGCCATCACATAAAAATCACAGATTTTTTTTTTTTGTTGATAAAATCACAGATTTTTAGTAACTGGATTTTACCTAAGATCATGTTTGATTTGTTAACGCAATCGTTTCATCACACAAATCCTAGACCACATGCCTAATATTTTGAAGATTTTTGGCTCTCTCTCTAACCCTAGAAAAACTGACGCCCCCATCTCCCTCCTTCCCCTACCCCCAGGCTTTTACGGTATGACGGAGTACTCTATCCAGTTCCGTTATCGGTTTTTCTTTTTTCCGGTTCTCTTCTTTGGTGTCCCTGTGTGGGATTTCTCCCCGTTTGTGGGGCTTCTATCACCTTTTTCTGGGTGTTTTTGATTGTTTTTTACAGTGCACCATTTGTTTGGCCGGAACGGTAGGTTTAGTTGGAGTTGGGTGTAGTCTTTGGACTGAGTCTCCTTTTGTTTGGTTTCTTGATCCCTTGTTTAGGGATGAAGTTTCCTCTTAGTGTTTTGTTTCTTAAATCTATAATATCATATGTTATTGTTTTTAGAGAGAGAGAGAGAGAGAGAGAGATTCTAGCTTTTTATAATTAGCTTGGACTATTTACTAAAATTTCTAGATAACAGATTTTCAAAAGCTAAAAAAAGGAATGAAATTTTAAAAGTTTTGAAACGGGATTTTGGTAGCTTTTAGAACTTTTAGGATTAGATTTTTAGTTTTTAGTTCAATAAATGCTAATTTTCAGTTTTTGCACTAAATAATACTCTAGCTTTTATTGCAGCTTAGTAATAATTTCACAGTTGTGGTAAACTTGTTTATCTGATCTGATTTTACTAAAATCACAATTCATAGCTATCGCAAGCACGCCCAATGTAAATATTCTGATTTAAGCAGCTGATTGTATGTTAAACTAGTTATTACATGTTCTAATCACCCTTTTGCTTCTCTAACGCAGCGGCTCATAATTCAAGAAACAGTAGGAAGAGGACTTGACATTAGCACAAGCAGCAAAATCTAGCCATGGCCAAAAGCCAATTAGAAGTGCTAAGTGCACTCGATAATGCGAAAACCCAATTGTACCATTTCACTGCAATCGTAATTGCTGGTATGGGCTTCTTCACTGATGCCTATGATCTCTTCTGCATTTCCCTCGTCACAAAGTTACTGGGCCGAATCTACTACCCCCCGGAGCCCAACTCGATCTACGTGAAAAAGCCCGGCATATTACCGCCCGGTGTTTCAGCCGCCGTTACCGGTGTTGCCCTAGTTGGCACCTTATTCGGCCAACTCTTCTTCGGTTGGCTCGGTGACAAACTGGGCCGCAAAAAGGTGTACGGGCTAACCCTGCTTCTCATGATCTTCTGCTCCCTTGCTTCTGGTCTTTCTTTCGGTCATCATGCAAGGGGTACGATGGCCACTCTATGTTTCTTCCGATTTTGGCTTGGGTTTGGCATTGGAGGCGATTACCCGCTTTCCGCCACCATCATGTCCGAATACGCAAACAAGAAGACTCGGGGATCATTTATAGCTGCCGTCTTCGCAATGCAAGGGTTCGGAATATTAACCGGTGGAATTGTTGGTCTCGTAGTCTCGGCCGCATTCGAACATGGGACCACAGTTTATCCGTATAATAATAAAATAAATCCCGGTTTATCCGTGCCGCCCCGGGCCGACTACGTCTGGCGCATTATACTAATGTTTGGGGCCGTTCCGGCTGCAATGACTTACTACTGGCGTATGAAGATGCCCGAGACTGCCCGTTACACTGCTCTTATTGCGAAAAATGCCAAAAAAGCAGCCGAGGACATGGCTCAGGTGTTAAATGTGGAATTTGACCCCGAAGAGGCCAAGCTAGAGAAATTCGTCGAAGAACCCTCCAATCAATATGGATTGTTTTCGAAAGAATTTCTTCATCGCCACGGGCTTCACTTACTTGGCACTGCGACCTGTTGGTTCTTACTCGATATCTCCTTCTACAGCCAAAATCTATTCCAGAAAAACGTATTCACATCAATCGGTTGGCTTCCTCCGGCTGCCAATATGAGTGGGATTCAAGAGGTTTATAAACTCTCAAGAGCCCAAACCCTAATTGCCCTATGCGGTACCGTGCCGGGGTACTGGGTTACAGTGGGTTTGATTGATATAATCGGAAGATGGGTCATTCAACTACAGGGTTTCTTCTTCATGACCGTGTTCATGTTCGCACTTGGGATACCTTTCCATCACTGGACATTGCATAAGGTTCCATTCATCATAATGTACTCCTTGACGTTTTTCTTTGCCAACTTCGGTCCAAATGCCACAACATTTGTACTGCCGGCGGAGATCTTCCCGGCCCGACTTAGATCCACTTGCCACGGAATATCGGCTGCAGCAGGAAAAGCGGGGGCCATAGTTGGGGCATTTGGGTTTTTGTACTCGTCCGAGCCCAGTCAAAAGTCAATGGACGATCCACATTACAACCCGGGTATCGGTGTGAGGTACTCGCTCATTGTGCTTGGGTTTATTAATCTCTTGGGAATGGGGTTTACTTTCCTTGTCCCGGAGCCCAACGGGAAATCACTCGAGGAGCTTTCAGGTGAGAATGAGGATGACTCAATTGATGCAGTTGAGGAGTCCACACAGGATAAACAGGGCGCTTATAACCGGACCATTCCTGCTTAACTCAGGAGGTGAGGCAATGTGGGACTCTATATCAAGCAAATTTGGAAGTGAAGAAATCGGTCTTTGTGTGTGTTTCAATAATGTAGATATTTCTCCATTCTACCACTATATGTCTCTAGTTCGAAAGCTATTACAGAATTTACTGTTTGGTTGTTTCATGTTGTAACTCTATGAGACAAATTGTGTTTTCTAGCTACTATGTTATATGTTCCTTCCGTCTTTTTTCTGGTTGTAATTTCAAAGCTCCTAATGCAAGGGGGTTTGAAAGCTTTTGTGATTTTGAATGGAGATTATGTCAGTGGTATGTTTGTTCTACGGTACCTTAATTGTCTTGCTCTCCTCGTGACTCCTGTATTAACCATTAGCTAGTGAATGTCGATAAAGTTAGTAACATATATATTTCCTCTGTCCCAAATTGCATGCTACCTTTTTTTCTTCTCAATGAGGTCTTCAAATGGTGTAAGATGAATAGTCTCATTGATACAATCCAACCTTTCTGTAACAATGAAAACTCTTCCTTTGTCAAACGCCAAGCTATTTGCGGTAAGCTCATCAATGCAGATGACCTCACCCCATAGGTTGCCAATGCTTGTGAAGACTTGATTATTCCAAATATTAGGAGGAACACCGAGACATGATAACCAAACACATCTCGAGGGAATAAAGTCCATTCCATTCCATTTGTTGATGTCAGAGAACCGTTGTTTCCACACGTTTTTCAATGATAGGAATTCTTCTAAAGATTCATGGGACTCGAAGGATATCAAAGTGTTTAAACCTCCCAAAGATCTGATTTGAGCGTCTCAAATGCCATGAGTAATGAAGAGATCTTGTATGAAGGAATTATCATGGTAATGAAGTAGTTTGACCACTGCACACAACCCCAACCATTCAGTGTCAGATTAACCTCAATCAAAGGGGTGGAAGATCTCCCTGAATCTCTGTTAGGATCTGCGGCGTTGTCTTGGCAAAGAGTTGCATTGTTATTCCCGCGACCTCCAACAATCTCCACGTAAGACGCAACCCCGATGACAGGAGCTTCCTTCGATAACTCCGCTTTGCTTGAAACTGCCACAAACTGTGTCGGTTTCTTCACATTTATATTCTGACTACTCCTCAATTTCACTTTATCTTCCCTTCCATGGAAAACTTGCAATCTTAGCATGGAGTTTGTGACCTCTGATTGTCATCCCATTCATTCCATATATTGCAGACAAAGCCTCCTTCTAATGACGAAATCTAACAATACCCCAAAATTGAGTTTGTTCTAGATCTCTTACTTGGGATCACAGAATGGATCAATTCACCATAAGGGCTAAAAAGCTGATAAAGCCATTCCTCATCCATTGAATTTGGAAGAATATCCACATAGACCGAAGTTGAGCTTGAAAACATTCCCTCGTATCCCCCATCACCTGAATATGAAAAACCCTTCCCTTTGGGTTTCCTTCTAGAGGCCATAGTCCAGCCCGCCAGAGGATTATCATCCTTGGATTTAGGAGACATCATAGAAGCCTCATAGATTCTGGAGGAAAAAAACCAAAACCTCCACCCTCCAGCAATATAAACAAGAGCAGAAAACCAACAACAGAGAAAACAGAGCTGAAAATCGAGCCATGGCAAGACGGAAGCAAGCTAGCCGACCAAGAGGAAGAAAAAAGGGAATACCTCGTAAGGGAGAGAACAGAGCTCCAAAAGTTCCCGGCGAATGAAAACGAAACACGATTGCAGTACCAGAAAGTTGGACGACAACGGCAAGCAGAAAGGGAAAACGGGTAAAGGGCGGATGGAGGTCGGGGGAAAGAGGTCGGTTGGAGGGATAGAGAGAGGATAGGGAAAGCTGTGAGTTGGAGAGGGCCGGCCGGCAATGGCCGCCGGTGGGAGAGGCGCAGGTTGGGGTTAGGGTTTTGTTTCGCGCGCGAAGTGGCTCAAGGACTGAGCGGGCGTGCCAGGACTTGTCGCGTCCAATGTGAAGGACTGGGCGTCCCTTCTCTGACTTCTAGATCTATGAGGACGAGAGTGCTGTAACCTAAGGGCTGAATTGCAGTGAAGGTCCGTGGTTTTGCCTCTTCGAGCGAGGACTTAATAATTTCCTAACCGTGTAGGAAAAGAAGTAACAACGTAGAATAACTTTATTATATCGTAATAATAAAGTTGGGGATACAAGAGAGATATGAATAATTTTATTATATTTCGTAATAATAAAGTTGGGGTACAAGAGAGATAGAAAACCTGAATTACTTGATGAAGTAATGAGTGAAGATGAGAAAAGTGAGATAATTGTTTCGCTGGGAAGGCTTTGATTTTAAGCGTTGAGCTTGATTGGTGTGTGAACCCATTCTTAGTCTTGTGAACTAGTATTTATAGGTAAAGCACCTCCACGGTTTTGCATGCAAGAGGTTTTCCCGCCTTCCTCTGAAGGTGACAAGTGTCTCATGTTGCCTTCATCATGCGTGAGTGGGTAGTTAATGGCAGTTTGCAAAAGAAAAGCACATGCTCCTTCCTTAACATGGGAAGTTACCAGGAGTGAATAATAATTACCCATGGATTAATTCCGGATCATGGGAAGTTGAGCATTTTGTGGGCCATTTCCCCTTCCTATTTTAGTGGCACTTGACCACGTGCCATTGAATTTGTCAAATGGCCATGTGATAAAATAATCCCACAAATCAAATCAACTGGCCCATTGGCCGAATTCACATGTACAAGGCCTTATCACCAAAATAAACCCATTGGGCCTTGTTCTGAACTTTATAAAATATGGCCCAAAGCCCATAAATCCAATCTCCAAACTGAAATAGATTAAAATTAATCGGGCCCAATCAACATTACTTTGGCCCATTAATTTTAACTCAATATAACTTTATTTTGCAGCCCAATTTAATTAAATAATAATTAAATGGCTCTCCAACGCTTGCCCAGGACTGGGTGCCAAAAACGGGTGTAAACAGGTTTCATAGGGCCTGAATTGCCAAGGGAATTCAAAACGTCACTCTCTCTCGATAGCTAGATCCTCACTTCTCAGGGGCAACTCATGGGAGAATGATACACCCACCGCAGTTCTTCCACCGAACCAATCACCGTACCACCCAATGTGCAAAAAAACAAAAACAGAACATCAGTGGACAAAAATCCCAATTCAATTCAAAAAACGCGCGCTCTTCCTGTTTCCAAAAGAGAGAGGGAGGGAGATGGAGAGACCGGCCACCACCAGCGCTGACAACCACCACCACCACCGACCCCAATCACCACCTCCGACCACCACATCAACTGCTAAACCTCCGGTGACTACCTCAACCGCCAAGGTCTCTCTCTCTCCTCTCTCTCTCGCTCTCTCTCTGTGAATTTGCCCAAGACAGCAGTGGTTATAAACTCTACGTTTTTATTCATGTTTAATTTGATTGCATGACAAGGACCCTTTTCATGATTATAAAATGAAGCAATGGTTTTTTAAGTTCGTGATTCAGGCAATTGAGATAGATTACGCTAGGAAGAGACGAGTTGTGCCAATGAGACGATTTGTGCATGCGTTTGAGATGATTCCTGCCCAGCCTAGAATAGTCTATGTCAATTGATGAATCGTAATAATCTCTTTGGCGATTACTGATAGAGATTGTAAGCCCTAGAAGTTATCGTAATTGACTTGAATGGTAACTTGTTTTTTTTTTTTTTTTTTGAATGGTAACTTGTTTAATTCTTGTATTGTTTGCATGATATAGTTCTAGTTTTCATAAAACAAGTCTCTTTCCTAGAAGTAACTAAGAAAGTTAATTGAAGTACTTAATGTTATTCAGTCCCTAAATAATCATACTCATTATTTACCACTATTATACGGAGTAGTAATTATCTCCAAGTTTTATAAATATATTCTGATACGAAAATGATACGATCAGCGGTCAAAACGGTATATGCTCAAATATGCCCGCGTTGATTATGGGGACATTTACAATTTTTTAAAGACCAAAGCGTTTAATTTTCCTTTAAGTATAGTAGGCCAACAAACATCTCGGCAACCTAGCTAGTATCACACCTAGCTACATAGATTTCTTCCTTGCAACCCTTTCTCTCTCACACATTTCCGTTAGTTTCCTCAATGAAAAGCTGCTGACAATCAGGTAACTCTCTCTCTCTCTCTCTCTCTCTCTCTCTCTCTCTCTCAAAAGCTGTTTTAGATGCCTTTAAAACTTTTGGGTGCATGTGTTGCTTTTGTGAGATTATTTCTGTAGTTTATTAGTATCTCTAGTACTGATATCATTATTTATACAATCAATAAATTAAGAGTGGCAAAAAATAGCCTAAAATCACATCAAGAGACACAGGAGAAAGCTTAATTATGGTATGTATTTGTTTTTTTTATCCTATCAATAAATACAAATGAGTGTATACCGCGAAAAGGTAAAAAAGTTATGCATAGTTTGGTTTGTTACAAACTTTATAATTCATGTATTTTGGACTTCTCATGGTTCGATTTGTTACGCATGCTTTTAGTTCATTTATTACGATTTTTTATAGTGAATATAGCACGTTATTTTTTTTCCTTATGAAATCATTTAGTACTATCTAATTAAAAATTGATAAACATATTCTGTATTACAATAACTAAAGAGAACTTTAATTTACACATTGTGATCTTCATTTGATTACATACGTCACAGGTAATTACTTTACGTACGCTTGGGTTGGAAGATACTTATGTTTTTTAATTATTTTTCTGGTTTTTTTACGGGGAAGGTTATGGGGTAGTAATTAGTCGATCTATTAAGTATTAACTGCATCGATGTACCCCATCAAGTTTTCTAAAAAAAAAATTTGCTGGTAGAAAAAAAAGAAGTTTTAACTGCATCGGGGTTAGCTGTTGGCAGAAGTTACATAAATTCTAGTTCGAAAAATCATTTTAATCCTGTCAAGTCATTTTTATAAGTAACCTAAATTAACATAGAATTGATTTTGGCGTGACCATTTCTGTATTCTTACCTTCTTCTTTTTTGTCAATATTGTATACATCATTGTAGGATTAATAGAAAAATTAGTGTGTTAACAACCTAGGGGGTTCGATGTCTCTCTATAGACTCGAACCCCAAACCTTCCCCTTGCAAAGCAAAGGGAACAACCAAATGGGTTACTTAGCAATTTTATGTGTGTTTATTCAATTAGGGAAAATGACGGCCCATGACGTATTTTGATAATTAATACTCGTCTAGGACATGCTGAGAACATTTTTTAATGCTGAAAATGTCCTTGACAAGTATTAATTATCAAAACACATCCTTGACCGTCATTTTCCCATTCAATTAATCCACAAATAGTGGCTAAAATAGCCTAAAGTCACAAGATAATACGATTGATCTAAGAATCCGGTGGTCTAACACAGAATCATATATCTTAGCCATCATATAAAAATCACAGTTTTTTTTTTGGATAAAATCACAGATTTTTAGATTTTACCTAAGATCATGTTTGATTTGTTAACGCAATCGTTTCATCACACAAATCCTAGACCACATGCCGAATATTTTGAAGATTTTTGGCTCTCTCTCTAACCCTAGAGACGGAGTACTCTATCCAGTTCCGTTACCGATTTTTCTTTTTTCTGGTTCTCTTCTTTAATGTCCCTGTGTGGGATTTCTCCCCGTTTATGAGGCTTCTATCACCTTTGTCTGGGTGTTTTTTATTGTTTTTTGCATTGCACCATTTGTTTGGAGTGGTGGGTTTAGTTGGAGTTGGGTGTAGTCTTTGGACTGAATCTCCTTTTGTTTGATTTCTTGATCCCTTGTTTAGGGATGAAGTTTCCTCTTAGTGTTTTGTTTCTTAAATCTATAATATCATATGTTATCGTTTTTGGAGAGAGAGAGAGATTCTAGCTTTTTATAATTAGCTTGGATTATTTACTAAAATTTCTAGATAACAGATTTTCAAAAGCTAAAAAAAGGAATGAAATTTTAAAAGTTTCGAAACGGGATTTTGGTAGCTTTTAGAACTTTTAGGATTAGATTTTTAGTTTTTAGTTCAATAAATGCTACTGTAATTTTCAGTTTTTGCACTAAATAATACTCTAGCTTTTATTGCAGCTTAGTAATAATTTCACAGTTGTGGTAAACTTGTTTATCTGATCTGATTTTACTAAAATCACAATTCATAGCTATCGCAAGCACGCCCAATGTAAATATTCTGATTTAAGCAGCTGATTGTATGTTAAACTAGTTATTACATGTTCTAATCACCCTTTTGCTTCTCTAACGCAGCGGCTCATAATTCAAGAAACAGTAGGAAGAGGACTTGACATTAGCACAAGCAGCAAAATCTAGCCATGGCCAAAAGCCAATTGGAAGTGCTAAGTGCACTCGATAATGCGAAAACCCAATTGTACCATTTCACTGCAATCGTAATTGCTGGTATGGGCTTCTTCACTGATGCCTATGATCTCTTCTGCATTTCCGTCGTCACAAAGTTACTCGGCCGAATCTACTACCCCCCGCAGCCCAACACGAAAAGCGCGGCCAAGCCCGGTATTTTACCGGCTGGTGTTTCATCCGCTGTAACCGGTGTTGCCCTTGTTGGCACCCTTTGCGGCCAACTCTTCTTCGGTTGGCTCGGTGACAAACTGGGCCGCAAAAAGGTGTACGGGCTAACCCTGCTTCTCATGATCTTCTGCTCCCTTGCTTCTGGTCTTTCTTTCGGTCATCATGCAAGGGGTACGATGGCCACTCTATGTTTCTTCCGATTTTGGCTTGGGTTTGGCATTGGAGGCGATTACCCACTTTCCGCCACCATCATGTCCGAATACGCTAACAAGAAGACTCGGGGATCGTTTATAGCTGCCGTATTCGCAATGCAAGGGTTCGGAATATTAACCGGTGGAATTGTTGGTCTCGTAGTCTCGACCGCATTTGAACATGGGATCGCAGTTGTTCCGTATAATATAAACGCCGATTTATCCCTGCCGCCCCGGGCCGACTACGTTTGGCGCATTATACTAATGTTTGGGGCCGTTCCAGCTGCAATGACTTACTACTGGCGTATGAAGATGCCCGAGACTGCCCGTTACACTGCTCTTATTGCGAAAAATGCCAAAAAAGCAGCCGAGGACATGGCTCAGGTGTTAAATGTGGAATTTGACCCCGAAGAGGCCAAGCTAGAGAAATTCGTCGAAGAACCCTCCAATCAATATGGATTGTTTACCAAAGAATTTCTTCATCGCCACGGGCTTCACTTACTTGGCACTGCGACCTGTTGGTTCTTACTCGATATCTCCTTCTACAGCCAAAATCTATTCCAGAAAAGCATATTCACAGCAATCGGTTGGCTCCCTCCTGCTGCCAATATGAGTGGGATTCAAGAGGTTTATAAAATCTCAAGAGCCCAAACCCTCATTGCCCTATGCGGTACCGTGCCGGGGTACTGGGTTACAGTGGGTTTGATTGATATAATCGGAAGATGGGTCATTCAAATACAGGGTTTCTTCTTCATGAGCGTGTTCATGTTTGCACTCGGGATACCTTTCCATCACTGGACATTGCATAAAGTTCCATTCATCATAATGTACTCCCTCACGTTTTTCTTTTCCAACTTCGGTCCAAATGCCACAACATTTGTACTCCCGGCGGAGATCTTCCCAGCCCGACTTAGGTCCACTTGCCACGGAATATCGGCTGCAGCAGGAAAAGCGGGGGCCATAGTTGGGGCGTTCGGGTTTTTGTACGCGTCCGAGTCCGATCATGCCAAACTGGACGATACAGGGTACCCCAAGGGTATCGGTGTGAAGTACTCACTCATTGTGCTTGGTTTTATTTCTCTCTTCGGAATGCTGTTTACTTTCCTTGTCCCGGAGCCCAAAGGGAAATCGCTCGAGGAGCTTTCAGGTGAGAATGAGGATAATTCAGTTGAGTCCACACCGGATAAACAGCACGCTTAATTCGGGTGAGGCAATGTGGGACTTCGCTATCTACAAGTGAAGTGATTGGGGTCTTTTCTGTGTGTTTCAATAATGTAGATATTTCTCGATTGCACCACTATATCTCTAGTTCGAAAGCAATCACAGAATCTACTGTTTGATTGTTTCGTGTTGTAACTCTATGAGACAAATTGTGTTTTCTAGCTGCAATGTTATATGTTCCTTGGGTCTTTTTTCTGTTTGTAATTTCAAAGCTCCTAATGCAAGGGAGTTTGAAAGCTTTGTGATTTTGAATGGCTGGAGATTATGTTAGTGGTATGTCTGTTCTATAGTACCTTATCTCGCTCTCCTCGTGACTCCTGTATTATTAGCAAGTGAATGCATGTCTAGAAAATTAGTCACATATATACTTCCTCCGTCCCAAATTGCTCGAACTTTTTTCCTTCGAATGGTGTGAAGTTGAGTGCTTGTGATAGACTGGCTAGTTGGGGAGTGAGGGTTGATGAGGAGTGTTGTCTGTATCCTTTGGCAGTTGGAAAGATTTTTAGAAAAATCGAGAGTTCGAATATTGAATTCCGAGTTGGAATTAAATCTGAACAGCTTCTGATAATTTCAGCACAACTTTCTTCTAAGTAATCGGATTGAGGTGATTCAACTTGGGTCGGAAAGCTGGTCTTTAACTTTGTGTGAAGAAGGAATTTCTTATTAATTATGACATGCATTCACGAGGTCAAAATGGGACCACCAGCAAAGTCATATATGTATGTTGAGTAAAATTAATTCATCAATGTTTTCCTTTTTTTTTGGAAACACGATAGAAAATGAATGAAATAACAATTTACAGATTACAAGTGAACTGAACACAAATAACTGCCCTAAATAAAGTAGAAGCAACGCAAACATAAGGTTGGAAACAGATGCAAAGAAAACGCATTCATGAATAAGGATCTGTCAAAACCTGCAAAAAAAACCATTAGACACGAGCAGAAAAAAGGATACTAGCGGATCATACGACGCTGTGGTGTGTAGAACAAATGATCAGGATCGCTGCAACTAACTTCAAATGTATGCACTCATTTGCGATGATGCCTTGCGTATGGGTTGAATACCTGAATAGATTGGGCATATCATGGATAGTTCATGTGTCCAAAATCTAGCATTAGTGTATCACACAACGCTGCAATGCGCGGAACACATGAGGTTCGGTGCAAACTGTCTTCAATGGTATGCACTCGTTTGCGTTTATGCGTTACATATGGTTTGGATGCTTGAACAGATTGGGCATCAACAAGATTCGTTAGCCGTGATTTTTGTCTATCAGCCCTGCGTTTACTGGGACTTGCCATATGGTGACCGTCTTCCTTAGCAATGTTATCCCGCAGAGCTCGAATTCGCATAGACCTGGTATGCCTCAACATTTGGATTGTTGAGCGAGGCTTGGGATTCAGTGTCTTCATACGATTGGACGGCAGGTTCTTCACAGTCGAGAATACCGGCCTTCAATGTTTCCCTTTCGGTTTGTGGAGGGCGTGGTTCGGCGGAGGGACCAGGACGGTGGCCTCGTTGCACCAATTAGCCGGGGCAGTGAATCTATTACCCATGGGTCGGCGGTCTGGGTCGGTAGCCGATCCGAGTCCGGCCGGGCCTGGATAAAGATAACCGAAGTGTCGATCCACGGAAGGGAACGGTCTGGTTCGGCGTGTGTATTAATCGATATGATCTAGCTCGGCAGTTCCCCGCCGAACGGGTTGGGGATTGCCCTGTTGAAGTCATCATTGCCGTACCAAACGGTCCGGCAGGACCTACGCTCGCCGAGCCCCCTGTCCCCTAACTTGGAGAGAAAGTTAGGAAGAGTTGGGCAGGGGGAGGCAACCTCGCGTCTTATCCAATCCCTTATATTCAGGAGCGGAGTATAGGAGATTGGATAGGTTCAGGATTGAGATGTCTATCTGGATCCGAGATAGGCGGGCTCATCATACAACGAATAAGTATCCTAATGGGATTTGGACTCTGCATTCCCTTTGGCTATATAAGGAGGTATTCACCTCTGGAGTAAGGTACGTTCAGAATACTCTCTCAAACCCTAAACTATACTTCGATATCTCCTCTCCTGTTTATTGACTAGAGCGTCGGAGTGCCTGCCCCGGACACCACGCTCCGGGTTTGGGCGCTAACGCGGTTGTTTCGTGCGCAGGTCTATTCCGTCCACGTCCAAGTCTCAACCATCCAAGCCACAAGGTCTAAACCGGAGAAAGCCAGCCACCACACGGTTTGAAGTTTTCTACTCTGCTTGGGACTTGTTAAAAGTACAAAAATAGCTTTTATATATCGGATTTAGGTGTTGGAGAGAGAGAGGATTCAAAGTTTCATAAAATTATAAACTAGGGGTGTAGATGAAATTATTGTCCAAGTAACAATGTTCTTGTATAAACTCTAGGTTTTTTATTCAAGTTTTAATTGCATGATAAGGACCCTTTTCATGATTGTATAATGGGAAAATTTTAAAAAACCCCCTAAACTTTTAGGAACTTTACAAAAAAATACTTGAACTTTAACTAATGACAAAAGACACCTGAACTTACCATTCCGTTAAAAATAAAGCCTCCGCCATCCAATTCTATCAATTTGTAATGGATGGGGCTAACGGATATGGTAACCTTCCTTCTTCTTTTTTCCTTTTAAAAATTACTTGTAACTCTTTCTTTTTATAGCAGTGTGAGAACTCACTGTGGAAAAGTTGTCCCACATCGGCAACAAAAAGTAAATAGAAATGGTTTATAAGTAAAGACCGACCAGCTACTGTATAATTTGAGGTTAACCTTTTAAGCAACGTGGATAGGTGAATGGTTAGCAGGTCAGTTGGGGCGGGTCGTTACAAGTAGTAAATAAATAGGTACTCCCTCCGTCCCAATTTGTTTGTCCAATTGTCGAAATTCATGCCTTTTAAAAATATATTTATATCTTACATTTTATAATGTTTTTATGATTTTGAAGATTTTGTATAGTAAAATTAATTGAGATCTATCAAAAAAGATCCATATTGCATATTAAAAATATTACAAATTGAAAATTATAGACAATTCTTTGAGAGGTCAAACGCTCTCAAAAAGTCAAAAGTGGAACAAACAAACTGGGACAGAGGAAGTAATAAAGTTCTTTTTTTCTTACTATTTACCAAAAATTACTTTAATGTAAAAAAACAGGGGGTTAAAGTTATTTTTTAAGTAGTAAAGAAGAGGTTAAAGTAATTTTTGATAAATATTTTTTTGAAGTAACAAGTTAAAAAAAAGAAGGTTAACGCTTTCCGTTAGCTCCATCCGTTACAAATTGACGGAATTGGACGGCGGAGACTTTATTGTTGACAGATTAATAGTAAGTTCAAGTGTCTTATTGTCATTAGTTGAAGTCCAGGTATTTTTTTGTAAAGTTCTTAAAAGTTCAAGGGCTTTTTTAAAATTTTCCCTCATATAATTTGGTTTGAATAGTCCTATACTATTCCTATTTATAATCTCGATATACGGTCAAGCAATGACTTTTTAAGTTCGTGTGATTGAGATAGATTACGCTAGGAGAGACGAGTCGTGTCTATGAGATGAGTCATCTGTTTGAGACAATTAGTGCCAAGCCTAGAATAGTCTATGCCGATTGATGAATCGTAATAATCTCATTGGCGATTACTAATAGAGATTTTAAGCACAAGCAGTAATCGTAATTAACTTGAATAGTAAACCATATTTACAGTACATAACTTGTTTTACTTATCCAAAAAAAAAAACTTGTTTTACTTATCCGAAAAAAAAACTTGTTTCTGTACTAGTAATGAATTCAAAACTCTAGACTTTCCTTTTTTAGATTTCATCACTTTGATCCTATGTTTAATCTAGTTCTAGTTTTCATAAAACAAGTCTCTTTTCTTGAATTAAATAACTATACTCGCTATTTACCACTATTCTACGGAATAGTAGTTTTCTCCAAGTTTTATAATCATATTTGGATACAGAAACGACAAGATCAATGGTCAAAAGGGTATATGCTAGCTACAATATGCCGGTATTGATTCTAGGGATAATTACAATTTTTTAAAGATTAAAGCGATTAAGGGGGCGTTTCCACTTAAATTTTTGGACTACAAGTAATTGCATTTTGTCATGTTATTTACGCTAACCCGCAACTTTTCCTCTTCACTTTTTACCTCTACATATTTTTCTCTTTCACCCACCCATATAACATCTACAAATTATAGGTTAGTGGAAATAACTTGACATTTTTGGACAACAAGATGTTGTCCATAACTTCTTGATTAATGGAAACGCCCCCTAATTTTCCTTTAAATAGTAGGCCAAGAAACATCTCGCCAACCTATAGTTATCACATACAGATAGATCTCTTGAAGTAGCAACCCTTTCTCTCTCAGACACATTTTCGTTAGTTTTTTTCTCAGAACAAGCTGCTGACAATCAGGTAATTCTCTCTCTCTCTCTCTCTCTCTCTCTCTCTCTCTCTCTCTCTCTCATGCATATTTGTATTCGTTAGCCGCTGTTTTAGATACATTTAAAACTTTGGGTGTGTTGCCTTTTTTATGAGAATAGAAGGCAGATTATCCAACACACCCTTTATTTTTCCACTTTTTCCTTGCATTTACAGATATAGAAAAAATTCATATTTCAACTCACCCCATTTTTTCTCTGTTGGAGAAGATGGAGTTGGACACTCTGAAACAGGGGCAGAAATTAAACAGGAAATCTTAAGTTTTCCGAATACAAAATTAAAAAATGTAGTAGATGAGGAATGCAAGTGGATTATGGTTGGAGGAAAAGTAAACAGGTATATATCTTTTGAAATGGAGATGAAATTCGAAAGCTACAGAGTAACAGAGATATGTGAGAGAAATTTGTATAAACAATAAAATAGATCTCATTAAGATCTTTTAAACAGTGTAAAAAAGTCAAAAAATTATTTTTTCATTTTCATTATATTTGAATTTGAAATTACCTTCTTTTTGAAAAAGAAGGTTTTTGGAGAAAACAGAACGGAGTACTTTTTTACCACAATTAAACTACTATTAACTACAAGAGCCGCGCGTCCTTGACTTCGTTGGAGATTTGGAACATTTATAGAGCTTGGTTGGAGTTGCTCTCTATTCACAATCATTGACTTTTTTGGATATTATTATAGTAGTTCGAAACTCACCCCAATTAATTTTTTTTTTTCTCGGCAAGCGAAACTTTTATAAATTCGAAAGGAATACATCGAGGGAGCGAATGAAAAAGAAAATAAAACAAACATCCAACAGATAGTTGGATGAAAACACACCTAAACCTAAATTACAATTTCACCTTTTGAATAGGTTTTTTTGTTTCTTTTAAGTTTTTCGTAGTTTTGTGAACAAAAATGCTAGAATCACACCCACTCTTACACACCCACATTCATAAGGTTGTGGGCTCTGTACACTACACACATCCAGTGTGTGTGGAGCCCATACTCTTGTGAGTGTATATGTGTAAATTGGTGTGCAAGTAGGTGTGATTGTAAAATGATTGTTTTGTGAATTAGTAGTAGTTACAGCTCGATTTAGAGATATTAGTATTTTCCTCAAAATGATTGTTTTGTTACGTAGAGAATAAAGTTTGCGTAAAGCGCGCGGTTGCCTTTTTCTTTTTAAATTTTCAAATGCTAATTAAGTATAGGAAATGAACTTTCGAATTACTAGTTCTAATTAAAGTGTAAGGCTTATGAAACCCCGCCTTTTCTTTTCTTTTTTTGGTATGTAATATGGGTGAGATTACAAATTGGTCCTACATCTTTTCTTTTTTTTTGATAAGCAACAAAATTTTATTAGATACTCGACAAAGGATACATCGAGGTGGCCGAAACTCAAGCTATAAGAAGAACTTTGAAGCAAAAGAGAGAGCCAAAAGTAAAGAAAAAGAGAAAAGAAAAACATCCAAAGAAAATTTGGATGAAGCCACTAAAGAAAGAGTGGCATCACCCTAACATCAGAACCTAATAATTACGACCTCACAGGATCTCCTCACCTCAACCAGAATAGTCTCCATAGTTCAAGATTCAGATCCAAACTAGCAGCAACAGAAATCAGCCTCTTAGCGTACATAACCGCTTCAGCAATCCCATTAGATCAACGATCTCCACAGCACAAACGATCTCTCCAGCATGTTACAACACTCAAAGCAGGGAAAGCCCAACCTGATCTTGAACTCTTGGTCCTCCAAAGCTTGAATGAGTATTGGAAATTTAAATAGAACATCATCATGACTTCTTGTCCAGAGAAATCAGCTCTCAATCATCCTCTTAGCCCTCCAAAGACTTAGGAGTTGAAAAGAGGAAGAATAACAATCTATCAATGATTCCAACGATCTCACAATCTTATACAGCTTTAAAAAGGTAGAAAAAGTTGGCCCTTATACAAATTCTGTAAGAGAAAATAAAAGTATATATCTACATTATATCAAACAGAACATGAGCCCACAATCGTATTACACGGGAAAGTCTATCGATACAACACTTTGGGGGTGTTTGGACAAATAAGCCAAAGTGGCTTATTTTTTGTCCTTATTCAATTTTTTTTTGCATTTTGTGGCTTATTGTCAATTTTTTGGGGATTATTGCTTCCTTATGACGAGAGGAATCTAAAAAGTAAAAAATTTCGATCGAAATCCATTTTTTTTTGAATTTCGACGAAAATTGGCGGGAAAGCCACTTATTTCGTCTTTATTCAAAAAAATTTGGATTTCGACCAAATTTTTTTACTTTTTAGATTCCTCTCGTCATAAGGAAGCAATAATCCCCAAAAAATTGACAATAAGCCACAAAATGCAAAAAAAAATTGAATAAGGACAAAAAAAATTTGGCGGGAAAGCCAAATGGCTTATTTGTCCAAACACTGTCCAATAATATGCACAACAAGCTTAGGTGGCATTGTATAATTTTTTTCATCGGCATGGACCAGTGACGACTCCAGAAATACTGATCGATTGTGTCATTTTTTGGTTAATAACTCAGGATGTATAGACCACTCGAGCCAGTTAAATTTTTGCTGCAAAGTCATTCTTATTGTACTTAATTACCATATAGATTAAAAATAATTATTTACTTCTCAAATTCGAGTAACAAACTAAAGGTGCTTCTATTTAGCAACACTATTAATTGGTCGATCAATTAGCTTTTGGTGTGGTCATTGATTTTTTTTGGGCAGTGGTTTTACACTTCTGTTCTTTATATCCACACTTTTCTTTTTTCTTTGTTAAAAGAGAAATAATTTTTGCATTCCATATTTTTATAATTAGACTTAAATATTTGTCTTCTAATGTTCATGCTATGTGTATTTTTAACACTAAATGGCAAATAACATAATGTTATCAAAAAGTGGAGTGTGACTGTTCAAAAAAAATAAAAAAGTGGAGTGCAAAAATCAGTAACCTTGTTAAAACGAATTGTAATATTTTCATTTCATTTCATTTATTTTTTTTAACATCACAAGTCATTAGAGCATGTACACCAGTGTGGAGGTAAATTGCCTATGAACAGTTGACAATATTAGTTTAGCTATCAATTTTTTTATTCACAACTATACCAACACTATCTATTTTACCTAACTTCAATTAAAATATATATTTTTTTCACTCCACCCCTTCTACAGTCCCTCCTCTTTCCCTTCCCCGAAAACCCATGGCTCCATGGCCATGGGCCACTCCCTGCGCACCATCCGCTCCAACCTCTACCACACCCGCTCCTTCCCGGTGACCAACCCCCCCTAATCAACCAGTTTCTATCTCGAAATCGAGTTTGTTCGTGATTTTAGGAGCCCAATCGAGTGTATTCAAGTTCAATTTGTTGCTGCGAGCTTCAATTTGTCGATTGGGTGTTGTTCGTGATTGGCTCTTTCTGTTCGGTGGATGAGCGAGCGGCAGTGGGTGACAAGGGGAGGTTCATCAGGGTTCGGGTGGGAATAGCATTGGACAAACCACTGAAACGTGGTGGCTTCATTGCTCTTGGCAATGGATCTAAGTTCTGGGTGGATTACAAGTTCGAGCGACTGAATAGATTTTGCTTCTATTGTGGAAGTCTTCTCCATGAGCAGGGAGAGTGTGGGGCGAAGATCTCTGATGTAGAGAATGGGGTTGCGAAAGAAGGAAAATTTGGGCCTTGGATGAAAGCGAGAGGGGGTGGAACAGTTAGTGGGAGGTCGCAGTTAGATTCGAGATGGATTGTTGATGGGAATGGTCTCGCCGGAGAATCTTCTCGTTCCGGTCCGGCAAAAGGGGGAAATTTCAAAATCTTAGGAGATAAGGAAGGTGTGTTAATCTCGGACTTTGGGATTAAAACGGGTTTGATTGAATTTAAGGATAATGCTCGGATCACAATTAACGGAAAGGAGAGTAGATTGGGGGATTTATTTCCCTCTTCGGATAAGTTCCCTAATAAAGCAAAGGCTCCGGCTTTTGCGCCTAATTTGGATACTATGAAAATTGATGCTAGTACTGGGCTTTGTAAAGGAGGTACTGGGCTTGGGCCCGCTATTCAGCAGAGTCCGATTTTTGAGAAGGGTCTTCATCAACCGACTGAGGCCAGCTTTGTGGGCCTTAATAATTCTTCTGCTGACGGGGAAGTGTCTTATGTGAGTGGGCTTGATATTAATCTGAAGGAGGTGGAGGTTTCTCAGTCTTATGGGGAGGCAGACCTTGGACCTGCTCTTCCTTTCTCTTTTGGGGTAGACAAATCCAAGGTGCCGAGCTCATCTTCGGGCAAAACTACAAGGCGCAAGGATGGAAAGGAGGTTCCGACACAGAATGGCCCTAAATTTAAGAAGACGGGGAAAGAGAATAGTAGTGTTCTGGGTAAGAGAAGGGAGCAATCTGGGATACAATCTGCAAAAGGAGTAGAGTCAGAGTCTATGGAATCTCATGGCAGGGAAAAGAGGCTTGCGTTATGCGACATCAATTCGTCGGTTGCTAGGGTGGGGGTGGCCAGCCTCAATTGGCCCCATACCCCCCCCCCCCCCCCCCCCCCCCCATGAATGCACTATTTTGGAATTGTCAAGGAGTGGGGAACCCCTTGACAGTTCGACAGTTGAAGGAGGTCTGCAACTTCTATTCCCCGGATGTGGTTTTCCTTGCGGAAACCAAGAATAAACGAGAAAAATTAGAAAAGTTAAAAAAAAGTGGTGCGGATGGAGAAAATGGTTACTGTGGAGCCGGTGGGAATCTCAGGGGGAGAGTGCTTGCTGGTGAAACCCGGTGTTAAAGTGGAGGTACTAGAATTGTATAGAGGCATTATTGATGTTCGGGTGATCGATTTGAGAGGCCAGTGTAGCAGAGTGATAGGGGTTTATGCAAGTACAGAGCAATCGACGAGAAAAGATCTGTGGAGGCACATTGCATCAAAACTTGGAAACGACCAAGAACCATGTGTGATTGCGGGGGACTTCAACGATATTCTACTTAATGAGGAGAAATTAGGAGGGAGGGATAAGGAGGGCAAGGAGATGCAAGATTTCAGGAATTTTATCGATGACAACGATCTAATTGATGTGGGTTATGTGGGTTATCCGTTCACTTGGAACAACAAGAGGGGTGGGCGAGATAATATCCGTATGCGGCTGGATAGGGCAGTGGTAAATCCTCGTTGGCGGGTAGACTATCCTAACGGGGCTCTTCTTCATCTCAAATCAGGAGGATCTGATCACTGCCCAATCCTTCTGCGGAATGGGATGACTTTCGAGAGGAAAATTCCTCGATTTATCTTCGACTCGAGATGGTCAGATAAGGTTGAGTGCAATTCTATTGTTAAAACTTGCTGGGAGAAGAGTTTTGTTAGGTCAAGGTGGTTCCGTATCCAACAGAAAATTCGGCTTTGTCGTCAGAAATTGCGAAGATGGAGAGCTAGTAGGAATTTGAACTCAAAAGCTAAGATGAATGAGCTCCAAGATCAATTGGAACAGGAGAATGAAAGGACGAATTTCGACGCGGATGGGTACAAAAGGATTGAGGGGGGGATGAGGCTGGCTAGCAGGGAGGAGGAGGAGTATTGGAGGGCTAAATCCAGAGTTTCCTGGTTTAAATTAGGCGATAAGAATACTAGTTTTTTTCATGCCAAGACTGTCCAACGGAGAGCGATGAATAAGATTCATGGGCTGGAGGACAAACACGGAATTTGGAAAGAGCATGATCATGAAGTGGCGGAAATTGTAGCTGATTATTTTCAAAATATTTTTTCTTCTTCCAATCCTTCTCTAGCGGAGGAGGTAATTGCAGGGGTTCAAGAGAAGATTACAGATGATATGAACAGGAGACTCCTAAGGCCAGCGACCATGACTGAGGTTCGTTCAGCTCTCTTCCAAATGGAGTCGGTGAGTTCACCTGGTCCAGATGGCATGACAGCTGGATTTTTTCAGAAGTAATGGGAGGTGGTGGGGAGGGATCTTACTGATGCTATCCATAGCTTTATGTATTCAGGGAAACTCCTCAGAGGTATGAATCATACCCATGTTGTTTTAATTCCTAAGGTGCAATGCCTTGTCAATATGACCCAGCTTAGGCCCATTAGTCTTTGTAATGTGGCGTACAAGATCTTAGCTAAGGTTCTTGCTAATCGCCTTTGTAGAGTATTGCCTGATGTGGTCTCTCCTAATCAATCTGCTTTTGTACCGGGGAGGGTAATTTCAGACAACATCCTAATCGGGCAAGAGCTTATCCATCATCTTAAAAATTGTAGACTTGGTAGAAAGCATAGTGTGGCTATCAAGCTTGATATGAGTAAAGGATATGATAGGGTGGAGTGGATTTTTGTGGAGAAAATTATGTTAAAGATGGGTTTTCATCCAAAGTGGGTAGGATGGATTATGGAGTGTTTGTCAACGGTTTCGTATTCTTTTTTGATTGATGGACAAATTTCTGGTTTTGTTCAACCTTCAAGGGGGTTGAGACAAGGGGATCCTTTATCTCCCTTCTTATTTTTGTTATGTGGAGAAGGGCTATCTTTCCTTTTGCAGCAAGGTGAAATTAATCAAAGTATCAAAGGGGTTAAAATCTGCAGAAATGGTCCGTCTGTCAGTCACTTGTTCTTTGTAGATGACACGCTTTTGTTCGGGGAAACTTCTTCGCAGGGGATTACTCACATTAAGCAGATTCTTGAGATGTACGAGAAGGCATCGGGTCAGCTTATAAATTACAGGAAATCTTGTTGTTTTTTCAGCTCGAACACTTCCATCACAGTTCGAGATAGCTTAAGTAAATTGTTGGGAATTAGAAGAGATTCTAGCCTTGGGAATTATTTGGGTCTTCCAACGGAAGTCAAACGAGGTACAAAGTCTTCTCTTATATGAAGGATGGGTTGCGAAGGAAGACAGAAGGTTGGAATGAGGTTTTCCTTAATCTAGCAGGCAAAGAAGTGATGCTTAAATCAGTAGCCTTGGCCCTTCCAAGCTATGCCATGGGTCAAGAGAAAAAGATCCATTGGTTGTCTTGGGACAAACTTTCAGATAAGAAGCATGATGGAGGGATGGGGTTTAAAGATCTCAGATGTTACAATCTTGCGATGTAAGCAAAGCAAGGTTGGAAGTTGATGAACGGTGGGGATTCTTTATTGCATAGAGTTCTAAAAGCCAAATATTATCCGAGATGTCACTTCATGAAAGCATCAACGAAGTCCAATGCTTCTTGGACCTGGAAGAGTATTCTGGAAGGAAGAAGGGTATTGGAGGAGGGTACTAGGTGGAGAGTAGGGAATGGTGAAAAAATTTCAGCAGCATACGATCCATGGATTCCCAAGGATGGGGGTCTTAAACCAGCGTGGATTGCTGATTTTGCTAAAGAGTTCAAGGTGGGTCAGTTTATAGAAGCCGGAAGGAGCAAATGGAAGGAGGACGTGGTACGACTGGCCTTCCATACCGATGATGCATAAACGATTCTTGGGATCCCTTTACCAAGATTTGTGATTAATGACAAATTGATTTGGCACTATAGTGGGAATGGTTGTTACAATGTCAAATCGGGCTACGAGGCTGCATTGGCTATCCGGAAAAGGGGACATTTAGGTACAAGATTAGAAGGTGAAGGGAGCAATAGGGAACGACAAAAGGAAATTTGGAAAAGCGTGTGGGCTCTCCCATGCCAAGGGAAAGTGAAACAGTTTCTGTGGAAATGCCTTCACGATATTGTTCCAGTAAAAGACATTCTTGCTCGAAGAAAGTTGGTCAGTGATGTGTTGTGTCCAGTGTGCAAGGAAGATAGAGAATCAGTGTTGCATTTGATTGCTCGATGCCCTTTTTCTCAGATTGTGTGGCGTATGTCCCCTTTGGGAGTGAACATGGAATCGGTTCTCGGGGATTCGATGATGGACTGGTGGGACAACCTCCTAGAAAGGTGGAAGGGGATGAGGAACATAAGGGGGTTTGGGCTGCAGTGGGAGCTATAATCTGGAAGATTTGGAGGTGCAGGAATGATTCAGTTTTTAATGACAAAATTTAGAGGCCTGATTTGGCATGCAGCGAGGCAATACGGGAGGCATCTGATTTTTTAGCAGCCAATGGGAGATTAGATGGAATCAGGAATACTCATATATCACAACCCCTAGGGAACCAATTAACGTGGAAGCAACCTGAATGTGGATGGATCAAGATCAACTTCGATGGGGGCGTGGACGTTCGGGAAAAAAAGTGTGGTCTGGGATTGATTGTTCGAGATGAATATGGAGCTTTTCGAGCGGCTCGAGTAGTTAAAGTTGAAAATCTGGTGCATCCTTTGGTGGCTGAAGGTATGGCAGCGAGAGAGGGTCTCCTTTTTGCGCAAGAGCTTGGATTTACGCGAATTCAGTTGGAAGGTGACTCGCAGCAAATTGTTAATCTGATCCAGCAAAAGGAAGAGTCGAATTCGTCAGTTGGTGTGATTATTTCAGATGTAAACAGATTGAGGAGCAGTTTTGAAGAATTGAAGGTGAGTTTTGTGAGGAGAAGTGTGTTTACACCCATTTTTGGCCAAAAATCAATAAGTGTGTTTGTAGGTTAAAAATGGCCTTAAAGGTCAGTCTTTGGCCTTGAAATGCCTTGTGATCATTAGCCCACGAAATTGGGCCAGTTTGGAAGCCTTTGATTGAGTAGAATTTTATGAAGGCTTAGGTCAAGTTAATGTCTGGACTTCATTATCACAGGCCCAAGCCCAAGATTGGTCAAAGGCTTGTATTGGCCCGCTAAGCCTGAATATCTTTATCCAGGCCTAGAGCAGTTCCCATAAGTAAGCAAGGCCAACAAATAGGCCCAAATCAGTTAAAGCCTGGGTTTACTCACCAGGCTTGGGCGCTCAGAAGGCTTACAATGGACTAAGGCTTGTCTTGCACCTCAAATTCAGGCCCAAGTATTGGGTGGGCCTGCTTCTTAGAAATATTGCATATAGGCCTCAACTAGCAGAAAAAGGCCTTAAGTTGCTCACAAGTAGCTCAAAGGCCTAGAATGTTCTCAATAGGCAGGTCTAGGTAAGCTGATTACAAACAGCTCGAGATCTGGATGGCCACCATCCTTCAACAGGCTTGGGACACATGGCAGCCATGCATGGAGACATCCCAAGTAGCTCACAAGCAGCTTAGGCCTACACAAGCAGCTGCAAGCAGCTCAAAGGCCTAGAATGTTCCTACTAGACAGGCCTGGGTAAGCTGCTTACAAGCAGCTCAAGGTCTGGGTGGACCCCATCTTTCAGCACAAAGCAGAACCAAGGACAGG
Source organism: Rhododendron henanense subsp. lingbaoense (assembly GCA_020567845.1). NCBI lineage: Eukaryota > Viridiplantae > Streptophyta > Magnoliopsida > Ericales > Ericaceae > Rhododendron > Rhododendron henanense. Next base: position 8,669,491 of record CM036313.1, read on the forward strand.
TGGCGTGCATGCAACCCTTGGAGCTGCTGGAGGGTGACTCACGCAGACCTAAGCAAGCTGCTCACAAGCAGCTCACCCAGGTCTGGTTGATCTTTTGTTTCTAGAGTCTTCTCCCAAAGCTAGCAGGAGTTGAGGGCCCACAAGAGGTAAAAGGCCCAATAGAGTGTAGGAAAGGCCTGGGAAAATCTTGGTGGGCCCAGAGGGAGTCCATTCAAGCAGTAGCTTGAGTGTTGAAGAAGCTCAGAATGGCCTGGATGCTGCAGAAGCTGAGATTCTTTTTGCCCTTTTACAGAATTTTATGCAAAGGGGAAGGGTTTCTCAGGCCTTTGCCGTTTTCTTGGAGTAAAACACACGTTTTGGTCAGAGAATAGCTCTTCATTGGAGCATTTTGAAGCTGCTCTAGCCCAAGCCTTTGTTGAAAGGCCACATGGCAACCATGCATTGGAGCATTTTGAAGCAGCTCAAGACCTGTAGCTCCTATAAATCACAGTTTGGGAGGCCTTGCCAAGGGTCCACGACCTCAAAGCTCAAAGCTTATGCCATTTCATTTCTATTTCTTTTACTTGTACTCACTTCATAAGTAGTTTAAGTTTCCCTTGTACCCAATCTTCATTAAGCCGTTAATGGAGACCTTTTCATTCTTGTTTTAGTCCTTATTTTACTTTCTTCCCATTTTCTACAACGGTAGGAAATTCTAAAGTCCTTTTCTCTAAGGCAGCCCACGAACCATCACGAGGCCTTACCCTTTAGGCCAAGCACAGTCGCTCGAGAGGAGTCGGATTTTGAGGCACGAAGGCCTTAAAAACAATTCGGACAGCAATCCTATCCTGGCACGCCCGCAACACCAAGCCGATCTGGTTTTTGCACTTTTTGTGGAAAACATTTTGGCACGCTCGGTGGGACTCTTTCTGAGACTCTTTCTTCCCCATGATCACCCTTTAACGAATAGGGTCCCACTGGGCGTGCCAAAATGTTTTCCACAAAAAGTGCAAAAACCAGATCGGCTTGGTGTTGCGGGCGTGCCAGGACAGGATTGCTGTCCGAATTGTTTTTAAGGCCTTCGTGCCTCAAAATCCGACTCCTCTCAAGCGACTGTGCTTGACCTAAAGGGTAAGGCCTCGTGATGGTTCGTGGGCTGCCTTAACGAAAAGGACTTTAGAATTTCCTACCGTTGTAGAAAATGGGAAGAAAGTAAAATAAGGACTAAAACAAGAATGAAAAGGTCTCCATTAACGGCTTAATGAAGATTGGGTACAAGGGAAACTTAAACTACTTATGAAGTGAGTACAAGTAAAAGAAATAGAAATGAAATGGCATAAGCTTTGAGCTTTGAGGTCGTGGACCCTTGGCAAGGCCTCCCAAACTGTGATTTATAGGAGCTACAGGCCTTGAGCTGCTTCAAAGTGCTCCAATGCATGGCTGCCATGTGGCCTTTCAACAAAGGCTTGGGCTAGAGCAGCTTCAAAATGCTCCAATGAAGAGCTATTCTCTGACCAAAACGTGTGTTTTACTCCAAGAAAACGGCAAAAGCCTGAGAAACCCTTCCCCTTTGCATAAAATTCTGTAAAAGGGCGAAAAGAATCTCAGCTTCTGCAGCATCCAGGCCATTCTGAGCTGCTTCAACACTCAAGTTACTGCTTGAATGGATTCCCTCTGGGCCCACCAAGATTTTCCCAGGCCTTTCCTACACTCTATTGGGCCTTTTACCTCTTGTGGGCCCTCAACTCCTGCTGGCTTTGGGAGAAGACTCTAGAAACAAAAGATCAACCAGACCTGGGTGAGCTGCTTGTGAGCAGCTTGCTTAGGTCTGCGTGAGTCACCCTCCAGCAGCTCCAAGGGTTGCATGCATACCACCTGTCCTTGATTCTGCTTTGTGCTGAAAGATGGGGTCCACCCAGACCTTGAGCTGCTTGTAAGCAGCTTACCCAGGCCTGTCTAGTAGGAACATTCTAGGCCTTTGAGCTGCTTGCAGCTGCTTGTGTAGGCCTAAGTTGCTTGTGAGCTGCTTGGGATGTCTCCATGCATGGCTGCCATGTGTCCCAAGCCTGTTGAAGGATGGTGGCCATCCAGACCTCGAGCTGTTTGTAATCAGCTTACCTAGACCTGCCTATTGAGAACATTCTAGGCCTTTGAGCTACTTGTGAGCAACTTAAGGCCTTTTTCTGCTAGTTGAGGCCCATATGCAATATTTCTAAGAAGCAGGCCCACCCAATACTTGGGCCTGAATTTGAGGTGCAAGACAGGCCTTAGTCCATTGTAAGCCTTCTGAGCCCAAGCCTGGTGAGTAAACCCAGGCTTTAACTGATTTGGGCCTATTTGTTGGCCTTGCTTACTTATGGGAACTGCGCTAGGCCTGAATAAAGATATTCAGGCTTAGCGGGCCAATACAAGCCTTTGACCAATCTTGGGCTTGGGCCTGTGATAATGAAGTCCAGACATTAACTTAACCCAAGCCTTCATAAAATTCTACTCAATCAAAGGCTTCCAAACTGGCCCAATTTCGTGGGCTAATGATCACAAGGCATTTCAAGGCCAAAGACCGACCTTCAAGGCCATTTTTAACCCACAAACTCACTTATTGATTTTTGGCTAAAAATGGGTGTAAACAAAGTGGCAATTCTGTGGCGCACATGGTGGCCAAGAATGCAATGAGAGGGAGTGAAATTCGTACTTGGGAATTTTATCCCCCCTTGGCTTTTTGTTCCTCTTTGTGAGGATAATGGCCTCTTTGATGTATTGGTTACTTTTTCCTATCAATAATATTAACCTAACATTTGGCAAAAAAAAAAAAAAAAATTATCAATCATCAAACAAGAACTTGAAAACCCAGAACAAATAAAGTGCAAATAAAAAAAACCCACAACTTACTTCAACCTGGTACCGAATGATTCGTGAAAACCCTTGAGCTTTTCGTTGAAAACATTAGGGGTTTTGAGCGATTTCTTCAAACTCAGCTTCAGCAGGAGGATAAGATTTCTTGTATTCGTGATTGGAGGAGTTGGGTTGCGGCGGTTGCCCGCAGATGAAAGAGAGAAGAGAAGAACGGGAGAGAGAGGAGGAGAGAGAATCAATAATTGTTTAAAGGATGGCTATGAACAGTTCCTCGTAATAATACCGAACCATTCTATCAAAGCTATTTTACCTTCGGTTTTCGTTATTCTGGTGCACGTCACTTTTGTAGCTTTCATTCTCTATTTACCTAATATGCCCAATAAAATTAGGCTGATGTACATGCTCTTATGATAGTTATCTAAAGAAAAGAAGTCAAAATATCCTAATAGTATTCCAGTTCAAGACTTCATGTCGAGACATGCTACTATTTTTGCCGCAAAAATGATACTCACACAACAATTCAAACACAACATCAAACACAATATCTCACATCTATGTGGGCTCCACATATACTACTATGTGTGGGCCCCACATGTATGTGAGAGGTTGTATAAGTTGTTGTGTTTAAATAGTTGTGTAAGTAGCATTGTTGTTTTTGCCGAGATACTACTCATTTGTATCCCACTTGTTTTGATTATTTTATTCTCTCTATCTCTCTCTCAAATGATGTTGTATCATTCTCTCATCCGGAGCTCATTCACAATGAACTTCCAGATTTTGAATCAACTTTCCTCTTATTTCTAGATTTGATTTTGATAGAAAAAATTGGATTCTCCCAGGATTGAAAATCTGTCATCATCCTTACTTTGTCTCTTTGCTTTTATGGAACGTTCTTCTTCTGATTTGCAGAGATTATTCATGGGAGTGAAAACCCTCAACCTTAGAAGTTCTCTGCATCAATTCTCATCTGAAAACCTTGAATCTTAGGACGAGAGTTTGTTTCTCGACGTTCAGGATCTGGAGGAGTTTGTTTCGGGCAGAGTTTTCCGAGTGGCTTCTTCTGATTTGATCAGTTCAATAGTTGGGTTAATTGATTTTGGGTCAATTTCTGGGTTAGGTTTTCTACGTGAGGCAGAGAGGAGAGGGGATAATATTTTAATAGTATTTTATAAGAATAGAGATGAGAATAGAGAAGATTGGTGCGGGATTGAGTGAAATTTGAGTAGGTAAAATAAAAAAAATGCAATATTGAATAGGTAAAATACATATCCTTGGTGTACATGCTCTAAGGGCACTAGATAATGCAAAAACCCAGTCGTACCATTTCACAGCAAAATCACCCCGTTCGGCTAAATAAGCCAACTGGCTTATTTTTTTTTGTCTTTATTCAAAAAAAATTCGTATTTGTCAATTTTTTGAGGATTATTGTATCATGACAAGAGGAATCTAAAAAGTAAAAAATTATGATCGAAACCTAATTTTTTTAGGGAATTGACTTCTACACTCCCCTTTTTACCACATACATTCCATTTTTTGTCATTTTTCATGTGAATTTACCTTTATACCCTTTCATAAGTTCGCTTTTTTATACATTAAGGGGCAATAGAGTAAATTCACACCAAATAGAGACAAAAAAATGGAGTGTATGTGATAAAAAGGGGAGTGTAGAAGTCAATTTCTTTTTTTTAAATAAAGACAAAAATAAGCCAATAAGCAAATTTTTTCGTCTTTATTCAAAAAAATTAGATTTCGATCATAATTTTTTACTTTTTAGATTCCTCTCGTCATGACAATGCAATAATCTCCAAAAAATTGACGAAAAACTAACAAATACGAAAAAAAATTGAATAAAAACAAAAAGATAAGCCAGTTGATTTATTTAACTGAACGGGCTAGTGTATGGGCTTCTTCACAGATGCCAATGATCTTTTCTGCATTTCCGTCGTCACAAAGTTACTAGTGTTGACAATTGGCATCAATTCTCCACATGGCCGTGCTGCTGAGAGGTGCAACCTTTGTTGAAGAAAATGGCATGACAGCCATCTGCATCCCTGTTCCTAGTCATTCTCAGCCGTTTGGAGTAATTGCCATGTCTGGCATGGCTTGTGAAAAGGAAGTCTTGAATGGCCTATCAATTGAAGGCCCTGGTTTTCTGTAATTGTATCTCTCTTGAGTGAGAGACCAGAGAGGGAGAGGTTCTGTTTCTGTATTTCTCCATTTGGAAAGCAATTACAGAATTTACTGTTTGATGAGGAGTGTTGTCGAGAGTTCGAATGAATTCCGAGTCGGAATTTAAGCTTAACTTTCTTCTAAGTAATCGGATTGTGGTGATTCAAAGTGGGTTGGAAAGCTGGTCTTCAACTTTCCAAGAAATAGTAATTTCAGATTCTGACCTTCACTGGGTCAACACCGGACCACCAGCAGAGTCATATATGCTGAGTGAAACTCCATCGAAGTTTCCCATTTGATAATTGGGGCTTTAATTTCTACTTTGCTTGGGACTTGTTAAAAGTAAAAAAAAAAAAGCTTTTATATCAGATTTAGGTGTTGGTGAAGAGAGAGATAGGATTCAAAGTTTCATAACATTACGAGGGCCTAAATCGATCTCTAGCGTGTAGATGCTGAAGAAATATATATATTGATCAAGGGTGTCGAACATACAAGAATCCATTCCGGGGATCTACGAAGATGCTGTCCGTCCTTATTTCAATCGGGAAGCTGCCATTTTGTTGGAACAAGAGACTCTATGCTGTTTTTTTGCTTGGGATGAGCTACTGCTGATTTTGCAATGACCTGCTGTTGTTGTTAGGATTTGTTAGGATTAAGCTCGGTAATCCCACCCACAACGGAAGCGCAACAAACAAAAACAAATTACACAAGAGAACAAAACAACCAAAATACGTGGTTCTCCAAACTCGGGTACGTCCACGGGAGAGAGAAATCTTCCACTAATATTGAATGAGTACAATGAGATACAAAATACCCTACTCTAGCTCTCAAGCTCTCGGTATTTTTATCTCCCTCAAACTCACCAATATTCTCACACAATTTTTCTCTCTCTCACACAAAACCTCACGGAGAGAAGACCCCCCAAAGGGGATTGGGGGCTCCCAATCTTTCTGTCTTCTCTGCTCTCTCACTTAGCCCATATGCACCACTTCACTTAAATAGAGCCAAGAGAAAGATCTACACACTTGGCTCTTCAAATTCCAAGAGCATTTCCAATGACCATAATTACATGGGCCAATTAAATATTCTAACAACCCATTATTCACTTCTTTTTCTTTTCAAGCTGCATTTAATGTGGGAAAAACCCAACAATCACCCCCTTTTCCCACAGGAAATGCACCCCCTTTTGCTCGGGCGCCTCGCACCCCCTCAACCGGAGTACCTCGCACATCCTCACCGCGTGAATGTCTAGTCATCAGCGACTTGCCTATTCACCGGATCAATCAAAGAACTAGCACCACTTCCATTGCCACCACCATCCGTTCACAGCGCCTGTGTCATTCCCCTGAATGTATCCTTGCTGTGCTCAGTGGCGGTGTCTGATCTCGAACGCTCGTGCCTAATCACAAAACACAATCTGTGACCCTATCATCCTTATCGTGCATCCCAAATCACAACTGCAACTCCCAATGATAGGTCTTCCAATTGAACCAGAATGCCTTCGATCATCGTCAATCATCTCTGCAAACCATCGCAATAGTGAGCGCCTGTGTCACTACCAACCCAAGTGTATCCTTGCTCACTAGCTCCGCGCATGTTTGCCTCGATCAACCTCTGATCCCTGCAAGTTTGTTCCATCAATCATCCATTCCGCCACTCGCCCGAACCTCTTGCCACCCATCGTCAGCTCTCCCCAGGTCTCCTCTCTGCCACTTGTCCATTCTCGTTCCGTTCCTGGCTTCGCAGCATCTCCAAACCGATCTATTACTTATAGCAAGCGCCTGTGTCAGTTACCAGACGAGCAAACCCGCTCGAATGTAAAGTCTCCTTGCTTGCTAGCTCATAACAGATCACATCGCTGCTTCCAAGCCATTTTCCAACCCTAAACCAGCCTCCAAACACCTGATTCCTGCTCAACTAGCGCAATCGCACCTGCCTAGGAGCCTTCAATCAGAAAACGGAGCCCACGGTTGGATCCGGAACATCGCGATACTCAAAATCGACTACTAATATGCACAAAACGGAGTCCGAACAGCTCCCAAATCGCGAAAAACAAATCTGATGTGGCATTGACCTTGCTGACGTGGCACTGCTGACGTGGCATGTTCCTGTGGCACGTGCAACACTGAATCATTTCCCTGCAACACTTTTCCAACCCGCTGACCGTTCACGTGCTGCCTCCCCTTTTCCTTCCTCTTTTTTTTTTTTTTTCTCCTTTTCCCTCGCAGCATCGGTACCAGAAAAGGGGAGAAATTTTGACCAGCGCGTGTACACACTCGCGCGACTAGATCTAACTCGCCGAGCATGCGCCACCTTTTACCGGCGCGTGCGGCCTCCTCCGGCAACCTCCGGCGACTTTCCAAGCACCCCCGAAATCGTCTCTCCAAGACGCATCTAACCCATGCTCCAAACTTCAATCCAAGGAAGAACAAGTACGGGCTTTTCAAAAACGCACCTCGCCACCTCGCCGCCGCCTTTGACCGGCCATTGCCGTCATCTCCGAGCTCCTCCGGCGACGTGCTGCCCATATCCGTACTCCTCTCGACGAGACGAACACAACCCCGTGCTCCAATCTCAAACCAGACCACTCCTTGAACGAGCCGCTCTTGGACTGCACCTCTGCCGCTGTCTTCAACCGTGCTGTGCTTCTCCGGTGATCTCCCGATCTTCAACCATAGCTCTGATACCAGTTGTTAGGATTTGTTAGGATTAAGCTCGGTAATCCCACCCACAACGGAAGCGCAACAAACAAAAACAAATTACACAAGAGAACAAAACAACCAAAATACGTGGTTCCCCAAACTCGGGTACGTCCACGGGAGAGAGAAATCTTCCACTAATATTGAATGAGTACAATGAGATACAAAATACCCTACTCTAACTCTCAAGCTCTCGGTATTTTTATCTCCCTCAAACTCACCAATATTCTCACACAATTTTTTCTCTCTCTCACACAAAACCTCACGGAGAGAAGACCCCCCAAAGGGGCTCCCAATCTTTCTGTCTTCTCTGCTCTCTCACTTAGCCCATATGCACCACTTCACTTAAATAGAGCCAAGAGAAAGATCTACACACTTGGCTCTTCAAATTCCAAGAGCATTTCCAATGACCATAATTACATGGGCCAATTAAATATTCTAACAACCCATTATTCACTTCTTTTTCTTTTCAAGCTGCATTTAATGTGGGAAAAACCCAACAGCTGTTTCATTCAGGATGTGTTTCCATGTGCATAGACTTTTAGATGTATCTTGGGATTTTCAGGATCTTGGTATTTTCCTTCTTTTTTTTTTTGGTTATCGGTTGATTACTTGTCATCCTCAACCTCCCTAGGCTCGAGCGGCATATGGTTGTCGCTTGGGTTAGGGTGCCAACCTCGTTGAGATGTTTTCACCGCGTTGTGATGCGTTTTCGCTCGTGCGCCTTTTAATCTATTGTAATCCTTGCAATTGATTAATAAAATATTATTTTTTGCCGTTCTAATAAAAAAAAAAGAAAAGAAGAAGAAGCTATTGTTCAAGTAACATTGTTCTTATATGAGCTCTACTTTTTATACATTCAAGTTTTGATTGCATGATAAGGACCCTTTTCATGGTTATATAATTTGGTTTGAATAATCCCAAGTATATTCGTATCTACAATCAATCGCGATATACAATCACGCAATGGTTTTTGAAGTTTGCGATTCGTGTGATTGAGATTGATTACATGAGGAGAGACGAGTCGTGCCAAGCCTAGGATAGTACGTCTATGCTGATTGATGAATTAATAATTTCATTGACGATTACTGATAGAGGTTGTAAGCCCTAGCAGTAATCGTAATTGACTTGGATAGTAAACCAATTTTCCACATAACTTGTTTCTGTGGTAGTGATAAATTACACTTAATTCAGTCCCTAAATAACCATACTCGATATTTACCACTATTGTACGGAGGACTAGTTATCTCCAAGTTTTATAAATATAAAATGACATGATATGAAATATATTTTGATACAGAAATGACACGATCAATGATCAAAAGGGTATATGCTGCAATATGCAGGCATTGATTCTGGGGATATTTACAATTTTTTAAAGATTAAAGCGATTAATTTTCTTTAACAGGAGGCCAACAAACATCTCGCCAACATAGTTAATTAGTGTCACACCTAGCTAGATAGATCTATTGCAGTTGCAATCCTTTCTATCTCACAAATTTCCGTTAGTTTTCTCTCTAAACAAGCTGCTGACAATCAGGTAACACACACACACTCTCTCTCTCTCTCTCTCTCTCTCTCTCTCAAGCTCCCATGTTGTATTCGTTTTTTCACTTTTTCCTTGCATTTATATTTAGATATAGAAAAAAATCTTGTTTCAACTCACCCTATTTTTTTTTCTCACAATCAGGAAATTAAATAGAAAACCTTTTAAATTCACTTTCCGAACACAAAAGTGAAAAATGTAGATGAGGAATGCAAGTGGATTATGATTGGAGGAAAAGTAAACAGGTATATATCTTTTTGCAATAATGCTACATACACAATGGAGGAAAAGTAAACAGAAATATGTCTTCTTTTGAAAAATGAAGATGAAACACTAAGCTATAGAGATTTTTTATTGAAAATTTTAACAATAAAAATACTTATTACTTACTTTTTGATTACAAAATATTTATTCATCCTCTCAAACGAAAAATAGATTCGTCTTTTGGGATACTATTATAGTAGTTGTTCGAATCTCATCCCAGTTAATTAATTGTTTGAATAAGATTTTTTTTTCCGTTTTTCGTAGTTTTGTGAATTAGTAGTATTTGAGTATTTTCCTCAAATGAATGTTTTGTTATGTAGAGAATAAAGTTTGTGATATATTAAAGCGGGTGCCTTTTTCTATTTAACTTTTCGAATGCTAATTGATTATAGGAAATGAACTTTCTAATTAGTTCTCTAATATTTAAGGAAGTAACTTTGCATAATGCAGTGAAGTTAATTTCAATTCTTATGAAACCCCTCCAATTTTTTGTAGGGGAACTTAATTAGCCATCCTTTTACCCCTACTTATTTAGGTGCTCATCCTAATGTGTATAAATACTTATCTTTCCATCCTCAAATTCAATTAAATCCTAAACTACCCTTTCTTTCTCCTAATTTTTCAAATCTCTCTCTCTCTTTTCTAATTATCTCAATTCTCTCTCCTCTTTCAAACATTTCTCTCACCTAATATTTTGAATTTTTTCTCTCCCCTAATCTTCTCTCTCATATTTTCATTCCCTTAAAATCTAAAAAGAAAACACGACTCTTACAAAAACGAATGTGTAAGCCGAAAAACATGGCAAAACATGATCAATTCACAAAACATGGCAAAACCTGATCGAGGTAGATGAACAAAACAAGATCAGTTAAAAAACATGACAAAATCGGAAAACATGGCAAGTTTCGAGAAGTGTAGGTTTCGATCGAGGTAAATGAACAAAACATGATCAAATAAAAAACATGACAAAAATCAGAAAATATGACAAGTTTGAGAAGTGCAGGTTTCAATCGAGGTAGATGAACAAATCATCATCAATTCACAAACATGACAAAAATCGAAAAATATAATACCTAAAACTAATATTCCGGTAACGGCGGCGATTAAGAGGACGGAAGCGATGTGACTCAACCTTAGAACCTCGACCATTCATAACTGTTTTGATGTCGTCCACTCAATCTCGTTTCTAAATATCAAATAAAATCATCAATTCACAAACATGACAAAAATCGAAAAACATAATACCTAAAATTGATATCCCGGTAAGGGCGGCAGCGACGATTAAGAGGACGGAAGCGATAGCGACACAACCTTAGAACCTTGACCAGCTCGTTGACCATTCATGATTGTTTTGATGTCGTCCACTCTCATTTCTAAATACTGGTTCAAAACGGGGATTGCCACGTCGACTCCAAAGGAAACAACAATAGTACCGGAGCTCTTTTGAGACGAATTTTGGGTTGACGAGGAAACAACAATAGTACCTGAGCTCTTTTAGGACGAGTTTTGGGTCGACGATACCGTTATTGGAGATGTGTGGGTGCTTCACCCATTTCATCAGAGAGAGATTACCGGTAAAACAGAGGTGAGACACCAATGGTGATCATGGTCAAACCCTCGTAAAGTACCAGAAGAACGAGATGGAGAGTCTTTGTTTTGTTTTTGTAAAGTACACGAGACACCAATGAATTTGTTTTGTTTTTCCTTTCTGAACCCAACCATATCCCATTTTTTAAGGAAACTATATAATCTCCTCAACCAAATCCCACATATTAAGGCTACATATACATATTTACGTATCTAATAAAATAGATATTATTTATTAATATATGGATAGGGGTATAATGGGCAACAATGTATTTTGAGGATAAGAACATAAGTATTCAAATCTCCTAGGATGAACACTTAAATAAGTCTAATCAATAGGATGCCTATTTAATTTTCTCTTTTTTGTATGTAGGATGGGTGAGATTACAAACAGGTCCGTCATCTTTTCTGTTCTTTTTATTTATTGATAAACACGGCGGACGTCCTTGATCTTTTAAATTTTTTCATGATATTTTTATGAGAAATGGCATATTTTACCATTGTGGGATAGTTAATACTAGCGCCTTGCCTGTTCCTAAAGGCACGGCCAAACGTAATTAGATCTGATCAAATTATATTGGTTATCCCGTTCTACTCGTCAAATCCAATCGGAGTCCATCAAAATCTGTACACATTGGATCCACATAATTTCAACCAGTTGGAAACACTTTGAAAAAAAAAACCTCTTGAAACGATCACATACCAAAATGGAAATGAAAAATATTCAACCTTTTATTTTTCATTCAGTTAGTCCCCTGTGTTTATTTCTCTTAAGAATACAACACCAATTCTTGCTCAAAGAATCTATATGTAAGGACTAAATTCCGGAGTTTTTTTCACTATATATCATGCACAGGGATAGCTCCAAAGACCCGTTCACATAAGCACATGATAGCTCTCAAGCTCCCCATCCAAGTTTGGTTCATAAAACACAATTCAAAATTTGAATTGTCACCGTAAGCCTTTTACCACATTGAGTTTCCACATGTCTCCATCTTCCTATCAGATTTTATCACAGTTTCTGAATAGTCAAACTTTCAATGGAAAATAACAAACAAAATTTAAAATAAAACAAATGAAGAAGTTACCATTCATGAAAATTGATCTTAAGGCAGTATAGAGCTTATATTATTATAATATTTTATCAATTTAATGGGAAAAAATCACAATAAACTAGGGGCTTCGTGCATCGGATGGTTTCTCTAGCTACTACATTAAAATCGAAAATATTAGAACATTAAAATCAAAATCATCAAAGTAAAACAATTGTACGGTTGAAAGTACTTATTAATATTTTATGTTACTGTGTGTTATGATTTCGTGCATAGCATGGGTTTGATGCTAATTTAGATATTAGTAGCATTTAGATTTTGGCACCCAAAATATCAGGAGCGAATTTCATTCCCATATCCCAACCAAGTTCATTAATGAGAGAGAGGAATGGAAGGCATCTCAATTTTTTTGGAATAGAGTCCCTTGAATTTTTGGAATGATCTCATCCCTAAGATTGATTTGGTATTGATCCTAGCCGTAGAATTGAAATCATTTCTATGTGGGATTTAAATTTTGAATAAGGAGAGATAACAATCCTAGGATCAATTGAATCAGAGACTTGAAATTAAATCCCAACCATTCAATGTGCCATGGAGGATAGTTGTGAGAAGGATATTTTGCAAAATAGTTGTGTAATGTAATATAGACATAGATATAGATGGAGTTTTCCAAACCAACCTCCACTAGTGAAAAGTGAAATTTGATTTTTCAGAGAGTCGAGGTGCGCATTAGTACCCGAACACTCTGAGTTATAGAAAAAAAATTACTTACTTATTTACAAGAATTGTGAGTGTTAAGACTTTATCTCATATTGTTCATCTAAGCTACTCAAACTTAGTTAATATATTCTATAGGCTATCCCACCTATTGCCAATTGACTTTAGATCTGAACCCTCCAAGAAATCTAACATGATATCAGAACTAAGTCTTGGTTAACCTCACCTCACATAGTCGAGTCTCCGTCGCCCGAGTCAAATCTCCTGGTCTCCTAATTTTATACCTCTATGTGCATCCAAATTGCACGTGAGGGTAAATATTAGACTTAATTTCTCCCGCATCGCTCATCTAAGTCATCCCAACTTGGTTAATATATTTTAGAGATTACTATTAGGCAATTGGTGGTTTTCTTTTTTGTTACAAGTTTTATGATAATAAAAGTATCTAAATGATATCAAACAGAACATAAGCCCACAATCATATTAGACCCGGGAAAGTCTATCAATACAACTCTTTTTACAACAATGCACAACAAGCTGAGGTGGCACTGTATAATTTTTTTTATCGGCAGGGACTGCATTATTAGGCAATGTAAATTCATTGCTTTTCTAATCGAGACTCATATTTCATGAAACAGTTGGAATAAGACTACCTATTACCACATGCAACAAAATCAAGCCATGGGCAGAGGACAACTACAAGTGCTAGATGCACTTGATAGGGCAAAAACCCAATCCTCCCATTTCATGGCAATCATAATTGCTGGTATGGGCTGCTTCACATCTGCCTATGATCTCTTCAGCATTTCCGTCGTCACAAAGTTACTAGGCCGAATCTACTACTTCAATGACGGGGCCAAGCCCGGCGTGTTACCGCCCAATGTTTCAACCGCCGTTACCGGTGTTGCCCTCGTCGGCACCTTATTCGGCCAACTCTTCTTCGGTTGGCTTGGTGACCACATTGGCCCGAAAAAGGTGTACAGTGTAACCCTGCTTCTCATGATCATCTGCTCTCTCGGCTCTGGTCTTTCTTTCGCTGGTAGCGCCACTGGTCCAATGGCCGCAAAGGGTGTGATAGCAACTCTCTGTTTCTTCCGTTTTTGGCTTGGGTTTGGCATTGGCGGTGATTACCCGTTGTCCGCAACCATCATCTCCGAATACGCAAACAAGAAGACTCGGGGATCATTTATCGCTGCCGTCTTTGCAATGCAAGGGTTTGGAATCTTGGCCGGTGGAATTGTTGGTCTCATAGTCTCGGCCGCATTCGAATGTGCATACAAAGCTCCTCCGTATTATGTCAATCACTCTGGCTCCACGCCGCCTGAGGCTGACTACGTTTGGCGCATTATACTAATGTTTGGGGCCTTTCCAGCTACAATGACATACTACTGGCGTATGAAGATGCCCGAGACTGCCCGTTACATTGCTCTTATTACGAAAAACGCCAATCTTGCCACCGAGGACTTGGCTAAGGTGTTACATGTCGAATTCCCCGATGAGGCCAAGCTAGAGAAACTCACCGAAGAACCCTCCAATCAATATGGATTGTTTTCGAAACAATTTCTTAAACGCCACAGGCTTCACTTACTTGGCACCGCGACATGTTGGTTCTTGCTCGATATCACCTTCTACACCCAAAATCTATTCCAGAATAACATATTCTCAGCAATTGGTTGGCTCCCTACGGCTTCGAAAATGAGTGCATTTCAGGAGGTGTATCAAGTGTCAAGAGCCCAAGCCCTAATTGCCTTATGCGGTACCGTGCCGGGGTACTGGTTTACTGTGTTTTTCATTGATAAAATCGGAAGATGGGCCATTCAATTGCAGGGTTTCTTCTTCATGACCGTGTTCATGTTCGCACTCGGGTACTCTCTCACGTTTTTCTTTTCAAATTTCGGGCCTAACTCCACAACATTTGTAGTGCCGGCAGAGATCTTCCCGGCCCGATTTAGGTCCACTTGCCACGGAATATCTGCTGCGGCAGGAAAAGCGGGGGCCATAGTCGGCGCGTCTGGGTTTCTGTACGCGTCCCAGCCTGATCATCGCTCTGTGGACGATCCAGGGTACCCGCCCGGTATCGGTGTGAAGTACTCACTCATTGTGCTTGGTGTCGTGTCTCTCTTGGGTATGGTGTTCACTTTCCTCGTCCCGGAGCCCAACGGGAAATCGCTCGAGGAGCTTTCGGGTGAGAATGAGGAGTCCACGCCTGACAAACAGGACACGTTCTACCCGACCATGCCGGTTTAATTCGAGTGAGGTAATGTGTACTTTACATCAAGCTATTTGGAAGTGATGGAATTGGTCTTTCTATGTGTTTCAATAATGTCGATATTTCCGGGTTGCACTATATATCTCTTTGAGGAATGTTATAGTGACAACATTTGAATACTACACTTTGAGTACCACGCAATCTGTCAGAAAAGCATTTGTAGAATGTACATCCCTACATCATGATAAGTGAAAACATTTCACCAATACGTTGGTGACACGAAACACGGTACTCGAATGAGGTCTGAAAAATCCTAGATCGCCTAGGTATATAGATTTGCTATGTTTTATCTCTCTTTAGTTAATTAACCCACCAACTGAAAATTAAATCAATCTCACCAATGGAAATTAAAGCAAACAAATAAAAAACGCCAGGATATACGTGGAAAACCCTAAACGGGAAAAAAACCACGGGAAGGAAATCATGCACTATAACTCATTGCACGGTTACAAACAAACCTATACTTACAACCTAGAATCGCTCTCGGTTGACCAAGGTTGATTGCCGAATCACTCGTTCACCGCACCCAGTGCTTGACCGCCGCTGCCTTGAATCGCTCAAGCCTTCCGATAACCTAAGAGAAATCCCTCCACGAATAGCACACAAATAAACCCATTGCTTCCATCTTTACTTCGTAGAGCCGCCACCCTTTTTCTTATGAGCCGTGAATGTATATGTGTAGTATATGGGTACCTTTTCTTTTTTTGAAACTTTCCCTTTTATAAGGTTACTAGTGCTAGCCCGTGCCTACGGCACTACGCATCCCGATTGGAAGGGGATGGCAGTTGTGTGATTTAGGTGAAAATCATGGGCACTTAACCGGGAAGTGGGAGGATGCACTACAACCTTTGGATCAAATGAATCTAAACCGTTCTAACAACTTGTCCCCACACCCTTCTGTTTTATAATAGAGATAGTCTGAAACCTAGGAAGAAAAGGCCATGTCCATATTTAGACCTCTTATTTTGGCCCCTTGTTTATTACATTATTTTTCTTTTAAAAATCGGTAGATTCCAATTGATATCCAGATTAATTCCTCCATCGACCAGTCTTCGCCAAAAATCGTCTCGCTGCAGTTGACCTCCTTTTTTATCCAAAACGCTCACTCTCGAATACAAATAATAATGATTCCTTCCACTCTAATCCTATACAGACTCACTGGCTTATTAAAAGTAATAAAATTACAACTCGATAAAAAAAAAAAAGTGTTTTGTCATACGGAATTGCCAATACACAAAAACTCCGGAATTTGGTCCTTACAAGGTCGATCACCTAAATACTATTGTATCTCTAGTTCAAAAACAATTACCCAGTTCGCAGTTTTAGTGTTTGGTATTGTAACTCTATGAGATACAAGTTGTGTTTTATTTTCCCATCTGCTAGAGCTAGCTTCAAGAATTCCCAAAGGGCCAACGTATTAAGGGCCAATATTGTGCTGTATCGCTGTGGATATTTCTCTTTCTGGCGATGGCCAATATTGTGTTGTATCCCAACGGGCCAATATTCAGGGCCAGTACACAAATGCAAATTGCCTAGAGTAGTAGACGGCCCCATAGAAGACACATACATTAATTTTTGGGTATAACTAGTTATAGTAGCCAATGGAATCGTATAGTAGGCTTGGAGATGGGTCTAAGCAGAGCAATTACTAGCTAGGATACCTTTTGTGATTCCTAATACACGAGTAAAGATATATAGGAACAAACATCCATATGATCCCATGCATAGACTTCTTTCAAGGATTCCGACTAACCTAGAAAAACGAATTGATAGCTTGTACTTTTGTTTAGGAATTAAGGGATTTGTACTGTTGTGGTTTTCAATTGAGATGGTGTGCGTAAGTTTATTTTTACAGTAGCTAAGGAATTAAGTTTATTTTTCCGACTAACCTAATTTTTTTTGAATAAAGACAAAAAAAAACCTATTTTTTCATCTTTATTCAAAAAAAAAATAGATTTTGATCATAATTTTTTACTTTTTAGATTCTTTTCGTCATGACGATGCAATAATTCCCAAAAAAATGACGAAAAACTAACAAATACGAAAGAAAATTGAATAAGGACAACAAAATAAGCCAGTTATTTAGCCAAACGGGGTAAGCTATTTTTTACCTTTATAACTGAAATATTCAAAATTTTGGGTCTTGTATTGTAGACAAACACTACCATTTTACAGAATGGGAGATGCTGCCAAGCATCTCGCTGTAGAGCGGTGCAAAGCAGCCGATCCGACCGCTTATCTCGGCAATCGACGGCTTGGATCTTAACCGAGCAATGGTTCGGTTTAGATCTACATGCGCTCAGATTCGATCCGAGCCGTCCGTGCCAAGATGAATGGACAAATCGGCTACTTTGCTCCCGCTCGGCAGCATCCCGAGTCCCCATTTTATTACTAGATAAAAGCCTATGATTATCACACACACACAAAAAAAGCCCATTTTGTTTATCAAAAAAAAAAAGCCTATGATTAGAATGAAGTTTAAATTCTACAAAAAGAACCCGAAAAAATCAATTTTCCAAGCCCACAAAACTAACCATTTGCAAGGGAACATCTTTGGACCACAACTTAGAGATTACAGTCGAGTTTGGGCTCTGTGCCTTTTACAGCCCCACTCGATGACTCAAAACTCAAAAGTTAGGAATCCATCATCTTTTTGTGTTTTTTCCATTGTACAGTCTAGCTATATTTTTTATATCTTATTGTCGGTTTATTTTTTATTATTTTTTGCCAATGTTCTATAATTAGTGGGGGTTAATGAAATGTTAGTCAACAAGGAGCTCAGCCGTTCAGAGGCTATCTAAAACCCTAAAACCCCAAACCTCACCCCTCATTGCCCTCGAACCTAAGCCACTACGAAAGGGGGACATGAACTTTACCAACTGTGTTAGCTTGCATCAACTACTTTTCTCCATTCAATTACCATATTTCAAGTTTTTATTTTTTGGCAAGACAGTGTGTCTAGGGTCAGTATGTGCGCAACTCGGACTAATCCACACAGACTCTCCCGCAACCGTTCCGCACACTTACGCGTGGAAGCAATCAGGTGCCCCCAAGAGGTATTGATAAAGAGAATTGAACCTGCAACCTTAGGAGGGAACAAAACAAACCCCTAAATCCCATATCAAACCCGGCCAACCCCTTGGGATTACGTGCTTCAAGTTCGATCCATACCACTTTTTGATATATTTTTTTACAAGTCGAATTCTTTCACTGTCAAGTGAATTTTAGGAAACTGCTATTGCCATATATAAATATAGCTAATGAGTCAAACGAAATTACGTTTGGATCATGATTTTGTAAAAGTAAGAGAATATGTAAGTACTACAAGAATGATGGAATTAACTACACAGACATATATTCTCTTCTATCGATCCATCCAAACGAAAAGATTTATTCTTCATTCCATGCAGTTAACTTGAACAATTAATAGCACAGATCTGACCACACCTTTCTTACGTACATACATGTGGACCCCACATTTGGAATCCAGATTGTGGAACCCACATGTATGTGACTATATGTGAGAGGGATGTGATTGAAACTGTGTAAATTCAATTTGGTGTTTACCAAACATTTTCGCTTCTCAAAACCATAGAAAGCGTGTATGCTATGTGATCTATTAGCGTGTTATCCTCTTGGAATATTTTTCTTTTGAAAAATCTGAATTAAATATAATTAATTTTTCTTTAGATTTCCAAATTTAAATTTGTGTTATGCTATTTTTATTTGATACAATTTGGAAGTCTATATATTAAAAGATGACCATTTCCAACACGAAAGAGCATCATGATCCCCAAAAAGAAAACACATGAAAAGAGCATCTATGGACCCGAAGGATTGAACGCTGGTCGAGGTTTCAACTCCCAGGGGCTACAAATGTTATGTCTATATATGTCAACTCACAAACTCCAAATCACGCCTGCTAGTCGGGTAAATCGAAGTTCTCTTCCAGTCAATTGTCCACCGAGTCAAGTGCAAAAAACACAGTAAAATCACGCAACGCACGCTATTGGTGCGCTTTCCTCCTTGCGAGGAAATAAACAGCGACAAGGTTAAGTACAGATTTGACTATTTGCAGCATGGGAGCAGATTTTCAAAAAAAATCCCTCGATCGGGCACTAATTAATACTGTATCATAAGGCAAATGATAATGCCAAAACCTTTTTTGTTTCTGCCAAAACTCAAACTTTATTTTTCTTTGCATGACTTAATTGTCCTTCTGCTACACAACTTGCTTTTTCAAAATTCCCCTTGAAATCGTACAAATGCAAGCAACTGTCTCTGGCAACCACCGGCCACCGCCTCCTCTGACCCCGCACCACCAGCATCAACCTCCTCTCCAATCTCAATACCACCACCAAAAACAAATCTCAACACCACCACCAAAAAAAAAAAAAAACCAATTCAAACATCACCCAATCCCGTCAGAAAAACCGTGATGATGGGTCACAAGCACTTGCACGAACTCCTCAAAGAAGACCAAGAACCGTTCCTTTTGAAAAACTACATCTTCGACATGCGCTCTTAGCTCAACAGACCCGTACCGAAAACCAAATTAAATGCCAAGAAGAAACTCAGACCCAAAGCTAAAATCTCCGATCCCAAGCGTAGTGCCCTATGGAAACAAGCGTGTTTTATCCCCCCTCCACCAGTCACTGGACGTCAGAAAATCACCGTGGCCGGTGACGGCGAAGTCCCAAAACCCCTGCAAGTGTAAGCGCCAAAACTCCGCCCTGCTTCTCGAGGCCGCAAGGAGGATCACTCCTAATCAATCAAAACCCAAGACCCAGATTAAAAATTGTGGGTTCGGGTTGTTCGGGTCGTTTATGAAGAGATTAAGGGGGAAAAGCAAAATCCGGTTGAGAAAGCGTGAGATTGGGGGAAAGGCGGGGTTGAGAAGAGTGATTTCGAGATGGGTTTTGGGTGTTCTTGTAAGGATAATAGTAGTAGCAGGCGTGAAAGCAATGATTCCGTTTTGTCTCGTGATGTTTATTGATTCGGTTTAATGTTTCGATTTGTAAACTAATTTTGTATTCACTGCTAAGTGGATCGACATTGGGGAGATACTATTAAATTGCAACTCGGCCATGGTTTCGTTAATTAATGAAATAGAGCAATAGATCTGTTGGGGAATGCAAAGAGAAACCCAAAGCCAAGCTGATTGACTTTTCAAAAAAAAAAAAGCATCCCCTCTCTCTCAGTTCAAGCTCTGATAGGTTTAGAGTAGGAGACTAAAACAGAACGAAAATAATCCTATGGATTTGAAGGGGCATTCTGGTAAAGCAAATAGTGTGGTGGAGGGTAATTAAGTCATGTAATAAAAGAGTTTCGGCAGGAACAAAATGAGTTTTGGCATTATCAACACCCTATCATAATATATGGTGTTATAGCCTTGGTGCAATGGGTGACTAGATCCATGTTTCCACTAGCAAAAAACGAATAAAAATTAGGCGTTTTTTCCATCTTGTTCACATTGATCAACAAGTTTTACTATTTTACCGTCTCGTTTACACTAACAAAAAGGTTGTCAACAAAAAAAAAAAATTGCTACAGTAACTCTACTCACAAATTCATCTACAACTTATTTACTACCGAAAATAACTTGAATTTTCTCAACAACGTATTCACTACTGGAAACACCTAACGACTTGATTGCTCTAAAAAATTTCTCAAAACTTACTCATTAGTGGAACGCCCATGCACAACCATTAAGGGGAGAAATCTTATCCAGAATCATAGGGCTTGTTTGATTGGGAGGGTCCAATTCACTAGAATGCCAAGAGCAATTTTTTTGCCCATTAAAAAAAAACTTCTTTTTTATGGATCACTAAGAGCAACTTGAGTTTAGAGTCTACACCAGTAAATGAAGTGCTTCGCAGCAGGCGTGATACTCTCCACCTCCCTCGTCGACGCGATTGTCGTCAAATACCTCTTTGTCCAGAACGTATATATTCTCTCTCTCTAGATTTCTTCATTCGCGTGTAATTTGAAATTTGAATGATTTTCAGTGCGATCGTATTTTTCAATGACAAGATTGCAATTTTAGATAGATATCGAAACTTGTTTTTTGCATTTTTTTTCAAAGGAGATGTTTCCAAGTTCTCAAAAATCCGTTTCCTCTAAAAACAGGAAAATAATTTTTGAATGCATTTGTGAATGTTATAAATGTAGCACCTATCCCTTTGCTACCATCAAAAATGAAGGGTGAGGGGGGGGAGAAAAAAAGAAAGAAAGAAGGAAAACTGGTTGGATCGGGTCGGACGGATTTGGGTTTGACTTGACCCATATTCAACCCGATCCATTTCAACCTGTTTACTATTTGATCCGTCTATATTTGCCCCGCAACCCGTTTCAACTCACCCAAACCCGCCCATTTGCCACCTCTAATTTTACGGAATGGGAGATGTTGTGGTCGATCTGACCGCTTATCTCGGCAATCGACGGCTCGGATCTTAACCAAGCAATGGTATGGTTTAGATCTGTATGCGCTCAGATTCGATCCGAGTCGCCCGTGCCAAGATGAATGGCCAAATCGGCTGCTCTGCACCCGCTCGGTAGCATCCCTAAGTCCCCATTTTACTAGATAAAAGCCTATGATTAGAATGAAGATAACTCTACAAAAAGAACCTAAAAAAATCAACGGAAGATGATGGGCCAGTCCCCTTTAATTTTTCCATCCTCTCCTGCGCCAGGACTGCCATGTCATGGCATCCCATGCCAGGACTTTTTTTTAAGGAACTTTTACTATTCAGCCCTCACTTTAGACGCATAACATATATAAAACATGTGGATGATGTTGACAGATGCTGACGTGGCATACTTAGTTACTTTTGGCATTTCAAACTTTAAAATTGAATATCTCTTACTATATATATATATATATATATATCTCTCTCTATTTTTCGTGAAATTTATATTTTTGGAACCTACTCAATGAGATCTATCAAACAAGATCCATATTAAATATAAAATTATGTGCAAAAAAATTTAATTTTTGAGAATGCGAATTCTTCATTTGAAAGGTGTGCATTCTGCATTTTAATGGGTGTGAATTACTCTATTTTGGAAGGTGTGAATTCTGCATTTAAAGAGTGTAAATTCTTTCATTTTGGAGGGTGAATTCTGTATTTTTAGGAGTGAGTTGTGTAGAAAATGTGTGAATCTTTCATATTTATACTCAAAATTTAACAAATTTAAAGAATTCACAACTTTGAAAAAAACAGAATTCACACTCACAATTTAACAATTCACACTTAGGGTTCATCCATCTATTTTTAGTTTTTTTTCAATATTATTAGAGTTCGGGCTTAGGGTTTAGAGTTGGCATTGCACGAACCCTAAACCCTTAAGCCCATAGCGATAAGCAGTTGTGCGTAACATCCGGTTCACCCCATAGGGTTCATCCATCTTTTTTTAGTTTTTTTTCAATATTCTTAGAGTTCAGGCTTAGGGTTTAGAGTTGGCATTTCGCGAACCGTAAACCCTTAAGCCCATAGCGATAAGCAGCTGTGCGTAACATCCGGTTCACCCCATAGGGTTCATCCATCTTTTTTTAGTTTTTTTTAGTTCTTTTCAATATTCTTAGAGTTCCTATTTGACAGAATTCACATGCTCTATTTGACAAAATTCACATGTCATATTTGAAAGAATTCACACCCCATAAAAACAGAATTCACATGCCCTACATGATAAAATTCAAATCCCCAAAAAACAGAATTCACCCCTATTCGCCAAAATTCACATGTCCTATTTGACAAAATTCACATGCCATATTTGACAGAATTCACACCCCTTAAAAATAAAATTCACCCAACAAAACAAAGAATTCACATCCCTATTTAGTGTGTGAATTGTGTTCAACAGGGGTGTGAATTCTTTTATTTTAGAGGGTGTGAATTCTGTATTTGAAGGACGTGAATTCTTTCACCTTGGGGTGTGAATTGTGCATTTAAAGGAGTGATTTGTAATGTGTGAATTCTTTTGAGGGATGTGAATTCTTTCATTTTAGAGGGTGTGAATTGTTCTGAATTGGTGTGAATTTTTAATTAAGCGATGTAAAATAACTTTTTTTACCTGTACAAAATTTCATATTCAAAATGGATCTTGTTTGAAAGATCTCATCAAGTAGGTTTCAAAAAAAAAAAAATTTATAAATTTTCGATATGCTCAACAAAAATTATAATTGTTTAAATTTTAGTAATATGTGAGATTTATATATAATTATGTATGTATGTATATGTATGAATAAGTATGTTTACGTAAACATGTGACAATTCTAGAGAGAGATAGAAAAAATTATGATTAGAAATATTATTTGGTAGTTTCCAAACAATGTTTCATCACTCATCAAATGCCAAATGTCAATTTATTTCTCAAACCACTAACAAAAGGTAATGGATCCCGCAATATTAACCAGTGATCATGGATTGGAACGCTACAATGAGATGTTTCATCCACATGGAATAATTTTTTCTAAATCTTAAACCCAAAATGGGCTCAGAAATCAACTTTCCAAGCCCACAAAACTAACCATTTGCAAGGGAACTTCTTTGGGCCATAACTTAGAGATTACAGTCGAGTTTGGGCTCTGTGCCTTTTTACAGCCGCACTCGATGACTCAAAACTCAAAAGTTAGGAATCCATCATCTTTTTGTGTTTTTTCCATTGTCCAGGCTAGCTATATTTTTTATATCTTATTGTCGGTTTATTTTTTATTATTTTTTGCCAATATTATATAGTTAGTGGGGGTTAATGAAATGTTGGTCAACGAGTGGCTCAGCCGTTCAGAGGCTATCCATAGCCCTAAAACCCCAAACCTCGTTCCTCATTGCCCTCGAACCCAGGGAGGGGCCAGTAAGGGCGATCGCCCCTGCAAAAAAAAAAAAGAAACACTACTATTATATGTAAAAAAAAAATTCCTATGAAAGTATATAGACTCGCCCCTGTGTAGAATTTTGAAAAAAATATATAATAGTAACCTTTGAAATACGAGGATACCAACATTAATTACTAAAGGTTAAGGGCTAAAATATAACAAAAAATCGAATTATAGGGTTAATATTGTGAATATTCAAGTAATAAACTTCCACTTTTCGTTAGTTTAGTGTTTTACAATTTTATTTCTTTTTGCCCTAAAAACTCAATGACACACCAAATTCCCTCTCTCTCTCTCTCTCTCTTCGCACAAACATCCCCAATTGTTAAGACTTCAAAGGCAATTTCGAGAAAATAGCAACGGAGGAGAAGAGATTTTGGAAATCCTAAGTAATTTTGGTGAAATTTAAGTTGTAAGTATGTCTTTCTCCAATTGTTGTTCTAGACTTATACTAATTCTTTGTTTTTTTACTAGTAAAATCAAGTAGGGAAATGATTTTTTCACTCCCTTTTTTGTTAACATCACTCCCCTGTAAGTGTATTTTTGCACCAAAAATACACTTGCAGGGGAGTGGCTTTAACAAAAAGGAAGTGGCAAAATCAGCAACCAATCAAGTAACATAAAAGCCCATGTACCGAATTCGTCCAGTTGTGATGAATGAAAAAGAAGAAGATGAACAATAAAGAAAAATAAGACACATACATCAAGATCGATCTCATTAGTTAAACTGATTTATGTATTTACATTATTTTGAGTTTTAATGTATTTACATGATTATGCATATATATTTATTTTTTTTTCTCGCATGCACGGTCACACCTGCGTGATGAAATTCCTGGCTCTGTCCCTGCTCGAACCTAAGGCACCATGGAAGGGGGACATGAACTTTACCAACTGTGCTAGCTTGGATCAACTACTTTTCTCCATTCAATTACCATATTGCAAGTTTTTATTTTTTTGGCAAGACAGTGTGTCTAGGGTCAGTATGTGCGCACCACGGACTAATCCACACAGTCTCTCCCGCAACCGTTCTGTACACTTACGCGTGGAAGCGATTAGGTGCCCCCAAGAGTTGCTGATAAAGAGAATTGAACCTGCAACCTTAGGAGGGAACAAAACAAACCCTTAAATCTCATATCAAACCCGGCCAACCCCTTGGGATTACGTGCTTCAAGTTCGATCCATACCACTTTTTGATATATTTTTTTTACAAGTCGAATTCTTTCACTGTCAAGTGAATTTTAGGAAACTGCTATTGCCATATATAAATATAGCTACTTGGTCAAACGAAATTACGTTTGGATCATGATTTTGTACAAGTAAGAATATATAAGTACTACAAGAATGATGGAATTAACTACACAGACATATATTCTCTTCTATCGATCCATCCAAACGAAAAGATTTATTCTTCATTCCATGCAGTTAACTTGAACAATTAATAGCACAGATCTGACCACACATTTCTTACGTACATACATGTGGATCCCACATTTGGAATCCACATTGTGGGACCCACATGTATGTGACTATATGTGAGAGGGATGTGATTGAAACTGTGTAAATTCAATTTGGTGTTACCAAACATTTCCGCTTCTCAAAACCATGGAAAGCATGTATGTTATGTGATCTATTAGCGTGTTATCCCCTTTGGATATTTTTCTTTTGGAAAATCTGAATTAAATATAATCAGTTTTTCTTTAGATTTCCAAATTTAAATTTGTGTTATGCTATTTTTATTTGATACAATTTGAAAGTCTATATATTAAAAGATGATCATTTCCAACACGAAAGAGCATCATGATCTCCCCCAAAAAAAAAACACATGAAAAGAGCATCTATGGACCCGAAGGATTGGATGTTGGTCGAGGTTTCAACTCCCAGGGGCTACAAATGTAATGTCTATATATGTCAACTCACAAACTCCAAATCACACCTACTCGTCGGTCCGGTCAATTGTCCATCGAGTCAAGTGCAAAAAACACGGTAAAATCATGCAACACACGCTGTTGGTGCGCTTTCCTCCTTGCGAGGAAATAAAGAGCGACAAGGTTAAGTGCAGATCTGACTATTTGCAGCATGGGAGCAGATTTCCCAAAAAAAATCCCTCGGGCACTAATTAATACTGCATCATAATATATGGTGTTATAGCCTTGGTGCGATGGGTGGCTAGATCCATGTTTCCACTAGCAAAAAACGAAAAAAAATTAGGCGTTTTTTCCATCTTGTTCACATTGATCAACAAGTTTTACTATTTTACCATCTCATTTACACTAACAAAAAAGTTGTCAACAAAGTTTATTTTTTTGCTACAGTAACTCTACTCACAAATCTATCTATAAATTATTCACTACCGGAAACAACTTAACATTTCTCAACAACGTATTCACTACTGGAAACACCTAACAACTTGATTGCTCTAAAAATTTTCTCAAAACTTACTCATTAGTGGAACGCCCATGCACAACCATTAAGGGGAGAAATCTTATCCGGAATCATAGGGCTTGTGCCTTGTTTGATTGGGAGGGTCCACCTTGAAATGAATTGTCCCCTAATCTCAGAGGTAACCAAACTGCAGGGTGTGGGATTAAATTAGGTTTTTGTCTAATTGGCCTCGTAATCACTAATCCCCATATGGGAGGCTATGTAGTCCACCTCACTTGGATTACTAATCCCGAGACAAAAATAAAAATTCGGACTATATTGAAATCGCAATCCAACGGCCAATATAATTACTCAAATTTTGTCACATACTATATCATTTATGTCAGCCTAACTGCCCCGTTCGGCTAAATAAGCTAAGTGGCTTATTTTTTTGTTCTTATTCAAATTTTTTTTGTATTTATTAGTTTTGCGTCAGTTTTTTGGGGATTATTGCATCTCCATGACGAGAGGAATCTAAAAAGTAAAAAAGTTTTGATCGAAATCCAATTTTTTTTTAATAAAGCCGAAAAAATTGGCTTATTTTTGTCTTTATTCAAAAAATTAGGTTTCGATCGAATTTTTTTACTTTTTAGATTCCTCTCGTCATGGAGATGCAATAATCCCCAAAAAATTGACGCAAAACTTAAAAATATGAATTTTTTTGAATAAGGACAAAAAAATAAGCCACTTGGCTTATTTAACAAAACAACTTAGGACAAAGCTTATATATAATCCTATCCCTTAACCCTTGGGATTAAAAAAACACGTGGACCACCCGTACTGGCTACACGTGGCCAATATTTGTCTATAGCATTGCTGTTTCTGTTTTCCTTGAGGGGAGTAACAATATTTAGCTCAATCTAGAAGCCAAACGTCACGCTTTTGCATCAAGCCAGCGTCAAAGTCCAAATGGTAAAGGTGCTTGGAATTGAATGAGACTTTCGCCTAACTTTTATGGAATTTTTTTGGCTCGGTATTTTTAGTTGTTTTTTTAATCTTTATAAGATTTAGGTCAAATTTTTACAATATTTTTTCCTTTACAAAGTGAGGGATCGAAAAATATAGAAGTAAAAGACCAAAGTTGAAAATGATATAAGACGACGAAAAAGATTTAAATTAGATCAAAATTGAAAAACATTTACATAAGACGGCAAATTTTTTCAACTTTAGTCTATAATTTATAGTGTTCTAATTCTTCTAGTCGAGACGAAAAATGCGGTGCAAGAAATTTGACCAGAATCTTATAAAGATTAGAAAGATGGTAAGACCCCTAAAAAAAGAGAGCAGTTAATCGCCCCCCCTCCTGTCAGGCCCCCCCTGACGACTTCCCCCTTTTACCCCCCACCCCAACGTGCTTTCTCTCTCTCTCTCCCAGCAGTCTCTCTCTCTTTTGATTTTTTTTTTATAAAATTTTAAATGTTATTAACTTTTTTTTTCACGTATTTTTTTAATAAATTTTATATTTTTGAAATCTACTCAACGAAACCGATCAAACGAGCCTAATATTGATGATGAAATAACGTAAAACGGAAAAATTATATTTTTGTGGTAGCTTAAACTATCTAAAGAGGTTGAAAAATTAATTGTTCCAAATTTCAATCCGTTTGAATCGGTGAAAAGATTTTAATTTTCTGATCATTTTATCATAGATGGTCATAATTAACTTTTGACTATAGGGCTCTCGTTGATTAACCCTAAAAAAGTCGTAGAGTCAAATATCTCTTAGGGTTAATCAACGAGAGCCCTAAAGTCAAAATTTAATTATGACCATTTAGAATAAAATGATCAGAAAAATAAAACCTTTCTACTGGTTCAAACGGATTCAAATTTGGAACACTTAATTTTTTAACCATATTTTTTAGTATATAAACTGTATAAAGAGGTTGAAATCACGTATTTTTTTAAATAAATTTTATATATTTGAAATCTACTCAACAAAACCTATCAAACAAGTCTAATATTGAATATGAAATAACTACACGCGAACTCTTCGACTTTCTTAGGGTTAATCAACGAGAGCCCTATAGTCAAAAGTTAATTATGACCATTTAGGATAAAATGATCAGAAAATTAAAATCTTTTCACCGATTCAAACGGATTGAAATTTGGAACAATTAATTTTTCAACCTCTTTAGACAGTTTAAGCTACCACAAAAATATAATTTTTCCGTTTTACGTTATTTCACCATCAATATTAGGCTTGTTTGATAGGTTTCGTTCAGAAAATTTCAAAAATATAAAATTTATTAAAAAAAATACGTGAAAAAAAAGTTATTTAAAATTTTATAAAAAAAATTAAATAAGAGAGAGAGAGAGAGAGAGAGAGAGAGAGAGAGAGAGAGAGAGCACGTTGGGGTTGGGGTTGGGGTTGGGGGGGTAAAATGGGGAAGTCATCAAGGGGCATGACAGGAGGAGGGCGATTAGTAGTTTGCCTAAAAAAATTAGGCTAAATTAACCTGTCCATAATTTTGCAGAAGTCCAAATTGGTGGTAAACTTTCTCAAACACGACGAATTGATTAGCTAGCTCGTGTTATTCTCCACCCACCACAGTGCTGATCAGTGCGGCGGGTAGACATCGTTTCATGGAAAAATTAATGCTCCCTTTTCGAACAGGTGGAAGTTGATTATTAGCAGTATAAAAGGGAGCCGTATTCTGTGCAGTTCTTTCCAACCAGATCGGTTCAGTTTGGATCATTTGTGGGCCCTTTTCGGACAGATCCACAACAATGGTCTCTGGCCCTTATCAATTTTGTTGTTAGCAATTACGGCCTTCCTACATATAAAATCTCGGTTCCGTCCATACGCGCAATCCTAGTTCAGCGGAACTTATTAGCTAGCTTCTTCGGGCCCTACCCGTTTTCTTACTCAAATTTAAAATCATTTTGAAATCCACTCTACTCCTTGACAACGACTTAAACCCATCCCAAATTGAGTTTTATTCAACTTATATTTTGTCACTTTGGGGGGGGGGGGGGGGGGGGGGGGGGGGGGGGCATCTTCTGAAAACAGAGCATTTGAACTACCAAACCATCATTAACAGTTATTTTCACTTCCACTTCATGAAATTGGAATCTTATACATTACGTTCAAAGACATACTGTTGAGACATCGATGAGTTCAACAATGAACAAGAGCAAAATTTTAAAAATTAAAATTAAAATTAACCGCCTCCAAGAACATTATTCGTTAAATTTGACTACTGCCACTTAAAGCATCTTCAATTCTTACCCTTTTTTTCACCCAAATTTGGGTAGAAATTTGAGTTAAAAGCTTGATTTGGGTAAGACATCTTCAATGCTAAACCAATATTTGTACCCAAATCTTTTCTTAAATGGCACACTTGTAATTAATGAGAGCAAAAATAGGTTTTGAAAGAAATGGGTATGGGTTTGAGTCTCCCCAAATTTGGGTGACAAAATGGGTAGAACTTAAAATGGATATAACATTGGAGATGGATTTTTTAAGTTTTTTACTCAAATTTTGGGTATAGGTAATAAAATAGATAAGGATCGGAAATACTCTTACTACGGAACTTGGAGAGAAAACTACATTCTTCGTTTGGTACTTGATAGAGTAATGTTACCACCACACGTAAAAATACAAACACTAGTACATAACTATGCAATTAATGGATCGATGAATCACAACAGATTAATTGGTACGATTAATGAGTCCTATTCTTTTTGGGTTAATTTCGAACCATTAAATCACATATGGTTGATTGCCCAATTTAATTAATGTACTTCTCCTAACTTGTACACAATTTATCAACGGTAGATACAACAAGAAGAGTTTATGCAAGTATCAGATTATGTTGCTTCTGATATCGAATCAACTTGATTTTTATGAAAAGAAATTCGATTCCTCTAAAATGAATGGTCAAATCATGATAACAAGACCTCAAATTGTCCAATCAAGATGCATAACCACCCCCTATTGCTGCACCAGAAGGTCCCCTCCTCCCGATTTTAACATACACATGGATAGTCTTTAATTATCATTAAAACGTACAAAATGCAAGTAGAACTAGGATGATGTTATGGTAGTAGGGTATTACCAAACGATATGCGACTTATCCGCAAAAGGGTAGGCAAAAGTAATCTACAAAGTCTTTCGGCTCTTTATACTGCCTCTCGGCAGGGCTAACCACCCTAAGGTTGTAGGATCAATTTTCTTTCGGCAGCGATTTATTCTTGGAACCATCTCACCTCACGTAAAC
Organism: Rhododendron henanense subsp. lingbaoense; assembly: GCA_020567845.1. Classification (NCBI taxonomy): domain Eukaryota; kingdom Viridiplantae; phylum Streptophyta; class Magnoliopsida; order Ericales; family Ericaceae; genus Rhododendron; species Rhododendron henanense. The sequence goes on from CM036313.1 coordinate 8,700,145, forward strand.
GTGTGAAAAGAGTTATGAGAAGGGCTGAGAGATTAATACGGTTATTTGTGCTCGTCAATGTCGCCGCCACTGTTGTTGAAGAATAAGGAGCCCATCGTTGCCATCGATTTCTAAACATCAATGGTTCATTTCAAATTAGTTATGATGGCTAATAAATTCAAGATACTCGTGATCAGTGCTTAGCAATATTTTTAAAAGCTTGTTAAATTCTCAAACCAAACTTGAACAATCCCCTACTCGAATCGTTTATTAGTCTTAATCAGCTAGTTGGTCTGAAAAGGGCATGGGAGAGGAACACTAGAGGTGATATTCTCTCTCTACCACTAAAGTGGACACACAAGTGTGAGCGTGCACACACACATATACATATACACAAGGCGGATCAAGTCAAGACGTCTGAATTTTTGTTTAGGCCTGGACTTTTGCTCTAAGCCGTTGGATTGTGTTTTCAATGGTCCAAATCTGCGAAAGGTTATGACATAAACCTTTCACAGATCTGGACCATTGAAAACACAATCCAACAGCTGAGATCGTGATCCAGATTTTAGCTAAAATCCGGACGTCCTGACTTGATCCGCCCTGTACATATACATATGCATACGTGAGTATATACATACACATACATATTTGATATTAGTTAATGCATGGTTATAATTACAGGAAATACCGAAAAAATGGACCATCAATTCCTTAGAATTAAAGTTCATCAACATAAATCCACAAGATTACCAGTTCAAAAAATTTAAAAAATCGATCAGATTAAATTGAAGATAGAGAAGTGATTTCACATTCCCTTTTTTACAATTCACATTCCATTTATCCACATGAATTTACTCCGTTATCATTTTCTCAATACAGTTTTGTACACTTCCAAAGGTGAAATCATAGATTTTATGTGGATAAAGACAAAAAAGAAAGTGTGAATTGTAAAAAAAGGGTGTGAAAATCATTTCACTTGAAGAAACCCTACAAACAAATCATAACGGGAAGAAATTATTAAAGGAAAACAGCCGTTTTAAGCTTTAAAATAAATAAATAAATAAATTATCCTGGTAATTACTGTATAAAGAAAGAACTCCATATCATCTTAATTCGTGAAATTGAAAAAAAAGGTGCATGGTCAACTGGACCGACCTAGTTGACTCAGCAAACTTCAAATTTTTATTTTTCGATATTTGGTTGGCACTTGAAAAATATTTTCAGAAATCAACAAAATAGTGCAGAGGGAGACATGGGGGCTTAAATGGTAGAGAGATATGAGAATATTAGAATTGAATGTGGGTCAGGACTAACGATCGAGGAAACTTGAGTAGTGAGAATTGCAATAGAAGACAGCGGATTCAATTCGGAAAATAACTTACGGAAGATTTAAGGGTAAGTCATTTTCATCAATTAATAGAAAATGTTTTACATGTAAAATATTTTCCTCATTTCTTACACAACCAAACACCGAAAAATAGATAAAACATTTTACCGAAAAATATTTTACGCCCAAACAGACGGAGCCTTAATTCGGATTTCGATTCGCAAATTGTTTCGAAATTTACACGATGATTATAGCTTCATAAATGCAAATAAAGAAGTAAACAAACCAATTAGGACAGTTTGTCCCCACTTGGATTTCAAAAAGCAGTCTAGGACCACCGCATGCTGTGTGGAGTCTACTTCGTGCTCTACAAAAGTACTATAAAAAAAATATTCATAAATTTTAAAATAATTATTTATGGGTTCTGTAAAAAAATCAGCTCCAACGGATAAGTATTAGGCGACGTAAACCTAGTTCCGGCAATAGAAGAAGAGGAAATGAAGCAAAAGTTCGATCCGTTCGGTAGACGAAATCAAGGCAGAATCTTGGAAGCATACGAAATTAGAAAACATGTCTACGAATATTCGTTAAAACTTATTTTTTACAAAATTCCATAAATAATTATTTTAAAATTTATGAATATTTTTTCGAACTTTCGTGTAGCCCAAAATAAACCCTACACCACACAACGTGCGATAACCCATGTGGTGCACACCGTGCGTTAGTGCTAACGCGGTTGCTTTGATTTTTTTTCTTTTTCATGCCCACTTTTGTACAGTAAAGTTTCAAAAGTTGGGTTGACTTTGACTTTTCCGTGTACATTTGAAGGTCTGTGGGCCCTGCCGTATTTGTCGAACACTCGGTCACAACCATCAATAAAAATTCACAGCCCACCAGCTGCCCGCTTTCTTTCTAAACTTTCTTTTTTAAAAAAAAGGGTAATTTCAAATTTAAATATAACGAAAATGAAAAATAATTTTTTCGATTTTTTTTAACCGTTTAAAAGATTTCAATAAAATCTATCAAATAAGATTCATATTAGTAAAAAAATTATTTGCGTTAACACATATTTTTTGAACTTGAAATTACCTTCTTTTTAAAAAAGAAGGTTTTAAAAGAAAATGGAACACTCCCCCAGCCTAACTATTTTCTGTTTCAAAAATACTAGGCGCTCAATCATTCAAACACAATACTACCAAACATAATTTCTCGCATACACGTGGGTTCTATATGTTATATGAGATATTGTGTTTGATATTGTGTTCGGATGATTGTGCACCTAGTATTTCTTTCCTCTTTTTTTTTTTTTTTTTATCAATCCTAACTATTCCCTTAAATTACCGACCCACTTACTTTTTTCTTTTTATCGGCAAAAATACGACCAACTTACTTAAAAATACGACCAGCTTTTACATGCACTTTCTTTTTCTCGCATAAAATCTTGGTTCCATCCGTATGCGCAATCCTAGTTCAGCTGAACTTATTAGCTAGCTTCTCCAGACCCTACCCGTTTTCTTACTCAAATTTAAAATCATTTTGAAATCCACTCTACTCCTTGACAACGACTTAAACCCATCCCAAATTGAGTTTTATTCAACTTATATTTTGTCGCTTGGGGGGAGGGGGGGGGGGGGAGCATCTCCTGAAAACAGAGCATTTGAACTACCAAACCATCATTAACAGTTATTTTCACTTCACTTCATGGAATTGGGATCTTATACGTTACGTTCAAAGACATACAGTTGAGACATTGATGAGTTCAACAATGAACAAGAGCAAGAGCAAAATTAAAAAATAATAATAATAAAATTAACCGCTTCCAAGAACATTATTCGTTAAATTTGACTAATGCCACTTAGAGCATCTTCAATCCTTACCCTTTTTTTCACCCAAATTTGGGTAGAAATTTGAGTTAAAAGCTTGATTTGGGTAAAACATCTCCAATACAAAACCCATATTTGTACCCAAATCTTTTCTTAAATGGCACACTTGTAATTAATAAGTGGCACACTTGTAATTAATGGAGCAAAAACAGGCTTTGAAAGAAATGGGTATGGGTTTGAGTCTCTCTAAATTTGGGTGACAAAATGGGTAGAACTCAAAATGGGTATAACATTGGAGATGGATTTTTAAGTTTTTTACTCAAATTTTGGGTATAGGTAATAAAATGGATAAGGATAGAAGATGCTCTTACTACTGAACTTGGAGAGAAAGGCTGATGATTTTGCCACTCCCTTTTTTGTTAACGGCACTTCCCTGCAAGTGTATTTTTGCACATAAAATACACTTGCAGGGGAGTGCCGTTAACAAAAATTGAAGTAGCAAAATCATTTCCCGAGAGAAAACTACATTCTTCGTTTGGTACTTGATAAAGTAATGTTACCACCACACCTAAAAATACAAACACTAGTACATAACTTCGCAATTAATGGATCGATGAATCACAACAGATTAATTGGTACCTATTCTTTTTGGGTTAATTTCGACTTATTAAATCACATATGGTTGATTGTCCAATTTAATTAATGTACTTCTCCTAACTTGTACACAATTTCTCAACGGTAGATACAACAAGAAGAGTTTATGCAAGTATCAGATTATGTTGCTTCTGATATCGAATCAACTTGATTTTTATGAAAAGAGATTCGATCCCTCTAAAATGAATAGTCAAATGATGATGACAAGACCTCAAAGTGTCCAATCAAGATGCATAACCACCCTGTATTGCTGCACCAGAAGGTCCCCTCCTCCTGATGTTATAGTAGTAGGGTATTACCAAACGATATGCGACTTATCCGCAAAAGGGTAGGCAAAAGTAATCTACAAAGTCTTGCACCTCGGCAGGGCTAACCACCCTAAGGTTGTAGGGTCAATTTTCTCTCGGCAGCGATTTATTCTTGAAACCATCTCACCTCACGTAAACGTGTGAAAAGAGTTATGAGAAGGGCTGAGAGATTAATACGGTTATTTGTGCTCATCAATGTCGCCGCTACTGTTGTTGAAGAATAAGGAGCCCGTCGTTGCCATCGATTTTCTAAACATCAATGGTTCATTTCAAATTAGTTATGATGGCTAATAAATTCAAGATACTCGTGATTAGCTCTGTGCTTAGCAATATTTTTAAAAGCTTATTAAATTCTCAAACCAAACTTGAGCAATCCCCTACTCGAATCGTTTATTAGTCTTGATCAGCTAGTTGGTCTGAAAAGGGCGTGGGAGAGGAACACTAGAGGTGATATTCTCTCTCTACCACTAAAGTGGACACACAAGTGTGAGCATGCACACACACATACACATACACATATACATATACATGTACATATACACAGGGCGGATCAAGTCAGGACGTCTGGATTTTTGTTTAGGTCTGGACTTTTGCTCTAAGTCGTTGGATTGTGTTTTCAATAGTCTAGATCTGCGAAAGGTTTATGACATAAACCTTTCGTAGAATAAACCTTTCGCAGATCTGGACCATTGAAAACACAATCCAACGGCTGAGATCGTGATCCAGATTTTAGCTAAAATCTGGACGTCCTGACTTGATCCGCCATGTACATATACATATGCATACGTGAGTATATACATACACATACATATTCGATATTAGTTAATGCATGGTTATAATTACAGGAAATACCGAAAAAATGGACCATCAATTCCTTAGAATTAAAGTTCATCAACATAAATCCACAAGATTACCAGTTCAAAAAAATTTAAAAATCAATCAGATTAAATTGAAGATAGAGAAAGTGATTTTCACACTCTATTTATCCACATGAATTTACTATGTTATCATTTTCTCAATACAGTTTTGTACACATCCAAGGGCGACAACATAGATTTTATGTGGATAAAGACAAAAAAGAAAGTGTGGATTGTAAAAAAAGGGTGTGAAAATCATTTCACTCAAAGAAAACCTACAAACAAATCATAACGGGAAGAAATTATTAAAGGAAAACAGCCGTTTTAAGCTATGAAAAAAAAAGAAAAAAAAAATTATCCTGGTAATTACTGTATAAAGAAAGAACTCCATATCATCTTAATTCGTGAAATCGAAAAAAAAGGTGCATGGTCAACTGGACCGACCTAGTTGACTCAGCAATCTTTCTCTTAGGCTCCGTTTGTTTCGATGTAAAATGTTTTATCAGAAAACAAACTTCAAATTTTTATTTTTCGGTGTTTAGTTGGCACTTGAAAAATATTTTCAGAAATCAACAAAATAGTGCAGAGGAAGACAGGGAGGCTTAAATGGTAGAGAGATATAAGAATATTATAATTGAATGTGGGTCAGGACTAACGATCGAGGAAACTTGAGTAGTGAGAATTGCAATAGAAGGCAGCGGGTTCATTTCGAAAAATAACTTACAGAAGATTTAAGGGTAAGTCATTTTCAACAATTAATGGAAAATGTTTTACATGTAAAATGTTTTCTTCAATTTTTACACAATCAAACACCGAAAAATAGGTAAAGTATTTTACGTACAAACAAACGAAGCCTTAATTCGGATTTCGATTCGCAAATTGTTTCGAAATTTACACGATGATTATGGCTTCATAAATGCAAATAAAGAAGTAACAAACCAATTAGGATAGTTTGTCCCCACTTGGATTTCAAAAAGTCTAGGACCACCGCATGCTATGTAGGGCCCACTTCATGCTCTACAAAAGTACTATAAAAAATATTCATAAATTTTAAAATAATTATTTATGGGGTTCTGTAAAAAATCGGCTCCAACGGATAAGTATTGGGCGACGTAAACCTAGTTCTGGCAAGAGGAGAAGAGGAAATAAAGCAAAAGTTCGATCCGTTCGGTAGACGAAATCAAGGCAGAATCTTGGAAGCATACGAAATTAGAAAACATATCAACCAATATTCGTTAAAACTTATTTTTAACAAAATCCCATAAATAATTATTTTAAAATTTATGAATATTTTTTCGAATTTTTGTGGAGCCCAAAATAAACCCTACACCACACAACTTGCGATAACCCATGTGGTGCACACCGTGCGTTAGTGCTAACGCGGTTGCTTTGATTTTTTTTCTTTTGCATGCCCACTTTTATACAGTAAAGTTTCAAAAGTTGGGTTGACTTTGACTTGTCCGTGTACATTTGAAGGTCTGTGGGCCCTGCCGTAGTTGTCGACCACTCGGTCACAACCAATCAATAAAAATTCACAGCCCACCAGCTGCCCGCTTTCTTTCTAAGCTTTCTTTAAAAACAAAAAAGATAATTTCAAACTCAAATATAACGAAAATGAAAAATAATTTCTTAACGAAAATGAAATTAATTTAACAGATGCAAACTGGAAAGGAGCCCATATCCGCAACTAATCAGCCTTAAATACTATTTTCTTAACCAGAATTTTAATATTAATTTTGGGTGATTTACATTGTTTAATGCCCTTGCAATATTCCAGGTATTAATACTCCGCGACACAGAAACACAATACGAAAGTGAAGTGTTCGATAATTCGCATCACCTTGTGTTTTCACCTTTGTGTTCTTGACATGGTCACAATGTCCCAACGTGTGCAACACATTTATATATAGTCATCACTTAATCGTGTCGGTGTTTCATGAGTTATTTTGTACCAGTGGCGTAGCCAAGAATTTAGTTCAGTGGGGGCACCATTAATTAACATGGTCTTAGATTTTTTTCTCTTTCATAGTAAATGATCGTAATATAAACAAAATGAATTTAAAATGTAAAATTTGCTACAACATACAGATCGATAGATAACGGATCTTTATGAAAAATAAGTATTTTTTTCCCGGTCAATCCAAAATAAGTGTTTTGTCTTGTGTGTTTCGGGTGTGGGTGTAGTTTGTGTTTTGTTCTACTCATATCTGGTCTTTAGTTTGGGCTGCCTTTGCTTGTAGTCGTTTGTGATTTTTTGCGTTTGGTGCTTTAGGTTTGCGGGGTTGTCCTTTGTGGTGTTTTCATGATTTTAAGGTTTTTTGGTTTGGTTGGCTTCTTGCCATCCTCTGGTGTTGGTTTTCAGGTGGCTTTTTGCCAGTGTGCCTGAGATCCGTTTAATCTTTGTTATTTTCCTCAAAGATTAATAAAATCTTTTTGCTATTGCAAAAATAAATAAATAAGTGCGTAAAAGAAAACTTTTTTGGGAACTTGACAAAAATACTAGGGGATGTAATTAAGTGTTATAAGAGCGAAAATGTGTATACTTTTTAGATACAAACTGTCATGGCCTTGATAATTTCTAGATAAAACTGATACTATTGTGGAAATTACAGTGGGGGCCTGTGCCCCCGCTGCTGCTTTGTTCAATCGGATCCATATATACATAATTCAGTTCTGTGAAGAAAAATCAAATGCGTTTTTCCCATCTCAAAGATTTCAATGAATAACAAAGTCTTTAAAAATCGTGTGAAATAGAACAAATTAAACATAATAATAAATTTCGAGATTTCTGCAAATTAATTGGAATGGAGAGAGAGAGATTAAACATGCAACAAATAAGAACAAAGTACCTTAAAAACGAAAGTGGGTGTGCTGCCGATCAATTAAAAAAAAAAAAGCGAAGTGGGTGTGTTCGGAGTATATTAAACACATGTTATACGCCTCGAGGCTTAAGAGACCGTATCTCGGAAATTCTTTAACAACCAATTTCATCGTCTACTGGCGGGCGCAATGAAATTTGGCACATAATTAACAACACTTTTTGTTTTGTTACTTTTCTCCACACTTTTCTGGGCAATTGTCATAGTTCAGATACTTCAGAATGCATTGAATCTTGACCAAGCTTTTGTCTAAAGACCCTACTTTCTCAAATTTGGCCGGCAATATAAAGCTTCAGATATATATTACAGTGTACTATTACTCCACGTTTTGGTCTTCTCATTGATGAGTGTACAAAAGAATGGAAGCAATCCATGTGATATGCATGAGGAGGCCTCATTTATACTACTCCTAGGCAAAGTGAAAAACACATGGTTGAACCAGACAATATGACAATGGAATTAGTGGATTAGAGTACTACGGAGTAATTAATAATATCACCTTGCTCAATATATGCATCAATATCCTGGAGGGACTTGGGAGGCTGAGCAACGCTCAATTTCACCATCCAAAAGTATTTGGATGTTTCGGATTTCTTTTAAAATCCGGACCATTGACTGCCGAGAAGGACGGTGAAATTGAGCGCTAGCTGCTGAATGCGTTTTTCCTTGAGCCAGATCCATCCTGGAGGCGGATCAAAAAAAAAAAAAAAAAGATCCATCCTGGAGTAGGTGTTTTTCCTTTTCTTTTCTTTTTTTTTTTTTCTCTTCTCGACGTACCCTTATCGAACCACTAGTATACATTTTTTTGCCGATAAGCAAACGATGGCTAGCCCCTGTTTTGAAAGGGCACACGCGTTTACATATATCTATTTTTTGGTTTATGAATTATTTAACAAAATTGATCTGAATAAAATAGTAAAATGGCCTCAGCCACCAGACAGCCACCCTAAAAAATTACTATAAAATTGCTTCATCAATCTATTGAAGTTAAGGACTTTTGTCCTATGTGAAAAATCGAAATATCTCCACAACGACCTCTTTGTCCTTTTAATCTTTGTATCACTTTCAAAGATTAATAAAATTCTTTTGCCTAGCAAAAAAATGTATCGAGTCAAATTGGTTTGGTTTGGTGTGACCAATTTGACAACTTATTCAAGCAACCAGATTATACCATTTATAACAACTTATAAAAATCTATAAGAAACAGACTTATAGATCCTTACAGATTATGTCAATAATCTAAAAAGTTACTCGTAACTTATAACTGCTTGCAAACGAAGCCATAATAATCCTTAAGAAAGATAGAAGTTAAAGTGAAAAAACTAAAAAGTCAAATGTAAAGTGGTAAATATGTTTAGAATTTGGAAGGTTCGCGGTTTAAATTTGAAGGTGAGAGAGCGTTTGATCAGCATTTGCTAAAACATGCTACACGAATAAAACCTTAAATATGTTTTGAAATTTTATAGTTGAGCCCAGAGCTGGCCCTGACTTTTCGGGGGCTTAAAGCGAAAATTAAAAATAGGATCTCTTTTGTTGGACTATAATAACTAATAAGGGATAAAAAAAAAAGTAGGAGGGGCCCTTACAATTCAGAATTTTTTGGAGGCCTAAAGCGACCGCAACACTTGCTTTAGCTCAGAGCCGACTCTTGAGGGTACTGCTGGAAAATAAAATGCTCTTAAAATTTGGGAAATGATTTTGCTACTCCCTTTTTTGTTAACGCCACTCCCCTGCAAGTGTATTTTTGCACCAAAAATACACTTACAGGAGAGTAGCGTTAACAAAAAAAGGAGTAACAAAATCAGCAGCCTAAAATTTTTTATCAGGACATGAATCTTCTTGTCATGTCTTTTTAGGTGAAAGTTTTTATAAAAGTTTGGAACGAAAATATCACCTTTTTGGACAAGGAGTTCCTGTAATGTGCTATCACTGCTATTGCACCAATGTGCGCTTCACCGAGATTTTTCGATCCTCGGGCCGGATCCATAGCATTCTGGTTGTAGATGTTTGCTAAGTAGATTATTCAAGAAAAAAAAAATTGATCGGATATAAGTGACCGCTTGATTAAACCACAATATTTGTTTATAAAAAAACGAATGATGAATATAATTTCAAATTAAAAAACTGGGAAAAAAATTGTACACGATCACGTGGTTATCCATGTCCTAGTAACTTTATATTGGTACAAAACTAGTGTTCAACAAAATCTACAAATTGCATAGTTCAACATACAATAATGAGATCTCGACAAAGCCCATTGCGGCACCACTATACCACGCATAGTGCATTAGCTCAACATCGGACCTCTCTTCTTACTTTTGCATGTAGTCATATCGAAAGGCAAATGCTAAAGGATGCCCTGGGGTACTAGATATGAGTTACATGAAAAGCATTTTGTTGTCATTCCAATTCCAATATCTACCACTAATGAACAGTAATTGACTTTCTTTCTCCCTTTTGTTTTTAACAAATGCCAGCTCTTTTTTGTCCGCTTACAATGTGGATTTATAATCAGGGCCAGCCCAGGGGTGAGCCCAGCAAGCCCTCAGGCTTAGGCAACCCTCTGAGCTGGGGCAACCAAAAAAAAAATTTAAGTTAAATATGAATAATTAAATATAAAAGAGTTTCCTTTATTAGCACAAATCGGTTTGCTTGCTGTCTTGGTCACATGAAGCCTAAGAAATCCAAGTGTGCCAAGTTCAAATCCAGGCCCTCACATCCTCTTGCCTTTTCTTGTTTTTTCTTTTGTTTTACTCTCAGGCGTGCCAATTAGTTGGTTGGTGTGGGCAATTATTTTCTTTGTTTCTTTTTGTTTTCCTCCCAATTCACAATATTATGAAAATTATCTTTATTTTTTCATTTTTTGCTCTACCACTTTTTGTTATTTTTCCCAATCCACAATATTACGAAAAACAAATCACTTTGTTGGAAATTTCCAATTTAACAAAAACCAGAGTAATGCATAAGTGACATGTTCTTACATTTCATAAATTAAAAAAAATCGAGCGAGCTAACAGGATTTTTATTTTTACTTTTGTACTACCATTTCGTAAGAGAGATTAAAGAAATTGCCTGTGATCTCAATTGAAAATGAGGCACCATTTCACTAAGAGCATTTGTGGGCATTTTTTTTTTACTTTTTATGTTTTTCGAGGCAGGTCATTCTACTTACATATATCAACGAAAAAGCTCAAAAAGCCCAAAAAAAACACCAAAAGTTAGCGGAACGGGCCCTGAGTTCTTGGATAAGTAATGTACGATGACTCAATTAAAAATTTTGCTTCAAAAAATGAAAGGATAAATTATTTTCTTTGAATCCGTGCTAAACGTAAAGCACTATAACCGGGGTTAACATTTTGATGTTATTCAAGTTAAAAAAAAAACCTAATTTTGAATTTTTTTTGTACTTGTATGGTTTTTTTTTTTTTTTTTAATCTTGTAGTGGGCAACAAAGCATAAAATTGGGCTAGGGCAACCCAAATGTTGGGACCGACACTGTTTATAACGTTGTCATTTCAAGTATGAAAATAGCTGACAAATGAAAGGTTAATCTTGTAGATTAACATGCAAAATCGTAATAAAATGAGTTTGGTAATAGAAATGGGAAATCTGAAAATCACTACTCCTAATGAAATTGCAAAATACAAACATTTTTTTAAAAAAAGTCTACAATCTTTTGAAGCACAAAGAAGACGATAACTCTTCCTCTTCTTCCATCTCTAATTGTTTTTTATTTTTTCCCGCGGTTGACAACTGAGACTGAAGGGTCAATGTTCATACGTATGTGGTATTATTATTATAATCACATACTTAATGCAAATCTTTGAAAACTCAAATAAAACAAAAGCACACAAAAAACAAATATAAAATGTAGTCCAAACCTTGTTCGGGTGTGAACGTGCTTGTTGTAATATTACAGTTGACTTATTTTTGGGTGCCGAGCGTGTACCACGTGGCGGTACCCGTCGGTGATCCTATCTGTCTAAATATGTTTTGGACGGTTCATATTTATTTTCTCTCTTCCCTCACCCGACCACTCTCTCTCTCTTTCTCTCTGGTCTTTTTCTTTCTCAAAAATTCGGATCGTCCAAAACACGTTTGGACGGCTGGAATCGCTGACAGAATACACGTGTACCACACACGCGGTGCCCACCCGGCACCCAAAAACTTCTCCAAAAATTGCAACATGTTTTGATTAAACCGTCAGGATCCTGCCACGTATTGTGAAAGACCTACAAGTGGGAATCGGATGCTTACGTGGCGAAATCGAAGAGGCAGTTCTGTGAGGATAGGGGAAAGGGCAGTAATGCTACACATACAGCAAAAATGCACAGATTTTGCATATAGATTTTGTGTGGGGCCCACTATGGGTCCCACACAAATGATCCGAGCCGTTCATTAAATGTAAAACAGTTTTTCAAGGGCCCCCGCGAAAAATCAGTTCAATCCGATACTTATAGATGCTCAATCCAATTATAGAATGTTTCATTATCCGGGAATCAAAATCAAAAGTTAGATGATTGGATTGAGCATCTATAAGTATCGGATTGAACTGATTTTTCGCGGGGGCCCTTGAAAAACTGTTTTACATTTAATGAACGGCTCGGATCATTTGTGTGGGACCCGTAGTGGGCCCCACACAAAATCTGTATGCAAAATCTGTGCATTTTTGCTGTATGTGTAGCATTACTGGTAATCTCCGGTGAACAAAATTCCGTACGTAAGTGGCTTCGATGGAGTTTTTTTTTTGGAAAATTCTAACTCCACGCCCATTTACACAATCACATTCATAATAGGGATAGGTCCCACACACACTGGATGTGTAGAGTGTGCGGACTCCATCCCTATTATGAGTATGAGTGTGTAAATGGGTGTGTGTTTGGGTATGGAAGTAGAATAATTTTATTTTTTTTATCCGCAAAAACGCCGAAGCCGATGGAGTTAAATACGGACCCTTCTCCACACCACACCGTTCACTCCTCCCCCCTCCTCTCTCTCTCTCTCTCTCTCTCTAACACCACGCTACCTCCCCTCCCCTGTTTCCTCTGCCCCATAATTCCTCTCTCTCATCCATTCTCTGGGTTGCAACTATCATACATTCTCTGGGTTGCAACCATCTTTCAACGCCCTGGGAAAACGACGCGGCGGTTCCTGAATCAACACTGCTGAGGTAGGATATCGCTTGAATTTCCTGTTTTCTCTCTACTACTAGTATCGTTTTCCCCTGTTATATATATATTTTTTTCAAGCTTTTGACATAAAAGAAATTACTCCTCCCGTCCCACAAAGAAAGTGCACTATGAAAAAATGTGCAACGTTAGGACAAAGAATAGAGTACGTCCCGGCATCATTTTTTAAGTTTCTTTGACGCCAAATTAAAGATCTTGACTAGTTCTTTTAGTTCGTGTCAAGATATATACACAATTCGGTGTATATTCTGAATTTAACTTGATTTTGTTATTTACATTACGGGTCCGATCTCATTTGTCTTGAAAATTGTGTGCCTCTGTACACTGCCGAGAGATTTTCCGGCCGTTGTTTTATGTGATTTTTTTTTATGTCTAAAATTCAATAGCCGGAAAATTTCTCGGCACAAAGACACTGGGACCGCGTTTGTTTTGGGATTTTGGATTCGAATTTGTATGTAATGAGGGTAAAGAGAAATATAGTAATAGTTGGAGAGAAATAGAGAAAAAGATGAGTGTAATGATCGGAAAAAAATATAATAATGATTAAAAATAAAACGGGGTCTGGGATTTTCCGCACAAAAGATCCTGCGTTCTGTATAGATTGGGCCAAAATGAAAGTTCTGACCTTTGTGTGTGGATCAAACTGGAAGTATTAGGCGCGTCTTGTCTTTCAATTAATCCCAGTGGGTATTTTGTTGGATTTCCAGACGTGTATTTCGTTGACCAATCATTTTCGAAAAAAAAACACAGAAAGAAAATAATCTCCGATTGGCCATCATTTTCAAGCACGGAGATTGTTTTCTTTCACGAAAACAGTTTTTTACTCCCTCCGTTTCATATTGAGAGTCTCACTTTCTCTCTCTTATTATTTTTCAAATAAAAAAAAATCAACTACTTCTGTGCATAATTTTTTAAATTTTTTTGCACCGTATTAAAGATCTCGATTAGTACTTTAATTTGGTGCGAATTTTATACACGGAAGTAGTTGATTTTTTTATTTGAAAAATGACACGATTTTTCATGATGGGCTCTCAATATGGAACGGATGGAATACTTTTTAAGTTTCGGATGGTTCAACAAAACCTTAAGAAATATTATTGATTTTCGCTTTTCTTTTTCTTTTTTTTTAAGGAAAAGCAGTTGTGCTGTTTGAGAAACATTTTCCCTTTTCTGGCAATTTTTATACTATTAGGTAGGCCTGTAAATGAATTGAGCTGTTCGTGAACAGTTTGAGGCTCAATTCGGTAAAGGCTCGTTTGAGTTCGATTCGTCTACTAAATGAACTGAATCTGAACCTCAATTTTAGGCTCGTTTCATAAATGAGCCAAACATGAACGTAGCAGTATTTGGCTCGATTAGGCCCGCGAACCTAAGTATATATATATATATATATATATATATATTATGGTGATTTTATATAGTTACATAGTGAAAATTTTAAAACTTGTACAAATCTAAACGTTTACAATTACTAAAACATTACTTATGTCTATATGTTTTATCATTTTAGATGTATATGTACATATTAAAAATTTTATTTGCAGCTTTAGACCTATATGAGAGCATAAATATATGATATTATTAGATCGTTAAGGCTCGTGAACAAGCTCGAGTTTGACCCAAACCTAGGCAAGTCCAGTTCGAGTTCAGCTCGTCATAATTTTCACTGAGTTCGGCTCGAGCTCTAGTTTGCTAAAAAACTTAATGAACAAATCTGAACATCCTAATATTCAGCTCAATTCGGCTCGTTTACTGTCCTGCTATTAGGAATTTAGGATAGCGATTTTCACACTGTTTTTTCTTTTTTTCCCTCTTCTGTTTTTTTCCCCCCTTTTATACGCTAATTTACAAGATAAACCTTTTATTTCAATATTTCTCTCCCATATCGAAGAACAATATTGTAAATTCACACATATTAAGAGGACAGAAAGGGATTGCGTACCAAAAAAAACAAAAGAGAGTGCGGAGGATCACGTACCTTCATATAATTCTGATTTTTATATTCTCATGTTGTTTGACTTCTGTATGGTCTCTTTCAACTTTTTTAAATTTACTAGCCCCTCTCTACTTTTTTGTTTTTTAGCTTTCTTTGTTCTAAATTTCCTGCAGTGGTATTAGGTTCACATGCTTTTGTTTGCTCTGTTTTACTAATTGGTAGAAGAGGTCAAAAAAATCAAAAGGAGATTGATCCAAAACTTTGTTAGCCGCTTCGTTTTCTTTTTAAACCTTTTTTTTTTTTTTTTCAAAAAGAAGATAATTTCCAGCTCAAGTATAATGAAAATGAAAATGAAAATTAATTTTTTAATTTTTTTGTACCGTTTAAATGATCTCAATGAGATCTATCAAACAAGATCCATATTTGCAGAAAAACTATTAGCGTAAACACATGAATTTTAAGCTTGAAATTACCTTCATTTTCTAAAAGTTCCTTTTTGGAGAAACTGGAACGGCCCCTTAATAACCTTTGAGTGTGTTCCACTAACTAAACGAAGTACTTACAAATTAAGAATCTTAGCGGGACGGGGTCTTATTTTTCAAATAAGTGCATATTTTTTGAATTAAAGGTGATGTATGATCTATCTCATAAAATAGAAAATAAATACACTTAAAAGATAAAAACTTTAGTTGAATGTGGCATAAATCCAGGGTTACCTAGGGTCCCATTTTTAGGAATATGTGGTTGTCTCTTAATCAAGGCGAATCTCTATGGATCTCTCCATAATCTTAATCAAGGCGAATCTCTATGAATCTCTCCGTAATTTCAACCAACAGCTGTAACACAACACCTGTTCCATTTTGTTGGTCTTCTTCCCAAAGTTTTGTCACTTTTTCATATAAAAGAAAAAACACTTTATAGCATCCTTATGAGATATTTAAAAAATTAAAATCAAATTTGTACTTTGCTAGCTCAAATTTAAATGGCGAGTTTTTGAGGTTCACTTCCATAAATGCTTCCAATTGTAATATTTCAAAAAAGAGAGCGAGATTTTTTTTTTAAATTTTCTTTATAAAAAAAAGAGTCTATTTTTGTTGATCTTGGTGTGATATGCTCATTAATGCTTTCACACTTTTCGTTTTGCTGTCATATTCAATACAATCATAGTCCTAAAAGTCACCATCTTTTGAAAAATAAAACACAGGCATGCATGCGGGGTCTCAGAGTTGTTGAAAAACAGCCCTCTTTTTTTTTTTTTGATTTCTCTTGAACAATAATCCATTCTCTTATGTTACTTTCATTGTCACAACCTAAGTCACGTAATGCGCGTACATGTGCGCGTGCGCGAGCGTAAAAGAGTCTCCGAATCACATCTCAATCTGCGAGAGCGATGATTGAGAGCGACAGCGCTGCGTGAGCATTAAGAGCGGAAGCGCAAATTTTTTTTTAAGGATTATGTGGCTAAGGTTACAATTTCGAATTGTCAAGTGCCAACTGGAAGTTTGGAACCCCCAATATAAGCAAGAAATATCTACCCTTGATTGCTCTGCCTTTCTGTTTTCAGGACATCTAAACAAAGGCAGCTATGGCCAAGGAACAGTTAGAAGTGCTTAACGCACTTGATGTTGCCAAAACACAATGGTACCATTTCACTGCAATTGTAATTGCCGGAATGGGTTTCTTCACCGACGCCTACGATCTGTTTTGCATCTCTCTGGTGACGAAACTGCTCGGTCGCATATACTACCACCACGACGGCGATGCTAAGCCGGGGACTCTGCCTCCCAACATCTCGGCTGCTGTGAATGGTGTCGCCTTTTGCGGTACCCTAGCCGGTCAACTCTTCTTCGGGTGGCTCGGAGACAAGATGGGTCGGAAAAGAGTCTATGGCATGACCCTGATGCTCATGGTCATTGCCTCGGTTGCTTCTGGTCTTTCCTTTGGAAAGAGCCCGGAAAGCGTGATGGCGACGCTTTGTTTCTTCCGCTTCTGGTTAGGCTTCGGCATAGGTGGCGACTACCCTCTTTCTGCCACCATTATGTCCGAATACGCAAACAAGAAAACTCGCGGCGCCTTCATTGCCGCGGTTTTTGCTATGCAGGGTTTCGGCATTCTAACTGGTGGAGTGGTTGCGATTATCGTTTCTTTGGCCTTCAAGTCCAGGTTTCCTGCCCCTGCATATGAAGTTAGTTCTCTTGGATCCACTGTCCCCGCAGCTGACTACGTCTGGCGAATAATCCTTATGTTTGGCGCTGTCCCGGCTGCCACGACTTATTACTGGCGTATGAAGATGCCGGAAACAGCTCGATACACAGCCTTGGTGGCGAAGAATGCCAAACAGGCCGCTGCTGATATGTCCAAAGTGTTAGAAGTTGAGATACAAGCAGAACAAGAAAAAGTGGAAAAGATTTCTCAGGACCAGAGAAATTCTTTTGGTTTGTTTTCAAAGGAATTTCTTCGTCGCCACGGGCTTCACTTGCTTGGAACAACCTCCACATGGTTCTTGCTAGACATTGCTTTCTACAGCCAGAATCTTTTCCAAAAGGACATTTTCAGCGCGATCGGGTGGATCCCCAATGCCAAAACAATGAACGCGCTAGAAGAGGTTTTCAGAATTGCTAGGGCTCAGACTCTCATTGCCCTCTGCAGCACCGTGCCCGGGTACTGGTTCACCGTGGCGCTTATCGATAAAATAGGCCGTTTCGCAATTCAATTGATGGGATTCTTCTTCATGACCGTCTTCATGTTCGCCTTGGCTATCCCTTACAAGCACTGGACTCACCCGGACAACCGAATCGGATTCGTGATAATGTACTCCCTCACATTCTTCTTCGCGAATTTTGGCCCAAACGCGACAACCTTCGTCGTTCCCGCGGAGATTTTCCCCGCGAGGCTGAGGTCCACATGTCACGGCATATCGGCAGCGTCAGGCAAGGCCGGGGCGATTATTGGGGCGTTCGGGTTCTTATACTTGAGTCAGAGCCGAGATCCGACTAAAACGGATAAAGGGTACCCGCCGGGTATTGGTGTGAGGAACGCGCTCATCATCCTCGGTGGAATCTGTTTTCTGGGCATGCTGTGCACTTTCTTGGTGCCGGAATCGAACGGCAAATCCTTGGAGGAAATGTCTCAAGAGAACGAGGAAGAAGGAGGAGCAGCGCCTAGTTATGACAGTAGGACAGTTCCAGTTTAATTGCTCATAAGTTTTCAAGTATATCACTATGATATTTCTCCATGTTTTCATGCATTTGATCACTCGTTTTAAGATGAAAGCACGAGTGACTCAAAGCTATCACTATGCTAGTATGTTCCAGAATGTAATAGTAATGGGCTATTGTGCTGCAATATCCCATTGTAGCAACTATACTTTTTGATGCATATGCTGTTTAAGAGAGAGAACTTTTAAAGCTGGTCTTATGTGCTATATTCATGTTTTTTTCAGTATGCCGGACCCCTCCTAAATTTAGCGATGTAAAATAAAATCGCCCAACCTAACGGACCGCCCAAACTAAACTGAACCGATGAATGTATATCGATTGTTCGATTTGTACCGGTATAATCGGCTTTTGAAGTACTTAGTCGGCTTTCTGTTCGATTTCGGTTAAAGGAGTCGTATGCCGAACAATAGCGAAATGACCAATTCTTTACATTGTTACTATATCCTTTGGTGCATAATTGTTTCTCAGGGGGTGTTCTTCTAAATAATCCATTTGGCTTTCCCGCCAATTTTTTTTTGTCCTTATTCAATTTTTTTTTGCATTTTGTGGCTTATTGTCAATTTTTTGGGGATTATTGCTTCCTTATGACGAGAGAATCTAAAAAGTAAAATTTTTTGGTCGAAATCAAATTTTTTTTGAATAAAGACGAAATAAGTGGCTTTCCCGCCAATTTTCGTCGAAATTCAAAAAAAATTGGATTTCGATCGAAATTTTTTACTTTTTAGATTCCTCTCGTCATAAGGAAGCAATAATCCCCAAAAAATTGACAATAAGCCACAAAATGCGAAAAAAAATTGAATAAGGACAAAAAAAAATTGGCGGGAAAGCCAATTGAATTATTTAGAAGAACACCCCCTGACTCTCCTCTTCATACACTTGATGTAATAGAACCGCTCAATTCACAGTTATTTTGGTATGGTTGACTGCAAATCTACAATTGTTGATAGGGAGAATTTTTTAATGCCGGGTGGATACCACGTGGTGCCCACTCGGCGTATTCAAACCGTCCATTGTGTTTTTGGACAACTCGGATTTAGAGAGAGAAAGTGTTGGGATGAGAGGAGAGGGAGGGTTTCAATCCGAGCCGTTCAAAAGTGTACTAGACTGATCGGATGTGCCGAGCGGATACCACGTGGGATATACCCACCCGGTACCGAAAAATTCCTTCCTTTGTTTTTTTTTGACCAGCCAGAAAATGCAAATATTATATATAAGAAAACAGTACAATAAAAGGAACACTACCGATCCGAAAATACAGAAACAATTAACAACTAAAAACTATAAATAAAAACAACAAAACCAAGAAAGAAAAGCCGCCTGGAATTCCTTCGTCTGTTGATAGACTTCAATTCACATAAAACTGTAATCCTAAAAACAACGTGATTACTTCATTGAAATATCATCTTGAAGGAGAAACCAAACCGAATTTATGACTTCTGACCTCCAGACTCCAATCACATTCATTCACTTTTCTGTATTTAGAGGTAAAAATCTCTTGTTTGTTAAGTATAGGTTCTCTTTTTCTTTTCTTTTTTTTTTGGCTGCTGATTTTGCCACTTTCTTTTTTTGTTAACGTCACTCCCCTACAAATGTATTTTTTGTGCAAAAATATATTTGCAGGGGAGTGGTAAAATCATTTCCTCTTTTTTTTTGTGAAAAAGTGAATGGATCTTAGCAAAGTGAAAAAGTCAATGAAACCCCCCCGTTTAATGAACTGTTATTGAAACATAAAGGAAAAAAATTCGAAAACGAACACCTTTTCAACTTTTGTGCTACTGGACATCCTAATTCATGACACACAGAGACCGTAGCCATGAGGAATTGAATACAGAATCAACTGAATTGTCAGACACTAGTCGTATGGCTCTGATACCATAAGGAAAAACCCTAACATTCAAGGATCAAGAACAAGAGAGAGAGAGAGAGAGAATATTCAGATGTGTTTCTTTCTTCATTACTCATCAAAGAATCGATTACAAGCTATATATCAGTTGATTACAAGCTATATATCAGTTGTTAGCTAACTAACTCAGTTGTTAGCTAACTAAATCACTGTTGCTAACTAACAACCTCACTAACTATCTACTAACCACTTTCTAAACAAAACGTTTTTCACTTCTAACAAACTTCTGACTTTAATGTCCTTGCTTAACAACAATCACATATAAATTAAGGGTGGCGCTAATGCCACGTGGGTTTCTTTTAGTGCCACGATATTTTGTTTGCACTCACTATTAATTCTACCCCTCCAACTAGTAGGGCCGTAAACGAGCTGAATATTAGAATGTTCAGATTCGTTCATTAAGTTTTTTAGCGAACTCGAGCTCGAGCCGAACTCAATGAAAAGCACGACGAGCCGAACTCGAACAGAGCTTGTCTAGGTTTGGGTCGAACTCGAGCTTGTTCACGAGCCTTAACGACCCAATAATATCATATATTTATGCTCTCATACAGGTCTAAAACTGCAAGTAAAAATTTTAGTATGTACATAAATACGTTTATATACATATAAACTGATAAAAACGTATACATAAATAAGTTTTTAGTAATTGTAAACGTTTAAACTTGTACAAGTTTTAAAATTTTCACTATATTACTATATAAAATCCCCATGATATACATATACTTCAGGTTCGCGAGCCTAATCGAGCCGAATACTACTATGTTCATGTTCGGTTCATTTATGAAACGAGCCTAAAATTGAGGTTCAGGTTTGGTTCGTTAAGTAGACGAATCGAATTCGAACGAGCCTTTACCAAGTCGAGCCTCGAACAGTTCACGAACGGCTCAGTTCATTTACAGCCCTACCTCCAAGGATAGAGCAAAACAATCTCTACCATTCGACCCCCAAAAAAAACAAAAAAAAAAGTCTCCACCTCATTGCCGTTAGGGAAAAAATGTCTGACCTGAGGCCAAAATGATATTCACACAATAACTTACACAACCTCTCAAATACATGTGGGCTCCACACACACCACTATGTGTGGACCCCACATATATGTGAGAAGTTATGTAAATTGTTGTGTTTGGATTGCTGTGTTAGTATCATTGTCCGACCTGAGGCATGTGCTTCTTTCTCTCTCTTCTGCTTCAACTATTTTCCATTAAGAAAAGTGCAACCCGGCCACCTCTCTCTCTCTCTCCTTACTGCTTCAACTATTTTCCTCTCTTCCTTGCACCACTTTTCTCTCTCATTGTATTCCTCTCTATCCGCCATGGAGTAATCATAATTTCGAGTTCAAATAACAAAATTGAAATTCAAGTATAGTATTGAAATTCTCAAACTGGTTGCCAATCTCAATATTATACTTTTACAAATCTCCCCCAATTTGGCTCCCTCACAAGATTGCCCAAATTGTTGACGATTTGCCTCCTTCCCCATGACAGCGACAGAGTAAAATTCGAATCAAGCAACACCTTAGTGTCATTCTCTCAATTTTCATCTTTTATTTGAATGTGTGGAGATGAGTAAAAATTACAAATTTTCTACATCTTCTTCTTCTTATTGTCTTGGGGATTGAAGGAACATATTTTTTGGGTAAGTTAATTCATTAGCTAACGCACTTACTGTGTTTGCAGTTGTTTATTGTCTGAATTTCTAAGAAAAATTGTTGTCGTCGGAGTGATAATCTGAATGGGTGGGAATCTTGTCAATCCAAGGGGTGGCAAAGGTTGATCTCTAAGAGCAAGTGTATCAGTGAAGCAAAAATAGCTAAAAAGCTATTTTAGCTCACCAAAAAGGGCAAAGTAGCCCACAGTAGAGTAGTTAAACACAAAGCTAAAATATATTTGGGAATAGTGCTTCGGCACTTTTGGCTCACCACTGTTTACCAGCTTTGGAATTTTGTACCATTATTTTCTCTTTCCTCTCTCTGTCCCTCTCTCTTCCTCTTTCTTTTTTTTAAAAAAAATTGTACTTTTGGAGGAAGAAAGTAATAATATTTTAATAGAGAATAGGTAAAATAGATTGTATTGGTGTAGTGTTGAAAGAAATATGAGTAGGTAAAATGAAAAAAGTGCACTGTTCACAGGGTATTTTACATTTTTTTACCTCATTATTGATAAACTTGCTCTAAGAGCATGTACACCAACAAAATGTATTTTACCTACTCAATAATTCATTTTTTGTCATTTTACCTACTCAAATCTCTCTCAACCCCACACAAATCCTCCCTATTATTATCTCTATTTTTATAAAATAATATAAAGTATACAATGAACAGTAACTAGAGAGGAAGAAAGAGAGAATGAGGAGAGAGAGAGAGAGAGAAAAAAAACAATAAACTAATGTATAGCTATGAACAGTTCCTCGGTAGTTTCCCCGAGCAATTCCACCTAAGGTATTTTACCTTCCAGTTTTACTATTCTGCTGCAACTGATTTTTATGGGTTTGGTTAGGTATTTTACCTAATTTATCACATATAGCTACATTGATGTACATGCCCTAATGAGAGAGAATAAAGGGGATAAGGGAGAGAAGAGAGTCTGTGGTAGTTGTTATGTGCATAAACGAAGAGAGAGAGAGAGAGAGAGAGAGCATTGAATGGACCGTCTGACAATGGCTCTGTTTGACTAATAAGCGAAGTATTCTTCAGCCCATAAGGGTCCCCATAACTCTAGTACCGTTGAATGGACGGGACCGGGCTACAACTTGACGCATGTCAAGCTCTTTCACCCATCGAGACATGTAGATTTGTGGGTTCCGACACCGGATCTAAGGTTTTTTTCTTTTCTTTTCTTCCCTTTTGTATTTTGCTTTGTTTTCTTGTATTTTGTGGACCCTTGTGTCCTTCGTATTTGTCTAGTTATCAAAAAAAAAAGAGAAGAGGCTTATCTATTTTTTGTCCCTACAAAATAGACTCGGTTTCATTTTCGGCCTTGTAAAATTTTTGGTTTCAATTTTACCTTTCTAATTTTTAACCGATTTCAATGTTATCCGTCCGTCAGGAAATGGACGGAAACACACAAGTGGCTAACGGAACGCGTGGACTGTGGCCCCCCACCCCTTCATCTCCTCCCCGTGCACCTGTCCAATGTCCATCATCTTCTCCATAAAACACATTCCCTTAAAATCAGAGAAACCCTACACCACCACCATCACCATCACCACCCCAAATGGACCCAACATCGCCACCGGCCCACCGCCACCACAAAAAAGCTGGAGTATCCACACCCACCGCGAAATCACCTCAAAATACACGATCCAATCCCGCGTGGGCTTCGGCGCCTACTCCAACGCCTACAAGGCCCTCCGCCGCTCCGACTCCCATCCCGTCGCCCTCAAGGAGATCCACGACTACCAGTCCGCCCAAAGCAAAATCAATGGTTAAACATATTAAACAAGGATAAAAATAGGGCTCTTTTAATTAGAAGTAGGGAAATGAAATCAGTGTCAGTCGTCGTCTTCTTCTTCTTCTTCTAATTCTTGGCTCAACAACAATTAATGGACCGACTGTAATAATTAATTGCAGAAGAGAGGTGTTTGATTTGAGTTTGGACATTTCTGAGAAGGAAATTCTGTATCTGTAAATTTCTCTCATTCCAAATAGGAAATAAACTAGATGGGGTACGTGAGTAAAATGCTGATCTCCTCGAGTTTTTTTTTTCCCCGAAAAGAATAACGTAAATCATTCTAGCACCACAAATTATTTTTTTGGGGGTAATTAACCATTTTAAAAAGCAAACCAACCAAGAACAAAGAGAATCCCAACAACAACGGGAACCCAGGCAGAACTAACACATTCCTAGCTGCCTAGGAAAACCAGAAAACAAAACCCAACAAAAAAGATATTCACAAAGAAAATATGCGAGAACTAAGACTCCAAAACCGAGCTAACAACCTCGGTTAATAGTGTACTGGTAGTAGTTTTGAAGGTGTGATAAGGATCCTTTATCGGTTGCATTGTGGATTTTGGGTGGAACGAACTTCCTGATTTCTGAATTTAGGGTTCGGGTTTACTGGTTTTTCTGGATTGATTTCGAGGGGAAATGACATGGAAGTGAAAATGATTGGAGGAGGAAGACGAGTTTAGTGAAGGGAGCGGGCTATTTTTGTTCATTTCTTGACGGAAGGATAACATTGAAATCGGTTAAAAATTAAAAGGGTAAAATTGAAACAACAAATTTTACAAGGACGAAAATAAAACGGAATATATTTTGTAGAGACCAAAAAAAGTAGATAAGCACTACAAGGTTAGGAAAACGTCGGCATGCTGTATTCTAAGACCAAGGGGTGAAGCACGCTTTTGGGCTCTGACTTCTGACTTTTGATGAAATCTTTGTTTGGTTTTCCACAGTTTCAACATCAAGACACGAAAACGATCGGGAAAAAGAATACTACTGTATATATTAGAATACAAGAAACATGTTGAAAACCAAGTGACAGAAGCATTTGCACAACAATCCAACAGCGATTTTTGTTCCCTTCTTTACTTTTTGCTTTTCATTTTTATAGTTTAGGATTTATTTTTATTTTTTTTGAACAGCAATTTATTTAATTTTTTCTACTAAACGCTTGTAACGGATGCGAAGATTAATGATTCAAGGGCAAGAGTGAGAAAAACGGCAACACAAAGGGAGGAAAACATCTAACGAGGTTGGCACGCTCCCAACCCTTCTGCGACAATCATATGGGACTCAAGCCCCAAGAGACGATTACAAGGGTGATATTACCTATAAATTTATAAGGATGCTGACCGAGCAACATTACATATGCATTTCGACTGATAATGGGAGTAATTTAAAACACTTTTGAGCGGCTGAGATACTGCCCTACAGTCATGTAGTGCACCCTTGCGCTACAGGATTCCCGATTCCCAAATCAAATGACTCGAATGATTGGGGAAATGACACAATAGTCATCTTTGGTTGCCAAAACATAGCGATTTTTTTGAATCAATAAGTGTTAGTAGAAAAAAAAAACCCAATCATGGCTTTGGCATGCTAAATGGCAATGGGTGGACTTGCTCAAAGAAGATTTCAAACTTTGAGATCTTGAAAGGAGAAAATCTCTAAATATAAGATCTTGATCACTATTAAATATTAATCATGTTTTGACATCTCAGGTGTACGTCCAAATTAGCTTACATATAGTCATCTCAGGTGCAAGGCCCTAATATTCAAAAAAAAAGAAGGTGCAAGGCCCTACAAGGCACCATGTAGTTCGCACACGGCCATCGATCTTGACAATGAATGGTTGGATATAATCCGAACTTCTACAAATCCTACCCATTCATTGTTTGGATGAAAATCCGAGCCATCCATTGCCGAGATGGACGGCTGGATTGGCCGCACTACACGTGTAGTGCAGGAGGTGCACTACAGCACCCCTGGGTCTCTTACGTATACCTCAATTACTCTCCTGGGAAAAATTCTATTGTCTACTGTCAGGAGCCCTAAGTATAGTCAGGGCAAAACTCGGTGTGAAACTAGCCCCACAAGAATGGATAGTACTTAAGAGTTTTCGAACATGAGACCTGAAAAAAGTGCAAACTCGTAAGTATCATATTTTGACCACCACGCTAATCCCATCATCATTAGTAGGAGACGCACCATCTTGAACAAACAGAATTCGTTAATTAATGTTGTTAAAAAAAATAAGGGTAAATTTCACTTACCTCACCTGAGATTTCTGACAATTACAGACACCTCCCCCCAGGTTTTAGAAATTGCACTTACCTCCCCTGTCAGAGTTTGTCGGGTAACTTTGCTGACAGAAGTTGCACTTTTACTTTTTTACCCCTTCACAAATTTTCTTACTACAATGTTATCTATTTGAATAAATAAATAACTCAAAAAATACAAAACTAACCACCTTAACATTTGATTAGTCACTTCTTCTCTATATGGGGTCTGAAAAAATAAAATTTTAAAACTTTTTATTTTCATTTATTCTTATTTAGTTCTTTACCAAATTCCTTGATCATTCTATATATGGAAAAGTATAAAATTGAATCAAAGGTAATAAAAGTTCCCTAACAAGTACTGTAACAACTAAAAAAATCCAAAAAAATGTAAACATAGTTAAAAAACTTTTTTAGTAGTTTCTTTTGTCTTTGTAGCAAAAATTAATTTGAGATGTCAAATATTCTTTTTATTTTTTCGTTGGCTCAAAAAAGTAACATACTAGCTTTTAAGGTGGGTTTTAAGAGAGTTATGTTTGGTTATTTTCAGTGACTTATTTATACTAATACAAGTTGAGGATACAAGCAAGTTTTTTTCCCTGAAAACGCAAAGAAATAAATTTTCATTCATGCCAAACTAAGCTTAATTTCACATAAATGCCAAAAATTTATACATGAGTTTATACATGTGTAGCCTGAAACCAAAAAAATAAATAAGAAGTTGATTAATATTCCAGAACCACCACCGTATCTTAGAACCACCAATTCACTTATTACAAATCTACGGACCCTAAAAATTTAAAAAAATTACTATTTTTTTTGGCTTTTTTCTCGTCGTTAGTGAACCTTTTTAAACTTTAAGTCAATTATTTTTAATTTTTTGGTTCGTCTCAAAGAGTAGAATAAAAAAATTAAAATACCATGGACCATATTTTTCAAACTTTGAAAAAAACCCAAAATAATCCAAATAAATTGGTTTATCTTGTTCATTTCATTTAATTTGTTTTAGATTAAAATAATTTTCAAATTGGTCCATATTTTTCTACTTAGATTCCTCTTATGTAGAGAAACCAAAAAAAGTAATAATTTTTCTCCCAAAACTTAAAAAAGTTTAGAAAAGACAACAAAAAAGACGTCACTTTTGGTGAGCCCAAAATGTTGAACATGTATTCTCTATTGTTGGTGTGTACATATATCATCAACATGTGGTGTTTCGATATATGTTTATTGCATTTTTCGAAATGTAAAAGAGAGCATAAAAAGCTATAGACAAGAGATGAGGGCAAAATGGGAAATAAATCTCCACTTTTGGCTGACCTCACCAATTTCCGTCATCTTTAGTGACAGCTGACTAACGGTTGGGGGTATGTGCAGCCGACAACTAAACCAGAGGGGAGGTAAGTGCAATTTCTAAAACCTGGGGGGAGGTGTCTGTAATTGTCAGAAACCTCAGGGGAGGTAAGTGAAATTTACCCAAAAAATAAAGGTGTTTAAAAGCTTTTGGTAATCGAAAAAATGTGTAACCCAACAAAAGAAAAAAAGCGTACCTAGTAAAAGATATGAACGTCCCTGTCTTGATATTTCTTATAGTTTGGTCCCATCAAGTCAATTTTTAAGGGAATCGACACTCCTACATGCGTAGATCGGAAATCATAAGGAATCAATCAAGATAGAATTGTCCACAGATCAACCTTAAAGTTGTTTTCCGATCGATAGATGTTAAATTATAAAGTGTATCAAGGATTTGCTTTCTAGATGATTCTAGGTGATCCCGCTCTTGTGTCATAGGGCTTCTAGCTCGGCAGTCCATCGGGTGGGTTTGTTTTATCCTTTCCAATTTTAAGTGTCTTCTTGAATAGTTATAGAAACAAGAAGATGAAGCACGAAAGAAGAGTTATTATGGTAAACAACAAAGTGGCATTAAAGAATCCAAGTAAAAATCAATTGACGATGGATGAAGAGATCCTCTAGCTATCTCATAAACTAGTTTGTGAAGTAGTAAGTAATCATCGTGGAAGTAGCTCTAATCTATACCTATCTTATATTCTCTTGGGCTCATCCATCGTCTGACTTTCTCATATAGATCTCGTTCAATTGTATGAAACGATCGGAAAATAATAGAAAACTTAATTTTTGAAATTTTTTTGTGTGTCTTTAGTGGCAAAGAAAGTTTGGGGAGCTATTATTTTACTTTTTTTTATAAAAAAAAATACTTTCCTGCAAAGAAGAATGAATTTTAATTTTCCTGTAAAACTATTTGTTTCCTTCACTTCACTTTTTATGAGAATATCCTACTTAACATTAGCGATAACTGAAGAGAGTGACAATAAATTCAATAAAGCTTCTAAGGACATTTTATATAAATAACTAGATCTCTTATCAACAAGGGCGGATCCAATGTAGGACTAGGAGGTTCACGTGACCCACCTGGCGAAGTAATAAATAATATATATGTCGACATGTGTAACAAACTGGTGCTTGGTTTAATGGTTTGATAGTAGTGCAAGAAACTGGTACTGTTATAGGTTTGAAACCTGCTAACTGCTTATTTGTTTTGTTTAATGCTCCCAAGTCTCCATAATATGTTTTGACATTGTTTCAATTTTTTTCTCTTCTTGTAACTTATAAATTTTATTTTAAAAATTCCTTAAATACATTAAATTTTGAGCATCATTAAACAGATTCTAGGAGTAATTCAATTCTAAAAGGACTAGCTAGCATGGATTTTTGAAAATCTGTTATTAGTGTAATCATAGCATGCCATATTTATTTATTTATTTATTTTGTACTCTTTTCAAGTTTATTTTTCTTGTCTTTTTTTATAAGCTCCATTACATGATCTTAATTCAAAAATAACATTACTATTTTGAGTGATTTTATAGTTTTCAATTATTGTCGAGAGCCAAGATTTAAGGTTTTGCCGCCCTGAAATCTCAGAGCCGGATTTGTACTCGAAAGGTGACCCTTCTGTATAAAATTTATGGATCCGCCACTGCTTATCAAGTTAATATATGGTTTATAAACTGGCTTCACAAAACCTTATCCATATGCATGTATTAGGCCGAGTCCACTAAAGTCTAAACCACCATCAAGCAAGATTCACTGCTCCAAAACCGTATCTATTAATGTCCACACACACTAAAGTCTCCGAGCAGATGTTCAAGGGCACTAGGGCAGGTCACATCATTGGAGTGGTTGGCCGGTGAAGTTAAGTTTTAGACAATATTGTGTTTGGGTGCTCCATGTAGTCACCTCCGCAAGGATTTCGGGTTGGTACTATGTAGTGAGATGCTAGTACCGTGCTGTACACTTTCGAACCGTCGGATCGTGTATCCAACGGCTTGCATATCATCTCGGTAATCAACGATCGAGAGCCGTTCATTATTGAGATGAGATCCGAGCCGTCGGATGCACGATCCGACAGCTCGGAGGTGTGTAGCACGGTGTTGCGCACACCACTGCACATCACCATCTCCCAATTCCCTCCGCACTACACAGTGTAGTGCGGCTGATCGGGCCGTCCTTTTCGGCACAGACAATTTGAATTTAATCTGAGCGCATACAAATTTGAACCGGACTTCGGGTTGGTGTTGTGCAATGCTCACTGCACAGCACCGCGCTACACACCTTCGAGCCGTCGGATCGTGCATCCGACGGCTCGAATTTCATCTCGTCAACCAACGATCGAGAGCCGTTCATTGCTGAGATGAGATCTGAGCCATCAGATGCACGATCCAACGGCTTGAAGGTGCGCAGCACGGTGCTGCGCACACCACTGCACAACACCAACCCGAAGTCCGGTCCACTGCACAACACCAACACCACTGCAAAAATTCTTCATGACAAATTCCTTCCCACCATCATAGAAGTAGACAAGAAGGCTAAAAATAAACGCATCTTTTCTCTCTCTTTTTTCAGTTAATTTGTTGAAACAAATCAGTTTTAGATGTGGTTCTGTTAAGGAATTTTTGGGCAAGCTGCAGATACGATTCTAGCGATCAATATCAGAAAATCAGAACCAAGCAATCATACTCAAAGGCAAGCTCAGAAACATAAACGCCACATATTCATAATCAGTACTAACTACCAAACTCTTACAGATACAAACACAGCGAATTAGACCCTTAACACTAAACACCCTATTGTTCACCATCATTCATCAACGAAAACCAACAGCCCATAATTTTGTACCTGACTAGAAAAAACCCTAATAGATACGTGTGTGTATATATATATATATATATATATATAATATGTATGGCGAAAAGATGGGAGAGAAACCTCAAACCTGTGGACGGAGAATGAGAGATTAGGAGACGAAACGAGCGAAATCGAAGAACTGGATGCTGGTGATGATGGTGAGCCGATTTGGTTTGGTGAGAGTGAATCGACGAATCGTAGTTCTTTGAAAGTTCGAATCGTTCTTCATTCTTCTTTTCTTGGTTTTTATTTTTATTTTTTTTGTTTTGGGCTGTTGGGCAAAACGTTAAACGTGAGAGGTGAGAAAAGCTGAGAAGGGTTTTAATTAAATGAACCATTTAGATCTTTTATTTGCAAAAATGCCACCGTGTTGTTTTTTTAGGCCTCATTGGATTCGTGTGGGCCGTTGGTGGTTTTAATTTGGAATGGGCCCTTTTTTCCTTCTTTTGAACCAAAAAAGACTTCTACGCAAGCCCAAATAGAAAAATTAGTAGAGTGTCCCTAAAATTTGGCCTTTTTGGGATGCCCAAGACCCAAGTCTCTTGGGCCTTGGGGTTGGGCCGGCCTTGGCCGCGCTACACTACCGCATTACACGGGATAGTGCGGGAGATGCACTACAGCACCCCAAATCGTGGACCCAGTACTCCTTTGACATCAAAGATGTGTCTGGATTTTCCAAGTCTTGTTGTAGTACGAGACAATATGTACGTACGTAGGTGGCCTTTTGCTCTCGGTTATCTCGTCCTTTTGACAACAACAGGTGCCTGCATTTTCCAAGTCTTTCCCCACTTGGTGAGTTGGTGGTCCAGGAAAGAAAATAATGAGTGGTTCGATTCGGTAAGAGTTAAGAGAAATCTGCATCAAATCTGTCGTTTTAGGAACTCAAAATCAATACTACGCATTCACTATTTAGTATTATTTTTCCCTTTTTTTGAACTTTAACTTAACTTAAATCTAGAAATTTTGTTCCTATTTAAATTTTTTTCGCATTTGTTAGTTTTACGCCAAATTTCTGTAGGTTATTGAGGAATCAGAAAAGTAATTTTTTTTTACTTTTACCCAAGTATTTTAAGAAATAACCATTTTTTTAGCACAAAAAAGTGGTTATTTCTCAAAATACTTGGATAAAAGTAAAAAAAAATTACTTTTCCGATTCCTCTCGTCGAGACGAATCAATAACCCAAAAAAATTCGGCGCAAAACTAACAAATGCGAAAAAAAATTCAAATAAGGACAAAATTCTCAGATTTAAGTTAAGTTCAAGAGAACGGAGGCCAAATTAATTAATTTAGAACTATTTTTGTTACCTTGCATGACTACTATTGCTTCGAAAAAAAAAAAAAAGTTGCTACATAAAAAAGATGCAGTGTGAGGATTGAGATAGGTTTTGTTTTAATTTACGGCGATCTGGTTATGTGTGGGGATAGAACTATGTTGCGACTAAAGGCGACATCTGTCTAAACATCTGTACGCAATATGTAATATCATACTATATGTTTAGCAAAACTATATCGTGCCCAAGATCAATTTTTAGTTGTAGTGATTTTCCTCCTACGCACACCAATCCGTGCCCCAAAATGCTTTTCTCTTTGTGTTTCTTAGGTCCCGTTCCCGAAAGGGAAATAAAAGTACTTATTTTTTAAGAAGGCAATTTCAAGCTCAAAAATCACATGCTTACGCAAATAATTTTCTTATCAATATGAATATTGTTTGATAGATCTCATTGAGACCTTTTATACGGTGCAAAAAAAATTAAAAAATTATTTTTCATTTACATTATTTTTGAGTTTGAAAATATAAAATAAGTACTTATTTTTTAAGAAGGTGTTCTGGTACTTTGAATGAAATGGAAGACTACCTAGAATGATATTTCTTATAAGTTTGTCAAATAATAATTAAAGCTTGTTTTGTATTTTGAGAAAAATATAGTGACAATTTTCGAAATACTAAGGTCAAGTACCAGCAAAAGATACGAGGGTCCCTGAAGAAAATATTTAGTTTTTTCCGGTTACCAAAAGAATATTGCTTGGAAAATCTTCTCAAGTTGGATGATATTTCTTACAGTTTGGTCCCCTCCAGTCGATTTTTAGAAGAATCAACAGTTCTATATGCACCTCTCCACACGCACAGATCGGAAAAGTTTGACTCATGAAAAAACCAAGAAACTTTTGAGATGAAAACAGAATGTGGATTGGATTATTTGTAAAAAAACATCGATGCTTTTTAAGTACTTATTTTCCGATGTACAAGACGAGTCAATCTCTCATATTACATCACCTTTAATTCAAGAAACAAGTACTTATATTTAAAAATAAATAAGTACTTATTTTCCGTAGCGGAACGGCCCCAGTTTTACATTTAAGTTTTTCAATTGAAAAACAAGCTCCATATTTAATTTTGCTGCCTAATTGCAAATATTTAGCTAGTAGACGAGAGAATCTTCTTTGGTAATAAAAGTGGAAGTTGATATGCAACCAATTAACTTTAGACTGACTATCCCATTGAGATGGACTGTACTGTGATAGTAGCTGGTCCAAGGAGCTTGTCCACACGCTATTTCAACCCTTACCTATACTTCATTTTCAGTGATATTAGCTTGCGAAGAAGCTTCACTTGGACAGCGAACGCTCAAATCATCAAACCCAAATCCTAAAATTCCTAATATAAATTTGATCGTATAGGACACGGTTTCTCTGCCGTTGAATAGTAAAAAAAAATGCTCTGCAGACGCATTGCGATCATCCATCTCTGCCATCAATGTAATCCAGCCTTTTAAAATATACCTGAACCATTAAAAACACCAAGCATTCAAATCAATTCCAATAAGCTGGTATACAATTAATCAAAGCTCCATGCTAAATCAATCAACCAAGCATTCAAATAAAGAGCAAATAAACAAAGGAGACAAGACAATAGAATTTCGTGGAAACTACGTATATAGGGTCTAAACACACTTAGCATAAAATCACGGCCAAATTCTACCATTTTTCATTAATTAAAAAGTTTTACTAGAGATCACCAAGTTAGGAATTACCCACAAGTCCCTTGCGACACCTAACTCCACATCTACCCCTTACTTCTTTGATTCAATGGACTCCACAAGCTCCAACATCTTGATCTCCGAATCAAATCGGCCACGGATCCATCCAACTCATGTAGGAACAAAGGTAACAATTAATGCAAGATATGATGATGATGCATGAAGATTTTTCATAAAACAGAAGCAATTAATCCAGAGTGTATTCATGAAGTATTAGAGAATAACTCTAGATTGACAAATAAAATGATCAAACACGTACAAAGTTTAAATCATTTTAATGCTTCAAAATATAATGATATAAGAGGGATTGGTTTTCTCTATAAAATTGGGATGATGCAAAAGCTTGTCTTAAATGAGAGAAAAATAGGTATACATAGTGTCAAGTACGAAGCTCTACCAGGGGCCAATAGGAGGGTGACAAGTAAGCGCTAGTGAATAGATATATACCACGCATTATAACCTAAAGCCTCCAAGACACACGCTACCGATCAAGCGCCGTTCAAGAGATAAATAAAGAAATTCAAAAGGAAGCAACGCGCTAGCAATACGCTGGGAAGCGCCCCAATGGCGCCAGGGGTATCCTTGGTTCTGATCCGAGATGAGGTCTCCCCTGCCTTACGAAAAAATTCAAGTTTTTCTCACCAAGGGACTAAACCAAGCCTCCAATACTTTGAAAAATTCTCATTCAATGAAACAAAGGCAAAAATGGAGAAGGCTAACTCACGCAAAAATCAACAAGGATTTAAAACAACTTACATCTAAGATGCATAGAAAAACCCATTATAACAAATATATTCAACCTGTGATTATACCTCCCTCAATCGGATCTCAAACTTTGGCACGGTATTGACTTTGAGGCACATCCAATTCTTCAATCATCGGGCAGAGTATCCAGACCCAATCAACTAAACTACCTCTCAAACCCAAATGGAAAAAGAAACAAAACAGGCTCCAATGATTTGTTGATATCCGGAAATTGCCAATAGCACTAACAAAATCAATCATGTTTACAACTTGCGCGAAGTTCTTAAAAGAAAGATGAAAGTGCATAAACACCCTCTCAACTATCACTTTTTCTCGTAAACACCCCCAT
The DNA here is from genome assembly GCA_020567845.1 of Rhododendron henanense subsp. lingbaoense. NCBI lineage: Eukaryota > Viridiplantae > Streptophyta > Magnoliopsida > Ericales > Ericaceae > Rhododendron > Rhododendron henanense. The sequence goes on from CM036313.1 coordinate 8,734,269, forward strand.
CACATTTAAAAACACCCATGAAGAACCCCTCAACTACTAGAAACAAAAAAAAATGCTAACTCCGTTAACGGAATGGAAGAAATGACCAAGATACCCTTATATATTATACTAAAATTATTTATATTTCACAAAAACCCTAAAATTATATTACCCCCACCCCTACCTAGTTCTAGTTCGGAGAGAGAGAGAGAGAGAGAGAGAGAGAGAGAGAGAGAGAGAGAGAGAGGAGGAGGAGGAGGAGGAGGAGGAGGAAGGTGATCGGCGACCACCGCCACCGGCAGCGCCACCAACAGAAGGGAAGCTTCGACGTACTCCGGCCATCTTCTCCAATGCTGACGAGCTCTACTCTGATCAAGGGGTTGCGCCTCTGCCAGCCGTCTCCCCCCTCCTCCTTTCTTCCCCTTCTCTTTTTCTCTCTCTCTCTCTCTGAATATACGAGTTTTCCCATTGTGAGTCTTGTTGTGTGGTGATGTTTTCTGGGTTTCAAATCTGTTCATGGACGCAATCCATCCTCAGTTCACGGCGGTTAATCAGGGCAGCCGACATCCTGTCGATGGTCTTGGGCGGTCGCGACGGTGATCGTGGTGGAGGGTTTCGGTGGTGGCAGGTTGCACGACGACGGATGTAGTTCCGATGGAGATTATGGCGATGGTGTTGGGGGTTTTGGTGGAGGTGGGGTACAGATCTGTGCTGGGGGTTTTGGCGGGGTGCGGTGCGTAGGGTCCAGCGGTGGTGGGAGTGGCTAGTAGGGCAACGATGGTGGGTTGTTTGATGGTGGCAGGTTGGTTTTGGTGTGTTTCTCCGGTATCAGCCTCCGGATTGTCGCCAGTTGTAACGTTGGTTCCTGGTGGTTGTGTGGTGGTTTGGCATTGTGGTGGGGACAGTGGTGGAGGTGGTGAAATCGGTGGTTGAGGTGTTGGTGGTGACTTGCAGATGTATACTAATATGAGAGGGCATTTTTGTCCAAGAAAAGCCTAAATTATTGACATGTGACCTTCTAGCAAACGGCTCTAAGACGGAAGGGTGTCACTTGGGTAACGGGAGTAGTTGAGAGGGTCTTCATGGACATTTTTAAATGTGAGGGAGTGTTTACGAGAAAAAGTGATAATTGAGTAGGTGTTTATGTACTTTCGCCTAAAATAAATAATGCAAAACTTACAATTTTTAAAAATCTTATGCACAAAGTGACTTCAAACTTATCCTTTGTTTTTTTCGTCAGCCAAAAGTAACAGCACGACTATATGACGCTTGTGGGAAATATATCTCAGTTTTAATTCTCGGTGATCATTACTGGTGGGCTGGATCAATAGACTGGAATACATTTTACCTTTGAATTACTTACTTCTAACTTTTTGACTTTTTGACTCTTTTTGTGTAAATTAATGTTTCTTTCACTGCCAAACCAACTAGGAAAGTCTGAGAAAGTTCTATTTTGTCAAAATGAATTACCTCAGCATCTGCAATTTATCGAAGAGAAACAAAATGAAATTTACTCAAACGTGCTGGGCTCTTTTTTGTCCTATTTTTTTTCTTTGCTTTTTAAAATTTCAGTACAAAATTTTGTCTTGAGGCACATCCAATTCTTCAACTATCGGGCAGAGTATCCAAGCTCAATCAACTAAACTACCTCCCAAACCCAAATGAAAAAAGAAACAAAACAGAGAGTATCCAAGCTCAATCAACTAAACTACCTCCCAAACCCAAATGAAAAAAGAAACAAAACAGACTCCAATGATTTGTCCTTATCCGGAAATTGCCAATAGCACTAACAAAACCAATCATGTTTACAACTTGCGCGAAGTTCTTAAAATAAATAATGCAAAACTTACAATTTAAAAAAGACAAAAAAAACCCACTCTTCTAGAAAAAAAAACCCTATCACCGGCTGCTGTTTTGGGGGGAAGCCACCCCCCCCCCCCCCCCCCCCCCCCGCGCCTCTCCTCTCTCTCTCTTCGTCGTGTTCTCCATGACCATCAGGTTTCGGGCGGCGGTTCGTTAGGACGGCAAGGGTTCCTCAGGCCGATGGTGGCTCCTCTGGCTTGTTCCTCTTCCATCGTCTCCTGATCTGTTGTTCCTGGTCCGGTGATGAGCGTAATAAGGTGTGCGGTTGGTGTAAAGGGGTTTTCCGCTTTTCATTTGCTATTTTCCGTTTTCTTTTCTACCGACGGGTTTCCCCTGTCCGGTTTTGTACCAGTCTGAGTGTTTTAGATCTGGTTGGTGATGGTGGTGGACAAATAACCCGGCGCCTATTGAGGAATGGTCCGATGTTGGTGGTCTTTGTGTCTCTGGATGTCTGTGTTTGGAGCTGGTGGGTTTCGGTGGTGTTGGTGGTGGTCCAGTGGTGTTTGATTGGGCTGCGCAGCAGTTTCGGCTGGAAGAAGACTGGTCTTTGGTCGCCATGGTCCGGTGGTGTTCGATTCTCATCCTGTTCAGGGCGGTGACCCCTTGTGGTTTTGTCCATGAGACCTGTTAGATTTTAGTTAATTTGTTGTTGTTTTGCCTTCATATTTCAGCGATACTTAATTGTTTAGGATTTGAGCTGTGGATCTCTTTAGATCCTCTATTATCTAGACCGAGATTGGTTCTTGTAGGATAGGTCAGAAATCTGAATGGACAAATACCCCTTAGGAATAGATGTGCCGGAGAGGTTAGAATAGTTTATGGAAAGGGATGGAAGGAGTGATCTAGAAGGGTGAAGAAGAGAGCAGGGGTGAACAGGAAGGGTAGGCAGTGGAGACCCAAACCCAGAGATCCCCAAGAGAAAAGACAATAGAGCCCCTGAAAGAGGATAAGACCTCCTTTAAAATCAGTGCTCACCAACTTTCTCTCTCTAAGGAATGTTCTCAAAGCTCTATATCTCTGGGATCTGATGAAGAGACGTTCATATTTATAGACCACACGAGCTAATGCTCGGGCACCAAGTGGCGCGCTAATAAAATGACACGTGTCCCCCTGTACCCCCTGACCGCCGAGGTGTCACGACCCTCGCGATGACCGCGAGTATGACGGTAAGCGTATCCTCTTATTCGCGGAGATCCTCTTCTTCTTTTACAGCCACCAAACCACTAGATCCCCTTCATTCCCGTAAGGGCAAGGTCGTGACCTTACTCGATCACGCCTGTACCGCTGCCAAGCCTCAAGGGGCCCCTCGGGTCCTGCCTAAAGGCCGGAGCAGACATAAGAGTCTGGGCAAGTCACTGATGTATCTTGGTTAAACCGCATTACTGTCTCCATTAGATTGGGACTGCGTCAAGTGCCCACCTGAATAAATGTAGTTCTCTCCTTAAGGGAGGAACAGAAGCTCGCGACCCTTACATGGTCGCTACGGAACGATGGGTAGCGCGAGGCTCCCTCGCGCAAGGGGCCATGTGTCACGCGAGGCGCCATGTGGCAAGCTAGGGTTCGTCGGTCAAATCGTCAACCCCGCGAGAACGAGTACACGTGTCACATGCTCATTGGCTAGTCAAACGGTCAACGGTCGCGCCTATTGACCTTTCCTACAGTTCTTATGTATCGCCGTTATCGCGGGACCTGCTTCGGCAGTAGGTGTCTGAGATCGACGTTTAGATTACTTTGGTTCTTTCCTATATCTGTTCTGAAATCTGTTTGCCCGATGGACTTGTGATGAATGAATAACTCTTTTTTTTATAAAAAAAAGAGACTTACGCACAAAGTGGCATCAAACTTACCCTTTGTTTTTTTTTCGTCAGCCAAAAGTAACAGCACTGATCATTATTGGTGGTCTCTAATGGTGGGCTGGATCATAGACTTCAAAGCCAAACGAATTAGGAAAGTCTCCAGAAAGTTCTATTTTCTCAAATATTTTCTCAAATGAGCATCTGCAATTTATCGAAGAGAAACAAAATGAAATTTACTCAAACGTGCTGGGCTATTTTTTTTCTTTGCTTTTTAAAATTTCAGTACAAAATTTTGTCTTAATGTGAGTGGTCTCGATGAAAAAAAATCTGTATGTAATACTAAATAATAATCAAAACTCATAAAAAAAATGTTTGTTGAGGACAAAACGAAGTAAAAAAAAAATATATTTATTTTTGCTGATTTTTTTATTTTTGTACTTTCAAATTTATTTTTAATACCTCTGATTCTTTTCGTTTACATAAATCAGATTAGTACTAGAAAATTTTAAATAATTCACTAAAGATGAATATAAAACTATAACTATAAAAAAAAAACCTAATTCAAGTTAAAATCACGGTGGTTATAGTGTCCTTCGCTCCATCTCTCAATTACTTCGCTTTGTATTCGTGGTCTTAATAATCGTTTTTAGTAGTTTGAGACATTTTTTAAAAATGCTTTTACGCACACGCGCATGTTGACTTTGGCTAGGAAAGCGACAAGGGCGACCACGAGTGACGTACTGATGATTATTTTCTTATACGATAAAGTACCAATTAAAAAAGTTACGTAATTACTATATAATGGTGGAGTTTCCAGCCTATCAGTACTATCCGATCCGAGGTCAAATACCTCTCGCTTTTTAACTTTCCGTCGAAGTGGAAAAGGTTAAACACAAATTGGAAACCATTTTCTTCGGAAAATTCGATTGTACTTTTGAACAATCGTCACCGCCCACCACAGAGCTGAGTGCGGCGGATTGACATCGTTTCATGGGACAAAAATTTAGGATACTCGAAAGGCTAGTGATTTTGCCACACCCTTTTTTGTTATTGTCACACCCTGCAAGTGTATTTTTTGGTGCAAAAATACACTTGCAGGGTGTGACAATAACAAAAAATGGTGTGGCAATATCATTTCCCTACTCGAAATTGGGTTCAAGAAAATGTTCCTGTTTTAGTATTTCCAGACCTGACTGCCTTGAGGTTAGTTTAGACCGTTCTGAAGTTGGTCCCGACCATCGCGAAGTTGGTTCTGACCGAATATGCAGAACGCTGAATTCAAGGCATTCCACTACAGTTCCTATGTAAATGGTTGGGTCACGTGATTCTCCGGGAACGTTGAATAAATATTCGAGGTTTTTCAAAATTACTCTATGAGACTTTTACATTTTTTTATTTGCTTTATTGAATCTTTAATTTGTCATTTGGAGTATCATTTGGCAGTCAGGAAGTGGCAACCTTGCTACGGAGTCACGGACACCGACAAAGGTGCAGCGACCGTCACGCGGGGTCCACTTTGGGTCCCGCGCAGATAATTTGAGCCGTTCAATAAAAAAAAAATTTAAAATCCTAGTGGGCCCTTTAAAAATAAGCTCAATCCAATATATGTAGGTATATGTTCGATCCAATCTTTCAATTTTTCATTCAAATTGAATGGCTCAGATTATTCCGTGCGGGACCCGGAGTGGACCATGCATGCTGGTTTGTGCACAATCGTCCCCGTTTTGGTCTGTGTCTATAGCTTTTTCGGGAAGTGGTGCATGCAATCATTAAATTCGAAAACAAAAGCAGAGGTAAAAATGGATTTCATGAGTACATCCACAAGTTTGGCACATGAACCATTATACAATATTGGTAAAATAAATAGTAAAAAAAAACAAGCCACCACATATTGGCAAAAAAAAAAAAAAAAAGAGAGGACAAAGTAGAGATTACCTCCCTATGGTTACACGCTTTGGCACATCACCTCCCCGACTTTTGAAACTAGCCAATTCCACACCTTATGGTTTTGGATAGAATCGACCAAAACCACTGAACCCATCACCCAAATCGACATTGTAATTGACAGTGGAGTTCTCCTTGGCTCATGAGGGGCGAGGGTTGTAGATGGTGACGGGGTTAAGGAGGAAGAGGGTGGCTGGCTGGCTGGCGGCACTGGAAAAGGAGGGACTGAGGGAGGGGCCATTGGTGGGTGTATATCTTCCTTCTTTTAGATGGTTAGGGTTCTCATTCTTACAATTTGCAGATTAATGGAAGAAGATGGGAAAATAGCATTACAGTCTTTTCGTATGAAATTTTTATTTTGTTTTTAACTTCAAGTCTTAAAATATGCGCGTGTGATCCACTCTACGGTAACTTGGAGTTTTTAACGGTACGGAGGTTATGTGCAAAATATTGAAAACCATGAGGTGGGGAATTGGCTATTTCCAAAAGCCAGGGAGGTGTTGTGCGAAAGCCCCTAACCACATGGAGGTAATTTGTACTTTATCTATAAAAAAACAGGCCACCACTGTATTATTTATTAATTGCTCCGTAGAACACCAGCAAGTATATACTAATCAACATGCCTAATAATATGGACAATGTGAGAGCACTTAAAATTTATATAACAATTCTCTCTCTAAAAATAGGAGCACCTCTCTCTAACTCTAAAACAGCTGCCACACTTCCTCTTCTCTTTCCCCTCTTTCTCCCTTGGGTTTATACCCAAATATGGGCGGCGGGAGGGGAGGGATCGATCCCTGCCTTCAGATCTGGTTTCTCTTCCCCCTTCTCCACCAAAACCCCTTGTCATTCGCCGTTGCTCCGCTTTTGGGTTTGCAGTCGCTGGTGGCTTCATGGGTTGTAGACTTGGGAGCTTGATCTGTAGAGGGTTAGGCAAGAGAAGGGCTGCTCAATGACGCAGGGGAGTGTAATTTTTTGCTTTATTTTATTTTTTGTCCAGATTTAGTCCGGTTTATGTCCGGATTTAATCCGGTGGTTTGTTGGTCATGTGCTTGGTATTAGTTTTATTTCCTGCGAACCTAATCTTGCTAGGCGAGTTTGAAATAGGGTTGCACATACTGTGCTCTGATTGCCCTCTCTAATGGTTTGTCCGGTCTGTGGACGCTCATTTGCCCATTCCTCTATGTTGTGTAGACTTTTGCCTCACAGTTGAATACAACTTCTTACATTTGCCAAAAAAAAAAAAAAAAGCACTTAAAATTTAACAAATTAATATGTTGCGGCAGTACAATTATTTGTTACTTAACTAAAAGCCACGAAAAGGGTGGGTGTCATCATAATCAAAGCAGGCCAATATAATAAGGTTCTTACTCTACTGTATTACCTAACCAAATACACTAGTGTCATCATAATCAAGGGGAAGCATCTACCGTCCCCTTTTCTCAAACCTTTTTCTTAATAAACATCACACCTTTTGGTCAAGGGTTATTTTGGTTTCAAACAATTATATTTTAAAATTTTATCAAAAGGATTCGGCCATTACGGTTAAGTAATCAGTTTTTGCATCATATTTAGGCTCCGTTTGTTTCAATGTAAAATATTTTACAATGTAAAATATTTTTTTAGAAAACAAACTTCAAACTTTTATTTTCCGGTGTTTGGTTGACACTTAAAAATATTTTCGGAAATCAACAAAATAGTATAGAGAGGGAGATGGGGAGTTTAAACGGTGGAGAGATATGAGATTATTGGAATTGAACGTGGATCGGGACTGACGATCGAGAAAACTGAGCAGTGAGAATTGCAGTGGAAGGCAGCGGATTCATTTCGGAAAATAACTTACAGAAAATTTAAGGGTAAGTCATTTTCATCCAATTGATGGAAAATGTTTTACATGTAAAATATTTTCTTCATTTTTTACACAACCAAACACCGAAAAATAAGTAAAACATTTTACCAGAAAATATTTTACGTCCAAACAAACGGAGCCTTAAGTAATGTTATTGGAACCGGCATATATATGAGTTCACACTTCTTTTCAGAAAAAAAACATAATATATACTAGTAAAAAGTGGAATGTGTTTCAATTTAAAATTAGGGATCAGTAAACTCCACCTTGCAAAATATAAAAACAACTTCGATTCTACAAACCTTACCCAAATTCCACTTTTTATTTAATGAAAGCGCATACTAAAAGAAACCTAGCAATGCGGAAAGTTGACTGGCAAAATATTTAAAATGACGACCTAAGTTTTTAATCGCAACGTTTGGTTAGGTGGCGAAGGGTTTGCTCCTCCTAAGATCTCACGTTCGAAATTTTGCTGCTGTTATTAATTCTTTTCGGTTCAGTCCATACAGAGTTTTACTCCAGTTTTAATTGGTGTCCTAATTGGTCTCCCAAAATTTATCGAGACGTGCGTAAACTAATCCAGCCACCTGAGTTATAAAAAAAAATTACTATTTTAAGTTTGGAAAATAGGTAAACTCAAGGAGTCAACATGTAAGACTAAATAGCATTAAAAAAAAAAAAAATACAAACGTGATAACAACTTCGTTGACTGACCTAAAACATGTGTCCCAACCAACCCAAGAGACTCCATTTTTCATAGGTCGTCCCCCCTCCTTCGGACCCCTCCCCCCATGGCGGCCCCTCCCCCTCTTTCCTCCTGTTTTCTTCCCTCCTCCCCTTCCTCGTATGGTTGGGGAGAAATTTTTCAGTGTCGAGTGGGCACCATGTACAACATGGTGTCCGCTCGATGCATTCGGACCGTTCATTTCAATTTTGGACTGCTTAGATTTGGAGAGAGAAAGATGAGAGAGAGTGTGAGGGTGAGAGGAGAGAGGGTGTCAATTTGGGCCGTTCAATACACTTTTGGATTTCTCGGATGTGCCCGCTCAGGTACCATGTCAGCCGGGTGACGTGGTACCCACCCGGCACTGAAAAATTTCTCATAGTTGAGAGATGGTCGAGACTCTCTCTTTAGGGAGAATAAATCTTCCACTCTCGTCATTATATTTGGACTACGAAAATCCTCGACTCTGGGTTCTAGCTCTTGAATCGAACGGACGACGGTGATCTTGAGCTCTCTAGCGACAATGGTGAAGGCATCAAGATGCAGATCCAATGGTGATACTACAGCAGGAACATGATCCAGTGGCGATCCTCCACTCATCACCAACAAGTGGAGTGTTGGATCCGACATCTGAACTGAGCGGCTTTTTCTTTTATTTATTTATTTTTTTGTTTTTTGTTTTTTGTTTGTTCTTGGTATTTGGTTTATTTGTTTTATTTTGTTGTACTTGTTCATGTTTGGAGTACTTGTTCTTGTTTGGATATGTATGGGATGGTCGTCTTGTTTATCGGAAAAAAAATATCTTGTTCTCGGAAAAAAATAAATAAACCAATATGATAATTCCACGTAGAAATTAAAACTGAAAAAAACAAAAGTCAAGTGACTACGTGTCAGAACCGTACGGGACGAAGCTTCCTCGTGTAACGGGGAAGAGGAAAAGGATATACCTTTGATTCCGTAGCCAAAAGAGGCCCCCATGCATTTAAATACGGGCCCCCTATTCTACGGAGCTCTAAACCTCAAACACGAACAACCTCAGATCTCTCTCTCTCTCTCCACACTACTGCGACTATCTCCCTTCCCTCTGTTTATTGAATCCCACCCACCCCAAACTTCTTCTCTCTCTCTCTCTCTTAAACTCTCTCCCTCTCTCTCATCCATATATCTTGCGTTGCTATCTTTCAACCATCTCTGCATAGATGTTTCCTTTTCTTCGGAGGAGTGTCGGCGCTTTCTGAATCAGCACTACTGAGGTAGGAGGACATCCCATTTTCCTTTCTTTTTTTTTTTCGATATGTAAAATGATTGTTTGTTGTTGCAGTTAAGTCCCTCTCAGTTTTGATTTGTTTGCAATTAATGCTTTTATTGAGTGAGATTTGGGTTTGTATGCACAGATACATGCGTGTGTTTAAATATTAGTTTGTGTAGTAAAGAGGGGTGGACTGGAGGATCTGATGAATGTTTGTGTGTACCTTTTTTCTGAGATTTTTTTAGGAAATTGAATTCTACATTCTTTTTTTTATTACTTACACTCTTTTTTTGACTTTATTTAGTGTGAATTTACTCTATTGCCCCTTATTGTGTGAAAAAATGAAGTTATGAAAAGGTAAAAAGGTAAATTTACATGAATAAGAACAAAAAAAGAAATGTATAGGGTAAAAAGAGAAGTGTAGAAGTCAATTTCCTTTTTTTAGAGGTGGCAAATGGGCGGGTTTGGGCGGGTTGAAACGGGTCGCGGGTCAAATATAGGCGGGTTGAACATGGGTTAAATAGTAAATGGGTTGAAACGGATCGGGTTGAATATGAATAAGTCAAATCCAAACCTGCCCGACCCGTTTTCCTTTTTTGTTTGTTTGTTTTAAATTTCCTTTCTTTTTTTCCCTCTCTTCTCCCCCTTTCTTCTAATTTGTTTCAATAAGAGGAATCAGAAAAGTAAAAAATTATAATTAAAACTCAATTTTTTTTGGAATAAAAACGAAAATAAGCCAAAAAGATAGAAATTTTAACTTAATTTTGTCTCTGTTGATAGTGCTCCAAAGACCGGAATTTGAAAATGTTCGAGCTCGACTTGTTCACCGGGCTACATAAATTGGAGCAGAGCTGTGACTACTTTGACATCGACTCGTTTATTAAACAAGTCAAAAATTTTGCTCGCGTTTAGCTATTTTACTAAACAAACAAATCATCTAGTTTATCATTCAAAAGACGAAAAAAAAAAAAAAACTGGACCATTTTTTGCAAGATTTGATCGACTTTATAAGTAAATAGATCCGGATGGTGACTGTACGTGGCACTTCCCCTGGCTGCTAGACTAATCCTGATAAAAGTTAGAGAGAGAGAGTGAGTGTGTGTCGTGTGTGTGAGTGTGTGTGTGAGAGAGAAGAGGAGCATGTGTTTTGTGAGTTGTATTTTGTTTCCCCTGGCCGACTGTCCGTCCTTTGTATTGATGGCAATTTTGTAATTAGCTTGACCTTTTCTTCTGTGTTTTGTGTTTCCTTCCTTGTTTTAGCGGGCTGTGGCTGTTTTAGTCCCGACCCATATTAAACTCATTTTTAATCTATTATATAATATGGGCGGGTTGAGTTGGATTATAAGTGGGCAGATTGGACGGGTTAAAAAAATATGAGTTGAGATTGCCACCACTACCTTTTTTTATAGGTTTCCGTTGACCTTCAAAATATTTTTGTAGTTTTAATCTTTAATATTGTGATTATTTCCCTAGTTACATACATATATAGATTCGATTCACATTTCTGTTTTATTGCTCGCAATTCAAAGGGTCGCGAGCAATAAAACAAAAAGTCGAATCGAATCTGTTTGGTACTCATTTTTGTTTTCTATTTTCATTCCTAGGCGCAGAACTGATTTTATTTTATTTTGGTTCTTAGGTATCGCTTTACATGCATCCCGGTCATTATGCAAAACTTATTTCGCAAGCAATTTCAACCATGGTCAGGTTTTTAGTAAAACACCTCAAGCGATGTCTCAGTATTCTTGAAAACTTTTAAACTTCACTGCGGAGTAAATAAGATTTTTATGCGAAAAAAACCCGATTCTGGAAAATATTTTGCAAAAGCCGCCTTCATTTTCTGGGTTATTTTTGTTTGGAGTCTCACAAGGGTCCTCTGTTCTTGTTTTTTTTGTTTTTTTTTTTTGACAAAATCTGTTCAACTGTTCAAGAACCCTTTTATGTAACATTTTATTTTCACCAAAAAAAAAAAATTGGATGTATTCATGAGAAATATTTTCGTTTACTGGTTCCTCTAGTCTCATGTTTGACTTATCTGTAGTACTGTAACATGCTCTAATCTCATGTTATTTTCAGATGCATCTGTTTGTTCCTCGTATGGTTACAATTTTATCGGATGTCCCGGAAGGTACCGCATGTGTTTGTTAGGTTAGAACGCATGTGTTTGTTAGGTTAGAAAACGTTTCTCTAATTTACTTGCTCCCACTTTAGCATCGCATTTCTTATGAGTCTTTGGTTTGAATTTTCTTATGTTCCGCTTTAAGTAGTAAAGGTGGGTAACAAAAAACACTGAGGAGATTGACCCAAAAGGATGTTTGAACAATCTTCAGAAGTTAGGCTAAAAAGGGCCCCATATTAAAAAAGGGTGAGTGCCTTTCTCTTTTTAAAGGAGGATCCTCCTAAGTAATTGGTAATCATTAGATGGCCTAGTCGGGCCATCCGTGGGCCTTTTCGGATCCACTTTGATGATTAAATCGTTCATCTTTAGTCTGCGTTGAGAATCTCAACTCAGTTAAAAATCATGTCGGTAGAATTACGGTTAATCTGATTTCAGAACACATTTACGTTTAGAAAAATATTCTCGGGCGGCGAATCAGAAGCCGTCAAGATAAGTGTCTTGCAATCATGAGTTTGTTAATTTCCAAGTGAAATATCTTTTAGCAGAGTTGGTGGATCTATAGATGAATAGGTTCCCATCATCTATGTGAGCCAGCAAGGCCTTGAAATGCTATGCCTTTTATTGCTTTCACATGTTTCCTTTATCTTTCATAATTGTATACATCATAGTTGAAAAGTATGCCACCAAGTTTGAATAAACCCAAATGTATGCATTGGAAGTTTCCATACAGGTTGAAAAAATAGCCCCCCCCTTTGTCTTCTTCTAAGCCATGTGATCTTTGAAATTTCTTTCACTACCACAAGTTTGATTGTCTAACTAGGTTGAGCCAAGTCACCATCAGAACAAAAGAAATATCTTTTCCTAATCTCCTCTGTTCTTTGTAATCAGGATACTTAAGCTACAACCACAGTTAGCAGTCTGAAAGAGTTTCCAAGCAGAGGCTGCCATGGCCAACGACCAGTTACAAGTGCTCAATGCACTTGATGTTGCCAAGACACAATGGTACCACTTCACTGCCATAGTAATTGCTGGAATGGGGTTTTTCACCGACGCCTACGATCTGTTTTGCATCTCTATGGTGACGAAACTGCTCGGTCGCATATACTACCACAACGTTGGCGATCCTAAGCCGGGGTCTCTGCCGCCTAACATCGCAGCTGCAGTCAATGGGGTTGCCTTTTGCGGTACCCTAGCCGGACAGCTCTTTTTTGGGTGGCTCGGAGACAAGATGGGTAGGAAAAGGGTCTACGGCATGACCCTTATGCTCATGGTCATTGCCTCCATTGCCTCTGGCCTTTCCTTTGGCAAGAGCGCGAATGGTGTGATGGCCACGCTTTGTTTCTTCCGCTTCTGGCTAGGTTTTGGCATAGGGGGCGACTACCCTCTCTCCGCCACAATTATGTCAGAGTATGCCAACAAGAAAACCCGTGGAGCCTTCATTGCCGCGGTGTTTGCCATGCAAGGTTTTGGGATTTTGACCGGTGGGGTGGTTGCGATTATCATTTCTGTGGCTTTCAACGCCAGGTTTCCTGCCCCAGCATATGGAGTTAACCCTATCGCATCTACCCCCCCGGAAGCTGATTATGTCTGGCGCATAATTCTTATGTTTGGTGCTATTCCAGCTGCGATGACTTATTACTGGCGCATGAAGATGCCCGAAACTGCCCGTTACACCGCCCTAGTCGCCAAGAACGCCAAACAAGCTGCTGCCGACATGTCCAAAGTGTTGCAGGTAGAGATCGAAGCAGAACAAGAAAAGGTCGAAGATCAGGGAAATTCATTCGGCTTGTTTTCCAAGCAGTTTCTTCATCGCCACGGGCTCCACTTGCTTGGAACCACCACCACATGGTTCTTGCTAGACATTGCTTTCTACAGTCAAAATCTTTTCCAAAAGGACATTTTCACTGCAATCGGGTGGATTCCCAGTGCAACCAAAATGAACGCAATAAATGAGGTTTTCAGAATTGCTAGGGCTCAAACTCTCATTGCCCTTTGCAGCACCGTGCCCGGGTACTGGTTCACCGTGGCGTTCATCGATAGAATAGGGAGGTTCGCTATCCAGTTGATGGGATTCTTCTTCATGACAGTCTTCATGTTTGCCTTGGCTATTCCTTACCACCACTGGACTCACCCGGACAACCGAATTGGATTCGTGATAATGTACTCGCTCACTTTCTTCTTCGCGAATTTCGGTCCAAACGCAACTACCTTTGTCGTCCCGGCTGAGATTTTCCCAGCAAGGCTGAGGTCTACATGTCACGGCATATCAGCAGCATCAGGCAAGGCCGGGGCAATTGTCGGGGCGTTTGGGTTTTTATACATGAGTCAAAACAAGGATCCGAATAAAACCGATAAAGGGTATCCCCCGGGTATTGGTGTGAAGAACGCACTCCTCATCCTTGGCGGGGTTAATTTCTTGGGTATCCTATTTACTTTCTTGGTGCCGGAACCGAACGGAAAATCATTGGAGGAAATGTCTCAAGAGAATGAAGAAGAGGATGACGTACCGGCACCTAGCCGTGAAAGTAGGACAGTTCCAGTTTAATTCACAAGTATCTTTACAAGTCTTTCATTGATTATACATATGGTGTTCAAGATGAAATAAGCTGCTAGCCTGTTAGTATTAGCCTTCATTCTCGTTTAAAATGTAGTAATGGGCCCTTCTTGTTTTGGTTTGTACTGTTGAGTAGTTGTCATGCCATGTGATCAGAATTGAAACAAAATTCCACAACTGCTTGATTCTTTTTGTCAAAGTTTCCTGCGTCTTGGCTGGATGAACCTAACATGGGCATTTGGACTTTTTGTTCCATTGTTGGTTAGGTTTTGGTGGATGTTGCTTGACGTTTCAAACCAGTTCTGCTACAAGCGATGTAATTGGACCCAATTTTTTCGCAATAAATCAAAGATCCTATGGTTTACTGATTTATTCTTATTTTGTTGAACATAATATCCAATGATTCTTCCGTAATCAAATTATTGGCTATTGGCGTCACAAATGCAATCTAATCTGAGAGCAAGTTCAATGGGGGATGCTGTCAAACAGCTGCAAAGCGGCAATCGACTGCTCGGATCTTCACCGAGCAATGGACGGTTCAGATTTGTATGCGTTCAGATTCGATCCGAGCCATCCGTGCCAAAATGAACGGCCGGATCGACCGCTCTGCACCTGCTCGGCAAAATCCCTGGGTCCATTAGATGGTAGCCATTTGGGGTGTTATACCCATAATTTGGAAATAGAACTTGGAGCTCTAATGGGAAGGCAAGTTTGGTTATAAAAGGGCTAGGTTCAAAAATGAGTTTCATATCCTTGCCACACCACCAATCCAACCGAGAATTGCTACCTGAATTTGCCGGAAACCTCGCCATTCTTTGTGACCCTTTTTTAAAAAAAAATTTCTATCAAATTTTTCGTGAGCGTTTGAACTGCTCTTTTTTTGGCCCAAGCGGCTATCTATTTTCCCAACGGATATTTCTCAACTTGTACGGATATTTCCCAAACAGGAATTTCTCAAATTGAGAATGGCGGTTCTTGAGAGTGGTAGTTGAATTGGTGTTGAGAAGGTATGGCAAAATAAGGTGGGGGGAAAGTTAAATAATTTAGAACAGTTTTGTTCTAATATAAAATCAACCACGGGAGAAAAAGTGTACCAAAATTATAGTCCCCTGCACGTATACCTTTAATGGTAAAACACCCTGCTCCATCTGTTCTAGTCCAGAATCGGGAAGAGATTAGACATCAGAAATCCAAACACTCCGATTTTGCAAAAACTGTAACTTTTTATCCCAACCAAATGGGTATTGGCTAGGGCATTGCTTCCCATCTTTGTCAGTTCATTCTCTTTGTTCTTCGCTTTCATTGAAACATGAATCTGCATTAAGTAAGAAATGACTACAAATCGGTGGATGAGAAGGAAAAAGATTGAGATTACCCTTAAAAGAAGCAATTCCACTTGATACCTATATCTACTAGGTTTTGACGACTGCGAGGAGCTGTGCTCCCTGGTAATCAAGCGCTGAAAATAAGTAGTAGGAAGAAATTATAAGAAGGTGTCAAAACCAACAGACCTTATCCAAATCATAATCATCTAAAATTGATGAGAGTGATATAGTAATCCGAAAACACCACGATACTAGATGTACAGATTTGTCGAAGAAGGCCTTCTATTGCAGCAGATCCTGGTACAAAGAGAGCAATGACTCAGACTACCAAAATTCAGGATATAGATAAGTCGAAACTATAAAAAGCTTTGAGTTCTCAAAATGGAGCATGTAATCATATGAATTCCATAACAATACACAATGAGGTTGCTTATACAGCTCAATAACCTAACGAGGAAAGATGAATACATAAACAAATGGAGACAAGTTCAAGCAATTGACCTCGACATGTGTTGCTCACAAAGGGGGTGGGCTCCACACACACTGGAGGTGTGCAGTGTGTGTGGGATCTACCTCCTTTGTGAGTGTGTGTAAGTGTTTGCTTGGATATAACACCAAAACAGGTACTCCACAAGCTATTCCCCAAGTACAAGTTTTCAGGAACAAGAAGAGCAGAGGAAAAGGTACTAAACTAAGAAAAGAGGACAAAGAATGTTACAGTCACCTCTATCTGTACAAACTTTTTGAAAATCTTGCATCACCAACTACCATATGGCTTATCCAAAATGAGATTTCCTCATCGTTTACTGTTTTTGGAATCGTTATCGGAATCATATTTCAGGTCAAGTGACCCGCACCTACTACCTACCTCCGCCTTTCCGTGAAAGAACAAGGGTTTTCACAATTTGTATGCTACAATGTTTCATCTATCTATCAGGAGCACCATGTTGTGATACCACATAATAAATAGGGACTAGTACTTAATAACCTTTCGGAAATAGGAGCACTTATCTAATGCTCCATTTAGGAAGACCAAACTATTATTTTAGCTCTCCTCTCAAGTGAAAATGTAATATCCTTTCTCCATTTAGGTCCTATACGAAGTGCTTTTAAAATAATCAGCAATTCATACCTACAACTGCATTTCTTTTGGTGTCATTATCAAATTCATTCCCGCAGCAAATCATATGCAAGCCCAAATTTGTCATATTTCCTGGCCTTCCTAACAACAGATTTCCACTTCAAATCCATGCAAACCTAAACTGGTGTTCGCAAAACAATCAATAAGTACCTATATAATCTTAAAACTCTGATTATGTTTGGAAAGCAGTCATCGAATTTCATAATACATGCAATAGAAAAAGATGAAAATAAAAAATAAAGAGCAGAAATCAAACCTCGCAAAAACCATAGCTAGGGCTTTGAAACCTCAACCATGAAGCCTCACAGTTCCCTCTACAGGACGATTCGATGAGTTAGGCCTCCAATTTGGCGACTTGAGGGTTGTGAAGCCTTCGACTGTAATTGCAACCATAGAGATCCGGTTGAAGCGATTGAAAATAGAGAGGGAAAAAAATCAAGAGCAGAATTCAAACTGGCAAAAACCACATAGCTAGGTCTTTGAAACCGAAACATTGAAGTCTCAGTTCCGTCTAGAGAACGATGTGACCAGTTAGGGCTCTGATCGAAGCGATTGAAAACAGAGAACAAATGGATAAGAGAGTGATAGAGCAGAGATAAAACGAATCAATCGGCTGACGAGAGAAGATTTCGGTCGATTGAGGGAGGTTAGCAGTAGAGAGAAGTTTCTGTACCTCTTTATTGTTTGTGTAGATGTGTGCCCCCTCTTGGGAATATAATGGAGTCAACTTAAGCCCTGTAGTTTCGAGGATAAGTTATCCGGCGTTTTGGGAGCACCTTCATTGGTTGGTTTTGTGGCGCCTTACAATACGCCAAGACACGAACGCCACTAAACCCACCTTTTCTTGTAGTGTACAAGGCATACTAAATAAAAGACCGAATCCTACATGCAATCTGTCATCTCTACCTCTACTTTGGATAAAGGAACCAAGCACCCTCAGAAAAGAAGACATGTGAAAGAAAAAAGCAGAGGATATATTTTTACCAGGAAAAAAGGGATGAAATGCAGAAATGAATCAATGCCTGGAAATCACACAGATAACGCATAACACGAAAATATAGTCAATGTACTGTCAACATATTCACGTTGTCGGTACCACCAAGAATGGAGAAACCACAACAAAGCTGATACACTTCTCACTCAAGCCTATAGGTTCATTCATCACATGAGTGATCAGCTCATTGTACTAATATATCACCCAGGTAGAAAACAAAGAGCAAATAAAATATTCTGTCTGCTCTTGATCTCTTCCCCAAGTACTTCCAGGAAACTTATCCTGAAATTATGAATGCAGCTTCTTTGCCATGTCATTTTGAAGGCATTCAAACTCTAAAGCATTACATGCAGACCAACACAATCATAAAGCATATATCATATTTTCTTTGTTGGGAACTAACATAAGCAATGGGAAGAAAGCCGCACAAAACGAACATGACAGCCTCAATCATCTTCAAAACCCAACCAAGTCTCCACTGTGGTTGAATCATTTGGGTAGGACCTACAGGCTGCTCTTGAATCTCAGAATCTTTGAGAGAAAAGGACCTGTATTTCTGCCATGTTTTTGCGGTTATGAGGAGACAGACAAAAAGAAGAAATACATATTTTCTTCTCATTTTCCTAAATTGGCTTATCATCAGCATGGGAGACTTCTGCCGATTGCACTAAACAACAAAAGAAAAAAGGAAAATAGCTTCTTCAGTTATTTTTCTTTCCATTACACACCTTTTCCCTTTTATCCTCCCTATACAAACAAATATTGTAGATCAGCCGCAAACTCGAAAACAAACTTTGACAAAAGCAAACTTACAAGGCCTTGAATTTTTCCAATACTGCATTGCTGTAATCGTCTCTCCCTGTGTCTGTGAACACTAGAGTAAGACAACCAGACAAGCACACCAACCTTCCAAATTTGACTCGAGCCGCTTGAACTCAAGTAAGCCAAAATATCATGTGCAAAATGCATAAAATAGACTCCATACAGTTAGACACGTTAAACTCTCACGTCCTTGGATATAAACAGGGATGCAAACTGCTGGCAAGGAGTCAACTGAATATGGCAAAGCTCAATAACCTGGGAATAAATGTGATATTCCATAAACAGTCGTAATTAACTTAAAACTGATATTTCTGAGTCATGACACACAAACCAGGAAAGAATGACCTAAAAAGGATACGTACAACAGCCATAAACTGCGGAATTAGAGAAAAGCCTGACTTCACGAATTTAAACTCGGTTTTGTCAAGAGGAAAAATAACAATGGGAAGACGTATTCCAATTTCCAGACTAGCTTTGGTTGATTATATAAGTAAAACAGTCATACTAAGGAGCAATGTTTTGAAAACTGGACAGGAGAGCAAATTGGCAAAGGGAAAAAAAAGTCACCGGTTCAACAACCAGTATCAGACGGTGATGTCAGACTAACCTTATAATATTCTAAAATAGTATACACAAATAATACAAATTATGTATGAAGAAATATTTCCACTATATTGAGCATTTGATCCCTATTTCATGAGAATCCTATTAGGGTACGGTAGGGGTAGAATTCTGTAGATTACCATATAGTAATTCATTTCTTTAAAAGATAAAATTTCAAAAAATCGATCATAATTTCTTTAATACTAATAAAAGCACATTTTCAATCACTAAACTCATTGTTGGAACTCATGTGTACCATACTTCAGAACATGCTTTCAATTTTTGTAACTCGCAAGGGAACTAGCGAATTCTGAGAACACAAAGCTCAATTTGTGCATCTGTGGAGTTATTAAGCTTTGACTACTCCAGAACATACTCCCACATCGAGTATTCAAGGAGAAAGTCTCCAGTTGTGTGCTCTCGTAAGCTTGCAACAACTCTTTCAAGGCTTACCTGGTAGTCATCACATTACTCGAAAACATCACTATGAACTATAGATAGATTGCGGATCAAAAAAAACTACAGATAGATTGCACAAAAAACTCTATCACTACTTCTCTTTGAATTCACTAGCTCAACCCTTTGACATTACAACTGCGGTGTATAACATGTAAATCAGTAGAGCCAAAACCTCCATCCAAGCAAAGTTGTGAGCCCACATACAT
The DNA here is from genome assembly GCA_020567845.1 of Rhododendron henanense subsp. lingbaoense. Classification (NCBI taxonomy): domain Eukaryota; kingdom Viridiplantae; phylum Streptophyta; class Magnoliopsida; order Ericales; family Ericaceae; genus Rhododendron; species Rhododendron henanense. Next base: position 8,753,896 of record CM036313.1, read on the forward strand.
AAACCAACAAAAAATTTCAAGCAACAGTCACCTACAAAAAATGAATCACTTATGCAAACAAAGACCAGTACTGAATATGGGGGGACCTACGTGTGTGGGGCCTACACAGATGCGTAGAGGAGACAAGATCTTTAGGATATACTGGCTGATTTACAAAAGTTCTTTTGAAATGTTACCTTTTCCTAAGGGCCACTACGAGTTGTGAAGTAAAACGATAAAAACACGTCATTGCAATTTCAAACAAAAGGCTCCCCACGTAAATTCCTGCAATAAAATGAGCTGGACGGGAGCATATATGCTGACCATATTATCAACAGAGTCAGCTTACATCAGGATGACAAAGTCTCACAATGTAGGACCTCTTCTCAATTCTGGTACTAAAAATTGAACTTCATAACGGAAACTGGAAATGTTCAGCAGATTAAGTCAATTTGATTGTGGAAACAAGATAAATTGCCAGCACGACTGAAGAGGGAAGTTATTGGATCCCCCTTTATGTCTCCTTTCATAGGGTCTTAGAAGCATGAGAAATTAACTGTTAGACCTCAACAAGAAGGGTTCTGTTTAACGGAGGGGCAAGAATATGTTCACATTCATCCCACATATCGTTATAACTGTCAGATCATTGTCTTTCTTTAAGGAAAAAGAAAGCCTCATGTCTCATGTTCGGCTTGGATTGGACACTGCCCACTATTGACACCAGACTATCCAATGCAACAAACCCAGTCAGTTTCGAATTTCGGCTTGGAGACACTACTTGTTCCCACATTATATTGCAGTCCAGATAAATCTGTCATTGGTGACTGATGGCTTTAGTAACTATCAGCCATAGGAAAACTCTGCCCCTCGGACAGGTCAACACATTCTCCAAGATCAGTACAAATATCCTGTACTACTATTGTCTAAGGCAATGAAATTGAAGCGGATAGACCTAATACACGATCCATCTAAAACCAATCCATCATAGTCACAGAAATACGAGGGGCCAAGGCAACATCTATCTAATTTGAACAGTGTTCAATCATATCAAAAAACAGAATTCTTCATGAGAACTGCACAAAAAAAAACTCATCCTAAGAAGATTGTTTTCATCAAGTCAAGACTTCACTCATCTTCTGGTATCAAAGAAACATTTTTGTGTCTGCTCAATATTACGTTGAGGAAGGTGATTGACTCTAAATGACAGGGATGGGGATTGGAAAGTCATAACTTCATAATATACTGCAACTACTAACTGATTAATGAAAATTCATGGCCAGTTTATCAATACAAAATAAACCTCAAGCACTGAGCAGGATCATGCCATTTCGGTCATGAATCAAATAGCATCAACTTTTCACCATGAGCCAAACTAGGTTTCAGAGAGAAGACATGCCACAATGTAACAATTTTTTTGTTTTTTTGTTTTTTATCATCAATGTAACAAAGTCCACGTATAGCACATCCCAAAATTATATATCAGGAGAAAAAATTTCAAGTACAAAAATACAAGTTAAAATTTATTCAAAACTTTAGTAGTACAAGGACAATAGTGAACAGTCAACAGGAAGCTAACACCCCTAATGGGACTAGAGAATCTAGATAAACAACTAGGCAAAAGGATAAGTAAAACGAGACATTCCAGAAAATAAAACAACACAGAAAGTAAATTAAGGACAGAAAACAGCACAACAAAACGAAGGTAGTCAAATTTTACCCTTTCTCGTAGCTTCCTTCTTCTCCGTTCCCATACTCTTGATGTCAATTCTTTGTCCCCTTATATGTATTCAGCGAAATAAGGGACTCGGAAAAGTTCATTGCTTGGAAAGTTTCGGGCAGGCCAAGGATGTGTAAATGCCAAAATGTACCATCACTTAAACGGTAAACCCCTGATTGACCTCCACTCACTTTGAACAAGACTTCTTCAACATTCTCCAACAGGCACAATGGAGTGAACCACTTACCATTGGGAAGGGTGACTGTGTTCTGTTCAAGATTCACTATTGTCAATAAATGATAAGAACTGTCCCCATTGGAAGGATAACAAACAGCTAACTTATCGCCCAGAACCTGAATTCCAATACGAAAGATGTGCAACGGGATATCAATGGCAGGTATGTCCAGCAGTATATATTTCTCTTTTTCTAAACAGAGAAACTATCTTGTAGTGGTGGTCGGGCGAATCCTTAGAAAAGCCAGTCCAATAGAGAGCTCCATTGATGAATACCCCGGGTTTGAGGGAACATATTTTAGTAGTAGGGAAGTCTTGAATCTGCTCCAAGAGTTGGTTCTCAAGGAAAAGGCTCCAACTTCATTTGGTTGACTCACCCCAGTAACAAAAGGTCGTCAAAAAGGACGATCCAAACTAACTTGTAGTCATCAGTAGAAGAATCGTAACCGAGACCAATTGGATAAAGGGGAATTCTGGTGGGTGGATCTGAGACTCTCTTGGTCTCTCCAGTTAATGGGTTCTAGAACAAAAAAGAATTGGTCATTTGGTGAAGTATGGAGACCAAGCCATCAAATGAGACCACAACTGAATAAAAACAAGCAGCAGCCTTGTTAACTTTGATTGGGCTGGACGCTGGCATTGATCTTCTCAATTGAGAATTCAGTACTGTTTTTCTTTTCTAGGAAGAAAGCATAGGAGCAATCCCGGCAATCCCAAAGCATGACTCTTTGGTGATCAAAACAAGTTCTAATAGCTGATGAATTCTTCAGCTGAAGAATAGCGAACTTGGGATCAGAAACTATTATAAAATTAAAAGTCTTGCAGACTGACCTGAAACGTGCAAGAGGCTTGACGGGTAGCCTACACAGGATCTCCTCCAATATGATTTCTGATGGGATTTCTTCCTCCTCCATCGACTCTGATTCCGACCCACATGAGCACCCTTCTCCCCAAAACACCCAGTACTACAAAGAATATCCTCCATCAATTCCGATTCCCAACCCAACACCCCCACCCCCTCCCCCCGAGTTATGTATTTGTTATAGATACCCCCCTCACATTCTGAATTTGAAATGGTGGGATGAAGGTCCCGTGCAATTGCTCCCAAATTGCTAATATTTTCGAAGTGTGTATCAAAACTGTTTCCGAGTAGACAAGAACACAGGTATCTCATCCAAAGATGGCCTCAAGCATCAATGATAATCAGATCTTTAGTTAACATACAGGCTGATTTAAAAAGGTTCTTTCAAAATAATACCTTTTACTAAGGGCCACTACGTATTGTGAAGTAAAATGATAAAAGATGGCCAAGTTAGTACATATTAGCAATCCAGGATATTGGAAAGTCATTTTTCATGTGATTCTTGTTATTGCCTCTTGATCACGTCATTGCAATTGGGCAAAACAAAGGCTCCCTGCATAAATTCCTGCTTTCAAACAAGCTGGACAGCCCCCGGGAATTGATCCTTAGTGCGTAAACACTGACAATATTATCAACAGAGTCAGCTTCTACGCCAGGATGACACTCTCACAACGTATGACCTCTATTACTAGGCTCTTCACAATTCTGCTACTAAAAATTGAACTTCGTAATGGAAACTGGATATGTACACCATATTAAATCGATGTGATGGGGGAAACAAGATAATTTGCCAGCACGACTGAAGAGGGCAGTTATTGAATCCCCCTTTGCGTCTCCTTTAGAAGCGTGTGAAACAAAGGCTCCCTAAGTAACTATCTGAAGGACATTTTTATGTGGTTCTGGGGTGAAACAAAGGCTCCCTAAGTAGTTCCTGATTTAAATTGTGCTGGACGGCATCTAGGAATTGATCCTTAGAGCATAAACACTGACCATACTATCAACAGAGTCAGCTTCTACACCAGGATAACACAGTCTCACAACGTATGACCACTATTACTAGCCTCGTCTCAGTTTTGCTATTAAAGATTGAACTTTGTAACGGAAATTGGAAATGTTCACTAAATTAGGTCGATTTGATGGGAAAAATAAGAAAATTTAGTCGATTTGATGGTGAGGAAAACAAGATAAATTGCCAGCGCAACAGGGCAATTATTTACTCTCCCTTTGCATCTCATTTTACAGGGTCTTAGTAATTTGTGAAATTAATTGTTAGACTCTCAACAAGAAGGGTTTTGTTAAATGGAGGGGCCAGAATATCATCACAGTAATCCCATTCCCGTGTAGCATTATAACTGTCAGATTATTGTCCTTATTTAAGGAATGAGACAACTTGGATTGTACACTGCACCATAGCCACCAGACTTCTACTACCCAATGCAACAAGCCCAGTCGGTTTCGCATTTCGGCTTGGAAGACACTACTCGTTCCCACATTATACTGCAGTCCAGATACAAACTGTCATTGGTGATTGATGCCTTTAGTAACTGTTATCCATATAAAAACTCTGCCTCCTAGACAACTCAACACATTCTTCAACATCAGTGCAAATATCCTGTGCCACTATTACTTTAAAGCGATGAATTGGACCAGATAGACCTAATACACCATCCTTTTAAAACCAATCCATCCTGGTCACAGAAATACGAGGGGTCAAGGCAACATCTTTCCAGTTTGAACAGTGTTCAATCATGTCAAAAAATACGATTTCCCATGGGAAATGTACAAAACAAATCCAAGTAAGAAGATTGTTTTCACCAAGTCAAGCCTTCGCTCACCTTCTGGTGTCGAAGAAACCATTTTGTGTCCGCTCAATATGAAAGAAGGAGATAGAATCTAAATGACAGGGATGGGGATTGGAAATTAGGTCTTCAAAATATACTCCAACTAATGAGGGATTTATAAAAATCCATGGCCATTCTATCTCAATAGAAAATCAATCTCAAGCACTTAGCAGCATCATGCCATTTCGTTCTTGAATCAAATAGCTAAACTCTTCACCATGAGCCAGCCTAGGTTTCAGAGAAAACACATGCCACAATGTAACCTCTCTTTTTTTATCATCAATTTAACAACTCCACGAATATCAAATCCAAATATCACAATTAAAATAAACAAAAAAGGCAAAACACATATATAAGTTAAAATCTATTCCGAACTTCAGTAGTACAAAGACAACAGTGAAAAGTGCAAAGAAAGCAAATGCCCCCGGTAAACTGACAAAAAGTTAAACCTAAGGCCCATAATGGAAATGGAGAATGACGATAAAAAACTAGGCACTAGGATACAGTGGAATAAAACAACACGGAAAATAAATTAAGGACGGAAAACAGCACAACGGAGCAAAGACAGCCTCGAATTTTACCCTTTCTCGTACCTTCCTTCTTCTCCGTTCACATACTCTTGATGTCAATTCTTTGTCCCCTATATGTGTTCAACAAAATAAGGGACTCGGAAGAGGTCATTGCTTGTAAAGTTTCGGGCAGGCCAAGGATGTGTAAATACCTAAATATACCATCAGTCAAACGGTAAACCCCTAATTCACCTCCTCTCCCTTGGACCAATACTTCTTCAACATTCTCCAACAGGCACAATGGAGCGAACCACTTACCATTGGGAAGGGTGACCGTATGTTTCGTCCAAGACTCACTATGGTCACATTGATTGAGAAACAATAAATGATAAGAACCGTCCACATTGGAAGGATAATATACAGCTAACTTATCGCCCAGAACCTGAATTCCAATATAAAAGACGCGCACTGGGAAATCAATGGCAGCCTGGCAGGTATGTCCAGCAGTGTATATTTCTCCTTTTCTAGACAGAAAGAAACTACCTTGTAGCGGTGGTCGGGCGAATCCTTAGAAAAGCCAGTCCAGTAGAGAGCACCATTGATGAATACCCCGGGTTCGAGAGAACAAAGCTGAGTAGTAGGGAAGTCTTGAATCCGGCGCCAAGAGTTGGTTCTCAAGGAAAAGACTCCAACTTCATTTGGTTCAGGCACCCCAGTCTCAATGTCCTCGAAGCCGAGGTTGATCCAAACTAACTTGCAGTCATCAGTAGAAGAATCATAACCGAGACCATAGGTCCTGCAACTGGAAAAGGGGGAAATTCTGGTGGGCGGATCGGAAACTCTCTTGGTTTCTCCAGTTAATGGGTTCCAGAACAAAATGGATTTGGTCATTCGGTGAAGTATGCAGACCAAGCCATCACATGAGGCCACAATTGAGTAAGTAGGAGAAGAACAACCCTTGTTGTTAACTTTGATTGGGCAGGTATTGATCTTTTCAATTGCAAATTCACTGCTGCTGTTGTTGGTTGTCGATAATTGATTAATTTTCTCTTTTATAGGAAGAAAGCAGAGGAGCAATCGCGGCAATCCCAAAGCAGGACTCTTTGGCGATCATAAGGAGTTCTAATAGCCGATGAATTCTTCAGCTGAAGAATGGAGAACTTGGGATCGGAAGATATTGTGGAATTGAAAGTCTTGCAGACTGACCTGAAACGTGCAAGAGGCTTGACTGGTAGCGGGTAGCCTCCACATGATCTCCTCCAATAAGATTTCTGATGGGATTTCTTCGTCCTCCATCAATTCCGATTCCGACCCTAGTGAGCAGGACCCTTCTCTCTTCCTCTTCCCCATCTCTCTATCCCCAAGTACTGCAGTTAACTTCTTCTATTCCGGTCCCGGAATTGATTTTCATACGGAAAAATTATGTAGTAGTCCTAAATTTAGCACACACTTGGGTTTTAATCCATGACGTTATCACATATTATGTTTCCATCCTATAATTTCGTGGTTGTACTATTTTAACCTTATTAGAGTAATTCCAATGGGAGGTTGTATAACCATTTTTCAGCCCCAAATGGGAAAATCTGGTCTTCAATGGGGGATGGAAAAGGATATGCAAAATGACTTTGATGGATATAGGGATAGATACCCTAGATGCAGAGATGCATTTCTAGATAGCTCAGCAAAGCAACTATTTTAACCTTATTAATTAAATTGTTTGTTGCCTTCTTAATTTAAATTGCTTGTCCTACTGTTGTTCATACTGTAATGAGAACTTAGAATAGACTTAAGTTCACGGAGTGGTATACACTTAGAGAATCACGTAGACGGTGATAAGTATAGGATAAATGGGAAAGAGAATGAGATGGGTTGTGAATTTGATAGGCGCTAACAGGTCCCGGGATTGGAATGAGTGCTAACAGGCGCTCGGTATTGAAATGGATGTGTTTACATCTTAAAATATGCCACCCAACAGAAAAATTACACGTGACACCAAACAGTGTATCATCCAATCAAAACACGTCATAATTAAGCCTAAGATGTAGAGGATCAAAGGGTTTAATGACTACGTTATTTTAGTACTATACGGTATCGTTTAGATTGGAAACGACCACATTTGGACATCGAATGACAAGAATTAAGATGATAATTAAGCATAACCGCTGATTAACACTTAAAACCATCGACGGTGTCATAGAGCCCGTTTCATGAAGGAAATCAGTTATGTTTGTAGTGAATCATCTGAATAATCTATATTGAAGCACTAATCCATGTTGCATGAAAACATGAACCCATTAATCCAGAAATTAACCACGATCAGCATCAACAAACGTGGAAGGAGAAGAGATTTCCGAGAAGACCAAGTCAAGCAATCGTTCGAAGACCCTTGCAACCGTTTTTAGAGGGAATAAAGGACGTTTCAAATCAAATTTGAATGAAGACGTGGGCATCAAAAGAAAGCGTGAAGAATGAAAGCTGAAGACAGACCCATCATCTATAAATAGAAGAAGCAATTGAAGAGAAGAACCCCCCCAATAAAATTCATCATCTGACAATTCATACAAAATAATTGCTCAGAGATCTATCGTAGTTTAGGACTTAGAATAATTTAGTTAGTTAGTATTTTGCAAGTTTAAAGACTTATTTGCATGTAAGGTTACTTTCGATTAAATTTAAGTTATCTTATATCTTTCTGTCTTTTTCTTACCAAAGAATAGTCGATTATAGGTTTGCTTTCGATTAAATTCAAGTGTGCCTATATTTCTGTAGTATTATTGTCGAAATCTTAAGAGTAATTGTATATAAGCTTGCCTTTGATTAAATTCAGGCTTGTTTATGTTCAGTTATCTTTTCTGATTGAAGAGCATCAATCCATTATTTGATTGATACCTTTAGAAAAATTCTCTTAATTGGGGTAATCGAACGGATAACACAATTGCCTGATTAAATTAGCTGTTTTGAGTTAATTTGAAAAAGATAAATTCTATTCTTTTCTGGCACGCCCACACACAATCATTTTGCCAAAAATTGAGCTAATTTAGCCCAAATAGGGTGCTAATAGGGGCCCAAGATATTTGAAAAACGTAACCCTAGGTTAGGATTTTTAGCTACTTTGGAATTATACTTGTGTGCAAGCGTGTCAGAAAATACTTGTAATTATCCTTTTCAGATTGAACTTATAAAAAGCCAAATTTAATCAGGCGGTTGTGTTGTCGGTTCAATTACCTCAACAAAGAGGATTTTCCCTTTGAAGTATTGAATGGCACAACGATTCACTAGAAATTCAACAATCAAAGAGAAACAAGATACCTTGAAGAACTCAAAACAATTTGCCCTCCAAATGTATTTTCCAACTTTTGGTTGGATTCCTTTTCCCCTTTCCCCTCTTTTAATAAAATTTCATCTTTTGCCGATAAAAAAAAAAAAAAAAACTTCGAAAGAACTAGAATGGATTACAAAGTGACTTGCTACAAACTACTCTTAATTACTTTGAACTGAAGCATAGCTATTTGTTGATGATTTGTCCGGGGGTCTTTTCCTTCTTCAACTTCTTCTATTTATAAGCAAGCTTTGGAGTCTTCTCAACCGCTTCTTGTTTCCCGCTAAAACTTACTTCAAAGTCTTCTTTCCTTTCAATTTGAGTTTTCCCTCCAAAGTTCTCCTTGCGACCATTTGATGATGGTGTAACTTCCCATTTCCCTTAATCAGATCGTGGGTAGTTTTATGCTCATCCTTTTAACTACTCTAACCATGTTTGGCCAATGTAACTGCCCACTCATGTTTTTGCAGGGTTTGAAACGACGTCGTCTGTTCCTTTGGATTTCGAATTGCATGTCCACTCCTTTCTTGTACTCTGCACGTGACACTTGGCAATAACTGTCATCTTTTCCAATTGCTGATCAAAACGGCACTGGATTAGTTAGAATGATGTCGTTCTTTTAAATGTGTGATCCAGTGTGTTCCTATTTACATATTTAACTTTAGTGCAATGAAAATGGCCACATGTCACTACCTGATTGAGCCAATAATTTCCTCATGCAAACAAGGACACAGTGGTGATTGGCTGTGAGAACAAGTTAAGAATAAGGGGGAAATGTGCTTGTGTCACATCCCGAGGAATTGGGTTTTCCTTGGGGAGGTTTGGTTCCTTCCTTGCATGGTTGCGTTGACTGTAGATCCGGGTAAATAACTTGGTAGCTATCAACGGGACACAACAAGAAGCAGTATGAATCATATTGGGTTGCCTTACGTTGGAGGTTAAGGGTAGGACGGATCTTAAGGTGGAGATCCTAGATTTCACATAGGTTAAAGAGTAGTAACTGAAATCAAGCGCCGTTAATTATTTGCACTGCATTCCTTATCTTGTTATGTGTAATTAAGGGTTTCAAGTAGGTTTTAGCTATTGAGCGTCAATCGTTCACGGTACTATGTTGCCTTGGTTTTCAAACGCCAGATACTGTAGACGAAACAAAAGAACCATACGATTCGACCGAGTTCAACCCTGTTGTGAATGAAGGCGAGGAGCCTTAGTTGCCGTACGCTTAGTCACTCTAACTAATTAAAATTGACTTTATTTTGAGGACTTCAAAGTTTATTTGGGAATAGTAATATTTTGACAAATTCAAAAGGTTGCTGTCTTTGGATGAATTTTTGAGAAATTTTGTAAGTTTATGAGTGGAAAGAGAAATGAGAATAATGATTGAAAGTAGAGATAATGATTGGAGAGAGATAGAAAGAGAAATGAGAATAATGATTGGAGATAGGGGTGAGTAATGATTGGAAATAGAGGTAATGAGTGTTTTTTGAGTTGAGAATTTTTTTCCAAAAAGCAATCCAAACCAAGCAAAATTAAATTCGATATGGTTGTAATATGGTAACATGTGCTTTTGGACGATGACGTAGTAACTCTATGAATTTCTTTTGAAAAAATTGTCTTTTAAATCTTTTGTTAATATTCTGAAAATCGGGGCATTGCTATGGGTCTCATTTTTTATGTGAGTAGTTTGTGTGATTGTGTGTGTGATTGTAGCATGATTGATTGGAAAACACACATATATAATTATGTATGGAGAATTGAAGGAGTAGTGGCGCTTGGCGGCACCCTGCCGCCACGACTATACCATTAGGCGTTTTATTTGGCGCTTTAGGAGGTTTGGCGAGATTTGGCGGCCACCTAGGCGGTCTTGGCGGGTCTTAATGAGGCTGAAATGTGATTTTTTTGAAATAAGAGGATTTAATGTGTAATTTTACAAAATGATATATGGGATGTGAGCCTTTTGCTTCAATGTCAGGTGGCTGGGGGCTGGCTATTCGCAGTCCCGTATTTTCTCCCTTAGCCCATTAAAAAATTTCAACTACAGAAATATGTTTCGACAGTTAGTTACCGAAATTGAGATACATTTTCAGCATCCAATTACCAAAATATATGTTTCTTGTTTTTGTTGTATGCATTTCCGACATGTAGTTACCGAAATATAATCTTATTTTCAACAGCTATTTACCAAAATGTATGTTCGGCATTTATTTACCGAAGGTTGAACATATTTTCGACATGTAGTTACCGAAATATAATCTTCGAAATTTTTTAACGGGTTATGGGAGAAAATACGGGGCTGCGAATAGTTGACCCGTGGCTGGGACACTCCTCTCAAACGCATTTAAAATGTGGAAACCAAATTACAAAAATAACCCCTTCTGCCTTTTCCACATTCTTTTCTCCACTTGGGTCAGCTTGCCCCAAAATTGTACAACCAAAGCTAATTCTTTTGACACGTGTCATTTTTTTGTCCGTAGCATTATTTTTTTGAATTCTACTTTTTTTTTTGGCCAAACTTGACTAATTAAGCCCGTTCTGTTAAGGTTTTTATTTTTTAAATACTTATTTTTTGCTTAACGAGACAGATCATTATCTCAATTTTTCGTTTCAAGAGATAGGTCATTGTCTCACAATACATCATCTTTTATTTAAAAATAAGTATTTATTTTAGTTAGTGAAACATATCTTAAACGTGTTTTTTTTTTCAATCAAGAAATACTCACAGTTTTAGATAACTCATGTCTCTTATCTAAATGAACTAAATTGTATTTTTAGTGGAAACAAGTAATATTTGGACATTAGTCTAGAGACCAAAACATATAGGGCGAATTTTCCATTATCATGTTACTATTTTTTAGTACGTCACAATTACAGAAATTAAATTTTCGCAAAAGAGTATGAATTTGATTTACCAGTGCAAATGCATTGAATTTCGACGGTTTACGCTAGTGATTAACTTATGCAGAATAATTTTTTGATTTTGTCTTTATTCAATTTTTTTCGCATTTGTTTGTTTTATGCCAAAATTTTATGTGATATGGGTGAGTAATGACGAAAGAAATCAGAAAAGTAAATTTTTTTTAACTTTTACACAAGTATTTTGGGAAATATCCAAAGTTTTCTTGAATATTTCTCAAAATCTTGTTTAAAAGTCATAATTTTTTCTTTTCCGATTCATCCCGTCCTTACTTATCACATAAAAATTTAACGTAAAACTAATAAACATAAACAGGGAAGGAGAAAGTTGTCAATTCAAGCATGGGACTCGTGCATAATCGAACGCCAAACTGGGCGGCAAGTAGCATTTCCCATGATGTACTATAATTACACAGTTCCTCCACGGTTCCAATCGGCTTCCACGATCGAAGACCTAACTCCAGGCGTAACTCCAAGCGATTCAGGCCACGATCGAAGCTCTTCCGTACTCCTCGCTCCTCCGCCGGTATGTCTCTCTCTCTCTCTCGTCTCTCTTCTCTCTCTCGCGTCTCTGTTTTCTCTCTCTCTCGCGTCTCTGCTCTTCTCCTCTCTCTCGTCTGCCTCTCCTCTCTCTCACTTAGGCTGGGCCTCTGTATATTTAGTATTTATATAACTTTGACTTTATAGTTTATAGCGTACTGTGTACAACCCCCATTGGTATTAAAAAAAAATACAGATTGTGTTGTATATATACTTGTATTAAAAATATAGAATGCTGCTGAATGTGTTGTGTTAAAAAAGGTAAATGCTTTGTTGGATTATGGTTGATTGGTTCCAAGATATATCTTTAAATGGGGGCATTCTTGTTTGTTCTTGAATAGAAAATTATTTGTTCCCTCTCAACTTTACCTTTCTTATTATTTTTTAAAGAATCTTTCTATTGCCATGTTGAATACGTGATTGATGTCATTGAATGAAGAATTTCACATTTACAATTCGTATCTTCGTTTGCAGCCACTAGTATTTACATATCTCTCTCTCTCTCCCACTTGTTTTTAGATAGATGGATGAGTTAGATCACCTCCTTCATTGTGACGAGGGTATTGGCGATGTGTTAGATGACCTTCTTGGGTGCATGTGACGAGGGTGTTGGCAATGAGTTAGATGACCTCCTTCGGTGTGACGAGGGTGTTGCCATCGATGACGTCAAGGTTGATATAAAAGAACTCTCTGAAATATTAGATTTCTACAAAAAGGTAAATTCTGTGTTTGAAAGCACTTATTTAATTTACTTCGATTTAATTTCGTCGACAATTCTACTTTAGAAAATGCTTGATTACTTGTATACCAGAATGTTGCAAGATGAAATCTACACTCATGTGTTCTCTTTTTTATTGGCAGAGTACAAACTTCAAAAATTGAAATAGTTTGTTTATTAGTATGGCTCCTAATGTGATTCTCGTGTGCTTGAATCCTGAGAATCATCCTTATTGCGCTTTAACGGATTGGACATGGTACAGTGAGTCAATAGTGACTTGTTTCTACATTGTTGTAGATGTGATTTTCATTTCCTTTATACAAATCCATTTGGTTACTTGATCGCTATGGAAACTTGGGCAAAGCTACATATGTAGAACCTTTATTTTGACTTTTCTATAGTAGTCTTAGATAGCTGAGGCCATTGGAGCTATTGGTTGGTCGTTGGAAAATCAATGTTGGACTTCCTGCATCATTCAATTAATATAGCGTTATGAACTTTCTTATTCTCTGTACTTGGAGTAACTTGTCATACAAGGACATTTTGGGGCATTTTTTAGCTCATAGTATGAAAGGTGGTATTATTAAGGGAAATGATATTGGCACTCCAAAAATTGATGCAGGCACTCCAAAATACAAAGGAAAGTGGCTTTGGAGTTACACTGATTTTGGAATGCTTGAATCAATTTTTGGAGTGCCAATATCATTTCCCATTATTAATTGCACTTTCCATCTAAGTTCAAATCTTTACTAAAAATCCAGGCGGAGGTAGTTAGCACCTTGCATGGGGTACAGAACAACATAGATAAGGACAAGCATAGTAGAATCGTCCAATGGATCGTCAGTATTTGCGGGGGTTTCCTTCCAGCCACGTTCTTCTCTTGTATCTCTCTATTTGATCGTACCTTGGTGAAAGGCTCTATTACGAGCAACAAGCTTAGGCTTGTTGCTGCGACATCTTTGCTGATTTCTGCGTAAGTTGTAGTAAAAGTTTAAGTTATTTTACTTTCTTATTTACCTCATCTAATAGTGTGTAACTCCCTTTGTCGGTTCAGAAAATTTGAGGAGCCCAAGAAGCTCAATGTTGGGCGTCTGCTACAATTGATGAATGCCGAATATACAAGGAAGGATGTGCTCGAAACGAGTGCAATTTTGTTCACCCTCCTTAAAAGAGAGTGAACATTACCCTCTCTCTCATTGGTTGAAATAGTGTGGACCCCACTACAAAGTAATGCCATGCTTACCATGCAGTACACTTTTTGGTAAGCATGACATCACTTTGTGGTGGAGTTCACATCATTTCAACCAATAGGAAGGAGGGTAATGTTCACCCTCTTAAGTGGAGGGTGAACAAAACTCAACTCGCTCGAAACGGAGGAACAAATCCTCAAGGAGTTCAGTTGGAGGCTGTACTCTCCAACTGTCCATACTTTCTTGAGGTACAATTATATATTTTCTGACAAACTCTTCATAGAGACTCTTGAATTTGGAAGACCACTTTCATCTCAGGGTTGACCCTTGCTGTAGAAGTAATTAGTGTTGTAACATCCCAAACTTTTTTTATACAGCTAAACAAACTTAAGGATTGAAATGTTTTATGTGTATTTGCAGTATTTTTGTTGCAGTTGCTAAGGAGAATTGTAGGGTACGTACAATGTTATCACTCCTCATTGTTCCTATTTCAACATTAACTTGTGATTTCTGTTTGGGTTTAGTAGGATGTTTTCCTATTTCATCGCTGGTTTGTGATTTACAAGATGAAATAGGTGAAATTCTTTGTTGCCTCGTCAATTTTTTACTATTAGCACTATTTACCTTGTAAATACATGATGATGATTGGAATGCTCCTGTACGATGTGATGTAGAAATGCTGTCTAGAAAAAAATGGTTTCCCTTAGGTCGCTGTCATCTTGTATTTTTGCGGTGTATTTCATATGTGTAGTTGCTTAGGTGACTGTTGTTTTTGTTTTTTTCCATTTGACATTATTTGGTGTTTTTCCTAATTTCAACTGCAGTTTTTTGATTTTAAGTTGGAGTGCTTGAGCAGCTACCTCTCGGAGCTCAGTCTCCTGGACTGTTCCTACATGGAGTACTTGCCTTCCCAGGTAGCTGCTTCTGCCATTTTTGTGGCAACATTCGTCGTTTGCCAGATGCGTCCTTGGGTAAGATTAGCTCCCTCTTAGTATCAGTTATTCAAGTTCATCCTTGGCTTGTATCTTTAATTGTAATAGTATTTGTTTCTTTCTCTATATGTAGCAAAGATCTTCGTACATTGGCCCAAAAAGGAATTTGATTTGCATTGATTTAATTCCGTCGACAATTCTGCTTAGAAAATGCTTGATTACTGGTATACCACAATGTTGCGAGATGAAATCTACACTCAGGTGTTTTCTTTTATTTTGGCATAGTACAAACTTCAAAAATTGAAATAGTTTGTTTATCAATATGGCTCCTAATGTGATTCTAGTGTGCTTGAATCCTGAGAATCGTCCTTATTTCGCCTTAATGGATTGGACATGTACGGTGAGTCAATAGTGACTTATTTCTACATTGTTGTCGTTGTGATTTTCATTTCCTTTATATGAATCCATTTGGTTACTTGATCACTATGGAAACTTGGGCAAAGCTACATATGTAGAACCTTTATTCTGCCTTTTATATAGTAGTCTTAGATAGCTGAGGCCATTGGAGCTATTGGTTGGTCATTGTTGGACTTCCTGCATCATTTTTTTTTTATTACGACTTCCTGCATCATTCAATTAATATAGCGTTATGAACTTTCTTATTCTCCGTACTTGGAGTAACTTGTCATACAAGGACATTTTGGGGCATTTTTTAGCTCATAGTATGAAAGGTGGTATTATTAATTGCACTTCCACCTAAGTTCAAATCTTCACTAAAAATCTAGGCGGAGGTAGTTAGCATCTTGCATGGGGTACAGAGCAACATAGATAAGGACAAGCACAGTAGAATCGTCGAATGGATCGTCGGGATTTGTGAGGGTTTCCTTCAAGCCACGTTCTTCTCTTGTATCTCTTTGATTGATCATACTTTGGTGAAAGCCTCTATTATGAGCAACGAGCTTAGGCTTGTTGCTGCGACATGTTTGCTGATTTTTGCGTAAGTCGTAGTAAAAGTTTAAGTTATTTATTTTACTTTCTTATTTGCCTCATTTAATAGTCTATAATTCCCTTTGTCAGTGCAGCAAATTTGAGGAGTCCAACAAGCTCAATGTTGGACGTGTGCTGCCATTGACGAATATACAAGGAAGGAAGTGGTCAAAATGGAGAAACAAATCCTCAAGGAGGTCGTTTGGAGGCTGTACTCTCCAACTGTCCATACTTTCTTGAGGTACAATATATCTTTTCCGACAAACTCTTCATAGAGAAACACTTGACCACTTTCATCTCAGGGTTGACCCTTGCTATTGAAGTAATTAGTGTTGTAACATCCAAAAACTTTTTTATACAGCTAAACAAACTTAAGGATTGACTTGTTTTATGTGTATTTGCCATAGTTGTTAAAAACCTACGATACACGATATGTATCTTACAATTTGTATCGTCTCCTTCGGAGAACGATACGTATCCCATCATGTATCCTTTTTGTATAAAAATCCTACGTTACGACTGCGTATCCTACGATTTATATGCGTATCCTAATTCTATATGTATCCTACGATTACTTATTTGAAAAAAGTTGGACCTTATTTCAAGAAGCGGAACCCCAAATATATTAATCTAAGCCGTTTAATCTAATTATGGCATCTTTCAAACCCTTTGATAGAAATTCAACCTCAATGTAGGTCTTGTATAAAAGAAAGAACCATACTTCGATTGTATTTTGTCTTACTTTTCTTTTCCTAACAAATGGAGCATAAAGCCTTAATGTAATAGGTCCCAGTTGAGAGATTTGAAATTTTGCATCTTAAATTTTTTTTAAATGTAAGCATAGATTGTTAGTGTTTTTAGGTGTATCTACTTGTTAATTATATTTTAATTATGATTAACGTTATTGAAACATAAACTAAATTTAGTATTTTGACAAAATTTCAATTGACAAAACCCAAAAATGATAGATATTATCAAAAAAGATATAAATATATAGTGTTTAGAAACTCTATAAAATATTTAGCTCTAGAAGTTCTAGAATATCTTTGTGAAATATCTAGAGTTTTTTTTTTTGTGAGAATTAGTCTCATGTGTAATTCTAGAATTATCTCAAAGTTTATCTTGTATGAAAATATCTTTGTACTAGAGTCTTCCATGAAGTAGTACAAATAGGGATGAATTCTAGCCATTTTGTGCCAAGCTAAAAAAAGTTTGAGTTCAAGTGCAATACAAATACTCTCCTTCTCCACTCTTGTCTTTAGTATTCTCCCTCTTCCAAAAATATTGTCCAACTACATAATAGAAACTCCTACTCTTCCAGCACACATATCTCAAGATACACGATACGTATCTCGATACGAACTATACAAGTGAAAAAACGATACACGATATGTATCCTGATTTGAAAACATTGGTATTTGTAGTATTTTTGTCGCGGCTGCTAAGGAGAATTGTAGGGTACGTAAAATGTTATCACTCCTCATTGTTCCTATTTCAACATTAACTTGTGATTTCTGTTTGGGTTTAGTAGGATGTTTTCCTATTTCATTGCTGGTTTGTGATTTACAAGATGAAATAGGTGAAATTCTTTGTTGCCTCGTCAATTTTTTACTATTAGCACTTACCTTGTAAATACATGATGATGATTGGAATGCTCCTGTACGATGTGATGTAGAAATGCTGTCTAGAAAAAAAAAAATGGTTTCCCTTAGGTCACTGTCATCTTGTATTTTTGTGGTGTATTTTCATATGTGTAGTTGCTTAGGTGACTGCTGTTTTTGTTTTTTTCCATTTGACCTTATTTGGTGTTTTTCCTAATTTCAACTACAGTTTTTTGATTTTAAGTTGGAGTGCATGAGCAGCTACCTCTCGGAGCTCAGACTCCTGGACTGTTCCTACATGGAGTACTCGCCTTTCCAGGTAGTTGCTTCTGCCATTTTTGTGGCAATGTTCATCATTTGCCAGATGCGTCCTTGGGTAAGATTAGCTCCCTCTTAGTATCAGTTATTCAAGTTCATCCTTGGCTTGTATCTTTAATTGTAAAAGTATTTGTTTCTTTCTCTATATGTAGCAATGATCTTCATACATTGGCCCAAAAAGGATTGGTTAGCAGTGGGGTAACTCTCTTGTTATTTATTATGTTGCAGAGTTTAGAGAATAGAGATGCAGACTTTCTTGGGGTATAGAGCCTCAGAGCTCAAAGATTGTGTTAAGCATATTCATCGCCTATATGCTATTGTTTCTGCGGAGGAGGGAGACCTACAACAAAAATACTACGCGCTGGAGGTATGGAAGTTGTTGATTAGAGATAAGATAAAGTGTTTAGGGTAATTGAACTAACCCTTATACACGTGTTATTATATAGTTGAGAGTTTAGACTTCACAATAACGCCAAAGAATAATGAAAAACCAGAGTTAGCTAACCAGGACTACTTTATGTGCCACTGTATAGTCCCTGAATAGCTGGTTGATTCTGTTTCTCTTGGTTGCAGTTGGGTTGGTTCTGAATTTTTTGGTCGCTGTGTCTGTTGTCCTTTATCTATTTTGCTTTGCACTGACTCAGTGAGTAGCTAAATGTCCTGGCTGACTACAAGTACTCCCTCCGTCCATTTTTAAGTGTCTCGCTTCGTAACTCCAACTTATTAAGAAAACATCATCATTACACCTTTCACATTAACTTTTACCTCCACTTTCCCTACTTGCCCTCTATAGAGACATCATCATTACATTTTTTCTCACTAATTTTTCAAAATGAAATATACTTTTAGGGGCAAAATGGAAAATGTATCAACTTTTATCCACTAACTTTACAAAATGGACACTTATTAAGGGACAGCCCAAAATAGAATACTGGACTTTAAAAAGGGGACGGAGGGAGTATAACATATCGCGTACCATCGCAGTAATAACCACAATGCCATTTCCCAAGACAATGGCATATGCAGTGACTCTATTGTCCACTACCACGAATTGTCTGCTTTGGTGAGAACCTTCTACCACGAACATTCTACTTTGGAGTAGGGGTGCCCAACAGATGGACCAATCCGCCGAGACCGAGGTAGGTTATAGATGAATATGAATCCTAATATTACAATTTTAGCAGATGCGAATCAGTTTGGTTGACGGTTCAAATGGAACACTCTGTCCAGAACAAAACAAAACAAATTTAAAAAGTTGAAAAACGACTAAAAGGCAAAAGCAAATTGAAAACCCTAATCTAAAACTTTGAATTTACCTCATCTGGTTCATACTCGACAGATGAAGGAATTATTCGCAATAAATCAATTTGGTTGCTATATGCAAAGGCAATAAATTTAGAACCACACAAATACACAAATGCTTACACATACACTTACAATAGAGGTGCACACCTCTAGTGTATGTGGGGGCCACCCCTATCGTGAATGTGTGTGCATAAGTATTTGTGTGGTTGTAGTATTATTGTATGCAAAGGACCGTAAGTTCTTGTATTTGTTTATGGTTTTGGCGTTTCAGCCAAATGGATTCTCAAAAGTCTGGAATCTTGAAACTGATACCAAAATAAGCTACTCCAGATTGTGTTCAGGTTATAGGGTGGATGAATGTTTAGACTTTATTAGACGTGGACTTTTGGGGCACTATTTTTCAATTTTTTTGGGTGTATATATAAAAAAAAAAATTGCATGCTCAAATCCGCATCCAAACCGAACCGATCAAACATCACTCAAGGACGGTTAACGGATGGAGAAAACGACAATTCGTCGCGAGAGCAGATTGGATTGTGAACCGAACCGATTCACCCAAAACCGATCCACGGGCTCCTACTTTGGAGTTTGAACCGCGCGGACCAAAAATTTGCACTGTTGGGCCATTTCTGCTTTGATGGTTAGATTCAATGGAGTTTGGGGCCTTTTATGGGCTTAGGCGCCTCTGTATTATTCAAATTTTTTGGTTAACTTTTGGAGACTCACACAACGGCCTTGTGGGCCAATGCCTAGAGCCGGATGTGCCCATTTCAGTTTCAAGACGCGTTTAAGGTTTACCGCCGTCCCAAAAAAATTATCCAGTCCATAGAACGAAAACTTAAAAATAATACATCTTTGTTCAAAAAATTGAAATCTTTGCCTCTAGTTATTGTATATCAATAAGTTATTATTTAATGTATCAACAGAGTTTGATTTTTCGTGATATAATGTACTCCATCTGTCCCGATTTGTTTGTTCCCTTTTTGACTTATATATGTCTCAAATTGACTACCCAATTTCAAAATCAATGGATGAGATTATGTAAATTTTCAAATAAATGGATTAGATTTAATTTCCTTAATAAATTGAAAATCCGAGATTGAACAAACAAATCGGGACGGAGAGAGTAGTACTTTTAAATTCTCGTTTTTTAGGCCGGACAATCCTTTTGAAATATAGAGTATTTTATGTTATCAAGTGGACACTTTCTGCCCTTGCTTGCATTCTCTTCTCAATCTTTACCTCCCTGGCTGACTTTGTTTCACTCTTTCACTGCCTAACCTGGCAATAAATAGGAAGCTATTAATGTTCGTATATATCAAAATTGGAGATTGGTTGTGGTATACATTGAGAGTACATTAGAATTTAGAGGTTAAAATTTTTTTCTTTTTTATTTTGTTGCCATAGTTGTGATGTAACAAAATACTCTTTTGATGGAAAAATATTGAGGTATCTGTTAAAGATGCTCCAAAAAGTCAACTAGCCAATAAGAACGTACAAGAAGGGAATACAATAATGTGTGCACGTCTCTGTATCAATCGTAGATTTATTTATGTAATTGGTTGTCTAGATTAGATTACGTGCACATTTACTGATTTCAAAATTCTGAAATTATGGACCAGAGAAACCTTTAATAGCCCTAACATTTGAAATGTTTTCCCTTTGTGGGAGTAGACGTTACGACCCATTGAAAGATAATTAAAACCCTTGATTATTGCTTCTTGCCCACTCAACCAAACTTCTTGCTATATACATGACCACTCTAGGCTCCGTTTCACAAATGTTCTTATTTTTTAAGTACTTATTTTCTGTTTTACGATACAGGTCATTTTCTCACAATACATCACCTTTAATTAAAAAAAATACTTATTTTAGTTTGTGAAACGTGGCTAATTTTTTGTTTCCCCTTCCCCTGCAGCACTTGGATTCGATGCCTTTGGGCGATGCTTTGACTTTTTTACTGTTTTCTAGATTAAAAAAAACAAATAATTATTTATTGGTTTCTTAATAAAATGCTTATTTATTTGAAAAGAAAACGACTGATCGTATGACCTCATGTCGAATATGGAGGACTAACCACTGCGCCAACTTATTCAATTTGTTATTTATTCTAATATACAAAGGGAGCGCACCAGTTTGGTGTCTCTCTTTTTTGAAGCCGCGTCACAAAACTAATTTCATTATCGCCCCTTCAAAAATTAACTATTAACAACTACTTTAGCATGCCATTAAATAATGATTATGGGCAAAATAATAATAGATTAAAAATCACCTTTCATAACTACTACCTCATTATCCACACCCATCTTAACAATGTGCAAACCCATAGTGTTTGTCCTCCCACAACCCTTTCCACGCGTTTGCGTGAAGTGAGGTGGTCTCGTGAAATGAATGCACTTTTTGCAAAGTGATTTTCACTTGGGACAAGTACTGTCACTAAAACTAATTTTGGTATAGAATTTCAATGCATCCCCTGGAGAAGTGAAATGTAGCACTTTCCCCCCTAATATTTTTTTTAAATTGCATATTTCCCTTCAATCTCATTGCGTAGCTTTTCAAAATTTCCCCCAAAATAAATACGAAAGTATTTTCCTTCTCTTAATTAGTAGTATTTACTAGCAAAACAGTGGATGGGACAAATTTCTGAGTACAGAGCAATATATGTTGTTAATTTAAGGAGACGGATTCTCTACAGTCCAACTGCAGAGAGTCCATTCAATTCAATCACAGTCGTTCATCTTTGCATCTAATGGTCCAAACTTTAAAAAAAAATTAAGTGTTGAAAAGTTTTTTTTCATATCTCGAACCACAAAAATTCCTAAGGGGTACGTATACTTCCAAAAATAAAACAAGCCACAAAAAGGATGTGTGTGCTGAAGACTTTTCACTTCTTAACGTTCCTTCCATTCACCCTTGAAATGTTTATTTTTACTCTAAAACGGTTTGTGAAAAAGCTCTGCCTATAAAAATGAAAGCACTTATTGCAAGTACAACAGTCAGGGACGGATTCAGGAATTTAGTGTAGTGGGGCCATCTATTAATCATAATGGCAAAAATTTATTTTTGTAGTCAACCATAATAAGATCGTACAAAATTAAGGTATGTATTACTAACTACAAAAGTTTATAGTGCGTACTTTAAGTTAAATTAGGTAAAAATGAGCACAAAATCTCATATAAAATTTTTAAAGTATGTTTTAAATGAACATCGACAAGTTTTAGAATGACTGAACTAATTTTATTAATGACTTTGTTTTATAATATTTCTACCAGACGGTTAAAAATAAAGAGAATCAATAAAGAATAGCTCCAAATAGACAAACAGCTCGTAAAGCAACAAGTATAAAATACACTATATGATGAAATTCAGACATAAAACTAATTCTGTATGTGTTTTTTGAGATATATGCAAGTGTGTACGTATGTTTACATAATAGCACACTTTCATAATTATGCTAATTTATACAAAAAATATTTTAATTTTGAGCGGGGGCAAGCGTTCGAGTGGGGGCACGTGCCCCCGCGTGCCCCTGCTTCGGTCCGTCCCTGACAACGCTATTCAGGATTTTAAAAGCCCCTAGGCTCCGTTCAGTTGTCGAGAAAGTTGTGTGGGAAATTGGTTCCCAGAAAAAGTGAAGTGAGGTGAAGTAAAAGATTCGGGAAAATTTTGTGAGTGTTCACTCATTTTCCTTTTCCCGCGACGCAAAATCCTGTGTTTTTTGCAGGATCACTTTTGCAGGAAAGTAATTCCTGCAGGAAAACTTAAATTGGTAAGTCCTAGAATTTTCCTGCCAACTGAACACTAGGAAAGTTATGGGAAAGTTGATTTTCCCATCCTTTCCTGTACTTTCCTGGTAACTGAACGGGGCCTAAGACAAGTGCGACCACAACATATGTATTCGGAGTCGTTCCATGGATTCCTGCATGATACTGGTGAGACTCATACACATCAAATAGAGCATTTTCCATTGTCATGTTCGGGATATTGACGGAATATATTCGATCAATACAATCAAGATAAAAAGAGAAAAAAAAAAAAAAACCATTTGAATTTTCTCGGGGAATAAGATTATAACAAGCAGTGCTCTAATTCATTTAGATATCGAACATGCTGCGGACATAGACGTCGGCGGAAAAATTTGGACAATGATGTGTTTAGAAGCATCCGACGTATATGGCTCCACATTTAGCGTGTTGGACTCATGTGCATTGAAACACTGAATAACACAATATTATGTCTGAATCTACGTACGGATGTCTGTGTCCATAGCATTGTTCTTTAGATATTGCTAGCTGTCATATCTGTTTATGAGATTCATGAATAATAGGTATATAGTTGAGAACAGGCCCAATAGGTTCGTCGCGTAAGCCGCAAGTCAATAAACGAGACTTGACAAATAACTATTTTAAAAAAATACCCATCGATAAACAATACATTCAACCAGTACGATCCCACTAGTACGTTTTCCCTATTTGTCATTGAGTGTATCCTTAAACTTACCCTTTTTTTTTTTGGGGGGGGGGGGGGGCTAAGGAAAGAAGATTTTATTAATTAATGAAACAAAATTACAAAGATTAAAAAAAAGGAGGGACACAAACGGCATCACAATGCAAACTTACATCCCAATGACCCGGGTACATCCCGGAGTTGTTTTTTAGGCTTTGTTTCACTGGTTGTATTTTTCAACTTTTGGTTGGAATCCCTTCTCCTATTCCTAAATAAAATGCTACTTTTGTTGATTAAAAAAAAAAAATTAAGCACCCGCCTGCCAAGCGGCATCCGGCCATTCATCTCAGCATGGATGGCTTAGATTGAATCTGAGCGTATAAAGATCTGAACTATCCATTGCTCGGTCAAGATTGACGCAGCGGAATTCATAAGAGACTAGTTAGCGTACTAGTCCAAACGAGATAAACAACTCGAATTCACGAGTAAACCTTGCGCACAAGGAAAAGAAAGAAACTCTAAATATTATTAATGTAAGGGTTGATCAAAACATTAGGTTACAACCCTTTATATAGGTGGTAACCCAAAGCCCTAAAAAAATAATCTGAAAAATAAAAAAGTCTCATAATTTGGGGAAACTCCTAAAATTGAAGACGGGAAAGAACAACAGGACTTTTCCCAAAAGAACCAACTAATAAGGAATTACGGTCTAAGGCTCCGTTCAGTTGTCGAGAAAGTTGTGTGGGAAATTGGTTCCCAGAAAAAGTGAAGTGAGGTGAAGTAAAAGAAAAAGAAAATTATTTTCCCGTGAGTGTTCATTTGACAAAAGAATTTTGCAAGAAAAATTAAGGTTTAGTTGTTCATTTGTCAGGAAAAAGAAACTTTCGGGAAAATTTTGTGAGTGTTCACTCATTTTCTTTTTCCCGCGACGCAAAATCCTGTGTTTTTTGCAGGATCACTTTTGCAGGAAAGTAATTCCTGCAGGAAAACTTAAATTGGTAAGTCCTAGAATTTTCCTGCCAACTGAACACTAGGAAAGTTATGGGAAAGTTGATTTTCCCATCCTTTCCTGTACTTTCCTGGCAACTGAACGGGGCCTAAGAGTTATTAACGAATTAAAACTTTCCTAAAACGGCAAAAATATCCAATTGACAGCCTAAACGAATGTTTCGAGCCGAAAAACACCACACATCACAACCTTTAGGGTGGTGTGTCTTGACCGCAATGCGAAAATAAGTCAGCTCACCAAGTTTGGGCCCAATCGGAGCTCGTCCATAGTTTGCCAAATCGGGTAATTTGCAATTAAGCATCGTTTGGGCTTCCGAGGCTTCGATCGGTCCAATTGATCATAAAATTGGGCATCCACGTGTTCTACGTCAAGGTTTCAAGCCGTCGTTCGCCAAGATTAACAGCTGGATCGGCTGCTCGGCACCCGCTTAGCAGGGGTGCTTAATTTTTTTTTTGATCCGCTGGGGGGTGCTTAATTAGCATGCAGCATCCCCCATTCCCGTCCCTACGAGGCTGAATCATATGCTGCATCCGCCTCAACCCAATGTGCCAACCAAAACTAGACTATCCGACAGAAGATCAAGAAACAGGGCCACAATGGCCAATACAGACAAGGTCAAACTAGGAGGCAGTCTGAATTACATGTAGAAGAAAAGGCTGAAATAGCAGCTGGATCAAGTGGCAGGCTAGCAGCAGAAATGGTTGAATGCGGCTTCAGAACCATCACCCGAAATTGACTGGGACAATCTTGACCTTGAACAGAGTATTCTGCGGTATTTAATATGTGGAAGGCCACTGATTTTCGCGCTCCAAGATTTACTGCAGGCGCTCCACCTTTTTGTTTTTACACTGTGAACAACATCACAGTGTATAAACAAAATACACTGTGATGTTGCCAGCAACATCACAATATAAAAACAAAAAGGTGGAGCGCCTGCAGTAAATCTTGGAGCGCGAAAATCAGTATCCTATGTGAAATCCATACAATTAATAGTACGATAATATATCGGAAATCATATGTATCGAAATCAGTCAACATATGATCCCCAAACTTTTGATTTAAGAGAAATATGAACACCATTTAATTACTGTGGCGCCGCCACTGGAGATTCGAGTCCGGTGATGTGTGCGTGGTGAGGGAGAGAAAAATAGATGTGAAATGTCATTTCTGCCCTTGGAGTTGGCTGAAGAAGTCACGTGCAAGTCATGTGCTCTGTTTTCCGTCACTTTTTCTTAACAGAAGTTCGGTTTTGGACTATATAGAATGCAATCGGTTAGTTTTTTTTGATAGGCAATGCAATCGGTTAGTTTGAGGACTAAGTAGGCGAAAATGATAGTTTGAGGACAAAGTAAAAAAAAGTGGTGATAGTTTGAGGGATATTTTCATAAAACAACTCTATGTCACTACCTCTGTTAGGGAGTACCATTACGTACCTCATCAT
Source organism: Rhododendron henanense subsp. lingbaoense (assembly GCA_020567845.1). NCBI lineage: Eukaryota > Viridiplantae > Streptophyta > Magnoliopsida > Ericales > Ericaceae > Rhododendron > Rhododendron henanense. The sequence goes on from CM036313.1 coordinate 8,779,757, forward strand.
ACTCCACCATTGTCATACAGACCCACAAATTTCACTAGTGGGGCACCTATTATTTACACTTACTTGAAATTTACAATCAAGCACAACTATATCAATTTACCCCCCCCAAAAAAAAAAAAAATGAACAACTATATCAAACTAGACTTAAAATTCATCATTATGCAAAACGGTTTATAATATATATGCTTTCAAAAGTACCAGTGCTACGCTTTCAATTTCTTAACCATAACCACAAAACTTAATTATTCATCGCTAGATTATTTCGTTGCTGTCCTTATCACAATCAATCCTCCTGGTTAATTTTCATATTTTTGAAACTGCGGCATGGTGGTCGGTCTTATTAATTTCAACTCCATCAAAAATTAACTCTATTTTTCTCTGTATATCATCAAACTGTGATTCAACCAGTGATCACTCATTCTGCTGCGCAAGTAACGCAACTGATTCACGAATACTTATGGTTGCAAATACCCTCTCGACCGTATGAGTTGCAAGTGTAAAGTTAATGCCGAAGTCGAGAGCAATTACACCAAAGGATCCAAATATATATATATAGTTAATTTCTCTCTTTCGTCTCCACCATTTTTCTTGAAATTAGAAACCGAGAACAGAGACGGGTGACCCGCGGTGCGAAGCAAACCGATCACTAGCAGGATCCAAAATTTCTAGAATGCCGACTTTTGGATTCTGCGTTCTAAGCCTCTGCCTCACAAAATGTGTTATATGTGTAGTTTTGATTTGGCCACTCCTACTTTGTCTAATGCCAAACTTATTCAAAAATTGGAATTTGTATGCCCTAAGGTGACCCACCTTTTCCCACCAATATTTGTGGGACATCACAGTATGTATGTCTCGACCGAAACAAAAGTCTCATTATGCATGTCACTGATCATGTGGATGGTGTTATCAACCCTTCATTTGGTAAATTAAATAATCAGTCATCATCTCTATGTAGAGCGACTAATTCAACCGTTCAACTCGGCAATTGACGGATCGGATTTTAATTGAGTAATGAACGGTTCAAATTTGTATGGAATTTGTATGTGCTCGTATTCGATTCGAATCGTATGTCCGTGTCAAGATGAACGGGCGGATCGACCGTTCTGCACCTGCTCGTCAACATCTCGGAAGTTCGGGTTCCCACAGTTGACTCAACCCTTCATTGGTAAATTAAATATTCAGTCATGTACGAGAAAGAGAGAGAGAGAGAGAGAGAGACAGAGAGAGAGACAGAGAGTTTTTCCTTGAAATTTCCAGCTATAACTATTTTGAGACTTTTTCCTTGAAATTTCCAGCTATAACTTTTTCCTTGGATTATTTCGAGTAGTATCTTGTTCTCAAGGAGAGAAACTTTTAGGTATCAAATAAAGTCCGATGAACGCAATTTTTGGCATGAGTAAGGTTTTCGCCGAACTCTACAAAATGAACGAAATCGATCATCCAAATGTGATCGAAAAATGGCCAAAAAATAAGAAACGGACCGGAAAAAATACCATGAACCTTGGTATCCCGGGATACCTAAAAGTTTCTCCCTCAAGGGAGAATAAATAGCCCACAAATAGCCCACCTTTGCCCCTTCAAAAAACACTTGGGCGGAGAGAGAGAGAGAGAGAGAAGAGAGAGAGAGAGAGAGATAAATAGCCCACAAATAGCCCACCTTTGCCCCTTCAAAAAACACTTGGGCAGAGAGAGAGATAGAGAGAGAGAGAGAGAGAGAGAGAGAGAGAGTTCATTAAGATGGGGAGAGCTCCTTGCTGTGAGAAGATGGGATTAAAAAAGGGGCCATGGACACATGAAGAAGATCAAATTTTGATCTCTTACATTCACCAACACGGCCATTCCAACTGGCGAACTCTTCCAAAGCAAGCTGGTATGTACTAAATTTGTATATATGATTCATGAAGATGTCCAACCAATTTTTTCATTAACCAAATTAAGCATATAATTCTGTTTAGCGAAATCATCTTATTTACTCCCCTTTAGATCTTAGTTTTAAAACTTCTCAAGTATTATCAACTCTTTTGGACATACATCTAGACCATATGAGCCTTTGCCCCGGCTTTAATTGCCGTCTCCACTAATGGACGGTAGATTGGTCTCTCCAATATTAGTCGAGTGCGTGTAAACTACTCTGGACAGCTGAGTTATCAGAGCCAAAGAAAACGAAGTTGAAATAAACATTTTAGTTTCTCTATAATTAATTCCTTGGTTTATATTTGCAAATCACACTTATGTTTCATCTTTCGATCTTTTACCATCAATAAAATTTATTGTTTAACGTTCATCTTTAAGACTCTCTCTCTCTCTCTCTCTCTGATTTTGATGGTGATTTTGTTTCAATACAGGTCTATTAAGGTGTGGAAAAAGTTGCAGGCTCCGTTGGACTAATTACTTACGACCAGATATTAAGAGAGGAAATTTCACTAAAGAAGAGGAGGAGACAATCATCGAGTTGCATGGAATGCTTGGGAATAGGTGCGTTTACTTACACAATTAATCAAAAGTCTACGCCTGCCTACAGCTCCTTTCCACCTCTCCTTCATCTCACTAATTTCCCCGTCCAGAAGTGTTTTGGACGGTTCAAATTTTAAAAGACTCTTCTAAGAAGGAGTTCTTTTAAAACTCGGACCATTGATTGCCGAGACGGACGATGAGATTGGTGGTAGCATTCCCCTGCATGTTTTTTAATTTGAGAAAGTTTATTAACTACTTCACTTGATTCGGCTTTGGATTCCCTCGGATGCAACTTGCACAGTTAGGTCGATGGGGTACTACAATAATTGAATTCCCTGATCAAATTACTCTGCAAATAAAAATATTGTAGTCCTAAATTAGGCTCGAGAAAAAGCCAATTTTTGTCACCTGGTCGTTAACGCCTATGATAATTGTGGCAAGAAAGGGATTTTTTGCTTCAGAATACGCGATAGACGCATCCCGGGTAAGGTCATCGGAGTCGCTGCAGCCATTTTTTCTGCAAGTCATCTTGAGACTTTAAAATGCATTCAAGCAATTGGTATGGGGTTCTCCATGGGCCTGTGCCCAACCAAGGCAGTGGATTCTGTGAATTCATCACCCGCGGGTGGGTCTAACGAAAAAAGCCTTTCTTCTTGCAATTTTTTTCAGCCCCTCATGGCTATATGTCATAATAGCTTCAGCCTTCAAACACAGTTCTGTTTCTATTCGATTGCAGTTTCTGTTTTGATTCTGCTTCAATTGCCATTAGTGTATTGCTTCCATGCTCATAATGTGACTCTGCTTTCTCCACTGGTTTTATTAACAAAACAAAAATCTCTCTCACTTATGAATAACGATTTTTTATTGAGAAATAGTAGACAAGTAGGGCTGAAAAGATTCTCTTTTGTGTCATCTGTAAAACTAAAAGAAAGGCCAATCTAGCCCCAATGGATAGTCAGGTTGGTTGGTTGGTGGGTTTGATCCCCACGTATCAGGTTGGATTCTTGGAATCATGTCGCAAGAAAGTAATTTCTTGTGAATTTTCTAGACACGACGTGGATGGCCTGCCTTTGACCGGACCGGGGAGGAGACTAGTTAAAGTGCGTAAACTGGCTCGAACACCTTAAAAAAGAAATGAAAAGAAAAGAAAGAGGCCAATCTTAGACATCAAAGTCCTCACATTTCTATGCATAGCTCAAATCTCCTTGGGATATTGTGCGCTTTAGTAATCAAGATTGCATAAACTAAGAGAAAAACACAGGCTTTCTTGTTGCCCACTTCAATTAAAAATAGAAACTTTTTTTTTTTTTTTGGGCAAGGCAATTAAATAAATACTTAACGCCAAACTCATGCGAATATCTTAATACGAATGTTTTTGTCCGATTTTCAGATGGTCTACAATCGCAGCGAGATTACCGGGTCGAACCGACAATGAGATAAAAAACGTGTGGCACACCCACTTGAAGAAAAGGCTCAAAAACTATCAGAGATCCTGCAAATTGGATTCCAATGGCCAAGCAATGGATTTGAGTACTTGCCTTAGTCCAAATCCGGGAATCGAGAGCACCAAGAATGAACCAGTCTCCCCCCAGGACTCTTCTAGTGAATTCTCATCGGTCACAGACCAAACCAGATTGCCAAACAATACGGTGTCTAAGGACAACGATCAAGTATACGGCTCAGAAACGCTTCCTCAGATCGATGAAAGCTATTGGTCCGAAGAATTATCAGCCAAGAATTCCATTTCCACCGACGACTTGGGATTGGGATTTCAATTATCTCCGGCAAATACTTCAATTAACACCACGACGGACGATGGCATGGACTTTTGGTACAACCTTCTGGTCAGAGCTGGTGGTTGACCTGAATTACCAAATTTTTGAAAACTGTTTTATTAATTAGCATTATATTTTCTTAGTGTCACTAGAAAATTTGGAATTTTTGGGCTCTTTTTTTTTTTTTTTTTTGGTACGCCAAATTCCAAATGTGACAGTTTTTTCCAAGTCCAAAAGGAAAGGGTCATTTCGTCAATGAAATAAAAGCAAGTCTTCGGTAGTGGCAAAAGATTGTAGTAAAAGGTTAAGTGGGTAGTGAGTTGAAGGCCAAAAGGGGAATCAAAACTTGACTTGACAATTGTTTTGTAAACAATACAGAAAGTCTATTAGCACAGCAGATCTGTACACAGATTGTGCACAGATCGCGTTGTGAGGCTCACTAAGGGTCCCATACAAATAATTCGAGCCGTTCATTATGTTTAAAATTCAAGTGCCCCCGCGAAAAATTAGCTCAATCCGACACCTATAAGTACTTGATCTAATCGTCTAACTTTTCATTCTCTAAAAACCCGAATGAAAAGTTAGATGATTAGATCAAGCACTTATAGGTATCGGATTGAGCTAATTTTTTCGCGGAGGCTCTTGAAAAAATGTTTTAAACATCATTAACGGATCGGATTATTTGTATGGGACCCTTAGTGGGCCCCACAACACGATCTGTGCTGTGCCAGTAGCAAGGTTCCAAATTTAGAGGGTTTAGTGTGGCTTTTCGAGTATTTTATGATGAAAAGACCAAATTTTTATGTCTTTCTCATGGACACAGTCTCTTGTATGATTAATTATTGTATATTAGTACAAGTATTTTGATGATGGTTGCTTTATGTTATTTTTTTATAACTCAGGTGTTTGGATTAGATTACGCTCACCTCGACTAATCTTAAGGGTCCAATCCCACCGTCCACTTGCGGGAAACCCAATTAAAGCAAGAGCAAAACTTTGTATGTATGGACTGACCTCAAATGAATTAATAGTACCTGAGAGATTTCAAATCTCAGATCTTAAGAGTTAAGAGGAAGCAAACTTTTAAGTTTCAAGCATTGACTACTAGGCCAACCCTTGAGATTGTGTTTTCATTAGTGTTATCTAAATTCTACAATTCAAGAGACAAATCTTACAGGTTGATCGGTGCGTTTGCAATAAAATCGATACGTATCTTTAACTATATTTTATGTTTTAAAAAAAAACAAGACGATTACGATGCGCTGCGCGCAATGCATATCTTACGATTCGGTACGTTTAGAAATAATATCGATACGTCAGTAAAATATATCCGTGCAATGAAAACACGAATCAGGATGCGAACGTACACAATTTTTATTAGAACATCTTCCGTCACTGATGATGGAAAAGTTGTACTATCAACAATTTTATAATATCTAATCGATTTTATGTTTTGTTAATCATACTCTTGTTCGTATCTCACATGCAATGCATACTCCCGGCTACAATTTTTTTTTTTAACGGCAAAGAAAATTTTCGTTAACCGTAAAGATGCAAAGATGAAAACAGTACAATAAAAAAAATAAATGCATTGAAATACGACATGTATGCTGTTTTTACAACCTTGATTTACATAATCTGATCTATGCATTTCATTCGCTTTGGAAACTGCTTCCAATAGTAGCTAATAGTGACGTATTGCAACAGGAAAATATTACTAGTAATGAAATTCTAAAGCTGCGGCATGGTAAAAAAAAATGAACAATTAAACCTGCCCTAGCAAAGAGATCGGTTATAAATAATTTTCTTGCAATTTTGCGACACATAATTGATTTTGAATTTCCAATCGAGCCCTCTAGTTGATTGAGATTTATTAGCAGTTGCCTAGTTGAGTGAGTTATGCGGAATTACCCTCTCGCCCTCTACTCAAAAAAACCAAGTTATTGGCCAACTTCCCCATGGACTAGCTAGGGGCCAGGCTTAGGTTCCACAGGATCGGTGAGGCTTTCGAGCCTGTGTCACGGGCTGGCTTCCCACATCGGGAAGTATGGGTTTGTGTATGTGTTAAAAGGGTCCTCTTGCCCCTCACTAGTCCGCGATTACCTAGTTGAATGTTTTAAGTGAAATTACCCTCTTACCCTGTACTCAATTATGAGAGGTAAATCATATCTAAAGGAAACAATCTACCTTTCAAAATGAGCAAGCGGTTCATGGGCTGCAAAAAAGAAAAAAAGAGAGAGGAGGAAAAAAGGGTGCTTACCATATTTAATACTATTTGGAAGGTAAATGCTAAGTGCAAGGAAAATAGGTAAAGAAAAGCCCCTTAAAGTGTACATGAACGTCTCAGATTCACTGTGCAGTGCAGTGAATCTGAGCCGTTCATGTACACTTTAAGGGTCTTTCTATTTGGAAAGTGATCTCGTTTAACTGTGCTTTTTCCTCACAAGGTAAACAAGACTAGAAAAGGCAGAATTTGCTGGGAAAAATCAAATTTCTTCTTAATTAAATTAATTTAATTGTGAGTGGGAAGTTTCAAATTTTCCAACTTTTTCAACCACCTCGTGCGTTAGCTTCTCATAGAGACTAATGGTCATGCATGCTGACAACTGCTCTGCTTGGTGTTGAGTAAGCTATGCAATTATGGATTTAATACACTTTTCACCTTCATCTATTGATATTACAATTTAAACCCCAAGGAGGCAGTAGACGTAGGAATTTACTCCATCTTAGGCCTCAGTCTCAAAATCTAGTTCTTGTGGGTCTAGCTTATGTGAGATTTTGTCCTGACTTTAACCGAACCCTGATAGTTGATAGTTGACGGTACGACTAATCCCCTAGAATTTAGCATAAATTGACCTAAACATTTAGAGTTATTTTGAAAAAAAAAAAAAATGATATGTATACTCTTTCATGCATTCACATATGCTTTTCACATATCCTACGCACTTTTTAAACTTCAATTACTCATCATTGAATGTATCCTACCCACTTTTTAAACTTCAACTACTCATCGTTGAACTTATCCATGGAGTGACAACCAAGTGGCAGGCGCCCCATACTTCTTCTACCAAGTGATGGTTCAAAACCCACCAGCCCATCCCCATCCCCTTCCCCCTAGATTAGTAGTAGAATAGGATCTGCATTGTTCAAATAAAAGGAAAAAAAAAAAAAAAACTTAACCATTGAACTGACTACTTGTGTAGAAATACTTTTACCAGCTCAAGTCTTTACTTGGAAACCAAGTAGCAATGCACTTTAGGGGTCCTTTGAACTTTCTTTCTGAATTTTCTTGGTCATTGTTGTACATCTTTCTCCCCATTTCCATCACAGTTACTCCAAAATTTCCAACACCCTTTATTACCCTTGTCCCCAGCGACAAGTCAGTGCCTGGAGCTTTCTGTCTCTTTCATCTAGTATATGTTCCTTTTTCCCTGGTGGCTACAAGGTTTCTTCCAAGTCACTTGGTTGTCATAATTTTTAACCCAGTCAATTCTCTATCATAAACTAGGAAGTGGAAAAGGAACCCTCTCAGGCTAGACCAGAGGCTTGTGATCGCAAGATATTTTGGTTCAAATATAAGCCCAGACTTCTTGTATTCAAACCCTGCTGTTAGCCCTGTCTAATTACCCGATGAACAAATCTTGCACGCGATATAAACTCAAAGAAGAAAGAACTGAATCTGATAGACTGGCAATCGGAATGATCAAATTCCCTTTCTTCAGTAGGCAAATGAATACCCATAACCAATAGTTGGAAACCACCAGGGGTAAGGCTTGGTGAAAACTTGAGACTAAGGAGTTTGGTCCCTTCTAAGGTCTCGGGTTCAATTACCATTGCTAGTAACTATTAAGACCATCTCACCCAAAAGAACAACTAGTTGGATGTTCAGTAAAATATCTTAGCTCTTTTGTTTTTTTTCTTTTATAGATCAAAATGCTCGGACCAGCTTACGCTTACCTCAATTAATTCATGGTGACTAATATCACCGGCCACTAGCGGGGGACCCATCTAACATAGGATCAAAGCCCATATAAGCTGGCCTAATAGGAATTAATAGAACCTAGGAAGTTTCGAACCTGGGACTTAAGAGATGGCAAACTTCAGGTCCGAGGCCTTGACCACCAAGCCAACCCCCTTGGGATTAGCTCCTCTATCATTCTATCCTTCACCATCTTTCTGTCCTCGTTTCCAACAAGCACTTAACAATCTTAAGTTGCCCCTACTCATAGCTACTCTATTACAGATATCAAGTTGATTCGTGGTTAAATGGGAATGAAAGGTCAAATAACTGAGTTCCCCCTACACAATTAGCCCCTTTCTATCAATGTACTCCGACCATAATGCAGCAAGGGCTTCAAAAGCTATAGGTATTACCATATACCTGATCCTGATGTCATGTACTCCCTTTGTCCCGAATTGTTAGTCCACCTTTTTGGAAGATTAAAGTGTAAATTCATATGTATTCCACAAGAAGCCTTGATAATTCCGAGCATTGGAAGTTTTACGTGCAAAGCGTACGGTTTTCCAAAACTATCCTTCATAACTCGCCAGGACCGTACCACAAAGGTTTGAATAAAGGGGCAACAACGGAAATACATGTCTTCCTATTTAAATTTAAGTGCAATCGTTAGATGACTACTTAAAAATACATTAAGAGACTGATGGAGTATTAAGAGAAAAGTGACATGCAGAAAGTGCTTGTTACCTAGTTGGTCACCATCTAGTAAGGGAGGCCTCAGCTTTTCAAGGTAAAAATGCAGAGACAGTACCAAGTAAGCACAGCAAAATAGAATGGTTTGCCTACCGAAATCTCCTAGCAAAGAGAGCAAAAACTCAGCCAGATACCACAAGTACGAAAGAATTCATCCGTTTTGGAGACCGAAACACCGTTTCTAACTACCCGCCAGAAAAATCACTCAACGCCAACCGACCTTGTCCAACCTTCTAGCACATTTCTTGCATCTACGCAACCCCCGCCAAGGAAGAAATGATACACGCATTTCAATTTTGGAAGACAAGTGAAACTTCTAAAAGGCGGCAAGCATATCTGCATATGACAAATGATAAAGCAATATCGACGGAAAAAAAGAGCTGCATTTTTTCACGCCTAAACCAAAAATATCAACATGGCACCCTTAGCTGAAAAATAAGAAAATTCCAGCAAAAACTTCCCTCTTATAAATCTCATAGATTTACCCATCCAGGATTTCTTCTATCCTCCACAAGAGTTCAAAATTCATGTAAATATTAAGTGTGAAAGAGCTGTACAAGCAGCTTCTCAATCATTACGCATCCCTTGTAAATCCATCCAACTTCCATTAAAACAAAGATCATGGAAGTACTTACTGCAGCAATATAAAGGGGAAGAGGGAATTCAAGTGAGGCAGGAATACGCCAGAGCCTTTTCCTCAGTGAGCTCTTCAGCGGTCAAGTCCAACTTTTTCCTTGAAAGATCATCAATTGAGAGACCTAAAACACGGAAAGGAAAGCAGAACAGTTGCTAAGCAGTCATCCATCATATCGGGAACTGTTGAGTAACACGTACAAGTGGCCTAAACCTATTAACAATTTACTAGTGATAAAAGTCAAGAAAATGCCATTCACCCTAATTTTACCAAAGAGCAACTATCAAAGCAATAACCATTGAATAATAGGAAGACAGTACTCCTCGCCGAAAAACAACATGCCATTTCGATCTACATAATGAAAGGAAATCTAAATGCCAAAGATGGACTAATCACAACCATTGGTATATGCTATAATATTTGAAGATTGATCAACATAGAAAGTTGATGATACAAATTCTAATGCTATTACTCAGTATCAAATGATAATTAGCCATGCTCTTACCTTGAACAATTGTCCATTTTCCATTGCAACAAGTAACAGGGAAAGAATAAATTAGCCCAGCTGGCACATTGTACGACCCATCTGAGTACACGCCCATAGACACCCAAGTTCCCTACAATGTTGATGCAAAAGAAAAGATAAATTGGGGATGGTTTACGCTAAATATAACAATGACTATGCAGCAGTAGGACAGAATGTGAGGGTTGATTTTCGCTCGTATAAAACCAAAGAACAAGACCAACCTCTGGAGTCCCAAGGACCCAATCGCGTATGTGGTCACAGGCAGAGCTAGCAGCAGACAATGCGCTAGAGAGCTTTCTAGCCTTGATAATGGCGGCCCCACGCTGTTGGACTGTAGCTATGAATTCACCATGCAACCTACACAAGGATATTAAAATTCGTTGGTGAAAAGTAAATAACTTTGGACACAAATACGCAAGTACAAAAGTACAATGAGTACTTTATTCATACCATTCATCATTCGCAACAAGCTCACGAACAGGCTTATCTCCAGCTGGTGTCTTCACAGTTGCATGGTTGACATCAGGATACTGAGTTGAGGAATGATTTCCCCAAATAATAACATTTTTCACATCCGATACTGGTACATTCAATCTCTCTGAGATTTGACCAAGGGCCCTGTTATGGTCCAACCTTGTCAAACAACTAATGTTTTTCTCAGGAATTGATGGTGCAAATTCCTTTAGGATCAATGCATTGGTGTTGGCAGGATTAGCAACAACCAAAATCTGGAAGAATCAAAAAGAGCAGGTTTAGTCATGTCCTTCATGCATCTGAATGTGATGCAATTCATTCTGCTATGAGATGAGTACGAGCCAAACTCTGGTTGATAGCCCAACAGATCAATAAAAACAACTACGACATATGCAAAGCAAGTATGATACAAGAAGAATTTGATAATTTCGAAGAATGGTTAAGGGAGAAAATTATGAAGGAAATTGCTGAGTTGAGGTGTTTTTAAAAACCGGAAAACCGGACCGAACCGGCCCATTTTTTCGGTTATATACACAAAAATCGTAAGGGGTGGGGCTCAAACTCGAGACCCAAAGGTTGTCAGAGCCTCAGCTTACCGCTGGGCTACGCGTCTGTTTGTTATATAATGGTATAATAATTATATTTATTTTTGGGTGTGAGTGTGGGTACCACGGCTTGAACCCTTGACATGGCAAATGACACCACAAGAGTGCCACCACAAGGGAAACCAAAGCTTTGGTATTATATACATAACTGGTATTCCTATATAAGAACCAGTGAAGCACAAACCCTAAACTCGAACAGATTATCTTCTTTTTCCCTTTCAGCTCTAAGAGCATTCTTCTGGACAGGTCCTAATATGAAAACATATGGGGCAAAGGTTAATTGGCACTCAGTTTGTAAACCTAAGGAAGAAGGAGGCCTTGGGTTCAGGGTTCTTGAGGGTTGGAACAATGCAGCAGTGGTTAAACATATTTGGGCTGTACGTCAAAAATCTGATACTCTTTGGGTTAATTGGGTGCATACCTATGTAATCAAGAGCTCTTGCTTTTGGACTATGAAGATTCCTCAAAATGCTTCCTGGACTATCAGGAAACTTCTTAAACTCAGAAGTTTAGTTCAGCCTTGGATAAAATGTGTTGTGGGCAATGGACAGAACACATTCCTTTTGGTGGGACAACTGGCATTCTTTAGGCCCTCTTTACTTGAGGTATGGAGTCAGCCTTGGTCATACTGTGGGAAGGGCTCTAGTTGCTAAGGTCATTTTTATCATTGAAAATGGGTGTTGGAAGTGGCCTGGAATGAGAAGTTTTGTTACTCAAGATATTATTGCTAATACTCCTACATCTTTCTACACAATACAATTTGTGATGATTCAGTCCAATGGACTTTTAAACCCTAGTGGCTCTTTTAGTACCAAGTCTGCTTGGGAGGCCATAGGAGTTACAGCTCCCATTGTGCCTTGGCACAAAGTAATCTGGTGTTCACATTATGGGCCCAAATGGGCAATAATTGAGTGGATTGCATTCTTAGGCAGGTTGCCTACTAAAGACAGGCTTCATGCACGGGGATTTGTCACCGATGATGGATGTGGTGATTGTGGTCTGTATGGATTGAAGCAAGAAACACATGCTCATCCCTTTTTCAGTTGTGAATATTCTGCTAGACTCTGGGTCTGGGCTCACTTTCTCCAAGCAAATGGTATTAGCAGGGCTGTTCTTAGCCTTCAAGATGAGGTAGCTTGGATAGGACAGCATAGTAGGAGCTCCAAATTCAAGCATACTGTATTCAAGCTTTCTTTGGCTGCTGTGGTACACAGTTTATGGCGTGAGTGGAATTGCAGGTCTTCAAAAGGCAGAGTCTTAGTCATGAAGCCCTTATTGTCAAGATCACAACGGATTTAAGGGCTTGCTTCATGTCATGGAAAGGGGTTACGAAGACAGATGAGAATTGTTTACTATGTCTTGCATGGAATATCCCTCCCTCTTTTTTTGTTTAAATACAATCTGATTCTGTTGTCAGAGTTCCTGCTTTAGCTTGCTAACTAACTAGCTTTGCATTGGACTGCAAGGGCATTCCCTTGGTCTGTGTTTGGTTGGTTTTTCTCATACCAAAAAAAAAAAAAAAGGTTGCGGCATGTTTTCGGAATTACAGGTGGCTTAGGGCAGATAATGATTCGCAGATAAGAGGGTAGGTTTGGACTAAATAAGTCCGGAACAATATAATCTTGCATTTGACAGCACACAAGAGGTCAATCCCATATGGCCCTTTTATCCCACTTATGTGCAATTCTTTTCTTCCAAGGGAAGGGGTTGGCAGGTTTTTTGGGCCCAGAAAAAGCCTTCCTCGCTGTAAGTTATCCCAGGATAGCTTATACTGCCAATCCTATACGTGAACCAAACAGTACGTCAATGGATATTTTGCAAATTCGGCAATTCCCAATACAGACAAATGATAGGAACTTCAAACTCAGGCTATATAACAATAAAAGAGATGCATCGACTATATATATCATGGAGAGAGACTAAATAAAGTTTTGAAGGGGAAAAAGTTGTAGCATTCCAAGACTTCTGATGGGTCCACAGCTGGTTGTTCAAAAATAATCGGCTATTAGATGCCCACAAATATTTGTTCTGTCTACTCAAAACGGATACCACCTTGCAGTTTGCAGCAGCGTGCTTTTCCAGAGCCGAAGCTTGAGATTTGTAGATAGCAACATTCTTTGACATGACGTCTTTTCTTTCCATACCTTCTTTCCGAGGGAATCCACCAACCATGACTGCAATGTTGACTCCAGTGCAAGCCTCAACAACATCAGTTGTTGCAACAACACCTGATACGAATATCATATTTGACAGTTAGACCCACTGTACCTCAGATCATATTTGTCACCTCAGATGTCAGCATATAACATGTACATAAATTACAAAACATATTGTATGGTACAATAATGCACCATCGAATTCGTGAGTGAAAAGTAAGGATCAAGAGCTTCCCGCCTTTAAGAAGAGGAAATGCAGCATCCACCAATTCCATTTTCACTCCATTTAATGCCTCTGCAGCAGGTGGAATATCCAGCATGTGAAGGATCACGGGCTGGTCTAGACCCAACATCACTCCTCTGGCAATCATGGGAACGAGAGCATATCCAATTTGTCCTGCAAGTACCAACAACTTGCTCTCAGCATATTGCTTCACAAATTAAGTGTAGCTTAAGTCCAGCTGACTCATCCTTGTCTTAAGGTCAGTTAAAAAGTTGGGGCTGTCCATGTGATGAAAATAAAAAATTTATTTCTCCCACTAATATCAAGGTAACAGCAGCGTTTCTAAAGAATATTCACCTATTAGATAACTGATCCCACTATTAAAAAAAAATATCGGGTATCTGAAGCTATTTTACTAAACAAACCAAAGTTACAAATACAAACCTTTAGGAAATATTGCACGTGTCATTCAAAGCATAGAATTCAAAGATGGAGAAATTAAGTAAATGGAAAATAATTTGATGCAGCTCCTTAGGCGTAGGTCACCTTTATACGACTACCATGCTTGCATTCCAAGTCAGTACTCGTGTACACAATTAAAGCTAATGTGGTGATTGGAAAAAAGGGCGATATAGATTACTCTTCAACAGTCACCAGCACCACTTGCATGTAAAGAACTGAAATCATTTCACTCGGGTAAATAGCACCAATGTCTATAACCATTTGTAAAAGATATAATTGCATTTGCTTTTAAGGTATTATGCTATTAATGACGGTCACAATTTACAGGCTTGATGTTGAGCTAAAACACCATTTAAAGCAAAATAAGTCAGTTCAAACTCAAGGGGGCAGCCGACAATCCCCACATGGCCAACAATCTCTGCCTGGAAACACATTAGCTTGAGGTGACTCTGAAACAGCTACACACTTGGTTAACTATAAAAGTAACTTCACTGCAGTCTGCAGATCAATGCGTGAGTTTCTCCAAGTCAAGGCACATAAGTCAAGACTACTACGTGTTATACACTCGTTCTTCCAATAAACCAAAAGACAATTAAAGAGGGAAAAAACTATGTTTGAGGAACAGCGATAACGCATTCTAGGCCAAAAAGAACAAATCACTTAAGATTAGACAACATAACGAAAACCAGGCAAACAAGAATACAAAATAGTACAGATCCAATATTCTCAGCTAAGCTTCTTGGTCCTTGAACTTGGAAATGAGGTGCAATTTCAACTAGCACATATTGCCCACTGTGTGTCCCTAACACCTTCAAACGCTGAGGCTGAATTTGAATGTTCGACGCGTGTTGGGACACAAAAGATAGCAAATTTTACTTCGTTATATCAAATAAAGAAAATCAAGTGCAATCTTTTTCCTTATGTTGCCTCCCCCACCCACACCCACAAGAATCCAAGCTTCAACCACAAGGTCCACAACATCCATGTAATCCACTAATGTCTAGTCTCAAAGGATGAAAAATAACAGAATCTACCAAATCACCCGATAAAAGCCAGTAAGTGAAACAAAGCACAATACGATCCACTCTACTTTTTGGCTTAAAGGACCTCTGATTTTACAACATCATCAAACTAGTTCCAGACCAGTACTACAAGATCAGAACAATGCACCGAACCATCAAGCATCTGATTGATTAACATTTCAACGACTCAGGGACACTCCAAAATATTCGAAGTGCTTAGTATATTCCTTTTATTTTCTAGGGTAAACGGGGTTTCCACAGTGCAATAGTCATGCATAATAGAGGAGTAATCGTGGTAAATTTCAAAACTAGAAAGCATGTTTGCTAGGTGGATGTCCAACTAAACATGTTGGATGGAAACGGGTTTCAGTGTCGAGTGTCCATACTTTACATATTTAGAAGTGAGTCCAAATAACATAGAATCAGATATATCCCATTTCCCCAACCAAGTTCAGGACTGACAGTCAACAAAAAAGACAAAAGCATACCCACTATTCCGAAGATCCTTTCCTTGAACCTATACGTGTTTCCGTGGTTCTTACTGTAACTGAATTTTCGGGAAACATACATACCTACTCGTCAAATCTTTTGCCGGGTACCTGTTTACTCCATAATTATGATTTTATTTCACCCGTCGTTTGGGTGACACGTGGAATAGAAAATTGTGATATTATTAGAGGTAACTCCGGTATGCCTTAATATCATAGGTTAAATTAGGTAAACAAGAAACCACAGCAAAAGGTTTTATCAAAAAACTCCCGTCGAGTGACCCGTCGATCGGTCAATTTGGGGCTTTTTCCCGTTTGATAGGATAGGTGTATATGAACTTATTTTTATGGGCAGTTCATATACAGATGTTAAAAGGAGATTCAAGGAGACACTCTTGTGATCGTGGGAAGTATTGTTCAGCAATTCTTGGAGCAATTTACCACAACGTGGGAGTTATTCGGTTCATTGATCGTGGGAGCAAACTCAAAGGCATACTACGAGGGAGTAACTGCCATCTTTGGAGGGAACATTCAAATTCAAATAAAGAGGCCTATATATGGAGGGATACGTAGCAGTTTTCGACACACACAAACAACGCCAATCAGGCCTTTATCTTTTCTTTTCTAGGAGTAGTCTTAACTTGTAATCGTTCACACGATAATCTTTATCGTTTGTTCTTCTATCTTTGAAGTTTAATAGAGTCCATTTTATTATTCTTCTTCCATATTCCATCCACTTCATTGTTTGTTTCCAAAGAAGTCCTGAAATACGGCAAGGAACCAAACTCCACTTTCCCACAACCACATTCCAGCAACTCGAAACACAGATACCCGTCGATTCTGCCATCGATCCCCGTCGATCGAATCGATCCAGAAAACTTGGTAACAGTACCGCGTCGTGACCGCTCGTGCATCCGAGCCATTCATTACGGGTTTGAACGGCTCATATTTGGAAAGAGAAAAAGAAGAGAGAGAGTTTTAATCCGAGCCGTCCAAAAGTAAATCGAACGGCTGAGATGCGCCGAGCGGATACCACGTGCGATATACCTGCTCGGCACTGAAAGTAAAACGTTGTCGTATTGGGTCTTGAGTGTAAGGGTTTATTTGGAAATTGGAATCTATGACAAAGAATAAAGAGGAATGGAAAATATTTTTTCCTTGTTTGGTTTGAAACGAAAACAAGAAATAAAATAACAAAATAAAGAATGATTCTTCTCTACACTTCCCTCTACATTTTCCTTTCCTTTATGGCTTGTTTGGAATTTTGGAAAAAGAAAGAAAACGAAAACTTTGAGGAAAGTGGAGAGTTTTTTTTGGTTATTTTTTTCTCTGTTTCCTCTCAACGAAATGAGAAAAAAAAAATTAGCATTTTCTTCCTTCATTTTTTCCTTAGGTTCCAAACCAACCCTAAAATGCGATTGGAGGGTGAGGTGGTGAGGAGGGGCCGATCAAGCATTGCTACCCTCTTCTGGGCATGACCACGACTCCACGAGAACTCTAGATCCGCGACAAGGGCCCCCAAAGGAAACCCAAACGCATAGGTGCGCATGACACAACACAACTCAAAGTTGAAGAAGGCAATAAGCAGATTATGAGATTCAAACGGAAGCGTCGGCACGCTTCAAACGCGTGACCATATGAGAGCCAAAGCCCATGGGAGAAAACCCAGGATTGCATGCGGATTTGCGCTGTCCCACCTCAAGAATAAGTCAACAGATTTGAGATTGAAAACTTGAAAGTAATTAGAAGAGAATTCTCTTTCTTTCATAATCTTTACAGAGAAATATTACACATATATATAGAAAAAGACTAGCAAATCTGGATCCTAAGTCTAAGGTGTCTATACAAGGTAACAAGCAATCTAGATCCTAAATCAATGGAAATACAAATAAGATCAGTAGAGATAATGGAGCTTCTCCTTTTATGGTAATTCTTTGGTCTTCAATTGCATGAATCAAGGTAAATCAAATCTTTACACTCCCCCTCAAGTTGGAGCATGTATGTCAAGAATGTTCAACTTGCGCATTAAATTCTTGAAGATATTTCCTCCCAAAGCCTTTGTGAAGACATCAGCTAGCTGGAGAGACGATGGGACAAACTTGGTGATAATCTGACCCGCTTGAATTTTTTCTCTCACAACATGGCAGTCAAGCTCAATATGTTTGGTGCGTTCATGATACACAGGATTTGCAGCTATATGAAGAGCTATTTGATTGTCGCAGAACAATTTTACAGGTCCCAAGGAAACTTGTAAATCGTTGAATAAATACCTAAGCCAAGTAAGTTCACAAGTTGCAGCAGCCATAGATCTGTACTCAGCTTCTGACGATGATCTAGAAACAGTTTTTTGTTTCTTTGTCTTCCAAGAAATTAAAGAATCTCCAAGAAACACACAATAACCCGAAGTAGATCTCCTTGTCATAGGGCAATTAGCCCAATTAGCATCACAATATGCTTTTAGTGTCAGAGAGCTATTGGAAGAGAATAACAACCCAAGTCCTGGACTGTTTTTCAAATACCTCACAATGCAGAGAGCAGCATCCCAATGAGACTTTCTTGGAGCATGCATGAACTGACTTAGAATGTTCACAGAATAGGTGATATCTGGTCTAGTAATTGTAAGGTAAATTAACCTACCAATCAATCTTCTGTAACGAGAAGGATTAAGCAAGAGATCACCTTGATTATTTGTAAGCTTCAAACTCTGTTCCATAGGAAAATCAACTGGTTGAACTCCGAGAAATCCAACATCATCCAGAATTTCCAAAGTGTATTTACGTTGTGATATGACAATTCCAGCTTTGGATCTCGCCACTTCCAAGCCAAGAAAATACTTTAGATAGCCAAGATCTTTAATATGAAATTGTTGATGAAGGAAGAGTTTGAGATCTTGAATAGCCTTTGCATCATTCCCTGTGATGATCATATCATCCACATAAATGAGAACCACTGTTAGAGATGAATCTTTTACTCGCACAAACAGCGAGTGATCAGAATGAGATTGAGAGAAACCAGCCTTTTTAATGGCCTCTGAGAATTTAGAAAACCAATTTCGGGGTGCTTGTTTAAGTCCATAGAGGGACTTGTGCAGTCGACATACGAGCTTCTCCCCCTGTCGACAAAGACCTGGCGGTGGAGTCATATACACTTCCTCATCCAAGTCACCATGGAGGAAGGCGTTATGGACATCCATTTGAAATAACGGCCAATTTTTAATGGCAGCTAAAGCAAGGAGACACCGCACAGTTGTTAATTTGGCAACTGGAGCAAAAGTTTCATGATAATCCAACCCCTCTTTTTGAGTGAAGCCCTTGGCTACCAAACGGGCTTTGTAACGTTCCACGGTGCCATTAGAATTATATTTGATGCGAAAGACCCATTTGCTGCCAATGGGTCGCTGGCCCGGGGGAAGGGGAACCAATGACCATGTCTTTTGATTTGCAAGAGCACTGAGCTCACAGTTCATGGCCTCACACCATTTAGGATCCTGTACTGCCTAAGTATATGTAGTAGGCTCAAAAGTGCTGGAAATGGTGTTAACAAAAAATTTATGGGAAGGAGATAATGAAATATTGTAGGAAATAAAATTTGATAAAGGATATCGAGTACCTTTCCGTGAAGAGGGTGACGTGCCTGGAGTTGAAGTGCCAGAAGCTGCACTAGCTTGACCACAATGAAAGTCACGTAGGAGCACGGACGGTCGGCGCAACCGATCACTGTGACGAAGAACGGGGGCGGGGGGTGTTGGATTGGGAAGAGGTGAGGAAGATATGGGTGACGATGGTGAGGGAGTAGGAGAAGAGAGAATATCAGGAGATGAGGATGAGTTGTCATGGGAAAATTGTGATGGAGATATAGGAGATGTAGCAGGAGGATGGAGATTAAGAAATCGGTCTGTTGAAGAATTGATAGGTTCTGGGGTAGGTGGCAGTAACGTGGAGTTAGAGTCAGGAGTTGGTAGAGGAAGTTGGGGCAAAGGAAGGGAATCTGGTTGTGTGTCTAGGTTTTGGATGAAAAAAGGGAAGACCTGCTCATGGAAGATAACATCACGACTCGAAAAAATTTGTCCAGTGGCAATATCATAAACGCGATAGGCCTTTTGTCCTGTTGGATAGCCTACAAAAATGCACCGGCGGGCACGAGGTGAGAATTTAGCTAACGGCTGAAGATTGGTGGCATAACAGAGACACCCAAATACTCGTAAATGTGTGTAAGTGGGTGGTTTATTATACAGTAGTTCAAATGGGGATTTGTGGTGTAACACCGGGGTAAGGAGGCGATTGATAAGATAAGTGGCAGTAAGTACACTTTCGCCCCAAAATTTTAATGGAAGATTAGCTTGAAATCTTAAAGCTCGACCAACATTAAGAAGGTGACGATGTTTGCGTTCCATTACGCCATTTTGTTGTGGTGTAGAGGTACAAGAGCTTTGAAACAAGATACCAAGCGTAGAAAAAAACGATTGCAGTGAGGTGAACTCCAAGCCATTATCACTTCGAACACATTTAATTTGGCAATTGAATTGAGTGTTAACAAATGCGATGAAGGATTTTAGCAAACCTTGAGTTTCAGATTTAAACTTCATTAAAAAAATCCATGTGAATCGAGTGAAATCATCGACAATAGTCAAAAAATAATGTGCTCCAGTGTGAGTTGGAACGCGATGTGGCCCCCAAATATCACAATGAATAAGATCAAAAGAGTGCATACTTTGAATTGAACTTAAAGGAAATGACAATCTAGTTTGCTTTGCTAAAGGACAGATTTCACACAAATGCTGAGAAGCAAACATAAAAGAAGGGATTTGTTTTGACAAAAAAAGAGATGGGCCTTTGGAAGGGTGCCCCAGCCGTTGATGCCAAGTGATATCGGACGGAGAGGAGACATGGTGGGATGCTGGTGATGGTGACAACTCCTCTGAGTGTGGTACAAGATAGTACAGCCCCTTATGTTGCTTCCCCAGGCCAATCATCCTCTTCGTAGCAAGGTCCTGCAGGATACAAAAAGTAGGGAAGAATTGAATTGAACAGTTTAGATCAGATGTGAGTTGACTAACAGAGAGGAGATTCATATGAAAAGAAGGAACACAAAGAACATCTTTAACATGCAAGTCATGCAAGAGATGGGTAGACCCAACACCTGTGATTTTAGCATGAGAGCCATTTGGCAAAGATACTTGAGAAGAAATGGGAACACAAGATGCACTGGTTATTGAAGAGGCTATGTGATTGGTAGCGCCACTATCAATGATCCAGTTAATATATTTGGAATTTTGCAAGGTGGATGATGAACAAAAAAGTGTTGAAATACCTGCATAATTTGCACAAGAAGGGTTTTTACCATTACAGAAAAAGGCCTTTATTTGTGAGAGCTCTTCGGGAGTGAACTGGATTGATGGATCAGATGTATGTGCTGTCTTGGTTGAGACATGATTGGGCTCAGTGCCGATTTGATTGGCAGCAATCTTACGATTTCGATTTGGAGGTTGAACATCCTTGCCATGAAGCTTGTGACCAATAGGAAAGCCGATCAAATAATAGCACCGTTCCACTGTATGAGTGGTGCCGTCACAATAAGAGCACAAGAGTGGTTTCTTAGACCCTTGGGATTTTGAAAAGGATGTCCATGGACGAGAATCGGCATGGCGTTGGGTATTAGCTCCTTGTTGCTTGAAGTGCGGGTGTGTTTTGACATGCATAGCATGAGTTTGGTCTATGCTCTTGTGTTCAACTAGTCCACATTGCTTTTCTTCCTCACAGAGAAGTGAATAGGCATGCTTGACTGTTGGTAAAGGCTGCATCATCATTATGTGTCCTCTCACAGTGGAATAAGACCCATTCAATCCAAAAAGGAATTGTCCTAGCCTCACTTTTTCTTCTCTTTCATTTAGATGTTTCATTCCTCCACAAGTGCAAGGATTGGGTGGGCTACATATCTTCAACTCATCCCAAAATGTTTTGATCTTAGTATAATAAGTGAAAATAGAATCTTGATTTTGTCTCAACTCAACGATGGAACGTTGAACCTGATAATGATGAGAAAAATCACCTTGAGAGAAGCGTTCTTGTAGGTCTGCCCAAATTTCTGAGGGAGTTTCGACATAGAGAACACTATTGGCAAGGTCTGGACTCAATGAATTGAATATCCAAGAGAGGACCATATCATTGCAGCGTTGCCACGCTGGATGTGTAGCATCAGTCTCACTTGGGGTACGTATGGTTCCTTTGATGAACCCCAATTTGTTTTTAGCACTGAGACTCACCAACATTGATCGTCTCCACATAGCATAATTGGTTCCATCGAGAACCTTTGGAACAA
This sequence comes from Rhododendron henanense subsp. lingbaoense, assembly GCA_020567845.1. Classification (NCBI taxonomy): domain Eukaryota; kingdom Viridiplantae; phylum Streptophyta; class Magnoliopsida; order Ericales; family Ericaceae; genus Rhododendron; species Rhododendron henanense. The sequence goes on from CM036313.1 coordinate 8,801,605, forward strand.
GAATCAATCCTGGATGATCTGAGGGATGAATATAAAGAGGATCGGATGGATCTATAGTGAGGGAAGTCATGGCTTGATCAATACGCTTTTTAGGGTCGGATAATTCAGAAGTCATGGCTTGATCAATAGGCTTTTTATTTCCTTGATCAATAACTTCTATGGGAAAAAAAAGGCTGCGGAAGCTTTGCAGAGGCGCTAGGATCAACGCTTTGATACCATGAAAACTTGAGAGTAATTAGAAGAGAATTCTCTTTCTTTCATAATCTTTACAGAGAAATATTACACATATATATAGAAAAAGACTAGCAAGTCTGGATCCTAAGTCTAAGGTGTCTATACAAGGTAACAAGCAATCTAGATCCTAAATCAATGGAAATACAAATAAGATCAGTAGAGATAATGGAGCTTCTCCTTTTATGGTAATTCTTTGGTCTTCAATCAATCTTCAATTGCATGAATCAAGGTAAATCAAATATTTACAGAGATTAGAGATTCTGATTAATTTACATACATATATGACTTTTCACACTCACTCAAACAAATAAATCTATATTTATCAGAAACCCAAGCCAGAAACTTATATATATAACTCACGATGTATAATTAACAATTACTAATTACAAACAAACCCCATCAATAGCAAAACACAAAACCAATGCGCAAATAATCACCCCCAACAAAAAAAAAAAAATTAAATAAAAAAAAGGAGCTAGTTACCACTAATCTTTTCATAACCTTTTTTCTACTTCTATACATATATAGCAATAAAGGCATGCGATTTTTCCGTTCTAAAATTTCCATCCGGAGGCGCTACTAGTCATACAATTGTAACTCGAGATTAAATTAATCTCTTGTGCCCGCAACAATTGTAAAGTTTGTCTAGCAACTCCGAGCCAGCATTTCATGGAAATCTTCGATAGATTTCTTCCTCTGCATCTTCATATCCTCGCGAAACTTGGAAATGAACTCCTCTGCCCTCTCGTCGATTCCCCGCCACTGCGGCAATGAAAGGACCTTTTTGCCCTCGGCATTATTTTCAACCCCACCAGTACTACTTGTTGCTCCCATTTGTTTGGCACTACTAGTTTTCCCCTCATCTCGGTAGATTTTCTCTGCATGCGATGGATTGTTAACGCCTCGTGCAAAGAGCTCGTCCACATAAATAGCCGGCAGGCCCGGCACGTTCTTGTGGAGGTAGTGGTGGCCGGGGTGGTGGTAGTGATAGGCCGCAGGAGGAGAGCGGTGCCGGGTGAGAGACCGGGGAATCAGAACGCTGTGGGTGGAGCGCAGAGGTTTACGGCCTCGGGTGGTTTTATTGGCGGATATAGAGATGTTGATGAGTTTGTGAAGCTTCGATTGTAGTTTCTTGGTGAGGCTCTTCCACGCCTTCTTAGCGGGTAGGAGCTTCTTTGCCAAGTTGAAGCTTGACATCAACTGCTGGTTAGCTAATGAGATGGATGAGAGAGAGAGAGGGAGAGAGAGAGAGAGAGAGTGGTGGGATTTTCTTTGGAGTTGCTTGCACAGGCGAATGTGGAGTAGGTTCTTAATAACAAGAGCTTGGCCATGCCACATTCGTTTCTTTCTTTCTTTTCTTCTTTATTTATTTTTTTGGATACGGAAATCTCACGTTCTTTTCTTGATGTGATTTTGAGTTTGGCCCACAATGCGGGGTGCGAAATGTCCGTTCTTCTGCTGTAATTACAACAATGCCCTTCTTGGGCTACTTGCTCAAGTACATGCAAAAAATATTACTTGGTCGTCCTATATAATTTGATTTTCCAAACGAAAATTGCGTTATTTGCTGGATTAAGAATAATTTCATGCATAATTCTTTAATTTTTACACTAATTGAAGGACTAATAGAACTCTTTAAATCGGAGAACAAATTTTAAAATTATATACGAAAGTATATTGTATTTTATCAACAAAAAAAAAACATATTTAAAAAACAAACAAACAAACAAAATGAGATAGCGGGAGTGTGTGTATATATATATATATATATATATATATATATACACACACACACACTAATCTTGTAATGAGGACCTAAAATAAGGACTACCCCATTTCTTCCCTTTCCTGATTGAATTTTGATGATCCGAGCCGCTCAATGTGTTCAGAACGTGATTTTAAGGGTACCCGCGAGAAATCGGCAAAAAAAAATGACCGGGAAGGGCTTGATTTGAGCAGTTTTTATTTGAACCGTTTGATAAAAAATAAATAAAAACTGCTCGGATGAAGCCCTTCCCGGTCTTTTTTTTGCTGATTTCATGCGAGTACCCTTAAAATCACATTTTGAACACATTGAGCGGCTCGGATCATCAAAATTCAATCGGAAAAGGGAGCTCCTCATTTTATTAAAATGAGGTGGTCCTTATTAGAAGGGAACTCATATATATATATATATATATAGAAGGTCCAGAGGTGCTATAATACTAATACTAATAGGTTAGAGGGATCTTAAAGGAGTTCATCAAAACCAAATCAGAAAGGAATACTATTTGAACATACTTCTCGATCTCCATATAAACATTAAGGTTTCTTTTAGAACAACCGTTTATAAGAGCGTTAGTTGCTTATGATAAATTGAAACCAAAAGTGCTACATGGTTCTTCAGCATAACGCCCCTTAAGTTCCTTGAGCATCTTTCTGCATATATAGATTGTCAAATATTAAGTTTATCTCCAATCCTCCCGCTCATACCCATCGATCAGGAATTACATGCTACTGTTATCGTTGATTTCATTTGATTAATGGACCTTTCTCCCCAGCAAGTATATATTTTGCAGTAGGGGGGTCGTCTTATAAACCGATCATGGCCCAAGGGTATTTATGACACATAAGGGCGTGCTTTATTGGCTAATTTGTTTTTTTTTTTTTTTTGTTCCTTCGTAACTTTCGGCGGCCTTGGTGGTGGCATGACGTGTACTAGCAAATCTTGGGTCCTAAGTTAGTGACGGAGGTGGTATTACGTGAGATCGCACTTTAGATTAGTTATTGGATTTCTCAAGTGGAAAGTCCACCCATGACTTGGCCCATGGGACCCACAATTGCTTAAAACATTTTTTTTTCTTTTAATAAGACCTCGTTTCACTGATAAATACTTAATTTTTAAATTAAAGATAATGTATTGTGAGAGAATGACCTGTCTCGTAAAGCGAAAAATAAATACTTCAAAAATAAGAAGCTTAGCAGAACGGGACCTAAGTATGATTCAGGGTGGCCAGAATCAACTTTCACACAACTCAACTAATCCTTGAAGACCAAATTCATAAGCTGGGAGTACTAAAAAATTTCCAAAATCGTAAAATTATAACACAAATCCACTTCCTTAATCGTTCCTTATTAAGTATTAAGTTCATATAAGCTATGCTTCAACTTTAAGCTTACCATGGTGGTCCACCGGTGGAGAAATTACTCAATGCCCCAAAAACCAAGTGCACGCGGTGTTCCAATTAATTTATCTTTCAACCTCATCATATTTGTGTGGAGACCGCACAAATTTTGTGGTGGAAAGAGGTGTTGGGATCACGTGTCCTTGCCCCCGAGACACTGAATAATCTCACCCCTGGCAGCTCTACATTGTCCACTGGCAGCTCTATCCGTACCAATGGTATGCAGATGAACACCCTCGCAAAGATAATGTATAAATATACGTGGAGTATAATAAAGATTAACCCACTATTTGAACAACGTTTAAGAACACTCTTCACCCTTATCTTGAACAAATATCTGTAAACTAGCTAGTTGTTAAACTATTGTTTAAAGGTAAAAAAAAAAATCTCCAATATGTAGGAAAATTTTTGTCTATATATCGAATAGAGCTTAATTAAGTGAGTTATTTGCATGAATTTGTGAGATACATTAACTTCAACATGTTAGTTTTTGAACGTAAGTAAAACGGATTTACTTCATTAATTAAGTTTACGAACAATCTCACAAATATTTCTAGAGCGCCAATGCAAAAGCATATTGGAGAGCTTTTACGAACAATCTCACAAATAAGTCTAATGAAATTAAATATAGCATTTACAAAGTGTAAATAAAAATAGTGGTAATAACTATGAACAGAAAAGAGAATACTACGGTGACTATAATACATTAATACTTGATTATCACATTCTGGATATCATATAATACGTAGACATGCATTGGTAGAATATGTTTCTCTATATGACAAATGATGCACGTACTATCTATCAATACATGAATGACATATCACATAATACAAAACTATGGACAACAAAAGATGATCACCTAAGTATATTATTGCAATGAATTTAAATACTTAATTAGAATTCAATCAACTAATTAAGTTGGATTTGCAAGCTAGCCAAATGGATGAGTGTACTATTTGTTTCAAGTTCATCTAAGTCTTAAAGTTTATCTTCTCCAACAATCTCTATCCCGCTCATATATTGTACGACGATGTTATTGTCTTTTTGCGTTAAAAAAATAAACCTAGAAAAGTATGGAGTTGAATGCGGAAAATCCAAAGTGATTCGATCGACAGCTGACGTATATATCTTACCCAAATTTAGAAAACATTTCCAGAGCATTTGAATCTCTTCATTAAATTAATCATCCCTCTCTTGTGTCACTTTTCAATGTTGTCATTTATTAAAACAAAAAGCGTGGTGTACTGTGGACGGCTATGCCTTGGCTTTCCAAGTTGTAAGGGCCATTTCGCAACTTGCCCTCACCGGCCGTGACAAGGAATAAAGCAACGGATCACCCTTTTGTCAATCAAACGATTGCTTTACAGTTCATTGTGATATCCCCGCGCCACCAAAAAGGCGAAAACATTGGCGGACTTAGGGGTGAGCAAAAAATCCGTCAAACCGTGAATTCAGTCCAGATTGAAATGGTTTGGTTAGATTTTTTAGTAGTGTGGTTCGATTCCGGTTTAAAAAATTTAGAAATCGCGTTAAATGGTTTGGTCTGTGGATTTACGTTAATGGTTTTAGTTTCAAACCGATCTGATCCGTATATAGATATAATATATATACATATAACTCATTTAATTTAGATATACCAAGTATACATTAAAGTGCTTCGTGAATAGCCTCTACTAGCCCCTCCTCATTAAAGAAAGCTATTTCCATGTCAAATACTTTCATTCCTGCCCTTATACGATAAAATACGAGCTTGTTTTTTGCCTATCAATATCCAATTCGAACAATAATCAAGCGGATTTCAACTTTCCCTTTCTTGAAAGTAAGCGCAGGTAAAAATGCCTATATGTAGGTAGATTTCTCTTATATACCTCTTTCTGAAAATTATAGTCAACTAATTTTCTAAATTAATAATTTATTCAATCCATCGTCTTATTCATTATTCATTTACTACCAAAATTATTTAGTATAAATTTCTATATATCACAACCCATTCCTATAATCTCAAAAGCACATAGTATATAGATATATAATGCTCCATTTAGTGAATATTGATTCCACGGCTCAATTAATTCTTAAATTTTTCTATAAATAAAAACCAATTCTTAGTTTATCTCCGCCATTTTGAGTACTTTAAATAGTTTACGAAGATGATATCTCAATTTCAAGTCAACTGTGGTTCGAAACCGAAACCGAAACCAAACCGTAGTCTAATAGTTTGGATTGGTTTGGTTCTACACTTTTTTTGGGTTGGTTTGGTTCTCCAAATACATAACCCGTATGTAGTGGTTTGATTTTTGGTTTACTATAAAACTGAACCAATCCGATCCATGCTCACCCCTAGGCGGACTAGCAGCGCACCTGAACTTGAGTAAAACATGAGTTTTTGGCCAGAATTTTTGCCATGGCAGGCACGGGGAAAAAGTTATCGCAATATGTTGGGTATATTTTTCAGTCTGATTTGTGTGCAGAGTTCAGAGTGATCCGAATCATCTTGTGTTTGATCGGGTTAGTAGCTAGGAATGCTTCTCTCAAGGAATAAATTGTTGCAAAATGGAGATTAAATTTTGTTCAAAAGTTGCTTGAGTCGAGCAAAGTGGGAAAGACGTCTTTCGAGGTGGGTCAAGTGAATTTAAATATTTTCCAAGTCCGGAAGTTATGACCGTAATGAACAAATTAAGTTCATTAAAAGATGAATGAGAAATTGGGTGAGATGAATAAGCATCCCCATCTCACATTGTTTGTAGATGTGAATATTGATGGTATATAAGTCTCAAGTTAGCAAATGGATTTACGGTTTCACTGCGGGACTAAAAAGGCTTTTCTTTCCCCTTTGTATTTTATGAAGGAAAAGGCCCCTTCAGCCCCGTAAAGAAACTCACCCTTAGTCTCAAGGGCCGGGTTACCCAAGTTTTGCAGAGGGTGAGGAGTAGGGTTGTCCGCAGTCCGGATCGGATCGGATTCGTATGAATCCAATCCTAATCCGTATCTCACGGTTTTTAGAAAATGCAATCCAATCCTAATTCAAAAGTCTCACGGTTCGATCCCGGTTCTATCCACGGATTTCCTTCCAAAAAAATAAAATGATGGTACTTCCATGATTATATTCCAAATAAAAATTTAAACACTAATTTCCATAAACATTGTCCAAATTGTAAAGGCAGTAAAGGCATTAAGGCAATAAACATGGTAAAGACAGCAACCAAATAAAACTAAGCATTGTCCAAAATACATAAATTCTGGTCAAGCATGATCTACTTATTACATCCCATAAAAACCAAACAAAAAATAGCAAATTAGTTTCTCAAAACAAACAAGCAAATTAGTAAAAATTATAATTATTTATATATATTACACACACATATCTATATTTTTTATTTTTTAAAATATCTCACTATCCGGTTCAATTAATCCACGGTTTTGAAATGAAAATTTAATTCTAATCCGTATCTCACGGTTTTTTAATTTTCAAATCCGTGTCTGGACCATTAATCCACGGACAAAATCCAAAAAGCACGGATCGGATCGGTCCGGACCGGTTTCACGGTTCTCGATTTTTCTTGGACAGCCTTAGTGAGGAGTGAGGACCTTGGACGTGTGTGCTTTGGCCCATTTAACACACGTATGGGCCGCCTCCTGCCCGAACCGAGGCCGAGCTGAGGCCCATGATTCGTGATATTTGTGCTAGGGCCTTGGGCCCAATAGCCTAATCCGTTTTGCTCTTAAGTCATTGGGCTTATACAAGTTTGGGCTTCTTTGAATGGGCCCGTATGGATTGGGCTTTCAAAATGTTCTGGTACAATTTGAAGAGTCGACTCAGGCTCTTCAAATTTCTCACTTTTTTTTTTTTTTTTGAAGCGAATAAAGCAACAAGAAAGTCTTCAGTTGCATCAAGGCTTTTTTTTTTTTTATCCGCCAAAACGCCCCTCGGGCAGTTGCATCAAGACTTATTAATATTCCAGAAATGAACCCCACCAATTTATGGCCTGTTTTAATTAGCCTGTAGCTTAAAAGGCTGCCTAGAATGATTTTATAAATGTTGACCTCCTGTTCATCAATTTTGGACATATCTATCAGAACTGTGTCCCTAGAAGTCGTACAGTATCCACTAAAGTTAATGACTTTGTTCGTTTAGTAATTTTGAGTATTTTAGTTTTGATAGTAAATGGAGAGAGAAACAAAGTAATGATTGGAGAGAGGAGTAGTGAGTGGAGAGAGATAAAGAGAGAAATGAGAGTAATAATTGGAGAAATAGGGTAATAATTGGAGAGAAAAATAGGGTAATGATTACAAAGAAAAACTAAAACTTTTCTAAACTTAGAAACGAACAAGGCCAATATTTTTTCTCTTGATGATATATTGCGCAAACTGAACGGTTTTCATATCATATTTGTGAGATTTTGATGGAGACCCAGAGCCGGCCCAGGCAAAAGGCCTACAAGGCCTGGGCCTTGGGCATCTTGAGGATGTCCAATTTTTGGGGCACCCCAATTTTTTTTAGTATTTAGGTTGGGTAGGACCCTTTTTAGGAAAGACTCAGTCCAAGTTTCAGAAGTAAGGCCTAGTCTCTTGAGCATTGGTACTGAAGCAGTATGACTTTCTACTTATAAAATATTATTTACCTTCAATTAGTGATGTGAGATTATAGGTAGGAGGCTTTGTTTTACAACTTGTTTATCCCACATCGACATAACAAAGGCTCAATTGGCAAAGTGTTCACCTATAAAGCCCTCTACTCCACATGTTCCACTTGCTCACAGAGTGGTTGCATGTAAAAGCAACATGTAGGCAATAAGTATCGGAATTAAAATTAAAATTAAAATTATTTTGAAGGGAAATTTCAAATTTTGAAATATTTATATGTATTAGTCAATGGAATTTAATACTATAGTTTGGCTTTGTCTAACTATTTTTTTTCCCATAAAAATTGTTAAGCGTTTGGGGCATCATTCTTAGAACAGGCCTTGGGCATCCAAATATCTTAGGCCGGCCTTGCGGAGACCAACAAGGCTCCATAGTGTGTGTTAGCTGACAACGAGAACACTTTATCCTATTGAACCGGAGTGTTCATGTGAAATAGGAAAACCAAACTTAGTTTACTTTATGATTAGTCAAGATTGACGTCCAAGATAGCAAAGGTTGATTGGCCTCCAAGTTTGACCAATTGTACTGCTAGCTAATTAGGTTGATTGGCCTCCAAGTTTCAGCAATTGTATTGCTAGCTATATATCCCTATATTATCAATACACTTGTAATAAAAGAACCAAGGATGGTAAGCCAAGACATGTGTTGAAATTACATTATTGTCCTCTGAAGTTTTCCTTTTGTTTGGTCCTTGCATGTGTTGGTCTTGGGGTAAGTTTGGTATTTTGCGTTATGAATCAATACTCTTGTAATAAAAGAGCCAATGCTGTCTGGCAAGCTATATTGTGAAAATACGAAATTACCCCCCTAGGATTTGTCAATGGTGGAATAAAAATATGAGGGTATTTTAGAGATTTCAAGTTATTCTCTTTTAAAGGTAGGACAACAATGTCTCAGGAAAAAATTTACTAAACTTGATCCCAAAGTAACCAACAGTTACACAGCCGCACCTACAGTATTAAGCCGCACCAACAGTGAAGAAGATTAGATTCTCAAGAAGACAAAATCCCATGATTTGAGGGAGGAAGCTCAACAGGTACAAACACACTCTCTCTATCTTGCTTTCTCTCTCTCGCATATATATATACAAAACAGCAAACCAGGTTTTGCTTTTGTATTACCTGCTCTTTTTTACGTGCACCTCTCTCTCTAATGTGAAGAAATGTAATACTAACAATTCTTGGAGATCTTCTGTATCTCTTGCTCTCTCTCTCTGGTGCGACGAGAAAGTAAGGTGTTGTTTACTTTGTTGTGTGTTTGTGGTCTACTTTTTTTTGTTCCATAGTCGTATTCTTTCGTTAGCTTTTTGCCATTTCGTTTACTTAAATATTGACTGTTTATTAGTGTTCTTTATTTGTTTTTAGGTCCTGTTCTGCGATTTTGTTATAGGCTCGCAACACTCATTAGTGTTCTTTATTTGTTTTTAGGTCCTGTTCTGCGATTTTGTTATAGGCTCGCAACACTCTTTACTCAAGAGTTTAGAAATCCAAGCTAAACGGAAAGGGTGAGATTTCATTAGTTGGTTTTATGGGTTTTTTCCTTTTTGTGTTTTTCTTTGTAGTCCACTTGTTATTTTTTTTTTTTTACTGATTTGTTTTGCATTTCTTCTTTAGGTATTCATCGCTTTTAGGCTCGCACCAAATGGTGGGAGAAGCACACTCTTTAGAAAATAAGGGCCCGATTGGATGCGGGATTAGTTTTTGGGGTATTATTTATAAATAGAGGATAAGATAAGAGGGGGTATTATTTATGGAGGGGGATAAAATAAGAGGGTTTGGATGGTATAAAAAACAAGGGGGATTACGTGGTATTAATTATAACCACCTTAGAACCCATTCATAAATTATCCCCCCAAAAGGGTCTAGGGGGTATTAAATCGGAAGGAATATTAACTAATACCCTCTCCTTTTGGCCAGCCAAACCAAGGCTACAGGGTATTAATTTTCTAATCCCCCACATTAGTTATTACCCTCTCCTTATACCCCATCCAAATAGGTCCTAAAGGTGAGCTATATTAATTTCCCTTTTCTGGCTACTTTTGTCTCTTGAAGTTATTAATGTTGCTATTTTAGTGATTTTTCCTCCTTCCTTTTTTTTTTTGGGGGTATGAAAGCCAATTATGTGAGGGGCCCTTAAATTGTATCAAGCTTGATGTGGAGTTATGTTTGACGTTGAAGTAATGTTGAATCTCTCTTTAGCTATTTTTGTTTAGCAGGACAAGGGACTTACCTATCTTCTTCTTTAATAAAAAAGAATAATGAAGGTTTTTTTTTTTTTTTTTCATTCGTAATGAATTGATTATTTGTTGAGTGGTCCAAAAGGAATTTTCGTTCCGCAAGAAAAACGAAGTACCTATCTTCTTTAATAAAAAAGATTATTGAAGGTTATTTGTTTTTTCTTAATGAAATGATTATTTGTTGCGTGGTCTGTTCTTTCAGGGGCTTTCTAATTGTTTTACTTTTTTGGTTCTGTCCTTTTCAGCATTAATGCTTGATAGTTTGTTGTGTGCTCTTAGCAAATTGAGCTCTAATTTTGTTCGATATTTAGAAAATAGGCTCTCTTGCAGCAAGGTTTTACACCTATTTCGAAAACACATGGGCGAAAAAGCCTCATTATTAATTTGCACAATTTTAGAATCTAATCCATGACATTATCTTGATTATTGTTGTTATCGTTTGAGATGGAATTTATACTTTAATTCAAATACCTATTTCTTTGATTTATGTTTATGTAATGTTTATTTTGCCCTGATGGAATCAGAAATATCATTCCTTATAATCCTTTTTTTTTGTTTTACAAGTTTGAACTATTTGTGACTCTCTTCATTTTTAGTGCATATGTTGGATTAAATTACTTGCATGATCTATGAAATTACAATAGCCTTAATTAATTATGTGAGTCTAATAAAATAAAAAATACTGTTGGTACTCCAAAATAGTGTTCTTTATGTTAATTTTTTCCCGTATTAGAACTCCTTTTGCATTGCTTATAAAATAATATCTTTTTCGTAGAAATGATCTTTCACTCAATTACTTACTCTTACGACTTCTTTATTTTCATAACTAAATCTTAATTTCAACTAACTCACATACAAGAACAATTATATCAATGAGCACGCATCACCGTGCGAAGCACGCGAAATTACACTAGTTATGTATAATAACCACAAGTCCACAACCATACATTAGCAATAAGCCAATAACACACTCTCTCTCTCTCTCTCTCTCTCACACACACACACACATGGAAAGCAAGAAAGTAGCAAAGGTTGTAGGATTTTGGGTAAGCCCATTTTCACTGAGAGTGGAGTGGGCCCTGAGACTTAAGGGCGTGGAGTACGAATACATCGAGGAAGACATCTTCAACAAGAGTCCTCTGCTTCTGGAGCTGAACCCGGTTCGCAAGAAGGTGCCAGTGCTGATTCATGGAGAAAATGTGATACTCGAGTCCCTTGTGATTCTTGAGTACATCGATGAGACTTGGAAACAAGCTCCACTTTTGCCTCAAGATCCTTATGACAGAGCCATGGCGCGATTTTGGGCTAAAGTCGCTGACGAGAAGGTGAGCTTCAATTAATTCGTGTGTGTTTGATAACGTTTTTGTTTTTTGTTTTTTTTTTAATTAAGAAAGTGAACTTTCCCAATTCCATCATTTGAACGCAACATCTCTCCGGAACTACAAGGATTGATAATTTTCTTTTCGAACACATTATAAGCAATTCTGTTTCTGTGATACGACATTTTCTAAAATCTTACGTCTAACGTAAGTTTTAAGATAGTTTCTATGGGATATTGTTTGTGAATATATTTTCCTTTAAATTTGCGACGGATTTTGAATAATGATTGAATGATAATCATGGTTTTGTGAATGTATAGCTTTTCTTGAATGCATGGATTGCTTTGTGCTCTCAAGGAGATGAAAAGGAAAGAGCTCTGAAACAAGCCATGGAGGCCATGGAGAAGATAGAAGAAGAGCTCAAAGGGAAAAAATCCAAGTTTTTTGGAGGGGAAAGCATTGGGTATTTGGATCTTGTGCTTGGATGGATCTCTTATACCCTTCCTGTTTGGGAGGAAGTTGGGTGCATGAAAATTGTAGACCCAATCCAATTCCCATCAACCACTGCTTGGATGGAAAATTTCCTCAACCACCCTGAGATCATCAAGTTCAAGCCACCACCCAGGGATAAGATGGTAATTTACTTTCAGTGGATAAGTGGAGAAATGGCTGCCCAAATAGCTAGAGTTGGACCAGTAGGGGCCTGGACTTTTCCTAGCATAAAATCATCACCTAATTACAGATGAACTTTAGTGCAATTTTAGTCCCCATCTTGTGTTGATTGGTCTACGTACGAAGGGACGGTGAGCTCAAACGACGATGTGATTCCTCCAACTTCCTCCAGCCACATCCATGAAAGGATCAGTGGCTCCAACATATATTGCAACTGTCATTTTAGCGGCTTTTTAATATGTTTTTTTCTTTTGTTTTCTTGTTTTTTTAGAGGATTGATGGTCTCCAACCTTTTCTGTCAATTATTGTATCTGTTGTTTTTTATGCCCATGGCTACGCATTTTGTATATTTATAAGATTTTATCAATATAAGTTGCATTTCTGATATCTCCTCTCCTCCTCCTAAAAAAGAATCAGTTTGGCTGATTTCTTCGCTTGGTAATTTTAGGGCAATTGGGACAATTATGCTCCTCAATTGGAGGGGCATTGTGCTTGGTTGGTTGGGTAGAAGGGTCATTTGACCTTTTCCATTAAGTGGCTTACGTGTCATGAGGGAGAGAAGGGAATATAAGGTGTTTTCTACCTTCAAAGCTTCTCAACCTTTTGCCAAATACTTTTGCTTTGTCTAACTTGCACGAACTCTACTTTGATGCTAGGCCTTTTGCAGTTGTATAGAAAAACCTATAGCCAAAGTCGTGCAATTAGACACAAAACGCAAGAACATATGTAAACCATGACTTCTGCAAACAGCTACTTAATTATGATCAAACACTTGATCAAACTAATGCATACAACTTTAATTTGCTATGATCAACTGCAACTATAATATCATGAACAACCAAAAAGAATCCCCGCGGGAGCATGACAGACGTGCCTCGCATGTCGCGATGCACCTAGTTAAGATATAAAGATGACCATTTGAGGCCAAAAAGTTTACGCTGCCAAGATTGATCGTGAATGCTGTGATTCTAAAAAGAAAATAGGATTGGCTGCTAGGGTTGGTTTTGTACTTCAGAGTCTCACACTTCGATCTTAGACAAACATCTCTGAAGGGTTTGCTTTTCGATCTCATCAACAATCGGTCACTCCTACAAGTCCCTTCATGGAGTTCGAAGGGCAATCGTTTGGAAGGCTTGAGGATTCAGAGTTAGAAAGGCAATCGTTTGGAAGGTTTGAGGATTCAAGATACGGTAATCATGCAGAGGTACGATGAACGTGAATTTGGCAAGTAGGTCTTAGGATTCATGGTGGGGATACCCGAACACTGAGTAAGAATTACTTGTAATCGTACAATGATTTTAGTGCATGATTCCTTCCTGTGGTTTTTTCCCGTTTAAGGTTTTCCACGTAAACCTTGTGCCTCGCATATATTTTCTGTTTTGATTTGTGGGATTGAAGTTGGCTGTTTGAAGTTAGTTTATTCGCTGCATCGATTTAGAGAATTCACATACATTTAGTGATAAGCCTCCACGAAAATGTACGGTGTTTAGGGGTATTTGCTCCAAGACCACCAAATAAATATTTTTCTTCAAAGAGTGGAGTGGGTTTCAACTTTCAAGTGGAAAAATAATCTAGTGTGGTTTGGTTATCAAATTCTAATAGTGTGGTGCTTTACATTTTAACTTTTACGGAGGAAAAATGAGGGTGGTTCTAGAGAAAAATAATCAAGTGTGGTGTCATCATCATTCGAGTCTCATTTTCGTCCTCCAAGTATTAATTACAACTCTTTTGATCTTCAAGTTTGGTTTCATACGGAGTACTAAATTGGTCAAATTGATAACTTTTGTCAGCCAAACTGGACCAAAAAAATCAGATTGAGGGCAAACATCATCAATTTGACCAATTTGGTACGAACTGCAACGTCCAAACTGCCATCAATCTTATTTTTTCGATCCAATTTGGCTGACAAATGTTATTAATTGGACCAACTTGGTAAGAAAACCAAACTTGAAGGTTAAAAGAGTTGCAATTAATACTTGGAGGATGAAAATGAGACTCGGGTGAAACTAGAAGAACCATTTCTATAAATTTCCCTTTTATTTTTGTTTTGTGTGTTTAAGTTTGTCTTTATGAATATTGTTAGATTTGCATCATATTTTTTTGATCCGATCTTGACAAGTGAAGTTTAAAAAGTAAAAAGTAATACCTAAAACCAAAAGAGTTTATTAAAACGAAAAAAAATATCAAATAGCTGTCTCTTTTTTTTTTTTGGGTCTAAAATGCCATCTTATATAAATTTTTATCATCAGTCACAATTTTTTACTTTTCTATCTTCTCTCGTCGAGACAAATGATTAACTCCACAATTTATAACGAAAAGCTCAACAAAAAAGCAGAGAAAAGTAAAAAACAAGAACATTTAGTTTGAACAGTGCAACAGGCTCAACGATTATATTTCGGTTATTTGTACCATCTTTTGAACTTTTGAGTCATGGCAAAAGTGGTATGCTCTAATTTACTCTTTCTATCTCTTTTTTTAGAGTTCAGTATTTTATTTTGTGTTGTTCTTTAATAAGTGTCCATTTTGTAAAGTTAGTAAGTAAAAGTTGATACATTTTATATTTTGCCCCTAAAAGTAGATTCTATTTTGAAAAGTTAGTGAGTAAAAGTGTAATGATGATGTTTCCATAGAGGATAAGTAGGAAAAATTATAACTTTTACAGTGTAATGATGATATTTCCTTAAAAAAATGAATTTACGAAATGTGACTCTTAAAAAGGGATGGAGGGAATGCGACACTTACATTATACATTGAAGGTATAGAGATAGAAATAAAGTTATATTGGTGCGTCCTGTTGGTATTATATGCTATTATGCTTAATGTTTGGGGTGTGTGTGTGTGTGTGAGAGCTGAGAAACAAGAAAAAAGAAAAAAGTGAGACGGGCCAAGCCAAGAGTTGTGCTTGCTGGGAAATCTACACACATACAATCTGTGCACAGGTTGTGCACAGATTTCGTTGTGGAGTCCACCACGGGTACCACACAAATCATCCGAACCGTTCATTAAATATAAAACATTTTTTCAAGGATCCACGTGAAAAATAAGCTCAATCCGATACCTATAGGTGCTCGATCCAAGCTTATAACTTTTCATTATCCGGAAATCTGAATGAAAAGTTAGATGGTTGGATGAAGCACTTATAGGTATTGGATTGAGCTTATTTTTTACGGGGACCCTTAAAATTTTTTTTTACGGGGACCCTCAAAAAAATATTTTACATTTAATGAACGGCTCGGATGATTTGTGTGGGGCCCATGGTGGACCTCACAACGAAATCTGTGCACAGATTGTCTGTGTATGTAGCAGGACTCGAATTCAATCGGGGGTTGGAAAGGTAGCCCGTAACTTTTGGATATAGAAAGTGCCAGATCTCTGTTATCAAGGTGAGGAGCAAAAACAGCACCCTGAAATGAAAGCAGAAAGCTCATCCTAATTAATTCGAAAATATCACGAAAAAAGAAAGGATAAATTATAATTAACCCCCTCAAACTATGCCTCGGAGACACTTTACCCCCTCAAACTTTTTTTTTTGGCACTTAACCGCCCCTAACTAATGAAAATGCAACTTCCGTTTGTGATCCGTTAGAAATTGGATGGAAAATCTCATATGCATTCTCATCTAAAATATTCAGACGTTTTTGCCCTTTTTCTTATTTACATCTACAATATTATATACCATGTATACGTATACATCACTGAACCAAATCTAACAACAAAAACAAGTCAAAAATCACACCCATCCCAAACCCCCTCCAATCAGCCATATCCCCAATCTCACCTCGCACCACAATTGCCAAACCCTAACAAACGAGACTTGAATGGAGAGCGAGAAGCGATTTGCAATTGCGTGATGCCGGCGACAATGTTGGCAACGACGGATCGAGTCTAGAGGAGCGATTGAAGATTGCGTGATGCCAGAGGTAACGAGACTTGAACTGCTGCTGTTGTACGACACCGTGGGACTGCAAGCGCGCGACGGAGGCTCTACTTGATACTTTCTCTCGTCATCACTCAGGGCAGAATCCCGACGGGCTCTACCCCAACACCCGATGGGCAGAATCCCGATGGGCTCGGCCAAGGGCAGAATCCTGACTTCTGAGTCACCGCGCCGTATCTGTAACCCAACGAGTCCGGATTCGCGACGTACTTCCCGGGGGTATCCTTGCAGAATAACCGCCACTTGATCGGAACCCCACCGAACCAGTCGGTCAGCTCCTCGTCCTTCTCCATCGACACCTTGATCCACTTCTCCCTCTTGGGCTTGCTCGCCCAGAACCGCTTGGTGTCGGGTGTGATGACGGAGCGGAGGTAGGTCTCGACAACTTGGAACAGGGTGTTGGGGTAGAGCCCGTCGTACTCGTCGACGGTGAGATCGTTGGAGAATTTGCTGAGGCAGGGCGCCGAGGTTTTGGATGGACCGATGGGTTCTGGTTGGTTTTTGCAGAAGCATGGTTTTTAGAGAGAGAGAGAGAGAGTGGTGAAATTGGGTTTTGGCAAACAAATGGGATTTTAATCCGTTCAATAATTGTTTTTCAATAGAGGGGCAAAACGGTAACTTACTTACTCTCTGTTACGGAAGTTAGCTAGTTTTGCATTTCTAATAGTTAGAGGCGGTTAAGTGTCAAAAAAATAAGTTTAAGGGGGTAAAGTGTCTCCGAAGCATAATTTGAGGGGGTTAACTATAATTTACCCAAAAAGAAATCAGTGGTTTAGATCACATAAAGTGAATCTGAACTATTAATTTCTCTTTTCATGACATTTTTGGGTTCACTTTTTTGATGAAATTACAACAACTAGCCTCCAAGAATTCAAACGACTACTATTCAATAGGGTATTATCCGCGGGGGCGGCTCCACATGGAGTCTAGAGGGTTTAAGCGAACCCCTTGGACTCGAAAAATGTACTAAAATTTTGTACTTTTTACATATAATTTGATTTTTCTTTCATATTTTTTCACATTGTTGACACTGAATTGTTCATGAGTAGTCAATCTAAAAAAAAAAACTTCACTTAAATTTGTGAGTATGTTGATAATATAACTCAAAAAAATAAAATAAATTAAGCACAATTCATTTTCAATCATAGTAAAAAATTTCTTTTTATATAGAGTTGTGTATCCAAAAAAATTCTTTATGTTTTTGTCATCGCTAAACTAAAACCATGGAGCCGCCCCTGATTATCCAAGAAGTTCCATAAATGTGTGCGAATCCCTCAAAATACGTAACCAATCCCAGTCAAAACTGCAAATATATGCGTTTCAAATTTTCAATCAACTGAATATGGAAAATATTGATACCCTATATATATATACACAAAAATCAGGGTTTCGTGCAATTACAGGATGACATAACACATTACGATGTTATAAACTAAAACTCAAGTAAGTGCAAGATTTGGGAATAATATTTAATTTATCCTTTATTTTTTTGTTGACCTTATTAATTTGGGGTGGGGACTCAGATTCAGAAAATCTTTTTCTATTTAATTTTTTTCCGATGTAAGATTGATGTAGTTACCATTTTGAGAGAGTTTACATAACGTAAACTAATTCATACAGCATTCCACTGTGTATATATATATGAACCAAACATCTCTTCAGTCTCCACAAATATTTCAAAGCAAAAATGGGGTTGGTCAGAAAAGATTTTGCTCTAGTGGTAATTTCTATGGCCCTGTTTGGGTCGATGATCCTATGTGAAGGAAAGGCTAATTCCAAGGGATTTGAAGTGCCACCAAACTGCGAAAAAGTCGAGTGCCCTCCTTACCAAGTGATTGAAAGCCAAAAGGATTACGAGATTCGAAGTTACAAGAGGGCTCTGTGGGTGTCCAGTCCCCAGATCAACTCAACTTCCTACAAGGATGGATCCGGCAAAGGCTTCAAAATGTAAGCATCTCTCTCTCTCTCTCTCTCCCTCTCTCTCACTTCTTCTTTCTTTGAACAGTTGCTGAAACGAATTGTCTATGGGATTGATATTCCAGACCAAATTCATTAATGTTTGCGAGCGCTATCGATCATCTTCTAACACGTTTGAATTTTGATGGCACGCAGACTCTTCGCCTACTTTTTGGGAAAAAACAAACAGTTGGCGGAAATCAATATGACCGCTCCCGTTTTGATCGATGTAAATCCATCAAATACTACCGGACCTTCAAGCACTTCATCGTTTACCGTCTACTTCTACTTGCCGCAAAAGTACCAGAAGATCGGCCCTCCCGTCGCCGATCAAGTTCGCCCGGTGACGCTCCCCAAGCGCAAGTACGCTGCCGTTAGGAGATTCGGAGGCTTCTTGAACAGTACAGACATTCCTTCGCAAGTGACCTCATTGAGAGAAAGCCTGAAGGGCACCCCTTGGGAATCAGCCATTGCGAAAACATATGGTGTTGGCGTTGTGCCTTACACTGTTGCCGGCTACAACTCGCCGTTCGAACCTGTCAACCGCGTGAATGAAGCATTGATTTGGTTTGACAAAAGTTAATCAAATAGTCGTCGATCAGTACTAATAAGAGGCAAAAATATATACAATTACTGAGTTCGGGATGTCGTTGGTGTTTGACTTTTTTACGTGCTTCCTGTCCGTATTGAATTTTTTTTTTAGTAAAAGAGCAAGAAATGCATGAATGATATAAAAGAGGCACACCGTTTTGGACAAGCACTACTGCGGACCTACATCCTTTATGTTTATGTTTATAGTGTGTTAATGTCCGTACTGAATTGAATTTCCATTTGCCCGGGAAAAAAAAAAAATGTCCGTACTGAATTGTTTTAGCATCTAGTTCATGATTGGTATAAATGGGAAATTGAATATCTATAAAAACATAAACTGATCGAATTTGAAAAAGTTCAAAAGAGAAAATAATATCAGCGTTTAAGCAATGATTAATTTGATTATTTTCTTGTTTAAGAAAACATTTAAAAATTAGTCCAAAACTCGAGGGAAAAGTAAAAGATAAACGAAAAGATTTCAACTTTGAATTCGTTAGCGAGATTTAGAGAAGCCTCACGATATATATCGATTAGCATCAACCCGTGCTATGCATGGCAATTGAAAGGAAAAGAATAGATTTTATTAATCCGTGGTTAATAGTAGGATTTATCAAATTCTAAGTTATCTTCTTTTTTTGAATCAATTAGATTTTAAAATAGTTAAAATCTAAATTTAATTAGACTTTTTTAGATTACACCACTTGTTCCTTATCGAGGGGTTCTCACAAAAACAACGCCAGCAATACGACATAGTATGGATGGGAGATCGCTTCTAACAAAAGTACGTGTAATGAAGGAATTTTTCGGCCTTCTAAAGATGGTGTGGGCATATCATGTCAAATTTCTTCATAACACCTTTTTTTTTTGGTACGTAATTTCTTCATAACACTTATTTTGAAATTAACCTCAAGGAGTTGGCCTAGTGATCAAGACCTGAAACTTAGTAGTTTGCTCTATCCTAAAATTTATAGTTTAAAACCCTATCAGGTGCTATCAACTCTTTTAGGTCCGATCCATGTAGAGCTTTACTCTAACTAATTGGGACCTCCGCAAGGGGTGGATGGGATCGGTTCCCCACAATTAGACAATGTGCGCATTAACTGGCCAGAAGTTTGAGTAATAAAAACGCGCTGACTTTGAACTTCTCTTTTTGGCAAGTCGGCTGGGCTGGACAAATGGGTGAATTGGGCTAAATCAGATTTTGGGTCTCATCTCAGTGGATGGTTGTTGGCTAGATAGCAACTATGGGATCGGAAAGGTTTATCTAACTTTGGGGTTTGGAATGGGGCACTGGAAGCAGAAATGCTACACCAACCCCTCATGTTCACCCCTCCATCTACCACTCGCCTACTTGGCGAGCGGGCCCCACCTCTTTTAAAAAAAAAAAAAGAAGAAACAGCAAAAAGCAATTTTAAATCACATCCCAAATTATTAAAATTTGCGAGTGCGAGAATTGAAAGCTTGAGCGCAATGCGAAGATTGAGAGCGGAAGTGCATGACATTTTAAAGGATTATATGTGACTAAGGTTTGCACTTTGCAATTTGCACGGGTTCAGTAGTAAAAATACAGTTAAATAGTGCTCCTTAATTCCTTAACAAACATTCTTTAATATTTATTAGCATATACATACATATTTATTAAAGGTGGCAAACAGACGGGTTGCAATGAGCCATGGGTTCAATATGGGTCAACAAAAGGCAGTGTGAATTTGGGTGGGTCAAATATGATTCAAGCCATACCCATAAAAGCCCTGTTTCTGACCCATTTCTCTCTCTCTCGCCTCCTAATATTAGTTGCAAGACTTTATTGACCAAAAACGAACACACCGATTCACGGCCTGTTTAACTGCCTATATAGCTTAACAAAAATTATTATTGAAAGTGACTCTCTCCAAGTTGTTCAAGCTCTTACTCAAGCAGAAAAATTATTCTCCGATTATAGCTCTATTCTTTTGAATTGTTTAGAGCTTCTCCTATTATTTTCCTCGTCTCTTTAAATATGTTAAACATTCACTCATAGGATAGCCCATTCGTTGGCTAATCAATCTCTATTAGGTGCTACATTAGAAGATTGGAGGAGTCATGTCCCCCAACATTTAGCTAATCTTACCCTTTATGATGTTAGGTCTTCAGACCATTCTTCATTTTAATAATATCCCCAGACTTTTCGTAAACAAAAAAAAAACAAAACAAAACAAAAATTCTACAATCACATATAACAAAACAGTGAGGAAAAGAACAATAAACAATTTATTAATTTCTAGAATTAAATAATAAGAACAAAAATTACAGTAACGGAATCAAGCAAGACTGAAATTGTAAAAGAGTAGTAGAAATTCAAACCAAGGCCCGTGTTTCACACGGTGCCTTAAAAAAATTTGTCGCCTCACCGGTGCTGGAGATTCTGTCGGTGTTCATCTCCTAGGGTTGACTCGTCTCACTCAGTCGTAAGAGCATCGCCTTTAACTGCCTATCGAATATATTTGCACTCTCACTCTAGAAGGAAGAAGGATTTGAGAAGAAGAAGCTCTTGTTGGTGTACTAAGCCAAGTACCCTCTTTATATAGCTATAGGAGGAGCCTATACAATCAATACATAATATTCAATATCGGGAATTGAATTTGGGTTATTCAATTTTGGAGAAAAAACTGATTCAGCTATTAACTCTAGGATTAATTGAATAAAAACATGAGTCTTAATCTGGGTGTGAGTCTTAATTTGGGCAATCAACCCAGCATTGATCAGCCACGCACAACTGATTCCGCGACTGGATCATCCACACGTGAACGATTCAGACCCAATAAAGCACAATTAATATCACACTAATCTAGACCAGACCACAGATCTCGAACTACAGGTCGCGGGCCCATGAATCCTGAGTCCCGGCCCCAGCCCCAGTCTCATCTAGATTCTAGATGTTCTGTGAGGGCGAGCGCGCGCATCCCGTGGCTTTTTCAATTTCCATAATGAGATAATTCTCATTCATTATTTAAAATGGATTTTGACACATTTTGTATCTTATGAATTGTGGTCAATAAACCTCAGATACAACTAACGGGATTAAGGCTCCGTTCTTTTGGTCTTAATTTAAATTTAAAAAATTTGTCCGTATTTGAAATTTTTTCGCATTTGTTGGTTTTGCGCTAAACTTTTGTAGGTTATTGATTCGTCTCAACGAGAGGAATCGGAAAAGTAAATTTTTTTTACTTTTACCCAAGTATGTTGAGAAATAACCACTTTTTAGTGCAAAAAGTGAATTTTCTTGCTAAAAAATGGTTATTTCTCAAAATACTTGGGTAAAAGTAAAAAAAAAAAATTACTCTTCCGATTCCTCTCGTCGAGACAAATCAATAACCTACAAAAGTTTGGCTCAAAACCAATAAATGCGAAAATTTTCAAATAAGGACAAAATTTCTAAATTTAAATTAAAGTTTAAGTTAAGACCAAAAGAACGGAGCCTAATGTACTTAGTATTCAATTAATGGCCAATTGGGATTTAACAATTGTGGTCAATTAACCCTCAGAGATACAACTAACGGGATATACTTACTATTAAATTAATGACCAATTGGGATTTAACATCTTGGAGCTCCTAGGACTACTTTTGAAAGAAATATCTTTCGGTTCATGCATAGTGTAGAACTTTATATTATAAAAAAAATTGATGATAATAGAAGAAAACTAAGACTGATCCTCCAGCTGGAAAGTTTGTGTGTTGATATTTGAAATTGGGCTTATTGGTGTTGGAACGGGCCATGACTCGGTGATAGTGGAAAGGGCAAGACTATCCCCCAACAATCACTCTGTTTCATCGCTCCTCCGGCGCAGCACACAATCTCACTGTCCGTCTCGATAATTAATGATCTGGATTTTAAAAAAGTTCTTCTAAGAGAGAGGAAGAACTCTTCTAAAATTCAGACCATTCAAAATACTTTTGGACGATGAGATTTAACATGTTTTTGTGATTTGTGATATATACTGACTTCACCTATATTATTGTCACGCTTGTTGTAATTCTCGTTACCACTCTCTCTCTCTCTCTCTCTCTCTCTCTCTCTCTCTCTCTCATGGAGAGCAAGGAAGCAGACAAGCAGTAAAGGTTGTGGGATTTTGGATAAGCGCATATTCACTGAGAGTGGGCTCTGAGGCTTTTAAGAGTGTAGAGTATGAATACATTGAAGAAGATATCTATAACAAGACTCCTCTGATTTCGGAGCTGAACCCGGTTCACAAGAAGGTGCCGGTGCTGGTTCATGGCGAAAAAGTGATACTCGAGTCCCTCGTGATTCTCGAGTACATCGATGAGACATGGAAACAAGTTCCACTTTTGCCTCAAGATCCTTATGACAGAGCCACCGCCCGGTTTTTTGCTAATTTTGTCGACGAGAAGGTGAGCTTCAATTTATTTGGGTGTATTCGGTAACGTTTTTTGTTTTTTGTTTTTTTAAAGAATTAGCGAACGTTCCCAATTCCATCATTCATACTTAACATTTCTCTTGAACTAAAAGAATTCATATTTTTCCCTATGAATAGTGAACACATTATAAACAATTCTGTTTGTGTGACACAGCATTTTCTAAAATCTTTAATTTGTCCATGCATGATTTAATATCTATCCTATATATAAGTGAAGAGCAATTTTTGGTGTGGACTCAAAATTGAGGCTGGCTTACGATTTACACTACCAAAACTACCCTTTCAACTGCCACCGTGGTATTCCACTCCCAATTTTAACAAATAAAAAAAAATCAGAACTCTAGAAAATTAGGGATGGAAGTTTAGAGGATTGGTAGGCCTAAATACATTCCTATAGGATATTGAGAGATAGATAGATAGATAGATATGGGATGTTTGTGATAATTTATTTTCCTTCAAATTCCCAACACGTTTTCGATCGAATGGTAATCGATGTTTTTTCGTAGCTTTTCAGGGATGCATGGATGGCTTTGTGTTCTCAAGGAGATGAAAAGGAAAGAGCTCTGAAACAGGCCATGGAGACCATGAAGAAGATAGAAGAAGAGCTCAAAGGGAAAAAAACCAAGTTTTTTGGAGGGGAAAGCATGGGGTATTTGGATCTTGTGCTTGGATGGATCTCCTATATCCTTCCTGTTTGGGAGGAAGTTGGGTGCATGAAAATTGTAGACCCAATCCAATTCCCATCAACCACTGCTTGGAGGGAAAATTTCCTCAACCACCCTGTGATCAAGTTCAAGCCGCCACCCAGGGATAATATGGTAATTTACTTCCAGTGGCTAAGGATAGAAAGTGCTGCCCAAATAGCTAGAGTTGGGCCAAGTGGGGACAGGGCTGTACTTAGTATAGAGTCACCACCTAATTATAGATAGACTTAGACCCCGTTTGATAACAGTGATAGATGGTTTAGATTCGTAAGGAGATGAGATTATGATTGGGATTAGCAAGGAGATGAGATTAGTGATGAGTATGTTTGCATGAGATGAGATTAGATGATGGGATTATTAATATCATATTTGTTTCACATGGAATATGATTGGATTGATAGTATACATTTCTGTTTTTTTGTCTTCACATGGGATAGGATTGGTCAGGAGATGGAATTGGTGAAGTCTATTTTCGTATTTGTGCATTGGCAAGGAGTGGACTGGATTATTAATACCAAGTGGGAGAGGCCCTTCTCAATACCACCTAATGGCCAGCTCCCAAACCCATTGGAATCATAGTTCACACCTCTTTTTGGTTACCAAACAAGTTATTGTGAAACCCATGGGATTGACAATCCAATCCCAAGGCCTAGTATGGTTCTCAAACAGGGCCATATACATGGAATTGGCCCCACAAACGGACAAGTTATTCTCTCCATAAGACCCTACCAGGAAAAAAATTCGTTCTTCTTCTAATGACCGGATGTCGAGTCAGTTTGCACGTAATTCGACTACGCAATCTCGAAGTTAATGACCGAATTAACCCTCCAGTTGTTCCAAGGTTTGAAATGCTTGTTCTCAATAAAATTTGAACAGGCCATCTCGTAGAAAATAAGCACTTATTATTTTCTCATACTCACTTGGCCAAATCTCCTCGGTTACTTCTACAACAAGAGTTAGTGGATGCAATCTCTTTGACCTCGTTATCTTTGAAGTCTATGTTATTATACTTTGCTTTGTTTTTTGTTTTTTTTCCCTTTCAATATATATGTCCGTGGAGATTGATTGAAATTAAGTGCAATTTTGTTGTTGTTGGGGTGGTTATTTTAATAAAACATCTGATCTTATTTGCTTGGTTTAGTTGCTAGTATTTGATACTGACTGGTGTATTCAAATATTCTCACGGATTTTAATAATTCTCATTCTACACTAGTTTATGGAACCATTGATATTTTTCAGTATTTACTCTATGTGCTTGTTTGCAGTGGCGCATCCAAAAATTTCATATAGAGAGATCACTTCTTAAGCTTAAAGTAAAAAAATTCTCATAATCTAATATAACAAGAACATGCGTTCAGGAAAAAAATATAACGAGAACAAAAAACATTTAAATACTCCCTCCGTCCCAATTCTATTGTCCCTCGATCGTCCTATCCTAACCGGCTAAAAAACTAATTATAACTTTTAATTGTTAATACCGATTATATGCAATATGGACCTTGTTTGATAGATCTTTTAAACGGTGTTTTGAGAATCACCTAAAACATTATAAATTGCAAGATATAATCAATTAAAAAGTGGCACGGACTCCAAAAAGGATAAAAGAATTGCGACAGAGGGAATATTTTTCTTAGAGCACAAAA
This sequence comes from Rhododendron henanense subsp. lingbaoense, assembly GCA_020567845.1. Classification (NCBI taxonomy): domain Eukaryota; kingdom Viridiplantae; phylum Streptophyta; class Magnoliopsida; order Ericales; family Ericaceae; genus Rhododendron; species Rhododendron henanense. The sequence continues at coordinate 8,827,121 of CM036313.1, forward strand.
CTTGGAACTTAAACATACTAAAACATTACGAAAAAATGAATGGACCAGTGTGATAGGTATGATTGTTTATGTTGGAATTGTGGTACTGTTTCAATAGGGTGAACTTTACTCTATTTTCTATTAGTTGAAATGGTGTTGACCCTACCACAAATAGTGTGGATCTCATCACAAACGATGTCATGCTTTATCAAAAAGTGTATTACAGAGGTGGGACCTACACCATTTAATAACCAATAAGAAGGAGCGTAATGTTCACCCTTTTTTAAGGAGGGCGAACAAAATTACACTCCCAATGGGTGGGTTCAACTCCCATTGGCTTCAAATTTTGAAGAAGTCTTTTTCACTTCAACCGTTTCAGCATTCAAACAAAAACAGACACGCTACAAAGTTTCGAACTCGCGGCCTCGAATGTGGAGGAGCTAGACTTTGCGCAAGACGTTATACACGATATGAGATGGGTAGTTTTATACTAGTTGTGCCCGCTCAATACACGGGATCAGAAAAAACGCCAATGTGATTTTTTTTTGGTCTAGTGCATTGAACGGTCACAACGCTAATAAATACATTTATAAAATATTGATTAGGAAGTTTCAGATAACTAATCCGTCTAAATAAATGAGATCCTATGTTCTGAGAACTGAGAAGCAGACAGGCATTGAAAATGGAGGACCTATATTATATTTGTAGCTTATGGGTAGTGATTTTCATTTTTCACACTCTCTTTTTTACCATCCGCACTCCATTGTCTTTATTCATGTGAATATACTTTGTTACCCTTTCATAAATTCCCTTTTCCACAAATGAAGTGGCAATATAGTAAATTCACACCAAGTTAAGACCCAAAAAGAGAGTGTAAATGGTAAAATTAAAGTGGAGTGTTAAAATCAATACCCTTCTTTTTCCTTTCCTATCTAATCCGCGTATAATCCCGATCGAAGGAAAAACCTAATACATACAGTAGCTGATTGATAAGAAAACTATCCCAATTTGAATTTTTATGGCTCAAGCAATAACCTATGCAAACAGGGTTATTGAACTTCTACTAGGTACATCCCGACGTGCAAGGCACGTCCATCATGCCCGTTGAATACCGTTCAATAATTGAACGGTGTTGAATAATACAAACTGCTAACAAGAGGAAGAGACCTTCGCATTTTAAGACAACCAATGAGTGAACCTCAAATCTACAACTCTGACTAAGCTGAGAACTGGAAAATGTCACTGAACCGTAGACAAGCTTTTTGCAAAAAAAAATAAAAAAATCTTCTCCTGAGCAACTGAAGAGGGGTACAAAGAAAATTTTCACTCTAGATGCTTCACTTATCTACTGTTGAGGTCGCTGCCATCTAGGAAAGACTCATTGCCATGGCTGCTGCCAATTGCGGAGGGCTCGCTGATCCTAGCAACATACTGCAGGAGTTCAGTCAGGACAGAGGGACAACTTTCCTTCAATGTATTCAAACCCCTCCGTCTACATCACAGCTGAAAAAAGAAAAACCAAAAGAAGGAACATGGTTCACCGATCAGTCACATACACAAGGTTTCTAAAACATTTCCAGAGGAAAAAAAGTTTATTGTGATCATCCCGTCCTGTTCATTAGCTCATTTAACATAGAGGAGGGACTTGGGGAGCGCCAATGAACAAACTACTGCAACTGAGATAAACACTTCGTGCTACACCTGATTTTCTGGACAATGATAATTGAATGCCAAAATAGGGATAGAAAATATTGTACTTAAATCAGTAAGATGAATTTTAAACACCTTGTCTTTTCATATAAACAACAAGCACTTTGCACTAATAGTATGATAAAACAACATGGCATGAGCATGGGCACAGGTAACAACTATTAGACAAACGTTTTGCCTACGTAGCTTAACCAGTGAATGGATGAGTAGTCTAAGATGGTTTGAACACTCTTCTGGAAAAGTCATCCCCAGGGGAAGTGGATAATTAACTAAAATACATCCTGATAAAGTGAATAACCAATAACAAAGATGAAAATCTTCCAACAAACCAAAAATCCTCTGTCTTAATCCATTATTTACCCATTTCTTGTTGTGGACTTACAAAGGATCAAACCCAAATACAGTTCTCAAGTAGCAGAACAAGCACAAAGTATAAAAAAATGAAGAACCCTGGTCAATGGACCTGATCAAATGAAGAGGAAAAAAGTGAGAAGAAAGTAAAGTCAATTATCAGAAATTGAGATGCAAGGACTGCAATCTTTTGGATACATGTGACATAATGTTATGATGGTAAGAGAGCATTCAAGCTAAAACATGCAAATTTTCTAGGGAATAGAAAGCGACTTGCCTTATCAGCCAACGGTTCACGGCTAAATGGTGGAGCACTGTCGAAATATTCAAATAAAAGAAAACCAGGTGGGTCGCTAATCTCGCCTTTGTCAGCTGAAAGTCGGTTAAAACTTTGGGCGATTGCACGCATATTGTTGCGCTGGCTCCACGCACCCTGAGCATGATTGGTTCCTCTTTCGGCACCACATTCACTGCCACCATCACTACTGGTTTCCCTGGATGAATCTGCATCACTCTCTTCACCAGGCCGCCTGTCAAAAGAGGGTGAAAATATCAATAGGATACACCCAAAAATAAGAGAATAGTAACTTCCGAGTGCTTTTCATGTAATTCCTCGTTAAAACTCGGTCATGCCATGCCATTGGAACCCCTAAGCTCACAGAAGAAAATCCTACATAGACAATCCAAAGTAAGTATGTAGCAAAAGTAAAGTCATAGTTCCTTCTCCATTTCGGTGTCCATCCAGCATCTTCCATCTTATAACAAACTTCATAACTACTAATGTTGCTTCTCTAACAAAGCAATGACACGGAAAAAGAAAATTCAGTACACTATAGTAAATCTGAAACATTTACTGTAAGTTCAAAGTGTTACCTTTGAAAAATTCAAATTCAAAAGATATCTGATCATACAGCTTTTATTAGCAATTTGAGTCAAACCAGTCATCTCCAACCTTGCTCTTTAGGTGCATCGCAACGTGCCTTGCACGTCTGTCATGCCCGTTGTAGAGATCGATTTTGATTGTTTCTGATATTATAGATGTGGATGAGCATAGCGCGCAAATGTTGTATGCGAGTTCTATTTAAGTAGCAAGTTCCATTGTGTGAAAGCAAATCATATACACTTCGTCTTTCCAAGCCAAAACAACCATATCACCGCATACAAAATCAGATCCAAGCAACACTTACTCATTTTGAATTAGCAAACCAGCCAACATGACATGAGGGGTAATATGAATCTGGCATAACCATTGTTGCATATGCCACAAATCAATTATTCTTGAACAAGCTCTCCAAGCTGCATTGCAGTGAAGTAGGAAATGCTCAGCTGACTCCTCTGCATTTCTACAACAGGGTGCCAATAAAAATAAAAAAAATAAAAAAACCTGTGTGTAATTTTAGACACCTCAGATCAACAACAAAAACACTTTAACACCCCTGAATCAATGGACAACACCTATACCCTAGCAACACTACTTGATTCCTCACTTAAAAGGAGGAGATTCATCCACAGGATCAGCCTATGATTCATCCAATCGCAGAGACCCACCACGTAGCAATTGAACACACACCCACACCCAAACTCTACAACCCACGCACCCAAACCAACTGAAGGGAACTACTTTAAGAGAAAATCCATCATACTATGCTACACACACACACTCACAATCTGTAACATATTGACTCCTTAGCATCAAGCCTTTCAAAAATGGAATTAACATAATACAAAAATCAAACGAAAAGGAAAAATTGACCAGAAATCTATGAATAAAAAGTGAACTACTCTCAAAAAACACAGAATAGGTATGCCATGGTCTGTTTAATCTACAGCAAAAAAGTATGCTCAAGGAATAGTAGTCGGCGACATATTTGTGGATGGGACACTATTGTATGGTGACTGAAAAATAGGCTTTTGCAATGAATGTTAACAAACACAAAGAGAGAAGGGAGGCAGAGGATGCAAGAGCAAAATGGGTAAAACACATTATAAGATTTACATAGCAGGGAAATTCATTTTATGGAACCATATTGAGTTGTTGACGATACCAAAAGAGACAAATCCGGCATTTGCAAACACCACCTCAACAGCCGCACCCTTTAGTTCTAAGGGAGGAGAAGGACACCATGAACAAGGAGGGGCATTGACAAGTCCAGCCACCTACCACTTTATTACCTTTACGTTTTACACCGAGAAACAATTACAGAGATCAACATTTTAGAGAGAGAGTGTGTGTGTGACAACGATGAAGGCAGCCACGACGGCGATGATAACGACGACGAAGAACACGAAGAGAACGACAGTCAAGAAGGAAAAAGGGCAGGTGATTTTGTTATACCAAGTTCCCACAAATTTCGACGAATTGCGTTTTCAGTTTGCACAGATCTGTTATGTATCTTCATCACTGTTTACTTTCTGTTATATGTTGTTGGTTGTTCTCCTAATTATTTTCCTGATTCTATACGTTCTTCATGCATCGGAGTCCAAGAAAATTCTCAATGCTCAGTTTGACAAGCTTCCACTTCATGGGCTTGGGAAAGAGTTATTAGCAAATTGGTGGAAAGCACTGGGTTACCAATTAATTTCTCATTGTATGTCTGCTAATGCACTGCAACATGTGCATACTTATATTAATAAGTACTTTAGAAGTTATTATATTAATAGTAGTTGAACACACAAACAAATCAGACTATATTTCTACTTACTCCTCACTTAGTAATACTGCACTTACCAAACCAATCAAGTATACCAAACTGCGAAATTTCTGGAAAACCCTACATCAAGACCCTCAAAACTAACATGCAACAGAAATCAAGAAGGGGAAAAAGCAAACATGCAACAGAAATGAAGAAGGGAAAAAACATCAAAACCAGACAAGCATAGCAAACAGAGGAATTTCTAAAAAACTGGCACAAAAGCAACAAATCAGAATAAGTACTCTATGATTTCGAAACAATGATACCATCAATACTAACATGCAACAGAAATCAAGAAGGGGAAAAACATCAGAAACTGAAATATTAAAAGAATATGATTACTGGCGGTAACGAAGCGGCGGTCATACTGCATGCGCTTGTGAGCCCTAACACTTGGCTTCTTCTTCTTGTCCTATTTGGCCACCTTCGGGGTTTGGCCTCTCACCTTACCAGCACGAGCCAGCGATCCGTAAACCTTTCCTGCAAAAAGAACAATCCAAAATTAACAAATAGGCACACAATCAAGGATAATCGTCTACATATTCTGAGAAATCGATTCGAAACCCTAGAAGGAAAAGAACAATCCAAAATTAACAAATAGGCACACAATCAAGGATAATCGTCTACATATTCTGAGAAATAGATTCGAAACCCTAGAAGGCATCACAAAGAAGCCCGTGAGCGAGATCCGTACCTTCGAGCAGTTTCGTCTCAAGGGGAGGCCGCAGAAGGTGGTCTCCGGAGCCAGGCGGAGGAAGTTGGGCAGAGAGAGAAATACCGGAGGAGGTGTGAAGAGGAGGGTTTTCTTCGTGGTTGACGCCATCTGCAAAATGGGATGGCGTGTTCTTTTGATGCCGTGGCCCGTGGGAAGGCATCAAGCGTGAACATCGCGCCACGTGGGGAAGGTGGGAAATTACAATTCTGGGCAACTGCAGCAGTACATAAGGCTAGCAATTGAGGGCCACAACTGTCCAAATTGGACCAAAAATGACAAGCGAAATCCACCCAAACATGTTCTTCTTTAAGAGAGGTAGGATAACGAACTACACATGTTTCAGTAAGGACTTAGTATACTTTATACTGCATTGATCACCATAACTAATAAGCAAAGAAAAATACAAGTACCTGAAAATTATCCTTTAGTCTTGAAAGGAACATAGTTCCTACGGAGCAGTTTCCACAAGAGAGAGGGCAAACTTGGCTACTTCAATAGACGCATTATTTTATTTTATTTTTGATAAGCTTCAAACCCATTATACAATACTACCGCATACCTGTGCCTAAAGCCACATCTATTCAATTTCGTTCAAGTGTGAGCACAAAATGAAATGGAAAATAATTTTTTGGTCAAAAAGTTACTCCGTAGTAGAAATGGAGAGTGACAAACGGCTACAGATTCGAAAGATTGGCAGAACGTTTTTATCTTTTAAAGTAACCTAAAAAGTTTCCAACAAATAAAAAGAGAAAAATGATAGGTTCGCGGGAGGAGTATTCCTTAATTGCAACTACAATTCCTCATACTACAATAATTCATTGGAATATCCCAACTCTATTCCGCAGATTCCAACTACACAAAAAACAGTAACTCGAGCATATCTGCTGCAACAAAGTAAAAACAAGGAAAACAAATTCATGAAGATTTTCTAAAGGTTATATACTTACCGTTTTTCGAAAAAATTACTCCAGCATTTTGTACAATAATAAACGGGAAGCTTAGATTTCTTTCTTTCTCACAGAAATCACAAAAACAAATGCTCTGCTCCGTATCAAAATGAAAACCGCAGGTGCACAATTTAAAGCTCTATAATGTGGCCAAAACTGAATTAAAAGATGCAAGTGAGTATGCTGCATATTGCTATTAGCTACAGTCCACAATTAATTGCAAATCAAATATCCAGTGCTCCTCTCTTACAACTTTAGCATCGCGCAGAACGCCATATTACAACTCCAGCAGGAATTTGAAAGATACCACTGAGACTATCTTCATGCTGAAACCTCAACATGTGTGTGTGGGAGCGCGCGCGCACGCACGTGTGTCCATTAGATAAACCTGGTCCAGCCCTGTTACGTAAAAATCAAAACAGGTATAGAGACTAGAAGATGAATACCAGTTCTCATGTGATAGATAAGCATTACGAAAGGGTTTTAAACATCTCCCAAAAAATTCAAATTTCGTCATTCTTAGGGATGACCTCAACTATCTCTCTTCCTATTTGTATAAGCGGTGAAAAAGCCTTAGAACGGTTCATCTACTAGTACTCGCCTCGGTGTTTTGTGAAAGTATTGGTCCAAGCTAAAGGCTTAACTATGGATGTCTATGAACCACCTCAAGGCAGCAATGGGAGAAGAAAGACCAAGAATAAACAGTTGAGGTTTCTCCACAGAAGTGACACATAAAATGGAAAACAGAGTCTATCAGTGTTCAAGAGAGAACGGGAAACAAAACACAATTGTTTCGGCTCCAAAAGGTGATATGCAGAAAGTTAAAGAATCACATTGGAAATTTAAAATTACCAACAAACGAAAAGGCAAAAGCAAAAAAGAGTATCACATAATAATGACTACATATTTTAGGAATGGAACTTTATCTTCACAGATAAAAGGAATTTATACAATCTACTGACTTCCGTGTCCATCATTGCACAAGATCTTCTCGATCACTTCTTGAAGAGAAGGGTCCTGTCTTTTAGTAGCAGAAAGGTCAATAATCAAGGGAAAAGAAGATTCATTGGTGATGAAAAACCCTTCCAACCAATACCGAAGCCTCATAGACTTTCAATTGATCAAGAAAACCTCAGGTGGCAGCGTTGTAAGTGATACTATCAGGCAACAAACCATTCCGTTCCATTTTCAGAGAATCCTTTTGCTTCATCCAGAAAGCCTTCTTCACAAAGACCTTGTATCATAACATTATATGTCTTAATGTCAAGATGTAACCCCCTGGATGAAATTTTAATGAAAGCATACAGTGCAGTTTCAAGTTCTTTCTTCTTCCAAATTGCATCAAGGAGGATATTGAACTCACCCATATCGAAATCTAAACCTTTGTTTTCCATCATGTGGAATAAGAACAAGTCTTCATCAAAATGCCCAATATGGCAAAGGCAATCCAACAACATACCATATGTATTAGGATTGGGAGTTAGGCCCAAGTTCTGTCTCAATCAGAAGTTCAATTACTTCCTCGGCCTCTTTTGCCTTCCCTTCCTTGGAAACTGCATCTACAAAGACAGTGAATGTTCATACATCTGGAGAAACACCAAACTCCAACATTTCTCCAAACATTCTTGTAGCCTCTTTCCACAGGCCTCAATTACATACACCTTGAATCAAGGTGGTATAAGTAAGAACAACATGATTGAAGACCTTTTTCTCTCATTTCAAAAAAGCGATGCATCGCCTAGACTATTTTTATGTCCTTGCCATATCCATTTCTTAAAATGGTGAAGCTAATGGCATCAGGTTGAATGCCTCTATCCGCCATGGTATTCAACACTCCCATTGCCTTATCCATTTGGCCTTGCAAACGATATCCTTTCATTAAAGTATTGTATGAGATTACATCAGGATCCACCCCTCTTTGAATCATACTTTCAATTACTTCCTCTGCCTCTTTTACCATCCCTGCCTCGGAAAGTCCATCAATTAAGACATTGAATGTCTCAATATCTGGAGAAATACCAGTACCCAACATTTCTCCAAACACTCTTGTAACCTCCTTCCACCGGCCAAAATGACATAAGCCATGAATCAAAGTGTTATACATAACAAGGCATTTTTCATTCATTTCTGAAAAGAGATGCATAGCCTCATCTATTTTCATGTTCTTGCAATATCCATTAATTAAAATGCTGTAGCTCTGAATGTCAGGTTGAATGCCCCTATCCACCATGGCATCTAATATCCTCATTGCCTCATCCATCTGGCCTTGCAAACAATATCCATATATTAGAGAATTGTACATGATTACATTAGGATTCACGCCTCTTTGAATCAAGCTTTCAATTACTTCCTCTGCCTCTTTTACCTTCCCTTCCTTCGTAAGTGCATCGACCAAGACATTGAAGGTAATGATGTTCGGAGAAATACAAATATCCAACATTTCTCCCAACATTCCATTAGCTTCCTTCCACCGGCCAGACTTTTTTAAACCATTAATCAAACAGTTATAAGTAACAACATTTGGTTGAACCCCTTTCACTTTCATTTCGTTAAAAAGGTTCAAAGCATCATCCACCATTCCCTTCTTGCAATGACCGTCGATGATTGTGCTATACGTAACTATGTTCGGTTTACAACTTCCCTCTTCCATTATCCTAAGCCACCTAACAGCCTCATCTATTTTCATGTTCTTGCAATATCCATTAATTAAAGTGCTGTAGCTCTGAATGTCAGGTTGAATGCCCCTATCCACCATGGTATTCATCACTCTCATTGCCTCATCCATCTGGCCTTGCAAACAATATCCATATATTAGAGAATTGTACGTGATTACATTAGGATTCACGCCTCTTTGAATCAAGCTTTCAATTACTTCCTCCGCCTCTTTTACCTTCCCTTCCTTCGTAAGTGCATCGACCAAGACACTGAAGGTAATGATGTTCGGAGAAATACAAATATCCAACATTTCTCCCAACATTCCATTAGCTTCCTTCCACCGGCAAGACTTACTTAAACCATCAATCAAAGAGCTATAAGTAACAACATCTGGGTGAACCCCTTTCTCTTTCATTTCGTTAAAAAGGTTCAAAGCATCGTCCACCATTCCCTTCTTGCAATGACCGTCGATGATTGTGCTATACACAACTATGTTCGGTTTACAACTTCCCTCTTCCATGATCCTAAGCCACCTAACTGCCGCTCCCGTGTTTCCCTTCTTGCAGAGCCCATTAATAACTATCCCATACATAACCTCGTTGGGCTTAATCTCTCTCCTCCTCATTAACTTCTCGAATAGCTCCACGGCCTCGGGAACTTTATCTTCTAAAATAAGTCCCCTTAACAGAATGGTAAAGCTGCCAACATCCGGTTTAAAACCGTGTTTGAAGATGCTGCCTAACAGAGAGAACCCGAAACCAACTCGATTCACGCGACAGTAACAGTTAATTGCGATGTTCAAGGTATAAAAATTTACACGAACGCCTCGTAACTGCAAATTTTCAAAATGAGAAAGAGCCTCCGTGTAATGACGCCTTTTCGCAAGAGTCCCTAACGCCGTGCTGATACTAAAAATGGGCGGAAAAGGTCGCGTTTGGGGGATCCGATTGAGAAACTCGCGAGCTTCTTGGAGTCCAGTGGGGTTAACAGAGGCCTTTTTTCTCGGTTGTGGTGGGCGGTTTTCTGGACTCGTAGTTTGAGAACTAGGGTTTCTAGAGTGAGAATGAGTACGAAAGGAAACAGTCAGAGATGGGTGTGGAGGTAGAGAGAGAAGATTACCTTTTGGGAAATTGGAAGAGTCCATGGGACTGATTGCAGAAAAGACTCCAACCTGAGACATCATCTCCTCTTTTCTTCTTCTCTGTCGAATGTGCGGAGTGCTCCTCTTTGTAATCTCTCAACTTATCACCATTTTCTTCTGTGGTAGGAAGATGGTTTTCATGTACCCAAAAAAAAAAAAAAAAACCCATGTGAAGTTACTATATTATCCTTACCTATTGAATTAACTTTTGAGAAAAATTCAAAAAAACCCCTGAACTTTGAACTCAATGTCAAATAGGCACCTGAACTTAAATAAACTTCAATTGAACACCTGAACTTTCACTCCGTTATTCAATTTACCCCCTGCCGTCTCAATCCGTGACTTGCTATTAACGGCAAAGGCACAGTAGCCCTACCACACACCAAAACGGCAACGTTTTGGTTAAATAAAAAATACTTACCACCAGTTTGCAATCCTATGAAGCAGAAACGTGATTATGAGAGCCTTAGAGACAAAATTTGATTATGTCTCTTTAGAATAATATGATCAGAATAATAAAATCTTCACACCCGTTCAAACGGATTAAAAATTGGAGCACTTAATTTTTTAACCATATTTTTTAATATATAAACGGTCTCAAAAAATTAAGTGCTCAAATTTTCACTCCGTTCGAATCGGTGCAAAGATCTTTTTATTCTTATCATATTATTCTAAAGGGTCGTAATTCATTTTTATCTCTAAGGCTCTCATATTAAGTATGTGTTCTTTATTTAGGACCCTATGGAGCAGAAATGTGATTATGAGCACTTAATTTTTTATGAGCACTTAAATATCTTTGTACTGATTCAAAACGGAGTGAAAATTTGAGCACTTAATTTTTTATGACCGTTTATATATTAAAAAATATGATTAAAAAATTAAGTGCTTCAATTTTTAATCCGTTTGAACGGGTGTGAAGATCTTATTATTCTGATTATATTATTCTAAAGAGACATAATCAAATTTTGTCTCTAAGGCTATCATAATCACGTTTCTGCTCCATAGGATTGCAAACTGGTGGTATGAATTTTTTATTTAACCAAAACGTTGCCATTTTGGTGTGTGGGTAGGGGCTGATGTGCCTTTGGGGCAGCAGAGCCCCCGGGTCCGGGTAATAAGTGGAGAGAGATAGAGAGAGAAATGTTGGAAGTAGGGGGAATTTTTTTAAAAATTCTTTTTGAAAATTTGAGCACTTAATTTTTTTGAGACCGTTTATATATTAAAAAATATGGTTAAAAAATTAAGTGCTCCAATTTTTAATCCGTTTGAACGGGTGTGAAGATTTTATTATTCTGATCATATTATTCTAAAGAGACATAATCAAATTTTGTCTCTAAGGCTATCATAATCACGTTTCTGCTTCATAGGATTGCAAACTGGTGGTAAGTATTTTTTATTTAACCAAAACGTTGCCGTTTTGGTGTGTGGTAGGGCTACTGTGCCTTTGCCGTTAACGGCAAGTCGCGGATTGAGACGGCAAGGGGTAAATTGAATAACGGAGTGAAAGTTCAGATGTTCAATTGAAGTTTATTTAAGTTCAGGTGCCTATTTGACATTGAGTTCAAAGTTCAGGGGGTTTTTTTGAATTTTTCCATGTTAAGGGCAATTTAGTACTTTTGTGTGATCCCTCTTTTAATTGCTCACCCCATTCACACTAGTGATTAACTTATGCATCACAATTTTTTTTGGTTTTGTCTTTATTCAAATTTTATTTTTTGCGTTTGTTAGTTTTACGCCAAATTTTTATGTGATATGGGTGAATAAAAACAAGAGGTATCGGAAAAGTAAAGAATTATGAATTATAAACAAGTATTTTGGGAAATATTCAAGAAAAAATCCAAAAGATAATTTTTTTGAGTTTTTCTTTGGATATTTCCCAAATTTCTTGTGTAAAAATTAAAATATTTTATTTTTCCAATTTCTCTCATCCTTTCTCACCCATATCATGTAAAAGTTTAGCGTAAAACTAACAAATGCAAAAAAAAATTGAATAAAGACAAAACCAAAATATTATTCTACATAAATTAATCACTAGCGTAAATATCAATTTCAGGGTGTGTTTTTTGCTATACTATTGGACTACAGACTAATGGCAATAATCAAAATGTTTATGCTAAAATGTACTCCCTCCATCTCAAAATGTTAGACTTTTTTGGATAGTGTGTCATTTTCAATTGCCTATATGTTTCAATGTGAATGTTAAAAAATATGTAATATGAATCCTAATTGATGTAGATTTTGATTAATTCTATTAAACAAAGTTTTCAAAATCACATAATTTTTTTAAAATCAAAAGATATAAGTAATCTAAAATGACTTGCATTTCTAAAAGATCAAAGATTTTGGGACTGAAGGAGTATTTTAATTGAAATATACGAGGAGAATGACATCTCTATAAATTTGTAAAGAAAATGTGCTTAAGTATGTTTAGTTTAGAAGAAAGAAAATGCCCCCCGCGTTAAGTTTGGATGGAAAAATAAAAAATTGAAAAAATTGCTCATAGACGAATTTACAAGTTTAATTTTGTTCACTCTCCTTAGAACATTCGTAGTGGACTAATCAAAATTGGATAATCAAAAGTTGTCACATTACCTTTTGATTATCAATTTAAGGGGTTGCTAAGATTAGCAATGCAGAGGTCCACAATGGTACAATCAAAATTTGATAACCAAAATTTGTCCCATCATTTTTTCAAACTACAAAAAACTAAAATCTATTAATATAGAAAACTTTTATTTAATAGTTTTCAAACTAAGAAAAATTATTTATCAGAAATACAAAATTTTCCCAATACAAATTTTTTTCGAAATCATTTTGAAAAAAAAAAATCAAAAAAAGAAAACAGTTTTTGAAAGAACAAAAAATTTTAAAACTTTTTTTTTTTGAAAAAACAGTTTTGTGTAATTTTTAAAAAAAAACTATTTTTAACTTTTTTTGGGCAATGTGGTTGAAAAAGAAAAAGAGAGAGTGAAAATGGAGGAGAGATAAAGTTTTTGTATAATGATGAGTGTACTTGATATGAAAGATATGGGATTCACTAAATTTGATTATAGCTAGTTTTGGCTATCCAATGACTAAAATTTAATTAGTTGTTAAGAGATTGGTAAGTTTAATTATTCCAATGTGAACACTTTTTTGAGCAAATATTGTTAACCTTAGCAACATTTTGATTTGATTAATCCATTGTTTATGCTCTAAGCATGGTTGCATTTTTTCAATCGCTTAACTAAAAACACAATGAATTTTTTTAATTTCTTGTGGAAAGCAACTCTTATGAGACTTCCTATTAGAGCATCCACAGTGGCATAATCAAAATTGAATAATCAAAACTTGTCACATCACCTTTTCAACTTTTAAAAATTTAAAAATTGTCATCATATAAAACAAATTTTTTAAAATAGTTTTCAAACTAATAAAAACAGGTTATTAGAAATAGAAAATAATTTTTTGAAAACTTTTACTCCCTCCGTCCATTTTTAACTGTCATGCTTCGTAACTCCAACTTATTAAAAAGACATCATCATTATACCTTTCACATCAACTTTTTTCTCCATTTTCTCTACTTACTCATCATCGTTACACTTTTCTTACTAACTTTTCAAAATGGAATTAACTTTTAGGGACAAAATAGACAATGCACCAACTTTTATCCTCTAACTTTACAAAATGGACACTTATTAAGGGGCAGCCCAAAATGAAATACTGCACTCCAAATAAGGGATGGAGGAAGTATTTTGAAAAAAACATGTTTAAGAAAAAGTTGTAAAAAATGGTTTCTGAAAAAAAGACAGTTTTAAAAAACAATTTTTAGTAAAAAATGGTTTTACTGTTTTTTGCAAAAAACAAAAACAAAAACTATTTTTAAAAGAGAGAGAAGGTTTTTATGTAATAATGAGAATACTTGATTGAGAAAATGTGGGGGACCACTAAATTTGGTTATTAACAAAATGCTGCTAGTTTTGATTATCCAATGGCTAAATTTTGATGAGTTGCTAAGAGGTTACTAAGTTTGCTTATACCACTATGAGCACATTTTGAGAAAACATTGCTAGCTTTAGCAACCCTATGGTTTTGGTTATTCCACTGTGGATGCTCTTAAAAGAGAGTGAACATTACCATATTTCTTAATGGTTGAAATAGCGTAGATCCCACTACAAAATGATGTCATGCTTATCAAAAAAATGTATTGCAGGTGTGTAATTTACATCATTTCAACCGATAAGAAGAACGGTAACGTTCACCCTCTTTTAAGGAGAGTGTTGGTAGTAGAATTAGTTATCGTTGGAGGAGTGCAATTTTGTTCTGAGACGCAGAGGGGCATTGAAAATGGAGGACCTATATTATATTTGTAGCTTCTGGGTAATGATTTTCACACTCTTTTTTTTACCATCCGCACTCCATTGTCCTTATTCATGTTGGAATGTGTCCCACATCGCCTGGACATGCCCCGTTTGTGCTGGTTATAAGGTCTTAGTTTCTCTTTTCTTAACACCTGGGTTTTAAGAAGTAGCGTGGGCTGGGCTTTTCAACTATTCATGTGAATATACTTTGTTACCCTTTCATAAATTCCCTTTTCCACAAATGAAGGGGCAATATAATAAATTCACACCAAGTTAAGATCACAAAAAAAATAAAAGAGTGTGAATGGTAAAATTAAATCAGAGTGTTAAAATCAATACCCTTCTTTTTTCCTTTCCTATCTAATCCGCGTATAATCCCGATCGTAGAAAAAACCTAATACATACAAGAGCTGATTGATAAGAAAACTATCCCAATTTGAATTTTTATGGTTCAAGCAATAACATATGCAAACAGGGTTATTGAACTTCTATAACGAACTACACATATGTTTCAGAAAGGACTAAGTATACTTTATACTGCATTGATCACCATAACTAATAAGCAAAGAGAAATACAAGTACCTGAAAATTATCCTTTAGTCTTGAAAGGAACATAGTTCCTACAGAGCAGTTTCCACAAGAGAGAGGGCAAACTTGGCTACTTCAATAGACGCATTATTTATTTACTAGTGTTTGCCCGTGCCTACGGCACTACGCACTCCGTGTCATAGACATGGGCATTTTTGTAATAAATTTTTATTTTTTTATGCCAATGCCAGAAGCCGAACAGTAAGTAAAAAGAACCAATGGCATTTTGTAATATATTTGTAAAAGTGTGGATGTTTTCTTAAGAGAGTTGGAGAGCACACTTCATCCATTGGATCAAATGAATCTCAGCTCTTGGATCAACTTGTGTTTGTGTGGAGACCCACACCCTTGTGTTTTATTAGGTAGATGCATAATGGATGCCATATAGGACAAAGGTGCCACGTAGGACAAACAGCCTTCTGTTTTAGTATTAGACGGAGTAGATTTTATTTTATTTTTATAAGCTTCAAACCCATTAATACAATACTACCGCATACCCGTGCCTAAAGCCACATCTATTCAATTTCGTTTCGAGCGTTTTTAACAAGTCTGAGCACAAAATGAAATGGAAAATAATTTTTTGGTCAAAAAGTTAAGTAGAAATGGAGAGTGACAAACGGCTATAGATTTGAAAGATTGACAGAAGGTTTTTATCTTTTAAAGTAACCTAAAAAGTTTCTAACAAATAAAAAGAGAAAAATGATAGGTTCCTCCGCGGGAGGAGTATTCCTTAATTGCAACTACAATTCCTCATACTACAATCATTCATTGGAATATCCCAACTCTATTCCGCAGATTCCAACTACGCAAAAAACAGTAACCCGAGCATATCTACTGAAACAAAGTAAAAACATGGAAAACAAATTCATGAAGATTTTCTAAAGGTTATATACTTACCGTTTTTTGAAAAAAATTAGCATTTTGCACAATAATAAACGGGAAGCTTAGATTTCTTTCTTTCTCACAGAAATCACAAGAACAAATGCTCTGCACCGTATCAAAATGAAAACCACAGGTGCACAATTTAAAGCTCTATCAGTGTGGCCAAAACTGAATTAAAAGATGCAAGTGAGTATGCTGCATATTGCTATTAGCTACAGTCCACAACAGATTGCAAATCAAATATCCAGTGCTCCTCCCTTACAACTTTAGCTTCGCACAGAAGGCCATATTACAACTCCAGCAGGAATTTGAAAGACACCACTGAGACTATCTTCTTGCTGAAACCTCAACATGTGTGTGTGCGCGTGCGCGCGTGAGTGTCCATTAGATAAACCTGGTCCAGCCCTGTTATGTACAAATCAAAACAGGTATAGAGACTAGAAGATGAATGCCAGTTCTCAGGTGATAGATAAGCATTACGAAAGGGTTTTAAACATCTCCCAAAAAATTCAAATTTCCTCATTCTTAGGGATGACCTCAACTATCTCTCTTCCTATTTGTATAAGCGGTGAAAAAGCCTTGGAACAGTTCATCCACTAGTACTCGCCTCGGTGTTTTGTGTAAGTACTGGTCCAAGCTAAAGGCTTAACTATGGATGTCTATGAACCACCTCAAGGCAGCAATGGGAGATGAAAGACCAAGAATAAACAGTTGAGGTTTCTCCACAGAAGGGACAGATAAAATGGAAAACAGAGTCCATCAGTGTTCAAGAGAGAACAGGAAGCAAAACACAATTGTTTCGGCTCCAAAAGGTGATATGCAGAAAGTTAAAGAATCACATTGGAAATTTAAAATTACCAACAAACGAAAAGGCAAAAGCAAAAAAGAGTATCACATAATAATGACTACATATTTTGGGAATGGAACTTTATCTTCACATATAAAAGGAATTTATACAATCTACTGACTTCCATGTCCATCATTGCACAAGAACTTCTTGATCACTTCTTGAAGAGAAGGGTCCTGTCTTTTAGTAGCAGAAAGGTCAATAATCAAGGGAAAAGTAGATTCATTGGTGTTGAAAAACCCTTCCAACCAATACCGAAGCCTTGTAGACTTTCTATTGATCAAGAAAACCTCAGATGGCAGCTGAAATTATGCGGAAGCGTTCAATCTACTCCTAGAGGGGGGGTGAATAGGAGTTTTGATAAAAAATTTACCAATTTGAAAGTAGATTCACTGATTAAAAATTAATAGAGATGAACGGGTTGATTATCTTGATTAATCCAAACCAAAAAACAAGTAGTGCAGTAGAATAAAAATTGAGACAGGATACGCACGATTTACGTGGAAAAACTTAGGGTCCTAAATAACCCTAAGCCAAAACCACGGCCTAACACTACTGATATATTCTATTAATCAAAAAGAAGTACAGATTGCAAAATAGTAAAAACCTTACCCAAGCCTTTACCTATTCTCGCCAATCTCCGATGCTCCCCGAGCTTCTTCAAGATCCAATAGATGCACCACGGACTTCACGCCCGATCTCCGGATTCAACCGGCTCCGAATCAATCTCCAAAAGATTCGGCCACAGCAACAAACGGCACAAAGAACCACGAACGGTGAATGGATGAATGATATGATGTGAACGTGACCCGAAAATCAAACCAATTCGAACGAAGAAAAAAGAACATGGGCTGCCAAAAAAAACTATCAACTCGCCTGTAACAAAAACGAAAACGTGCAACCCTTCTTTTTCTTTTTGTAACCAAAATACTCTCGCCTCTGCCGAGAGAAAACAAAAGCAAAAACAGCAGTCGTGCAAGAACGAAGAAAAAGGAACGTGGGCTGCCACCAACACTTGTCAATCTCGCCTCTCTGTATGTATTTTATTCTTCGTGCTCGTCACCGTGTATATGACCTAATAGTCGATATATATAGGCAGATCCAGGAAAAAGAAACGAGCCCCCTTTTGTTTTATATAATAATAGTATTGATAACGTATTTTCCGAAGAGTTAATGATATATATGGAAAACATGATTTTCTCCGGAAAAGGTAAATCACCTAGTCAAAGGAAATTAAAACGATTAAGGAGTGTATAATATATAAGAATTTGAGTAAGAAAAATCCCCTAATCAGTAAAGAAGACTAAAATAATTTTGAGCTCGATAATGCTATGCATGAGATGTGCTCGATAATGCTATGCATGAGATGTCGTGCAATGCTTTTACCTCTCACGCAATTGGAACGATTTCGCAGCGGTCAACTTGGCGTAGACAATGGGAGGAGCATCGAGCGAGCAACTACCCCCTAATTAATCTACCCATTACAATCAAACGAAGTAGAAATAGCAAAGACACTAAAAGAGGTTTTGGACAACCCCGGAAAGTGCCAAAATATCTAACAATCTCCCCCTTTGGCATTTTCGGGACAAAACCAACTGCACTATAACATAATGAAAAAATACAACTGAAAGAAGTAAACACTAGCCTAAACTAGGTCTATCCAATGAAGCTTGAGTTGCTCTTCCAAAAACTGCAAAGACAGCTGAACAAAACTATGCGACAAAATATATGTTACTAGAATGGGTCAACATAATTTAATAATAAACGTCAAATAGCATTATAACCAAAAACAGAAAGCTAGACCAGCGATTCATCAATAAAATCAATCTCCCCTTTAAATATCTTCCCAAAAGAATCTAACAGCACACAAAAAATTCTCCATCATTCTCCATTACTCCCCAACCCATGACCATAAAAACTCTCCCCCTTTTTGTCACGAAAAAACAAAGGGAAAAAGTATATATCGGAGTGAGAGACATGCAACTTGAAAGCATATGAGAGAATCATATGATATACAATAAAAAGAATCACATAGGCAAGATGGCTATAAGAGAAATGCATCGAATGAAAATTTAAGACCATATCAACTCATGGAAGCAGAATGATGCAGATCAAAGAATGGATAGAATGCCATGCTCAAGCCTATGAGAGTGAAGCGTAAACGCCGTGCATGAGGAGCAAGAAAACTTATCAAGGACTAAGTGGGCGCTATAATCTTATCTCAAGAAAGGTTTAAACAAGACTATCACAAGGAAGTCAAACCAGAAACGCTCGGACCTAGGAACTTAAGCACAAACCTCATCGGTTGTTTTAGACTCGAGATTAGCGACTTACACCTAGCCTTGGGGGCAAAGGATCAGGCAGCTATATCCTCTAAGGCGAAGAGACAAATGTAAATAAATCCCCTTGATTTTTTGATTTTCTACTTCCTTTTTTTTTTTTTTTTTTTTTATAGGGGTATGGTTCATCTTCTTCTTTTTTTTTTTTTTAAACAATAGACAAGAAATAAAAGAAAGTCTCAAATTGATTTTTCCAAACCCTAGAGGTGCTTTACACACCGATCCATAGGCGGCCCATCTCATAAGGAGTCGAATGAGGGAAAGCATCCCTAGGTAAACAACGAACATGTGGTCAATCAAAGTGAATAGTCAAGATAAACCCAACTGAGACTCAATAGAGACCACTTAAACAACGTAAGTTTACTAGCTCCAAGTGAGATTGTGTGCATAGAAACATGAGCATGGGTTCCTATTACCAAAGCAGAGAACAACATCACTATGTAACAGAGAGATATGATAGAAAATTCGATTCGATACATAACCCTCAAAGGCATACGCATATGTAAAACTGATATCGTGACAGCACATGATTCCCAAGCACGCAAAAAACATTGCAAGCACACACACGAAAAAAAAACTTTTACTAAAAACAATACACAAAAAAAATACTACTAAGTACATAACAACACATGACAACTCAAAATTAAAAACATTCAAAGTAAGCATATTAGATGACATGTGATCCAAAACACAACTTATTCTAGAGAAATTAAACCAAGAGATTTCCTAAGGTACTCAAACCTAAGAGAATCTAAAGGCTTAGTGAAAATATCCGCTTTTTGATCTTGTGTGGGTATAAACTCAAGTGCCACGACACCATCTTCAACCAAATCACGAATAAAATGATGACGGATGTCGATATGTTTAGTCCTAGAATGTTGGACTGGATTTTTAGAAATATTAATGGCACTTGTGTTATCGCAAAAAACAGTCATTACACCTTGAGATAGACCGTAGTCTTGAAGCATTTGCTTCATCCATAAAAGTTGGGTGCAACAACTACCAGCAGCAATATATTCTGCCTCTGCGGTGGACAACGAAACACAATTCTGCTTCTTGCTATGCCAAGCAACCAAGCAGTTTCCCAAATAGAAACAACCACCGGAGGTACTCTTCCTATCATCCGCACTTCCGGCCCAATCGGCATCGGAAAATGCGGCTAAGTCCACATTAGTACCCTTAGGATACCAAAGACCAAGCGTGTAGGTGCCCTTAACATAACGAATAATTCGCTTGACAGCGATCAAGTGAGACTCTTTAGGGTCAGATTGATAGCGGGCACACACTCCAACACTAAACGAAATATCGGGACGACTAGCGGTAAGATATAATAAGCTTCCTATCATACTACGATAAAGCGTGGAGTCAACACTAGCGCCCTCAATATCTTTAGCAATTTTAACGGTGGAACCCATGGGAGTACGAGTACTCTTGGAATCTTCCAAACCAAATTTTTTGACCAATTCTTTCGCATAAGTGGATTGTGACAAAAATATCCCATCATTCAACTGACGAATTTGAAATCCTAGAAAGTAAGTCAATTCTCCCATTAGGCTCATTTGAAACTCATGGGACATTTGTGCCCCAAATTGTTTCGCATGCTGCTCATTTGTGGATCCGAACACAATATCATCAACATATATTTGAGCAATTAAAAGGTCGCTCTCAATTTTCATTAGAAATAAAGTTCGGTCTACTCCCCCTTTCACAAAGCCGGTATTTAAAAGATGATCGGTTAAACGTTCATACCAAGCTCGAGGGGCTTGTTTAAGGCCATAAAGGGCCTTACGAAGGCGGTACACATGATCAGGGAATGAGGGATCAATAAACCCTTTGGGTTGTTCCACATACACCTCCTCCTTAAGGTCACCATTCAAAAAAGCACTTTTAACATCCATTTGAAATAATTTAAAATTAAAATGAGATGCAATGCCAAAAAGTAACCTTATTGACTCCATTCTTGCTACGGGGGCAAATGTATCATCGAAATCAATTCCCTCAATTTGGGTGTAACCCTGGGCAACTAACCTAGCCTTATTACGCACGACTATGCCATCTACATCCTTTTTATTTTTAAATATCCATTTAGTGCCTATGACGTTAGTGTGAGAGGGTCTTGGTACTAAGTACCAAACGTCATTTCTAACAAATTGTTGCAGTTCTTCTTGCATGGCTCCTATCCAATGGTCATCTCCTAAGGCCTCTTCTACCCTCTTTGGCTCTAATGTGGACGTGAAACACACATAATTGATCTCATTCCTAATTCGCCTCCTAGTTTTCATCTCATCATTAGGATCTCCTATGACTTGGCTAATGGGATGGTTAAGCTTTACTCTAGCCGAGGGTTCTTTGGCGGACTCAGGAGCTAAGTTGTGTTGACCTAACTCTTCATCTTCTAGAGGCTCAATTTCACTATCATTTTCATCGTTCTCATCCACACTCATAGGAATGTCAACAGCTTTAGAAGAAACTCCCTCATCTAAACTATTGGATTGAGACTCCCCCTCAAAAATTTCCCAACTCCCCTCATCATCATCATTAACTTGAGGGATTGACTCATCAAGCGTGGTATCGTCAACAACTACATTGGCTGACTCAACTAGGGTAGACGTGCGAAGATTATATACTCGAAGTGCTCTACTCGTGTTGGAATAGCCTAAAAAGATACCATCGTCACTCTTGGAGTCAAATTTACCTAAGGGCTCACTATCTCTCAAAATATGACATTTACTACCAAACACCCTAAAATACTTCACTGAAGGCCTCTTACCATTCCAAATTTCATAGGGTGTGAGAGTTGTCCCTGGTCTAACGTACACTCTATTTATAGTATAACACGCAGTATTAATAGCTTCAGCCCAAAGGTTTCTAGGGACTCGTTTAGCATGAAGCATAACTCTCGCCATCTCTTGAAGGGTTCTATTCTTTCTTTCAACAACCCCATTTTGTTGGGGTGTGCGAGGTGCAGAGAACTCGTGTTTAATGCCTTTCTTATCACAATATTTTTCAATGTCGGAGTTCTCAAACTCACGACCATGGTCACTACGGACTCGAGTGATAGGGTACCCTTTCTCATTCTGAATACGTTGACAAATAGTTTTGAAACAAGCATAAGTATCAGATTTTTCTCTAAGAAAACCAATCCATGAGAAGCGAGAAAAATCGTCAACGATGACAAGAATATATCTCTTACCCCCTAAACTTTCCGTACGTGAGGGTCCCATTAAGTCCATGTGAAGTAACTCTAAACATTTTGTGGTTGCAACTAAATTTGTCTTTTTATGTGGGCTTTTTATTTGTTTGCCCTTCATGCAACCACCACACACAAGCCCTTGCCCATTGGCAAGTTTGGGTACTCCCCTCACAATCTCATTTTTCGTTATTCGATGCAACTCCGGAAAATTTACGTGTCCTAAACGCTGGTGCCAAATTTCTACATCGTCAAGCAAGACTCGATGACACACATTAGAACTTGCAGTTTCAACACAATAACAACTATCCGAAGATCGAACACCTTTAACCACACACACACCCGAAGCATCTATAATAGAGCAATTATTTTTAGAGAAATTGACTTCATGCATATTATCACAGAATTGCCCTATGCTTAACAGGTTAGCTTTTAAACCCTCAACATATAACACGTTATCTAACGGAGGGATTCCGGGTGCGTTTATGGTGCCTTGTCCTACAATTTTACCCGTATTACCATCACCAAATGTGACAAAACCACCATTATACTTTTCTAACTTAGCAAAGAAAGACTTATTTCCAGTCATGTGCCTTGAACATCCACTGTCTAAGTACCAGGCGCATGCATCATGTGCTCTATATGCAGTGTGTGCAACATGACAAACGGCATTCACTCTCTTCCATGTTTGCTTTGGTTTGGTGTTCACGTGCGAGGTGTGACCGTGTGTGGTACGTCTTTCAACAATTCTATCAGTCTCTCCATTATTTTTAGTCAAATTTGACAACTTTTTGATTTCCTCGACAAGGTGAGAAGTTTGATTTGCCAACTGACTCAATGTCTTTTGAAAATTCTCATTCTTAATGTTTGTGGGAGACTGGCGCACAATTTGAGATCTTCCCACATTGGGTTGACCATACCAAACACTTTTATTAACTGGGGCTACAAACGAATTCCCTTTTGTTCTCTGATTGTCCTTTCTGAGTGTATAACAAAAAGGTCGAATGTGACCTTGGTCACCACAGTAGTGACAGATGAAAGGATTTTTCTTAACAGGAGCATGATTATTGTTGTACGCCTTTTTAATGATGGTGGAAGATTTATTAGAAGATTCGGGTGTATTGCTCACCACCTTATTCTTTGCAATTTTAGATTTCTCAAACTTGATATCCTTCTTTGTGAACTCGTTAGCCTTAGGAGTGAGTGAAGGTGGATCAATGAACCCTAAGCCACTTCTATTTCTAAACGTACGTGTCATCTCGGCAATACGAGTTGCACCACACTCATTACGCTTTATGGCCTCAGTGGCCTCCCTAAGGTCATGCTCCAATTCAAAAATCCTATCCTTAGACCCTTTAAGAGCCTTCAAGGCATCCACATGCTCTCTCTCAATTTTGGCAAACTTGTTTTCCAAATTAGTGTTATAGGTTTTCAATTCTTCAAGCTCGATGTTCTTAGATTCAATGTCATCACTAAGTTTGTTCTTCTCACCACTAATTCTCTCGATGACACTCATGAGTTCCTTCTTTTTCTTTTTCAGTTTAACACCCTCTTTAAACAATTGATTATAGGCCTCCTGAATAGATTCTATATCATCATCACTCTTCTCACAATCTTCGTCAGTCGAGACATACTTACTATCATCACTAAGAGTTGTAGAAAGTTCAACCGATTTGGGGGACGTGGGGGACTTAATGTTGGCAACAAGCACTGAATAACTAGGAGCTTCAGGACCCCCATCACTACTCTCATCACTATCGTCATCCCATGTAGCCTTATACCCCTTGGCTACTTTCTTTTTAAGAGTGTTTGCACACTCTGCCTGAACATGCCCGAAACCGTGACACTCATGACATTGTATACCTTGGGGTTTCTTGGATTTATCAATAAAAGATTTCTTTTCATTATCCCCAGAATTAAAATTCTTACCTCCACTAGTTGAAGAAGAAAAATTTCCAGATTTATTATTTTTACGGAATTTAACAAATTTATTGAATTTCTTAGCAAAGAAAGCAAGTTCTTCTTCGTCAAGGTCATCATCACTCTCTTGTGTCACAGAGGATTCTTCTCTAGATGATTTAAACGCAATGCTTTTATTAGGCTTTAATGAAGGTTTCTTCGAAAGATGATTTAATTCAAACGTTTGAAGTTTACCTACAAGTTCCTCAAAAAGAATATCGTCAACTTTATCATTTTCTTCAATCGCAACTACCTTCGCCCTAAACCTCTCAGGAAGAGACCTAAGCACTTTTCGACAAACTTTAAGATTTGGGATAGGTTCTCCTAACGCATGGAAGGAATTAACGATGTCACTCAACTTAGTGATAAAACTATCAAACGTCTCATCTTCCTGCATTCTCAAATCTTCGAAACGTGTTGTAAGCATTTGGAGTTTTGAAGTTTTAACAGTCTTAGTACCCTCGTGGGTGACTCGGAGAATATCCCAAGCCTCTTTTGCAGTAGTGCACGCAGAAATACGACTAAATTCAGTTTTACTTAAAGCACCATAGATGGCTCCTAAAGCTTTAGAGTTTGCTTCAAAACTATCATTGTCAGCAGAATTCCACTCAGTGTCCTCCTTAGCTCTCATTTGTTTAGTCGTAGTGTCTTCTATGGTAGGGGCCTCATAGCCATACCTAACAGATCTCCAAACCCTAACTCCTAGGGAACTCAAATGTGTGGTCATACGAGCTTTCCAGTACGGATAATCATTACCATCAAAAAAAGGTGGCCTCGAGTTTGAGGCTCCCTCTCGTGGTGCGTTCATGTCCATTAAAACCAGAATTAAACTCAGGTGGTTAAACCTAAACAGAGTAACCTGCTCTGATACCAATTGAAATTATGCGGAAGCGTTCAATCTACTCCTAGAGGGGGGGTGAATAGGAGTTTTGATAAAAAATTTACCAATTTGAAAGTAGATTCACTGATTAAAAATTAATAGAGATGAACGGGTTGATTATCTTGATTAATCCAAACCAAAAAACAAGTAGTGCAGTAGAATAAAAATTGAGACAGGATACGCACGATTTACGTGGAAAAACTTAGGGTCCTAAATAACCCTAAGCCAAAACCACGGCCTAACACTACTGATATATTCTATTAATCAAAAAGAAGTACAGATTGCAAAATAGTAAAAACCTTACCCAAGCCTTTACCTATTCTCGCCAATCTCCGATGCTCCCCGAGCTTCTTCAAGATCCAATAGATGCACCACGGACTTCACGCCCGATCTCCGGATTCAACCGGCTCCGAATCAATCTCCAAAAGATTCGGCCACAGCAACAAACGGCACAAAGAACCACGAACGGTGAATGGATGAATGATATGATGTGAACGTGACCCGAAAATCAAACCAATTCGAACGAAGAAAAAAGAACATGGGCTGCCAAAAAAAACTATCAACTCGCCTGTAACAAAAACGAAAACGTGCAACCCTTCTTTTTCTTTTTGTAACCAAAATACTCTCGCCTCTGCCGAGAGAAAACAAAAGCAAAAACAGCAGTCGTGCAAGAACGAAGAAAAAGGAACGTGGGCTGCCACCAACACTTGTCAATCTCGCCTCTCTGTATGTATTTTATTCTTCGTGCTCGTCACCGTGTATATGACCTAATAGTCGATATATATAGGCAGATCCAGGAAAAAGAAACGAGCCCCCTTTTGTTTTATATAATAATAGTATTGATAACGTATTTTCCGAAGAGTTAATGATATATATGGAAAACATGATTTTCTCCGGAAAAGGTAAATCACCTAGTCAAAGGAAATTAAAACGATTAAGGAGTGTATAATATATAAGAATTTGAGTAAGAAAAATCCCCTAATCAGTAAAGAAGACTAAAATAATTTTGAGCTCGATAATGCTATGCATGAGATGTGCTCGATAATGCTATGCATGAGATGTCGTGCAATGCTTTTACCTCTCACGCAATTGGAACGATTTCGCAGCGGTCAACTTGGCGTAGACAATGGGAGGAGCATCGAGCGAGCAACTACCCCCTAATTAATCTACCCATTACAATCAAACGAAGTAGAAATAGCAAAGACACTAAAAGAGGTTTTGGACAACCCCGGAAAGTGCCAAAATATCTAACAATGCGTTGTAAGTGATACTATCAGGCAACAAACCATTCCGTTGCATTTTCAGGGAATCCTTTTGCTTCATCCAGAAAGCCTTCTTCACAAAGATCTTGTTTCATAACATTATATGTCTGAAAGTCAAGATGTAACCCCCTGGATGAAATTTTAATGAAAGCATACAGTGCAGTTTCAAGTTCTTTCTTCTTCCAAAATGCATCAAGGAGGATATTGAACTCACCCATATCGAAATCTAAACCTTTGTTTTCCATCAACATACCATATGTATTAGGATTGGGAGTTAGGCCCAAGTTCTGTCTCAATCAGAAGTTCAATTACTTCCTCGGCCTCTTTTGCCTTCCCTTCCTCAGAAAGTGCATCTACAAAGACAGTGAATGTTTCCCTTCCTTGGAAAGTGCATCTACAAAGACAGTGAATGTTCATACATGTGGAGGAACACCAAACTCCAACATTTCTCCGAACATTCTTGTAGCCTCTTTCTACAGGCCTCAATTACATACACCATGGATCAAGGTGGTATAAGTAAGAACAACACGATGAAGGCCTTTTTCTCTCATTTCAAAAAAGCGATGCATCGCCTAGACTATTTTCATGTTCTTGCCATATCCATTTCCTAAAATGGTAAAGCTAATGGCATCAGGTTGAATGGTTCTATCCACCATGGTATTCAACACTCCCACAGCTTTATCCATTTTGCCTTGCAAACGATATCCTTTCATTAAAGTATTGTATGTGATTACATCAGGATCCACCCCTCTTTGAATCATACTTTCAATTACTTCCTCTGCCTCTTTTACCATCCCTGCCTTGGTAAGTCCATCAATAAAGACATTGAATGTCTCAATATCTGGAGAGATACCAGTACCCAACATTTCTCCAAACACTCTTGTAACCTCCTTCCACCGGCCAAAATGACATAAGCCATGAATCAAAGTGTTATACGTAACATGGCATTTTTCATT
This sequence comes from Rhododendron henanense subsp. lingbaoense, assembly GCA_020567845.1. Taxonomy (NCBI): domain Eukaryota; kingdom Viridiplantae; phylum Streptophyta; class Magnoliopsida; order Ericales; family Ericaceae; genus Rhododendron; species Rhododendron henanense. Next base: position 8,854,555 of record CM036313.1, read on the forward strand.
CATTTCTGAAAAGAGATGTATAGCCTCATCTATTTTCATGTTCTTGCAATATCCATTAATTAAAGTGCTGTAGCTCTGAATGTCAGGTTGAATGCCCCTATCCACCATGGTATTCATCACTCTCATTGCCTCATCCATCTGGCCTTGCAAACAATATCCATATATTAGAGAATTGTACGTGATTACATCAGGATTCACGCCTCTTTGAATCAAGCTTTCAATTACTTCCTCTGCCTCTTTTAATTTCCCTTCCTTCGCAAGTGCATCGACCAAGACACTAAAGGTAATGATGTCTGGAGAAATACGAATATCCAACATCTCTCCCAACATTCCATTAGCTTCCTTCCACCGGCCAGACTTATTTAAACCATTAATCAAACAGTTATAAGTAACAACATTTGGTTGAATCCCTTTCTCTTTCATTTCATAAAAAAGGTTCAAAGCATCATCCACCATTCCCTTCTTGCAATGACCGTCGATGATTGTGCTATACACAACCATGTTCGGTTTACAACTTCCCCCTTCCATGATCCTGAGCCACTTAACAGCCGCTCCTGTGTTTCCCTTCTTGCAGAGCCCATTAATAACCGTCCCATACATAACCTCGTTGGGCTCAATATCTCTCCTCATTAACTTCTCGAATAACTCCACGGCCTCGGGAACTTTATCTTCTAAAATAAGTCCCCTTAACAGCGTGGTAAAGCTGCCAACATCTGGTTTATAACCGTGTTTGAAGATGCCGCCTAACAGAGAGAACCCAAAACCAACTCGATTCACGTGACAGTAACAGTTAATTGCGATGTTCAAGGTATAAAAATTTACACGAACGCCTCGTAACTGCAACTTTTCGAAATGAGAAAGAGCCTCCGTGTAATGACGCCTTTTCGCAAGAGTCCCTAACGCCGTGCAGATACTAGAAAAGGGCGGAAAAGGTCGCGTTTGGGGGATCCGATTGAGAAACTCGCGAGCTTCTTGGAGTCCATTGAGGTTAACAGAGGCCTTTTTTCTCGGTTGTGGTGGGCGGTTTTCTGGACTAGTAGTTGGAGAACTAGGGTTTCTAGAGTGAGAATGAGTACGAAAGGAAACAGTCAGAGATGGGTGTGGAGGTAGAGAGAGAAGATTACCTTTTGGGAAATTGGAAGAGTCCATGGGACTGATTGCAGAAAAGACTCCAACCTGAGACATCATCTCCTCTTTTCTTCTTCTCTGTGGAATGTGCGGAGTGCTCCTCTTTGTAATCTCTCAACTTATCACCATTTTCTTCTGTGGTAGGAAGATGGTTTTCATGTACCCAAAAAAAAAAAAAAATTTACCATGTGCAGTTACTATATTATCCTTACCTATTGAATTTACTTTTCCATGTTAAGGGCAATTTAGTACTTTTATGTGATCCCTCTTTTAATTGCTAACCCCATTCACGCTAGTGATTAACTTATACACCACAATTTTTTTGGTTTTGTCTTTATTCAAATTTTATTTTTTGCGTTTGTTAGTTTTACGCCAAATTTTTATGTGATATGGGTGAATAAGAACTAGAGGAATCGGAAAAGTAAAGAATTATGAATTTTAAACAAGTATTTTGGGAAGTATTCAAGAAAAAATCCAAAAGATAATTTTTTGAGTTTTTCTTTCGATATTTCCCAAAATACTTGTGTAAAAATTAAAATATTTTATTTTTTCAATTCCTCTCGTCCTTACTCACCCATATCATGTAAAAGTGTAGCGTAAAACTAACAAATGCAAAAACAATTTGAATAAATTCAAAACCAAAAAATTATTCTACAGAAATTAATCACTAGCGTAAACATCACATTTCAAGGTGTGTTTTTTGCTATACTATTGGACTACAGACTAATGGCAATAATCAAAATGTTTATGCTAAAATGTACTCCCTTCGTCTCAAAATGTTAGACTTTTTTTGGATAGTGTGTCATTTTCAATTGCCTATATGTTTCAATGTGAATGTTAAAAAATATGTAATATGAATCCTAATTGATGTAGATTTTGATTAATTCTAGAGTATTAAACAAAGTTTTCAAAATCACATAATTTTTTTAAAATCAAAAGATATAAGTAATCTAAAATGACTTGCATTTCTAAAAGATCAAAGATTTTGGGACTGAAGGAGTATTTTAATTGAAATATACGAGGAGAATGACATCTCTATAAATATGTAAAGAAAATGCCCCCCTGCGTTAAGTTTGGATGGAAAAATAAAAAATTGCTCATAGACGAATTTACAAATTTAATTTTGTTCACTCTCCTTAGAACATTCGTAGTGGACTAATCAAAATTGGATAATCAAAAGTTGTCACATTACTTTTTGATTATCAATTTAAGGGGTTGCTAAGATTAGCAATGTAGAGATCCACAATGATACAATCAAAATTTGATAACCAAAATTTGTCTCATCACATTTTCAAACTACAAAAAACTAAAATCTATTAATATAGAAAACTTTTATTTTAATAGTTTTCAAACTAAGAAAAATTATTTATCAGAAATACAAAATTTTCCCAATACAAATTTTTTTCGAAATCATTTTGAAAAAAAAAATTCAAAAAAAGAAAACAGTTTTTGAAAGAACAAAAAACTTTTAAACTTTTTTTTTTGAAAAAACAGTTTTGTGTAATTTTTAAAAAAACTATTTTTAACTTTTTTTGGGCAATGTGGTTGAAAAAGAAAAAGAGAGTGAAAATGGAGGAGAGATAAAGTTTTTGTGTAATGATGAGTGTACTTGATATGAAAGATATGGGATTCACTAAATTTGATTATAGCTAGTTTTGGCTATCCAATGACTAAAATTTAATTAGTAGTTAAGAGATTGGTAAGTTTAATTATTCCAATGTGAGCACTTTTTTGAGCAAATATTGTTAACCTTAGCAACATTTTGATTTTGATTAATCCATTGTTTATGCTCTAAGCATGGGTGCATTTTTTCAATCGCTTAACTAAAAACACAATGAATTTTTTTAATTTCTTGTGAAAAGCAACTCTTATGAGACTACCTATTAGAGCATCCACGATGGAATAATCAAAAGTTTCCACATTATCTTTTAGTTATCCATTTAAAAGGTTACTAAGGTTAGCAATGTAGATGTCCACAATGACATAATCAAAATTTGTCACATCACCTTTTCAACTTATAAAAATTTAAAAATTGTCACCATATAAAACAACTTTTTTAAAATAGTTTTCAAACTAATAAAAACAAGTTATTAGAAATAGAAAATAATTTTTTGAAAACTTTTACCCCCTCCGTCCATTTTTAACTGTCATGCTTCGTAACTCCAACTTATTAAAAAGACATCATCATTATACCTTTCACATCAACTTTTTTTTCTCTATTTTCCCTACTTAACCATCATTATTACACTTTTCTTACTAACTTTTCTAAAAGGAATTAACTTTTAAGGACAAAATAGACAATACACCAACTTTTACCCACTAACTTTACAAAATGGACACTTATTAAGAGGCAGCCCAAAATGAAATACTAAACTCCAAATAAGGGATGGAGGGAGTATTTTGAAAAAAAACATGTTTTAAAAAAAGTTGTAAAAAATGGTTTATGAAAAAAAGACATTTTTTTAAAATAACAATTTTTGAAAAAAAAAAAAGACAGTTTTAAAAAACTATTTTTAAAAGAAAGAGAAGGTTTTTATGTAATAATGAGAATACTTGATTGAGAAAATGTGGGAATACTTGATTGAGAAAATGTGGGGGACCACTAAATTTGGTTATAGACAAAATGTTGCTAGTTTTGATTATCCAATGGCTAAAATTTGATGAGTTGCTAAGAGGTTGTTAAGTTTGATTATATCATTATGAGCACATTTTGAGAAAACATTGCAACTTTAGCAACCCTATGGTTTTGGTTATTCCACTGTGGATGCTCTTAAAAGAGAATGAACATTACCATATTTCTAATTGGTTGAAATAGTGTGGATCCCACCACAAAATGATGTCATACTTATCAAAAAAGTATATATTGCAGGTATGTAATTTATACCATTTCAACTGATAAAAGGGAGAATAACGTTCACCCTCTTTTAAGGAGAGTGTTGGTAGAAGAATTAGTTATCGTTGGAGGAGTGCAATTTTGTTCTGAGACGCAGAGGGGCGTTGAAAATGGAGGACCTATATTATATTTGTAGCTTCTGGGTAAAGATTTTCACACTTTTTTTTTTACCATCCGCACTCCATTGTCCTTATTCATATGAATACTAGTGCTAGCCCGTGCCTATGGCACTACGCATTCCGGTTGGAAAGGGATGGCAGTTGTGTGATTTAGGTGAAAATCATGGGCACTTAACCAGGAAGTGAGAGGATGCACTACAGCCTTTGGATCAAATGAATCTAAGCCGTTCCAACAATTTGTCCCCACACCCTTCTGTTTTATAAGTGGGAGGATGCACTACAGCCTTTGGATCAAATGAATCTAAGCCGTTCCAACAACTTGTCCCCACACCCTTCTGTTTTATAATAGAGATACTTTGTTACCTTTTCATAAATTCCCTTTTCCACAAATAAAGGGGCAATATAGTAAATTCACACCAGGTAAAGACCCTAAAAAAAAATTTGTGAATGGTAAAATTAAAGCCGAGTGTTAAAATCAATACCCTTCTTTTTTCCTTTCCTATCTAATCCACGTATAATCCCGTTCGAAGAAAAAACCTAATACATACAAGAGCTGATTGATAAGAAAACTATCCCAATTTGAATTTTTATGGTTCAAGCAATAACATATGCAAACAGGGTTATTGAACTTCTATAACGAACAACACATATGTTTCAGAAAGGACTTAGTATACTTTATACTGCATTGATCACCATAACAAATAAGCAAAGAGAAATACAAGTACCTGAAAATTATCCTTTAGTCTTGAAAGGAACATAGTTCCTACAGAGCAGTTTCCACAAGAGAGAGGGCAAACGTGGCTACTTCAATAGACGCATTATTTATTTATTTTATTTTATTTTTATAAGCTTCAAACCCATTAATACAATACTACCGCATACCCGTGCCTAGAGTCACATCTATTCAATTTCGTTTCGAGCGTTTTTAGCAAGTATGAGCACAAAATGAAATAGAAAATAATTTTTTGGTCAAAAATTTAGTAGAAATGGAGAGTGACAAACGGCTACAGATTTGAAAGATTGGCCGAAGGTTTTTATCTTTTAAAGTAACCTAAAAAGTTTCTAACAAATACTAAAAAGTTTCTAACAAATAAAAAGAGAAAAACGACAGGTTCCTCTGCGGGAGGAGTATTCCTTAATTGCAACTACAATTCCTCATACTACAATCATTCACTGGAATACCCCAACTCTTTTCCACAGATTCCAACTACGCAAAAAACAGTAACCCGAGCATATCTACTGAAACAAAGTAAAAACATGGAAAACAAATTCATGAAGATTTTCTAAAGGTTATATACTTACCGTTTTTTGCAAAAAATTACTCCCTCCGTCTTCTTTTAAGTGTCCTGCTTCGTAATTCCAACTTATTAAAAAGATATCATCATTATACCTTTCACATCAACTTTTTCCTTCACTTTCCATACTTACCCATCATCATTACACTTTTACTCACTAACTTTTTAAAATGGAATCTACTTTTAGGGGCAAAATGAAAAATTCACCAACTTTTACCCACTAACTTTACAAAATGGACACTTATTAAGGGACAGCCCAAAATGGAATACCGGACTCTAAAAAAGGGACGGAGGGAGTAGCATTTTGCACAATAATAAACGGGAAGCTTAGATTTCTTTCTTTCTCACGGAAATCACAAGAACAAATGCTCTGCACCGTATCAAAATGAAAACCACAGTGCACAATTTAAAGCTCTATCAATGTGGCCAAAACTGAATTAAAAGATGCAAGTGCGTATGCTGCATATTGCTATTAGCTACAGTCCACAACAGATTGCAAATTAAATATCCAGTGCTCCTCCCTTACAACTTTAGCATCGCGCAGACTGCCATATTACAACTCCAGCAGGAATTTGAAAGATACCACTGAGACTATCTTCATGCTGAAACCTCAACATGTGTGTGTGGGCGCGCACGCGCGCGCACGTGTGTCCATTAGATAAACCGGTCCAGCCCTGTTATGTAAAAATCAAAACAGGTATAGAGACTAGAAGATGAATACCAGTTCTCATGTGATAGATAAGCATTACGAAAGGGTTTTAAACATCTCCCAAAAAATTCAAATTTCCTCATTCTTAGGGATGACCTCAACTATCTCTCTTCCAATTTGTATAAGCAGTGAAAAAGCCTTAGAACGGTTCATCTACTAGTACTCGCCTCGGTGTTTTGTGAAAGTATTGGTCCAAGCTAAAGGCTTAACTATGGATGTCTATGAACCACCTCAAGGCAGCAATGGGAGAAGAAAGACCAAGAATAAACAGTTGAGGTTTCTCCACAGAAGTGACACATAAAATGGAAAACAGAGTCTATCAGTGTTCAAGAGAGAACGGGAAACAAAACACAATTGTTTCGGCTCCAAAAGGTGATATGCAGAAAGTTAAAGAATCACATTGGAAATTTAAAATTACCAAGAAACGAAAAGGCAAAAGCAAAAAAGAGTATCACGTAATAATGACTACATATTTTAGGAATGGAACTTTATCTTCACAGATAAAAGGAATTTATACAATCTACTGACTTCCGTGTCCATCATTGCACAAGATCTTCTTGATCACTTCTTGAAGAGAAGGGTCCTGTCTTTTAGTAGCAGAAAGGTCAATAATCAAGGGAAAAGTAGATTCATTGGTGATGAAAAACCCTTCCAACCAATACCGAAGCCTCATAGACTTTCAATTGATCAAGAAAACCTCAGATGGCAGCGTTGTAAGTGATACTATCAGGCAACAAACCATTCCGTTCCATTTTCAGAGAATCCTTTTGCTTCATCCAGTGCAGTTTCAAATTCTTGATCTAACATTATATGTCTTAATGTCAAGATGTAACCCCCCGGATGAAATTTTAATGAAAGCATACAGTGCAGTTTCAAGTTCTTTCTTCTTCCAAAATGCATCAAGGAGGATATTGAACTCACCCATATCGAAATATAAACTTTTGTTTTCCATCAAGTGGAATAAGAACAAGTCTTCATCAAAATGCCCAATATGGCAAAGGCAATCCAACAACATACCATATGTATTAGGATTGGGAGTTAGGCCCAAGTTCTGTCTCAATCAGAAGTTCAATTACTTCCTCGGCATCTTTTGCCTTCCCTTCCTTGGAAACTGCATCTACAAAGACAGTGAATGTTCATACATCTGGAGAAACACCAAACTCCAACATTTCTCCAAACATTCTTGTAGCCTCTTTCCACAGGCCTCAATTACATACACCTTGAATCAAGGTGGTATAAGTAAGAACAACATGATTGAAGACCTTTTTCTCTCATTTCAAAAAAGCGATGCATCGCCTAGACTATTTTTATGTCCTTGCCATATCCATTTCTTAAAATGGTGAAGCTAATGGCATCAGGTTGAATGCCTCTATCCGCCATGGTATTCAACACTCCCATTGCCTTATCCATTTGGCCTTGCAAACGATATCCTTTCATTAAAGTATTGTATGAGATTACATCAGGATCCACCCCTCTTTGAATCATACTTTCAATTACTTCCTCTGCCTCTTTTACCATCCCTGCCTCGGAAAGTCCATCAATTAAGACATTGAATGTCTCAATATCTGGAGAAATACCAGTACCCAACATTTCTCCAAACACTCTTGTAACCTCCTTCCACCGGCCAAAATGACATAAGCCATGAATCAAAGTGTTATACATAACAAGGCATTTTTCATTCATTTTTGAAAAGAGATGCATAGCCTCATCTATTTTCATGTTCTTGCAATATCCATTAATTAAAGTGCTGTAGCTCTGAATGTCAGGTTGAATGCCCCTATCCACCATGGTATCAAATATCCTCATTGCCTCATCCATCTGGCCTTGCAAACAATATCCATATATTAGAGAATTGTACGTGATTACATTAGGATTCACGCCTCTTTGAATCAAGCTTTCAATTACTTCCTCTGCCTCTTTTACCTTCCCTTCCTTCGTAAGTGCATCGACCAAGACACTGAAGGTAATGATGTTCGGAGAAATACAAATATCCAACATTTCTCCCAACATTCCATTAGCTTCCTTCCACCGGCCAGACTTTTTTAAACCATTAATCAAACAGTTATAAGTAACAACATTTGGTTGAACCCCTTTCACTTTCATTTCGTTAAAAAGGTTCAAAGCATCATCCACCATTCCCTTCTTGCAATGACCGTCAATGATTGTACTATACGTAACTGTGTTCGGTTTACAACTTCCCTCTTCCATGATCCTAAGCCACCTAACTGCCGCTCCCGTGTTTCCCTTCTTGCAGAGCCCATTAATAACTATCCCATACATAACCTCGTTGGGCTCAATCTCTCTCCTCCTCATTAACTTCTCGAATAGCTCCACGGCCTCGGGAACTTTATCTTCTAAAATAAGTCCCCTTAACAGAATGGTAAAGCTGCCAACATCCGGTTTAAAACCGTGTTTGAAGATGCTGCCTAACAGAGAGAACCCGAAACCAACTCGATTCACGCGACAGTAACAGTTAATTGCGATGTTCAAGGTATAAAAATTTACACGAACGCCTCGTAACTGCAAATTTTCAAAATGAGAAAGAGCCTCCGTGTAATGACGCCTTTTCGCAAGAGTCCCTAACGCCGTGCTTATACTAAAAATGGGCGGAAAAGGTCGCGTTTGGGGGATCCGATTGAGAAACTCGCGAGCTTCTTGGAGTCCATTGGGGTTAACAGAGGCCTTTTTTCTCGGTTGTGGTGGGCGGTTTTCTGGACTCGTAGTTGGAGAACTAGGGTTTCTAGAGTGAGAATGAGTACGAAAGGAAACAGTCATAGATGGGTGTGGAGGTAGAGAGAGAAGATTACCTTTTGGGAAATTGGAAGAGTCCATGGGACTGATTGCAGAAAAGACTCCAACCTGAGACATCATCTCCTCTTTTCTTCTTCTCTGTCGAATGTGCGGACTGCGGAGTGCTCTTCTTTGTAATCTCTCAACTTATCACCATTTTCTTCTGTGGTAGGAAGATGGTTTTCGTGTACCCAAAAAAAAAAGTACCATGTGAAGTTACTATATTATCCTTACCTATTGAATTAATTTTCCCATGTTAAGGGCAATTTAGTACTTTAACGTGATCTCTTTTAATTGCTAATCCCATTCACGCTAGTGATTAACTTATGCACCACAATTTTCAGGTTTTGTCCTTATTCAAATTTTATTATTTTGTGTTTGTTAGTTTTACACCAAATTTTTATATGATATGGGTGAGTAAGGATGAGAGGAATCAAAAAAGTAAAATATTATGAATTTTAAACAAGAATTTTGGGAAATATTCAAGAAAAAATTTTAAAAATAATTTTTTGAGCTTTTCTTTGGATATTTTCCAAAATACTTGTGTAAAAGTTAAAATATTTTCATTTTTCGATTCCTCTCATCCTTACTCACCCATATTATATAAAAGTTTAGCATAAAACTAACAAATGCAAAAATAAATTGAATAAAGACAAAATCAAAAAATTATTTTAAGAAAATTAATCACTAGCGTAAACACCACATTTCTGGGTGTGTTTTTCGTTATACTATTAGACTACAAACTAATGGCAATAATCAAAATGTTCATGCTAAAATGTACTCCCTCCGTCTCAAAATGTGGATAGTGTGTCATTTTCAATTACCTTTATGTTTCAATGTGAATGTTAAAAAATATGTAATATGAATCCTAATTTATGTAGATTTTGATTAATTCTATTAAACAAAGTTTTCAAACACATAAATTTTTATAAATCAAAAGATATAAGTAATCTAAAATGACACGCATCTATAAAAGAAGAAAAAGATTTTGGGACCGAAGAGAAGTATTTTAATTAAAATATACGTGGAGAATGACATCTCTATAAATTTATAAAGAAAATGGGCTTTAGTATGTTTAGTTTAGAAGAAAGAAAATGCCCCTTACGTTAAGTTTGGATGGAAAAAGACAAAATTGAAAAAATTGCTCATAAGAGGAATTTACAAATTTAATTTTGTTCACTCTCCTTAGAGCATTCGTAGTGGACTAATCAAAATTAGATAATTAAAAGTTTTCATATCACCTTTTGATTATCAATTTAAGGGGTTGCTAAGATTAGCAATATAGAGGTCCACAATGGTACAATCAAAATTTGATAACCAAAATTTGTCCCATCACTTTTTCAAACTACAAAAAACTAAAATCTATTAATATAGAAAACTTTTATTTTAATAGTTTTCAAACTAAGAAAAATTATTTATCAGAAATACAAAATTTTCGAAATCATTTTGAAAAAAAAATTCAAAAAAAGAAAACAGTTTTTGAAAGAACAAAAACTTTTAAAACTTTTTTTTTGAAAAAACAGTTTTGTGTAATTTTTTTAAAAACTATTTTTAATTGTTTTTTTTTGAAAATGTGGTTGAAAAAGAAAAAGAGATGGTGAAAATGGAGGAGAGATAAAGTTTTTGTGTAATGATGAGTGTACTTGATTGGAAAGATATAGGATTCACTAAATTTGATTATTGCTAGTTTTGGCTATCCAATGCCTAAAATTTGATTAGTTCTTAAGAGGTTGGTAAGTTTGATTATTCCAATGTGAGCACTTTTTTGAGCAAATATTGTTAACCTTCGCAACATTTTGATTTTGATTAATCCATTGTGAATGCTCTAAGCATGGTTGCATTTTTTCAATCTCTTAACTAAAAACCCAATGAATTTTTTTAATTTCTTGTGAAAAGCAACCCTTATGAGACTTCCTATTAGAGCATCCATGGTGGAATAATAAAAAATGGATAATCAAAAGTTCCCAAATTATCTTTTAGTTATTCATTTAAGAGGTTACTAAGGTTAGCAATGTAGAAGTCCACAATGACATAATCAAAATTGAATAATCAAAACTTGTCACATCGCCATTTCAACTTATAAAAATCTAAAAATTGTCAACATATAAAACAACTTTTTTAAAATAGTTTTCAAACTAATAAAAACAGGTTATTAGGAATAGAAAATAATTTTTTGAAAACTTTTATTTTGAAAAAAACACTTTTAAGAAAAAGTTGTAAAAAATGGTTCTGAAAAAAAAAGGACATTTTTTAAAAATAAAAATTTTTGAAGAAAAAAAAAGGACAATTTTTGAAAACAATTTTTTAGTAAAAAAAACAGTTTTACTGTTTTTGCAAAACTATTTTTAAAAGAGAGAAAAGGTTTTTATGTAATGATAGGAATACTTGATTGAGAAAATGTGGGGGACGACTAAATTTGGTTATTGAAAAAACGTTGCAAATTTTGATTATTCAATGGCCAAAATTTGATGAGTTGATAAGAGGTTCTTAAGTTTGGTTATACCACTATGAGCACTTTTTGAGAAAACATTGCTAATTTTAGCAACCCTATGGCTTTGGTTATTCCACTGTGGATGCTCTTAAAAGAAAGTGAACATTATCATATTTTTTATTGGTTGAAATAACGTGGATCCCACAACGAAATGATGTCATATTTATCAAAAAAGTGTATTGCAGGTGTGTAATTTACTCAATTTCAACCGATAACAGGGATGATAACATTCACCCTCTTTTTAAGGAAAGTGTTGGTAGTAGAATTAGTTATCGTTGGAGGAGTGCAATTTTGTTTTGAGAAGCAGAGGGGTGTTGAAAATGGAGGACCTATATTATATTTGTAGCTTATAGGTAATGATTTTCACACTTTTTTTTTTACCATCCGCACTCCATTGTCATTATTCATGTGAATATACTTTGTTATCCTTTCATAAATTCCCTTTTCCACAAATGAAGGGGCAATATAATAAATTCACACCAAGTTAAGATCACAAAAAAAATAAAAGAGTGTGAATGGTAAAATTAAATCGGAGTGTTAAAATCAATACCCTTCTTTTTTCCTTTCCTATCTAATCCGCGTATAATCCAGATCGTAGAAAAAACCTAATACATACAAGAGCTGATTGATAAGAAAACTATCCCAATTTGAATTTTTATGGTTCAAGCAATAACATATGCAAACAGGGTTATTGAACTTCTATAACGAACTACACATATGTTTCAGAAAGGACTTAGTATACTTTATACTGCATTGATCACCATAACTAATAAGCAAAGAAAAATACAAGTACCTGAAAATTATCCTTTAGTCTTGAAAGGAACATAGTTCCTACTGAGCAGTTTCCACAAGAGAGAGGGCAAACTTGGCTATAGACGCATTATTTATTTATTTTATTTTATTTTTATAAGCTTCAAACCCATTAATACAATACTACCGCATACCCGTGCCTAAAGCCACATCTATTCAATTTCGTTTCGTGCGTTTTTAGCAAGTATGAGCACAAAATGAAATGGAAAATAATTTTTTGGTCAAAAAAATTTACAGTAGAAATGGAGAGTGACAAACGGCTACAGATTTGAAAGATTGGCAGAAGGTTTTTGTCTTTCAAAGTAACCTAAAAAGTTTCTAACAAATAAAAAGAGAAAAATGATAGGTTCCTCCACGGGAGGAGTATTCCTTAATTGCAACTACAATTCCTCATACAACAATCAATCATTGGAATATCCCAACTCTATTCCGCAGATTCCAACTACACAAAAAGGTAACCCGAGCATATCTACAGCAACAAAGTAAAAACAAGGAAAACAAATTCATGAAGATTTTCTAAAGGTTATATAATTACCGTTTTTCACAAAAAATTACTCCAGCATTTTGCACAATAATAAACGGGAAGCTTAGATTTCTTTCTTTCTCACAGAAATCACAAGAACAAATACTCTGCACCGTACCAAAATGAAAACCACAGGTGCACAATTTAAAGCTCTATCAATGTGGCCAAAACTGAATTAAAAGATGCAAGTGAGTATGCTGCATATTGCTATTAGCTACAGTCCACAACAGATTGCAAATCAAATATCCTGTGCTCCTCCCTTACAACTTTAGCTTTGCGCAGAATGCCATATTACAACTCCAGCAGGAATTTGAAAGATACCACTGAGACTATCTTCATGCTGAAACCTCAACATGTGTCTGTAGGCGCGCGCGCACGTGTGTCCATTAGAGAAACCTGGTCCAGCCCTGTTATGTACAAATCAAAACAGGTATAGAGACTAGAAGATGAATACCAGTTCTCATGTGATAGATAAGCATTACGAAAGGGTTTTAAACATCTCCCAAAAAATTCAAATTTCGTCATTCTTAGGGATGACCTCAACTATCTCTCTTCCTATTTGTATAAGCGGTGAAAAAGCCTTAGAACGGTTCATCTACTAGTACTCGCCTCGGTGTTTTGTGAAAGTATTGGTCCAAGCTAAAGGCTTAACTATGGATGTCTATGAACCACCTCAAGGCAGCAATGGGAGAAGAAAGACCAAGAATAAACAATTGAGGTTTCTCCACAGAAGTGACACATAAAATGGAAAACAGAGTCTATCAGTGTTCAAGAGAGAACGGGAAACAAAACACAATTGTTTCGGCTCCAAAAGGTGATATGCAGAAAGTTAAAGAATCACATTGGAAATTTAAAATTACCAACAAACGAAAAGGCAAAAGCAAAAAAGAGTATCACATAATAATGACTATATATTTTAGGAATGGAACTTTATCTTCACAGATAAAAGGAATTTATACAATCTACTGACTTCCGTGTCCATCATTGCACAAGATCTTCTTGATCACTTCTTGAAGAGAAGGGTCCTGTCTTTTAGTAGCAGAAAGGTCAATAATCAAGGGAAAAGTAGATTCATTGGTGATGAAAAACCCTTCCAACCAATACCAAAGCCTCATAGTCTTTCAATTGATCAAGAAAACCTCAGATGGCAGCGTTGTAAGTGATACTATCAGGCAACAAACCATTCCGTTCCATTTTCAGAGAATCCTTTTGCTTCATCCAGAAAGCCTTCTTCACAAAGACCTTGTATCATAACATTATATGTCTTAATGTCAAGATGTAACCCCCGGGATGAAATTTTAATGAAGTATACAGTGCAGTTTCAAGTTCTTTCTTCTTCCAAAATGCATCAAGGAGGATATTGAACTCACCCATATCGAAATCTAAACCTTTGTTTTCCATCATGTGGAATAAGAACAAGTCTTCATCAAAATGCCCAATATGGCAAAGGCAATCCAACAACATACCATATGTATTAAGATTGGGAGTTAGGCACAAGTTCTGTCTCAATCAGAAGTTCAATTACTTCCTCGGCCTCTTTTGCCTTCCCTTCCTTGGAAACTGCATCTACAAAGACAGTGAATGGTCATACATCCGGAGAAACACCAAACTCCAACATTTCTCCAAACATTCTTGTAGCCTCTTTCCACAGGCCTCAATTACATACACCTTGAATCAAGGTGGTATAAGTAAGAACAACATGATTGAAGACCTTTTTCTCTCATTTCAAAAAAGCGATGCATCGCCTAGACTATTTTTATGTCCTTGCCATATCCATTTCTTAAAATGGTGAAGCTAATGGCATCAGGTTGAATGCCTCTATCCGCCATGGTATTCAACACTCCCATTGCCTTATCCATTTGGCCTTGCAAGCGATATCCTTTCATTAAAGTATTGTATGAGATTACATCAGGATCCACACCTCTTTGAATCATACTTTCAATTACTTCCTCTGCCTCTTTTACCATCCCTGCCTCGGAAAGTCCATCAATAAAGACATTGAATGTCTCAATATCTGGAGAAATACCAGTACCCAACATTTCTCCAAACACTCTTGTAACCTCCTTCCACCGGCCAAAATGACATAAGCCATGAATCAAAGTGTTATACGTAACAAGGCATTTTTCATTCATTTCTGAAAAGAGATGCATAGCCTCATCTATTTTCATGTTCTTGCAATATCCATTAATTAAAGTGCTGTAGCTCTGAATGTCAGCTTGAATGCCCCTATCCACCATGGTATTCATCACTCTCATTGCCTCATCCATCTGGCCTTGCAAACAATATCCATATATTAGTGAATTGTACGTGATTACATTAGGATTCACGCCTCTTTGAATCAAGCTTTCAATTACTTCCTCTGCCTCTTTTACCTTCCCTTCCTTCGTAAGTGCATCGACCAAGACACTGAAGGTAATGATGTCTGGAGAAATATGAATATCCAACATTTCTCCCAACATTCCATTAGCTTCCTTCCACCGGCCAGACTTAATTAAACCATGAATCAAAGAGCTATAAGTAACAACATCTGGTTCAACCCCTTTCTCTTTCATTTCGTAAAAAAGGTTCAAAGCATCATCCACCATTCCCTTCTTGCAATGACCGTCGATGATTGTGCTATACACAACTATGTTCGGTTTACAACTTCCCTCTTCCATGATCCTAAGCCACCTAACAGCCTCATCTATTTTCATGTTCTTGCAATATCCATTAATTAAAGTGCTGTAGCTCTGAATGTCAAGTTGAATGCCCCTATTCACCATGGTATTCATCACTCTCATTGCCTCATCCATCTGGCCTTGCAAACAATATCCATATATTAGAGGATTGTACGTGATTACATCAGGATTCACGCCTCTTTGAATCAAGCTTTCAATTACTTCCTCTGCCTCTTTTACCTTCCCTTCCTTCGCAAGTGCATCGACCAAGACACTGAAGGTAATGATGTCCGGAGAAATACGAACATCCAACATTTCTCCCAACATTCCATTAGCTTCCTTCCACCGGCCAGACTTATTCAAACCATTAATCAAACAGTTATAAGTAACAACATCTGGGTGAACCCCTTTCTCTTTCATTTCGTAAAAAAGGTTCAAAGCATCATCCACCATTCCCTTCTTGCAATGACCGTCGATGATTGTGCTATACACAACCATGTTCGGTTTACAACTTCTCTCTTCCATGATCCTAAGCCACCTAACAGCCGCTCCCGTGTTTCCCTTCTTGCAGAGCCCATTAATAACCGTCCCATACATAACCTCGTTGGGCTTAATCTCTCTCCTCCTCATTAACTTCTCGAATAATTCCACGGCCTCAGGAACTTTATCTTCTAAAATAAGTCCCCTTAACAGCGTGGTAAAGCTGCCAACATCCGGTTTAAAACCGTGTTTGAAGATTCCGCCTAACAGAGAGAACCCAAAACCAACTCGATTCACGCGACAGTAACAGTTAATTGCGATTTTCAAGGTATAAAAATTTACACGAACGCCTCGTAACCGCAACTTTTCGAAATGAGAAAGAGCCTCCGTGTAATGACGCCTTTTCGCAAGAGTCCCTAACGCCGTGCAGATACTAGAATTGGGCGGAAAAGGTCGCGTTTGGGGGATCCGATTGAGAAACTCGCGAGCTTCTTGGAGTCCAGTGGGGTTAACAGAGGCCTTTTTTCTCGGTTGTGGTGGGCGGTTTTCTGGACTCGTAGTTTGAGAACTAGGGTTTCTAGAGTGAGAATGAGTACGAAAGGAAACAGTCAGAGATGGGTGTGGAGGTAGAGAGAGAAGATTACCTTTTGGGAAATTGGAAGAGTCCATGGGACTGATTGCAGAAAAGACACCAACCTGAGACATCATCTCCTCTTTTCTTCTTCTCTGTGGAATATGCGGAGTGCTCCTCTTTGTAATCTCTCCACTTATCACCATTTTCTTCTGTGGTAGGAAGATGGTTTTCATGTACCCAAAAAAAAAAAAAATTTACCATGTGAAGTTACTATATTATCCTTACCTATTGAATTAACTTTTCCATGTTAAGGGCAATTTAGTACTTTTGTGTGATTTTCCTCTTTTAATTACTAACCCCATTCACGCTAGTGGTTAACTTATGCACCACAATTTTTTTGGTTTTGTCCTTATTCAAATTTTATTTTTTGCGTTTGTTAGTTTTACGCCAAATTTTATCTGATATAGGTAAATAAGAACAAGAGAAATCAGAAAAGTAAAGAATTATGAATTTTAAACAAGTATTTTGGGAAATATTCAAGAAAAAATCTGAAAGATAATTTTTTGAGTTTTTCTTTAGATATTTCCCAAAATACTTGTGTGAAAATTAAAATATTTTATTTTTTGCGATTTCTCTCGTCCTTACTTACCCATATCACGTAAAAGTTTAGCGTAAAACTAACAAATGCAAAAAAAAATTAAATAAAGACAAAACTAAAAAATTATTCTACATAAATTAATCACTAGCGTAAACACCACATTTCTGGGTGTGTTTTTTGCTATACTATTGGACTACATACTAATGGCAATAATCAAAATGTTTATGCTAAAATGTACTCTCTCCGTCTCAAAATGTTAGACTTTTTTTGAATAGTGTGTCATTTTCAATTGCCTATATGTTTCAATGTGAATGTTAAAAAATATGTAATATGAATCCTAATTGATGTAGATTTTGATTAATTCTATTAAACAAAGTTTTCAAAATCACATAATATTTTTTTTAAATCAAAAGATATAAGTAATCTAAAATGACACGCATTTCTAAAAGGTCTCAAAATGTTAGACTTTTTTTGGATAGTGTGTCATTTTCAATTGCATATATGTTTCAATGTGAATGTTAAAAAATATGTAATATGAATCCTAATTGATGTAGATTTTGATTAATTCTGGAGTATTAAACAAAGTTTTCAAAATCACATAAAAAAAATTTAAATCAAAAGATATAAGTAATCTAAAATGACATGCATTTCTAAAAGATCAAAGATTTTGAGACTGAAGGAGTATTTTAATTGAAATATACGAGGAGAATGACATCTCTATAAATTTGTAAAGAAAATGCCCCCTGCGTTAAGTTTGGATGGAAAAAGAAAAAATTGAAAAAATTGCTCATAGAGGAATTTACAAATTTAATTTTGTTCACTCTCCTTAGAACATTCGTAGTTGACTAATTAAAATTGGATAATCAAAAGTTGTCACACATTACCTTTTGATTATCAATCTAAGGGGTTGCTAAGATTAGCAATGCAGAGGTCCACAATGGTACAATTAAAATTTGATAACCTAAATTTGTCCCATCACTTTTTCAAACTACAAAAAAACTAAAAAATCTATTAATATAGGAAACTTTTATTTTAATAGTTTTCAAACTAAGAAAAATTATTTATCAGAAATAAACAAATTTCCCAATACAAATTTTTTTCGAAATCATTTTGAAAAAAAAAATTCAAAAAAAGAAAACAGTTTTTGAAAGAACAAAAAATTTTAAAACTTTTTTTTTTGAAAAAACAGTTTTGTGTAATTTTTTTAAAAACAATTTTTAATTTTTTTTTTTTGACAATGTGGTTGAAAAAGAAAAAGAGATAGTGAAAAAGGAGGAGAGATTTTGTGTAATGATGAATGTACTTGATTGGAAAGATATAGGATTCACTAAATTTGATTATTGCTAGTTTTGGCTATCCAATGACTAAAATTTGATTAGTTGTTAAGAGGTTGGTAAGTTTGATTATTCCAATGTGAGCACTTTTTTGAGCAAATATTGTTAACCTTAGCAACATTTTGATTTTGATTAATCCATTGTTTATGCTCTAAGCATGGTTGCATTTTTTCAATCGCTTAACTAAAAACCCAAAGAATTTTTTTAATTTCTTGTGAAAAGCAACTCTTATGAGACTTCCTATTAGAGCATCCACGGTGGAATAATCAAAAATAGATAATCAAAAGTTTCCACATTATCTTTTAGTTATTCATTTAAGAGACTAAGGTTAGCAATGTAGATGTCTACAATGGCATAATCAAAATTGAATAATCAAAACTTGTCACATCACCTTTTCAGCTTATAAAAATTTAAAAATTGTCACCATATAAAACAACTTTTTTAAAATAGTTTTCAAACTAATAAAAACAGGTTTTAAGAAATAGAAAATAATTTTTTGAAAACTTTTACTCCCTCTATCCCTTTTTAACTGTCATGCTTCGTAACTCCAACTTATTAAAAAGATATCATTATTATATCTTTCACATCAATTTTTTTCTCCATTTTCCCTACTTACCCATCATCATTACACTTTTACTCACTAACTTTTCAAAATGGAATAACTTTTCAAAATGGAATTAACTTTTAGGGACAAAATAGACAATGCACCAATTTTTACCCACTAACTTTACAAAATGGACATTTATTAAAGGGCAGCCTAAAATGAAATACAGAACTCCAAATAAGGGATGGAGTATTTAAAAAAAAAACACGTTTAAGAAAAAGTTGTAAAAAATGGTTTCTGAAAAAAAGACAGTTTTAAAAAACAATTTTTAGTAAGAAATTGTTTTGACTGTTTTTGCCAAAAACAAAAACAAAAACTATTTTTAAAAGAGAGAGAAGGTTTTTATGTAATGATGGAAATACTTGATTGAGAAAATGTGGGGGACCACTAAATTTGGTTATTGACCAAATGTTACTAGTATTGATTATTCAATGGCTAAAACTTGATGAGTTGCTAAGAGGTTGTTAAGTTTGGTTATACCACTATGAGCACATTTTGAGAAAACATTGCTAACTTTAGCAACCCTATGGTTTTGGTTATTCCACTGTGGATACTCTTAAAAGAAAGTGAACATTACCATATTTCTTATTGGTTGAAAAAACGTGGATCCCATCACAAAATCTTGTCATGCTTATCAAAAAAAAGTGTATTGCAGGTGTGCTATGGAGGACCTATATTATATTTGTAGCTTATGGGTAACAATTTTCACACTCTTTTTTTTTACCATCCGCACTCCATTGTCCTTATACATGTGAATATACTTTGTTATCCTTTCATAAATTCCCTTTTCCACAAATGAAGGGGCAATATAGTAAATTCACACCAAGTAAAGACCCCAAAAAAAAATAAAAATTGTGAATGGTAAAATTAAAGCAGAGTGTTAAAATCAATACCCTTCTTTTTTCCTTTCCTATCTAATCCACGTATAATCCCGTTCGAAGAAAAAACCTAATACATACAAGAGCTGATTGATAAGAAAACTATCCCAATTTGAATTTTTATGGTTCAAGCAATAACATATGCAAACAGGGTTATTGAACTTCTATAACGAACAACACATATGTTTCAGAAAGGACTTAGTATACTTTATACTGCATTGATCACCATAACAAATAAGCAAAGAGAAATACAAGTACCTGAAAATTATCCTTTAGTCTTGAAAGGAACATAGTTCCTACAGAGCAGTTTCCACAAGAGAGAGGGCAAACTTGGCTACTTCAATAGACGCATTATTTATTTATTTTATTTTATTTTATAAGCTTCAAACCCATTAATACAATACTACCGCGTACCCGTGCCTAAAGCCACATCTATTCAATGTCGTTTCGAGCGTTTTTAGCAAGTATGAGAACAAAATGAAATGGAAAATAATTTTTTGGTCAAAAAAATTTACAGTAGAAATGGAGAGTGACAAATGGCTACAGATTTGAAAGATTGGCAGAAGGTTTTTATCTTTTAAAGTAACCTAAAAAGTTTCTAACAAATAAAAAGAGAAAAATGATAGGTTCCTCCGCGGGAGGAGTATTCCTTAATTGCAACTACAATTCCTCATACTACAATCATTCACTGGAATACCCCAACTCTTTTCCGCAGATTCCAACTACGCAAAAAACAGTAACCCGAGCATATCTACTGAAACAAAGTAAAAACATGGAAAACAAATTCATGAAGATTTTCTAAAGGTTATATACTTACCGTTTTTTGCAAAAAAATAGCATTTTGCACAATAACAAACGGGAAGCTTAGATTTCTTTCTTTCTCACGGAAATCACAAGAACAAATGCTCTGCACCGTATCAAAATGAAAACCACAGGTGCACAATTTAAAGCTCTATCAGTGTGGCCAAAACTGAATTAAAAGATGCAAGTGAGTATGCTGCATATTGCTATTAGCTACAGTCCACAACAGATTGCAAATCAAATATCCAGTGCTCCTCCCTTGCAACTTTAGCTTCGCACAGAAGGCCATATTACAACTCCAGCAGGAATTTGAAAGATACCACTGAGACTATCTTCTTGCTGAAACCTCAACATGTGTGTGTGTGCGCGTGCGCGCGTGAGTGTCCATTAGATAAACCTGGTCCAGCCCTGTTATGTACAAATCAAAACAGGTATAGAGACTAGAAGATGAATGCCAGTTCTCATGTGATAGATAAGCATTACGAAAGGGTTTTAAACATCTCCCAAAAAATTCAAATTTCCTCATTCTTAGGGATGACCTCAACTATCTCTCTTCCTATTTGTATAAGCGGTGAAAAAGCCTTGGAACAGTTCATCCACTAGTACTCGCCTCGGTGTTTTGTGTAAGTACTGGTCCAAGCTAAAGGCTTAACTATGGATGTCTATGAACCACCTCAAGGCAGCAATGGGAGATGAAAGACCAAGAATAAACAGTTGAGGTTTCTCCACAGAAGGGACAGATAAAATGGAAAACAGAGTCCATCAGTGCTCAAGAGAGAACAGGAAGCAAAACACAATTGTTTCGGCTCCAAAAGGTGATATGCAGAAAGTTAAAGAATCACATTGGAAATTTAAAATTACCAACAAACGAAAAGGCAAAAGCAAAAAAGAGTATCACATAATAATGACTACATATTTTAGGAATGGAACTTTATCTTCACAGATAAAAGTAATTTATACAATCTACTGACTTCCATGTCTATCATTGCACAAGAACTTCTTGATCACTTCTTGAAGAGAAGGGTCCTGTCTTTTAGTAGCAGAAAGGTCAATAATCAAGGGGAAAGTAGATTCATTGGTGACGAAAAACCCTTCCAACCATTTCCTCAACCAATACCGAAGCCTCATAGACTTTCTATTGATCAAGAAAACCTCAGATGGCAGCGTTGTAAGTGATACTATCAGGCAACAAACCATTCTGTTCCATTTTCAGAGAATCCTTTTGCTTCATCCAGAAAGAGTTCTTCACAAAGACCTTGTATCATAACATTTTAAAACAAGATGTAACCCCTGGATGAAATTTTAATGAAAGCATACAGTGCAGTATCCAGTTCTTTCTTTTTGCGAAATGCATCAAGGAGGATATTGAACTCACCCATATCGAAATCTAAACCTTTGTTTTCCATCATGTGGAATAGGAACAAGTTTTCATCAAAATGCCCAACATTCTTGTAGCCTCTTTCTACAGGCCTCAATTACATACACCATGGATCAAGGTGGTATAAGTAAGAACAACACGATGAAGGCCTTTTTCTCTCATTTCAAAAAAGCGATGCATCGCCTAGACTATTTTCATGTTCTTGCCATATCCATTTCTTAAAATGGTGAAGCTAATGGCATTAGGTTGAATGCTTCTATCCACCATGATATTCAACACTCCCACTGCCTTATCCATTTGGCCTTGCAAACGATATCCTTTCATTAAAGTATTGTATGAGATTACATCAGGATCCACACCTCTTTGAATCATACTTTCAATTACTTCCTCTGCCTCTTTTACCATCCCTGCCTCGGTAAGTCCATCAATAAGGACATTGAATGTCTCAATATCTGGAGAAATACCAGTACCCAACATTTCTCCAAACACTCTTGTAACCTCCTTCCACCGGCCAAAATGACATAAGCCATGAATCAAAGTGTTATACGTAACAAGGCATTTTTCATTCATTTCTGAAAAGAGATGCATAGCCTCATCTATTTTCATGTTCTTGCAATATCCATTGATTAAAATGTTGTAGCTCTGAATGTCAGGTTGAATGCCCCTATCCACCATGGTATTCATCACTCTCATTGCCGCATCCATCTGGCCTTGCAAACAATATCCATATATTAGAGAATTGTACGTGATTACATTAGGATTCACGCCTCTTTGAATCAAGGTTTCAATTACTTCCTCTGCCTCTTTTACCTTCCCTTCCTTCGCAAGTGCATCGACCAAGACACTAAAGGTAATGATGTCTGGAGAAATACGAATATCCAACATCTCTCCCAACATTCCATTAGCTTCCTTCCACCGGCCAGACTTATTTAAACCATTAATCAAACAGTTATAAGTAACAACATTTGGTTGAACCCCTTTCTCTTTCATTTCGTAAAAAAGGTTCAAAGCATCATCCACCATTCCCTTCTTGCAATGACCGTCGATGATTGTGTTATACACAACCTTGTTCGGTTTACAACTTCCCTCTTCCATGATCCTGAGCCACATAACAGCCGCTCCCGTGTTTCCCTTCTTGCAGAGCCCATTAATAACCGTCCCATACATAACCTCGTTGGGCTCAATATCTCTCCTCCTCATTAACTTCTCGAATAACTCCATAGCCTCGGGAGCTTTATCTTCTAAAATAAGTCCCTTTAACAGCTTGGTAAAGCTGGCAACATCCGGTTTATAACCGTGTTTGAAGATGCCGCCTAACAGAGAGAACCCAAAACCAACTCGATTCACGTGACAGTAACAGTTAATTGCGATGTTCAAGGTATAAAAATTTACACGAACGCCTCGTAACTGCAACTTTTCGAAATGAGAAAGAGCCTCCGTGTAATGACGCCTTTTCGCAAGAGTCCCTAACGCCGTGCTGATACTAAAAATGGGCGGAAAAGGTCGCGTTGGGGGAATCCGATTGAGAAACTCGCGAGCTTCTTGGAGTCCATTGGGATTAACAGAGGCCTTTTTTCTCGGCTGTGGTGGGCGGTTTTCTGGACTCGTAGTTGGAGAACTAGGGTTTCTAGAGTGAGAATGAGTACGAAAGGAAACAGTAAGAGATGGGTGTGGAGGTAGAGAGAGAAGATTACCTTTTGGGAAATTGGAAGAGTCCATAGGACAGATTGCAGAAAAGACACCAACCTGAGGCATCATCATCCTCTTTTCTTCTTCTCTGTGGATTGTGCGGAGTCCTCCTTTCGTTAATCTCTCAGCTCACCACCATTTTCTTCTCGGTGGTAGTAGAAGATTGTTTTCACCGTGTATCCAAGATTCCAACAGCAATTTCTTTTTGTGTTTTTATCTATGTGAAATTACTATATTATCCTTACCTATTGAATTAACTTTTTCGTGTTAAGGGCAATTTAGTACTTTTATGTGATCCCTCTTTTAATTGCATTCCGGGTGTGTTTTTCGCTATACTATTGGACAATAATCAAAATGTTTATGCTAAAATGTACTCCCCCTCTCAAAATGTTAGACTTTTTTTTTTGGATAGTGTGTCATTTTCAATTACCTATATGTTTCAATGTGAATTTAAAAAAAAATATGTAATATGAATCCTAATTGATGTAACTAATATAAGTAATCTAAAATAATACGCTGCTACTAAAAGTCAAACATTTTTGGGACTGAAAGAGTATTTTAATTGAAGTATATGAGGAGAATGACATGTCTAGAAATTTATAAAAAAGAAAGCTGATGCCCAATTGGGAGGGTCCATATCGTGTCCTTAAACACTTAGACTCGGGAAATTACAAGTTGGAAAAGCTGGACGGCACTCCCATCGCAAAATCTTGAAATGCTAATAACCTCAAGAAGTTCTATGGTTAGCGGTTGCCTCGGTTCAGAGCCCCATCAGAAGACACCCCCCCCCCCCCCCCCCCCCCCCCGTTTCTTTGCTTGCTTAGGTTTTTTTTTTTGTTTTTGGAGCAATTTATCTATGTAATGGCAGTATTTGAACAAGTATCAATGAAAAGCTATCCTTTCTTTTCACGCACTTGTTCTCATTTTTACTGCTATTTATTTTCCACCACTCGGTTTATTCTCACAAAAACCGTTTTATCTCGACTTCCGGATTTTGGCCCTCTAAAAGGTAACACCCTTCCGGCGCAATTCCCACTAAGTCGTCCCGACCAATACGGTCGTTCGGGCTTTCGACGGATCGTTATAAGGATACTCGACCTTTTTTCCCGAGCCCCTTACCTTGATCTATCACAAAGCCACTCACTGCTTAGATACGCTGCGTCCCGAACCCGGAACCCCAGCCTATATCCCCTAGCAGACTTGTCCTAGCATGTGACATCACTTGTCCATCCCCTCAATTTGGGTATCCCCCGCGTAGCCGAGGCAGCCTAACCCGAAGCAGAGGCTCGGGAAATTTCAAAACAATTTTCGTCTAAATGCTTCGATTTAGCTCGCCCGGCTCTGTACAAACCTACCCGAGGCAGGGGCATCGAAAACTCACTTTTTCAGCCAAACATTTTTCTACCTACTCTGCTTCGGTTCCAACC
Source organism: Rhododendron henanense subsp. lingbaoense (assembly GCA_020567845.1). Taxonomy (NCBI): domain Eukaryota; kingdom Viridiplantae; phylum Streptophyta; class Magnoliopsida; order Ericales; family Ericaceae; genus Rhododendron; species Rhododendron henanense. Next base: position 8,879,733 of record CM036313.1, read on the forward strand.
TTGCCCGTATGATTAGCAAGCCCGTCCAAAGCAGGGGGCACCGACAATTCGATTTTTTTCAAATATCTTAATTCTTTGAATATGCTTTGGTTAATGCTCTGGTCTTCTTCCAACTCACAAGTTTACCCGAAGCAGGGGGTACAGACATACCCTAGCAACAACCATAAGCGCATGCAAGCATTTCAGGGATAAAACACAAGTGTTTGAAAAAAGAGCATTTATGTGCAAAAAAATTGCGAAGCAAATGTACGGTGCAAGTCAAAATCCTATCGAGGATCTGGCTCGGGCCAACTGTTCAGCGCCGGTTCTACTTAACTATTACAAGTGATCTGGTTTAGGCCAATTGTTCGGCCCCAGTCACACCCAAATTAATTACATAACCCTGGAGCAGCAAACTCCAAATGTCCGGAGCCGTCCAGTCAATGTTCAATAAAAAATACAAGTGTTTTCTCAAAAAGGATAGAGAGGAGTCATCTTAAGCATCAGTTGCAGCAGTGGCATTGGGATCGATCTAGTCTGCAGGGGTGGCCTGGGCGTCAGGGTTTGGCACTTCCTCGTCTTCTTCCTCGGGCAGGACGAGCTCCTTAGGAGGCGGCTTGGGGATGGCTCGGAGCTCTGAATCCTCAGGAAGATCAAGCTTGCTCAATAGAACTTGGAACTGTACCGCATTCCGTCTCGGAATCGGTCTCTGTGAAGCTCGGCCTTGATCTTCCGGACTTGCTTCTTATACTCCACTCCAGCCGCATCAAACCCTCGTCGTAGCCTCTCCCCCTTGCAGCCTCGACCTCCTAGGCTTGGGTAGCTCTCAAGGTGTTCACGTCCTCCTCGGCTTTCTTAGCTCGGTTCTCAATAGCCACCCATTCCCCATCAGCCCTCTGGAAGTCCACTTGGTAGAGGTTGCAGGCCTCCCGAGCCACCCTTAGATCATCTTCCTTCGACGCCAGGGCCTTCTTCAACTCCTCGATTTCCTGATCCTGCCCCTTGCACCTCTCGTGGATCGCCAAAGCCCGAGTGCTAGCCTGCCAACAGGAAATGGAAGAAAACATTACGAAAAGCCCAGCATTTAACTGAAGGAAAAAGGGGGAAACAAGGAAGCTTACATTAAGAAGTGATTGCACTATCTCTCCCACCAAGTCTTTGGTGCACCCAGTGACGACTTTGGCATCTCTCGGGATAATGCAGGCTTGGAGCACCCCGTAGGCCATCCCGATGTTATGAGATGCGTTGTCGGCATGGTGGATCGATCAGGCGTCCACTGTAGTGGCGGAACTCGGGAGCCCAAGGGACCTGACTTGCCTGGACCTTGGTTTCGGTTTCGGTCTCCCCCCGGGCCGACTCACCGTCCTGCTCCTCCTCCTCCTCCAGAATGACAATCGTTTCTTTTTCTTTCCCTCAGCTGCTGTCCCCCGCCTCGTGCCGCACTCTCTTCTCCGCCGGTCCCTCCGGAGTGGTGGGAGCGACCCTCGAACTCCCGGCACCTGGCGCCCCGGGAGGAGAACCGACACCACGGCCCCTTGCCCTCCGCCTCAGATTCAGCAGGACCAATTGGGATTTAACATCTTGGAGCTCCTAGGACTACTTTTGAAAGAAATATCTTTCGGTTCATGTATAGTGTAGAACTTTATCATAAAAATTTTGACAATAAAAAACTAAGACTTGATCCTCCAGCTGGAAAGTTTGTGTATTGATATTTAAAATTGGGCTTGATTGGTGTTGGAACCGTTGCCCACTTACAAACTTGTATTTATAGGCCAAGCTAGGGAGACTTTGAAGAGTAACGGGCCATGATTCGGTGGTGGTGGAAAGGGCAAGACTACATCCGGCCACCACCCTGTTTCGCCGCTCATCTCCCACCGCCCGCAACACTCAATCGCACTGTCCGTCTCGACTATCAATGATCTGGATTTTAAAAGAATTTTTCTTTCAGGGAAGAATTAAAACTCTTCCCTAGAAGAGTTACTTTAAAATCTGGACAATTCAAAACACTTTTGGACGATGAGATTTAATATGTTTTTTTTTGTGGTTTGTGATATATATATATACTAGCGGGTGCCCGTGCCTAAAGGCACGTCCAAACGTAATATAGTCCCAACTTAAATAAGTTATTTGCTCTACCCATCCAATATAACCTACTCACTCTCTACCTCACTTTAAACAACTCATGCCAAGATAGAGAGAAGAAAAAAAAAAAAAAAGGCAATAATTTATGGGTTAGTTATCAACCCTCTTGAAATAATATTAACTTAAAATGGAAAAAACCAAAAGGTAATAAATTGGAAAGGAAAGTGCAACAACATAGGTCAAAGTATAACTTAAGGAAACATTCTCTAAATCGGACTGCTACGATCTTAGCTTGAAGGCGATCAACGGCTGTACAGGTGCTCATGTTTGTATGTGTAGACAAAAATCGCTCTGTTTTATAATATAGATATATATATATATATATACTGACTTCACCTAGTTTATTGTCGCGCTGGTTCTTGTTAGCATTCTCCTCTCCCAATTACTCGTACGTAAACAAATCATCGAAAAGCCATCAAGCTTAACATAAAAAAAAACTAGGGGGAAAAGAAATAGTTTTCAAAAAATGACACCTTGCGACAAGTTTCGTTTTTCATTGGCCCCTCCGTTAAAATACCTTCTCCGGCCGCCATTTGGTCAAGATTGACGTCCAAGATAACAAAGGTTGATTGGCCTCCAAGTTTGGGCAATGGTATTGCTACCTATATGCCTATATATACCCACAACCATACATATAATCAATGCAATTAATAACCATCTCTCTCTCTCTCTCTCTCTCTCTCTCTCATGGACAGCAAGGAAGCAGTAAAGGTTGTGGGATTTTGGATAAGCCCATATTCACTGAGAGTGGAGTGGGCTCTGAGACTTAAGAGTGTAGAGTATGAATTCATTGAAGAAGATATCTATAACAAGACTCCTCTGAGTTTGGAACTGAACCCGGTTCACAAGAAGGTGCCGGTGCTGATTCATGGCGAGAAAGTGATACTCGAGTCCCTTGTGATTCTCGAGTACATCGATGAGACATGGAAACAAGTCCCACTTTTGCCTCAAGATCTGTATGACAGAGCCACCGCCCGGTTTTTGGCTAATCTTGGCGAGGAGAAGGTGAGCTTCAATTTATTCAGGTGTATTTGGTAACGGTTTTGTTTTTTTTTAAGAATTAGCGAACGTTCCCAATTCCATCATTCATAGTTAAACAATTTTGTTTATGGGATCCTGCATTTTCTAAAATCTTTTGTCCATGCATGGTTTAATATCTATTCTTTCTACTCCGTATATATAAATGGAGAGCAACTTTTGGTGTGGACTCAAAATTGAGTCTGGCTTACGATTTACACTACCAAAACTACCCCTTTCAACTGCCACGGTATTCCAACTAAATGCCCTCTTAACTGCCATATTCCACGTTCAAATTGCACATGCATTTGAGTGTGCAACAATGGGTAAAAGTTTCTATAAATGGGATGTTTGTGAATTTATTTTCCTTCAAATTTTCAACACGTCTTCAATCGAATGATAACCTGTGTTTTTTCATAGCTTTTTGTGGATGCATGGATTGCTTTGTGTTCTCAAGGAGATGAAAAGGAAAGAGCTCTGAAACAAGCCATGGAGACCATGAAGAAGATAGAAGAAGAGCTCAAAGGGAAAAAAACCAAGTTTTTTGGAGGGGAAAGCATTGGGTATTTGGATCTTGTGCTTGGATGGATCTCCTATACCCTTCCTGTTTGGGAGGAAGTTGGGTGCATGAAAATTGTAGACCCAATCCAATTCCCATTAACCACGGCTTGGATGGAAAATTTCCTCAACCACCCTGTGATCAAGTTCAAGCCGCCACCCAGGGATAATATGGTAATTTACTTCCAGTGGCTAAGGATAGAAAGTGCTGCCCAAATAGCTAGAGTTGGGCCAAGTGGGGCCAGGGCTGTACTTAGTATAAAGTCTCCACCTAATTTTAGATACTTATATACATGGAATTGACGCCACAAACGGACAAGTTATTCTCTCCATAAGACTCCTACCAGGAAAAAAAATTCGTTCTTCTTCTGATGACCGGATGTTGAGTCAGTTTGTGCGTAATTCGACTATGCGGTCTCGAAGTTAATGACCGAATTAATCCTTCAGTTGCCAAGGTTTGAAATGTTTGTTCTCAATAAGCACTTATTATTTTCTCATACTTATTTGACCAAATCTCCTTGGTTAATTACTTCTACAACAAGCGTCAGTGGATGCAATCCTTTTGACGTTGTCATCTTTGAAGTCTATGTTATTGTACTTTGCTTTGGGTTTTTTCTTCCTTTCAATATATAAGTCCGTGGAGATTGATTGAAATTAAGTGCAATTTTGTTGTAGTTGGGGTGGTTATTTTAATAAAACGTCTGATTTTATTTGCTTGGTTTAATTAGTTGCTATTTGATACTGACTGGTGTGTTCAAATATTCTTACGGATCTTAACAATTCTCATTCTACACTAGTTAATGAAACTGTTGATATTTTTCAGTACTCTATGTGCATGTTTGCAGTGGTGCATCCAAAAATTTCATACTGGGGAGTCACTTCTCAAGCTTAAACTTTAAAAAAGTTCTCATAATCTAATATAACAAGAACATGCATTCAGGAAAAAATTTAACGAGAACAAAAAATATTTAAATTGTAACAACTCCGATTTTTAGTAAATAAAAATCTCGTTGAATATCTGGAAATTCTATTTTTCCTTATAAAGAGTTCTTTTTAACTTTAATAATCCGTCATAATTAGATTGAGACTTATAAAACTATATCGTTTTGCATCGAACACTCTAGTCCTTTTCCAAAGACAAGTATGCTTGTAAAAGCACTTGTATATTTTTCTTGCAAGTAAATAAAGCCTTTAATTTATATATTTCTTGGCTAGAAATCCTACTTGGCAAGTAGAATTTGTTTCCAACCAAATGGTTAACCAAACCTAGTTACCATTTAGCTTAGTTACCTTTCCCTAACATTTAAGAACCATTGGACCAAAGGAAGTCATCATTTTGCTTCCAAAAGTGGAAAACTTAGCCTTACAATGCATGCAAGCCTAAGATTAATAGCCCTAAGCCTAATTATCTCCAAAGTCATTTTTCTAGATTTCCTAAGCATATATATATACATCTATATAGGTGTATATACCCCATAGCCTATTTTAAACATGCCTAAATACACATAGGTACACTTTCTAGGAAATTGTTATCCATTGGACAATAGCATACCACTTGAAAGCTTAACTTTAATCATTTCCTTTCCTTAGACCTAATAGGACTACTTAGGCCTAAGTATACTTAGCTATATATATATAGGGGCCGGATCCTCCCACACAAAACTTAACACAAAACTTGACACTCCATCTCAGCCATTAAAACCAAGGGCTGAGATTAAAACTTAAAAAACCCCTCTCCTCTCCCACTAACGTTTTCTCTCTCTCCACGTTAGAGAAAATAACGTCGTTCTCTCTCTCTCCATACGCCTGTTCTCTCTCTCTCTCTCTCTCCGGTTCATCTTCAGACTCCACAAATCTCAATCTCAACCCTCACCTCTGTTCTCTCCCTCCCTCACGCCTGTCACCGTCGCCTGTTCCCTCACGCCGTCGAGCCTCACTGTCGCCATCCGCCGCCGCCGTCCGACGAGGTATTTGCTTCTCCGACGAGGGCTTCGTTCTCCGTACTCGCCCTCCCATGCCTCGCGCACGTCGCTGCCCCGCCGAACAACTTCTCGGTCTTGCCTTCGTCCGTCGGAGTTAGGGACCTTCTTCTCTGGAAAAAAATGGGTTCCGATGAGCCTTTCCGATGGTCACGGAATCTTAGAGAATCAGTCTCAGATTTGGGTAGCAATTTCTTGAAGGAAAAAGAATTACTCCAATTTTTTTTTCTTCCTAAATTAGAAATGTTTGTTAATCATTTGTGTTTGTATTTAGTTGATATTGATGCATAGTGAAATTTTATAGGGTGTTTTCAGTGAATTTGTTTCAGCTAGTTTTTAGATTCATGAGATGGATGCATATGGACACCAAGTGTTTGATGTAATTCCCCAAAGGTGTTTCTGCTGTTAGGGTCTTTGTGGGTTGGATAAATTGGCAACAGAAACAGTGTTAGGGTGGTTGTGGCGGCGGAGGTTGTTGGTCAGTTTGCGGCTGTTCACATTTCCTACTATGGGTGATAAACGAGCAAGTAATAATTTGTTCGAGCTTGGTTTGAAACTGTAACGAGCTTCAAACAGTTTGCTTTTTGTCTTGCTTTTGTTTTGAGGCCAATTGCAATTTATTTCGAGCTTCGAACAGGAGCCTCTTTTCTTGTTTTTTTTCCTGATGTAATGCCTCTTTTGATGCTCTTTGGGCATATTTGAAAGATTATGGAACGTCTTTGGAGCTTGGTTCAGTTGTAATTTTATGCTTACAATAACATGGCTTATGTTAGGCATCGTTTTGCCTAATCCCAAGTTTGTTTGTTTTGCTTAAGAAGCCAACTTTAGATTATTGGACCTCTCTTAAAAAAGCCAGAACAGAGTCCAAACAAGATATTAACAATAAGTCAAAAAAACTAGTTTCCTTTTAGCTCTAATAATTCACGCCCAACTCGGGAAAGCCAAAAAAGACATCCCAACTAAGCTGCTGGCAAGGCTGCGATGATGACAGTTATTATATGCAGGGGCCAAATGGGTAGTGATGCAAGTAAGAAATTGGTAGAACCAAACCATTCTCTAAAGGTAACCTCCAATTCAAATATACCCCCCAAAAAACTCATGATTCAACAACATAGTACATAACCCCCATGACTTGAAAAGAACTACTCACAAAAATAACATCCAAAAGTTTCCAAAAATCGAGTTTTCCATCATTAAATTAAAGAAAGGTACATAAACTCCATGAGCAAACATCCAAAAAGACTCCATGATCATTCAAAGCAATCCTTTCGCATCAAGATATTTTGCCCTGTACAAAACACAAAGTAACTTTAATTAAGTAAAGATTGTGCATGGAACATAATTAGCGAAAACATCAAGAAGGTTAAGTAAAGATTGTGCAAGTTTTCAATTACCATATTCTCATTACGTCATCTCTTGGTCACTATCAGACGATTGTGCTTCCGCTTCTAAGGCTGTGGAAGCAAATTGCAAATTGTAAATTGCGATTGTGCTTCCGCTTCAATTACCATATTCTCATTACGTCATCTCTTGCCCTGTTGGTTCGATATGTTGTATCAAATGTGACTACATCCCCAAAATATTGGTACGCCATGCGAGATCGAGAGTCCACCCAAAAAAAATTCACTGCTCTCCCACTTTCATCACATTGAATTGCATAGAAAAATTGTGGATTCTTTGCTTGTTTGTTCTTGAAGTAGCTCTCTATGCCTCACATTCCTCAAGTGATTATAGCAGTCTCTATTATCAAAGCCCATGTATTCGCCACCAAAAATTGAAGCAACTTTAGAAACTTCCAAATTTTCTTTTTGAAATACTTCGGTCAAATCCTTAATTGGTTTGGGCATGTATCGATTTGACCTCATTTTCTTCCTCTTAGATGGAGTTACTAACTGATGATTGTGAGTGTCATTGAAAACTGTTACTTTCCACTTGCTACTCCATTTGTCATATCTAATCCGCAAATGAGCCTTGCAATCACATCTAACAGTTGAACAATTTCTAAATCTTTTCTTCGTTTTCACTTCCTCATCTTCCTCTCTCTTATCATCCCCCTCCACGAAACCATCGTTCTTAGGCCTGGCAACATATTTTCCTTCTTTTGCACAAACAAATAGCATACTAGTCACTTCATTTGACCGGTTTTGTCCTTTGGATGAAGTTCGAGTACGAATCCAAAAACCATTTTGTCGACCATAATCTTCATAATACTTCCGTGCTTTATCAATTGTCGCAAAAGACATCTCACTTGATGGCGATTCTAACACTTCCACATCGTTATTTGGAGTCTGAAAATCTTCTACTTCGAAATCCTCTAAATCAAAATGTTCTTCCATTGCTCACCCTTGACAAGGGACAAACACTTATTATAGTGAAATTTCAGCCCAAATCAACTTTCAATATATACAAGCATGGCCCCTACAAGCATATAGGGTAAAAACTTAAAAAAAAAAAATTCAAACTAAACTTTTTGAATGCACTAGAATCACACCGAATCGAACCAATTCTTTTTATAATGCTAACTAAACCAAAGCCCTCGTCTTCAACATGAATCTCATCGTAAAGTACTATCTTAAAGTAAAGTATCACTTTTAATTAATTAAGATTATCTAAATCCACATTTTTAAGTAAACTAAACCACAAGGTTCCGCAAACTCTTTGCTCTGGATGTTGTGTCGAACCAGTTGGTTAAACTTTGTTGTACTCTTTTGCCGTAATCAGCACGATGTTGTCTTTATATGAGAAAAAGTTAGTGAATTATATTATCTCTGCGAATTAATTAGTAGAACTATTGTTTTTTTTTTAGGGGTTTAGGATAAATAAGAGTTGGAAACAGGGGAGCTACGTTAGGTACTCATGTTCGACAAAATCGACGTGAACAAAGACCGGTATGGCAATGTGTTTGATCCAAGACCCAAAATTGTTTAAACCCTCAACAGAAATCCAAGACCTAATCGTTTAAACCCTACACATAAATCAAAGACCCAAACATTGAGAGATAGAAGAGAGGTACGAAATATTACCTCAATATATTAATGACCGATTAGGGAACAAGCGTTTGAAACGATTAGGTGGAGTCTGACGTTGCTTAATATAATATGACCTCGCCACAGGTTCCTTTATTCGGAAATTCTTTTTGGGATTTCACTGAAGGCGGGGGACCAGGTGCCTTCTTTATCTCGAGTACCGACTCAAGAGCAATTGAAGCATGGGTGAATTCAAGCAATACTTCTCCATCTGGCTATAATATTAACCTTGCAGTTGCTAACGTTGCTTTTGGGCCGATTAGGTGAGGGAGTCGTCCGACGGGAATGGCGGTGTAGCTTGACGAAGATGAACAGGCGCAAGAGAGAGAACAGGCGTCTGGAAGAATGAGATTAGTGGAGCCTGGAACGCCGTTATTTTCTCTAACGTGGAGAGAGAGAAAACGTTAGTGGGAGAGGAGAGGGGTTTTTTAAGTTTTAATCTCAGCCCTTGGTTTTAATGGCTGAGATGGAGTGTCAAGTTTTGTGTTAAGTTTTGTGTGGGAGGATCCGGCCCCATATATATATACACTTTCTAGAAAATGTTTGGACCATTGGGCAATATCTTGTCATTGAAAGCCTTAACCTTTAATCATTACTCCCTCCTAGACTTATAAGGCTACTTAGAAGGTGTTCCCCTTTCTCTTAAAGTTCTTTTTTTTGGGTCCAAAAAGTAGTCTTGTTCCAGATTTTGAACCTTCCTTTTTTTCAAAAATGTTCTGGCCTCTGTTCCCCACAGTTCCCGCATGAAATGACAGTTCTGGCCTCTGTGCGAGGAAGAAGAGGGAGAGAGAGAGGGGCAATATGGTCATTATGACAATAATCTTTTTAAAAAAGAAGAAGTTTTTAAAGGAAAGTGGAACGGAAGTTCCTTTTGGGTACTGTTCACTACCGAAAAAAGAGCTTTTCAAAAGGAAAGCCAATCTGGAACGGGCTCTTAGACATAATAAAACTACTTAAGTATACTTCCATATATATATATATATATACATACATATTACAAGAGAGAGAGAGGAGAGAGAGGCCGAGAGAGAGAGAGAGAGAAAGGTGCATGTGTGTGCATGTGTTTGTACACTTACACAAGCTACCTCATTAGCTTTAAGCCTAATTGCCATATGACAACCCAATCTTAGACTACCTTAGACACCAAATCTTGCCTTTAATCATCCTAGAGCCTAGCCTTAATCACCCTAGATTATGACTACAACCTAGACCTAGGATTGACTAAACATGGAAGGCTAACCCCTTAGACTTGTAAGTCTTGCATCCTAGACTATAATCACCCAGGATTTACCTAAAAAGCTTAAGATCCTACTTGCCTTATATAGCCTTAAGCCTAAAAAAATGGAAGTGAGAAGTCTTGGCATGCTTGGAAGGCAAGATGTGACAAGACCATGGAGCAAATCCATGGGAGAAAGAGAGAGAGAGAGGGCCGGCCATTATAGAGAGAGAGGGAGCCAAGTTTTTGGTATAAATAGGACCCCTCACTTGCCATTCAACTCACACCTTCATCCTTCAACTTCTCACTCTAGAAATCCTTATGTTCTTGCCTTGTTCTTCCTTTGTTCTTCATTGTTCTTGAGTTCTTCAAGAAACTCATCCAAGGCCGCCACTAAACCACCACTCGACCACCCTTTCGATCCAAAAAGTTTAAGTAGTTTAGTCAAGAACTAGTTTCGAGAGAAACCTTTTCTCTTTCGAAACTACTGGAAGCTTACCGTAGGAAGTCACTCCGTTCGATAGCCGACTTACTTTTTTCGTAGTCACCCTACCGCCAAGAAGAAAGGTAGAGTCCCGTATACGCTATCCCTAAGTATACGTAGATTATCCTTACGTTCTAATTCTAAGTATAGATAGAAGCATGTATGATGCTTATATGTTGAAATGCATGAGAACTTGAAAAATGTTTTACTAAAGTTTTTGAAAAGGAAGGGGAGTATGTTGAATATTCCGACTTTATTTTCCGGAAAAACATATGTTGTTTTGAACTTCCCTAAAAGGTAAAAAGAACGGATTTTCGAAATATAAACTTGATTGAAAGTATCCGTATTTTGATCTTAAGGATGGTTATGAGCATGTATATGTGATTACTTGGATTATATGTTGTTGTGTGATAAAGCATAAGTGATTTTTCACTCCAAAGGTGTCCGTCCATGTGACACTATGCTTCAAGATGTGTGCTAATGTTTGAGCATGATTACGTGAACTTAGGGATAATATGAGCATGAAAGGTAATATAGAGTTGGATGATCTTATTAGTTTAGTTTCAAGATTTCAATGAATGATTTATGATCACCTACGTGAAAAGTCCTGCTGCGGAGTCATTGCATGAAAACAAAGACACAGAAATTGAGAAAGTTAGAGACATGACACTTAGGGTGTGTTAATGACAAGATAAGTTTTGAAACCGCAATGTAGCCGGACATGGTAGCCCATTGTGTGGATTTGTGAAAACCACGATGTGGCCAGACGTGGTAGCCCATCGTGTATGTTTTTAAAACCGCAATGTGGCCGGACGTGGTAGCCCTTCGTGTGTGTTTTTGAAACCGCAATGTGGTCGGACTTGGTAGCCCATTGTGTGTGTTAACAATGGAGCCGGATGTGGTAGCTTCATTGGTAACATAATGAGGTTTGGAATACTTTTCGAAATGTTGATTTGGTAATTGAAGGGTGAAAATGGTGATACGGTCTACGATGAGTCGCGTAGGAGAAACTCAGATAACATAGACACCAACGTTAGAATAGGGATGTGGATGTGTCATTGTTAATTGTTTTATTGAATAGGCATGTGCTATTTGAAAACCATGAGATTGTATCCTACTACTTCGACCTATTGTTTGTAAGTTATGGGTTAGCGGGTATAGGATTATTCTGCTAAGCTCCCGTAGCTCATGGTGTTACCTTTGGTGACCCTTATATATTATACTGGTGGCGACGCTGGTATAATGTGTCAGATTTTGTAGATGATCAAGGTGAACTCTACACCTTGGAGACTTTCGGAGCCGAAGAGCTGGCTAGGATAAAGGAGCAGGCGGAGCTGTAGATTGGAACCCTAGTTTCCCCTCCCTTTGTTTAAATAAATGTACCCTTGTGGGGATTATGTTGTAATAATGAGTCAAACTCTATTTAAGTTTTCAATAAAAATGTTTATTTAACGTTCCCAAAAATCAGGGCGTTACATAAATATTTTTCGTAGAGCACAAAACTTGGAACTTAAACATATTAAAACATTAAGAAAAAATGAATGGATAAGTTTTTTTTGTATTTGTAATTCATTATTTAGCATTTTTATTTGTGTGATAGGTATGATTGTATATGTATTGTGGTACTGTTTCAATAGGGTGAACTTTACTCTACTTTCTATTGGTTGAAATGATGTGGATCCTACCACAAATGGTGTGGATCTTGTTATGATAATTTTAATGTACTCGCAAGTGCATGAATCGTACCTAAGTATAGTTTAGCAAGTGTGAGGTCGAACCCACAGGGACTATACGGATAGAATGTAGTTGAATAACTCTAAGAATCTCAAATTAAATTTCCTAATCTAGTTCAACAATATTTTGTTTTATGATTAAAAAAAACAATATTTTGTTTTGGGTTGAGAAAAAATAAACTTACAAGAATTAAAAGTACTAAAAGTGATGATAAAAATACTAGGGCATTGGAATTCATTACATGCATCATATCCATAATATTTATGTTTCTCAATTCTCCAATTTCTCTACACAATAAGTTGGCGGCAAAGCTCTTTTATTATGGAAAATATACAAGACAACTCTTTTCATTAGCTTTTACTATTTTAGTTCTTCTTTTGCCAAAAAGATGTATAAAATCAAAACATTCATTGAATCCATCAAAACACAATTTATATCCGTTCTTCACAAATCATAAATTGAATCCAACAAAACACAATGAAAATCCAATTTTAATGGTTCGATGAAAAATAGGCAAGTGAACAAGAAGAACTCTTAACAATTTAAACCCTGCTTTTGTTTGGAGAAATTAAGTCACATAAATAAAAAGATATTTAAGCATGTAATTTCATCCTAGCCCTAACAACTAATTTAGCTACTCATAATTGAAATGAAAGACAATAATTGAAAACAACTTTATTGAAATGCATAAATCAAACTTACAAGCAATTGTCCTCCTTGATTTTTTTGATCACAAAGTATCAAAGAATAAGAAAAGAAAGAGCCAAAGAAAAAGTAGAAAATGGAGTGTGGGATTTTTTTCAGTCTCTAGCACACTCTCCCTTCACTCCGAAGCTTTCCTCCTTTTAAAGATGTATATTGTTGCCTTCTAGGAAGAGTTAATGTAATCCTCCTCCAGAATATAAAGGAGGAGTTTTTCGGATGCCCATTTTCCAATTTCGGGCGAATTTACCCCCGATTGCAAACAGTGCAGCCTTGCACACTTGGGCAGTTCGGTCTTTTCCGCTGGTGTGCTAGGTGGCGTGATCTGCGGGCTCCGTGGGATGCGCGTTGCATCTGCGCCGTTTGATCCTGTGGGAGTAGACGTGGTCTTCTCCCGTCCAAGTATTTTCTCCACTTTACTCTCCCTACCTCGTCGTAATACACAGCACTGCGAGCAATACCCCCTCTCGTCATCCCCCACCCCTCTCTCTCTCTCTCTCTCTCTCTCATCCTCTCCTTTCGCTTTGAAGAACGAAGATCGTCAAAGCCTTGATCGCCGATTAACTGGTATCTCTCTCGACCTCTCGACGATGGGTTTTATATGCTTTTGTTTGATTTTCTATTTTGTTTGTTGATTTGATACCGATTGATATGAACAAGAAAACTCAGACCTGTTCCGGCGGGCGGTGAGACGGAATCGGTTGCGAGAGCCAACTCAGCCAAGAGGCTTGATGGTGGACCGGTGGTTTGTAATCGCCGCACCAGTTAAGAGTTAGAGACGAGAAGTTGGACTGTTGGAAGACGTCACTGTGAGAGCCCTTTACGCCTGGGTCTACCGAAACTTCTTGGTTATCAATTTTTTTCCCTTAACCTCTTTCTCTAACTATATCTCTATCTCTTTCTATCTCAGATATGGGAATTCTACTTCATGGTGAAGTTTCATAGAAGTAAGATCTCTGATTTTTCATTTTTATTCAGCTTCTTGAATTCTAGAGTTCACTCATATTTCTGATTCACTTGTGGGCTACATACATGGCACTCCTATGAAACTTCACTTAGGATTTCTGGAACCCTGTCATTCAGATAATTTATTAGTATGCATATAAAACCCAAGTTTCTCTCCGAAGTATGCATCGTGATTATTTGATTCCACCTATAAAGATTCGTTCATGTATCTACCAAGTTTCCACCGCATAAGGTCTGTTTAAAGTGTGCAACTCAAAGCACTTTAGAGTGTTCTTATGGCACGATGATAAATTCAAATGATCATTGTTACTGATAACAATCCTTCATCTGTGGGTTTTTGTTTTACATAATTTTTTTTACTGGGATGCATCAGTTATGTTGTCAGCGCAGAATTTGTAGCAGTAATCCATATGCTGTTGTAGTTTTTTTTGGCAACCATCAGACTTTAAGTAGATGCATCATTTCATTCATGTTAATGATGTAATTAGTTTCGTCGAGGCATCAAGCCTAGCATTAAATTGATGCATCAGTCATGGTTTGTACTAACTAGCCTATTACCAGTGTCAGTTTTAGTTTGGATTTTTTCCCTCCCCTTACAATAAAAGGATGGGTTCATGGGATACCGATTTTGCTCGATTTTTTCAACTGCGCCCCCCCCCCCCCCCTCGATTTTGGCTGTGGAAAATGTGTACCTTTTGGTGGATCGCGTTTACCGTTTGTGTTTGAGAATATTTTGGGTCTCCATGTGGTGCTTGCTGGTTACATTTTTTTTTATGACAAGGTGTGTTTTGGTTTCCTCTTTGTTGTGACTTAGCTGCTCACATGGAAATTGCATTTTCTATGGGTTGAGATTTTAATTATATTTCATCTGGTTTGCTCTGAATTTGGACAAAATGCTGGGAAATGTATGTACGTCATATATAATGTTGATATTGTCTGCATGTGTTCTGCGTGATTTTAAGTTCCATTCGTCTGTTGTAAAATGGTGGTGCATGTTCCATTTTTCTGTTGGGTTCATGTTGGCAATGCCTCTTACTTGTCTTCAAGGGCAGCCCTTTTTATCTGGAAACTGCCGGAGGTGAGAAGAAACCACATGACCTATAAACCTTTTGACTTTTTCCTGGGAGATTACTATGAGATTTTTCTTTGGGTACTGTGGTTGAATGGAATTTTAGCTACCAACTGGGTGTGTGGTTAGATGGCATTGTGTACCATTCATTTGTAGGGTATAGCGAAGAACGTAAAGCTGGATTATAATTTCTTAGATTTAGTTACCATAGATGTCTGTTATGTTTGTTCTTATTTGTTTAATGTTTAATGATTCCAATTAATGCATAATTACTAGCAAAGTTGCTTATATGTTTTCCTGATTGTTGTTTATGTAACGTTTGCATATAGGTGTGGGTCATTGCTGGTACTTAAAGTATGTTCCTCCTGCTAATCATGCTGAGGTATGTTCTTTGTTAATCCTGTTACTTGTGCTCCATTTTAATTTATGCTGTACTGTTGAGTGCAAAATTACAGTTTCCTATTGTTTCCGGAGATTGCCGTGAGGCGTTCGGCAATATTTAAATCGTGAGTTTGGTGAAGGCTGGGATGATTTCCATATGGTACATGAGTTGAACGCTGAATTTCAAATTATCTTCCCATGCCAGCATAAGTGGATTTTCTGTGTTTCCTATTGAAACATTGGCTTGTTAGAAAACACTAATAACAAAGTCAAATCTTAAGTCAATTAATCAAACCAACTATAGCAAGCCTTTGATCCCAATACCTTGGTTAGTGCCCTTCTATCATTCCTTTTCTATTATGTTGTGCCTTAAGCCTTATTCGTTCAAAGGACTTGATAACCTGAATCAGCTTTCTTATGTGGTTGAAGTGAATGAAAAATAAATATAAATATTTACTTTACACATTCATATACTGTTGTGAGTCTGTGACTTTATCTTTGTCATGTTTCTTTGTCACCCCTACTCAGGGAGGTGGAGGATCTTACCCGGAGATTGAATTCAGACTGGCCTGAAAGAATGCAAGAGATTTCCTCCTCCTATATATAAAGGAGCAGTTCTTCGGAGGTCATCTTTTCAATTTAGGACGAATTTGCCCCTCGATTGCAAACAGTGCACACTTAGGGAGGTGGGTGTTTCCGTCTTTTTAGTTTGAACCAGAATCCGTGAACGTTATTAGGCCACGTCTCCCCCCTGTCCTTTCCTCCTCCTTTTTCAGAGGAGAATCCTTCATCTTCTGGTTCTTCAGAGGAGAACAGCGAGAGAGAGAGAGGGAAGAGTTCTTGGGTGATTTCGAGTTTCTCCGTGCTTGCCTCCGCTTGTAGGTAATTGTTTTCGCTATTATATTCCCGTTTTCTCATTTTCTGTCTTCCGTACTTGCGTCTTGTCTGTGCTTTTGGCGGTTTGGGTTGCGTAGGTTTTCTGGTGGTGCTTTGGCTATGTGCCTTGCGTTGAACTTATGGTTGGTTCGGTAGGATTTTACTCCGTCACTGTCTCTCTCTTGAATCTGCTGCGAGATGACGACTACCATGGCCGCACGATCTCATCACAAATCGCGTGCACTCTCTCTCTGGTCACTGTGCCAACGCAGACAATAGATCCACCACCGACCACCGTCGACGCCACCTCTCTCACCACCACCGGAGCCCTCACCGACGCCAGCCCACAGGCGATCGGTTTCCTGGCGTGGTGTCGATGTCGAACCCTGTTGGCTGGTGTATGATCTTAAAGTCTGGGTCGAAGTGCTGAGGTTCAGGGTGAGAAAAGTTTTTTTTTTTCAATTAATTGCCAAAACTATTGTTGTATACCATGGTCCTACTGATTGGGGTTTCTTTGGGTTTTGATAATTCGTAATTTTCGGGTTCCTCTAAATAGCATTGGGTATTTTGTTCCAATAGATGTGAAATCCCCCTATCTTCGAGTAGGTTGGGTTTGGATTTCATCGAATGGCATAATTGTTGAAATCACCCAATCTTCGAAAGCCCTAATTTTAGATTACGATTTGATTGATTAGGGCTTTGGTAGCGTTGTGGAGAGAGAAGAGTTTCCTGAAGATTTTGACGAAGCTCAACTGGTCTCGATTGGAGGACGCCATCAGCGAAACCCATGTCGGCGGTTGGGTTTTCTGGTGTCGAGAAGACGACAGACCACCCCATGCTCCTCCAGTTTCCGATTGCAGTATCAACTTCTCTCTCTCTCTCTTATACATAGTCAAATCATTGAAGAAATTACTAATATTCATTCTTCATCTCTTTTTGTTAATAAATTTCTTATAAAAAAAAAACGTAATTGCGTGTTTGCGCATTTGGTGATTACTAATCGTTATGGATTGGGCTGGGAAATTCTCAATTTGCCTAATATAGATACCATTTTCTACCAAGCTTCATTTCGAGCATCATCATATGGTTCAACTGAATTGTTGGTAGTTAGAATTAATTGGATTTAGCTATATTGAAGCTACTGTTTATTGGCAGGCATTCTCTGAAAATCTCACTGGCTTAGAGCTAGAAGATTGGGGACCGCGTGGTACTTCAGTTAGTTTACCCTTCTTTTCTATTCCAAATTCCCAATCTGTTGTGAAGTCTGTCAATAATGCTATTGTAGCGTTCTTTCCCACCCATACTTTTATTATCTGCTGATATCATTATCTGATTGTTTAACTGCCAATATTTGTTATCTGTCAATAATGCTATTGCAATCCTTAGTTCGTTAAAGCTTGGTAGAAGATATTGGTTGATCATTGTGCAGTCAATGACTGGAAAAAGGGAAACCTGATACAATTATATGCGATGCTATGTAGATCTATACACTAATTTCTGCAGCTAAATTGCTCGTATGTTGCCAGTGTCATAAATAATAATGTTCAATAATGCGCTTCAGGATCCCACTTGTAAAAAAGGCTTCTGATGAATTATATCATGACAGAATCGGTGGATACTAGATCAGTTGTTTTGAAAATAACACTGACCCTTATGGGAGGATAGTGGATGGTATCAGGCGACGCGAAGGTTAAAGAACACGACGTAGTTGTCAGGCTGTACATATATCAGGGAGGCAGAAGGTTACTGCCCGATTATAAGTTACAACGGGGACCTTCCTCGAGGGAATATTTATTTGTTTTGTGTGCTCTGGCATGAGTTCACCACCTGTTAAAGAACTCCGCTTCAGTTCCTTTCAGTTCATATGAACAATGTTAGGGGCTTCATATCTCCCATTATGATGATTACTCATAAAACGTTGAAGATCAGAAGCTATATGATCTTTTCATTGGCTTCATTCCTTTCAACGTCTAATCTTAGGCCACACTGTAATTTGAACTCGGAAAGCATTTCCATCAATGGGCAGACATTAGGCATAGATTCATCAGTCTTTGCTAACGCCAAGTAACAAAGAAACCATTGTCAATTCTGGAAAAACCTTGGCATACATAGCTGAAGAAGCCTTTGATCCTTCTGTTAGTGGTGTAAATCACGATAGAGCGATTGATTAAATGTTTGGTAATGTGATTGTCAACCAATGTCTGGAATTTTTTTTTAAATATGTTCTGTGTTGTAGTTATGAACTTATGATAATGCAATTATAACTTTAATTGCTCTTTCCTCTCTGTAGATTACATCGACTATTTCGCAGTCATCCATATGCTTTGTTGTTTCCAGCTGAAATCAGTGTTATCTAACCACATCCAAGTCTATTTCACTGTCTAACATCTTAATTGCTCTACATGCTTACTCCTTATATTCAACTCATATTTATGACGGGTGACTTTATATCTGCAGTATCTTTGAAGTATTTCCAACAGTTAGTTTGAACTTTGCTGGAGGTGCATCCATGATTCTCTACCTTGAAGACTACCTTTTGCGACAAAATTCTATTGTGAGTGGTTAAGGTTACATTTTCTTCCCGCCAATTTCTCCTGTGTCAGGTATGAGAGAGTCTCTCTTCCGACAATTTTTACATGCTGAACTTGGTTAGTTCCAGTTTCCCACCAAAGAAAAGAAAGATACATAAGGCTTTGGCATGGACATCACATTTACTAAAAATTCTTATTTCCCAAATTTTTTTATTGTGTTTTGTTCTGTTTAGAAGGCGTGCTTAAGTAATCTAAGCCTCAATGGCTTTTTCACAGAAACGTCATATGCCACAATGCCATAGCAGGAGTGCTTCTCTACTTTGTGCATTTATAATTGGTCCTTTATGGCTATAGTATCTTTTGCATTGAGCTTTATGTATGAAGTTCTGATTACTGAGATGTAGATAGGACCGCGTTTGGCAAATTGATTGTGAAAGATCATAATACCACATTTCTCATGGTGCTTTCTCCGTTATAGCAAAAGAATTGAGCTAATATGAGTATGAATACCACATTGTCTGGTAGGAGACATACAATTCCATTCATTTTGTAAATCGCTTCCTTCTACTCTTCGTATTGATTCCAGCGTAGATACGTTTCCTTGACCAAATATGATATTTCTACTTTTCTCATATAGACCCTAAAGTTGCTGAATTTGTTTCCACAGGCTGGTGCTACTGTGTGGTGCATTGGGTTCCAAAAAATTGACGATCAAGAGATTAACGATTTTAAGAGGTACATGTTTGTCCGCAAAGTTAAAAGTGTAGAGTATCCTTGGTTTGGAAAGTGTTGTCTGTACTAAACTCCCCCGAGTTGTTTGGGAGTACCGGAAAGAGAGCATGAAATGCAATTCTTCATAATTAATTGTACATATACGCTTGTTTAATTTGCAGCAAATCCTTCCACTACATGTAACTAGCTACTCTGAGCTTGTATATATAAGCTTGTTTAAATAAGAAAGAAAAAGAAACACTAAGGCTATGATTGGATTAAAGATTTGGACAGGGTAATGGAAAAGGGCAAAGTTCCAGGATCTTTTGCTCCGAGCTCTCACATTTAGTAACTTTTTTTATTTCCTTTTCCTGCTACTTATCCAATCCCTGATCCAAATACAGCTAGAACAAATTTGAAGTAAAAACCCAAAAAAATTACTGCCCTCAACCATAACTTCTTCCCTTCAACGGGCATGGCATTCGTGCCTTGCACGAACGAGAAACCTAGTTGATAGAAATAAATGAAAGGAGTAACGGGGGATGGGGGAAGAAATTGGGAAAAGGAAAAGATACAAGGAGTAAATGAGAGGGATAAGGAAATTGGAAAGAGGGAAACAAATAAAGAAATGATTTTGCCACTCCCTTTTTTGTCAACGCCACCCCCCCTCTAAGTGAATTTTTGCACCAAAAATACACTTGCAATGGAGTGGCGTTAAACAAAAAAAGGAGTGGCAAAATCAACAGCCAACAAATATGGGGGACATCTGGATTTGTACGTAGTAGACCATGGCAGATATGAAAATTATTCCATGCTTTTTATGATGGTGCAATCAGATAAAATTATTCGGTGCTTTGCACTCTTGCTTTTTATATAAAAAGCATAAAAGGCTTCACTTAAAGTTCTTGAACTCTACACCTTTTGCTTCTTCTACACTAATCTTTGTCATTTGAGCTACAAGAATACTTGTTCCAATTTACTCCAAGTTTATTACTCCCTCCGTCTCTTTTTAAATGTCCTGTTTCGTAATTCAAACTCATTAAAAAGACATTATCATTACACATTTCACATCAACTTTTACCTATATTTTCCCTCTTTACCCTCTATGGAAACACCATCATTACATTTTTACTCACTAACTTTTCAAAATGGAATCTACTTTTAGGGGCAAAATGAAAAATTCACTAATTTTTACCCACTAACTTTACAAAATGGACACTTATTAAGGGACAGCCCAAAATGAAATACTGGACTCTAAAAAAGGGACGGAGGGAGTACTTATTCTTCCTCTTTAGATTTCAATTTATTAAGTAATCTTATTTGATACCTGCAAACATAAAAATAACTAAAAATAATATTATTAGAATATAAAACAGGTCTAACAAAGTACTAATTTAAGGGTTGTAATATACACTAAAACATGTACATCAGATCCCACCACAAAATAATGTCATGTTTATCAAAAAGTGTATTGCATGGGTGAGAACTACATCATTTCAACCAATAAGAGGAAGAGTAATGTTAATTGCACTCCAATGGGTGAGTTCAACTCCCATTGTCTTCAAATTTTGAATAAGTATTTTTTTGGAATTGATATTCATACTTTCTTTTTTGTTATCCACACTCCTTTTTTTGTCTTTAAGCAAAAAAATATACACACTTTCAACACTAAAAAATAAAAAATGAAGTGTGGATAACAAAAAATGGAGTGAATATCAATTCCCTTTTTTTTTACTTCAATCGTTTCAGCATTCAAACAAAAAAGAGAGCTCATGCTACAAAGTTTCGAACTCGCGGCCTCGAATGTAGAGGAGCAAGTTAACTGCTTGTACCAGACGTTACACGATGTGAGACAGGGCCGGCCCTGAGCTAAAGCCCGAGGTGCGGCCGCTTTAGGCCTCCGAAAGTTAACCTAAAACTAGGCCTCATTTTCCATATGCAAGTTTTTATAATATATATATGTAAGTTGTTCAATGCTTTCAAAATGTTGAGTGCTAGCACTGATTATCCGTCAATCTTTCTAAAAACCTAGGGTCCCGGGTTCAACACCCAAGAGAATCTTTTTCTTTTGTCAAAACTCACTCTTTTTCACTCCCAGGAGGCCTTTGTCTTTTGGCAAACTAATTCTTTTTTCTTTTGGCAAACTAATTCTTTTTCACTTCCAAGAGGCCCTTTGTCTTTTGGCAAACTAATTTTTTTTCTTATTTTCTGTAATTAGATCTAGGTCGGTATTACACAATTCTTGCATCACTTGTATTCTAAATTAGTTATGCTTAAGTGGTTATAGATATTACTCAAAGTCTATATTCAATTTTTTTGCACGATAAGTGTATTGATAAGTTTTTTTTTCCTTTCATTTATTTCAATTTTATTTTCAACTTCTAATATCAAATTCACAAATAAAATACTTTTGACTATAAATAAACCAAAATAATTAATTTTCACTCAACAAACTTGATTAAAAAAATGCTTAAAATAAATAATTCTCTCATTGCTAAAAATAGTATTCTTACGGTTAAAGTTAGGGCAAATTTCACTTACCTCCCCTGAGGTTTCTAACAATTACAGACACCTCCCCTCAGGTTTCTAAAATTGCACTTACCTCCCCTCTGCTTTAGTTGTCGGCTGCAGATTCCCCCATCCGTTAGTTGACCGTCACTAAGTATGACGGAAATTGCTGACATCATCCATTACATCTATGATACTACCCATTTTACCCTTGAGTCAACAATTTTGCTTAAGCCATTTCAAAATATAATTTAATATAAAATTACTTTTATCTTCAAACTAACCAATACTAAGTTTTGATGAAGTTTTAGGAAAAATTTTAAACTTTTTTTTTTAAGCCATTACATTTGTATAATGTAAAAAAGAATTAGTTTCCCTTTCTCTTTAAAAACTTCAAGATTGTTGTAAATACCCATATCTTTATTTGTATTTACTTATAAATATCATGACATAAATATATATATATATATATATATATATATTTGTTAATTGAAATTCTTGTCCTAAATATATTTTTCTTATATGCTAATTTAATGTTTAGCTAGTGAATACATGTTATAAATAAATAATTACTCCTCTAAACTAAATCAATTGTCTAGCTAATAAATATTGAAAAAATTAGTTATAATGTTATCTTCCATGCTACATATCCATAAATACATTTGTATGTTAAATTAAACGCATATCGACATTTGGTTTTAAACATGCATGTATAAATATATTTTTTTAAAGCTTCATAAAAATTCTGAATTTTTACTAAGCCACATACATACGAGGCATAAACACAAAGGAATTAGAGTCCATTTACTTTTTATGATACTTCACATTTTTTTTTGGCAAAGAATAAAAAAAATCTCAAATATATAGCTTCATATTAAAATAATTATATTTTGCAACCCTATACCGTCTCCGGCCACCGGACGGCTGATCTGAGCCGTCCAAAAATTCTTTTAAAAAAACGAGGGGGCCCACGCGGGAATCAACGGCATCCAAGGTGTGTTGGGTGCTTGATTCAAGCACCCTACACACCTCGGATGCCGTTAATTCCCGCGAAAGCCCCCTCGTTTTTTTTTTATAGAATTTTTGGATGGCTCGGATCGGCCGTCCGGTGGCCGGAGATGGCCCAGCGCGGCCGTCCCTAGGATTTCAGTACCGACCCCGTCGGTACCAATATCATTTTCGAAAACAAACTATGCTTTATAGATGAAGGACTTTACTATCAAGTTTTTGAAATTACACTTATCAATTAAGTTATGTATATTAGTTCAACGTATTTGTTAAAATTCAGGGTGTTTTGGGTTACAACACTTTAGTTCAATGTTCAATCAACTTTCTTTGTGTTGTATGGGATACAACACTTTAGTTCAATGTTCAATCAACTTTCTTTGTGTTGTACTAGAAAGGAAAAAATATAAGTGAAAGCAATTACAAAAAAAAAAAAAAAAATTTTTTTCGGGGGAGGTATCTAATATTATTATAAACCTCAGGGGAGGTAAATAAAGGGGTAGAAATGGAAATTCACACTTTCTGTTAACAGAAGTTAGCTGACAAGACTGACAGGGGAGGTAAGTGCAATTTCAAAAACATGAGGGGAGGTGTCTGTAATTATCAGAAACCTCAGGGGAGGTAAGTGAAATTTACCCTTAAAGTTAATAACATGATTAGTTAGAAAAACAACGCGGTGTATGAGTGGTACTTAGTCATGTTTGATTTTTTTCTCTAATGGTATAAAACATTTTAAAAGTTTATTTTAGTTAAATTAGAAAACTAAAATACCATGTTTAATCTTTTTATCCTATATTGGATTATTTTTTTTTAGAAAACCTAAGGCCTCAATTTTAAAAGTCGCTTTAAGCCTCCAAAATCTCAGGGCCGGCCCTATTGTGAGATGGGTAGTTTTATACTCCATATATTACTATTTTCTTATCGATCAACTATAGTTGTGCCCGTTCAATTCACAGGATTAGAAAAAACACGGGACTGGGGGAGCTGCTGTCCTTTGAAGGGACAGCAGCGTGTTGTCCCGGCCGAGGGGGCCTCGCTCCGGTCTTGCTCCGATAATCGAAAACGTTCACCTTGTAAAGCTCGTCGAGTTGAACATGTATGCAAAAAATCAGTTTGATCGGATATCATTAAGTGCCTGATCGGAACACATATAACTTGCCAATAATGGGATTCTAGTAGATTTGATCCAGTGTTTCGGATCCATTCTTTTCAAGACAAAAAGGTTTCGATTAGGCACTTAATTGATATCCGATCGAGTTAATTTTTTACATACTTGTTCAACTCAATGAGCTATACGAAGTGAACATTTCCGATCATTAGAGCAAGACCGGAGCACGGCCCCCTTGGCCGAGACAACAGGCTATTGTCTCGGCAGCTCCCCCAACTACAAAAAAACACCAATATGGTTTTTTTTGGTCCAGTGCATCGAATGGGCTCAACGCTAGTAAATACATATATAAAAAATTGAATAGGAAGTTTCAGATGGCTAATTAAATATCCATCTGAATAAATGGGATCCTATGTTCCGAGAAGCAGAGGGGCGTTGAAAAGAGGAGTTCAAAGAATCAGATCACATTAGAAATGTAGGAATCTAAAGTACCTGTAGTTTCCACAAATCAGACAGAGGTGAAATAGGAGTGGAATCACCTACACCCAATAAAATTATATTAGACCATATCAATTATCTAATTTTACTGCTGCCTTTCCCGTACGAATGGAAAAAGAACCGTTAATGGAAAAGGAAAAGAAGCATGAATCAGATAAAAAATTAGAGTAGAAAAAGTGGACTGTTCTGTCCCGTTCCCGAAAGGGAAATAAGTACTTATTTTTTAAGAAGGCAATTTCAAGCTCAAAAATCATGTGCTTACGCAAATAATTTTCCTATCAATATGGATCTTATTTGATAGATCTCATTGAGATCTTTAATACGGTGCAAAAAAAATTGAAATTTATTTTTCATTTACATTATTTTTGAGTTTGAAAATGTGAAATAAGTACTTATTTTTTAAGAAGGTGTTCTGGAACGGGGCCACATGAATTCAAAGATTTTGTAGGAATGAAAGTGACGCCATAAGAATTTTTTTAGGGAATTTGGGGAGAAGAACGTGAAAGGTGTGCAGTTTGTGAAATAGGAGGACACGTAGTGTGGTGGTAACTGCTTTAGGGTTGATTTTTTGTGTCAAAAGTCTAATATATCCCTCCAACTATATCTGTTTTGCATTGTGTGTTTTTTTTTCTTCTTAAGAGGGTATTTTGGGAAAGGATAATACATAACAGGGAAGACACCAAACTGGTGCTCCTCCTTTATATATTAGAATAGTTAGATATTTTTTTTGATAAGCTTCAATTACCCATTAATACTACACAATAGTACTACCGCATACCCGTACCAAAAGCCACATCTATTCAATTTCATTTCGAGCGTTTTTAGCAAGTATGAGCACATAATGAAATGGAAAATAATTTTTTGGTCAAAAAGTTACAGTAGTAGAAATGGAGAGTGACAAACGGCTACAGATTTGAAAGATTGGCAGATGGTTTTTATCTTTTAAAGTAACCTAAAAAGTTTCTAACAAATAAAAAGAGAAAAATGATAGGTTCCTCCGCGGGAGGAGCATTCCTTAATTGCAACTACAATTCCTCATACTACAATCATTCATTGGAATATCCCAACTCTATTCCGCAGATTCCAACTACGCAAAAAACAGTAACCCGAGCATATCTACTGGAACAAAGTAAAAACATGGAAAACAAATTCATGAAGATTTTCTAAAGGTTATATACTTACCGTTTTTTGAAAAAAATTAGCATTTTAAACAATAATAAACAGGAAGCTTAGATTTCTTTCTTTCTCACAGAAATCACAAGAACAAATGCTCTGCACCGTATCAAAATGAAAACCACAGGTGCACAATTTAAAGCTCTATCAATGTGGCCAAAACTGAATTAAAAGATGCAAGTGAGTATGCTGCATATTGCTATTAGCTACAGTCCACAACAGATTACAAATCAAATATCCAGTGCTCCTCCCTTACAACTTTAGCTTCGCGCAGAATGCCATATTACAACTCCAGCAGGGATTTAGATAACACTGAGACTATCTCTTTGCTGAAACCTCAACATGTGTGTGTGTGCGCGTGTGTGTCCATTAGATAAACCTGGTCCAGCCCTGTTATGTACAAATCAAAACAGGTATAGAGACTAGAAGATGAATACCAGTTCTCATGTGATAGATAAGCATTACAAAAGGGTTTTAAACATCTCCCAAAAAATTCAAATTTCGTCATTCTTAGAGATGACCTCAACTATCTCTCTTCCTATTTCTATAAGCAAAATACCTTAGAACGGTTCGTCTACTAGTACTCGCCTCAGTGTTTTCTGAAAGTATTGGTCCAAGCTAAAGGCTTAACTATGGATGTCTATGAACCACCTCAAGGAAGCAATGGGAGAAGAAAGACCAAGAATAAACAGTTGAGGTTTCTCCACAGAAGGGACAGATAAAATGGAAAACAGAGTCTATCAGTGTTCAAGAGAGAACGGGAAACAAAACACAATTGTTTCAGCTCCAAAAGGTGATATGCAGAAAGTTAAAGAATCACATTGGAAATTTAAAATTACCAAGAAACAAAAAGGCAAAAGCAAAAAAGAGTATCACATAATAATGACTACATATTTTAGGAATGGAACTTTATCTTCACATATAAAAGGAATTTATACAATCTACTGACTTCCATGTCCATCATTGCACAAGAACTTCTTGATCACTTCTTGAAGAGAAGGGTCCTGTCTTTTAGTAGCAGAAAGGTCAATAATCAAGGGAAAAGTAGATTCATTGGTGTTGAAAACCCCTTCCAACCAATACCGAAGCCTCGTAGACTTTCTATTGATCAAGAAAACCTCAGATGGCAGCGTTGTAAGTGATACTATCAGGCAACAAACCATTCCGTTGCATTTTCAGAGAATCCTTTTGCTTCATCCAGAAAGCCTTCTTCACAAAGATCTTGTTTCATAACATTATATGTCTTAATGTCAAGATGTAACCCCCTGGATGAAATTTTAATGAAAGCATACAGTGCAGTTTCAAGTTCTTTCTTCTTCCAAAATGCATCAAGGAGGATATTGAACTCACCCATATCAAAATCTAAACCTTTGTTTTCCATCATGTGGAATAAGAACAAGTCTTCATCAAAATGCCCAATATGGCAAAGGCAATCCAACAACATACCATATGTAGTAGGATTGGGAGTTAGGCCCAAGTTCTGTCTCAATCAGAAGTTCAATTACTTCCTCGGCCTCTTTTGCCTTCCCTTCCTTGGAAAGTGCATCTACAAAGACGGTGAATGTTTCCCTTCCTTGGAAAGTACATCTACAAAGACGGTGAATGTTCATACATCTGGAGGAACACCAAACTCCAACATTTCTCCGAATTGTAGCCTCTTTCTACAGGCCTCAATTACATACACCATGGATCAAGGTGGTATAAGTAAGAACAACACGATGAAGGCCTTTTACTCTCATTTCAAAAAAGCGATGCATCGCCTAGACTATTTTCATGTTCTTGCCATATCCATATCTTAAAATGGTGAAGCTAATGGCATCAGGTTGAATGCTTCTATCCACCATGGTATTCAACACTCCCACTGCTTTATCCATTTGGCCTTGCAAACGATATCCTTTCATTAAAGTATTGTATGTGATTACATCAGGATCCACACCTCTTTGAATCATACTTTCAATTACTTCCTCTGCCTCTTTTACCATCCCTGCCTTGGTAAGTCCATCAATAAGGACATTGAATGTCTCAATATCTGGAGAAATACCAGTGCCCAACATTTCTCCAAACACTCTTGTAACCTCCTTCCACCGGCCAAAATGACATAAGCCATGAATCAAAGTGTTATACGTAACAAGGCATTTTTCATTCATTTCTGAAAAGAGATGTATAGCCTCATCTATTTTCATGTTCTTGCAATATCCATTAATTAAAGTGCTGTAGCTCTGAATGTCAGGTTGAATGCCCCTATCCACCATGGTATTCATCACTCTCATTGCCTCATCCATCTGGCCTTGCAAACAATATCCATACATTAGAGAATTGTACGTGAGTACATCAGGATTCACGTCTCTTTGAATCAAGCTTTCAATTACTTCCTCTGCCTCTTTTACTTTCCCTTCCTTCGCAAGTGCATCAACCAAGACACTAAAGGTAATGATGTCTGGAGAAATGCGAATATCCAACATCTCTCCCAACATTCCATTAGCTTCCTTCCACCGGCCAGACTTACTTAAACCATTAATCAAACAGTTATAAGTAACAACATTTGGTTGAACCCCTTTCTCTTTCATTTCGTAAAAAAGGTTCAAAGCATCATCCACCATTCCCTTCTTGCAATGACTGTCGATGATTGTGCTATACACAACCATGTTCGGTTTACAACTTCCCTCTTCCATGATCCTAAGCCACCTAACAGCCTCATCTATTTTCATGTTCTTGCAATATCCATTAATTAAAGTGCTGTAGCTCTGAATGTCAGCTTGAATGCCCCTATCCACCATGGTATCAAATATCCTCATTGCCTCATCCATCTTTCCTTGCAAACAATATCCATATATTAGAGAATTGTACGTGATTACATTAGGATTCACGCCTCTTTGAATCAAGCTTTCAATTACTTCCTCTGCTTCTTTTACCTTCCCTTCCTTCGTAAGTGCATCGACCAAGACACTGAAGGTAATGATGTCCGGAGAAATACGAATATCCAACATTTCTCCCAACATTCCATTAGCTTCCTTCCACTGGCCAGACTTATTTAAACCATTAATCAAAGAGTTATAAGTAACAACATTTGGTTGAATCCCTTTCTCTTTCATTTCGTAAAAAAGGTTCAAAGCATCATCCACCATTCCCTTCTTGCAATGACCGTCGATGATTGTGCTATACACAACCATGTTCGGTTTACAACTTCCCTCTTCCATGATCCTAAGCCACCTAACAGCCTCATCTATTTTCATGTTCTTGCAATATCCATTAATTAAAGTGCTATAGCTCTGAATGTCAGCTTGAATGCCCCTATCCACCATGGTATCAAATATCCTCATTGCCTCATCCATCTTTCCTTGCAAACAATATCCATATATTAGAGAATTGTACGTAATTACATTAGGATTCACGCCTCTTTGAATCAAGCTTTCAATTACTTCCTCTGCCTCTTTTACCTTCCCTTCCTTCGTAAGTGCATCGACCAAGACACTGAAGGTAATGATGTCCGGAGAAATACGAATATCCAACATTTCTCCCAACATTCCATTAGCTTCCTTCCACCGGCCAGACTTATTTAAACCATTAATCAAACAGTTATAAGTAACAACATCAGGTTGAATCCCTTTCTCTTTCATTTCGTAAAAAAGGTTCAAAGCATCATCCACCATTCCCTTCTTGCAATGACCGTCGATGATTGTGCTATACACAACCATGTTCGGTTTACAACTTCCCTCTTCCATGATCCTGAGCCACTTAACAGCCGCTCCTGTGTTTCCCTTCTTGCAGAGCCCATTAATAACCGTCCCATACATAACCTCGTTGGGCTCAATATCTCTCCTCCTCATTAACTTCTCAAATAACTCCACAGCCTCAGGAGCTTTATCTTCTAAAATAAGTCCCTTTAACAGCGTGGTAAAGCTGGCAACATCCGGTTTAAAACCGTGTTTGAAGATGCTGCCTAACAGAGAGAACCCGAAACCAACTCGATTCACGCGACAGTAACAGTTAATTGCGATGTTCAAGGTAAAAAAATTTACACGAACGCCTCGTAACTGCAAATTTTCAAAATGAGAAAGAGCCTCCGTGTAATGACGCCTTTTCGCAAGAGTCCCTAACGCCGTGCTGATACTAAAAATGGGCGGAAAAGGTCGCGTTCGGGGGATCCGATTGAGAAACTCGCGAGCTTCTTGGAGTCCATTGGGGTTAACAGAGGCCTTTTTTCTCGGTTGTGGTGGGCGGTTTTCTGGACTCGTAGTTGGAGAACTAGGGTTTCTAGAGTGAGAATGAGTACGAAAGGAAACAGTCATAGATGGGTGTGGAGGTAGAGAGAGAAGATTACCTCTTGGGAAATTGAAAGAGTCCATGGGACTGATTGCAGAAAAGACACCAACCTGAGACATCATCTCCTCTTTTCTTCTTCTCTGTGGAATGTGCGGAGTCCTTTTGCAATCTCTCAACTTATCACCATTTTCTTCTCTGTGGTAGTAGAATTTTTTAAAGAAGATGGTTTTCACTTTGTATCCAACAGCATCTTTTTGTGTTTTTAACCATGTGAAATTATTAGGGGTGATACCGGTCCGGTTTCGACCGATTTCGGTATATTTTTCAGTCGAAACTGGTTATCCGGTTTGAGATTTTTAGAAACCGGAACCGGTTGAGATAATCCGGTCCGATTTCGATTGACTCAACCGGTTTCGGTCCGGTTTATCCGGTTTTCATTCACGAGACATATTTTGGGCCCAATACATCAAAAAATTCACAATTCAACCCATAAAATATCAACCAAAAACTCATAATTCAACCCCTTTTTTTGGGCCCAACAAAAAGAGATCAATTTTGAACCCAATACATAAAATAAAAAAAAAGCACATAAAAACAGTTTATATATGTATATATATGGTTGATTTTATATAATAAATATATTTATTAGACCAATATACATATATATAACCGGTCTGGTTTCGACCGGTTTTTAAAACACATAAACCGGATCGAAATTATTCAACCGGTTTAAAAAATTCGGTCCGGTCCGGTTTTTCCGGTTTCGATCGATTTTTCGGTTTCGGCTAACAGCCCTAGAAATTACTATATATCCTTACCTATATTACTATATTATCCATGTGAAATTACTCGTTATACTTATCAAAAAGTGTATTACAGGGATGAAATCTACACCATTTCAACCGATAAAAGGGAAGATAACGTTCACCCTCTCTTAAGGAGAGTATTGGTAGTTGAATTAGTTATCGTTGGAGCAGTGCAATTTTGTTGAACATTATCCTCCTTCTTATTGGTTAAAATTGTGTAAAGCTCAATCGTGCAATACACTTTTTGATAAGTATGATATCACTTTATAATGAGATCCACACCATTTTGATCAACAGGAAGAATGATGTTCGCCTCTTAAGTAAGAACGAACAAAACTCAACTCTCATTTGAGGGTCCACGACCAACCACGTCACTGGTCAATTTGGACTTGTTTTGCAAGAGGCTTTTCGGAGTTCTCGGATTGTCAAATCCACTATTAGCATCATCAGTTTGTGTTTCTAACTAATAAATAAAGGAAAATAATTTTAGCATTCCAATTTTTGTGATAATGACACTTCAAAATTTATTTTCTAGTGTACCTTGATATGTATAATTTTCATACTAAAAGATACTAAATTTTAGAGTGCCATCATAAAAAATTGGAGTGCTAAAATCATTTGTCATAATAAATCAATCTTGAACGACCTTGAATTTAGCAAACAAATACATATTCCAACTCGAGTAATTTGGCTCATGCATTTTTGTAAACTTAATTTTTTTTGTGTATTTTATTCATTTTTTTCCCTAAATTTTTAGTAATTTGGTTCATGCATTCTTGCATTTTTGTAAACTTAATTTTTTTGTGTATTTTATTCATTTTTTTTCTAAATTTTTATTAAACTTGCCTGATATATTTTGGATTGATGATCCGTCACGACCAGAGGAGTCTAAAAAGAAAAAATTATGACCAAAAGGAAAAAAAAATTATTGAAGACAAAAAAAATATCAAACAGTTGTCTTTTTTGCCTAAAGTGTCGTCTTACATAAATTTGTTTCAACAATGGACCATATTTCAATATTTTTCAGATTTCTCTCGTCGAGACGGATGATTAATCCTAAAAATTACTATAACGAAAAGCTAAACAAAAAGTAATGAATAATTAAAAAAATACTGAAAATTTTTGGACAAAAAAGTTTATAAGAATGCAGCTGGGAGGATTGGATAAGATCACTCAATTATAAGTACATAAGAGTGACCGACTCGACGTTGTGACCGACTCAGCATTCTTCTGACATCACATTTTTACTCCATAGACACAAGTGTGGGATAAAAGAGTTCTTTTCAACCTTGTTCTTCAGCCTTTCCAAGCCCATCTGATCTGAAAATTACGTGAAGGGAAAATAAGAGTACTTGGGTTTCAAGCAGGATGCAATGCGTCCCGAAAGGAGACACCTATCATTGTTAACAACAATCGTTTCCTATCATAGAAATCTTTCCCAAAATGATGGTCATTTAGCTTAAACCAAAATCCAATGAAAGGAAGAGTATGGAGTTAACTCACAAATCACCCTTTCTACAACTTCAGAAAGCTAAGAATTTCCCGGACCCGGGGATGCTGTCAAGCGAGGGTGCTTGGTAGCGGTGCCGAGCAGCCGATCCGACTGTTCATCTCGGCAATCGACGGCTTGGATCTTAATTCGAGCAACAAACAGTTCAATTAGAAAAGAACTGAACTATATTAAACGACGGTAAAGGGGGAGTGAAAGAAGACAACTTGTGAACAACTTTTTTGTTTTTGATAGGAAACTTGTGAACAACTTAAGAGATCAACTAGTACGGAGTATTTCTCATTTCTCCAAGAGCCCCATTGGACCGTATGAATTGGTGAGAAAAAAGGTATGTCGAGGTTTCTCAGTTCTGACCAAATTTCACCTAAAAAAGGACCATTTCTACCAGCAATTGTCCAGAAACTTTATTGAACTAAAAAATCCAAGATTACTTGCGAAATGAATCGAGCATCTATATAATGATTCAATGAGGCAAAAGTCAAAGATAGTCAGTTCTTAAACTGAAGTTGTTCTTTTAAATCACTGAGCCAACGCAGAAATTCAGAGTTATGGTCAAACGACTCATTCATACACAAACCTTGATACCGGTTGAACTGCGCCTTCTGATAACTTACGGTAGCCAAATCAAGGGATTAGGGATTTCACACATTCAGTTTATTTTTTTTCTTAAGCACAGAATCAAATTCATTCAAACAACGTGTGTGAGAGAGAACCTGGCCTCTAAACGCCAAAGATATACCTGCACAAAGAAAACAGCTAAAGCAATGTCCAAGTGAAACACATTCATAAACTACGAAAAACACACAAATGACAGCAACATTACACAAACCTGTTTGAATCATGAGAAGGCGAGAACTAACCGCAATAATAGTTGACATAACTATACTCAAATCAGAAAGTCGTAATATCCTAGAATCACCAACCAATTGATTGGGTACAAACTTTTTGCACCTTAGATGTGATGTTGAATTGAAACCTCTTCCGTAACCCATATAAATTGAGGCAAAGTTCAGGGAAAGTCAATTTCAATGTTTGAAGCCGGCTTGGATTGAAGAGAAAGAGACAACTGAAGTGAATGACTTAAGGAAGAGGTGAGCGACGTGATGGGATTCATCGTAGCATATACGACGCAAAGCAAATGAAAGCAAAGCAAGATTCTCAAGTATGTACAGGTTTCTCAGAGAGAGCAGTTGTGTATGTACAGATTTGAGTAGTCATATTTTTGCTCCCATGCATACACTCTCCTCTGTTCCATTTCATGTAAAGAGAAGCAAGCTACAAATTCATGAAATGACCTCCGAGAAACTGCAAGATGGGCTATGCATACAGGCGCCCCTCACACATTTCATCTAACTTGTAAAATGCAAGGAGAAATGGGATCATATAATTTTAGGGAAGTTATACACGCCATTCTCGACAACTGTGTCATGGAAAACAAATTCATGAAGATTTTCTTAAGGTTATATACCTCACGTTTTTTTGCAAAAAAAAAAAAGAAGTATTTTGCACAATAATAAATGGGAGGCTTAGATTTCTTTCTTTCTCACAGAAACCACAGGAACAAATGCTCTGCACCATATCAAAATGAAAACCACAGGTCCACAATTTAAAGCTCTATCAATGTGTGCAAAACTGAATTAACAGACCCAAGTGAGTATGCTGCATATTGCAAATTAAATAACCAGTGCTCCTCACTTACAGCTTTAGCTTCACGAAGCATGCCATATTACAACTCCAGCATAAATTTGAAAGATACCAATGAAACTATCTTCTTGCTGAAACCCGTTAAACATGTGTGTGTGGGAGTGCGTGCGCGCGTGTGGGTGGGTGTCCATTAGATAAACCTGGTCTAGCCCTGTTATGTAAAAATCAAAACAGGTATAGAGAGACTAGATGATAAATACCAGTTCTCATGTGACAGATAAGCATTACGAAAGGGTTTTAAACATCTCCCACAAAATTCAAATTTTGTCATTCTTTGGGATGTCCTCAAATATCTCTCTGCATATTTGTATAAGTGGTGAAAAAGCCTTAGAACGGTTCATCTACTAGTACTCGCCTCCGTGTTCAGTAAAAGTACTGGTCCAAGCTAAAGGCTTAACTATGGATGTCTATGAAGCTCCTCAAGGCAGCAATGGGAGAAGAAAGACCAAGAGGCAAGAACAAACAGTTGAGGTTTCTCAACAGAGGGGACACGTAAAAAAACATAATGGTTTCGGCTGGAAAAGGTGATACGCGGTAAGTTAAAGAATCACATTGGAAATTTACAATTACCAAGAAACCCAAAAGCAAAAGCAAAAAAGAGTATCACATAATAATGACTACATATTTTAGGAATGGAACGTTATCTTCATAGACAAAAGGAATTTGTACAATCTACTTACTTCCATGTCCATCATTGTGCAAGAACTTCTTGATCACTACTTGAAGAGAAGGCTCCTGTCTTTTAGTGCCAGAAAGGTCAATAATCAAGGGAAAAGTAGATTCATTGGGACAAAAAACCCTTCCAATCATTTCCTCAACCAATACCGAAGCCTCATAGAACTTCTATCGTTCAAGAAAACCTCAGATAGCAGCGTTGTAAGTGACACTATCAGGCAACAAACAATTCTGTTCCATTTTCAGAGAATCCTTTTGCTTCATCCAGAAAGCCATCTTCATAAAGACCTTGTATCAAGGAGGATATTAAACTCACCAATATCGATATCTAAAACCTTTGCCAAATTTGGCAAAGGCTATCCAACAACATACCAATGTATTACGATTGGGAGTTAGGCCCAAGTTCTGTCTCAATCAGAAGTTCAATTACTTCCTCGGCCTCTTTTGCCTTCCCTTCCTTGGAAACTGCATCTACAAAGACAGTGAATGTTCATACATCTGGAGAAACACCAAACTCGAACATTTCCCCAAACATTCTTGTAGCCTCTTTCCACCAGCCTTCTAT
This sequence comes from Rhododendron henanense subsp. lingbaoense, assembly GCA_020567845.1. NCBI lineage: Eukaryota > Viridiplantae > Streptophyta > Magnoliopsida > Ericales > Ericaceae > Rhododendron > Rhododendron henanense. The sequence goes on from CM036313.1 coordinate 8,914,919, forward strand.
TTTCATGTTCTTTGAATAACTTCCTCTGCCTCTTTTCCCTTCCCTACCTTCATAAGTGCATCGACCAAGACACTGAATGTAATGATGTTCAGAGAAATACGAATATCCAACATTTCTCCTAACATTCTTCTAGCCTCTTTCCATTGGCCACAACTACATAGGCCATGAATCAAAGAGCTATAAGTAACAACATCTGGGTGGACCCCTTTCTCTTTCATTTGGCAAAAAAGGCTCAAAGCATCATTCACCATTCCATCCTTGCAATGACCGTCAATGATCGTGTTATACACTACCGTGTTTGGTTTACAACTTCCCTCTTCCATGATCCTAAGCCACCTAACAGCAGCTCCCGTGTTTCTCTTCTTGCAGAGCCCATTAATAATCGTCCCATACGTAACCTCGTCGGGTTCAATCTCTCTCCTCCTCATTAACTTCTCGAATAACTCCACGGCCTCAACAGCTTTATCTTCTTAAATAAGCCCTCGCAACAGGGTGTTAAAGATAGCAACATGAGGCTTATAACCGCGTTTGAAGAGGCCGCCTAACAGAGAGAACCCGAAACCAACTCGATTCGCGTGACAGTAACAGTTAATTGTGATGCTCAAGGTATAGGAATTTACACGAACGCCTAGCGACTGCAAGATTCCAAAATGAGAAAGAGCCTCCGCGTAATGACACCTTTTCGCAAGAGTCCCTAACGCCGTGTTGACGTTGAAAATGGGCGGAAAAGGTCGCGTTCGGGGAATACGATTGAGAAGCTCGCGAGCTCCCTGGAGTCCGTCGGGGTTAACGGAGCTCTTTTTCCTCGGCTAGCTACTTGAATGAGCTAAATTTTTGCATGGTCTTCTAACAAATGATTTTATACAAAGTAAGTGGTTCTGATTACCGACTTAGAACCTGCAACGTAACATATACCTCACCAAATGTGGGTAAAGTTATTCTCATTGAAGTCAAGGGACGTGAACAAAACTGTTCTCACTTAAGCATCAATTTTGGCATATTAATATCCATATTAATGGTGCCTCTCTTTTCCAGTAGGTCAAGTAACTTTATGAAATTCTCAGCTTATTCGAGGATCCACTTTGAGGTGGATGCAACTTTTCTATTTTTTAGTTTTTTTAGTTTTTTAATCCAGTTATAATAGAACTGGAACAAGTAGATTGAGACGGGAGGAGTACTTAGTTTAGATGGGTTTTTAAGAATTTTTTGATGTTGGTTTTTAGGGTAATGAGTGGAGAAAGAAATTAAGGTAATAATTAGAGATAGAGTAATAAGTGAAGAAAAATAAAGAGAGAAATGAGAATAATAATTGGAGATAGAAGTAACAAGTGGAAAGAGAAATGAGAATAATGATAGAATTATTAAGGTAATAATTCGGATAATCTCAACAGTTTAAAAGTATTTTTAGTGGTTAGATTTTGTTGAAAAACTCCTCACGACAATAATAATTTATTTTTGTGAAAAGTCTTTTTAAAATCTGAATTACTCCGTATTGATTAGTGCAATGAATGGACGAGTTGAGAAGCCTGAGGAGAAACGCTGTTCTGGCCTTCTGGGGATGTTACAAATTCAGAAATCTCACCCCGAAGTGTTTGAAAATGCACTTTCATTCCTTATAGTTTTTGTGAATTACTCTCTAGATTCCCAGATGCCGGATTTTATAAATGGGAAGAAAAAAGTTAAAAAGATAAAGCTCATCACCCATGTTAAAAAACTAGCGGGATACAGAATGACACCACTCGAAAATTTAACGAGGGATACAGGGTTAGAAACCGCTCACCACTCTGAGGAATCCACCTAAGAGATTCATAAACGGAAACTCGTCATCTATCAAAATCCATCAAAGGATAAGAATTAACAAGAAACACTCTCAAACTACTCATTTCATTCATAGCAACAGAATTTACAGGCTATTTGGAACAACCCTCCAAGAATAGGAAAAGAAACTTACATTTTCAAGATACAATTTTAAAAAGACTTGACCATAGACTACTTGAAATATGTGTTTGACTCTTAAAATTTAAAAAATACTTAGAAACTATAAAATAAAAAAAATAAAAAAACTATTCGATCGACGCAATGACTTCTTAAATGACTTTAAGTTCAAGGACTTTGACCGACATCATTACGGCGTTAAGTTTGGATGAGAGAGAGTGAAAGGCACCATTTCCATTTCCAGTAGAGCAATTTACACTACTCATCTTCATTTTTTTTCTAATCGGGGCACTCATCTCCATTGATGGGAAAGAATAACCTCCAAACGACACCCTCATCCCTGGGGTTTCAATTATTCCCTTGCACGGGGATTACTTATCCCACCAGGATAGCTTATCCAGGACTGCTGCTCCGGACAAACCCTGGATTTGGATGGGTCTGGAATAAGCTTACCTGGGTCATCCCATATCCGGATGGCTTATCCTTGCAACAAACGGGCTGTTAGTCCACTCACCTCGCAACGCTTTGTGGGCCTGTGTCGATGGGCTGGCCTTCGGTGTGGTAATCCCACATCGGAGGTTTGGGTTGTGTATGTGTATTTATAAGGTCCACTCACACTTCACATAGTCAGTAATTGCCTAGGTGTTTGGATGAATGAAATTACCCAAATGTCCCTTATTCAAAAAAAAAACCTCCAAAATTGTACACTCTCTTTCCCATTTCCACACGGAGTCTTCATACATTCCCTGTTCCAATCTTATACAGCTTGCTCTCTCTCTCTCTCTCTCTCTCATTTTACCAAGTAGATGGTCGGAGGGTCCACGACCGACCGGAACAAAGTTCATTAGATTTGTTTTGCAAAAGCCTTATACGACGAGTTCTCGGACCATCCATCCAACTTTTAGTATCATCACTTTGATTATCTAATCAATCGATCTTAAACGACCTCTTAACAAACAAACACAAATTAACCCCAAGGGGTTGGCCAAGTGATCTTGGCCTGAGATTTAAGTGTTTGCTCCATCCTAAGGTTTCAGGTTCGATTCTCATTACCAACAACTCTTGAGGCCACCTCACCCCATGCTTAAGCGTGTGAAACGGCTGTGGGAGGGGATGTAGGAATTAGTCCGAGGTGCGCGCAAGCTGGCCCGGGACACCCTACATTACCAAAAAAAAAAAAAAAAACACAAATTCAAACTCAAGTAGTTAATTTGCAGCTGGGAGGATTGAATTTCTGATCTCTCAATTGAAAGTACGCAAGAGTGACCAACTCAACGTTAACTCTGTTATTTTCCAAAGTTTGGTTACCTATCGCTTCACTATTTTTCTGTACATTCTTTTTTCTATGTTGACTGGTAGCAATTTTTCCTTGAGAAATTCAAAGTGCAGCCACAATCCGATTCAGTTTCAGTGGTCAAAAAGTCATTTGTCCAATTCTTTGTTGAGAAATTCATTTTCAGAAATTTACCTTTGATTTTTTCCAAGAAACATCAAAGACAAGTTGGATTAATCCTCTTAGCGGATTGGCATAGTTCTGTATTAACGTACAGCAAATGTATGTACACAGGGCGGGGGCATAATTTTTGGTCAGTGGGATCAAAATTAGGTCAATATGCAAGTTATTTCATCAAACACATAAAATGCAAGTAGAAATGGGAGCGTATGACTTCAGGGAAGAAAGTTATACATGTCATTCTCAACAACTGCTTCACGGAAAACAAATTCATGAAGATTTTCTGAAGGTTATGTACTTACCGAACTTTTCGCAAAAAATTAGCATTTCACACAATAATAAAAGGAAGGCTCAGATTTCTTTCTTTCTCGCCAAAGTCACAAGAACAAACGCTCGGCACCATATCCAAATGAAACCACAGGTCCACAATTTAAAGCTCTATCAATGTGTCCAAACCTGAATTAAAAGGCGCAAGTGAGTATGCTGCATATTTCTATTAACTACAGTCCACAAGAGACTGCAAATAAAATAACCAATGCTTCTCACTTACAACTTTAGCTTCTCAGAGCATGCCATATTACTGCTCTAGCTTAGATTTGAAAGATACCAATGAAACTATCTTCTGGCTGAAACCAATTCAACAGGTGCGTGTGTGCGCTTGCGCTCCCATTAGATAAACCTGGTCCAGCCCAGTTATCTACGAATCAAAACAGGTACAGAGACTAGATGGTGAATACCAGTTCTCATCATCTCATGTGACAGGTAAGCATAAAAGGGTTTTACAAAATTCAAAGTTTGTCATTCTTAGAGATGTCCTCAACTATCTTTCTTCCTAATTGTATAAATGCTATCTTTCTTCCTAATTGTATTAATGGTGAAAAGCCTTGGAACGGTTCTTCTACTAGTACCTGCCGCCATCAGGGTGTTTTGTGAAGGCTAAACTAGGGATGTGTATCAAGCTCCTCATGGCAGCAATGGGAGAAGAAAGACCAAGAAGAAACAATTGAGGTTTCTCAACAGAGGGGACAAATAAAATGGAAAACAGGGAGTCTATCAGTGTTCAAAAGAGAATGGGAAACAAAACCAAATCATTTCGGCTTCAAAAGTTGATAAGCAGTATTAAAGAATCACATTGGAAATTCACAATTACCAAGAAACGAGAAAGCAAAAACAAAAGAGTATCACATAATAATGACTACATATTTTAGAGACGAAACTTTATCTTCACAGCCAAAAGAAACTTATACAATATACTGACTTCCATGTCCATCACTGTGCAAGAACTTCTTGATCACTTCTTGAAGAGCAGGGTCCTGTCTTTTAGTAGCAGAAAGGTCAATAATCAAGGGAAAAGTAGATTCCTTGGGAGTTGGGACAAAAACCCTTCCAACCATTTCCTCAACCAATACCGAAGCCTCATAGAATTTCTATTGTTCAAGAAAACCTCAGATGGCAGCGTAACAAAACATTCAGTTTTATTTTCACAGGAATCTATGCTAATATTATATGTCTTAAAGTCAAGATGTAACCCCCTGGATGAAATATTAATGAAAACATACAGTGTAGTATCAAGTTCTTTTTTGGTTGCAAAATGCATCAAGGAGGATATTGAACTTAACAATATCGAGCTCCAAATGTTTGTTTTCCATCATGTGAAATAAGAACAAGGCTTCATCAAAAGGCCTGGTCTGGCAAAGGCCATCCAACAACATACAATGTATAAAGATTGGGAGTTAGGACCACCCAAGTTCCATCTCAATCAGAAGTTCAATTACTTCCTTGGCCTCTTTTGCCTTAAGTTCCTTGGTAAGTGCATCTACAAAGTCATTGAATGTACAGAAATCTGGAGAAACACCAAACTCCAACGATTCTCCAAAATTCTTGCAGCCTCTTTCCACCGGCCTCAATTACATACACCATGAATCAAGGTGGTATACATAGGAACAACTTGATGAAGGCCTTTTTCATTCATTCCAAAAGGCAATGCATCGCCTAGACTATTTGCATGTTCTTTCCATATACATCACTTAAAGTGTTGAAGCTACAGACATCAGGTTGAATGCCTCTATTCACCATGGTATTCAACACTCCCATTGCCTCATCCATTTGGCCTTGCAAACAATATCCTTTCATTAAAGTATTATACGTGATTACATCAGGATGCGCACCTCTTTGAATCATACTTTTTATTACTTCCTCTGCCTCTTTCACCATCCCTGCCTTGGTTAGTCCATTGATAAAGACATTGAATGTCCTGATATTTGGAGAAATACCAATACCCAACATATCTCCAAACATTCTTGTTACCTCCTTCCACCGGCCAAAATGACATAAGCAATGAATCAAAGTGTTATACGTAACAACATTTGGGAGAAGGCTTTTCTCATTTATTTCTGAAAAGAGATGCATAGCCTCATCTATTTTCATGTTCTTGCAATATCCATTAATTAAAGTGCTGTAGCACTGAATGTCAGGTTGAATGACCCTATCCACCATGGTATTAAACACTCTCATTGCCTCATCCATCCGGCCTTGCAAACAATATCCATTCATTAAACTGTTGAACGTGATTACATTAGGATCCACACCAGCTTGAACCATGATTTCAATTAATTCCTCTGCCTCTTTTACCTTCCCATCCTTGGTAAGTGCATCTACCAAGGCATTGAACGTACGGGCATTTGGAGAAATACCAATATCCAACATTTCTTTTAACATTCCATTAGCCTCATTCCAACGGCCAGAATTACTTAAGCCATGAATCAAAGAGTTATAAGTAACAACATCTGGGTGAACCCCTTTCTCTTTCATTTCGAAAAAAAGACTCCAAGCCTCATCCACCATTCCCTCCTTGAAATGACTGTCAACGATCATGCTATACACTACCGTGTTCGGTTTACAACTTCCCTCTTCCATGATCCTAAGCCACCTGACAGCCGCTCCCATGTTTCCCTTCTTGCAGAACCCATTAATAATCGTCCCATACATAACCTCGTTGGGCTCAATCTCTCTCCTCCTCATTAACTTCTCGAATAACCCCACGACCTCGGCAGCTTTATCTTCTAAAATAAGCCCTCTTAACAGGGTGGTAAAGATAGCCACGTTAGGCGTATAACCGCATTTGAAGATGCTGCCTAATAGAGAGAACCCGAAACCAACTCCATTCACGCGACAATAACAGTTAATTGCGATGCTAAATGTATAAAAATTTACACGGACGCCTCGTAACTGCAACTTTTCGAAATGAGAAAGAGCCTCCGCGTAATGAAACCTTTTCGCAAGAGTCCCTAGCGCCTTGTTGATATTAGAAATGGGCGGAAAAGCTGGCGTCCGGGGAATCCGATTGAGAAGCTCGCGAGCTTCCTGGAGTCCGTTGGGGTTAACGGAGCTCTTCTTTCTCGGCTGTGGTGGGCGGTTTTCTGGACTCGTGGTTGGATAGCTAGGGTTTGTAGGGTGAGAATGAGTACGAAAGGAAACAATCTGAGTAGGGTTTGGAGGTAGAGAGAGAAGATTACCTTTCGGGAGATTGGAAGAGTCCACGGGACTGATTGCAGAGAAGACACCAACCTGAAACATCCTCCTCTTTGCTTCTCCTCTTTGGAATGTGCGGAGTCCTTTATCTCAACTTCATCTCCATTTTTGATTTTACTGTTTTCTTCCACCAAATCAAAACCTAATTTTGGAATCATACCACCCAAATAAAATCCCACTTTAACCATCACCCGGTCACACATTGCCCCCTTTAACTATATAAAATTCAACACTAACCCCCTTTCCACTACCAATCACTGAAATCATAAGACATACCGTTAGCAATCTGTTAAGGATTTGGATGGAACTCAAACATTGGACTACTTTGTCCTCGGCTCCCCTTTTATGTGAAAAACCCTTGTAAAGCGCTCTCTCTCTCTCTCTCTCTCTCTCTCTTTGGAAAGATAGATAGATAGAGGAGAAGGAAGAGTGGATTGGTGGGGGATAGATTGGTCTGATGCCTGATGAAGGAAGGAGGTCGCCGGCTACGATGACGAGATGGGAACAAATAGGCTGAAGGTAAGGTTTTGTGAAACTATCTATGTTTATCTCTCTCGTGCAGTTTCTCTCTTGCACACACACATTTTTCTACGTAGATCGTCGGAGGGTCCACGATCGATCAGAACAACGTTCATTAGACTTGTTTTGAAGAACCCGTCTACGAGTTCTCGGACTCACCATCCAACTTTTAGTATTATCACTTTGTTTATCTAATCAATCGATCTTAAACAACTTCTTAACAAACACACACGAATTCAAACTCAAGTAGTTTGTAGTTGGGAGGATTGAATTTCTGATCTCTCAATTAAAAGTACGTAAGAGTGACCAACTCAACAGTAACTCTGTTATTTTCCAAAGTTTGGTTACCTATCGCTTCACTTTTTTTTTCTTTACATGCTTTTTTCTATGTTGACTGGTAATAGTTTTTCCTTAATCCATGGGTCATAATTGTTGAAAGTGCAGCCACAATCCGAATTTCAGTGGTCAAAAAGTCATTTGCTAATTTCTTTGTTGAGAAATTCATTTTCAGAAATTTGACTTTTTTCCAAGAAACATCAAAGACAAGTTGGATTAATCCTCTTATAGCGGATTGACATAGTCGTTCTGTATTAATGTACATCATATGTATGTACACAGGGCGGGGGCATAATTTTTGGTTAGTGGGATCAAAATTAGATCAATATGCAAGTTATTTTTGTCTAGTACTTCCTCTGTCCCATTTTCTTGGCCCATGATTCCATCTTTTGTTGTCCCATATATTTGGTGGAGGTGTTCTCTTTTATTTGTTTCCTTTCTGCATGGTGTTGGAGGTGTTCTCTTTTATTTGTTTCCTTTCTGCAGGGTGTTGGAGGTGTTTTCCTTTCAGGTATAGGTGTGTCAGGGTTGGTTTTTTTTCTTTTGTTGGCTTCTTGCCAACGTCTTTTTGGTCTCGGGTAGATCTTGTCTGTCCTTGTTTCTTTTAATCTTCATTCATTTTTAGAGATTAATAAAATTTCTTTTGCTGAGTAAGAAAAAATTAATTGTCCATTTTGACTTTTCAGTGAGTATCATTGGATTCATTTCCTATTTTGCCCTTTCCCTCCAAGTCACAATCAACATTAAAAAAAAAGAATTTAAACTGAAAATTGCACAACAAAGAGACGCTAAAAATTCCCAAAACATTCTCCATGGCATTTCCAAAACAGAGCTGTACAAATCCTTTCTTACTTACAAGTCCATTTACACTTAAAGCAAAGGAGCTCCATGTACTACAGATTTCCCATTTGCACTAAATTGCCCATGCCATCAAAAGAGCAAAAGATACAGTAATATTTCTCCATTACACTATTGTCCATTGCCATCAAAAGAGTGTTCTATTTATTATTTGCTTGTCAAAAAGAACAACTAACAAATTAAGAGGATAATTTTACGGTTGATATACCCTTATAATCGATCGTAATTTTTCTTTACAATTAATCTCAAAGAGTTAATATATTTTTAAAACGATGCATGATATCCTGATTCATGATACTGACAACTCTCCAAAAGTAGAGTTGCTTGGCATTTCTATGTATTTGAAGAAGGTTGGGGCAATTTACAATTTTTTGTGGGGTCAAAATAGTACAATTTGGCTACAAACTATTCACATCCTGTTGGGTTGATTTGATTTTGTTCGCACTTCGCTGAGGATTGGGGCTGTATGTGCACTTGTGTGTGCAAAAATTGTACGTGGTTGTAGCAATATTTTTGAAAGAGAATGGTTTGGAAATTCCGCCAAAGTCGGTCCCACACATTTTGCCCGGAGTACCATGTTCAAATAAAAATAGGTAATTGATTTTGGCCCTCTATTTTTTTGATAACCCCACTCTAATATTTATCTCTTAAGTGTTCAAAATAAACATTACAATGACACTAAAAGACAAATATTTTAGCATGGTTATCAAAAATAAAGTGCCAAAATCATTGCCCTAAAAATAAAAAAAAAGAATCCAAATCGGTCTTGATCACCACCCTACAAGTCAAGATTGTCGTCTAAAAAGATTCCCGAGTTCGACTCAAATCCCTTTTTAGTAAAAAGGTAACAACAGCTGGGGTGGTTTTGATGGGCGATTGTGGAGGTTCATGGCGGTGGTGGGGCATAGGAGCATGTGGTGGTTTTGGCGGTGGTGATTTATCAGGTGGCATGTGCTCACGGTGGAGTGGTGTGAGGACTAAGGTGGCAATGGGTGGAGGTTGGGATGCAAGGCATTTAGCGGCTGGCTCGGACTGTTTTTGGGATCGGCGACATACGGCGAGTTCATGGCGGTCTGTGTGACAGTGGCGACGCTTCAAATCTTGATTGTTCTTTCCGGCGGGTTGGTGATTCAGACAATAGGGGTTTTGGATTTTGTTTTGTATCGGACCAGCGATTGGGTCTAGGGTTGAGCAGGGGATTAAGTAATTTTAATTTCTTTTTAGTCATTATCCTTTTAATCTTTGTAATTCTTTTGTGGAGATTAATAAAAAAATTTGCCGATCAAAAAAAAAAAAGTCTAGGTACACTCGCAGTTTCGCCACTACGATCCAGAAATAGTATTTACCGATATTTGTTGGAGTTGATTTTTTACACGGTCCCATAAAATAATTTTTTGAAATTTATGGACATTTTTCTGTATTTTTATGGGACCCGGAGCGGGCCCCCAAAAATATAGTGGATGTTGTAATGGTAATTTCACTAATTTGGTGTAATGCATGTAGTGGTTTGGTTGCTAGCTATTTATACGTGCAACCATCCATTACCAATTAAATTAAACACTAAATTAAAACCATCTCTCTCTCTCTCTCTCTCTCTCTCTCACATATGGAAAGCAAGGAAGCAGTGAAGCTTCTGGGATTCTGGGTGAGCCCATTTTCCTTTAGAGTGGAGTGGGCACTGAGACTGAAGGGCGTGGAGTATGAATACATCGAGGAAGACGTCTTCAACAAGAGTCCTCTGCTTCTGGAACTGAACCCAGTTCACAAGAAAGTGCCAGTGCTGATTCATGGAGACAAAGTGATCCTTGAGTCGTTCATAATTCTTGAGTACATCGATGAGACGTGGAAGCAATTTCCGATTTTGCCTCAAGATCCTTATGACAGAGCCATGGCACGATTTTGGGCCAAATTTGCAGAGGAGAAGGTGATTATGGATTACTTCCTTAGTTCCTAAGTATCCCCTGATTATCCGTGAAATACTCCCGCTAATTATACAAGTTTTTAAAGTTAATTTGGAAAAGCTCTATAGGATCGGCTCCTATAAGTCTCTTGAGGGAGCAAAAAATTTCATAAAGTTTCTATATATGTGTGAAAAATCCCACTAAAATTTCAAGTTATCAACCAATTTTTAGTTATAGATACGATATTAAATGGTGGTTACGTATATACACACAATCTCATCTCTTTCGTAGAACTAGCTAGTAGCAATATATACAATGGATTACATTTCTCGTTACTAATGTGGAAATACATGTGATTTGGGTCCTGTTGAGAAAAAATCAGGCGTCCGTGTCCGTCCGCCACTGCTTCGATCCAATATTTTTTCATATACTATAATAGAGTTTTCTGTATAAAATATACTCTATATTGTGACAGTTTTGGATGAATGCAAGGACGGCTTTGTGCACCGAAGAAGGAGAAGACAGAGAAATGTATCTGAAACAAGCCGTGGAGTCCCTGGAGAAGATAGAACAAGAGTTGATCAAAGGGAAATCCAAGTTTTTCGGAGGGGAAAGCATTGGTTATTTGGACATTGCAATTGGATGGATCTCTTACTGGCTTCCCGTTTGGGAGGAAATTATTGGGTCCATGACAATCGTAGACCCAACCCGATTCCCAGCCACCGCTGGTTGGGCGGAGAATTTCCGCAACCACCCCATGGTCAAGGACAAGTTACCGCCGAGAGATAGGATGTTTGTTTATTTTCAGTGGCGAAGCAAAGAGATCGGTGCCCTAAAGGCATCTGCTAAAAAAGGTTGATTACCGAATCTTAAAATAACTGGCTAAAAAGCATCAGAATAAATGAGACCATATGCTCTTAGAAAAGGAGGGGGATTTGAAATAAACATGCATTGTACGTACGAGTTGCTTCGTCTACCTTGGCTACTTCTCTTTTCCTCAATTACCTAATACGAGTACACATGCTCATCGTTTAGTATGATCGTGCGATTTGTATTTTCGTGGCTTCAGCAGTATAATTTGTGTATAGTTTTCGATCTCAAGCTGTTGTTGATGAATTTCTCATAAGCTTCAAAAGACGACTAAAGGGTTTAGTTACTGCAGTATACAAAGAAACTGCATCGAACAAACTATTGTGATAAAGACCAAATTGAACATGCAGAAGGAGGTCTTGTGCACACGAAGGGAGTGCTGAGAAACCTAAATCAATCTTTGTCAAATTTTTTGGACAGAGGGACTCACAAATCACTCCCGCTAGACAATTGCTGACCAGGTGAGATTTGTGGCCTGTTTAATACCACGAGCACACACACGGCACCCAAACTCTCCGGGGCTTCTTACAAGCTGACCCCGTTTGATCGTACGTCCACTATGTTTGGGTCCCGTGCGCGTCACATCCTTTCCGCAGAAGCCCTTTTTTCTTTACACCATGCGCTTTGAGTTTAGGATTAGGAAAAATTAACCAGTGCGGATGGATCAATATTACATTGTATCTCGCAACTCATGTATCGTTGGTTAATATAGCGAGACCCATTACTTTTTGTTAGTGATTCGAGAAACAAATTGACATTTGGCATTTGATGAGTGGTGGAACATTGTTTGAAAACCACAAAATATTATCTTTCAATCATAACTTTGAGTTTGACCCAAGTTGTGTTCTTTGTCATGGAGGAGTGGAAGACCATAATCATTTATTTTTCTATTGTTCTTTTGTCATTTGGTTTGGAGGGATGTGAAGGTTTGGATTGATTGGGGGCATGCCTTTCAGGTCTCTGGAGTCTGAACTTCAATGGGGTGTGCTTCATTGCTCTAGTCAGTCTATGAAATCTGTTGTTTTTAAGCTTTGTTTGGCTGCGATTGTCTATCATCTATGTGGAGAGAGAAATTTTCAGCAAAAAGGGGTGGATCGTGGAGCAGTACTCTACAAATTAAACGGTTTGGGAGGAAGTGAGATTCTGTCTTTGCTCTTGGAGAAACCTGCCCAGGTCTGCTACAAATTTGAAGCTCTGTTCAAAATGGGGAACACCTATCATGAGGGTGTTCAAACAAGCCTAGTCTTTTCTTTTGTTGTTTGGTTTTTCTTTGCCTGTCTTCTTGTTGGTAGAGTGTAGTTAGGCAATTTTGTATGTGGTTCTGTTGTTTGGTGGTGTTGGTTTTTGTTCTTGGACTCGGCTTCTCTGCAGTCCAACTGTAGAAAGCTCATGCAGTTATATCACAACCGTTCATCTTTGTATTCAATGGTCCGGATTTTAAAAAACTTTTCAGGGTAAAAGTTTAACTTTTTCCCGAAAAAGTTTTTTTTAATCTTGACCGTTAAAAACATCATCTGACGGTTGCGAACACTCCAAGGGACCAAGGTTATCTCCTTGGCTTTTTGGGCTCGCCCTTTTATAAAAAAAAATTTGTTACAAAAAAACACGAATTCAAACTCGAGTAGCTTGGTTCATGTATTCTTAATAAAGAAAAGAGACACAAATACTCCTAACTATTTATTGCAGCTTGGAGGTTTGGATTTCTGATCTCTCAATTAAAAGTTTTCTAAAGAGTGGCCATGACTGAACATGGTTAACTCTGTTATTTTTCAAAGTTCGGTTACCTCTCTTTCCATGCATTTTTCTATGTTGACTGTGAACAGTTTTATTTGATTAATGGACCATAATTGTCCAATGTGCAGCCACAATCTGAGCCAGTTTCAGTCGTCAAAAAGTCATTTGCCCATCCCTTCTTTGTCCAAAAATTTACCTTCGATTTTTTCCAAGAAACATCAAAGGTAAGTTGGATTAATCCACTTATCGTGGATTGGCATACTCGTTGTTACTTCTGTATTAACGTGCACACAAACTGATTTAAAAAAAAACAAAAAAACGTGCACACAATGTCATTTTGTTTTTGTGCATATGTATGGACACCTCATTAATTAGGTCTATTTGTTAATTCATTTTACTATTTTTTTTTGGTTGATCCCCAAGGGGATGAGCCAAAATTTGGACACACGAGGAAGCCCTGAATACCATACCGGCTAAAGTATCGATTTTTTTTTATTGGTACAGTACGTATCAGTACCGGTGAGATACCGGGTACCATTTTGGATCTATCGCGATTAGTGTTATTTTCCCACATAAAAGAATTTATAGTATAATATACACATTTGTTTTTTAAAAAAAAATGGTCCACGTTCGGCCTTGAACAGACGTGGGGACCATGCTGCTAGCTCTCACCCACATAGGAACAACAACTGTAGCCATGGTGACGATCGTGACGTCAACCGAACGGTTACGAGCTTGGATAAGGACGAGAGCACGGGGAGGATCCAGCTCACCCTATAAACGGTTACGAAACCCTAGCATGATGGAAGGGGGACGTCAACCGACGTGTGACTAGCACATGTGCAGTCTTGAGGGCCAAGCCAAGGAGTGCCATATAAATACCCCATTATGCCAACCCTAGAGAGGTACATGCTCTTGCACTCAAAAACCCTAGTCCTTGGCTTTCTTCTCTAAGCAACTTTACTCATATTTGCACTGGAGGGTCAATCCAACCAAAGTTCTCATCATTATAAGTAGCAATGGCACATTGATTTGCCACGACTTTTCATGCCAAGCGCTAATAGAAACAGGACTTTGGGAATTGGGTCTCATCTAAATTTTATTGCTTGCTCGCTGATTGCAGGTTCTTGTTGAAGAGATGCACAACCTCAACGACACACCGGAAAAATTTTCAGTGTCGAGCGGGTATCACGTGGTGTCCGCTCGCGCATCCGAGCCGTCCATTGCGTGTTTGAATGGCTCAAATTTAGAGAGAGAAAAAGGAGAGAGGGGATTTCAATCCTAGCTGTCCAAAAGTGTATCGGACGGCTCAGATGGGCCGAGCGGGTACCACGTCGGCAATACCCGCTCGGCACTGAAAAACTCCTCCGACACACCATATGTTTAGGGTAGCCAACTGTGGTGCAAACTTATTGACGCTGTAGAGGTCGAGTACCTCACACTGTTTCACTTTCTATTTCTTAATGCATTAATAAGTTCCTCGTTTACCCAAATAAAATATAAAAAAAAAACCGAATAGTATGCGCGAACAAGCTAGAGCACCTTGAATGGAGGTAGCATCCAATTTAAGCATTGGAGGTAAACACATCAACCGTAAGCGAGCATGCACGTGACTTGTTTGTGCGAGATCCGAAGTTGAGGGGTGTCTTTAAAAATTTAAGAAAGAAAGAGAAAAGTAGACAAAATAAAATAAAATAAAAAATTCCTTCTTTTGTTTGGTTTTTTTTTTTTTTTTGAACTGAAAAAAGGGCAGGAGGGGGCAACCGGCGTAGCAACTAGCAACCCCCTTGGGCGTGACCATAGGGGCTCCCAACCCGCTGTGGAATGTCTGGTTCGAGCCATAGCTACTGTCCGGGAGGACAGGCCGTCACTACAGCACCATCTAGGCGCACAACTGGCCAATGGCCCTCCACGCGTCCCTCCAGCGCATATACATTTTTTTGCCACTGGAGGGGCTCGAACTCGAGTGCACGTGGAGGGAAAGGCACTCAAGCCCCATCACCCAGGCCAGCTGGGCTACCACCCTCGGTGGTCCTTTTGTTTGGTTGGTAGTGGAGAAAGAGAAAAAACATGTAGATCACGTTGTTTGGTTACCAACTTTTTGCCATTTCATTTTCTACTTTTCGCATTTTAGTGTTTGGGTTTCCTACTTTTTTTTTTTTTTTTGATCCGCAAGATTGGGTTTCCTACTTCAAAACTCATTCTTAGAGAATGAGTTTTATTTTGGTGTTTATAGAACAAAAGGCAAAAGTAAGGGAAGATGAGCTTTTTTATTTCTCATTTTAATTAACAAAAAGATTCACAGATTGTATTCAACATATATCTCCTAAACACCACCTCAGTTGCAGAATGCATTCTGCACATATTTATCAAATACTCTGTCAAATTCAAAACACAATCTGACCATAATCTAAAAAATTAAGGGCGTTGCTATTCGCACCCCTCAATTTTCTCCCGTAGCCCGTTAAAAATTTCCATATGTTTCGACAGTTAGTTACCGAAATTGAGATACATTTTCGACAGTTAGTTACCGAAATTGAGATATATTTTCAGCATCCAATTACCGAAATATATGTTTCTTGTGCATTTCTGACATGTAGTTACCGAAATATAATCTTATTTTCAACAGCTATTTACCGAAATGTATGTTCGGCAGTTGTTTACCGAAAGTTGAACATATTTTCGACATGTAGTTACTGAAATATAATTTTCAAAAATTTTTAACGGGCTACGGGAGAAAATTTGAGGATTGCGAATAGTCGCCCCCAAAATTAATAAGTAAAATGCACAAAGCCAATAATTGGGGCTTCCAAAAAACCCCCTATAGTTACTGCAAGTTTGCAACTTGGAATAAAGTGAGGTTTGTTTTTTATTAATTGGTTTGTTTTTTATTCAGATTCTTCATTCTTGAACTTGAACACACACTCAGAGTGGCGGACCCATGAATTTCATATATTGGGGGCACCTATTATTCACAATCTTGAAAAATATTTCTCTAGATGTATACCACTAAATTATCGCTCAACTATTGAATATTGATCACTCATTCTAGTCCGCAACCGATTTTTGACAATCTTTATGTCTGAAAATACTTTTTCAACTGTCGTGGTGGTAACCATAAGATTAATAGAAAGTAAACTAAAGAATTTATAAGTAATTTGATTTTCATAATGTTTTGGATTGGGAGGGAAACACACAAGATAGGACAAAAATAGAGAAATAAAGGAAAGAGATAGAACAAAAGTGAATAAAGGAAAGAGAGAACAAAAATAGAAAAAAACAAAAAAACACAAGGGTTGGCATACTTGGGAATCAAACCCAAGTGCCTAGAGCTTTTCAAAGTGTATATAACCACTCCACCATGCTGATGGTTTGTACCAATGTAGAAAACTTTTACATATTTATATCAAATTTTTATTTTTTTAAAAAAGGTGTGGGGGCACGTGACCCCACGTGGGTCCGCCCCTGCACTCTCTCTCTCTCAAAACCCTAGCCGTCACAAATATCCTTCTTCTCCCTCCCCTCCCCCCTAGGGTTTCACACCCTTGTACGGCGGTGGGAGGGGAAGGCCATGGCTTAGTTTTGTTTTTCTCTCGTCTCTTCAGATCAATGACTTGTCGTGATCTGTTAGAATTTTGTCTCTCGTCTTCTCGAGAGTTTTTAGTTTCGTCTTTGGACGAAAATTTCGTCCACAGATCGGGTACTTTCAGAGATGATGTTGCTTTACAATGATATATGTGCCAATAGTGCTCTTACCCTAGATGATATTTTGGTGGGGCAACTCGTATGGCTTGTCAGATCTGTAGTTTTTGAAAGTTCATCGGTGCATTTATACTTGGTTGGAGACTTGGAGTCCATCTAATCGTCTGAGTATTTATTGTCTTTTATCTCTGGCTAGCACTTTATCTCTTTTGAGGCTGCTAATTCTAGGTATGAATATACAACAGATTATGAGTGTTGTTGTTTGCATCAGGTTACGTCTGGGTTGGGGTGAAAGATATCGAATGCCTTGTGCTTTCTCGTTTTACAATAGTTAGATGATTAATTTGGCTTTGTCCAAATTTTTTTTTGTAATGAACTCTATTATGTAAGTGCCGTTGGGCAGTTATTAATACAATCTTCTCAATTTTGTAAATAAAAAAAAAAAAACTTGAAGCCCAACGAGCAGGAGCCAAGGGGCAGAATACTTTTTTTTGATTGCCCATCGTGAAGAAATTGGGCTCCTGTATTGTCTACTTGCATAATTTGCACACTACAAAATCTTTTCACACTCTCCAAAACTTATGGCAGAATCACATAGAAATAGGGAAAAAGCTTTCACTCAAACTTTAGATAAAGCAATTTGCAATGTGTAGTATGCATTAGCCAAGATCCCATTATTGGATCTCAATTTCACAATCATATTGTAACGACCCGCGTCAGCTGATCTGTTAACCATTCGCCTAATTATTTGGCTCAAAATATTAACCTCAAGTTAATAGTAGCTGGTAGACGAATCCTTATATATTTATTATCTTTCTTTTATTTTCCCGACTGATGTACGTGGGACAACCACAAGTTGGGTTCTCACACATATAAAGATGGTAGATGGAGAATAGTAGGTGGAGAGAAAACAGTAGTTCGTGAAAGTTAGTTAGAAAAATAATCTAAGGAGAATTATTGAAAAAAATGGCCCTGCAAATAGCAATGCACCATTGACAACCACTGCTTAGTGTAGTTGATAAGTCACTGCCTCCCCTTTATGGAAGGTCTTGGGTTCGAGCCCCACAGGAGGTAGGCCCTTTGGGGGCCAGAGCTATGGATAGCCTCTGGACCCTCCGTGCTAACCCTAACACCCTCAGTAACCCCCATTGATGCATATCGCCTGACAAAAAAAAAAAAGGCAATGCACCATTGCAAATACCATTGTCTATTCATGACCATTTTATGGAAATGACCAAGTCTAAATGACCCAACCATTAGACTAAGCTCTTACAATTTTACTCTCTTATTAAAAAAGCAAAAATACTAGACTATATGGCCCCCTGGTAGGGTTCAGAAACATATTCTCTCTCCCGCAACTAAACGGTTTGTCGGAGCCAAAATGTTGCTAACTTTGATTGTTGAAAGCTCAAATTTGGTTATTGATTAAGAGCCACTCTTTTAGCTGCTTTAGGAATCCAGGAAGGTTATGGATTCAAATACCTGTATTTTTCTAGAGGTTGGCTTATTCACAAAGGCTCCGTAAATCCCTCATCCATGGAGCCGCGCGATCTCAGCCATCTATTTCGGCTTTAGACGGTTCGGATTTAAATGAAACTTTTTCGAAAAAGAGTTAAACTCTTCACCAGAAAAGTTTCATTAACATCCGGACCATCCAAAACACTTTTGGACAGTTGCTATTCACCTCCGTAAATAATTGTTCACGGAATCCTTCGTTAAAAAGATTTTCTCATTTTTCTATTCAGCACTTATGATTCATGTTGCGCCCTGATTTTTACCGGCGGTCGCCCAACCCACTTTATAGGGCAAAAGGCAACGCTTCCAAAATCATGACTTTTAAATGCGACGATTATGTATATTCAGTTTGCAGCTGTGACTCAGACTTTTATTTGAAAGTAGAGTCGCCACCTAACATTGAGTTCAAGTGTGTCAGGTCACCCATTAAAACTGTTTGCAAAGAAAACGGTTTTAACTCTCTTTTTTATTTTTTCGTTTGAGCAAATTCTTCTTTCAAACGTGGCTTATAATTGACTCCCATTCGAGGGTTTGCGAAAACAAAGATGGATTCGAGGATTTACTGTTATGTATGGGGAAGGTGTTAGGTGTTGGAAATTTTACGGAATTTCAGATGAATGAAATCGGGACAAACCGGAGGGTCTCTCGAGGCAACCGTGCGTGTTCCGAGCTCGTGGAATCCTGACGCACCACAATCAATAGACGTATTGAATTGTGGAATTCTGTAACTTCCGTAACCCTCCTCATGATGGTGCATTACTCCCATAACCTCCCTATTCATTGGCAGAATTCATTGGAGCATTCATCTCCATAGGCCTCCCTCACTCTATAAAAGGGGGCTCACGTTTCTGGAGAAGGGACAAGCAATCTCACAACTTTCTAGCATACTCTGAAATTCGTTCTTGAGAGAGAAAGGCAGGCGGTAGTCAGTTCGCCAAGGCAGTCTTCGGTGGTGTTCCGACGGCCTGCGGTTCAACCGAGCCAACCCTGGGAGAAAGTCGCCGACGCAACCTACAACACCCACGGTAGGCGGCGAATATTTCTTAAGGTGACTGTGGTATTACACAGGCCTCGGTTTCAATCCTAAAGATTCAGTTTGTATCTCGTTCTTCATATTCTGTTTCAATCTGTTTTGTTTCTTGTATTTCGATTATGTAATTGCTCATTATCAATGGAAATTGTTCTCTGGATTTCTTGTACATGCCGAGATTTTCCCAACATTAGGCACCCCACATCATCCTCTGGGTACTTTATTTTTCAAAGATGGCCTTTTTCAATCAATTATCCTTGGCGAATAATAAAATGTAAAATGCATGCAATGGAGCTTTTTATTAATATTATGACCATCGGTCCTCTTTTCGCATCTAAGGCATGTGGAATCCTGGAATCGCCGGGACTCGAATATGGCTACATTATCACCGACAAATGGCCACTTGGTACTTTTAGATTTCAACGCCATCCTTATATATGCGAAAAGAGCACCTAGGCTATTTAATTCTACACAACGATCTTCTTTTCATACCGAAATAGGGGTGCAAAACGGTAATCCGAACAAAGCAACCTTATTTTCGGTTTTAAGTGAAAAGAACATCGCTGCGATATTAATCTAAGTAAAAAAAAATTGAGTTGAACTGAAAATTTAAATTGAAAGGGGGGAAATACCCCCACTTAGGATTACATCTTTTTCACCTTGTGTGGTGGATTTTTACAGAGGTGTGCTCAGATATTAAACTAGACAAAAAAATATAACTAAAAATAGCACATAATTCGATTCGTACTCATTTTTAGCTATATAATCACTGTCGTGTAATTCTGACTTACAATGAATTTGAGGGGATCGGGAATTTTCCCTTGAACCTAAACAGAGAGGCAGGAATGGCAACGGGGCGGGTTTTGGCATAACCTGTTAAAGCATCCAACTCCAAACCAATTGGCAAAGAGTGGAGAGGCCGCCCAGGCTCATATACTAGTTTTGGAGGAGATAATTAACCAATGTGGGACAAATCCCAACACTCCCCTGCACGTGCGACCCCCGACTCGCACGTGGAGAGGTAAATAAAGGATCCATAACACTTGGATCACAATAAACAACGGTGCACTTATGGCACAAATAAGGGGGAACAAATTCTCCGAAATCCTAGCTCTGATACCATGTTAAAGCATCCAACTCCAAACCAATTGGCAAAGAGTGGAGAGGCTGCCCAAGCTCATATACTAGTTTTTGGAGGAGATAATTAATTGATGTGGGATAAACTCCAACACTTTCCCGCACGTGCGACCCCCGACTTGCACGTGGAGAGGTAAACAAAGGATCCGGAACACACGGATCACAATGAAAGAAAGTGCAACTATGGCACGAACAAAGGGGAAAAGCCTCCGAAACCCTAGCTCTGATATCATGTTAAAACATCCAACTCCAAACCAATTGGCTAAGAGTGGAGAGGCCGCCCAGGCTCATATACTAGTTTTGGAGGAGATAATTAACCAATGTGGGACAAATACCAACATAACCCGACCCCAACCCAAAAATTATGGCTCGACCCCGACCCCGCCCGAGTTATTTGTGGGTGTCCCCGTTCCCGCCCCGTTCGAGTGTTGGGTTTACCCGCCCCGCCCCATGAAAAATAAGGAAAAAAATTAAAACTAAAGGCAAAAAAGAAGAAAATGGTTATATATATATATATAAGGTGTTATCTTATTATAATGATGAAATATAAAAGAAAAAATAGATTTTTTTAGAATAATGAAAAAAATAGTGGGTATAAATATATATTTTTAAGTTTAAAAATAAAAGTATTAGATTAAAAATATAATTTTGTATGGAAAAATATTTCGGGGCGGGGTAACATCAACCCGCCCCGCCCCGATCGTGTTTTTTTTAATGAAAATTTGATGAAAACCCACCCCGTTCGAGACCTATTCGGAGCAGAACGGGATGAATTGCCATCCCTACGAGAGAAGACTTCGGCCTCGGAAACTTGGAGAGTAGTGTTTTTGGGATTTTTGAAGACGGAGAGAGGTTTTTCTGTTTAGTGGAGAGTCTGGAGACCAAGGTTCCTTTTTTTTTGTTTTTTTTGAAGGAGCAGGATTTTGTTTTACGTGGGTGAGAAGATGAGAGCTTCGCTCTCGGCCTTTAGGCCTCGGATGGAAAGAGAGAGGTGTTTGGTTTTTTCTTGAGGTGTGGGCCGTGGGGGAGGGAGGGAGAGAGAGAGAGAGTGTGTGTGTGTGTGATGAGAGCTCTTTTTTTTTTGGTTTTCGGATCCACCGTCAATAAAGATAGTCTTTTTCAAGGAGCCTTCACGGAGCTGTTCAATTTTGCACGTCCATTTTGGTTTTGGACGATTCAGATTTTAATGAACATCTGTAAAGAAGAAGTTATAGAGCTCAATCACGACCGTCCAAAGTGTTTTTAGACGATCCGGATTGAAAACTAATTATAACAGGTAATAATTGATTGTGATTAACTTTTTCATGGAAAAATTTCAGACCACGCGGCATCAACAAGGGTAAATGTCTAAATGATCCAGCGCAACAAGCATTGTTTTGTGATGCTCCCTACTAATTTTTTAACGGTGTCTGTTAGGCGTTCAAACACACTCAAAAAGTTGGCGCTGTGCTATGTTGTTCTGAACTTGAATTTGCGAGTAGTGGGATTTTATCGGGTGTCCACCATTCAAAAGAAAAAAAAAACCGAAAATGGTTTTGGAATTCTGCCGAAGTTGGTCCCACACATTTTGGCTGCACTGCCAGTCAACAAGAAAGAGAATCTTGCTAAACTACCCCACAAGTCAAGATTGCCGTCTAAAAGATTGCCAATTTTGACTCAAATTCCTTTTTGGTTAAGTTAAAATCATCATTACCAATTAAGAAGTTAAAATTCTCTCTCTCTCTCTCTCGTTCATAATTCTTGAGTACATCGACGAGACGTGGAAACAATTTCCGATTATGCCTCAAGATCTTTATGATAGAGCCATAGCGCGATTTTGGGCCAAATTTGCAGAGGAGAAGGTGACTTTAAAAACAATTGACTTTTGATTATACCACTGTGGATGGCCTAAGGATCCTCCAAACCATAAATTCAACGGTCTTGCTAATCTCTGGCCACTAGGTAGAGGATAATATTCTAATCATTTTAAACAAGTTCGGATATCAATGTATATTTCACGAATATTAATACACTTTTCCAAATATCAATACATCTCAATATGGGTTAACCGAATCAATCAAAAACAGGGGATGCAATCCACTGATTTAGGAATCCTGGAAAGTTGTGGATTCAAATACTTGTATTTTTTTATTCCGTGCTTATAATTTAAAAAAGAAAAAAACAGACAATGGTTGTGGAAAGTCCGCCGATGTTGGTTCCACACATTTTGGCTGGACTATCACGTATATTCAAAAAGAAAACCTACACAGGCTTCGATCCGTTAAGGTTATTATTTTTTAAATTTTTATTTTTATTTTATAAAATAGATCTTTCTCTCACAATTTATTACCTTTAATTTAGAAAATAAGTATTTCGTCAGATTGCTGTCCAAAAGAATGCCAAGTTTGACTCAAATTCCTTTTTGGCTAATTGGGTTGCTGGCTATTTATACGGGCAAACCATACCTTGCCACAAAACCATCTCTCTCTCTCTCTCTCACACACACACACACATGGAAAGCAAGGAAGCAGTGAAGCTTCTGGGATTCTGGCCGAGCCCATTTTCCGTTAGAGTGGAGTGGGCACTGAGACTGAAGGGTGTGGAGTATGAATACATCGAGGAAGATATCTTCAACAAGAGTCCTATGCTTCTGGAGCTGAACCCGATTTGCAAGAAGGTGCCAGTGCTGATTCATGGAGATAAAGTGATACTCGAGTCCCTTGTGATTCTTGAGTACATCGATGAGACTTGGAAGCAATTTCCGATTTTGCCTCGAGATCCTTATGACAGAGCCATGGCGCGATTTTGGGCCAAATTTGCAGAGGAGAAGGTGATTATCAGTTTCTCCCTTAGTTCCTTGCTTAATTTGAACTTTTGAGTTTTGATCATAGTCATTCAGTATCCCCTGTTTCTCATGGTAAACTTGCATGGATTGATTGGTTAGGAGATTATGCCAAAGCTGGTTTATGCTTCGAAAATTAAAAAGCAAGAAACTATTAACGTTACCAAGCGCACCGGAGAACTAAACTATGGATGTACTTGTATTATGATTCAAAGTAAATGGTTCAATTTGTTCTTTTCCAACCTAATAATCAATGTTCTAAAAATCGCTAGGCACTAGTCGGGCGGAAAAGGGGCGCCTAGTGCCTAGGCACCGACTAGTCGGCCACCTAGCACCTAGGCAGGACTGGCTCTGAGCCAAGGCGAACAAGGCGACGGACTTAGGCCCCCGAATTTTGGATTAAAAGTAGGTCCCCAAATAGCTATAGCCAGATATGTAATATATATTTAATCTAGCACTTATAAAGCTTAATTCCTTTATCTAAGAGGTACACGATTCAAGTCTCAAGCCCCCTCTTTTTTTCTAGCCCACATGAATATTTTTTTTCCTCATAAGTTCGTCTTAGGCCTTGAGAATCTCAAAGCCGACCTTGCACCTAGGCAGCCGACTAGTCGGGTGTCTAATCTAGGCGTTGGACCACTGCCTAACGCTTAGGTGGGGACTAATCGACCTAGGCGGCTGCCTTGAGAATCTCAAAGCCGACCTTGCACCTAGGCAGCCGACTAGTCGGGTGTCTAATCTAGGCGTTGGACCACTGCCTAATGCTTAGGTGGGGACTAATCGACCTAGGCGGCTGCCTTTTAGAACACTAAAACTGCATAATGTATTCAGAAGTAATTGTATGATGTAGCCTTAGTGTCATAGATCGCCCAAAATGAATACAGCTTTCATAATCACATTAATTTCTGCAACTCTTGTTATGACAATTCTTCAAACTAAACTGTGGATGGACCTTTTCGAGTGATATGTTTGTAACATTTTTATGCTACACGTATGGGTGGATGTTTTGGATTGATCAGAGACCAACAACAATTTGTTGTGATGAGGCACGCACAGGTTGGTGTTTTGGTTTATAATACCAACAGTACTATACTGATGATGCATATCTAAAGAAAGGAAATAGATCCTCTCCCGCACCACGCCTAACGGCCTGTTTGGCAGCATCATATAGAAGGGGATATAGAAAAGAAATAGATCCTCTCCTGTTCATTCGCTGCAACCATGCAACGATTTGAATGTATTTGGTAAGAATTGATGAACGAATCCAAATCATTGATTATATCAATGGACAGTCCCGATTTAGACTGTCTCGTCCAGTCCAAATCATTGGACTGAAGAGGATCCGGACCCATATAGAAATCTTTTTCGAATATAGAAATCCGGATGAGTGAAATCCGATGTTTGTTTCGTTCGTTTGGCACCAGCCACCAGGTATGAAGTCCGAGGATCCTTGTAGAGGGATTATTTTTGGACATCTCCATGTTGTCCAAATTATATCCACCTTTCACATTACAAAAATACCCCCTTTGGGCCCACGAATACTGAATATCGATGCAAAATTCACACGCCTTATGGAGAGAGAGAGAGAGAGAGAGAGAGAGAGGCGTTCAAAAGGACCTCGCTGATCGATTCTGCGTCAGTGGGAAGCCATCGCCGATCGCAGACTGAGAATTAATGAGGGACTTTTTTCTATTCGGGGCCGAAATAGGAATTTTATGGTATTGTACCTCCGTTATTCCAACCCCCCTCTAAAAACAACTAAACAAACCAAATAACTTTTAATTTCCTTGCTCAAAAATAATTCCCCCTCCAAATACATCCACCATTTTATCACCGTCTTATTATATCCTCCTCCTCCCCTCTAAATCCTATCCCCCTAACAAACGAGCCATAAGTGGAATATTATGCACCATGCGTGAATTCTGGGTACTTTTATTTACATATTTCTCTAGGTACCTAACACTTCTGTTGAACTAAAAAACCCATATTTTGTACAAAACAAAGGTATGCAACAATTCTGTTTGTGCGTATTGACATTAGATTTTCCAAAATTGTACTTCGTTTTCTATGTAAAATATACTCTTGCGGGGTGTTTCCGTTGAACAATTTTAACAGCAACTTCTGTTCGTGACAGCTTTTGGACAATGCATGGATGGCTATGTGCACCCAAGGAGAAGAAAAAGAAACGTATCGGAAACAAGCCGTGGAGTCCCTGGAGAAGATAGAACAAGAGTTGATCAAAGGCAAATCCAAGTTTTTCGGTGGGGAAAGCATTGGGTATCTGGACATTGAACTTGGATTTATCTCTTACTGGCTTCCCGTTTGGGAG
Source organism: Rhododendron henanense subsp. lingbaoense (assembly GCA_020567845.1). NCBI lineage: Eukaryota > Viridiplantae > Streptophyta > Magnoliopsida > Ericales > Ericaceae > Rhododendron > Rhododendron henanense. The sequence continues at coordinate 8,940,590 of CM036313.1, forward strand.
GAAGTTGGGTCCATGACAATAACAGACCCAACCCGATTCCCAGCCACCGCCGGTTGGACGGAGAATTTCCGCAGCCACCCCGCGGTGAAGGACAAGTTACCACCGAGAGATAAGATTGTCGTTTATTTTCAGTGGCGAAGCAAGGAAATCGGAGCCCAAATTGCCTCTGCTAGGAAAGGTTGATTACAAGATTTTGAAATAGTTGAATAACTACGTATCAGAATAAATGAGATCGTTTGTTCTCAGAAACAGAGGGGATTTAAAATAAACATGTATCCTATGAGTTGGCACTTACATATTATCTAGCTATTGTAAAACGAGAAAAACGGTACGCTTGCCAGTACGGGATTGATAACTTTGATTTACACTCGTCTCCATTGAGGTTTGGGTTTACTACAGATTATTTGCTCCTCTTGTCATAATTTGTCTATCGAATATGTAGTGACCATTAGTCCCCTTACCTCGCTACCCCATTAAATGGGAAAGAAATCAAAGAATAACCTCCAACGACACCCTCGTCCCTCGGTGGGGTTTCAATTATTCGCTTGCACGGGGATTGCTTATCCCACCTGGATAGCTTATCCAGGACTGCTGCTCCAAACAAAACCCTGGATATGGGTGGGCCTCGGATAAGATGAACTTTTTTATTTCTCATTTTAGTTAACAAAAAGAATCATGGATTGTATTCTCCATATATCTCCCAAACACCACCCCTATTGCAAAATGCATTCTGCACATATTTATCGAATACTCTGTCAAATTCAAAGCACTCTTCAGAAAGGATGTTAAAAAATTCTCAGCATATGTAGAATGCTGATCCTTGAGTTTCTATTTGGATTTATCTGGAATGCAGATTTATGGTATATATATATATATATATATGCTATCGAATTAGATTGTTTGTCTGCTAAATGTTCTTATATTTAAGAATTAGATGATTTTAGAATTTCACGTAGCATTGCTGCCGTGATGTTTGCTTCCGTTTTGCTTTATGTAGCTATTACTATTGCAAATTTCTTCTCAACTCGTATGCCTGCCCAAAAAAAAATCACTCCTCAAATAGTTGGTGCCTCCCTTATACTCTCATGCATATGGGCAGGTAGAGACGGATCTATAGGTGGTCGTATGGGGGCCACGACCCCTGCGTTATTTCAGGTTTTTTTATAAAAAAAATTAATATTAATATTAGTTATTTTTTGTTTGTTTGTTAAAAACACATAGATACTGTATTTTGTATTGAGTGTTATTTAGGCATTTAAATTCTCTAAAAATATGTTCATTTTAGGTCCCAAAACCCAATTTCTCTCTTTGCGCTACGGTCTCCCATATCTCCCATAAGTTTTTTCTTCAATTATTTATCTCATTCATCTTTTTATCTGTCTGTCTCTACTTACTACCCAAAAAATCTTTCTCTAAACCTAAACCAAACAAACTATTAGATTTCCGAACCTTGAAATTTCAAAATCTTGTTCATAGTTCGGCCCCCGCATTTACGAAATCCTGGTTCCGTCCCTGTGGGCAGGGTTCGATTCCCGTAAGTACCTATCTCCCTCCCCAAATCCCCTGGGATAGAGTAGATTAAAATTAACGAATGACCAAAAAAAATAAGAAAGCTCTTCATCAAAGGTAATGTCGCATTAGATTTATGTTACATAGTGGATGTTACTTGCCGCCGTTTGACTGTTGTAAGGTATTGGTGGTGTGCATAGCAAGCCTATCATCCATGAAAATTCTGAACCTAATTGGAATCCAATAGCAGCACGTAAATGTTGTAGTATTGTAAACCAATAGAATATTTCCATGGACTTATATGTGTCTAGGCTTGATCTAAACGTGTTACTTTGTGCAATAGCTCCAATTAAAACATCCTACATGCCATTTTTTTGCTAGACCTTGAAGTTGAAATGCACTTCTGCAAGCAACTATGGGCTGCTGATTTTCAAAGCCTGGTGGGTTCAAAAATTTAATCCTTCCTTAAATTTCCTGCAATGCAGTGCCATCATTTCCTTGCTTAAATGAAATTGTGTTATTCTTTATAGATTCTATCCACTATTTTTAATGATTATCTAGAGGAGTATAGAATAGATAAAGTTATTCTTGCTTGAAAAGACATGGCCCATTGATTGCAGTGAAAATGGGGTCAAGTTTGAGATTTGGTTGGGTTTTAGGGAGAAGCGTGAGAAGATGGTCAAAACAGGGTGTTTTATTCTTGTCCAATATTGTTGGTTTTGTTTTTACTTCGTATGGACTAGAGTTGGTAAGAGTAGTTGGAATAGTATCTCCTGGGATTCAATATCTACAAATTTGTCAAAAATCCAAATTCACTGCCTACACATCTTCCCTTTGTCAATTCCCTGGTTTTTAGGGAGAAAGCGTGAGAAGATGAGCTTCTCTGGAAGAGAAAAGTCATTTCATTTGAGGGAGGAAATGGATCTGTCTCTCTTGAAACCATGCATCTGTCTGGATTAGCTTACAACTAGCAATTCGAGAAAACTAAATCCTCTGTTTTCATGCAATTGCAGCCCAGTCTGATTTGTTTTCGGCGTGTTTGAGCTCATATAAATACGTCTATGTATTTGATCTGGTTTTGTAGCTAACAATTAAACATTGGTTTGATTTTTCAGCTGTATTGGGCATTGGTGTCTTTCGATCACGAAGAGGTTACGTCACTCTATTTGTATGTAGATATGCTTCCATTTCCTCTGAATCTCACTTCTTTCAAGCTCTCAACTGAATCCTCCTGCTCAAAGGTTAGTAACCACTCTCCAGAAGGCAACATAAACCAATTATTGGTTCTCAATTGTACTGCCCTATTTTGTCGGTTGTTTTTGTTTTCCTCCCATTGAAAGTATGGACTCATATACAATAAGGGTTTTCTTTGATTTTTGTTTATTTATTTTTCTAGCACATCGGTTTTAAACTAATCTGTCAGTTAACTTGGTTTGGATTACTACATCCAAAAGCATAATTTTTCTACCACTCTTACATAATCTTTACTTTTTTGCCGTGTGGGGCACGAGAAGAGAAGTACGCCTACTCCAGTCTCCTCATATCACATCTCTCACTCTCTACTTCTTGTTTCAAACTATTCACTCACTACTCTCTCTCACCGTGTTTCATTCCTTTTGAATTGTAGCAGTCCTCATTTGCCACTAATAGTTTTATTTTAATGCGATTGATTCATTTATTTTCCATAGCTGATTTCCTTCCCTTTGAATCAAAAGAGATGGATTCATATCTTAAGGAGTTTGAGCTTTTTTCCACGTCGTCTTTCCACATCTAATATATATATTTTCATTTCCACAAGTCTGGGATATTACTGGTGTAAACTGCAGAAGCTAACAAACCCAAATGTATGGGTCCTCTTGTGTATTTTTTGTAAGTGCTGGTAAGTAGTAACTTGAATCTGTAGTGGATTGTAATCCTCCCTTGCAAATCAGAATAATAGTTTTTTTTTTTAGTTTTCCCCTGGAGATGTGGGTAGGAAGGAGTGGACATGATGATTATTGTTGAAGGGACATGGAAATTGTCAAACATCAAATAGGATTGTCTTTTTGAAGCTTGGACCAGCAAATGCTCGTATTTCTCAACCTGAAGTGAAGCATTCGTTAGGGCAATCTTCTCATCACAAGGTGCGCACTGAAAGAATTGCTTCCCAATTTTCTTTTACTAAAATTAAAAGAAAGTTAAAGCATGCTAGGGGAAAGGAGAGAAACGGAGTTCCTCCTAATGATTTTGCCAGTAGAGTTTTTTACAAGCATCAAAAGTCGGGAATTCATGGAAAAGGCGTTGGAGGGGAAAAAGCTGGATGGAATTCCCCAAATAGAAACCATTTCTGTAATGAAAGATTTGCCAAACTCACACTCAAACAAGTATGGGAAGCAGAGATGTGAAATATTCCAAGCTCATGGTTTATAACAATCTCTACCTTTAGGATATTCTGAGAAGCAAATGGAGAGATATTTTATTCACATAATAGAGACTGGAATGAAGCGCTAAATATTATTGAATATGGCTACCCTGAACAGGTTTTTTTTATAAATGGTGTACTCCTTTGGTGTCATCTATTTTTCAGATATGTGCTGTGTAGAATATCTGTTGCTAGATTGAGTTTAGAGTCACTAATTTTTGGTTTTCGTTTTACGGTCTCATTGACATTTCCCCCCTTTTTTACTCTCTCTCTCTCTCTCTCCCTCTCTCTCAACCAACATCCAGTTCTAAGTAAAATGTTTTTGCTGCAGTCTGTTGAAGGAATGAAACTTGTATTCATTGAGTTGGATCAGGCAACTAGCGATCCTGAAGGCAGTGCTACGCGTAAAATTGTGGAAGATGCTGATAAGCTTATCATGCTTAGTAAATAAGGTAACACTGTTCCAAGATGCTGATAAGCTCGTCTCATGCTTAAACCTATGCTGGGTCATATTTTGGCTTGCCAAAAATCTCATTAACTTCAAAAACATTTGTAGCAGCTAGCCGAGATATTTGACTCAAGTCTCACAGGAGCCTCTTCAAGGTCTTGTGAACGTGTTCTCAATGTAGTAATGCAGGTAATTTATCATCAACATCTCCCTATTCTACTTGATGTTGATCGTCATTTGATTGCAAAAATGTCAGTAACAAAAAAAGAAGTTTTTGCATGGAGATTGGCTCATGTAACTTACCAAAATAATAAATGAATGTTGTCTCATAAGGGAAAAATACCAATGTATATGGTTCAACCGTTCAAATGAGAAAACCAAATTGTTCTTTACACAATGGACCATTAACCATTAATGGCGTATTATGTGTCCGGGGGGGGGGGGGGGGGGGGGGGGGACTTGGGAAGACATGGATTGCTAATTTCTTTATCGCTGTTTAGCATTACCCTTGTGGTGTAGAGTAATTGTTATGAGCATTTGTTGAGAACTGAGAGTGGACTCTTTGGTCATTTGTGATATGGTCAGTTTTGCAAGCACTTTTGCTTCATCAAAATGCGACAATTTCCAAGGTGAGGAGTGATGATATTGCTAGCATTGTGATAAAATTTGCTACATTTCTTTTTTTTTGGGTATAGGTTCCATTCAAAGTGGGCTGCCATTATTTTTATTATCAGTTTATAATCATCCAAGAACTGTTATGCACATGTAAAAAGGTGCCAAGATGAATCACTATTTAAGCCCTTTTTCAGTATTTAAAAATGACTCCTAGGTTGGCACTTACTTTAAATGGTTCTTCTTCTTCAATTGTATTTAAGGAAGTGTAAATAGAACAAAATCTAATGAGACTAAGCATTGAAATTTGCTTTTTTATCCCACACTTTGTATATTTTTCTTTAACCAATTTTTCTTCTACACTCAAATTAGTTCCTAGATCGCCAACGCAGTAGTCTGTGCGACATGTTCGTGTACTTGACAACCTCCATAGTCTCAAGTAGTCATACATACTTAGTAGTGGACCAATCAGTACACATTGGACTAGCAACTTAGCTTAATTAAATTTTTAGATTGTGTGTGAGATAAATAAAAGCTGCAAAAGATTATTATTAATCACACCACTTGTCTAGGAGTCTTTTTAAAAGGTAATCTACTTAAAAGGCATTTAACTTGAACAAGAAGGGTGTCCTTAATAGTAGTGCCTGATTAGCCACGGCATCATGTTACCGTTTTCTTGAACTAATTGACCACTGCAAGGGGAAGAATGCTAAGCATATTGTGGTGAAATAGGCTTGACCATATATAGCACTTTTTGCATGAAAGAAATAACAGATTTTCCGGCTGAAGAGCCTATATACTGAGGGGGTTCTAGCAAGGATTGATCGAAATTGAAGGGACATATTAGCTTGTACATATGTCCTGTTATCAAAGGAAATTAGGAAAATATAAGCATCAAAGACAGTTGGGGATTGCACACAAGATTCATTTGTAGTAAATTGTTATTTTGACCATAATCTAAAAAATCATTAAGTAAAATGCACAAAGCCAAAAATTGGGGCTTGCAAAAACACCCCTTAGTTATTGCAAGTTTGCAACTTGGGAAAAAGTGAGGTTTGTTTTTTATTAATTGGTTTCTTTTTTACTCAGATTCTTCATTCTTGAACTTGAAGCCCAAAAACACACACTCTCTCTCTCTCTCTCTCAAAACCCTAGCCGCCACAAATATCCTTCTTCTCCCTTCCCTTCCCCCCTAGGGTTTCACACCCTTGTACGGCGGTGGGAGGGAAGGCCATGGCTTAGTTGTCTTTGTCTTTGTTTTTCTCTCGTCTCTTCAGATCAACAACTTGTCGTAATTTGTGTGAGTTAAGTCTCTCGTCTTCTCAAAAGTTTTTAGTTTCGTCTTTGGACAAAGATTTCGTCTACAGATCGGGTATTTTCAGAGACGATTGTGCTTCATAATGATATATGTGCCAACAGTGTCTTACCCTAGATGATGTTTTTGGTGGGGCAACTCGTATGGCTTGTTAGATCTGTAATTTTTGGTAGTTCACTGGAGTCCATCTGATTGTCTGGGTATTTATTATCTTTTATCTTTGGCTAGCACTTTATCTCTTTTGAGGCTGCTAATTCTAGGTATAAATATACAGCAGATTGCAAGTGTCGCTGTTTGTGTCAGGCTACGTTTGGGTCAGGGTGAAAGACATCAGCTGCCTCGTGCTTTCTCGTTTTACAATAGGTAGATGATTAGTTTGGCTTTATCCAAATTTTTCGTAATGAACTTCGTTATGTAAGTGCCGCTGGGCAATTATTAATACAATCTTCTCAATTTTGTCCAAAAAAAAAAACTCGTGCGGAATATTTTTTTTTTTTTTTTGATTGCCCATCGTGAAGAAGTTGGGCTCCTGTATTGTCTACCTGCATAATTTGCACACTACAAAATCTTTTCACTCTCCGAAACTTATAAAATGAGGGAAAAAGCTTTCACTCAAACTTTAGATAAAGCAATTTGCAATGCGTAGGAGTATGTATTAGCAAAGATCCCGTTATTGGTAAGTGGTAACTCGCAAATGCAATCTCAATTTTGCAATCATACAAAGATGGTAGATGGAGAGAAAATTAGTTAGAAAAATAATCAAAGGAGAATTATTGAAAAAAATGGCCCTGCAAATAGCAATGCACCATTGCAAATACCATTGTCTATTCATGACCATTTAATGGAAATGGAGTCTAAATGGCCCAACCATTAGACTAAGCTCTTACAATTTTACTCTCTTATTAAAAAAGCAAAAATACTAGACTAAAACGTAGGGTTCAGAAACATATTCTCTCTCAGCAACTGAACGGTTTGTCCGAGCCAAAATGGTGCTAACTTTGATTAATTGTTGAAAGGCTTGAATCTTTTAGCTGCTTTAGGAATCCAGGAAGGTTATGAATTCAAATACTTGTATTTTTCAAGAGTTTGTCTTATTCACGGAGGCTCCGTGAATTCCTTATTTACGAAGCCGCGCGATCTTGGCCGTCTATTTCGGCTTTAGACTATCCGGATTTAAATGAAACTTTTTCGGAAAAAAGAGTTAAACTCTTTCCTGAAAAAGTTTCATTAGCATTCAGAACGTCCAAAACACTCTTGGACGGTTGTCATTCACCTCCGTAAATGGTTGTTTATGTTTACGGAACCCTCCGTTAAAAAGATTTTCTCATTTTTCTATTCAGCACTTATGATTCAAAAGAAAAAAAAACCGGAGAATGGTTTCGGAATCGGAATTCCGCTGATGTTGGTCCCACACATTTTGGTTGCACTGCCAGTCTATCACGTTCAAATATACTACTACTAACAAAGAAAGAAAATCGCTTGGCAAAAAAAAAAAAACAAAGAAAGAAAGAAAGAAAATCTTGCTAAACTACCCAAGAAGTCAAGATTGCCGTCTAAAAGATTGCCAATTTCGACTCAAATTCCTTTTTGGCTAATATAATTAATAATTGGGTTGGTAGCTATTTATACGGGCAACCATTACCAATTAAGTAAGTTAAAATCATCTCTCTCTCTCTCATGGAAAGCAAGGAAGCAGTGAAGCTTCTGGGATTCTGGGTGAGCCCATTTTCCTTTAGAGTGGAGTGGGCACTGAGACTGAAGGGTGTGGAGTATGAATATATCGAGGAAGATATCTTCAACAAGAGTCCTCTGCTTCTGGAACTGAACCCAGTTCACAAGAAGGTGCCAGTACTGATTCATGGAGATAAAGTGATCCTTGAGTCGTTTATAATTCTTGAGTACATCGACGAGACATGGAAACAATTTCCGATTTTGCCTAAAGATCCTTATGACAGAGCCATGGCGCGATTTTGGGCCAAATTTGCAGAAGAGAAGGTGATTTTCAATTACTTCCTTAGTTCCTTGCTTTGAACTTAGCTGAGTTTTGATTAGTATCCCTGGTTTGTCATGTTATCTTAAGTTCCAACTCGGATCGTCTGTCCCAATTGCCAACTAAAATTTGTGTTTTCCTCTTCCCCGCAAATTTCCGCCGCCGCTTCACTTTTCTCCCCCTTAAACTATTGTGTCTATGCGGATCAAAATAAAAAACTATTGTGTCTATTATTATTATTATTATTATTACATTAACAAATAGGTTATCTCGGATAGAATCAGAAAAATTGAAAACATAAGAAGCCCTAATAGCTCTTTGTTTGAATCTCCAGAACACAATAATCTTTTTGTATAGATTCTCAAGCAGGAATTAGCAAATAAAAAACGTAAGAAGCCCTAATAATTTTTTAGCCCTAATTGCTCTTTGGTTGAATCTCCAGAACACAATAATTTTTTTTTATTTTTTATTTTTATAGATTGTCAAGCAGGAATTAGCAAATCGATCTACTAATTTTCACTTTGAATAAGCACTTGTGGATCTCTAGTCATCTCACTTGAGTGCGTGAGATGGTTCGCTCGGTTACAGAAGTGAGAAGGCGGTGGTGGTCGAGGGGAAGTGAGGGACGGCGACGCCGAGGCCAGACGAAGCGTTGGTGATTTGCGGTTGCTGCAGGTGTGAGCAAGCAGAGAAGATGAAGGGGGGGATTGGGTGTAGTCTAACCTATTGGCTTTCTATAGTGATGGACACGTGTTGGCTTTTGGATACGGGGACAGGGCAATCGGGACAGACGATCCGAGTTGCTTAAGTTCACCCTCTCTTTTTTTGCGGTAATTTTACCCACTTTGGTAACGTCCATTTCGAGTAGTATTTCAGATGGATTAATTTAGAAGCGCTTATTTTGTATGGATTGATTGGTTAGGAGATTATTCCAAAGCTGGTTTATGCTTCGGAAACAAAAACAAAAAACTATTAACGTTACCAAGCGCACCAGAGAACTAAACTGTGGATGTACTAGTATTATGATCCAAAGTAAATGTATCAATTAGTTATTTTCCAACCTAATAATAAGGGGTGTTTTCACTAGTGAAATATTTGTAGGAAAATATTTCCGGTTGAAAAGTTGTCAGGTATTTTCGATAGTAAATAAGTTGTTGGGAAACATTGAGTTGTTTTTTTTTTGATAGCCAAAAATTTATTAAAAACGGGGAGAGGGAAAAGGGAAATCCAACAAAAAGTTGGACAGTACATCACATGGGACGAAGCCCAACCCCAAAGGTCTAAAACGGGAGCCTAAAAATAAAACAATTAAGCACACCCGTTACCCAGATAAACAATAAAGTCCAAATAAACAAACAGGCCCAAAGGGACCCGCTCGGCAGACCCACCCCACAAAACCCTAACCCGCTTCATGACCGCCGCCACACAAAACACCGTAGGCATCACCACCCAGACCAGCACCACCACCCAACCGCCTAGCCGTTAAGCAAATCCGACCACTCCCAGATGTAGATGATCGGCGGCAGAAGGAAACCAACAGACCCACCAAGGTAATGCAAACAGCCTGCGACCACAGAGAGGAAACAAGGATAAGGCAGTGGGAGAGCAAGGAAACTGCCGCCTAAAATCGCCTCTCCACGAACCCCCAGAATCACGATCAAGAACAATAGATGGAACCATCATCGCCAAGTCGACCCCTCGTCCGGGTTGCACCTTTGAAACGATCGCCGGCCGAAAACAGCACACAAAACGACCAAAAAATGCAGACCATTGGGGTCGCATACCCTTCACGACCATGCCTCCAAACTGCCGCTAACCACCGCGAAGCCAAAACTTTTTGCCTATCAGATTTTGGAATAACCAGCAGCAAACAAAACGTTAGAAAAAAACAACTACACGACTTTCCACCTCCTCCCACACCCTCCACAGCAACCGAGTCACCCGACGCCGCAGCCGCCCAAACAAACGGCACACCTCCACCACAGCCGGCAAACCACCAAAAACCAGAGAAACTCCGGCAGCGAGCGCCGCTGCGAACCAACGCCACCCGCCACCAAAGCCACGCGCACACCATCACCCCGAGCAACAACAGAACCCGCCACGCCGCCGCTGGACATCATCCAAAACGTCGCCAAGGGCAGGAGACCCACGCCAACTGCCTCCTCTGCTCGCCGTTAAGCAGATCCGGCAACCCCAAGAAGATGAAGCCGACGAGAGGAGCGAACCTCGCCAACCCAAGCCGCCGAAACGCCCAAGCCGATAAGCGCGTACCGGCGGGCGACGAAAACAGAGGATTGACGAAGCTTGATAGAAGGGAACCAAGAGTGAAGGAGAAACAGAGGAGAGGAGTACACTCAGAGGATGTGGGGAGGGGAGGAGAGAAGGAAAAGAGAGCCTAGGGGAGGAGGAGGCGCCTCCCCCCCAAGCGGGAAACCCTAGCCGCCTGAGACCAGAGGGTTTTTTTTTTTAATTTTAGAGAGAGAGAGAGAGAGAGTGTTAATGTGACTAACGTTGAGTTGTTTCCAGTAGTAAATATGTTGTTGATGGGTATGTGAGTGAAAAAGTTGTTGCTAAAAAAATTTTGTTAGTGGAAACGAGATAGTAAAATGCTAAAACTTTTTTGTTTGTGGAAACGGGATGACAAAATATGCGTTAAGTCTCAGATGTACGTAAATAAAACCACGCGCATGAAGTCTTTAGAAGTAAATGTACTTTTGTGACTTGTTTGTGGCAGTTTTGGAAGAATGCACAGATGGCTTTGTTGACCGTAGAGGAAGACAAAGAAATGCATCTGAAAGAAGCCGTGGAGTCCTTGCAGAAGATAGAGCAAGAGTTGATCAAAGGGAAATCCAAGTTTTTCGGTGGGGAAAGCATTGGTTATCTGGACATTGCACTTGGATGGATCTCCTACTGGCTTCCTGTTTTGGAGGAAGTCGGGTCCATGACGATTGCAGACCCAATCCAATTCCCAGCCACCGCTGGTTGGACGGAGAATTTCAGCCACCACCCCATGATCAAGGACAAGTTACCGCCGAGAGATGAGATGGTTGTTTATTATCAGTGGCAAAGAAAGGAATTCCAAATCCAAATGGCCTCTGCTAGAAAAGGTTGATTACCAGATTTTAAAATAATTGAATAACTATGTATATATTAGAATAAATGAGATCGTATGTTCTCAGAGGGGAAAATAAACCTGAACCATACAAGTTGCTTCGGGTTTTTTTTTTTTTTTTTTTGTGACAAAATGGAGAAGATTATACTCCGTATTAATAATGGTCCAGCGGTACTTATGACTTCGATCATTACAAATATCTTAGAAAAAGTCAAAATAGTCGTCTAACTATTGTAAAACGAGAAAAATAGAAGGTAGTCGATGCCTTATATTTCCACCGAGATGTTGAATTTGACGCAAACAGCGTCACTCGCCTATTGTATATTCATATCTAGACTTAGCAGTCTCAAAAGTGATAAAGTGTTGGTCAAAGATAAAAGACAACAAATATCCAGATGATCAGATAGACTTCAATCAAATATGAACGCACCAATAAATTTTGAAAGACTACAAATTTTGTAACACCCCGTCCCACATCGGAAGTCTACATGGATGATCTTGGGCATAAAACAAACCTTGTGGGCTACTACTAGTACCTTGGGCTTAAGCTTTTGGGCCATGTGGTGTGGCTTGTGGATCAAAATCAAAGTATTGGGCCAGTAGTCTGCTTGGGGCGTTACAGGTGGTATCAGAGCAATCCATGTACACGACCATGTGGGCCTTTGGAGTTTGGTTTGATTTGGTTGTTGGTTTGATTAGTATTGGTTATTATAGTGCTCAACCCCTCGCAAGGGTGCGAGACTATAAAGTTGGGGAGATTGTAACACCCCGTCCCACATCGGAAGTCTACATGGATGATCTTGGGCATAGAACAAACCTTGTGGGCTACTACTAGTACCTTGGGCTTAAGCTTTTGGGCCATGTGGTGTGGCTTGTGAATCAAAATCAAGGTATTGGGTCAGTAGTCTGCTTGGGGCGTTACAAATTTGATCAACCGCCACAAATTGTCTTGCCAAAAACACCATGTATGGTAAGAACAATGTTGGCACATGTATCATTGTGAAGTAACATCTAAAAAAGTTTGATTTGTAGAAAAAAAAATTCATCCAAAGACGAAACTAACAATTCTAAAAAAGACGAGAGACAAAACTCTCACAGATCATGACAAGTTGAACGAGTACCATGACTTTTCCCTCCTACCGTCATATGAAGATGTGAAATCCTAGAGGAGATGGAAAGGAAGAAGAAAGATATATGTGGCAAGTAGGGTTTTGAGAGTGAGGGGGAGAGAGAGTGTAACCTAATTCAATGCTAGGATCCCATACGAGTTGCTTCGTTTATTACTCTTTTCCTTTTGTAACCAAATACAAAAGCAAGGTTGTTAATACTGTTCCGTACCGGTTGATATGTCCCGTTTTAGGCATATTCCGGTACTCTTGTCATCTGATTCCGTTCCGGCTAACTTTCCGGCCATTCAAAATCTGTTTCGGAGTACCAGCATGCATGTTCCCGTTGGTACCGGATCATCTCAGTTGGTACCGGCCATTAATAGATCTGTGCGGGGATGTAGTTTTGTTGAACGGAGCGGGGCTCCTCGTCGCAGGGAAGAAGCAAGGGTTCAAAAATGGATCCACTCTAGTTTCTTTGAAGGACTAAAACTCGCTTTTTTCAAGATAAATGTACTTTAAAAACATGTCAATCGATATACGATCAATATGATTCTTTACGTGCCCAATAATCTTGATGAGATATAAAATGTGAAAAAGGCTCCGATCATGAAAATATGCCCAATAGTAAGCCTAAAAATGGATTAGATTGGTCTGTGCAGAGGGGCTATAGAGGGTCCAATCCCTTAATAGGGTTCTACTTAAAATATTAAAGGCCGGCTCCCTTTTCATGTTACCACATAAATTTGAAGGGCGAATTTAAATTATTTGGTGTTTGAGGGATTTTTTTAGAGCACATATTTCATGTCTAATTCATTAATTTTTTGATATTTATATTATTTGTCTAAAAGGCCGTCTTATTTGACTTTTTATAAATTCGGTCTATATTTTTATATTTTTTTTATTCGTCTCGACGAGACGAACGATTAATCTCGAAAATTACAACGAAAAGCTAAATAAAAAGTTACAAAAAATAAATAATATCGAAATAAGTTTCAGACTTATAAGTTTATAAGAACACAATCTGACTGCCATGTTCAAATAAAAACGGAGGCGGAGGAGAATCTACTCCGTGTGCTAAACCACCCAATAGGTCAAGATTGCCGTCTAATGATTGCGCTAAACAAAAAGTTACGAAAAGTAAATAATATCAAAATAAGTTTAAGACTTATAAGTTTACAAGACCACAATCTGACTGCCATGTTCAAATAAAAACAGAGGCAGCTAGCCGAGATATTTGACTCAAGTCTCACAGGAGCCTTTTCAAGGTCTTGTGAACATGTTCTCAATGTAGTAATGCAGGTAATTTATCGTCAACGTCTCCATATTCTACTTGATGTTGATCGTCATTTGATTGCAAAATGTCAATAACAAAAAGAGAAGTTTTTGCATGGAGATTAGCTCATGTAACTTACCCAAAAAAATAAATGAATGTTGTCTCATAAGGGAAAAATACCAATGTATATGGTTCAACCGTTCAAATGAGAAAACAAAATTGGTCTTTACACAATGCATCATTAATGGTGTATTGTGTGGGGGGGGGGGGGGGGGAGTTAGACTTGGGAAGACATGGATTGCTAATTTCTTTATCGTTGTTTAGCATTACCCTTGTGGTGTAGAGTAGATGTTATGAGTATTTGTTGAGAACTGAGAGTGGACTCTTTGGCCATTTATGGTATGGTCAGTTTTGCAAGTACTTTTGCTTCATCAGAATGCGACAATTGATATTGTTAGCATTGTGATAAAATTTGCCACATTGCTTCTTTTTGGATATAGGTTCCATTCAAAGTGGGCTGCCATTATTTTTATTGTTAGTTTATAATCATCCAAGAACTGTTATGCACAAGTAAAAAGGTGCCAAGCTGAATCACTATTTAAGCCCTTTTTCAGTATTTAAAAACGACTCCTAGGTTGGCACTTTCTTTAAATGGTTCTTCTTCGTCAATTGTATTTAAGTGTAAATAGAACAAAATCTAATGAGACTAAGCATTGAAATTTGCTTTTTTATCCCACGCTTTGTATATTTTCCTTTAACCAATTTTCCTTCTACACTCAAATTAGTTCCTAGATCGCCAACGCAATAGTCGATCTGTGCGACATGTTCATGTACTTGACATCCTCCATAGTCTCAAGTTGTCGTACATACTTAGTAGTGGACCAATCACATTGGACTAGCAAGTCAGCTTAATTAAATTTTCAGATTGTGTGTGAGATAAATAAAAGCTACTGTACAAAAGATTATTATTAATCACACCACTTGTCTAGGAGTCTTTTAAAAGGTAATCCACTTAAAAGGCATTTAACTTGAACAAGAAGGGTGTTCTCAATAGCAGTGCCTGATTAGCCACGGCATCATGTTACCGTTTCCTTGAACTAATTGACCACTGCAAGGGGAAGAATGCTAAGCATATTGTGGTGAAATAGACTTTACCATATATAGCACTTTTTAGATGAAAGAAATAACAGATTTTTCTGCTGAAGAGCCTAGATACTGAGGGGGTTCTAGCAAGGATTGATCGAAATTGAAGGAACATATTAGGTTGTACATATGTCCTATTATCTGAGGAAATTAGGAAAATATAAGCATCAGAGACACTCGGGGATTGCACACAAGATTCATTTGTAGTAAATTGTTATTCTGACCATAATCTAAAAAATCAATAAGTAAAATGCTCAAAGCCAAAAATTGAGGCTTCCAAAAACACCCCTTAGTTATTGCAAGTTTGCAACTTGGAAAAAAGTGAGGTTTGTTTTTTATTAATTGGTTTCTTTTTTACTCAGATTCTTCATTCTTGAACTTGAAGTCCAAACACACTCTCTCTCTCTCTCTCTCTCTCTCTCTCTCTCTCTCTCTCTCTCTCTCTCTCTCTCTCTCTCTCTCTCTCTCTCTCTCTCTCTCTCTCTCTCTCTCTCTCTCTCTCTCTCTCTCTCTCTCTCTCTCTCTCTCTCTCTCTCTCTCTCTCAAAACTCTAGCCGCCACAAATATCCTTCTTCTCCCTTCCCCTCCCCCCTAGGGTTTCACACCCTTGTATGACGATGGGAGGGGAAGGCCATGGCTTAGTTTTGTCTTTGTTTTGTTTTTCTCTCATCTCTTTAGATCAATGACTTGTCGTAATCTGTGAGAGTTAAGTCTCTCGTCTTCTCAAAAGTTTTTAGTTTTGTCTTTGAACAAAGATTTCGTCTACAGATCGGGTATTTTCGGAGACGATTTTGCTTTATCCAAATTTTTCGTAATGAACTCCGTTATGTAAGTGCCGCTAGGCAATTATTAATAAAATCTTCTCAATTTTGTCAAAAAAAAAAAAACTTGAAGCCCAACGGGCGTATGGAATATTTTTTTTTTATTGCCCATCGTGAAGAAGTTGGGCTGCTGTATTGTCTACTTGCATAATTTGCACGCTACAAAATCTTTTCACTCTCCAAAACTTATAAAATGAGGGAAAAAGCTTTCACTCAAACTTTGGATAAAGCAATATGCAATGCGTAGTATGTATTAGCCAAGATCCCGTTATTGGTAACTCGCAAATGCAATCTCAATTTTGCAATCATACAAAGATGGTAGATGGAGAGAAAATTAGTTAGAAAAATAATCAAAGGAGAATTATTGAAAAAAATGGCCCTGCAAATAGCAATGCACCATTGCAAATACCATTGTCTATTCATGACCATTTAATGGAAATGGAGTCTAAATGGCCCAACCATTAGACTAAGCTCTTACAATTTTACTCTCTTATTAAAAAAGCAAAAATACTAGACTAAAACGTAGGGTTCAGAAACATATTCTCTCCAGCAACTGAACGGTTTGTCCGAGCCAAAATGGTGCTAACTTTGATTAATTGTTGAAAGGCTTGAATCTTTTAGCTCCAGGAAGGTTATGAATTCAAATACTTGAATTTTTCTAGAGTTTGTCTTATTCACGGAGCCGCGCGATCTCGGCCGTCTATTTCGGTTTTAGACTATTTGGATTTAAATGAAACTTTTTCGGAAGAGAGTTATAACTTTTTCCTGAAAAAGTTTTATTAATATCCGAAACGTCCAAAACACTCTTGGACGGTCGCCATTCACCCCCGTAAAGTTGTTCACCGAACCCTCCATCAACAAAAATTTCTCATTTTTCTATTCAGCACTTATGATTCAAAAAGAGAAAAAAAACGGAGAATGGTTTCAGAATTCCGCTGACGTTGGTCCCACACATTTTGGCTGTACTGCCAGTCTACCTCGTTCAAATATAATACTGCTAACAAAGAAAGAAAATCTTGCTAAACTACCCAACAAGTCAAGATTGCCGTCTAAAAGATTGCCAATTTCGACTCAAATTCCTTATTGGCTTGCTAGCTATTTATACGGGCAACCATGCATTACCAATTAAGTAAGTTAAAATCATCTCTCTCTCTCTCTCTCTCTTCTCTCTCTCTCTCTCTCTCTCTCTCTCTCTCATGGAAAGCAAGGAAGCAGTGAAGCTTCTGGGATTCTGGGTGAGCCCATTTTCCTTTAGAGTGGAGTGGGCACTGAGACTGAAGGGTGTGGAGTATGAATATATCGAGGAAGATATCTTCAACAAGAATCCTCTGCTTCTGGAACTGAACCCAGTTCACAAGAAGGTGCCAGTACTGATTCATGGAGATAAAGTGATCCTTGAGTCGTTTATAATTCTTGAGTACATCGACGAGACGTGGAAACAATTTCCGATTTTGCCTAAAGATCCTTATGACAGAGCCATGGCACGATTTTGGGCCAAATTTGCAGAGGAGAAGGTGATTTTCAATTACTTCCTTAATTCCTTGCTTTGAACTTTTGGCTTTGTTTGCAACATGGAGAAAGTGATGGAAAGAAAATGAGAGAGAAATTGGGGGAAAATGGAAGAGAAATTTTCACTATTCACAAAACTTTTTTTGTTTTTTGTCAGGTGATATACATCAACGGGGTTAGTGAGAGTGTTAGAGTTAGCACGGGTCCAGAGGCTATCCATAGCCCTAGCCCCCAAGACTTGTCCCCTGTGGAGCTCGAACCCAAGACCTTCCACAAAGGGGAGGCAGTGATTGACCAACTGCATCAAGCAGTGGTTGTCACTATTCACAAAACTTGAATTCATTATTTTCTCTATCTTTCTCTCACATCCAAACAATAGGAGGGAATTTTATTTTCTTAACTTTCCTTCTTTTTCTTTCTCTTTTCCTAAGTTCCAAACAGAGCCTGAGTTTTGATTAGTATCCCTGGTTTGTCATGTAAACTTAATTAAGTTCACCCACTTTTTTTGCGGTAATTTTACTCACTTTGGTGACGTCCATTTCGAGTAGTATTTCAGATGGATTGATTTAGATCGAAGCGCTTATTTTGTATGGATTGATTGGTTATGAGATTATTCCAAAGCTGGGTTATGCTTCGGAAACAAAACAAAAAACTATTAACGTTACCATGCGCACCAGAGAACTGAACTGTGGGTGTACAAGTATTATGATCCAAAGTAAATGTATCAATTAGTTATTTTCCAACCTAATAATAAGGGGTGTTTTCACTAGTGAAATATTTGTAGAAAAATATTTCCGGTTGAAAAGTTGTCAGGTGTTTTCGATAATAAATAAATTGTTGAAAAACGTCAAGTTGTTTCCGGTAGTAAATATGTTATTGATGGGTATATGAGTGAAAAAGTTGTTGCTACAAAAATTTTATTTGTTAGTGGAAACGAGATGGTAAAATGCTAAAACTTTTTTGTTTGTGGCAACGAGATGACAAAATGTGTTTAGTCTCAGACGTAAATAAAACCGCACGCATAAAGTCTTTAGAAGTAAATGTACTTTTGTGACTTGTTTGTGACAGTTTTGGATGAATGCATGGAGGGCTTTGTGGACCGTAGGGGAAGACAAAGAAATGCATCTGAAAGAAGCCGTGGAGTCCTTGCAGAAGATAGAGCTAGAGTTGATCAAAGGGAAATCCAAGTTTTTCGGTGGGGAAAGCATTGGTTATCTGGACATTGCACTTGGATGGATCTCCTACTGGCTTCCTGTTTTGGAGGAAGTTGGGTCCATGACGATCGCAGACCCAATCCAATTCCCAGCCACCGCTGGTTGGACGGAGAATTTCAGCCACCACCCTATGGTCAAGGACAAGTTACCGCCGAGAGATGAGATGGTTGTTTATTTTCAGTGGCGAAGAAAGGAAAAAGGAGCCCAAATGGCCTCTGCTAGAAAAGGTTGATTACCAGATTTTAAAATAATTGAATAACTATGTATACATCAGAATAAATGAGATCGTATGTTCTCAGAAGGGAAAAAAAACATGTACCATACAAGTTGCTTCGTTTTTTTTTTTTTTTAACAAAATGGAGAAGATTATACTCCGTATTAATAATAGTCCAGCGGTACTTATGACTTCATTACAAATATCTTAGACAAAACCAAAATAGTCATCTAACTATTGTAAAACGAGAAAAACACAAGGTAGTCGATGCCTTTTATTTCCACCGAGATGTTGAGTCTGACGCAAACAGCGTCACTCACCTGTTGTATATTCATATCTAGACTTAGCAATCTCAAAAGAGATAAAGTGTTGGTCAAAGATAAAAGACAACAAATATCCAGATGATCAGATAGACTTCAATCAAGTATGAACGCACCAATAAATTTTGAAAGACTATACAAATTTGATCAGCTGCCACAAGTTGCCCTACCAAAAACACCATGTACGGTAAGAACAATGTTGGCACATATATCATTGTGAAACAACATCCGAAAAAGTTTGATTTGTAGAAAAAAAATTCATCCAAAGACGAAACTAACAATTCTCAAGAAGACGAGAAACCAAACTCTCACAGATCATGACAAGTCGTTGATTTGAAGAGACGAGAGAAAAAAAAAAATAAAGACAAAATTATAAAAAAAAATGTTTACAACTAGTACCATGACTTTTCCCTCCCACCGTCATACGAAGATGTGAAATCCTAGAGGAGATGGAAAGGAAGAAGAAAGATATCTGTCGCAAATAGGGTTTTGAGAGTGAAGGGGAGAGAGAGCCTAACCTAATTCAATGCTGGGATCTCATATGTACGAGTTGCTTCGTTTATTACTCTTTTCCTTTGTAACCAAATACAAGCAAGGTTGTTAATACTGTTTCGTACCGGTCGATATATATGTCCCGTTTTAGCCATATTCTGGTACTCTTGTCATCTGATTCAGTTTCGGCTAACTTTTCGGCCATTCAAAATCTGTTTCGAAGTACCGGCATGCATGTTCCTGTTGGTACAGGATCATCTCGGTTAGTACCGGCCATTAATAGATCTGTGCGGGGATGTAGTTTTGTTGAACGGAGCGGGGCTCCTCGTCGCCGGGAAGAAGCAAGGGTTCAAAAATGGATCCACTCTAGTTTCTTTGAAGGACTAAAACTCGCTTTTTTCAAGATAAATGTACTTTAAAAACATGTCAATCGATATACGATCAATATGATTCTTTACGTGCCCAATAATCTTGATGAGATATAAAATGTGAAAAAGGCTCCGATCATGAAAATATGCCCAGTAGTAAGCCTAAAAATGGATTAGATTGGTCTGTGCAGAGGGACTATAGAGGGTCCAATCCCTTATTAGGGTTCCACTTAAAATATTAAAGGCCGGCTCCCTTTTCATGTAACCACGTAAATTTGAAGGGCGAATTTAAATTATTTGGTGTTTGAGGGATTTTTTAAAGCACATATTTCATGTCTAATTCGTTAATTTTTTGATATTTATTATTTGTCTAAAAGGTCGTCTTATTTGAATTTTTATAAATTTGGTTTATAGTTTTATACTTCACTGATTCGAACGATTAATCTCGAAAATTACAATAAAAAGCTAAATAAAAAGTTACGAAAAATAAATAATATCGAAATAAGTTTCAGACTTATAAGTTTACAAGAACACAATCTGACTGCCATGTTCAAATAAAAACGGAGGCGGAGGAGAATCCACTCCGTGTGCTAAACCACCCAACAGGTCAAGATTGCCGTCTAATGATTGCGCTAAACAAAAAGTTGCGAAAAGTAAATAATATCAAAATAAGTTTTAGACTTGTAAGTTTACAAGACCACAATCTGACTGCCATGTTCAAATAAAAACGGAGGCGGAGGAGAATCCACTCCGTGTGCTAAACCACCCAACAGGTCAAGATTGACGTCCGTGTGCTAAACCACCCAACAGGTCAAGATTGCCGTCTAATGATTGCAACGTTCGACTCAAACTCCTACTCCTTTCTGGCTAATTAACCCCAACTCTCTCTCTCTCTCTCTCTCTCTCTCTCTCTCTCTCTCTCTCTCTCTCTCATGGAAAGCAAGGAAGTAGTAAAGCTTTTGGGATTCTGGGCAAGCCCATTTCCCTTTAGAGTGGAGTGGGCTCTGAGACTGAAGGGCGTAGAGTATGAATACATTGAAGAAGACATCTTTAACAAGAGTCCTCTGCTTCTGGAACTGAACCCAGTTCACAAGAAGGTGCCAGTGTTGATTCATAGAGATAAAGTGATCCCCGAGTCGTTCGTAATTCTTGAGTACATCGATGAGACGTGGAAACAATTTCCACTTTTGCCTCAAGATCCTTACGACAGAGCCATGGCGCGATTTTGGGCCAAATTTGCAGAGGAGAAGGTGATGATCAAATTACTTCCTTAGTTCCTTGCTTTGAACTTTTGAGTTTTGATCAGTATCGGAGTATCCCCTGATTATGTGTGAAATACTCCCACTAAACAAGTTTTTAAAGTTAATTTGGAAAAGCTATATAGGATCGGCCCTGTAAGTCTCTTGAGGGGGAAAAAATTTCATAAAGTTTCTATATATGCATGTGTGGAAAACCCCACTCAAATTTCAAGTTATCAACCAATTTTTGGTCGTAGTCCGTAGGTACATTATTAAATAGTGGTTACGTGCGGATCAAAAATAAATAAATAGCAGCTACATATATACACACAATCTCGTCTCTTTCGTATAACTAGCTAGTAGCAATATATATCATAGATTATATTTTTTGGCGATTACTAATGTAGAAATACATGTGATTCGGCCCATTCAGGTTCTGTTGAGTAACAATCATGCGTTTGCCACTGCTTCCATCCATTTTTTTAATAGAGTACTTTTCTATATAAAATATACTATTGTGACTTGTTTGTGACAGTTTTGGATGAATGCATGGAGGGCTTTGTGCACGTACCGAAGGAGAAGCCAAAGAAATGCAATGCATCTGAAAGAAGCCGTGGAGTCCTTGGAGAAGATAGAGCAAGAGTTGATCAAAGGGAAATCCAAGTTTTTCGGAGGGGAAACCATTGGTTATTTGGACATTGCACTTGGAGTGATCTCTTACTGGCTTCCTGTTTGGGAGGAAATTTGATCCATGACAATCGTAGACCCAATCCAGTTCCCAGCCACCGCCGGTTGGATGGAAAATTTCCGCAACCACCCCGTGGTCAAGGACAAGCTGCCGCCGAGAGATAAGACGGTTGTTTATTTCCAGTGGCGAAGCAAGGAAATCCGCGCCAAAATGGCCTCTGTTACCAAATCTTAAAACAAGTGACTAAAAAGTATCAGAATAAATGCGATCGCATGCTCCCAGAAACGGAGGGGATTTGAAATAAACACATATTGTACGAGTTGCTTCGTTTAACTTACTTATCTTTTCCTCATTTACCTAATATGAGTACACATGCTCGCTCGTTCTTTAGTATAATCCTCCGAGTTGTATTTTCGTGGCTTCAGCAGTATAATTTGCACATAGTTTTCTCCTGCTATTCGCCCATTGTTGATGAAAATAGACTGGACGGTTCAATTTTGTTTCCATGTTTGCGGATACTTTTTGGTCGATCCCACTTTGCTGATTCGATTCCTTCACTTTTTAGAGCTCGTTTCAAACATTGACAATGTCGAAAACAAAGTCGATCATACACTAGTTGAAATAATTTCAAAATGCATTTATCTCGACATAAATTGACTACCTGGATTTCGATTCAGTGTCACAGTTTCTCTATTTTCAAAATATATAAATGCATTTCAGAATAGTAATAAAACGATATCCGATCAACATAATTTCTTCCGTTTCAGGATCAGATTTAAAACAAGAACTAATCGGTGGGCCAAGAGAGAGCTTACAAATGAGCAAAATTGGACCATCAAGTCTATTTGTTCCATGGACTCCATGTCCATTATTGAAAGCCGGCCCTGTCTTCACGTCACTACCTGAATAGCAGTTAGGCATTTCGGCCGCTGATCCCACATGTGGGCTGGACCGCCATGTTCGAACGAAGAACAGAAGAGATGGACATAATTTAGAACCTCTTCACTCACATTACCGATTGATTTTGAGATGAACATAAATTTTTCACAATATGGTTAGATAGCTTTTACTTTCTTGTTAAAAAACATGAGCAAATTTCGTTTTTTCCATTAATAAAACAAGTTGAACATGGAAACTTTCAAACCCACAGAGATGGGAAAGGAGATCCTCGTACTGTGCGAATGCACTGCGGGTTCGGTAGGGCTAGAGAGATTCATCTCTGCGATTTGAGTTTGTATTGTTTGCTGAACACTGCGTATGTTCTAGAAATGAAATAAAATCGGACATCGCTAACCACATAATAATGTTAGATTTGTATTCCATTTTTATTTTTTTGAATCATACTGACCATCCATTTTTTGTTGGGATTATTAACGGATTGAACTACGCACTCAAATTGATCACCAGCAGACTAAACTCTCAGGATCTTGGATGTTATATATGGATCACAGAAAAAACAAACCAGAAAAATAGAGGGAGAAAGAGTAAGACGGAACACACATATATACGTGGTTTGGCAACTGCCTATTCATCGAGAGCCACACCAGTTCATTAGAATTAATGGAGGAAACTCAGTGAGTTACAACAGCTTTTCCCCTCAAGAATAAGATTTTAGCGGTTGAAAAATATAAGCCGTTAAAAATGCACGCAAAATCGTAGTAGACAATTAAATAGAGATCGACGGAAGGAGTATTTTACTGAATCGTCTACTCGCTCTTAGCTAATCTACCGAAACATTGCACTGCATTAGGATATAGTGGGAACTCCTTATCTCACACAGATGAACTGTAAATCTGAACGTGTAATACGTTGTTTAATTAGTTCAAGTTGGGTTTCATTTGACCGGAGAATTATGTACGGCCTGTTTTGGCTAAACAATTCTCAATGGTTATTTGTTTATCTATTATACATTTTTTTACATTTATTAGTTTCGAGTCAATTTTTGTCGATTATTGATTCGTTTTGACGAGAGAAATATAAAATGTTCAAAACTTAAAAAGAAAAAAATAATCCAAAAATCAAGTATGTTTTGTTTTTGTTTTTTTATCTCTATTAAAGAGACTTGGTTTTGAATATTAGTTTTGACTGTTTATATTTATCTCCTTAAAATGAATTAATAATCTACAAAAACAATGATGCAAAACTAAAAAATGCGAATTTCTTTCAGTAAAGACAAAAAAAAATAAAAAATCCTCAGAAATTATTTAGCCAAAATAGGCCACATCTTGATTTCGTGTGTACAGTTTATACTGACATCTACGGTTCGATTAATACTATATATCAGATCTACGAGTATTTGTATCTAGTTACTCCGTAATTGTCAAGTTGAATTGACCTGACGTCAATAACGCGGCCCTAATAATTGATAAATTCTTTTTAAATTTATTTAATGAAAATCTTAGGTTGATTTGAATTTTCCTTCTGTGCTAAGAAAGGGAGGAGAGAGAGAGAGAGAGACTCCGCGTTTAATTTTCCCAACTGCTTTGCAGTAATTGCACAGTTGCCCATATCTTTCATTTTGATTTCATCCATCCATATGAATTATTGATGAGTATTTATTATTCAGTGTTTCTTGAACACCACAACGTGCTACACCAACTCCATCCCTAAATTACACATTCATGTAGTAGTGGGACTTAATGAGTTACCAACAGTACTATACTTACACGACACATAATTTGTGTAGCGAAAACGCGAGTATAAAATTGTCTTTGATACACATCTGTTTTTTTTTTATCCGCCTTTAAAACACATCTTAACCTATTAAAATTTGCAAGATTAAGGATTGAATGCGTGAGAACAAATGTGAAAATTGGGAACGGGAGTGTAGGATTATGTGAATAAGATATGGATTGAGCATATCGGCAGTTAAGGAGGAAACTGCACCCCATATGCAGTTGGCTACTTAACTACGGAGTATTTTCTTGGCATTGTCGGATTTGACTCAACAATCGATCAAGTTTATGTTGTAGATCTCGTCAAAACACTTAATTGTGATTTTAAATCACGGTAATCGAATACCAATAAATATGTGATTGAAAAACAAAAACAAAAACAAATCAAAATTGGGTTCTCTATACACACTGGATCGAAACCTAGCCATATCTAGTTTTTGAGTTATTTTTTTTCCAATTACATATTCTTTGACAAACGATTAACATGATTTTAAATCACAATTAAGTGTTTCAACAAGATTTAAAATATGAATAGAATCAATTGTTGAGTTAAGTTTGAAAAAAAGGGTGAAACATAGCCAACTGCCCATGTTACAACTTCCTCGCTAATTGCAAGCTCAATTCTATACTTTACATAATTTATGGTATGATTGTTGTTCTTGATGAGCTGTACAACTTGAACGATTGCGATCATGAAAATAAACCCGATAGAGATCCTCAATTGGCTAACTCCATGGTATAGACGGAACAAGAATGACATAACCACACATGAACACCTACACACTATGTGAGACCCACACATACTAGAGGTCCAGTGTACATGGGTCCTACCCCTATTATGTGTGTAGGTGTTTGCGTGTGATTCTGAGGGAATGCCCACAAGTCATATGCTATTTTCCACGCGGGACCTACATATTTAATGATGTGCAGTTGAGGATATGATTGGAACAACACCTCACGGTCCGCTAGCACCACCCAATAATTCCCCCCTCCTGCCAACTGTAACCTCCGGCCACAAAAACCAACTCCTCCAATTTTCCATTAATCCCATTTTCCACCCCCAGTCCCTAAACATTCCCAAAATCCGACCTCATAATCCATCATATAACATCATTCCTGAAATTCATAACCCCACAGAAAATTCCCCCAATTTTCTCGAGGACCGCCCATCTACCCGTCTTGATCTTTAATCATCTCCAGAAACCCTGTAGTTGATTTCTTTTCAGATGGGGCAACAACAATCCAGAGAGGAATTGTTGTACCAGCAAGTCAGTTATGGTAACGTGGAGGGAATCAAAGCTCTTCGCGCCCAGGGCGCAGGTCTCGAGGTACCCACATTAGTATTTCTCTCGATCTTCCTTTTTTTATCACTTCCACATCTCTGTGTGTGTGTGTGTGTGTATATATATATATGTTTGTTTTAACATATGTATGTTTGGGTGTATGAAGGAAACCAGAAAATTATAGCTTTCCAACTAGTTTCCCACAAACTAATAAAGTCGACATCTTTATTTTGGATTCTTTTTGTAAAGTTATTGTCAAAGGAGCACATTCAAGAAAATATGTTTGTTTTTCACCTTCTTTTGATCACTTTTTTGGGTGAATAACCTCGTGCACAAAGTTTTTTCTTTTTATAACTGGGTGTCTGGGCCAGCTCGCGCACATCCCGACTAATCTCGGGGCTGTACCGATTCAAACTTTTTGGTCTTTGTGAGATTTGTCCTTGCGACCTCATGGGGGTAAGCCCTTTAGTTGCTGTCTCACTCGGCCAAACCCTTTGCGGTTAGTGCACAAAGTTATTGGCAGCTGAAAACTCGATGGATTGTTTTATTGGAATCAGGTGGAATTATTTTTGATGTGGTTTTTGTGTGTGTGTGTGTGTGTGTGCAGTGGATTGATAGAGAAGGGAAGACTCCATTGATTTTGGCTAGCATGAATTTGGAGCTGTACAATGTTGCTAAAGCTTTGATTGAATTGGGTGCTAATGTAAATGCGTATCGTCCCGGTATGTGTCTGCAATTTGTCTCTGAAAATTGGAAAATATGCTTTTTATACTTATTATAGGTTATATGCATGTAATTATTGTCTCCCCGATTGTTTTGTTTGGTTGTCTACAATTGAGTTGAAAATAAAAGAAAATGCATCTGAGCTTCTAGCATACTTGGTGTTCTATTCCCAAGTTTTACTCAGGTGTTACCTAGAATGTAAGGAGCCACTGCGACAATGTGAGGAAGTAATGACATGATTTTTCAGTGGAATGGCCATTCACCTGGCGAATGATTCTGTTTGCAATGTGTATTCCTGTCATTTTTAGGCAAACCATAGCCGAATGGCCATTTAGTCGAATTGCTTAAGGAGGATTCCACTTGTAAAGAACATTCTGTCATGTTAAGGCAAGTTATACGTCAGAATGAGCATTTCCAGATTGAAAAATTCTTTTGAATATCATGCTAGTGACCCAAAACGCTGCTTAAAAGTTGGTGATAAGTAAGGAAGAATTTTAACCGGGTTATCTAAGGAGTTGGTGATGTTGATTGCCATACTTTTGAACTGTGGTACAAAGATTAGTCTAAAATTTCTGAGCTGCCATATCAGTAAGAATTGCATAATGAAGATGAACCTTAGTCTATGATGTCTATCGGCCCAACTTTTCTATAGTGGAAGACATTGACTGAATTGTAATGTGGATATTACAATAGCAATCAGAAGTGCTGACACTTGTGATGAATCTGGTTTGTGTTTGAATTTTCTGCGTTTTATTGTCATGCTTATTTTGTAGAGCAAGCCTTTGCAAGTTTTTACCATTTGTAAGAGTTTATTATGTTCTTATAGGTCGCAATGCTGGGACTCCATTGCATCATGCAGCGAAAAGAGGCCTTGAACAAACTGTTAAGTTACTTCTTTCACATGGAGGTGTGTATGTTATCTTGATGGTCAAAGATTTCAGACTGCAACTTGGTTACTGCTTGAGTTTTTCGCTACAACGAACAATCCTCCTCCACTCTCTGAACTAGTTTATGTTAACTTTATGTAAATTTCAGCAAACGCATTACTGATGAATGATGATTGCCAAACTCCACTTGATGTTGCAAGAGCTAAAGGGTGCACCAATGTTGTACGTGCAATCGAGGTATTCACAATGTTTTGGGCGGGTGTGAAGTTGCAAGGATACTGTGTTTTCTCTTTTCCCATATTCAATGGATTTTGTCTTTTGACTCTTTTCTTTTCAATGTTTGTTAGAGTCATATCTGCTTGTTCTCCGGTTGGCTGCGAGAACTTTACGGTCCTGGCTTTCTTGAAGTACTAGCTCCCCAACTGCTTTCAAGAAGAGTGTGAGTATGATGATGATGCCCCTTATATGAAGTTACTCTACAAGGGAGAATAAAAGAATACTGGCATGACATGTTTGGCAACAGCATAGTATTCGGGCATTTAGCTGCATTAAAGTTCTACTCACATGGTTACACTTTTTTTTCATTCACTTCAATCGATGGCAAGCATTCTATGTGTTATGGATGACATGCCACATGGGCCTGGTGTGTCGGGCAACGTTTTTCGTGCTTGTTCAATTTCTTATATCTTTTCCGGCTTGTTATACAGCTAGATTTTTATTGATGCATTCTACAAACATGCTAACATGTTGCATTTTGTTCTCTTGTAGAACAAGTATTTCTAACAAACCACTGGATATTGATAGTTTGTTACTATTTATTATTCTGCGTTGGCAGATGGGTGGCTGTTTTACCATGTGGATCCCGTAATCTTGCAAAGCCTTTCAAGTTGGAGCTTGCCATATATTCTACTATGCAGGTAATATTCTTTGTAAATTGCCAATTCACCGAACATTTGGATTAGTTTCAAATTCTCATTGGTCACGGCTTTCATTCGGCTCCTTATTTGCTGTCAATACTTAAGTCGGATTCAGGCTTGTTATCGGTCATTCTTTGAATAGTCTTTAGAAGCGCTTTCACTCTCTCTTGTTCTTAATAGCGCTGGTTACCTTAGTGAGTCTCAACTTTCTCATGTATTGATTTATGGTTGCTATCTATGTTACATGCTCGAACACTCAGCACTCGGATAAGGGTATGGGATCTTTATCTGACATGTTTAGTTGGACAATGACTTAGCAAGCAAATTTTCAAATTCAATTTTCTCATGAGCTATGCATAGAAATTCTATATGTGCATGAAAGGGTCTAAGACAACTAGTAAATACCATTTCAACAATAGATGAATCTGATAGGCATGTACCGGCACCCGGGTCCATATAACATAGGTTGTTATTGTTGGATGTAATTATTTTCCTACTTATTGAGCTATATGACTGTAGATTTTTAGATAGAACTTACTTTTTTTTATGTTCCTCTTGCTCTTTTTCTTAGAGTAAAAAGAATTGCCTAGATTTGCTGGCATAAGGAGGTATAGAGCGAGTTTGTTGATGTAATGCTCTTTGTGAAGATTGTTGGAATTTGGCTGGACAGAGGTGAAGGTGAGAGTTGAGGCAACCCTTAAATGGATACATTGGATAGAGACAGTGGTACTTTAGAGTCTAAACTCAACTAGCGGCTAGCGCAAAAGGGTGGCAGAGAGAAAGATCCTAGTACATGCATCGAAAACCTCTTTAGTGGGTGGGTCATACAATGGTGGCCGCCTTTTACCGAGCACAATGCGCCATGCTCATGGACATGTAATTCAACCCCCTTGGTTTAACAAGCCAGAGTTTTCTCACCTGTGCATTTTGGGGGTTGCATAGTAGCCCTAAGGGGAAGGCTAAAATTAAGTTAAAATGCATATAATATGTTGAATGGTGTGAAAAGTGGGATCCATTTTTGTACTGTAACGGGGTGTGAATATAGATTGAGAGTGGGTGCTGCAGTGCTGTAGTTAAAAGGTGTACAAAGTAAGTATACACATAGAAATGAGATTATGTCAGGAGCCCTCTCCAGGGGTTTCCATAGTTGGGACTTGGGAACCATCTAGCATCTGAAAATGTCTTTTGTTGCCAAATAATGCATTCGAGGAGCCTATTAGAGGAGAAAAATGGGTGTGGCTTTGCTAACTGGATTGGGTCAGGTAGGAATCTCCCGAAACAAAGGGTTTAGGAAGCCCACTAGAGATGCTCTTTTGTTTTACTTTTTTCCATTGCTCGATGGGATGCTCTTATCGTATGTCAAGAAGTAGGTAGTTGAGTCTTGAGAGTCGGATCAGCAGTTCAGTGAAGGACCAGCAGTAATAGGTATGAGAATGTGTACTATACCAAACGGTCATGTTTAATGCCATTAGAAAATGTATGGTCGGTACGGGTACACGTGGGGTACTACTATAACGAAATGAACGTATTATTCTTAGAGCAATATATTACACGGAATGATTACACTCAAATAAAGGAAATAGCTAAATGACGTGGGCGATTCCGGATCCAATATCAAATAGCAGTTTAACACTAAAGTCAAAGTACAAATCAGCTTTTAATGCCATTATGATGAAGATATTATGGACCACCATCATTATCTTACAATAGTGCTAAGCATGGGAAAAGGAAGTCTTATCAACTTAGCTTCATCTCTATGTTGGGAATGGCTTATTGGGGTACTTCTGGACTACAACAAAAGTGATAGAGAAAGATGTTGGTACATAATTTCGTGTACCTGGTACATTTTCAGAACTTAGAAGTACCATGAAAAATACCGGTACCCGTTACATAACAAGTACAACAGCCTTTTAGAAGTACCCATGCTTCTTATGCCTTAAGTCAAAGATGGTCTTCTCTTCTGTGTTTAGCCCTCTCTCTAACGCGGTCAATGATCAGCATGACAGTACCCTCCTAAGGGAATTTGGCCGACTCTCTTAACTCTTGATCGGGGCCACCCACCCTCTGGTAATCCTATGAGGTCTTGTGCTCTGAACCTTGGCTTGTACAGTGGTGCTTCTCATCTTGGAAGGGATAGTGGCATTGCTCAGTGAGAGCTGCCCAGGAAAGCCAATGTGTACTGAACGGACGTGGTGGAGGCATGCTCCACCATAGAATGAGCATGGGTGGGGGATCAGGTGAGGGGAGAATACGATCAGTTGAAATAGGCCAAGACTACAAGCTTGTTTTGTTGAGTGGAGACATGTGCTCCCATATATCCTGAACAAGCGCACGTTTGGCGTCATTTTAGTTGAGACACTGGTATGGAGGCTTTGTGCTAGTGCCACATAGTAGAGCTACGTAGCTGTGCCTACTGCTTTCAAGTTGAGAATTCACAAGTTTCTTCAATTGAAATGGTAGCACCTTGGTTCTGACGTAAAGGATTTTAGTTATCTATCACCCTCTTAGAAAGATTTAACCACGATGAACCAAGGAATGTACCATCCATTTCTTCCAAGATAAATGTATTGAAGGTGTCTACTCCGTTACCACAAGTGAATTTCCTTTACATGGATGATCTACACTTTAAGAACGGCTTGGATCATCGAAATGGGTCCATTAGGCCCCATGGGCTCACAAGCATGGTGAACTTCAGTAGACAACTCTGTTCTTCCAGGTATTATAGGATCATATTGAGCTTTTCTTCATACTTTCTGTTATGTTGCTTAAAAGTGAAAACCCATCATCATTTGCCAAGAACACATTAACTTATCCAGATACATTCTTTTCGTAATCGCACACACCGGGTATCTCACGTGGCAAAGAAATTTCCAGTTCTTTAATTGTTGCTATGATTTGACTGTTTCATTGGTTTGACCTGGTGCTTGCTTGCTTGTCAAAATACTCTTTTTGTGTCTTATAAGGGGCAAAATGATATTTTACTGTGTTCGGTATCACTTTCTCTTGATTCTGCCTCCATTATATGATTATAATGCTTTTGTATGGATGGCAGGATTCCCAGCCTCGCACTCTTATCGCACTGTGGAAAGCCAATATGGAAGAACCAAAGTTTAACCAGTCTGATCCTGCTGTGATAATTTCTGATATTCCCAAGAGTAATTCCTCAACATAGTTGAACTTTATAGTTATTGTGTGTGTGTGTGTGTCTGTGTGTACATTAATTGACTTCATTTTCATGCCTAGTCTCAAGACGCTGGAGGCGCAGACGAGGTATTTTGACCTCCCAAGAGGCAAGGTGTAAGTCTCGAGGCGTTAGGCGTAAGTACATTGAATTTTGGACTGATAAGAATTGAGAAAATTTAGAAATTTTGGAAGTACAAAATATGCTAAAGAACATAAGAAAAGTGGGAAAAGCTGTAGATGCAAAATTAGAGTCTGTTATCTTCTGTGCTTCTCTTCATTGACCTTGAAGTTAAAACCTTAGATCCAAAATTGTACATTTGTCCTTGTATGTCTTGACATCGGATACACAAAAGTCAATAAATCCGTTGATACGAATTCTGAAGAAACTGAGGCCAAAATCAATAGGTAGAGAAGGGGAAGACAGATGCAGAGACAGTTGTATTCTGCAATCAGTTAGTGTTGTTACCTGGATTTCAAACCTGGCAAGTGGTCAACAGGAATTGCATTATAGGTTATTCACTAAAAAATGATAAATCAGTTCATGAAGAAGAATACTGGTAAATGTTATGCCAGAGTTCAGGAACCCAAATCTTCCTATTAATGTGCCTGACATCTCAATTGGAAGCTTGACTTCAAATCAAAGTATGAGTTGCATGCTTCAAGAGATGCCTTATGTTTGGAGCTTTCCATCGACTGCTTTCTCCCTTGAACTTTGTCGGAAGATAATTTTTAGGACAGTGATTTACTATGAAACATGTTGGAGTAGGTGTATGAGCATATGCGTAGTGTTCGTAGACATGACGAAGGTTATTGCTGCGAACACCAAATAAGTATTTCAGGAATTAGGCTACAAGCAAAGAAACGGAGGCTAGAAAGGAAAATTATAGTCAGTATGTACCCCCAGATCTACCGTCCATATTTAGTGGAATAAAAATGGTATCCCCATGAACTAGGGAAGATTTGTTTTTGTGACTTTTAATAAAAGTAAAGGAAAAGGAGCCGTTAAAAAAAAAAAACTAAGGGAAAAGGCAAAGCTTGCATAGCATCATATTTGAGTATTTTTTTTAATCTTGCACACCTGGTGTCTATTTTAGTGTGGACTAAAACATGATTTCTTCTTCTACATTGAAAAGGATTTGAGGCTTTTATTTTGCTTCAGAAAAAACAGTGCTTGCATAGAACCATAATTTAAGTATTATTTACTACCTTACTTGATCTGTGTTCATATTACAAGTGTAATACCTCTGAGCTTCATCTCTTCTGTTACAGAGACACGCATTAAATTTGCACCTGCAAATGAAACTGACAAACAACAATTGCAGCGTTTCTGCAATGCATGCAAAGGAATTCCCCAGGTACACCAAACTTCTATGTAAATTGTGAGTCTGTCATGTTGTGCAGAGCATTAACGCAATTGATGTATCACAACCACTAAGAAAATTATGTTGTCATGAAATATTTTAATTTCTCCAGCCAATACACTATACCCAAGTATGTCATCTTCAGACCTTGTAAGGTGCAGTTTAAGCTGATTGGCTACTGCTTACTGACTTGTGCCCTGGTTACCATTTTTAGCATCTAGAATGAACCATGCTTGTGTTCTTTGTCGTAGTTTTGAGTTGGACAAAAGAACTGGCGACGTCTTTTGACCTGTTTTCTCTATTTCGGGATATAGAATGTGGGGTTGACTGTGTTATTTTCATGTACATCTGAAACTACGAATTATGCACTGAATCCATGGTCGTTACTCATATCACCACTTGCTCAATATCTGATTCAGTCGCACCTCATTTTTAATAACCTTTTGGTTGACATGAACTACCTACTAACCGTGTCTGTTCACAACTTCAGGTAACGCATTCAAATTTCCCATTCAACGCTCAGGCACCAGTTGCTCCAGCAACCGCTCCATCATCTGCAGAAGACGTAGAATTAGCTAGGGCACTCAATGCCTCAATCCAATCTGCAATGGAACCTTATGTTGATGCTAACCCTAAGTCTGGAGCAAGCACATCCTCCAGCAGTCAAAGTGGAAGTGGGTGGGCCACCTCACCAGCCCCTCCTGGAAAAGGAACTACCAGTGGGTCCGAAATCCAAGAAGTCGGTCCAAGTAGCAATCCAATTCAGCTCATTCAGAATCAAAATGAAACTCCCTCTTCTTCACTCCCGTCTGCCCCACCTATTGAGGATGCAGTCATAGATGATGGTCCAGTTCAATATCCATCAGTTGATTTTAGCCCTATTGAGGTGTCTTCCCCCGTAGTGGAGAACTTAATTCCTGCTAAGGCTGATGAAGGGAAGGAAGATGGGGGTGGTGCTTCTTCATCGTGTGTGATATGCTTGGATGCTCCTGTTGAGGGGGCTTGCATTCCGTGCGGGCACATGGCTGGATGCATGTCATGTTTGAATGAGGTCAAAGGCAAGAAGTGGGGTTGTCCTGTGTGTCGTACCAAGATTGACCAGATTGTACGGCTCTATGCTGTTTAATCCACTGAAGCAGGATATTGTGAAGCATGCATGTGGTTGGTGAGCTTTTCATACCTTTAACACACCTATTGATATCATTTTCCCGTACTAAAACAGAATTATTTGGTGTTCAAATCTAGTCCCCATTCATCTGTATTAACAGCCTCTTTGACTTGTGAGAAAGGGGGAGAAAAATAGGATTGGCTTCTCAAGAAATCTCTTTTTTTGGGTGAGATTTGGCGAGCAAAAAAACTGAATAATTGCCGATAAAAAAAACAAGAAAACAGAATGGAATAATCAAAATCTATCATCTTTCCTTGGCATGTCCTACATGAATGTGGCAACCGTTTAGGCATGTTGATTCGTCGTAGTCTTCATTGTTATTTCAGTCAAACAACTGGTGCTAACGCATTCTGAATTCTGAAAGTATTTTCTGAAGCCACGTATGGTTTTTCGAGTCACCATGTCAACATGAAGTTTTGAAGCTTTATCATCTTGTTCCCTCTCTTACGGTTTAGATATAGATTGCCTGTAACATATGGGATGTCTCCAAGCCCTCGTGTAGTTACTAGCATAGAGGAAAGGTTAGTGTTGCAAGTTGCAACCATGAAAACTTTAGCAGTAGTAGGTAACACCCCAACACTTAAAGGGGAGATCAGCAATATAATTGGAAACACAAGGATTCCGATAGCCCAAATCCCCCTCCCCCCTTCCCTCCCACCAAATGAAAAATTGTACGGTAATATTGACTATTGAGTAAGAATTGAATAACGTGAACTAAATGAAATCAATCTGTCATCTTAAATTTTGCAGGTGGAAATATGCCAGGTTAAGGGTTGCTGAATGTTTCTGAAGTTATTGTCTTGTCTGCAAGGCATCTTCCCATGTGTGTGCGCAAAATACAGGAAACACTCTCAGTAGTTAAACTTGTAAACCTTTGTGTGGATATGCTGTTATAGAAATGTATCAAAGTACCAGCAATAATTGGTTTCTTCCTTTTAGTGTGATGATGTCAATCAAGTATATAATGTAACTATTGTTGTAACTTCTTGTATACCATACGTGGCCGTATCCTCGAGGCTGAAGTCTGCATGTCAATGTCGATTGTTTCGTTTTTGGATGGAAAGCTGTATTGAAACATACTCATGTTGTGGTATCATTGTTCTGCTATTCTGCATCTTTTGAGCCTTCGCTTTGTTTCGTTTATCTTTTGGGATTTGTATTCAAAATTGCCTTGAGCATGTGTTTTAAGTTTCAAGATCGGCATGTTGGGTTTTACGGATCTCTGGAAATAATATGCCCGCCTTTAACTAGTTCTTCGCTCTGTCATAGATAAGATGTTACTGGTTAGAGTTAAATTACAACGAGAGGTGTCTATTTTGTCTTATGAGTTCCCAAGATCCTTAGAGCATCTCTAGTCTTGATCCATTTTAAGACCCAAACTCAAAATTTGGGCTAAAAAATCCATCTCTAATCATGACCCAATTTTTTTTTCCCATTTTTGGGTTTTATCCATTTCTTTACCTAAATCTGAACAAGCCAGACTCATACTTATTTTTGGGTTTTATGGTTCTTGAGAGAGAGAGATGAGACCAGACGAGACTGAAGACGAGAGAGCGCCATTTTTTTTTTGCCTTTGAGGTTGGAGTAAACATGAGCCAAATTTTTTTTTTTTTTGGTAAAAAAACATGAGCCAAATTACATATACCAGTCGAAGATTTGTTCGAGATGAGAGGATGGACCTGATCGAAGCTTTGTACGGTTGTACCTGAGTTCTACGGGAGCTTTGTTGAGCTTCACCACCAGAGAGCTTTGTTGATTGAGCTTCTCCTCTCTTATTTACATATATGCCATTGAGTTTTTAAAAATAAGTAAATTTGGTTAAAAAATGGGTTTTACCATTGGAGATCCTCTCCTCCAATTGGATTTTCACCCAAATTTTGACTCAAAATTGGGTAAAAAAAAAAAAAGGGTGAACGCTGGAGATGCTCTTCTACGACTATTTGTTTAGCAACTGTACAACCATGAGAAGGTGGTCAATTGAACATCATTGAGAAGAAAATTCGTAGAATACATGTAGGGTTCTTCTGAGCCGGTCCTATGTAGGTGGACAATGTCCCAATAGATCCTATCTACTAATTTCTAAAGAAGACCGTAGCCAACTAAGTCATGTCCATTAAAATCCTTCCAAAAATACCCTTCGCCCATACAACCTTCACCAACTTGCACATTAACACCATTGAAATCCTTCCAAAAATAACAACCTTCACCAACTCGCGCATTAACACCATCGAAATCCTTGCAAAAATAACCTTCGCCCATACAACCTTCACCCACGCATTAATACAATATGCTGTCCTTTCTCTCTCTCTCTCTCTCTCTCTCTCTCTCTCTCTCTCTCTCTCTCTCTCTCTCTCTCTCTCTCTCTCTCTCTCTCTCTCTCTCTCTCTCTCTCTATTTTAACAAGTTTTAAAATATTTATAACATTTATTCTACAAATTTTTTTCAGTAAAATTTATTTATTTGAAATCTACTCGTAAGATCTATCTAATGAGATCAATATTGAGTACCAACAATTAACAGTGTTAATTTTAATTTTAATTCACAATTAACAGCATAAAATTCTATCTAAATTCAAGATTAACAATATCAAATTCACAATATACAGTGTCAAATTCATGAAACACTTTAGCAATTCAAAAAAACCTAACAGTTAAAATTATGAGAGTATAAATTCTATTTGTCAGAGGTGGAAATTCCGTGGTTTCCACCACCGCTTGTGGGCTCCACAAGACTTTTTTTTGTTATAATCTGAAACTGTTCATCTTGTTGGGTATATTTATGAAAAAAAAATTAGCTTGGTTTGATATCTAGGTATATCAAAACTTGAATTTTTGTTTATAAAATGAACAGTTATAGATTTTAAAGTTAAACTGTCCACTGTCCATTTTCTAACCGAAATTCAATTTTAAATAGAAGTATAACTATTGTTGTCCGATCCAGCTCATTTTTTGCAGGAAATATAATATTGTGCGGGTCCTACAAGAGGCATGATTGAGACTATAACAAAAAATGCCTGGTGGGACCATAACCGGGAAAACCAAAGGTTTCCACCACAGGTTTTAACTCTTAAATTATACTCCTAAGATTGAAAAAAAAAAAAAAAAGAACAGCCGCCGCTCATGAGTAGGGTTTGGATTGAAAAGTAGGGTAACTTTTTTTTTTGTTTGTCTTTATTTGAATTTTTTTGCATCTGTTTGTTTTGCGTCAAACTTTTGTGACTTATTGATTCGTCTCGACGAGAGGAATCGGAAAAATAAAAAAAAATTGATCGAAACTCATAATTTTTTGAATAAATAAAACTTTTTTTACTTATTCTTGTCTTTTTGAAAAAAATTATGAGTTTCGATCATAATTTTTTACTTTTCCGATTCCTCTCATCATGACGAATCAATAAATCACAAAAATTTGACGCAAAGTTATTGAAACTTTCAGTCCTGTAATCAAACAACCCACTCGTAGAGTTATTTTGAGCCTTGCAGTTCATCATCACTGGCCTTTAAGGCAGTTGGATGTATCCAATGCCTTTTTACATGGGGTAATTTCTGAAGATGTCTATATGAAGCAACCCTTGGGATATAAGGACCCTACTCATCCTGAGTATGTTTGTAAACTTTCCAAAGCTTTGTATGGTCTTCGACAAGCACCAAGAGCATGGTATGCAATGTTTTCCAATTATCTGATTGAATTGGGTTTCCTCTAAAGTAAAGCAGATACATGTCTGTTTATTTTCTCTCAAGGCAGTAACATCACCTTGTCTTGATCTATGTT
Source organism: Rhododendron henanense subsp. lingbaoense (assembly GCA_020567845.1). NCBI lineage: Eukaryota > Viridiplantae > Streptophyta > Magnoliopsida > Ericales > Ericaceae > Rhododendron > Rhododendron henanense. The sequence continues at coordinate 8,978,331 of CM036313.1, forward strand.
GATGATATAGTCATCACAGGTAGTGATTGTGGATACATTTCTGCCCTTATTACTCAACTCAGCAAAAGGTTTGTGATGAAAGATTTGGGCACACTTAATTACTTTTTGGGGATTGAGGTAACATCTTCTTCTTCTGGTTTATTTTTATCTCAAGCCAAATATGCATATGAGTTGCTGCTCAAGGCTGGTATGGTGAAGTGTAAGCCAAGTCCTACACCTGTATCTGTTAAACTTGGGATACCTACTTCTGATTCTTTGTTTGTTGATGTTCGTCTTTATAGAACTATAGTGGGATCTTTGCAGTATCTCACTTTAACAAGGCCAGAGATTTCATTTTCTGTCAATGTGGCCTGTCAACATATGCATTATCCAGACTTCATGACTTTATCGCAGTCAAGAGAATCTTACGGTATATAAAAGGCAGAGTCAATCAAGGTCTTCATTTTTGCTCTAGTCCTTTATATCTCACTGCCTTTGCCGACGCTGATTAGGCAGGAGATCCTATTGATAGGAGGTCCACTACAGGTTTTAGCATTTTTCTGGGATCTAATCTTGTCTCTTGGTGTGCTAAGAAACAGCATCCCGTGGCTCGTTCTTCTACCGAAGCTGAGTATAGGGCCATGGCTCACACTGCTAGTGATTTAGTTCGGTTGCAACAACTATTCTCTGAATTACATGTCACTCTGTCCTCTCCACCTGTTTTGTTATGTGACAACAAATCTGCAATTGCTCTTGCATCAAATCCCGTTTTCCACGCCAGAACAAAGCATAGAGAGATTGATTACCATTTTATTCGAGAACAAGTGCTTATTAAACGTATTGTTGTGTCCCATGTGGGTACTGAATATCAAATAGCTGATATTTTTACCAAAGCTCTATCTGCTCTAAGGTTTCAAACTCTAAAGTCCAAACTCATGGTAGGTGATCCTCCCATGCGTTTGCAGGGGGCTGTAAAGGATTCCACTGTCAGCTCAAGTGAAGCTACCAGCTCAAGCACAGAAGGCTCAGCTCAAGCTCAAGCCTCCACGTCAGCTAGCTCAAGTGTGTAGTTGGTTAGTTAGTTTTGATTTAGTTTTCAATTAGTTAGTGGACTGAGATTAGTTAGAATGGAATCTTGATTAGTTCAGTAATCAAGTGATATAAAAGGCTTGGAGGGCTGTCTTTTTAATCATCGGAAAAAGAAAATAAAATCATTTTTCCCCTTTTCTCCTCTCTCATGGGTTTTTCTCTCTTGTTCTTGAACTTTGCTTCACCGATTTAGTACAGAATTCAAAATTTCATTAGTTCGATTAGTACGCAGCTAATTTCTTTGTTAATTCCCATGCGTCACTCCATTCTATACAAATTTTTACTTAATTATTCGAAAATCTGATTAATTCAACCAGTATATAAGTTAATTTAATAGATTTGAAAAAGCCCTATGAGCCTGCACTTCCCACGCTTTATGGATTTGGGCAAATCCATAATCTTGTGACACCATTTGACATGCACCATTTAATTAGAATTGTGCTTTAATCAATTTTCCATTGGCCATATCAAGTCGTGAATTTAAAAATGAGTTTTTTCCATCACCTTGCCCCGCTTCCAACATTGTTAATTAGCCAGAGGAACATTACTGAAATTTATGTTGGAAAAAGAATATATACACAGTACTTTAATTAGTGATATTAATTCATGTTAGCTCTAATTGGAATATTGGAATTATAAAAAGAGTGGGATATTGATTTTGTTGTTGTATAGATATACATGAGTTAAGATAATATTTGGCATGTGGGTCAGCAAATTGATGCTGTGGAAACTTTGGATTTTTTATAAATGTGGCGAGATCTCTCTTTATTTTGAAAAATAATTGGATGTACCCTTTTATAGGTCGAGAGATATTTTCCATATCATAGTAAATATTAATCTCATGTTTATTGATTCGATGACGGGCACCAGTTATTTGATTCGGTCACATGTTCATAAAATATAGGCATCACTATATTTTTTTTACAACTCCGTGCATAGCTCAAGTCATCGCTAGGTCATACAATATAGATGTCAATAATTTATTTTTATAATACCATGCATAATACAGGTCATCATTAGTATAATACAAATCACTTTTTATCATTTTATTTTATTTATTTTTTTCTTCTTAGCTTTTAGCACAAGGTCTCTTTATTAAACACACTTTGACAGGAGAATGCGAGGAAAGTTTACTAATCCAAACACTCTATTTAGTCATTTTCTCTTCTTCTTTCCTCACAAACCAATCAAAGGAGAGGAAGATTTTAAACTTCTTTTCTTTTCTTCTCCTTTCCAGTTCCAAACAAACCATTACTTGTCAAAGCTATGCAAAAACTCTTATTGCTTTGCAATATTTATAAAGAAGGAAGATAACAAAAAAAGGAGAGAAGTTTTATTTTCTCTTACAACTAATCAAAAATCATGGCACTCTCTCTTACGTGACCACCTCCAAACTGTGTAAGGTTAGGCTCATGAAGGTTCCAACCGGTAAGAGCATCTCCGGCCCTCACCCTTTCTTATGCTCATATTTGAGTAAAATTTAAATTTTCTTTCAAACAATTTTCATTTTTCAAATACCCTTGCATACATGTAAATGAGAGAGAACAGAATGCAAAGCTCCGCATCAAAGCTGTCGAGCTTCCCATTCTGTTCTCCCTCTCTTGAAATAGCCGTTAGGAAAAAATGGCAAGAGTTTGGGTTGGGTTGTCCTTTATTTGGGAATACAAAAGGGGTAAAACCAAAAAAAGGGTACGCATCGGGATAAGCATTGGAGATGGGTTTGCGATGATTTTACCCAAATTTTTAATTTGGTTCTACTGAATTCTCATTATAGTGCAGTAGCCTCAATAGCAATGGGTGTTAAATGATGGCATTTGAATTTTTTTTTTAGAGTGGACTACCCATCTTGATCTTCTTGTATTGATCCCTCCAGAAACACTCTGTAGTATAGTACTAGCTTCGTTTTCTGATGGGGCAACAACCATCGAAAGACCAATTGTTGTATCAGTACGCCTCTTCTGGTAACGTTAACAAAATCAAAGCTCTTCGTTGCGCCCGGGCGCAGAACTTGATGTACCGTTTTATTACTCTCCCTCACCCTTTTGATCACTTCCATATCCGCTAAGAAGCACGGATATGGATACGGGATACGGATACGATACGATACGATACGGATACGTGGATACATGATTTTTTCAAAAAGAAGGATACGATACGTTGGGGGATACATTGAATATAAAAGTAAATAAAAATATATTATATATATAATTTTTAATTCCTAAAATTTCATTAATGATTAAAGTTTTAAATTACACAAGTTCACTATTTCACATGCCGAGAGAGATATATTTACATCTAGTTATATATAACTGTATCTATATAGTTATATATATATATATACATACACACAACGAGAGAGAGACTTGTAAGGTTGTCGAGAGAGATGAGAGACGAAAGAGAGGATATTGTCAGTGTGTTTCTTGTGTCGATTGGTGGGTGAAAAAGAAAAATATAGTTCTAATTGCTCTTTTAACTCATATATTTTAAGTAATAACATATTTACCCTCACGCGTATCCGAAACGTATCCGCGCGTATCCCAAACGTATCGGGATACCAAAAAATGATTCTAAAAGCAGGACACTTTAATAAACGTATCGGATATGTATCCGGAGAGTATCCGAGAGTATCGGTATCCGATACGGATACGATACGTGATATGGAGGCCAAAATAGAGTATCCGTGCTTCATAGCATATCCGTATCTAGATGCCAGCTTGTATTTTCTTTTTGGCACATCTTTTTGGTTGTTTTTTTCCTAATTTGTACCAGTCAAATTTTTAGGCCATGCTTTTCGTCTTGACAGAAGAAATTGAGAAAGTACAAAAACATAGAGCAAAGTTTTAAAAAAATTCGTATAAGACGAAAAGAGCCAAATTAGTTCGTATTTTTTTTCGTCTTTAGGTATTTTCCGGTAAAGATTAAGGCTCCGTTTGTTTCGCGTAAAATGTTTTTTGGTGTGAAATATTTTCCATGAAAAACAATTTCCCCGAAAAGAAAATTTTATGTTTCGTCTTTTTGGGTGTTTGGTTGATAGTTGAAGAGTATTTTTTTCAGGTGATGCATCCTTATTTCCCATTCAACACTCGGGCATCAGTTGTTCCAGCAAGCCGTCCATCACCTGCAGAAGACGACTGTTCCGGTAAGGTTGACAAAATCAAAGCTCGCGCCCAAGGCGCAGAACTTGAGGTACCGTTTTAGTAATCTCATTACTCTCCCTCACCCTTTTGATCACTTCCATATCCGTATATAGATGCCCGTTTGTATTTGCTTTTTGGCACATTTTTCTGGTTGTTTTTTTCCGAATTCGTACAAGTCAATTTTTTACGGCGTACTTTTCGTCACGACAAAAGAAATCGAGAAAGTACAAAAACATAGAGCAAAGTTGAAAAAAAATTCATGTAAGACAAAAAAGACCAAAAAAGTTCGTGTTTTTTTTTCTTCGTCTTTAGGTATTTTCCGGTAAAGATCAAGGCTCAGTTTGTTTCGCGTAAAATGTTTTTTGGTGTGAAATATTTTCCATTAAAAACAATTTCCCCGAAAAGAAAATTTCCTGTTTCGTCTTTTTGGGTGTTTGGTTGATATTCGAAGAGTATTTTCAGGTGATGCATCCTCATTTCCCATTCAACACTCGGGCATTAGCTGTTCCAGCAAGCCGTCCATCACTTGCAGAAGACTTAGAATTAGCTATGGCAATCAGTGCCTCAATCCAATCCGCTATGGAATCAAGACCACCTTATGTTGATGCTAATCCTATATCTGGAGCAAGCACATCCTCCAGCAGTCAAAGTGGGCGGATGCAAGATCATAATGAAATCCAAGAAGTCGGTCCAAGAGGAGGCAATCCAATTCAACTCCTTCGGAATCACAATGAAACTCCCTCTTCCTCACTCCCATCGTCCCCTCCAATTGAGGATGCGGTCGTAGATGGCTGTGCTTCTTCATTGTGCCTGATATGCTTGGTTGCTCCAGCCGAGGGGACTTGCATTCCTTGCTGGCACATGGTTGGATGCATGTCGTGTTTGAATGAGATCGAAGGCAAGAAGTGGAGTTGCCCTGTGTGTCGTTCCAAGATTACCCAGGTTATACGCATCTATAATCTTTAATCGATCCACTGAAGCAGGATATCACGAAGCAATGCATGCAAGTGGTTGGTTAGATAGGAAACATACCAAAGTACCAGAGCATTGAAGTACATATTCATTTTGTGATATCTTTGCTCTGCTATTCTGCATCTTTTGAGCCTTCGTTTCATTTTTTTTTTTTTTTTTTTTCGCGAGTTGTATTCGACATTGCCTTGCGCATGGGTTACAAACGGCATGTTGGGTTTTACTGTCCTCTTGAAATAATATGCCCACCTTTAACTAGTTCTTTGCTCTGTCATAGTTAAGATGTTGGTTGGTTAGAGTTCAACTACTACTAGAGGGTTTCGATTTTTTTTTACGAGTTAGAACCCAAGGAGAAGTTTTTCAGTGCCAAGCGGGTATTGCCGACGTGGCACCCGCTCGGCGCACCTCAGCCATCTGATTCACTTTTGGACGGCTCGGATTGAAACCCTCTCTCTCCTCTCACCCCAACACTTTTTCTCTCCTTTTTCTCTCTCAAAATCTGAGCCGTCCAAATATGAAATGAACGGCTTGGATGCACGAGCAGACACCACGTGGTACCTGCTCGGCACTGAAAAATTTTCCGAACCGAAGACCCTACACGACTATTTGTTTGGCGTAGGCGGCTCTACAGGTGGTCAATTGAACACCCATGGGGAAAAAATGGGTAGCAATTTTGGTTTAGCAATTTTTTTGACACCTTGGCCGGCCTAATAGTCTTTGATGATTAACGGGCCGGTCCAGATTAGGACGCCCTCTTCCCACGCACTCCACCTGATTCTGGAAAAAGCACCAACAAGGATTTCTGAAAATTTATAGAAATTTTCAGAAATGTTAGAATTGTGGCTCATATGTTAAGTATGAAGAGATACTAAGGAGTTTTAGAAAGAAGGCCAGATGTCGGAGCGGAACGAGTGGAGCGAAGTGCAATGAATGGAGCGTAGTAGAGCGACGGCATCTGGCCCATCACCAATGATCCAGTGAAAGTAGATTGGGCCGAAGGCCCAGGCGTTCTGTAATTTGGGGGGTGCGCGCCCCCCACGGTACGCTATGGTACGGTTCGTACAAGGGTATTTTTGGGATACAGAGCAAATACCAAGTTAGGGTTAGAATAGAGTCAGTATAAATACTCTATGTTGTAAACCCTATTTCGTACTGTGATAATAAAAGAACAGCAGCCGCTCTCGCTTCCGTGGACATACCCGATTTTAGAGAACCACGTATATTGCTGTGTCGATTTCTTTACTGTCTTATACTCATAAATCGTGTGCATGTGTGTGACAATCCTAACAAGAAGGAGATGTTTAGGACTAGTACCATAACCTTACCCTCCCACCATCGTACAAGGGTGTGAAACCCTAGGGGAAGGGAAAGTGAGAAAAAAGATATTGGTGGCAGCTTGAGATTTTAAAAGAAACATAAAAAGTTCGACGTTGATGGAACTTAATCTCAACTCTGTCGATCTACTTCCATTTTTCCCTATTGATTCTTGAGGAATAGCCCAACATTACACAGAACCAGACTCCATTCTATACAAATTTTTTACTAAACTATTCTAAAATCTGATTTTTTTTTCCCAAAAAACAATACGATAAATGATAGCAACGGAAAATATCAAAATGGGCATCCATCCCCATGGAGGAGGGAAGATAAGCCACAAAGAGGACTAAAGTCCCAAGTCCTACAACCAACACTTTTCTTCCCAAAATCCACCTCGATCTCATCAAACCCTCAAATGGAACGGAGGAATAGAGATCAGTCTTAGAAATGATAGAAGAAATCTAATTAATTAATTCAACCCGTATATAAGTTAATTTAATAGATTTGAAAAAGCCCTATTAGCCAGCACTTCCCGTGTTTTATGGATTTGTCCTGGATTTGGACAATCCATAATCTAGAGTGACACCATTTGAATTCAGATATTCTATTTAGCAGTTTTGTGGTTAAGATTGTGTTTTAATCAACTGCAAATTGATGCTGTGGAAACTTTCGATTTTGATAAATGTGACGAGATCTCTCTTTATTTCCAAAAATAATTGGATGCACCCTTTTATAGATCGAGAGATATTTCCCATGTCATAGTGAATATTAATCTCATGCTCATTGATTCAATGACGATCGATCACCGGTTATTTGATCCAGTCACATGATCATAAAAATATAGGCATCACTACAATTTTTTTTTATAACTCCATGCATAACTCGGGTCATCGCTAGGTCATACAACATAGATGTCAGTAATCTTTTTTATAATCCCGTACAAAATACGGGTCATCATTAGTATAATATTATAAATCACTTTTTATCATTTTTATTTTTTTCTTCTTAGCTTTTTGCACAAGGTCTCTAATTAAACACACTTTGCCCGCAATGTACTAATAATATATAGTACATTCTACTATATATTTGTAAAATCGTATCTAGTTATTAACTTCTTGTAAATTTCAAGGTAATTGTCCGGGTTTTGAATTGACCTGACCTCAATAACGTGGCCCCCAAGTTTCTTTAAAAGAAATAAAGCGATTTTTTTTTTTCCTCTTCTATGCTAAGAACAAAGAGATCGAGATTGATCTCCGCGTCTGACTTTCCCAACTACATTGAATAAGTCACCGGTCCTCAAACACACCGCGTAATATTTCTTCAGCTCCCCGTAGCTATCTATATATCTATCAATACGACTATACTATATTTTAACCCCGAATGACTTTTTGCGAGGAGAAACGTGGTAGCAAAACTTGTCGTTTATTTCTTTCGACTTTTTAATTTTATGAACTCCAAGAAAATGGAAAATGCTAGAGACAAAGAAAACTAATCCTGAAAGTACCCCGAAAAGAGCAACTAATGATTGAGATTCACTTTGATGTGGGTGACGTCCCAAGCCTTGATAGCAACCGCCGAGGAAACCTTAGCTTTCCCGCAACACCACAATTGAGCAATTTCACCACCGTCTCTGACAACGATACCAAAAGTAGCTAAGCTACGGGAGGGAGAGTAAGCTCCATCACAATTAACTTTAAAAACAGAGGAGGGAGCTAGCTAGGTGGATTCCAGCCTCCACTCCGAGAGGGTCTAGCTTCGATCGGGAGGGACGAGAAGTAGCAGATTTCACCCCAGAAAAAAACAGTATCTATATGATCATTACTAGCCAAATTTGGCTTTGGAGAGAACATTCTCAGGACTAGGAATGGTCCCCTTGAACACATTATTAGCCAAATTGGCTTTGGAGAGAACATTCTCAGGACTAGGAATGGTCCCCTTGAACACAAATTCATTACGCCCAACAGAGTTGAAAAATAAGAGCAATCACATCATTAGGAGACTCCTTGGTTAAATTTCCACACAAAAGCTCAAACACCCGAAAGGAACGAGTTCTCCATCTACAACCTCACGGCTAATATGTCATTACCAGCTCTAATTGGTCCAATTTTTACGATACTTTGTCCGTCCCAATTTATTAATTCATTTTTGAAGTTTGTAACCTTTTTTTAATTGCTTATATCTTTCAATTTATTTTTTTTATTTTTTTTATGAATTTGTAAATTTTTCGTAGTTGAACTAATCGACAACTATTGGACAAGATTCATATTGCATATTTTTTTAAACCCATATTGAAATATATATATATATATATAAGCAATTAAAAATAAACACAAATTTCTAAAATGAACAAAAAAGAAGTGGGACAAATGTAGTATATAAATTTGTAAACATTATAGACATTCTTTTATCTCCTCATGGATTTAAAATAAACTTTCTTGACGTATGCAATTTACGTTCCGTTCGGAACACGTGAGAAAAAGAAATGGAAAATGTGAGGAAAGTCCATAGGAAATTTTACTAATCCAAACGCTCTATTTAGTCATTTTCTCTTCTTCTTTCCTCTCAAACCAATCGAAGGAGAGGAAAATTTTAAACTTCTATTCTTTTCTTCTCCTTTCCAGTTCCAAACAAATCCTTACTTTCAAAGCTATGCAAAAACTCTTATTGCTTTGCCAGATTTACAAGGGAGGAAGATAACAAAAAAAGAGAGAGTTTTATTCTCTCTTACAACTAATCAAAAATCATGGCACTCTCTCGTAAGTGACCACCTCCAAACTGTGTAAGAACATCTCCGGCCCTCACCCTTTCTTATCTTATACTCATATTTGGTAAAGTTTTGTGTAGAAATTTAATTTCAATAGGAGCATCTTCAATGATAAAGCCAAATTTTCCTTCAAAAAAATTTCTTTTTTCAAATACATAATTGCATATATGTAAATGAGAGAGAACAGAATGCAAAGCTCCGCATGAAAGCTGCAAGTTTTTCATTCTGTTCTCCCTCCTCTCTTGAGATAGCCGTTGGGAAAAAAATGGCAAGAGTTTGGGTTGGGTTGTCCTTTATTTGGGAATACAAAAAGGGTCAAACCAAAAAAAGGGTACGCATCCGGATAGGCATTGGAGATGGGTTTTCGATGATTTTACCCAAATTTTTGATTTGGTTCTACTGAAATCTCATTATAGCGTAGTAGCCTCAATAGCAATGGGTGTAAAATGATTGCATTTGAAATTTTTTTTTTTCGAGGGGACTACCCATCTTGATCTTCTTGTATTGATCCCTCCAGATTCCAGAAACACTCTGTAGTACGTAGTAGCTTCGTTTTCGGATGGGGCAACAACCATCGAAAGACCAATTGTTGCATCAGTACGCCTCTTCTGGTAACGTTAACAAAATCAAAGCTCTTTTCGCCCAAGGCGCAGAACTTGAGGTACCGTTTTAATTTCATTACTCTCCCTCACCCTTTTGCTCACTTCCATATCCGTATATAGATGCCCGTTTGTGTTTGCTTTTTGGTTGTTTTTTTCCTATTTTGTACAAGTCAAATTTTTACATCGTGCTTTTCGTCTCGACAGAAGAAATCGAGGAAGTACAAAAACATAGAGCAAAGTTGAAAAAAAATTCATGTAAGACAAAAAAGACCCAAAAAGTTCGTGTTTTTGTTGTCTTTAGGTATTTTCTGGTAAAGATTAAGGCTCCGTTTGTTTCGCGTAAAATGTTTTTTTGGTGTGAAATATTTTCCAAGAAAAACAATTTCCCCAAAAAGATTTTTTATTTTTTTTTGTCTTTTTGGGTGTTTGGTTGATAGTTGAAGAGTATTTTCCTGAACGAAATTCTTCCCTGACGAAAATAGAGTGGACACAAATGGCATACAGATTGATCGTGATTAGTGTGCTTCAACTTTGTAAAGATACTCCAATGAAAAGATTTGGGAACATGGGATGGTGCTGTGAGGGTGGTGCACAGCACGAGCCATCCGTTCGGCAATCCAGCAGTTCAAATCTCATCTCGGCAATGAATGGATTGGATGCTACACAGTGGAGATGAAATTTGGACTGTTGAAATTGCCGAACAGACGGCTCGGATGGTGTTGTGCACCACTCACACAACACCAACCCCCGGTTCAAAGATTGGTGCCTTGGCAGAAGACACACACGAGGCTGTGGAGGAGCCCAACAGACTCACGATATTGATTGAGCACATGAAGTAACACAAGTAACCAAAAACGACTTCCACTATTTCAAGAGTAAAATATTTTCATCCATATGACCGAAAATGTTTTACTGGGAAAATAATTTACAGTCTTTTTCCATCCAAACGCCACGTCAGAAAAATAGGTAAAATATTTTATGTCAAAATAAACGGAGCCTAGGAGAAAACAACCAAAAAGACTGTGCGAAAAAGCCCTAAAAAGTTACGCCAAAAAGGCCATTAATGCCGTTCCGATGTCATGAAGGAGAGGACCAAAATACCTGATTCACACGAAGTTTTTTTTCAATGTTCAACAGTAAACTTTCTGATTCATTTCTCAGATTAGCATTTTCTAGAGTTCAAAAAATAGAAGATTTTACAGGAATCTTATAGCTTTCTAACTAGTTTCCCTCATTATAATATAAGTCAACACTTCATTTTGGATTTTTTGTAAAACTATTTGTCAAATGAAAACGGACAAGAAAATATGTTCCCTTTTTTACCTTATACTTTTTTTTTTGACATCGACAATTCAAAAAGTACAAGATTTTACAAGAATCTTATAGCTTTCCAATTCCAACTAGTTTCCACATGATGATATAAGTCAACAACTTTATTTTGGATTTTTTGTATAAAACTCTCTGTAAAATGAACACATACAAGACAATATGTTCCGTTTTTTGCTTTCTTTTAATCACTTTTTTGGTGGGAATAACTCTCGTTCACAAAGTTATTGACAACTGGAAACTAGGTGAAATGTTTGATTGGAAACAAGTGGAATTTTTTTTTTATGTTGAGTTGTTGTTTGTTGGCAGTGGATTGATGAATTAGGGAGGACTCCATTGATTTTGGCTTGCATGCGTTCGAGGAAGTACAATGTTGCCAAAACTTTGATTGAATTGGGTGCTAATGTAAATGCGTATTGTCCCGGTATGTGTCTCAAATTTGTCTCTGAAAAGTGGAAAACATGCCATTTATACTTCGGCTAGTTTTCATGCAATGTAATTATTGTCTCCCCCGAATGCTTTGTTTGGTTGTCTAGAATTGAATTGAACATAAAACAAAATGATATGGGCTTCCAATATACTTGGTGTTCTATTATGAAGTTTACTCTAATGTTACCTAGAATGTAAAGAGTTTACTCCAAAACTATTAGGAAGCAATGAAATGATTTTTCAGTCGAATGGCCATCCACCCGGTGAATGATGGTTCTATTTCCAATGTGCATTCTGTCATTGTTAAGCAAACCAAAGTCGAATCGCCATTTACTCGAATTGCTGAACAAGGATCCGGTAATGTAGAACATTCTATCATTTTAACACAACCCATATGTCCGCGCGAATGAGCATTCCAAGAGTGAAAAATTCTACCCGATATCATTCTAGTGAACCAAAACGCTGCTTAAATGTTATTGATTAGTAAGTAAGAATTGTTAATGTAGGTTGTAAGGAATTGGTGGTGTTGATGTGGTACAACAATTAGTCTAAAATTATTTGTGAGCCATATCAGTAAGAATTGCATAATGAAGATGAAGCTCAGTCTATCGGCCCAACTTTTTCTCTGCACTGGAAGACATTAAGTCATTAACCAAACTTGTAATGTGGATATGATGAAAGAAATCAGAAGTGCTGACACTAATGCTGAATCTGGTTTGTACGTGTTTGAAGAGTCCATTTGATGTAGCTGGATTTTTCTGATGTTTTCTTCTCATGCTTATCTTTTTAAAGCAAACCGTTGCAAATTTTGACCATTTTTATGAGTTATTATGTTATTGTAGGTAGCCATGCCGGGACTCCATTACATCACGCAGTGGAAAAAGGCCTTCAACGAACTGTTAAGTTACTTCTTTCACATGGAGGTGGTACATTATCTTGTTGGTCAAAGATTTCAGACTGCAACTTGTTTACAGCTTAACTTTTTCACAACAACAAACAATCCTCCTCAACTCTCTGAGCTAGTTTAACTTTTAGCATTGTGTAAATTTCAGCAAATGCATTAGTGATGAATGATGATTCCCAAACTCCACTTGACGTCGCAAGAGTTAAACAGCACCACAAAATTGTACGTGCAATCGAGGTATTCTCAATATCTTGAGAGGGTGTGAAGTCGCAAGGATATTATGGTCTCTCTTTTCCCATTTTCAATGTGATTTTGTCCTTTTGACGCTTTTCTATGTAATGCTGATTAGAGTCATATCTGCTTGTTCTCTGGTTGGCTGCGAGAACCTTTCGGTCCTGTCATTCTTGAAGTGCTAGCTCCCCTACTGCTTTCAAGAAAAGTGTGAGTATGATTTCCCTTATATGAAGTTACTCTACAAGGAGGATATTGGCATGGCATGTTTGATAGGAGAATATTTTTGTGGCATTGAGTCCCATTAAAGTTATATGGACACATTTAAACAATTTCTGCATACAACTTCAATAAATAGCTAGCATCTTATGAGTTATGACTGACAAGCCACATAGGCCTGGTGTTCTAAATATCGGGCAACCATTTTCTTGCTTGTTCTATTTCTTGATTGATAAGCAGGTGTTCAGGCCAGTTTATGCGCACCTCGGCTAATCCTGGGGGACCATAAACCCACTATCCTCTAGCAAGGTCCATCTTGAAGCTGGAGCAAATGCTCTGTATGGACTGGCCCCAAAGGAGTTGATAGCATCTAAAGACGTTTCAAACTTGAGACCTTAGGAGGGAGCAAACCCCCAAGTCCCAGGCCTTGAACACTAAGCCAACCACTTGGGGTTTTTTTGTTCTATTTCTGATATCTCTTCTGGCTTGTTCTGTTGTGTTTTATGAAAGAAACATAGCCAAATTAATGTCTGGATTCTTATCGATGCATTCTACAAACATGCTAACGTATTGCACTTCCTTCTTTTGTAGAACAAGTATCCTCACAAACCACTGGATATTGATACTATTTATTTTTCCGCATTTGCAGTTGGGTGGCAGTTTTACCATGTGCATCCCGTAATCTTGCCATGCCTTTGAAGTTGGAGCTTGCCATATATTCTAGTCTGAAGGTAATATATTCTTTGTAAACTGCCGATTCACTGACCATTTTGGATTAGTTCGAAGTCTCTTTGGTCATGGCTTTCATTCTGCTGCTTATTTTCATACAATATTAAGTGAGATTCAGGCTTGTTATTGGCCATATTTTGAATGGTCTTTAGAAACGCTTTCAGTTGCTCTTGTTCTTAATAGTGCTGATTACAAATTTACAATAGTGGTTCTCAACTTGCTGGTGAATTGATTTATGGTTGTTATCTATGGTACATGACACTCAACACTCTAATAAGGATATGGGATCTGTATCCTACATGTTTAGTTGGACAATAAATTAGCAAGCATACTTTGTAGTTCATTTTTGTCATGAGTGCATTCAAATTCTATATATGCATGAAAGGGTCTAAGACAATTAGCAAATACCATTTCAGGAACAGAAATTCGAGTTCTTTAATTAATGCTATGAGTTTATTGTTTCTCGGTTTGACCTGGTGCATGCTTGTTTGTTGAAACACTCTTTCCCCTGTCTTATAAGGGTCAAAATAATAGTATTTTGCTGTGTTCGGCATGACTGTCTTGATTCTGCCTCCATCATATGGTCATAATGCATGGAGTTTTTTTGTATGAATGGCAGGATTCCCAGCCTCGTAATCTTGTTGCACTGTCGAATGCCAATATGGGAGGAATAAAGTTTATCCAGTCTGATCATGCAGTGATAATTTCTGATATTCGCAACAGTAATTCCTCAACATAGTTGGAGTTTATAGTTTTTGTGCGTGCTTTTGTGTACATAATTGATTTCATTTTCATGCATATTTTCCCAAGACACTGGAGGCGCTGACGAGGTATTTTGACCTCCTGGGAGACAAGGTGTAAGTCTTGAGGCGTATTATGCCCGAGGTTAGGAACCACAAGTCTCCTATTAATGCCTATTCCTGACATCTCATTTGGAAGCTTAACATCAATTCAAAGTATGAGTTGCATGCTTCAAGTCTGCCTTGCCTTTGGAGCTGTAATAGTTGGGTAAATTATCATCTGTACCTTTCCATCGACTATTTTCGCCCGTGAACTTTGTCGGAAGATAATCTTTGGGACAATGACTCAAAACGAAACATGTTGAAGTTGGTGAATGAGCTTTTATGCTTAGTGTTGGTAGACATGAAGATGGTTGTGGCTAGCAAATACCATTTATGCATTTCAGGAATTGGGCTACAAGCAGACGTAGGAAAATTATAGCCAGTTTGTACCCCCATACCTACTGTCCATATTTTATTGGACTAAAAATGATATCCCCGTTAGCTAGGAAAGAAAATTTGAGATTTGTTTTTGTGGCTTCTTAAAGTACAGAAAAAAAGCAAAACTTGCATTGCATCATATGTGCGTGTTATTTAGTATCTTGCACACCTGCTGCCTATGTTAGCGGACTGAACATGATAAAATCTTTTACAGACAAAGCTAGGAAAAGATTTGAGCCTCATTTTTTTTTTTTTTGCTTCAAAAGTTACAGAAACCACAATTAAGTAACATACTACCTTTGGTAACCAGTGTTTATCTTATGCGTGTAATACCCCTGAGCTTTGTCTCTACTTTTTCAGAGACGCACATTAAACTTGCACCTGCAAATGAAACCGACAAACAACAACTGCAGCGTTTCTGCAATGCATGCAAAGGAATTCTCCAGGTACACCAAAGCTTTTATATGAATCATGAGCCTGTCGCATTGTGCATGAGCATTAACGTAATATATGCATAATAATCCCAAAGCAAATTGTGAAGGCATGAAATATTTTAATTCCTCTGGCCAATAAATTATATCCCATAATGTCAGTTTCAGACTTTGTAAGGTGCAGTTTAAGTTGATTGGCTACTGCCGACTGACTTGAGCCCGGGTCACCATTTTTAGTATCTATATGTAAAAAGAACCATGCTCGTACTCTTTTGAAATTTCAATTCCGGCCTATGGTCGTAGTTTTGACTTGGACAAATTAACTGGCTTGTTACCCGTACGAGCACTTCCTGAATATCTTGTTCATTTACACCTCATTTTTCTAACCTCTTGGTTGCCATGAACTAACTACCTACATCCGCATTTCCCATCAACACTCAGGAACCAGTTGCTCAGGTACAAGTTGTTCCACCCACCGCTCCATCATCTGCAGAAGACCTAGAACTAGCTATGGCAATCAATGCCTCAATCCAATCCACTATGGAATCAAGATCACCTTATGTTGATGCTAACCCTATATCTGGAGCAAGCACATCCTCCAGCAGTCAAAGTGGGTGGGTGCGAAATCATAATGAACTCCAAGAAGTTGGTTCGAGTGGCCATCCAATTCAAAACATTCAGAATCATATTGAAACTCCCTCTTCACTCCCATCTGCCCCTCCTAGTGAGAATGCGATCTTAGATGGTGGTGCTTCTTCATCGTGTGTGATATGCTTGGATGCTCCCGTTGAGGGGGCTTGCATTCCATGCGGGCACATGGCTGGATGCATGTCATGTTTGAATGAGATCAAAGGCAAGAATTGGGGTTGCCCTGTGTGTCGTACCAAGATTAACCAGGTTGTACGCCTCTATGCTGTTTAATCCATTGAAGCAAGAGATCGTAAAGCATGTATGTGGTTGGTGAGCTTTTCGTACCTTTAACACCTATTGATATTGTTTATCCAGTATTAAAACAAAATTATTTGGTGTTCAGTTCTAGGTCCCATTTTTCTGTGTTAACAGCCTCTTTGAATTGTGAGAAAGGGGGAGAAAAAAAGGATTGGGCTTCTCAAGAAATTTCTTCTTCTTTTTGTTAGATTTGGCGAACATTTGAGCAACAAAATGAAGTAATTGCCCCTAAAAAACAAGAAAACAGAATGGAATAATCAAAATCCATCATCTTTCTTCATTTCTCACCATTTATTTTCTCTTATGTATCCCATGTGTCACCTATGTTTATGCGTGTCCTTGGCACGTCTAGTATGGACATTGCAACCGTTTAGGCACGTCGTTGCTTTATAGCCTTCATTTCAGTCAGGAGTAATAACATAATTTAAATTCTGAAAATATATGCGGATATCAGTGTATGCTTTTTCAAGTCACTGTCTCAACATGGAGTCTTGAGGCTATATCATCTTGTTCCCTCTCTTATGGTTTTAGATATAGATTGCCTGGAACACATGGGTTGAAAAGTCTGGCAGACCTCTTGTTGTTTCTAAGGTTAATGTTGCAACCGTGAAAACATTAACAGTAGAAGGTGATACTCCAAAACTGAATTCAGTAATAAAATTGGAAACATGAGGATTCCAATAGCCCCAAAACCCCTCCCCCCTTCCCTCCTACCAAAAGAAATGTTGTTTAGCAATAATAAGAAATGGGAATTGAGCTAACATGAAATCTTACAGTCATCTTAAATTTTGCAGGTGGAAATACGTCAGGTTAAGGGTTGCCGAATATTGTGAAGTTTATTGTCTACAAGGTATCATC
Organism: Rhododendron henanense subsp. lingbaoense; assembly: GCA_020567845.1. Classification (NCBI taxonomy): domain Eukaryota; kingdom Viridiplantae; phylum Streptophyta; class Magnoliopsida; order Ericales; family Ericaceae; genus Rhododendron; species Rhododendron henanense. Next base: position 8,995,483 of record CM036313.1, read on the forward strand.
CCCGTGTAGGTATGTAGAATACAAGAAACACTCAGTAATTCAATTTGTAAACCTTTTTCGTGGATATATATGCTGTTAAAGATGGGAAATGTACCAAAGTACCAGCAATAATTGGTGTCTTCCTTTTAACGTGATATCAAGTATATACTATAACTTCGTGTATAGCTGAAGTCTACACGCCAATGTCGATTTTTCATTTTCGTATCGAAAGCTGTATTGAAACATGTTCTTACTGTGGTATCATTGTCCTTGGGGCTGAAGTTTAAATGTCAATGTCGATTTTCCGTTTTTGTGTGGAAAAATGTATTGAAACATTCGTACTGAGATTATCTTTGCTCTGCAACTCTGCATCTTTTGAGCCTTCGTTTCATTACTTTTTTTGCGAGTTGTATTCGACATTGCCTTGCGCATGTGTTACAAACGGCATATTGGGTTTTACTGACCCCTGGAAATAATATGCCCACCTTTAACTAGTTATTTGCTCTGTCATAGGTAAGATGTTGGTTGGTTAGAGTTAAATTACTACTAGAGGGTTTCGATTTTGTTTTATGAGTTCAAACCCGAGACCCTAAACGATTATTTGTTTATGTTACGATCCTAATGTCCCACATTGGCTAAGTATGGACTTGGCCATATACATATATAAAGCTCTTGGGCACCTTCCTTGCAAGTCAGTTTTCAAGGGTGAGTTCCACCCTAGGGTTTTTATCTGTTTACAACCATAAGAAGGTGGTCAATTGAAGTGGTGGTTGGTGTATGGCCTGTTTCGGATGTCTTCGGCGGCGGTGCTTGGGTGCTGCGTGTGGCGGTGGCGGCTGTTGTTTACTCGGTGGTGGCAGTGAATTTGGGGTAGTATTGTTAGGGTTTGGTTTTGGTTCTTCTTGGGCTTAGCCACTTTTAGGGTGTTTGGACTTTGTCCCAACTGGTGTTTGAGCATTGTTAAGTTTCTTAATAAAACTTTTTTTAGCACCTAATAGTCTTGAACACTCAAACCAATATATATATATATATATATCCTTCTTTTTTTGCCAAAATGGTAAGAGATTTCATTCATACGAAATAAGCATACAATCAAAGAGGGTTATCAATCCCAAAACAAATACAATAACCAGGAGATCTAGATTCACAAACTTTTCACTCCACACAAGCTTTTCACTCCAGACCCTCACAAACCACCACGGCGATCCCTTGATCATCAGCTAGCAATTCTAAAATTCGACCTTTTTTTTTTTTTGAAAAAAATGGAGAAGATTACATTAATAATAACCACTTGCATAACGAAGTTCATTACAAAATCTTGGACAAAGCCAAAATTAATCATCCAACTAATGTAAAACAAAAATACAAGGCAGTCGATATCTTTCATCCCATCCAAATAGACGCAAACAGTAGTACTCACAATCTGCGGAAAATTCATACCAAGATTTAGCAGTTTCAAAAGAGATATAGTGCTAACCAAAGACAAAAGATAACAAATACCTAGACAATCAGATGTACTCCAACTAAATATAAACGAACCAATGAACTTTCAAAGCTCCATATCTGATAAGCCACCATGAATTGCCTCGCCAAAAACATCATGTAGGATAAGAGCACTATTGGCACGAATATCATTGTGAAGCAACATCATCATCTTTGAAAAAACCCAATCAGTAAACGAAATAAACGAAACTAACTACTCTCTCAATCGAGAAAACGAGAGACAAAACTCTGAAGAGACTAGAAAAAAGAAAACAAATACCAAAGTATAGAAGATGTTTAGGACTAGTACCAAACCCAAGGGAGGGGAAGTGGGAAGAAAGATATTGGTGGCAGCTAGAATTTTTTAAAGAAATATAAAAAGTTCGACGTTAATCAAACTTAATCTGAACTAATCTCTAAAATCTCTCCCATCTCTCTACCTCTTCCATCAGTTAGGGTTCTATTCAAGGGGGTGGGGCCGCCGCCCTTTGCTCCACCTCCCCCCTCCTCTTCGCTGGTCACCCTCCTTTACCTCTCCGCCCGTCGATACCCAACCCACACCAGATCCACTCTCCAGTGCCTCCTTCCTGCCACCTCCTCCGCTCCACCGCCGCCTCCTCCCTCTCCACCGCCGTTTCCCTTGGTTCGTTTTGGGCTAGATCTAATGGTGAGATGAAGCTAGGGTGATTTGGCTCCCTCCGGCAAATAAGTCTCCAGATTTTGTGGTGGCGTTTGTCTGGCGATATCTCCAAGACCAAAGATTTCTTTTATGTTTTTTAGTCTTGTTTTTTGGTTCTGTTTCGTTCAGATATTTTTGTCTGGTTTTTGTCCGAATGTTTAGGCCGGTTTCCAGTTTCTGTCTGGATGTTGGGGTTCAGTTTCTGTCTCGCCGGGTTTTCCTCCGGGATTTTTTTCCGGTTTGGTTCTCCAGATCCGGAGACTGATTTCCATTGGGTTTTATACTATCTTTGATATGGAGCTCCGCCATCCCAAGGCGTTTGGTGTTTGGGTACTAGCTTCATTTAAGTCAATCCTTGTTGATTACAGTGTGGAATGAGCGATGGCTTTTGCATAGGTGCTAGACATCAGATTCGTTTCTTCTTTTTTTCCTTGCATATCGCTAGTTTTAGGGCTTAGCTGTATTTCTATATCTCTGTTGTCGAATGGGAATCGTTTTATGTCATATGGCCTGATCTGTATTCGGTTCTAATCTATAGATGCCTTATGGCTTTTTAAAACGGATATACTCTGTTTTTAAAAAAAAAAAAATTCAAACTTTAATCTCATCGTTCGTGTAAAAAGTCCAACCTCGTTGGTCTCAACTCTCTCTACTTCCATTTTTCCCTACTGATTCTTGAGGAATAGCCCAACATTACACAGAACCAGACTCCATTCTATAAATAAATAAAAAATTACTTAAACTATTCTATACAAATTTTTATAAATGAATCCTCCATTACCTCAGAAGAAGCTTTTTCACAATTCAAAGTAGCCTACCTCACATGATATATGGGTACATGTTTAGAATCCCAAATATTCCCGCATCAGAACCAAACTAGTAATTGATAAAAAGTAAGAGGTATAACCAGCATTTGGTATTCCCAGGTTTTAACGATGAAAGAGGATGGCTATTATTAGGCACAAGCGGTAAAAATATCACTAGATGCAAGTAATTAGACTATTTTCTTCTTCATTCGCCAACATATTTAGGTTTTCTCTTCTCGGCAAATGCTGCCAAGCCTTCCAAGCGATCTTTTGTGTTCAAAAGCTGTTCGTAGCACTCTTCTTCCAACTCCAAAGCCGATGCCAGATCTACCTCAAAGCCCTCATTGATGGCTCGCTTGGCCAATCTAATTGCCAATGGACCCTGCAAAAACATGATGCGTCAGTAAGTCAAGATGTAAGATGCAAGTGTAAATACAAGTGCATCCGAAATGGTGCTGCTTATCCTTTCTTCACCCCGTGACATCAAAAATTACTAGCTAAAATCCAACGCACAACCTCAAGAACCATCATTCGTTAAGTACTAACCCTCTAGTAAGACAAACAACCATTCCATGTAAGAGCTACAAATATTTGAAAGGAATCAGAAAAGGTCCTGCAAATACGGCTCCGTTTGGTTGGACGTAAAATGTTTTACAATTGAAAATATTTTTCATGTAAAACATTTTACATGAAAAATGAAAATTTACAATTGTTTTTCGGTGTTTGGTTGAAGTCAAAGTTTATTTTCACAAATCAATAACTCGTCTACTTGTCCTACGCATTGGGTACTTGGAGGAAAGGCAAGTAGAGAGATGAAGAACATTTCTGCCCTGGCTTGGTGCACGTGGGTAGAGGGAGACTTCATTTTTAGAGAGAGAGAATCCTCCATTGCAAAGCTTTTGCAAATTTGTTCACGTGGCCACGCAATAGAGGAATAGAATTATTCATTGGGGCACAACTAGTCCAACAGAGATGATCGGGTAAAATAACTTACGGGGCTTTTGGCGGTAAATCGTTTTACACCCAAAGCTGTAAAAGATTTTCCCAAAAGTTCATTTTCTGGAATTTTCAACAACCAAACATCAGAAATTATGTAAAATGTTTTTGGCAAAAATATTTTACATCCAATCAAACGGAGCCTACATTTCAAATACACACAGATACACTCATACAATGATACAAATGTATGTATGTAACTTTCTAGCTCGAGGCCAGTAGAAACTGTACTGCTATTTGCACAATGTATTCATTCAAAAATTATCTAATTAAACCAACATAAGGGTTTTGCATGGAAGCCTGGACATGGAAACAGCTTTGGACCTTTTGGTTCTACAAGGGATGCGATGTATACTGCAATTTGCAAAGTTTAATGAGCAATAGACAAGTGTTTACCCCTAGCCATTTTGAGATTTATCATAACTACATATGGAGGGATATACTCTAAGAGGTAATAAGGCTCACAAGCATCGCACATGGCCCTCTGTGTATCTAGACCATCTGGAGACGAGAGATGTTACCTTTTGATTTATACTCTGAGCAATTTCGAGGGCTTTTAAATGAGCTTCACCAGAAGGAACACAGTAATTGGCAAGGCCTGCAACATTACATCCTTGTTACACAGTGAACACTGAAAAAGGTCAAAATAGAAGAAGCTCCAGAAAAAACATACCCATAGAAACTGCATCTCTGCCACAAATTTTCCGACCAGTAAATATAAGTTCCTTTGCCACTGATCTTCCAACCAATCTAGGAAGCCGTTGGGTGCCACCTGCTCTGGAAAACAATTTTGCTGGAAATTTATTCTTGCTAAAAGTATGTTGGAATAAAGAAGTGTTTCAAATTATATGAATTGCAATATCCTACAACACAAAATTGTGTTGGCTATGATACAACAATTCTTCATATGCCGCAGGGAGCCAGAAGACAAAAAATGAAAAACCTCATAAAAATAAAAACGAATAGAAATGCACAAGCCCTTACCAACAAGATTGAGGTAGCTCCAAACCACTAATTATCACAATATCTTGGAAAATACAAATTTGATACATACCCAGGTATGATGGCAAGCCCCGTTTCTGGCATACTCAACACAGCATCCTCTCCTAAATTCAGGAAAAATATAATTGAAGAAATAGAATGAGAAATTCCTAACAGTCAAATTAATTTTGGAGGGATCAACTCCAGACTTACCACAAATCCGGAGGTCACAAGATAGAGCCATTTCCAGCCCTCCACCAAATGCTGCACCTTCAACAACAGCTATAGAAGGGATATGAAGCGCCTGAGGAATTTTTTGAGGGTTTGTTAAGTGCTCTAATTAGAAGAAAACAGTAGTCACGGACAGATAAACTTTACAAGCGAGGTGCCTTCTCTTTGCACCATTAAGTTGGTAAGGAAACATCAGTTACGAACATGTAGAAGAATGGTATGAACTATGACAAACCTCTAAGTATGAGAAAGTGGAGCGCAAAGTATTTACAAAATCTTGAACCTCAGATGAACTCATGGTCTTCCTTTCCTGCCAATCGAAACAAATAACTGATAAGTGGTCCAAAACTCTGGTCCCAGTAGATTCAATCGAAACAAATAACTGATTACAAGCATAAGACAGCATCTAAAAAAGAAACCAAGCAACAATTGATCATAGACCACTCAGTAGAATGACAAAATGCAGAGGAATACATTCACAAAACACCGCTTCTCCCCTAACTCTCTGATAAGGAACGAGACGAGCTATTTACGTTTGATCTAAGAAGAGATATTATTTGTGTAATTGACATATATCTATGATTTATCTCCCCTAGCTTATTTGTTATTTTAGGATTTATCTATTAGGAAGTATCATTAGGTTGGTTTTATCTCTATCTTATTCTTATTTTACCTTATTGTTCTCTGTTAGAGGAGTCTATTTAAGGGACTCTATGGGTATTGTCTGAAACAGTTTATGATATGGAATGAATTTCTTTTGAGTATTGGTGTGGATGCCTTCACAACCCCTAGGTCAGGATTTCTAGGGTTCCTTAGGTATGGATTCCTCATGTTTATCAATTTATTGTTCTTCTTTATTAATCCGCCTGCATCAGTTTGGTATCAGAGCAAACATTGATCCATATCCTTGTTTGTTTTTTATTTTTCCCACTATTATATCAGGGGTAAAAAAAACACAAGAAAACCCGTGTTCGCCTCTCCAGTTCCCACCTGCCATCACCAAGAGCCACGATCAAAACTGCCATCATTACCAGCCACGATCACCACCATCTTGTGCCCTCACACCACCACTGCGTGACCATTCCCAAGTTTTTCATGCCACCTCAAAAGTCGATCACCGTTGCTAAACACCCAGATCATATAAGCATTATCAGTCACTGCTGCAGCAATCGTCATTAGTTCAAGGCCAACCATCATTGATAGAGTTTGACAACAAGTATGCACTCATTGAATTTCTTGGAGTTCGTGGTTCCCATGCTGTGTAGTTTCTTAGCTTTCAATCCTTGTAAGACACAAACCTATCCCAATAGCCATACACAGACCCACTTATCACAAACCTAACCCAAATACAACCGACAAGCCAATCCTTCCCAATCCATAACCAGCCCATCCATATTACCAGCACTTGCACCAAACAAATCATAACCCAGCCAGCCAACCAACCAAAAAAAAAGGAAGAAGAGGACGTCAGCAACAGAGAAACCATGGGAGAATTTCTTGTGTGCCAAAGTCATACAGTGCGGAATTCGATTTTGGAACTACTGGAATATTTGAGCATCATACTAAAATCGGAGCTCAAAATTTGATCTTGTAAAAGAATTTTTTTTGTGAGCCGAAGTCATAAAGTGAGGAATTCGTTTTTGGAGCTACTGGTATATTTGAGCATCACAATAACATCAGAGCTAAAAATTTGATTTTGCAAAAGGTACTATTCTCAATTTGAAATTAAGATTACTATCTCTATCTAGTGGGAGATTAGTAATTTTGCAAAAAGGTCCAAAATCTTTGTGCTTCTTGTTTCTTTGAACCCTATAAGATCTTGACAAGCTCATTTGCGACTTGTCAGATAAGGTTGATCAAATCAATGTTCAAATAAATGCACAGTTGAGTAGGACTATGGGCCAGACAGTCTTTTCCAATTATTTTTCCTGTGACTTAGCAAAACAAAGGAGAGAACAAGTGGAAATTGTATTGCAGACTTCGATAAATTACAATGTACGAGCTAGGTATAACTAGCCCTAGAAAAGATACTAAAAGGTACGCCTAATCTATGTCATTAATAGAGAGATACATCGTGATATGATTAAGCCTAATCTATTTCTTAAATAAAGGGACACACTAGGATATGATTACGATATGATACTCAGGATGCGAGGGCAGAGAGCATCGAGAGTTTACCAAGGAGAAAGCGAAACCGGGCAGCAGTGTGGGTTTTTGTGAAGAAGTTAGCCAACTGCAGCGTGGAGGAAACAAAGGGTAACGAACAAAATGGCAATCGATTTCGATGTGCTTCGTGCGCTCATGAAAGACCGAGTTGGGGGCTATCTGAATAGCGCTCTTATTATCACAATAAAGAGTTGTTGGAGAAGGAATAGAGATACCCTTATTTGAAAGGAGCCAGCGAATCCATACTATTTATGAGGTAGCATGGGCTATAGCACAATATTCGGCTTCAACAGTGGATCGAGCAACATCATATTGGTTTTTGCTTTTCAAGAGATAAGAGAATCACCCAGAAAAACACAAAGGCCAGAGATTGATTTGCGGTCACTAATATCTCCAAGCCCAATCAGCATCGGCATAAGCTTGAAGAGTCAAACTTGATGTAGAAGAATGCAGAAGACACTGATGGATAGTAACATAAGCATAACGCAGAATGCGTAACAGGGCTGCCCAATGGGTAAACCGAGGAGCAGAAACAAACTAACTCACCACATGAATAGCATGGGCAATATCTGCCGAGTTACAGTAAGATAAACCAAGGAACCCACCAACTCACAATATTCAGTAGGATACTCTAATGGAATACCATCACTTGGCATGAAGTTCAAGAGGAGTATCAATGGTTTTGTTATGAGTTAGACGAGCACTGTAAAGGATATCAGTAGCATACTTGGACTGTCCCAGCAGATACAACCTCAATGCCAATAAAATACCAAATAGGGCCCAAGTCTTTCATTTCAAACTCACGAAAGAGATGATGTTTCACATCCCTAATAGCAGCAGGATCAGAACCAATGATGATCATATCATCAACATATAGCAGAAGAAGAACCAGACCATGAGATGTGCAAAGGAGAAAGAGAGCAAAGTCATGCAGAATAGGATTGAAACCAATCTAAAGAGCCACATCTTGAAATCGTACATACCAAGCACAAGGGGACTGTTTCAAGCCATATAAAGCGCGGCGTAAGCGGCAAACAAGACCAAAAGGATGAGAGAAGCCTTGAGGAGGACGCATATAAACCTCTTTAGATAGATACCCATTGAGAAAAGCATTCTTTCACATCCAACTAATAAAGAGGCCACTGGTTCACAACAGCGACAGAGATCAAGGTGCAAACAGTGGTCATTTTGACGACGAGAGCGAAGGTCTCCTCATAATCAATCCCATACTCCTGAGAAAACCCCTTAGCAACTAAGCGGGCTTTATATTGCTCGAAAGAACTATCAGAATGAGTTTAGACTTTGTAGACCCATTTGCAACAAATAAGATTTTTACCATCCGGTAGCAGAACCAACTCACAAGTATCATTTTGAGCAAGAGCAGTGAGCTAGACATTCATGGCATCCACCCAATTGGGATCATTACATGCTTCTTTATAGGACTTAGGTTCATAATAAGCGTGAATCCGAGAAATAAATGAACGATAAGAAGCTGAGAAACAAGTATCAGTAAAGCCATATTTTACCATTGGGTGGCGATTTTCACGCGTAGGATAATGGCGAGAAGGTGGATCAGGATCCTCCGAGACAGATTGAGAGGCAGGAGAGCTGGGAGAAGAGGTGGAGAGGCTACACGACGGGAGTAGACCTTGGGGAATGGGGAAATAGGAGCTCGGCGAGGAGAGGCTGAGGAAGCTGCAGGAATATCAACACCTCAAGTGTGGAGATATATTCTTCTGTAGGCACATCCATAGGAAGGGGGTCAATACGAATCAAATATTCTTTGGCTATAGGAGCAGCTTCGAGAGGAAGAGTAAAATATAGTAGAATTGATAGGGAACAAGACAAGTTATTTGTGTTTGATCCAGGAGGAGATACTATTCGTGTAACTGACATATCTCTATGATTTATAGATTTAGTTGTTATTTTAGGATGTTTTTATTAGGAAGAATTATTAGGTTGGTTTTATCTCTATCTTATTCTTATCTTTCCTCTTGTTATCGTTAGAGGAGTCTATTAAATCCTCCTGCATCACCTCCTTTGCCCAGATTATATTAGGATATTAAAGCGTACAAATTATTTTAACTAGAGAATAAAATTCATAAGATTTGGGAAAGCTAAAAATCTCTAAAAGGAGCACATCCAATGTTCTAAAAGTCGCTAGGCGCTAGTCGAGCAGTCAGCCACCTTTGAGCGATTAATGGGTGCATACTAATTAGTAATCGGCGATTAATCGTTAGTCAGACCTAATCGGACAGGGCCCGCTAATCACCGATTAATTCCTTGTTCCAGAACACTGAGCCATGTTTGATTGTCAATAAAAAACCTCCCTCATGCGAGCAAAAGAAAGTATCACACATTTATCTGTGGCTCTCCTTGTAGAGAGGTTTAAGGAGAGAGAGAGAGAGAGAGAGGGGACAGCAGAAAATAGGGACCTACATTTAAAACCAACAAAACTTCTAAAAATGTCGAACGAACCATTTTTTCATTCTCTTCCTAACAAAACCTCTAACACACATTTTCGGGCCCCACATTTAGCACTTCATGTCATATAACAAACATTTTTTAGAGATGTCAAATGCGGATGCTCTTAGGGGATAAGCAAGAGATGGTAAGAAAATATGCTCAACGTAGTGTTATTGTGCGGTTAATGACAACTTAAAAGGGTCCTTAACGTTGATTTTGAAGATATAACTATGACGGGGAAGAACAAAATGAGGCAGGGTTGAGATTCTCAAAATAGAAAGAAATAGCAACACTGGCTTTACAGGCTATTGCCTGTGTGAAGACAATGCCCTATACAGCTATGTTGTTCTTAGTCCTTATCTCTAACTGATTTGGTATGAGTCCCTGAACAAATTAGTAAGAAACTAATTAAGCCTACTTCAATTTTTTCTCTTTTCTAGCACATCTAGTATAACCTTTATTCTCTTCCATCAGTAATAGGATATGTAGCTATAATCATGTGTGCTCCCTCGAAGGATTCATAACATACTAAAAGAATTAGGCATGATAGTCTTACCTTCAAATCAGCACCTGCACAGAACACTTTGGGAACTGAACTGCGAATCATTAAAACATTTGCAGAAGAATCCCTACTTATAGCTTCAAAACTATGCTGCAATCCTCTCAGCATGTCCCACCCTATGGCATTTTTTACTCCTGGCCTATCCAAGTTAACCTCAACAATTCCTGTAAGTAGGGGGAAAAAAAAGAGTTTGGAGAAGATAAAAAATAAAAGAGAAGATGATTGATCAGGAATCAAGCTCTTATGCTGTGTTTGGAATGGATCATGTGTTTACGGAGGGACTTACAAATCCAAAGAAAAATGGTAAGAGAACTGTAGAAATAAATTTGGCTTCAAATTTTTTTTTTCCTTTTCCTTTACTTTTTCCCTACAAATCTATGATCTAAACACAGCCATAGTGCAATGAGATTCCAGTGACAAGGGAACTCGGGCACATAAAGTTGCTAGTAAGAAAAAGAGTGTCGAAGAAAGAATGTTCACTAACTTCAGAAAAGCTGCTGCAAGGACGAGAAGCATAGGTAGAGGAAGCACAATAAAGAGGTCGAACACATAAGTTAACCAAAAATACCCATAAAGGTAGAGTTAGAAAACAGGACTCTTCAGGTAAGCCCCGCTGTTAGGATCCAGCTTTTGTTGAATCAAGGTTCCATTAGTGCTAAATTAAGCTTCCATTAGTCCATCATTGTAAGCCTATAGTCCTGGGGCTGGGACTATAGGTAAGCCTACTCGTTTGTTTCGTCGTACTAGATTAGGAGGATAAGTTATTCCTAGGACTATTAGTCCTGGGACTGACTATTCCAGGATTATTTTAGGGTGTAAATACCATAAGTCCTACATTTGTGAATTCATCGGATTAGATGGATGGATTTGTCTGTATCTCACGTTTGATTTGAAAGACTCAAGAGAAGGATAACCTGATCAAATAACTAAATAACCCTAATTATTATTCTACTTACTACACCATGAAATCGTTAATAAAAAAAACATCCTTGAAATTTCTTCATGGCCACAAGCTAATCAGTAAGAGCAAGTATATACACATCATGTCATTTGTTTATGAATATACCATTATCGTGCAACTAATAGCATAATGATACCTATATTAATATGTAGGACTCAAAATGATGCAGTAGAATTAGGGGTACTTATGTCATTTTAGCATCCTTAGTGTTGTTAGGGTCTTGAGTCTAAATAGGTAAGTTGTCTTTCATTTTGGGAGCTTTTTTATTATTAGGAATATTGAATATATTGATTGAGACATAGTTTCTCTCTCTACCCTTTAGGGTTTATCCCCTTCAATGGGATTTTGCTCCTTTCTTTGAATCTTTGATTCCCTTCGATATTATGGTTTGCATCACAAAATTACCAATCCGACAAGCAGAGAAAATAACATTTCAAGAATAAATTAAAATTATAAACTATTGTTGCAGCTTGTTTTACTAAGAATTAAGAAAATCGATAAGATCTAAAGAGGAAAAAATACTGATATTAATATTCACTAGAAGGTCTGATGGCATGAATGATGATGTGATGAGAAGAGTAGCATTTTCTACATGGAATTAATTATTTTAAGGGTAATTGAGATTTTTTATGGTAATTGCACCCACCCCAATATCCCAAATAAGAACTCTTACCCCTCCGGAACTCAATTGTCTTGATAACTAGTCCAATCCCATGAAACAAATGACCCTAACCACATAGCGGCTTAACACATATACTGAGGGACACAACATTGCGAACCAAACAAACAAAAGAGTTAGGTTAACAATTCGTCATGCATGATGAAAAAATTGTGAAATCAATGGAGTTAATTGCAGGAGGTGGGCCTAGTCATCCTATGAATAACATGAAAAAACTTCAGTCAACACAATCAACATAGTCCATGATTTCCTTCAGATTGACCACACTATCTAGAAAAAAGGGATGATAATACTGAGCTTGGTGATGGGTCTAGTCTAATAATGATGGATCGAGTGGTTGGTGACAGAGTAAACACAGCAAAGTGCACAAGCCAAAATTTAACCATGCTTTTGCAACATATCCTTTCACCAACTCAGGTAAAGTCCTCTTTTGACTAGCTCACTATTTCTCTCCAGTCTCCACCCGCCACCATGGCAGCTACCACCTTCACTTTCTGTCTCAACTAAGAGACCACACCACTGCTACCACTTCCCGTTACCACCCCTTATCAATTTGACTTTCTCTTCGGACTACACTCATCACCCCTACAGCGCACCACCTTCTCACATCTCTTCCAAATCCATCAATACTTAACTATCCACAACCAGCTCTTATCAAAACCCACCACCAAACCACCCTCTCACATTCTCTTTCTACGAGATCTTCTACCCCCCAACCAAGCAACCTTCCTATCAAAATCAGCCAAGGTCACCCCTTATGTAGCACTGATACAAACAAATGACACAACACCATTTGGTGCAAATATTCAAGAAGGCATGACACAACATACGTATGTTATCTGTATTTATGCAACTCTATTGCATGGTTAAATAATATATAAGACTCAAATTATTTACAAAAGCAGCATATATGCCTTTATCCACATATGTAATTGCATCATTCAAAATTTTCATTACATCATTCTGAAAAGTTTTTCAAGTAAAGGCCTTTCATGATTTACATGTCTTTATAATCTATCAGGCATCAAGTATCATCCATCACAAAAAAGAAGACCCTCGGCCATAACTTAAGAATGCTCTAGCATATGAACTTATGAAGAATATCCAATTCTTAACTTTAATCCCTATCCTAGTGTGACCTTACTCTTCTTTTACCTGTAAACGTTTCCGGATATGGAGGAGTATAAGTAATCGGGGATACCCCTACCCTGTATATTATGCATCCGCCTCTACACAGATACGCAATCGTCATTATTAACTATGAAAATGTCACTACCCATTCATTTCCCCTTTAGCCAAACAAATCTCGTATAACCAACCACCCCTTTGTAATGATCCCCTTCTTCCATATCCCTCCTCTTGTATCCCCCGTATCCCCAAAGCTTATCCCGCTAACAAACAAGCTGTAAAATCGTTAATCCGGTCACTCATATTCTTCAATTACCAAAGTTGAGAGTTCCGCTTTACTCTAAAGCACTACGTGTTTTAATAACAAGTTTTAGAAGGAGGGGCGATAAATAGAAAAAAGGCAAACCACAAAGGGGCAAAAGTAACAATCTTTCCTGTTCCTTAGTTTCTATTTCACTTCCAGATTCTGCCGCAACAGGCACCTTTCCTGGGACAATTCAGCCTTTTCCATCCGAAACTACGAAAACCATCTACCGAAAATTCAATTCAAACCATTCTCCGCGTCCAAAGACAGTTCCAATGCAAATGAAGCAAAATGTATGATGCTAGTAGTATCAAGTCGTGAATGCATACACGTAATCAAACAAAATTCAGGGAAAAAAAAAAACAGAAAAGCAAAAGATCTCATCAAACATCAACAAATCACTGAAGATGAAATCACCAACAAAGAATGGCATAACCCCAAAAACTCACGTGACATGGACATAAGTACATTCCTGGGAATCATACCCTACGCAACAAATATAATTTAGAGTAAAAGAAGTGTTAGATTACCGGAATCGGAATTAGAGAGTCTGCGGAGGTTTACGCATTGGGAAGTGGACTGCAAAAGAAGTGTTCTGAACTGAGACAAGTAGGGTTTCGGATATCCTACGAATCGCCGGCCCATTGACCGGGCAACACTCGACAGAGTAACCATTTCCGGGGATAAAAAGACTTCAAAATCAAAACACGGGTGGGTAGTATTTGCGAAGCCTGTGAGCTAGGTGCTAATGGAAAATGCTGGTAACAAGCCTGTCAATAAAGCAAGGAAAAAGACAGAATATATGAGAGGAGCAACCGAAACATCACCTACATGTTCCAAAAATAAAAAATTATGAGAGGAGCTTATCTTTGCAAAGCACAATATCATTGCATGCCCAATATCAAGTGTAGAAGCCACTATCCCTCCCAGCTTGAAAACAATGGAAATCACTAATTGCAAGAACACCCCCTCAACTATCACGCTTTTGCAATATCACCCCTGAACAAAAAAACGTGCCAACATCACCCCCTCAACTATCAAAACTCAGCAACTTCACCCCCTCTGGCCAAATCCGTTAAAATCTTGGACGGAAATGCATGAAAAGACAAAGATACCCTTGTTACTTTAAAATTAGGTTTATGCACTTTAAACTTAATAATCCAACCAGTTAACAGCTCAACCCAGAAAATTCAAGAAAACCCACGTGAAATTAAAGCAGAAATGGAAGAAAGATCGTTTTTCTTAAATTTAATATCCCAAAAAAATCAGGCCAGTGAGACCCCGAAAAATTTAAGGAAACTTATTTCTTAATCCCATTGTTCCAAAAATCGCTAGGCGCTAGTCGGGCAGAAAAGGGGTGCCTAGAGCCTAGGCGGGGACTAGGCGCCAAACTAGTCGGCTGCCTAATCTAGGTGTTGGACCACCGCCTAACACCTAGGCGGGGACTAATTAGCCTAGGCGGCCAACTTTTAGAACACTGCTTAATCCAGAATATTGCCGACACTAAATTGGACAAAGATCAAAAATCAAAGGGAAAAAAAGCATATTTTATGGGCATCTTTTAAAGGAAACCCAGACTAAGCTGATAGGAGAAGGGCCTTGCTATTTGCAGCCACAAATTTTTTGAACATAATCTGTGTACTATATTATAAACAGGTGTGTACCATATTATATACATGCTACGTTCAGGAAATAAGTGGCTGCAAATAGAAAGGCCCGAGGAGAATTGATAATTGATAAAAATCCCAATTTTCCCCATTTGGGTTGGATTACTGAACTTCTTCCTCCCTCTTTTTTTCCAGTCAAAGCACCACCACCACTGCATTTAGAGAAGAAAAGAAAGAGAAGAGAGAGAAAGCTCCATTATCCATTAATGGAGGCGTAGAGAGAAAGGAGAGGGTTTCAGGGTCTCCCTCATCCAAGCACGAATTCGAATTATCCTCATCCTCTAATCCATTAATGGGGGTGTTCTTGCAATTAACTTAATAGAAATTGGTGAGAGCACTCAGTGCTACATTAAGCACTAGTAATACTATGAAAACGTATTAGCGATTGAATTGATCAAGAGCCAAGCTCGAGTAAATTTAAAGGTCGATAGTACAATGAGTCCATCGAGCCAAGTTAAAAAATGGAAGATTCACCATAAATGGAAGACTTGAACATGTATCGAGCTCTGATTAAACTGGTTCAATTACTTTACCAACCAAAAACATAACGGCTTCATGTAGCCGAACAAGATGATGGCAGAGGAAAACCACAAAGAAAACAAGGAACACCCTAAACTAACCCCAGAAATTTACACAAACCCTAACCCTAAGTCGACTTCCCTAATCTGGTTAGAAATTACATAAATCCCCACCCTAATTTCTGCTAAATCGAACCAGAGAGATACCTTCAGTTGTTCGATCTTTCTCCAGTCCAGTTCTTCTTCATCGATCTTCTCTTCGTCGTTCCTCTCTCTCTCTCTTCTCTGTTCAGGGGAACCAGAGAACTGTCAGCCACTTTTGGACGGTGAGGAAGGGTGAGATAAGAAAAGAGAGCTTTTACTCACAATCTCACCATTTTTGGCAAGGATCTCACCATTTTTGGTAAGGTTGGATGAGAAATGAGAGTAACCATTCAAAATATTTTATTTTGTTCTTTCCTCTTCACTACTTACCAAAATAGTCAATCAAAATGAGTAATTTGATTAAAAATTAAAATACTTTCTTTTCTTTTCTCTTGAAATTACTTCATCCAAATCCAAAGGGCTGTGACTGTGAGCCTGTGTGGGGGATTTGACCCGTCTCTGTAGTGCAATTTTGTCCCCGTCTCTATAGTGCAGTTTTGTGAATATTACCGCTCTCTAATTAGTTAAAATGGCGTACGTTCTATCTATGCAATACATTTTTTTTATAAGTATTATATTATTTTGTGATGAGATTCACAAAATTTCAACCAATAAGAATGAGGGTAATGTTCACCCTCTTGAGTGGAGGGTGAACAAAACTCAACTCACGTCTCTGGATGAGTTCTCCTAGACATATTACAGTAGAAAATAACATGTTTTTGTCCTCTCTTTTTTTTTACATTTATTAGTTTTATGCGAAACTTTTATAGATTATTGATTCGTGTGTTTGACTTATTTTGCTAAAAAGTAGTTATTTCTCAAAATAATTAGGCAAAAGTAAAATATTTTTACTTTTCCGATTGCTCTCGTCGAGACTAATCAATAACTTATTTTGCTAAAAAATTGTTATTTTCCAAAATAATTGGGTAAAAATAAAAAAAAATTACTTTTCCAGTTCCTCTTGTCAAGACGAATCAATTATCCACAAAAGTTTTGCGCAAAACTAACAAATGCCAAAAAAAAAAAAAAAAAAATCGAATAAGGACAAAACAAACCTAATTTCTTACATAAGTTTAGAAGAATGAGGCCCTGTTTGGAACTCAAAGGAAAAGAAAAGAAAAAAAGAGGAAAATTAAACGAAACCATGCTCACACTCTTCTAAAATTTCAATTCTGGCCTATGGTTATAGCTTTGACTTGGACATACTAACTGGCTCGTTACCCATACGAGCACTTCCCCAATATCTTGTTCATTTACACCTCATTTTGCTAACCTCTTGGTTGCCATGAACTACCTACTTGCATCCGCATTTCCCATCAACACTCGGGAACCAGTTGCTCAGGCACGAGTTGTTCCAGCAACCACTCCATCATCTGCAGAAGACTTAGAACTAGCTATGGCAATCAATGCCTCAACCCAATTCGCTATGCAATCAAGATCACCTTATGTTGATGTTAACCCTGTATCTGGAGGAAGCACATCCTCCAGCAGTCAAAGTGGGTGGGTGCCCTCTCCACTCCCGTCGGACCCTCCTGTTGAGAATGCGGTCTTAGATGGCGGTGCTTCTTCATCGTGTGTGATATGCTTGGATGCTCCCGTTGAGGGGGCTTGCATTCCGTGCGGACACATGGTTGGATGCACATCGTGTTTGAATGAGATCAAAGGCAAAAGAAGTGGGGTTGCCTTGTGTGTCGTACCAAGATTAACCAGGTTATGCGCCTCTATGTTGTTTAATCCATTGAAGCAGGAGATCGTGAAGCATGTATGTGGTTGGTGAGCTTTTCATACCTTTAACACACCTATTGATATCATTTATCTAGTATTAAAACAAATTAAATTTTTTGGTGTTCAGTTCTAGGCCTCATTTTTCTGTGTTAATAGTCTCTTTGAATCATGAGAAATTAAGGGGGAGAAAAAAAGGATTGGGCTTCTCAAGAAATCTCTTTTTCTTCTTCTTCTTTTTTTTTTTTTTGTTAGATTTGGCGAGCAACAAATTGGAGTAATTGCCCCTAAAAAACAAGAAAACAGAACGGAATCCATCATCTTTCTTTCATTTCTCACCATTTCTTTTCTCTTATGTATCTCATGTGTCACCTATGTTTATGCGTGTCCTTGGCACGTCTAGTATGGACATTGCAACCATTTGGGCACGTCGTTGCTTTATAGCCTCATTTCAGGCAAACAAATGGTAAGGAGTAATAACGTAATTTGAATTCTGAAAATATACGCCGATATCATGTATGCTTTTTCAAGTCACCGTCTCAACATGGAGTCTTGAAGCCATATCATCTTCTGTTTTTTTGATAAGTAAGAAGCTATATCATCTTGTTCCCTCTCTTATGGTTTAGATATAGATTGCCTGGAACACATGGGTTGAAATGTCTGGCAGACCTCTTGTTGTTTTCTAAGGTTAATGTTGCAATCGTCAAAAATTTAGCAGTAGTATGTGATACTCCAAAACTAAATTTAGTGATATAATTGGAAACATGAGGATTCCAATAGCCCAAAAACCGCTCCCCCCTTCCCTCCTACCAAGATAAAAGTTGTTCAGCAATAATAAGAAACGGGATTCGAATTACGTGAACTAACAAGAAATCTTACTGTCGTCTTAAATTTTGCAGGTGGAAATATGTCGGGTTAAGGGTTGCCGATATTGCGAAGTTTATTGTCTACGAGGTATCTTCCCCGTGTAGTTATGTAAAATACAAGAAACACTCAGTAATTGAATTTGTAAACCTTTTCGTAGATATGCTGTTAAAGATGAGAAATGTACCAAAGTACCAGCGATAATTGGTGTCTTCCTGTTAATGCGATATCAAGAATGTAATGTAACTTCGTGTATAGCTGAAGTCTACACGTCAACGTCGATTTTTCATTTTTGCTTCGAAAGCTGTATTGAAACATGTCCTTATTGTGGTGGCATTGTTTTGCTACTTTGCAACTTTTGAGCCCTCATTTCGTCATTTTTTCCCCTTCATTTTTTGCAAGTTGAAATTCCAACTTGCCTTGTGCATATATGCCCACCTTTAACTAGTTCTTCTTTGTCTGTCGTAGGTAAGATGTTGGTCGGTTAAAGTTTAATTCCAACTAGAGGTGACGATTTTGTTCTATGAGTTCGAACCAAGACCTTAAACAGTCAGTTAGAAACAAAGACCTTATAGGACTATTGGGCGATCGAACTCCTTTAACTAGTTCGAAGGACTCGGATGAAGGAAAACAATAGTTTGTTGTTGGTGTTCATGTCCGTAGTAGAACCAATCTTGTATAGATTGATCGATTAGCCACCATGGTGGAAGGTTAGGATTTTATCTGAAACTTGGAGAGCGATGCGGGGAATCTAGCAAAATCTCCCACAGGCCACAACTATAGGAGCTGAGGGCAGAAAAGTCATTTTGATAGCTTTTTCACTACTGGAATTTTTTCTTAACTTTTCTTAGTTGTCAATATAAAGCTATATCAAACTTTAGATTACTTTTCTTCAATGTAGTGTAGTAGCCTTAATAATTCATTGGAGCACCTTTTGTGAAGTCATGTGATTGTGGGGCATGATGTCAAGTAAAAATTGCATGAATTGTTGTCTCGTGTGCTTCAAGGTAAAAAAAAAAAAACATACGTATTTCACTTCAACGATAAATACTTCAACAAAAAGGATGTTACCTGCTATTTTCGTTATCAAAAATTCCATAACCACACATTAATATACACACTGGCACAATAAGTTGGCTTGGATACTTGATTTCTCAAAAAAAATCAAAAAAAAAATTCGCACTTGCACATACACTGATATGATTTGTAGATTCTACATACTGCGCGCACCATGAAGAGATTTATGAATATTTTAAAAGAATGATGATAAAATTGCGTGAACTATAACTTGAGGAACAAAAGTGGGATTCATGTAAAAGTTAGGGGGCACAAAAATGTACTCTTCAGATTTTGAGAATCCAATAGTCACTTCAAATGCAATGCATACCGTACCAAGTTGCTTTAGCTTTGATATCCAAACACCTAAGGTATAAGGACCAGTACTAAAATTAAACGGTTTGTCACTTTTGGCATAAATTTTCCAATTGAGCCCTTTGATTGAGGGTCCATAGCGTTGCCTTTGGGGGTATTTTTGACATTTTGTTTCGTCCTCCTGCGTGGAGAATATACAACCACATCGCCTGTGTAATGAACTTAATTAAGTAGAAGTTAAACGCATCTCCAGCTGCTGCATACATTTTAAAAATTACTACTCAAGTGTACATTGTTACCTGGTTTTGTAGGATGATTTGGTTTTAAAGTATGCTACCCATCGGAGCAGTTCAAGAGACATCCAAAAAAACACTTAAAAAAACACCTCAAATCTCAATCTCATAATTTTCGATCAAATTTTATGATCCGAACCGTTCAATGTGTGCAAAATGTGATTTTAAGGGTGTCCGCGAGAAATTAGCAAAAAATATGACCGGGAAGTTCTTATTTGAGCAATTTTTAATTGAACCGTTAATCAAATCTAAGCTAAAAACTGCTCAGATCAAGCTTTTCCAGGTCTTTTTTTTTTTTTTGCCAATTTACCGCGGGTACCCTTAAAATCACGTTCTGATCACATTGAGCAGCTCGGATCATTAAAATTTGATTGGGAACTATGAGGTGTTATACTATGAGGTGTTTTTTACGACGACGATAGCGCACCAGTTCCTTCTCTCTCTAAACTAAAGCGATTTCTTGCCTAGGGTTTTCCTCAGCCTACCGCCGCCGCCTGGGGGGGAGGTGCCCTCCCTCCCTCCTCCCCCCGGGTCCGTTTCCTCCTTCTCCCCTCTCTATCTCTCTCTCCTTCCTCTCTTCTTTCAGAATCGATTTTCATCAGTCCTTCCTTTGCCGCTGTTCCTGTTCTCCCCAGCTCGCCGCTCCGATACCCTCCGTTCACCACACCTGATGGTGCTTGATCCTTACGGGGCTGGGTCTGACAGTGGTCGGAGGTTTGGGGTAGTTCGGACCCCACCTTGTTTTACCGTTGTTGGACGGACGAGGTTGTGCCTAACGGCTCTGTTTTCCTTTCGGCCGGATGGCCATGGAAGCTTGGGGAAGTGGCGGTCGGCGCGGTGGTGGGTGTTTCGCCGTCTCCTCGTCGATCTTGAGGCTGGTTTTGGTGGAGTTGGCTCTGGATCTGGACTGCGTGGGTGTTTGGGCGGTGGTGCGGTGGTGGGAAGTTTTATGTTCTGTAGTGTAGATTTTTGTTCCAACTTTGTTTTGCAGGTTGTCCTTTATTTAAAAAATGATCGGTAAAGATGGCGGTTTTGATCTGTGATAATCCAGTCCGGTGGTGGTGGAATGGATGTGGCTCTCATGGTTGTAATGCTTTGGTCGTCTTTTGTGTGCCGAATTCCGGCCGGTGGCCTTCTGAGCTCTCAATCGGGCGTGGGGTTGGCATTTCATCGTTCTGGGGTGGTGATATTGCTGATGAAGATTGTTTTGTTGGAGGGGCTGTTTGGTGTTTTGGCTGGTGGTGGTGGTGGTCGGCCCTCAGGCCCCGAATGCCTTGGCTTTCACTGCCGTAGGCTGGTTCCCGCAGCCGGTCTCTACATCTGGGAGAGGCCGGCTTGGCTTAACGGCGAGACTGGGCTCCAGTGATTTGTACGGTGGTGGTTGCCGGTGTAGTTAGGATTTTGTGGGATGGTTTGGGTGGGCCGGTCCAGGCTTGGGCTGGATTTGGGTTTTGGGCTTTCATTGTGTTATTTGGGTGTTGGGTTGATCTTTATTGTATTATCTGTTGTAGACCCTGGTAGACCCTTGGGTGTTATGGGCTTTGCCCTTTTGGTGTATTGTCCAACTTTTTGTTGAATTCCCTTTCCCTTTCCCCGTTTTCTAATAATATTCATTTTTGCCGATCAAAAAAAAAAACTATGATGTGTTTTTTTAAGTGTCTAATTAGTTGTCTTTGAAATCGCCCTGGCTACCCATTAGTCAAATTTAAAGAGAGTAGTCTAGGTTTTGAAGGTACTTGTATGTTTGTAAAGCTTTTGGAACACGTAAAATCTGTAAAACTTAGCAAATTCCCTAAAATCTAGACATGCACAGATTTTGTTGGAGCTGTGGTAAGTAAAGGACTCTGCTACTGGTACAGCAGAATCTGCACAGGCAGCGCGTACAGCGCGCGTTTGGGCCCATTTCGGATCCATCAAAGATAATCGGAGCCGCTGAACAAAATGAGCGGCTTCGATTATCTTTGTTGGACCCGAGACGGGCCCAAACGCGAGCTGTACGCGCTGCCTGTGCAGATTCTGCTGTACCAGCCGCATTTCTGGTAAGTAAAAATAGTGATTTTGACGATTTCCCAAAACACATTTATCGGGGGGGGGGGGGCGGGTTGTATTTTACTTTTTGACCTTATGGTTTTTTAGATTATGGCTAAAATATTTTTTGAATCTAGTAGAGTATTTAAGAGATATGTGCAAAATGCATTTTGTAACAGAGATAGTATTTGGGAGATATGTGCAAAATACATTCTATGGGTCTTTTTGTTAACCAACATGGAAAAAGTGAAAAATGGGCTTTATTGTACGAATGGTCCCCGATGTACTAGCAAAATATCAATTTGGTCCCTAATATACAAATCGTGTCTATTTAAATACACATTGTAAACATTGGGGGTGATGTTTGTATAGAAATCACCCCATAAGTTATGGAGTGATGTGATGTTTGTTTAAAGATGAAGTTTCAAAAATGCCCCTGCGTTTGACAGTGAGCACGGACGAAGCTAGACACAGAAACTATTTAATTACGCATTGAAAACGTTGAAAATGCAATAGACGCGATTTGTATATTGAAGACCAAATTGACATTTTGCTAATAGATTGAGGACCATTTGTAAAAAAAAATCCGTGAAAAATGAGAAGTCAAAAAACTCCTCTTCCCCTACTCTTGTCTTTTGTTCTCTAAACACCAAAATGGAAAACTCATTCTCTGAAAAGGGGTTTTGCAATGGGAAACCCAAACAAATGTGAAATGCAAAAAATGAAAAAGGCAAAAAGTTGGTAACCTGAACACTCATTTCAAGGCTTCACCTTTAGGTTCATTATTCGATCGTTCTTCAAGGCTTAACCTTTACTCCTTTAGGTTCACCATTCGACCGTTCTTCAAAGCTTAACTTTTAGGTTCATCATTCGATCGTTCTTCAAGGCTTAACCATTTAGTTCAACATTTTAAACAACGTATTATATGACAAACAGGTCAAACATGCATTAATAATCTCATTTCACAAGTGCAGCAGCCCCAATCTTTCATGTAGTAAAACAAACCATTTGTTCTCAGTTCATCCATAGACTTAATATCGAATTTCTCGTAGCCATCAAAAGAAGAAAATGGCAAAGATTTTCTACAGTGGTACCGATACCTGAAAAGCAGTGGTACCGGTACCTCCTAGATTTTCAGAAAAACAAATTTCAAGACTAGATCAGTCAAACTCATTCATATTATCTCATAAGTTTCACCAAAAACTCAATATGCTCAATCACAACGAGAGTCAACACACTATTCATGTATACAAGTAGTAAGGAATCCAAACTCACATACGTACTTATCTCATAAGTTTCACCAAAAGCTCTATACATTCAACTACAACTAGAACTAGAACTTAACGCAGTTATATAAAAACATACACAACTCATAAACATGTAGAGAATGAAGAGAAATCCCTACCAAGTGGATTTTGAGCAACACTTTAAGAACACCAAATGAATCTAGCTCAAATTAACAAAGAACGGCTCCTCCCAAGCTTGCTACAAGATCGAGAGTCAAGGCGATTTTCAAAGAACAAGGGCCAAGAGTGAGGATCAACATGTGTTTGGAGAGAGAGAGAGAGAGAGAGAGAGAAATAAGGGCCACCGTACAACCACCATTAGATTTTAGTTCCAAGTTCTGAGTAGTTCTAGTTGTTCTTTTGATTCTAGAAAAAGAAAACTATTTTCTTTTTCTTTCGAATCAAATTTGGCAGTTTTCTTTTTCTTTCGAATCAAATTTGGCAGTTTTCTTTTTCTTTCGAATCAAATTTGGCGAGCCGTATGTCACTTTGTCCGCCCACTCATTTTGATGTACCGCACCCGACTACTGCCAAGAAGTAAGGTAGAAACCTCTTATCTACTTACCTAAATATATTGTCGTTGAAATTATTCATGAAAATGCCTAAATGTAGCCGTTACGTTGATTGCATGAAAAAAAAATATTGTTAATTGAAGTTTACCTCCTGGAAGCTAGGAAAAGATATGTGTAGTTAGCGGCCGCCGCCGGTTTTGCCCCTCGTCCTAGCTTCTTTCTCCCTCTCCGAAGTCTATTGCTGGCGTGGGTGCCCATTGGAGATTTCAGCGCAGCCCACTTCGATCTCTGCGTCGTCCGATCTCCGTAGCCGTTGGGTCGTCACTCGCCATCGATCTTCGGCGTTAAGGTCAGGTTCTTTTCGATTAGGTTGGTTGATCTGTTAGTGCTTGCTGTTTCTATTTGTTTCAAATCTGTTTTGGCTGGATGCGCCTGGCTGTCTGCTCTGCTTTACCGGAGGGTATTTTGTGTATTCCGTTTTGTTGGTTGGCTAGGTTTTTTTTGGGGCTGTTTTGAGATCTTGAACAGGTAGAATGCAAACCGGGTGACTATGGCAGTTGGGAACCAAAGTGTAGGAGGATGGGTCTCTGGGTTTAACAAACAGAGGAATAAGATCGGTGGTCTAGGGAGTAAAAATCAATCTTTGTTCACTCTATACATTGACAACTTGCCAGAGGAAGTAAATCAAAATTGGCTCAGAAGAATATTCACTAATTATGGAGTTGTCAAAGATGCTTTTATTCCTAATAAACGCAGCAAAAGAACTGGTTCCAAATTTGGTTTTGTTAGATATGATTGTCTTGTCTCAGCAGGGGTTGCAATATCAAAAGCCAATGGGTTGTGGGTTAGCGATAAAAAGCTTTTTGTTAAAGAAGCGTCGTTCGATCAATGTAAAAACAAATCAGATTTGAATATCCTCTTTTCCAGCGACCAGATATAGTTACAAACTCTAAGGGGATCCTTCGGAATCAAGGTGCTCACTGTGATACAGACAAAAGTGGGCAAAAGAGCGACTTTCATGGAAAATCCTTTGCCCAAATGGTTTCAGGGGAAACAATTAAAAGCGGTAGTGATGGGAAGGAAACAGAGAAGAGTTTGAGCTGTAGTGATCAAGGGTATCGAAGGGTGTCACTTAAACCTATTGGTAATGGGTGGTTATATCGCAGTGCGGTGGCAAAACTACACAAGTTAATCTCAATCAATGATTTGAAGGGACAGATGAAAGGGATGGGTTTAGACAACTTTGAAATTAAGGCATTAGGTGGACGGTCTGTAATCTTAACTTGTCCTAGCAGAGATGAAATGGAGATTATGATTAAAGAGCGTTGTCTCCAAAGGTGGTTCTCTGAAACTTATCCATGGGATGGGCAAGCAGCGTGTGCTGAAAGATTTGTGTGGTTATGTTGTTATGGAATTTCGCTTAATGTTTGGAGTAATATTTCCTTTAAATCTATTGAAGAACTATGGGGTTCGTTCATATCTACTGATGAATCAACAATGAAGATGTCATCTTTTGCGGAGGCTAAGATTCTAATCGCCACTAATATTTTCAAGGAAATTGATGAGTGGATTATCGTTGAGGTTGAAAGCAAGAGCTACAAAGTTAAGGTGATGGAAGATTCGTGTGACCAACCTCATGAAGCGGTGAAACAAATTCCTAGAGTATGCCTTGATTCTTCCTCGCATTCTGATGAACAATCAAAGGCAGCGGAGGAGGACAAGGAAGATGAGGAAGACTTTTCGGTGTCTGGAAGTGAAACTAATGGGCTCTCTCCAGATGCAGAGATGTTTGCTCGACAGGGGAATGGAAGTCCCCGTGATCATCCCATTTCTGACAAAGCTTTCGGAGTTGTAGCTAAGGATGTGAATCTAGAGAGTCAATTAAATGATATCAACTCTATTTCAACTCATGAATTGGATTCTATTGTGGAGGATTCAATGGGCCTTCTATCTCTTTTCCAAGAGGTTGAAGATTTGGGAGTTAAATCCCAAGGGGACAAGATATTGAGTCATACTGCCCTTATGGTAACTGACCCAATGAAGCCGATTAATGAAGGTAAGGAAGCGTGGAATGAACCCGTTGTTTTTTATTCTAGAAACAATATCAGAGCATCGCAAATTGAAGGGATTAATTTAATGGTGGATTTTCGGCCTAGGGAGCTCAATGGCAAAAATAGGAGCCAGCCTTTCGGTGAAGATTTGGTTTCGTTTGAGTCGAGCGGAACTTCTGTCCCGTCTTATGAAGTATCTGGCTTTATAGCTGATACACCAGACCAGGAGCAGTTCAGGATTGCAAAGGAATTGTAGGAAACTATCACAGCAGGCACTAAGTTAGGGATTAAGTATGATGACGCTAGTGTTTTGAGAATGAAAAAGATGATTGAACAAGAAGCTAAAGACCTGGAAAGTATACTGAGAAACAACTCTTTCGCTCCTCTCCAAAGGAATAAGCACCAAAGGAATGAGTCCCGGGTTCGGCAGAGTTCTTCTTTAGCTTTCTAATGGATGTGGGGTCTAGGAGGTGGTATGTGGGGGTTATGATTTTTGGTGAGCCAGCTGTGTTTTGTGTGCTCATGTGTTGCTGTCGGTAGTGGGGTGATGGCGATTACTCTGTTTTTTGTGGTGATGATGTTTAGGGTTGCTTGGTTTAGGTTTTGGTTTTGATTATTGGGCGGGATTTATTATGTTTTTTTGTGACGATGATGTTTAGGGTTGCTTGGTTTAGGTTTTGGTTTTGATTTTTGGGCGGGGCTTATTATTTCAGTTGTGGGCGTTTTGAGGCTTTTAGGTCTTCAGGCTTTTGCCCCTAAGGTGTTTGGACCTCGGTCCTTTGTCTTCCAACCTTGGTTGGAATCTTCTCCCCTCCCCCCAACTTGATGTACCATTTGTCAAGTTTTCTTAATAAAACATTTTGCTTATCAAAAAAAAAAAAAGATATGTGTAGTTGAAGGTTGGAAATGTACTAAACATATTAAGGCTCTGTTTGGTAAAGTTGTTAGTTTTTTGTTTATGAAAAATAAGAAATGAGTTTTTGTTTATTTATTAAAAAATAAAAATAAAAAATAGGTTTGATGACCATAATAGTTGTTGTTTATTTATTTTTTGGGCTATCGAAAGTGTTTTCAAAACAAATGGAAACGCAATTTTTATGTTTCTAGAATTTCCTCAAACTAGTAGAATTGATTATGTATTTTATAAACAAAAACAGCAACACAAACATGTCTATGGTGTCTGTTTCAAAAAATATCGGAAACAAAAAAAAAACTGGAAATAAAACTTTTCCAAACAGAACCTAACTAAACGTATTGATATCTTTTGTTTTTTTTATAAGTTTAAGAAAAGTTAACTGAGAGTTTAGTAAATGGAAATTGGAATTCAACTGTTATTGCATAATAAAATTATGAGTGGTAAGATGTAAATGTGTTTACCGTTAACGTGATAGGAAAATTGTTCTTTATAATATGCTGTTGTAATTCTTGATTGGTAAATTAGAAAAGCATGAAAATTAGGATTTATTTGTTATGAGATGATTTATTTTTAGCGAGCTTTGAAAGAATAATGTGAACGCTCGAAATGATGCATGTTTACGAGATACGAGAAAAGATAAAATGGAATAAGTAACGGAATAAGAAAAGAACTAATGTGTGAGCATGAGAGCCCAGTAGGTCGAAGGTCAATGGAATCATGGCTCGGGTATGTGTGTGTAAAACTTGGGAATCTGGATCAGCGAAACTAGTGTTTGTGTATGTGAAAAGATTGGTAGACCGTCATTTTAAAAAGAGGGAGTAAATGGAACCAATGCTTTTGGGTGGAAAAATCAGAAATAGCCTGAGAGCCCGATAGGTTCTAAAAGATGATCGGCAGAACCAGTAATCAAAAAAAGATAATGAAAAGTAGAATCGATACTTAAAAAATGATTACACAGATTACGATACGTTGCACTTAGAGGAAACTTTGATTTGACACTCGACACCTTTATAATCCGTAGATTGATAATAATTATTGAACTGTGTATTTGCTTTACAAGATAAATGTTATTTTTTTAGTGTAAGAGCAAGTTTACCGGTGTAAAGGTAAAGTATTCTGTGAACAGTTCTCAATTCTATTTTAACTATCAGCAAAAAAAAAAAAAAATTCTTTCACAACTACACCAACACAATCCATTTTACCTATTATCTATTAAAATATTATTTTTTCCCTTTTCCAATATTAAAAATAAAGAGAGGAGAAAGGAGGAAGGAGAGAGAGAAGAAACAATAAAAAAAGAAAAGAGTATGAACAGTGCTTAGGTAAAAATGACTAACCACTGTTCACAAATGGGTTTTACCTCTTTCTTTACCTAATCTGGTGCAAACAAGTTTTTGTGATTTTTCTCTCCAAAATAGAGAAAAAGGTATTTTACATTGTTTGATGTACTTGCTCTAAGGGACATAAGGGTAAGAGTTAGCTATTGAGCATAATTGCTCACGGTGTTACATTTTTGTGGTCCTGGCATCTTATGTCAGCCTTTGAAGACGAACAGGGGTTTTATTATAATCTGAAAGAGTTGGGAGCTGAGCAGACCGCTGCTGAAGAAGACAGTCGCCCTAAAGAGTAAAATTTACCCTAGTGCTCTTCACTATCCTTAAATAAATGTAATTTGAAATTTAGAACAACAGTCAGGATCAAGTCAGACCCTCTTAAGGTTAGGACCGTCAGGACCTCCCCTTTCCCGATCGAATTTCAATAATCCGAGCCGCTCAATGTGTTCAAAACGTGATTTAATTTATGGATACCTACGAGAAATTGGCAAAAAAAAATGACCGAAAATGGCTTGAGTTGAGCAATTTTTTATTGAACCGTTCAATAAAAAATTGTTGGGATGAAGTCCTTCCCGGTCATTTTTTTTGCCAATTTCTCCAGGTACCCTTAAAATCACGTTCTGATCACATTGAGCGGCTCGAATTATCGAAATTTGATCGAAAAAAGGAAGGTCCTAACGGTCCTGACTTGAACCAGACTATTAAGAACAATATGCATGGCTACTTAATATTTGCTTTTCATTTAGTAAATGTTTAACATGGATTAAAATTTACTACCTCTGTCCCAAAATAAATGTTCGGTCCGCAAAACGAGAACTTTTAAATAATACAAATTTTCTAAAAAAAAATCAAACTTTTTTCAACAATTTACTTAGATATCCATGAGTTCTTTGAATTTATGAAAAAAGTTAGAATTTTTTTTTGTATAAAATGAATTATTTTTATGTCTTTGTTTTGCGGACCAAACATTTATTTTGAGACGGATGGAGTATTAAATTAAGGTCCCAAAAATTGGAGCATTACAAAAGTCAAATTTCTTTTCTTTTCTTTTTTAGACCTTACGCCTCACTATCTCAATACAAAAAGTCTATAACACAACTTTAATTCGGAGACAACTGAATCTGGAACCGTTCGATGTATATGGACCTATTATATACATCGAACGACTGCAGATGCAATTGTATTCGAATTTGTGTTCTAAAGTTTTGTCCCTAAGAGCATCTCCTACCCATACTCCATTTCTTCATTTTGGAGGAAAAACATTCTCCAACCCATCCTCTAAAACTCTCCTCCATTTGGGAGGATGAACTTTGATTCTCTAAATATAGAGGATGAAGGAAAAAATAGAGGATCTCCTCCAAATATGTATTGAAGTTGAGAAATAGAGTGTTGGGTTGGAGTTGAGATAAATAGTACAATCCTCTAAATCTACTTTTCAAATAAAATAGATTAATTTGATCCTCTCAAATAGAGATTTAGAGGGTGTTGGATTGGAGATGCTCTAACATAGCTCGTCTCGGTAAGTACGTGGGAACAAAGCATTTGAGCCAGTTCAAACCCACCACCGAATCAGACAAAAATCAGTGTGCATAATAATGTCTAAGATTCTTTTACTTTTCTGAAGTAAAGGTTAAGCCAGAGAAGGGTAAAAATACAAGTTGTCATGAGGCTTTGGCTCTTTTGCCGGGCACCCAAATCTTGGTACTCCTTAATCCTTTTTCTATGAATTCAAAGATTTTCACTTTGCTTTAAAGTACTGATTTGACCCTAATTCGAATTCACCAATTCTTTGCTTAATCTCTTTAACCATAAACTCTTCTTTAGGTATTATTCGACATGTCTGTACCAAATCGAATCAACAAAAAAATAAAATATAATTAGGAACAGAAATGTTGAGATCCAGGAAAAGTATATCCCCCAAAATGTCCCCAAAAAAGTGAAATTAATGATTGAAATGCACTTTAATGCGTAGGATACAAACATCAAAGTGAATCTGAACCATTTACTTTTCTTCTGGGAACATTTTCGAGAAGATGAATTTTCCTATGCCCTAACAATGATCAATTAGGAAACTGAGGTACTTGTAGCAACAATATTACGCTTGGCTCAAGTTTATTTTCAGGGCAACATCATAACCGTTTGGA
Source organism: Rhododendron henanense subsp. lingbaoense (assembly GCA_020567845.1). Classification (NCBI taxonomy): domain Eukaryota; kingdom Viridiplantae; phylum Streptophyta; class Magnoliopsida; order Ericales; family Ericaceae; genus Rhododendron; species Rhododendron henanense. The sequence goes on from CM036313.1 coordinate 9,025,753, forward strand.
TATATAGAGGCTGGTGATCAAGTCGGAAAATGATAGGTGCGAGGGGTCATACCTATGTGAGAGGGGCGTGGTTGTCGGTGTGGTTGGTGGGAGGGGGTGTGTGTAGCATTGCTCGATCAAGTTTGTCCCGATGGTTGGGTAGGAGACGCCATACTCTATACGAGTAGACAGCAAATAAGTGCGTCCGAACGCATCAAAACTCTATGTATTCGTATATCATTTGTTATAGGGTTTAGTAATCTTGATTTGGTCAGAGAAACTCAAAAAGCCAGAGAGGCACAATTGAGATGATATTGGAGAGCTTCTAGTCGATATTCCTTAGAGCATCCGCATTAGTCTCAGTTGATTTTGGACCAAATTAATTCTCAAAATTCACAACTTTACTTTAACTAATCACTTTTCCACAATTATACAGTATCAGACTCTTTACTCTCACTCTCTACTCAATTAAATATTCAAACTCACCCCAATTAAATATTTAAAAGCAATTCCATTAACCTATGGTTGAGTAAGTTGTTTTTTATTGCTCCAAAATATAGTACTCCATAAAGTATTACTAGTTGAGTGAACAATGGCTCTCTTAGAGAGATGAGTAACTGTTCCAAAACTAAAAACTTGACCAGCGGTCCTCACCATTGACAAGCCTAATGTGAGGCTGTTTTCTTCATTTAATTTGCTCTTTATTTTAACCTAAGGAAGTGTTTGAAGAGCCACATGTGGATGCTCTTATAGTGGATTGACCCTTTCCTTCTCTTGAGGGTTGATACGCGGTTTTGTGTAAAGAACTACACAAATCGTTTGTTCTGTTATGATTGTTTCTTGTTTGTCTTAGGCTCCATTCTGCTAAGGGAAATTAAAACTACTTATTTTTTGAATTAAAGATGATGTATTGTGAGAAAATGACATGTCTCGTAAAACGAAAAATAAATACTTAAAAAATAAGAACCTTAGCGACGGAGCCTTAGATTTATTCATTTTGATTGTTCATGTTATAAATCGATTAGTGTATTTCACATATTCACAAATGGGAGGAATGAGAATGAAAAGAAGAGGAACTATGAATAGTACAATTCGGTTGATGAAAGGAAAAGTTTCCTCACAATCCTCACCCCAAATACACATGGTCACGACAATCTCCCTTTAGTATAAACTTCAATTTCAATTTTATTCTTACTAGCTATTTTGTTCGTCCTAAAACTCAAACTGTGGTGATTTTTACATAATATTTGAAGTGATTTCATTTCAATCCGTCAAAGGGAACGCTCCGGGCAATCAAGCAAGCTTGTGGAGAGTCGGATCCGGTCAAGTCTCCCCCAACCAATTTTTGAATCAGGGCCGCCCAAAACACCCAGATTTGTTGGAATAAATTTTTATTAAAAAATATCCCAAACACCTCAAACAAATCTGGGACACAACTTGAATGGAAAAAAAATGAATGAAATTGATCGGAGGAAACTTGACCGGATGTGACCCCAGCTTGTGGGGCCTTCGGCCACAAGGTGCAGTCACTTCAATATATGATGAGATATGTTTACTTTTTAGATCTCGTCATAACATCATTCACGCCAAAAGATATTCAAAAAATATGTTGCTCGAATATAAAAAGGGTAATGATTTTCACACTTCATTTTTTATCCTTTAGTAAAACTTTCATATATAATTTTTACACTAAAAAATAAAAAGTGAAGTGCATTTATCAAATTAAAAAGAGAATGTGAAGGTCATTTCTCATATTTGTAATACCTTAAATTTGGGGGAGCAGTCCCACATGGACTAGAGCTGAAGCTTCACGTATACTAACTCTCGCCCAGATGTACATTTAACCTTCTTGATAAAGAGTCCTGCTACTGGTACAGCATTTGCTGTACAGCAGCGGGTACAGACCCCTTTTGCTCCCATCTCGGGTCCCGCAAAGATGATCGGAGCCGCTCATTTTGTTCAAAATACGTCGTTTAGGGTCCCTGTAAAAAATCACCTCAATCCGATATCGGGAAGGGTGTTTACGAATCATCCAATTTTGCTTCAAAATTTAGCCTAAATTTTGAAGCAAAATTGGATGATTCGTAAACACCCTTCCCGATATCGGATTGAGGTGATTTTTTACAGGGGCTAAATTTTGAAGCAAAATTGGATGATTCGTAAACACCCTTCCCGATATCGGATTGAGGTGATTTTTTACAGGGACCCTAAACGACGTATTTTGAACAAAATGAGCGGCTCCGATCATCTTTGCGGGACCCGAGATGGGAGCAAAAGGGGTCTGTACCTGCTGCTGTACACCCAAATGCTGTACCAGTAGCATTTTTGCTTGATAAACCTTTTAAGGCCAGTGTTCAAGAAGACGAGTCAGGTTGTTACACATATTGTTTAATATGTTTTCGGAATACATTGATTCAATGCTTCAAACGTAATCGATACTCGATAGATACTCCTTCCGTCCCAAAATAATTGTCCGGTCCGCAAAATGAGAACTTAAAAATAATACAAATTTGTCAAGAAAAATTCAAACTTTTTTCAACAATTTGCTAGATATTCATGAGTTCTTTTAATTGATAAAAAAAATAAAACTTTTTCTTGTAGAAAACATATTATTTTTATGTTTTTGTTTTGCGAACCGGAAAATTATTTTGGGATGGAGGGAGTATATTTTTTGGCAATTTTAAGTGTTCTAGATGACGATTCTAATTCATGAGGCAAATCAGAAGGATAGATACTTGCTTTTTCAAACGACGGGAAAGAACTCACAAATATATCCGACTATCCGATCGAGTCCTATTGAGGGACTAGAGAGAAAACCTAAATCACACAGTTTGCATGCGGGTGCGAAAATGCAATCGTGAAAGCTTATTTAAAACGCATCCTAAAACTACTAAAATCCGTAATAGCGAGAATTAAAAGTCACAGTGGCTTGTTTGTGTTGATATTTAGATTTTAAATTTTGAGTGAAGAGAGATAGAGAAAGATATAAGAATAATAATTGAAAAAATATATATTGAAAATCGTGCACCGAGAAAGAATCCAAAATCCCAAAACTCATACTCTCTTCGTCCCAAATTGGATGTCACAATTTTTGATATTCGTATCAATTTCAATTCCCTTATATCTTTCAATATGGAGTAGTTCTCGATTAGTTCTATTATACAAAATTTTCAAACACATGAAAAACATTATAAATTGAAGATATAAGTGATAAAAAATAATACAAATTTTAAAAATTATCATTCATTCTAGGACGGAGAGAGTAACGAAACAAGCTTTCCACGTTTATTTTCTACAGAAGAAAAAGCCTTGGATTTAATGAAGGTGTTGTCAATCAGTGCAGTGCAAGAGATTGATTGGTGAAGAAAGTAAATTGTTCTTACCATATTTCCTCCATATAAAAATACAAAACATCAGCTTTTCTCCTGTCTGCATCAATCATCTCCAACTCACTGTCAACCACTTCCCATTTCCACAAATGCCCTAACCAGGTCTCCTCTTAGTATTTACCAAATTTCTACTATCCCCCTCTCTCTCTCTCTCTCCCAAACAGTTGCTTCCCCTTTTCAAGGAAAAAATATCTGCCAATCTCTTTACAACGTTTTCGCAAAACAAATTCAGCCAAACATCATAATACCATCACACTGTTTTCCTTCCAAGGTTTTCTAGGATTGAACAAACAAAGAAAATTAGCCAAAAAAGAGCCCCCCCTTGTGTTCTATACATATACCCCTCCACAATTCATCATTCCCACTCCAACCTCTCTCTCTCTCTCTCTCACACACACACTCACACAGATGAAACCCTCGTTAGAACAACCTATGATCTAAATTCTCTCTCTCTCTCGTTAGAACAACCAATGATCTAAGTTCTCTCTCCCTCCCTCCCTCCCTCTCTCTCTCTCTCTCTCTCTCTCCTCAAACAAGAAACCCTAGTGAAACCAAGTAAATGATTTATGATCTAGTAAGTTCCTTTTTTAGCTTTCACTGTCTTGATCAACTATAACATCTCAACCTCAGTCCACCCACATCTCATCCTCTTCTCTCTCTCTCTCGAAATGGACACTTTTCTAAACCCTAATAGCACAATTACCATGATCGGCACCACCACAACCACCACTATATCCTCACCTCCATCCAGCTCTTCTTCAACCTCACCGTCCACCACTCTCAGCCGATACGAGAACCAAAAGCGCCGGGACTGGAACACCTTCGGCCAGTACCTCCAGAACCACCGCCCCCCGCTCTCCCTCCCCCGCTGCAGCGGGGCCCACGTCCTCGAGTTCCTCCGCTACCTCGACCAATTCGGCAAGACCAAAGTCCACACCAACCTCTGCCCATTCTTCGGGCACCCGAACCCGCCTGCCCCATGCCCGTGCCCGCTCCGCCAGGCATGGGGCAGCCTCGACGCCCTGATAGGACGCCTTCGGGCTGCCTTTGAAGAGAATGGCGGGCAGCCAGAAAACAACCCGTTTGGCGCTCGGGCCGTCAGGCTTTATCTGAGGGAGGTTCGAGACTCGCAGTCCAAGGCCAGGGGAATTAGCTACGAGAAAAAGAAGCGGAAGCGGCCGGTGCCGGCAGTGGCATCAGCACCACTGCCGGCATTGCAGCCGCCTCCTAATCGCTAGGTACACTAAATCGGTGCCACGAAGAAACGGACAAAAGTTGAATGGTGTGGTCCAAATTTAATTTAGAGCAGTGCTACGGACAAAGATAATGTAACCCAAGCAGTTTAAACCGTTCTGGACACATCTGCATCTGTATTTAAAGCATTTTCCTTGTATTTTGAATGTGGCAACATCTGATATATGTCAATAATTTGTGTCACTCAATGAAATTTTCTCCGGCGTTCATAAAAAAATTGTGTCACTGAGTGGCGTGTGCACTTTTTTCAGTGTCCTAGTTCTGTGTATTCAGGGTTTTTATTTTATTTTATTTTATTGGGGTTATGATTTTAAATACTCTGTCAAGAAACTTGAAGTAGTGCCTAATGTGATAATTAATGATACAGCATCGAAAATATTGAACATTAATCCATATCAGAAACCTGAGGAGGAATGTTAACCTTGGTACGTTAATTTTAAGAGAATAAATTCTTTACACAGCCGGTGTAAACATTTGTTTCATTCAAGTTAATTGCATTGCGCCACGTCGCCATGTTTTATTAATTGGGACCACTGTTTTAACACGTGTCGCAATGCAATTGATTTGGAGAAAACAAATGTTTACACCGGCGGTGTAAATAATTTATTCTCTAATTTTAATTAGCCACTCTTGCCATGGATGATTAGAACTAAGCTGTATTCATTTTCTACCATTTGTCGAGTTCTAATAAAATTTTGTTGCTTATCAAAAAAGAAAAAGAAGAAATTCTATCCTTCGCCGGTATAAAATCTCATTTTTCCATCACCGTCCATTATGAGCCTCACCGAACGTTTATTATTGTAATCTGAACCGTTCATATTATAAGACCCGCAATATAGTATTGCCATGCAAAAAATCAGCTTCATCGAAAGTCGCTAGATATATCAAAATTTAAATTTTGGTTTATAAAATGAACGATCAGAGTTCTGTCAATAATAATAAAGATAAACTGTTCATTTTACAAAGCAAAATTCAATTTTTGATACTCCTATCGATGTCCGATCAAGTTTATTTTTTGCATGGATACGCTATTATTTGAGGTCTACAAGATGAACGGTTCAAATCAATAATAAGTACACGGTAGGACCAAAAAAGACGGTGGTAAAAAAGTGAAATTTTCCACCACCGGTGGAAAAAATTTAATCTCAAAAAAAAATATTGCTACTTTATCGACGGCGAAGGGAGAATTTGTAGTTAGTGGGGACTTCAAACCACATTTCACTTTCAAGTTTTAAGAAAAATTTATCTCTGCAGAGTTCACAATAAATTTCTCTATCTATTTCTCTCCACTTATTACCACTCATTACATCAAAAAAAAATTCTCAAAACTTAAAACCAAACAAAGTGATTGATTAATTTTTGCATTGATAATAACATTTTTATCCTTATATACTAGCGTCTTGCCTGTTCCATGAACGGGGACGGGAAAAGTCATTGAGAACCTTTTCCGGTTGTCTTGTACTTCTATAAGTCGGCATATATGGCTCTTGAAATTTACTCCCTTTTCTCACAAAAATAATTAGCAAAATTTCATGACAATAAATAAAACAAAGATTGAAAGAAAGAAGATAGTTTCATTCAAAATAAAATACTACATATTTGCTATGTTATTGATTCAACTTAATTTCTTTATGACCAAAAGCAACAACAACAAAAATCACTAATGATGAAAAAAATATCAAAAAGTTGTCTTATTTGTCTAAAGTATCGTCTTGTTTGGAGATCAATCTAAAAGTACAAAATTATGATAAAAATAAAAAAATTCACTCCACATCCAGCAGGAAAAAAATTCATAAGAAAAGTGGGGGTCCAAGCCCCACCCGACCCTCTTGGTAGTTCCGCCGTTAAAGATGTATGGTAGATAAAAGTGTTGAGATGGCGATGCCCCAGAATCATTAAATTAATAATTTACTACTCCCTCCGTCTCAAAAAGAATGGCAATTTTTGAAATTCGTGTCATTTTTCATCGGGTATATCTTTCAATCTATAATGTTTTTCATGAGTTTGAAAATTTTGTATAATAGAACTAATCGAGAACTATCAAGCAAGATCCATATTGCATATTTTTTGAAATTCATATGAAAAGATATAAGGAGTTGAAATTGGCACGGATATCAAAAATTGACATCCAATTTGGGACGGAGGGAATAGTTCCACAGTGTATGCTAGTGTGTGTCCTCGTTGTAGTAAAGAGTCCCCCAATTGTCGCATATATTGCCAGTAGTACTGGTACATGACATCTATTTGACAAGTATTTGGACTCTACTCTTATAGTGTCCCCCGTTGTGTTTTGTGTGGATTCAAAACCACAAAATGACATAACATAGTACTTCGTACGTCATTGTGTGGATTAGGGGGATAACATTTTATTATTATTATAATATTAGGTCATATATAATACTCCAAGGCATAATACTTTTAAAAAATGGCAGCATTTATTACAAAAAAAAAAAAAAAAGGCATAACATAACCACCTGAAGGCATAACATTAAGTCTTTGGGAGGCATAATCGGTGTCCCCTTTTGAGTAGGGGACATCATGGCATTTGCCGATTTACATATTCCGTTCCAGGAATGACTTCGGTGTCCCCGGTCATTTTGGGGACACCGTAACTTTTGGCATAACGTACAAAACTATTATGAGCATAACCAAAACCCATTACAAGCATAACAGAACCATAACAAGGCATAACTTGTTAGTTATGCCTTGGTTGGTTTTTTGGATATTCCTTGGTTATGCTTTGTTTGGGTTCTGTTATGTTTGAAATGGGTTTTAGTTATGCCAAAAATTACGGTATCCCCTAAATGACCGGGGACACCATAACATCATCCTTGTGTTCCATGTCTTGTTGCTATACTTTCGTACTTTTTTAACTGGGCATTGGTAAATCCTCCTGAAATTTCTCTGTTTAATTTCTTAGGAAAAAAGGTCTCTACACATATGTCAGTTTTGTTTTTGATTTTCACTCCCCTTTCGTCCAAATGCACTATTTTCTTCTTTTTTTTCTTTTTTTGTCAGAGTGCACTTCTTTTTTGCCTTTATTCATGTAGAATAAGTATAAAATTACCCCTCATGCATTTTTTCCAAAATTTATCTTTTGCCTTTTGTGCATGTAGTCCTCAATCCTGCCTCTCATTTTGATTCATATTCAAGTTGTTAGTTTTTTCCTATTAGTGTGGCCCACTAGCCTCACCATTTTGTGTATGTGGGACTCCACTATCAGATAAGCCAATGAAGTGAATATGGTTCATTACGATAACTAATTAGAATTATAGATGAAGGAAAACTCTTGATAATAAAAGAGACCTTGATGGACTAGGTGTCTTTTAATAATTATCTCTAATGCCCTCTTCTCTCCTCTATAAAAGGAAAGTACTGGGGTATTCTAGAAAAGTAGAGACAGAGAGAATAAGGTGAGCCAAGAATTAAGGTGTTTCTATTTAAGGGGTTTATTCTCTTTAATCACGATGGCCAACAAATGTACGCTATTTATTGTTCTTGAGATGTGTTGAATTCAAGATCCTGTTATATCTATTTTCTGCATAATAGTTTTAATACAGATATAGATTTACACAAGTTTCATTGATCAGTACGTGGAGTAAGACGTACAACGTTTTGCAATACCCTTCTATGAATTTATACATAGGCAGTTGGCCAAAACCATCTATACGGCCGTTACATAGGAATTATATATAATTTAAACACAATCACAACCGCTTCACCTGATTTTAGCTACATACGTATTTTTGATACTCTTTGTACCGTTACACGGCAATTAATATTGTTATGCAACCGGCTAGCTCCCGCTACTTAACCAAAGACCTTACATGCGAAAAATTCGGATACAATTTAGTTGAATAGTTTCCTTTTACTCGATGTATCCTCTTCGAGTTTAATAAAACTTTCTTTTGCCGATTTTAAAAAAAAAATTAGTTGAATAGTTTTAAGGTGAGCATTATGTAAGAATCAAGTGGTCATGATGTATTATATAAGTGAAGTCAACCTTAATATGTACCAGGAGCACTATTAAGGCGTACCAATCCAATCCCACGAACAATATTAATGCTGCAGTTAGGGTCGGATCCAGATCTTTCACATTCTTTTAGGGACCAACAAATAGGGCTATAAGCGAACTGATCGTTCACGAGCTCGGCCCGGCTTGATGTATAAATGAACAAGCTCGAGCCATCAGAAGCTCGGCTCAAACCGAGCTCAAACATATATGCCAATTCTCGGCTCATATACACTCCTACTCCCAAATGGTTAAAAAAGAGATGGAAAAAAGAAAAGAAAAGGTCATTGGTTAAGTTACTATAGTACAAGTGTTCTGCCTGGTCTTTTGTGTTCTTGAGTTGCCATATCAGATGTTGAGTATCACTTCATATATGAATAAGTCCTCTTACCATATTAAAAGAGAGACCAAAGTAAAATACCATTTTGTACCAAAATAAACATTGGGTGTCACCAATTGACTCACAAAAGTTCAATACACAATCACATGGATTTAAATACCAGCCGCTATGTAGCACATCGACCACTATGTAGCAGTTTTCCGGTCCTTTAATACCGCTACAGCTCTCTATACCGGTTCACCCGGCCAAAACTAACACTCGTATCGACAGATTCCCCCTACTTATGTATCGCTTTGGAACCAATTTCTGCCCACTACACGGCGGCGACAACCTGTTACATGACCGCTAAGGCCGCTACAGGTGCTCTGGCGCCAAAACTTATTTCCAAAAATTCACGATCGCTACACCCGATTCCAGCTACGTATCATTCGATGCTCCTGCTACCACTACACTAGTATCACGTTAGCTATTGCTAATTAAAACCACACCCTTATATTATTATTTTGAGAGTTTTGTGTGTTAGTACATACAGCATAAGCAAACAAAAGGGGGAACTCATGACTAATAAGCAAACACAAGCTGATAATTATTGACCCATTTCAATGAGCACAATTGGTTGAGGCTTCCTTCTATTTATTAGTACTAATTGCGTCAAAGTTGAAAGTATTGGTAAACTACACCTGATCAGAGTGATTATTGAAGAAGGATAGGATTTCATTGCTAACAAGTTGAGCTCTCTCCTGGTGGATGAAATGATGCCCATCGATAACGACCACCTCCATGTTAGGTACATGGCTCTTGTATTCTTCTCCCTCTATGTAAGTCTTTGTCCCAAACGATTCAAACCCTGCGTCCTTGTTTCCAACTATGAATTTCGTAGGAACGGTAATCTTCGCTCCGCGCCATGGTCCAAGAATCTCCCAATTCCTGCATTCACCGTCGAAAAGGTCATATTCGGTGCACATGTTGCTACGATCAACGATAAGAAATTGATAGTCGTGACTCAAAATAAGACTTGCGATTGTGCCAGGTCTCGACGCCTCATCAGAAGTTAGCGAAGTTTGAAAATGGATCATGAGATTTACTCGAAGAAATGTAACCAAACGCTATTAAAAAGTTATCTTACAAGTTCATGGCACGGTAGTAGTTCAGAGCCCCTGTGAATCCTGTTTTTTCGAATTTGGCAGCGCAGGTTTTAAGTTCTTCCTCTGTGATCCAGGCCGGTAAAGCAGACGGTGTCTCGAGAAAATCTATGATCTCAGTACCCGGAGGAGCAGCAAGAAGATCCGGACTGTCAATGAGCAGAAACTTTTTAAGTATCGTTAGGCAGTCGTACTGGGAAAATGACCTCTCTGCCCTTCCCGGTTCCTGTACCCGAAAGAAAACACAAACAGCAGGACATGTTATGGAATTGGCTGAATTTACGACGATAATTGAGACGTGGGATCTCGATTTCGATACCTGAAATTGAGAAACGTAGAATCCTTCTCCATATATTTTGGTCATGAAATCAACTGGTTTGACGGGGGACTGAGGTCTGTAAGGAACCCCCATGTTAACTAGTGCTTTGACTCTGTCTGGCCTGAAGAGGCAAAGGTACCATGCAACTTGAGCTCCCCAGTCATGCCCTACCACAAATGCCTGTTTTTTTTGTTTTTTGTTTAGCAACAAATGAACATCATATGTACGTGTATAAGATTGCTCATTGTACGAGGTTAGATATTCCCTAACTATGAATGAAATTTATTAACATTCTCTATAAAAAAAAGGTATTGTTATTTAGAAGCTTGAGATGCATGTGTTCAAATACGTTTTTACGCTTGCGTTCCTGCTCACGCACGTGCACACGAAATATGTGGCTTAGATCCTGATGAATGATCATCTGGTCTATACATACTATATGTAACTCTTTCGGTTTCTCTCATGTCGGGAAAAAATACCCTTACATAATACAAAATTACTAAAACTCAAAAAAAAAAAAAGGTAAATTTCAAAGTGATCAACACAATTAACGAATTGATCAAAACAAACTTCACAACAGTAAAGTCTATAAACATATTAAAAAAAAAAACCGAATAATTCATAGTTTCATATTCAAACATTTAGTGGCTGAAGGAATTGAGTGTTACCTGTTTTTCTCCAAGGTTGTCAAGAAGGCCAATCAAGTCTCCGACCAGATGGAAAACGGTATAGGACGCGGGGTCAGGGGGGCAATCCGAGTCCCCGTAGCCCCGCATGTCGGGCGCAACAACCCGATAACCCGTTTCCGCGAGACGGTCCATCTGGAACTTCCAGGAGGACCAGAGCTGAGGGAAGCCATGAATGAGGAGAACGAGAGGGCCTTCTTTGCACTTCCCTTTCTCTGCGAAATGGATCCATATCCCATTCGTGTGGACTCTTCTGTGTGCGATATCCCCACTCATGTTTTTGCCTTGTTCGTTTTTTTGTGATCTTGTGATGTAGACTAGCTAGCTGATTAAAGAACACAAGCGGTGGATTTGAAATTTTTGATTTTCTGGATCACGGTTTGCTTATTCCCCACGGCAGGTCGTTTGGAAATGTCAGATTTTGAACTTTCTAACTTTTGACTGCGTATTTAGCAACTCCAACGGGTGCTTCCAAGTCTGGCGTGGAGGAGAAAAGTCAGTTTTGGCAGCACAATGCACTCCAACACAAGTGTCTTCCTCTTTCCGGAAATTTTTTTAGTGTCGGGTGGGTACCACGTGGTGTCCTTTTGGCGCATTCGAGCCGTCCATAGCGTTTTTGGATTGCTCGGATTTAAAGAGAGAAAAAAGGAGAGAAAAAGTGTTGGGGTGATAGGAGAGAGATGGTTTCAATCCGAACCGTCGATCTACAAGTGTATTGGACGGTCTGAATGTGCCGAGCAGGTACCATGTGGGATATACTCACCCGGCACCAAAAAATTTCTCTTTTTTTCTCGTTGTTGTTCTATCTTGTCAACTTTTAGAATTGGTTTTTTTTATAATTGTTTTTGCATTATTTTTGTTCATGACTATTATTAAAACATTGAGGCTGAGGCGTAAGTTAATTCCGCAAGTAACACATCAGGAGAGTTCTTGTATTCTTCGAAAGCTCTCTCAATAATACAGTATCTTTTCTTATTGTTCTCGATTTTATTTTCTTGCTTTATAACAATTATGAAATTTTCCTTTACCAAAAAATAATAATAAAAGGAAGAGTTTCCTTTTACTTGTATAAATTAAAGAAGTGTGCAAGCCTTTGCTTTTTAAAAGTTGAAATGCATGGCCCTAACCATCCGGTCCATCATTCTACAACCACATCCATTTTACACACCCAACTGCACACATATTTGCCTAAATATTGGGTCCGCACACAGCATGTGACACCTCAACACAGTGTGTGGAGGCCCAGTACTTGTGCACATTTGGGTGTGTAAAATGAGTGTGGTTGTAGATTATTGTTGTACTAGTGGGCTTGGGCCCTTTAAGTTTTGATGGTACAAATTTACAAGGCAAGGTCATTAGTGACATTGGGCCCTTTAAGTTTTGATGGTACAAATTTACAAGGCAAGGTCATTAGTGACAGAACAGATTTTTGGGCCAAAATGGGCTTTAGCCTCATGTTTTGTATTCTAGTTGGGCCATCTTTCCTGCACAGCATAGAACCAAAGTTTAGGGAAAATGACGGTCCAGGACGTGTTTTGATAATTAATACCCGCCAAGAACATGCTGAGAATATTTATTAATGCTGAAAATGTCATTGACGGATATTAATTATCAAAACCCGTCATTGGCCGTCATTTTCCCAAGTTTAATATGTGACCTTGGTTTGGGCTTATCATGTGGGATTTAAATGGCACCCGGGCCTGAGTCTGTCTAGCCTGGACCTGACTCCGGCTATGCCAACATCGAGGCCCGAGTCTAATCACTGAACTCAACACTCCCTGCACCAACGATCAAAGGCACAACAGCGAGTTCCATTCCATTCCCTTTTTTGCTTCGTGAGTTTTCTACCCTAGAGCTCTGTTTAATTCCCTACCCTGAATCAATGGGTAACAAATACTGTAGGATTCATTATAGAAAAGCTTTATCTTACAAAATCTATTGTACATCACCCAATTCTAGCTGTGGAGGGTGGTTTAAAAAGATCAACTCTAAACAAGAATTTCGTCAGTTAAATTCTACATTTTAAGGGAGACTATGAATTAAACTTAGCTTGGTAGCTATTGGTCCAGTGCTACAATAATAGGAACATAAATCGAATGGAATAGTGATGCTATTTTATATGACGTCGACGATTGATCGTTTTCCTTTGTTATAGAAAATGCTAGCACCCTAGCGAATCGCATTCTGAAGCACGTTTGAAAGATAACACACCTCCGTTCCAAGATGCAAATCGTTGTCCCGAAAATGGGTCTTACATTAATGCCTTGAAAAGAAAAGGACAAAAAATCTGATGGTTTTCTAAATATGTATTGCTTAATCATAAAGTGCACTGCCAACATTAATTGTAGAAAACATTCTATGGTCCCTCTTATTCCTCGTACTTTCATGATTAACTTTCTAGGTAGCATAGATTAATAAGATCCATTGTCAAATCTACATCTACTCTTCATTTTGATTAGTATATTCGTTGGTTTTGATGTTGTAATAAAATGTTCCCATGATATGTGCATATATCACTCGTCATTGCACAATAAAGAGGGTTGTTCACCGTCGCTCCTTCCAACCTTTTTTGCCTTCCAAAATAAACAAAAAAGAATCGAGTCTGAGGTTGCACTAGTCACATACGGTCCATGTAATTTTAACTGTTCCAAAGTATCTTTAATAGTTCAGATTTTGCTAAAGACTATTTTCGAAAAGAATCTATTTCACCGAAAGAGTATTTCTAAAATCTACATCATTAATTAACGAGATAAACGATCAAGATGCAACTGCAGAAACTTGTCTACGGTCAACCACGAAGAAACTGGCTACCTAACAAACAATTAATACTACTTGTGATCTTGGAAAAAGTGGTACTTAGATTTGACCACTAAGGATTCGCATCAAGCGAGAATATGCAAGAGGGGTGCAAGGAGGGAATCCGGATTTCTGCACAATTTCAAACATTTTTTAGTACTATACAAATTTTTAGGTTAATTAAGAAAAATTTTATGGGATTGGCTTTTGCAGTCTCTTCAGTGAAAAAAATTTACTTCCTAAAAATTTTCTATAGCTTTTGGTAAAATTCTCTGAAATTTCAAGTTATCGATCATTATTTAAGTTGTGTACGTGTATATATAAAATTAAAACGGTAGTTATGCACATACACTCAAATACTGTTTCTTCTTTGGACTTTGCAAATAGCAATATATACCTATAAAAATATAGTTTTTATCACCCCATATAAAAATACATGTGATTCGGGCCCCTGCTAAACTCAAATTTTGTGTTTGCATATAGATATAGTTTTTATTATCCATATAAAAATACATGTGATTCAAGCCCCTGCTAGTACTCAAATTGTAGGAATAGGTTATCGCATATAGAAGTGTAGGGAATTAATAGAAGTTTAGGGAATTAATTTGGAAGTAAAATAATAGGGTGGTGGAATAGAGAATTAGATTAGAAAAATAATTTTATTTAATGTATCTAAACATATGTAATGTTGAGGTTTAAGCCACTAGAATCACAGTGCAATCCAGTTGAATAATTAAATGAGAGGGAAAGTGATTTGATTAGCACTCCAACTAGCTTTTATGAAACCTTTCCCTTTCCTTGTCGACCCCAAATGGCTGGAAACATGGATCCCCAATTATGCCCCCAATTTGAGGGAACCACCACCCCACTCATGTTGTCAAAATTGTGGGGCCTATTCTCTCCTAACCTTGGCTCTCTTTACGACTTTATTGGTCGCACTTGTGATTTTTTGTGAAATACAGTATAGTGTATATCTTGTTTTCGTTATAAGTTTATAATTACGTGTGTAGGTCAGTTTACACGCATATCGACTAGTTTAGAGCCTTAAGATTAACGAACAGGCAAAACATGCTACTGGTTTTAGAATTTTTTTTATTAGTGGTGGTAGTCAAACCTAGAAGCTTGAGTGATAAGTCTACTAAAAGTGCTAAAAGTCGGAGTTTTTATTAGTATTTTGTGAAAGAATAAAAGCTCATTCAGTAATGAAATTAAAAAGCACTATTAGTACTTTTAGACACTTTGGAAAACTACCCTTTAGCACGTATTTTTAGTACTTTTGGAAAACTACTAGTAGTATTTTTATTCTTTTCTGATCAGGGTAGTAAGCCTCTCACTTGCTGATAATGATTTATGCAAAACTTCAATCGTGGGTGCATGTTAACCATTCACATGGAATCCAAGGAAAAAATAAAATACTCTGTATTTGATTACTACAAATCGTTTGCACTTTAGTACGAGGTCAAAATCTTATAGTAGTTCTTGATCATCCAAAGGAGGATTGTTGAAGTTAATAAAGTTGCATGTGGTTGAATTTTTTTAAGCTTGCCCTATGAATTAAACTAAATGAAAAAAAAAAATTAATGTAGTTTGTGCCATGAATATACCTACAACAATACTCGTATTAAGATTCTTCTTTTTCTATATGTTTTTCAATTTTTTTTTATTATGAGTGTGAGCTTTGTTTGATCTCTAGTGTACTAGGTATTCAACTATGGATTACGTAGATTGAGGGGTGTTCAAAAAGTATTGGCTGAGTGTTCAAATAAAATCTAAATAAAAACTATTACCGCTAAAACTCAAAGAAAAAAGAATATGGTGTCCACCACCAGTATCAGAGACGGATCCATGTATGGGCGTATGGGGGCCACATCCCCCGCGTTGTTTTGGGGAATTTTTTTTTTTCTCAGCACACTGTTTTACATAAGTTTTTCCTTTCTTAATTAATCTCATTTCTCTTTCTATTTTTCTCTACTTATTATCCAAAAAACCTCCCTCAAAACCTAAACTAAACAAACCATTAGATTTCCGAACCTTGAA
Source organism: Rhododendron henanense subsp. lingbaoense (assembly GCA_020567845.1). NCBI lineage: Eukaryota > Viridiplantae > Streptophyta > Magnoliopsida > Ericales > Ericaceae > Rhododendron > Rhododendron henanense. The sequence continues at coordinate 9,041,707 of CM036313.1, forward strand.
ATTTCAAAATCTTGTTGTTCATAGTTTGGCCCCCGCACTTACAAAATCTTGGTTCCGTCCCTGACCAGTATCAACAACTTAAAAGTTTCATTTTGTGGGTTCATCTTATTATGTCTATAATGACAATCCAAGTATTCATCTCATAAGTCTCCTGCATAAAAGAACAGGTCTTGATCGGACATCAATTGACATTTTGAAAAATCGTACTATCTTGTTGTTTAAAATACATGGTAACGTCAAACTGAATTTATCTACTTAAATATCATTCGTTCATGTCTTTCGATGTCTGACCAAGTTAAGTTTTTGTAATTTTATTCCTCTTTGAATTTTTGGGGATGAACAATTCAAGTTGTCGTAGTTGACTCTAATTAAACTGGACTTTCAAAGTATATTTTTTGAAGAGAGATATGAAGACCTGGTGTATGAAGGCGCGCGAACTGTTCTCGCTTTATGTTAGCCCAGCCCTTTTGCTTTTTCGATAGGGCAATGATTTTCGCTCTTTTTTTATATTTGCACTCTTTTTTTGTGTGTGCTTATATTAGCAGTGGCGGAGCCAGATTCTTCATTAATTAAAGGAAAAAAAATTTAAAATACCTCTCAAACTTTGACCTATATTTCTAATAGACACCCAAATTTTGTTAAACACCTGGACTATTGAGCCGTTATTCAATTAGGCTCATGTCGTATAAATCTGTTAAATTGACGACTGATTATACTGAGGTAGATAACCTAATCTTTGGTACCTAGCTATTTGAATGATTTTTTTTTTTTTTTTTTAAAGAACTGGAGCATTAACTTTCTGAATCTAACTTTCCAATTCTCTAAGACCAAATATTTGTCGATGATTTGATTAATTTTTAGCATAAACGATTCACACCTCAAATTACCAAAATGAACATCACCGATCGCCAAACAAGATTACCGTGGGTTCTAATTTGTCTCACGTGAGAGGAACGTTACGTGAGAGAATTATCACACGAGAGAATCCTCATTCGTCTAAAGGTGGGGGTAAAAATCATTCCACGTTGTGATGATAGTTTTCGTCGTCCCGTCACGACTAAAGTAGTATTGGTGTTAAGTAGGAAAACTGGCAAAACCGTTAAGGAAATCAGTTGGGAATTAATGATTACTTTAATACTCCAAGAAAGAAACCCAAATTAACAACAAAACAGTCTGTTGAACATTGCGCTAACCCAAGGGGTTGGTCTGATGGTCGTGACTTGAGACTTAAGGTTTACTCCCTCCAAATATGTATGCGTTGAGACCATGGACGACTATGGAAGGAACTATAAGGATTAATCCGAGTTGTGTGCAAGTTGGACCGGTTTGTCGATCAGAATTACAAAAGGAAAAAAAAAAATTACAGTCCGTCGAAGAATAATTTGAACAACCAATTGGGTCTATCTCAGTTGGCAAGACTCTTGCATTTTACTAGGTAGTTAGGAATTTGAATCTTGCCACTTGCGTGTGGGTATTTTTCCCTTAAAGGGCATTTTCTTTGTTTCTTTATTTCTGGTATTAGTTGAGTCGTTGTTGGCTTGGTTATTTCGTAGACTCTTATAATTGATGTAGCATCTCAGATTTGTACCTTGCACTTCATATATAATGTAAATGGTCTCTTCTATCGATTGGAAAACAAAAAAAAAAACAATTTGAACAGCAATTAGAGTGGGTGAAGCGTTACGTTCACCGTCTTCAATGCGGAGTTGGTGCCAATCTAACCTTTTATGTTGGACTTTTACAAAACTTCCACCAACAATCAACGCCGTTTCGATCCAAAATTCCAAAGAGAAAAAACAAAAAAGGCAATAAATTCAACGCGATCAACTGGAGCTAACTCAGTCGGTCAGGACTCTTGCATCTCATTAGGAGATCAGAAGTTCGAATCTTGTATTGGTTGAGCTGTCGGCTTGGTAGTTTTGTGAACTCTCGTAATTGATGTAGTGCCCCGAGTTTGTACTTTGGACTTCGTATATTAATGTAACGACACGACAACAATTTGTACTTTGTAGGTATATGATGTATGTAGTGCTTGCCCGTGCCTACGGCACGGACATTTTTGTAATATATTTTTATTTTTTTATGCCAACGCCAGAAGCCGAGCAGTGGGTAAAAAGAACCGATGACATTTTTATAATATATTTGTAAGAGTGTGGGTGTTTTCTTCAGAGAGTTGGAGAGCACACATCAGCCTTTAGATCAAATGAATCTCAGCCATTCTTTTAACTTGTATTTGTATGGTTCCCACACCCTTGTAATTTATTAGGTAGATGATGTATGTAGTAAATGATTAGTAGTAGTATTTTCTATCGACTGAAAAAAGAAAAAGGAAAAAATTCAACGCGGTTTGAATTACAAATTGAAAGGGAGAGAGAAAAGTGACCTTTAGTTTGTACCACCACCAAGTTTGAAAAAACAAGCACGAAAAAAAAAAAACAAAAAAAAAAAAAACAGGAACATAGTCTCCTAAAATAAACAAACAATACAAACTTTAGATTCTCAGAAGATGTCCCACGCTAGCTCATGCCATGCTTTAATGAAAAAGTGAAATTACGAATTCTATCTACAAACAAGAAACACATCCTCTATTTTTTTTTTTTGATAAAAAGTACCTAAAACAGTCGAAAGGCCACTTAGCTCGTTCCCCTAAGGTTTTTATTTTTTAAATATTTATTTTTCGTTTTACGAGACATATCATTCTCTCACAATATATTACATTAAATTCAAAAAATAAGCATTTATTTTTGGCTTTTTGACTTTTTTGGTCCCCAAAGTATTTCCGCCGTGCCATTTTGGTCCTCAATATTCCAATTGCTAACATTGCATCCCCAAAGTATCAATTTTGTCTTTAAATGGTCCATGCGGCTCACGCCGTTCCTTCCCTCCGTCAAAACCAAGGGCAAGCTTGGTATTTCACATCAAAACGGTGTCGTTTGGTTGGAAATATTGATTTTTCGGCTTTTTGACTTTTTTGGTCCCCAAAGTATTTTCGCCGTGCTATTTTGGTCCCCAATATTTCAATTGCTAATATTGCATCCCCAAAGTATCAATTTTGTCTTTAAATGGTCTCTGCGGCTCACGTCGTTCCTTCCCTCCGTCAAAACCAAGGGCAAGCTTGGTATTTCACCTCAAAACGGTGTCGTTTGGTTGGAAATTGAAACACTTGATTTTTTTAGGCTGTTTATATATTAAAAAAAATATGGTGAAAAAATTAAGTGTTCAAATTTTCAATCTGTTTGAGCCTGTGCGAAGATCTTAATTTTTTGATCATTTTATTCTAAATGGTCATAATTATTTTTTTGATATATAAACAGCCTAAAAATATATAAGATTGATATTTCTCTTCCATGGTTCTCTTAGGGTTCTCATTGAAAGCCTTAAAGTCAAAAAATTAATTATGACCCTTTAGGATAAAATGATCAGAAAATTAAGATCTTTGCACCGGTTCAAACGGGTTGAAAATTGAAACACTTGATTTTTTTAGGCTATTTATATATTAAAAAATTAATATGGTGAAAAAATTAAGTGTTCAAATTTTCAATCTGTTTGAACCTGTGCGAAGATCTTAATTTTTTGATCATTTTATCCTAAAGAGTCATATTTATTTTTTTGACTTTGAGGTTTTCAATGAGAAAGAGAACCATGGAAGAGAAAAATCAATATTTCCAACTAAACGACACCGTTTTGAGGTGAAATATTAAGCTTGCCCTTGGTTTTGACGGAGGGAAGGAACGACGTGAGCCGCAAGGACCATTTAAAGACAAAATTGATACTTTGGGGATGCAATGTTAGCAATTAGAATATTGGGGACCAAAATGGCACTGCAGAAATACTTTGGGGACCAAAAAAGTCAAAATGCCGAAAATCAATATTTCCAACCAAACGACACCGTTTTGATGTGAAATACCAAGCTTGCCCTTGGTTTTGACGGAGGGAAGGAACGACGTGGGCTGCAGGGACCTTTTAAAGACAAAATTGATACTTTGGGGATGCAATGTTAGCAATTGGAATATTGGGGACCAAAATGGCACGGCGGAAATACTTTAGGGACCAAAAAAGTCAAAAAGCCATTTATTTTCCTCAGCGGAGCGGGAACTTAACCCATGTTGTTTTTCTAGAAAGTCAAACAATAAAACGATTCACAAAATTATCCCTTTTTATTATATTACAACGAGAGAAACAGACTTTTAATTAAGTTTTACTTTGTAAATAGAGATAAAAAAAAAACAAAAAACAAACAGAGAGAAGACTATAAAGACATCCATATACGACCATTCTATCAAGTCATTTAGTCTAGCGGTCGTTTAGTAACCACATTGTGGGGTGAGAATTTGAGTTAGAGCTAACGAAATAGTGTCAATTCTCCCTCTTAATTTGTTAATCATTTTTAAGTTGCTTATATTATATACAGTATTTTTTAAATTGTAATATTCTATGTATTCTGAAAATCTTGCTTAAAATAAGTAATTGAGATCTACTACCAAACAACATCACATTGAATGTAAAAGTGATATCTATTAAAAGTACTAACGATTTCTTTATTCACTTATAGGTCATAATGAGGGACAACCAAATTGAGATAGAATGAGTAGTAATCTTAAGGTAAGAAAACTAGATCTTCTCCAATTCAATATAATCGGTCATTTTTAAAGCAATTGTGGATTGTTTTCGTACTTACTTCGATGATCAAAATCGATCGTTTTTTAAAATCTAATAACAATAATAACCGTGCCAAAAATTACTTTGAATGAATATTAGTTGATTTTGACATGATTGATGTCCCTAAAAAGTACTAAAAAAATATATGTGCTTGGATCATTGTTGTAAGCTCAAAAAAATTCACCATCCGCTTTAAAATGATTGTCTAGTCCATTTGAGGTCCGTGAGGATCTATCTAAATTTACAAAATACATCCGTTTTGAGACATGTTTATATCTATCTATTACTATTATTATTAAAAAAGATATTTCTTGATGTGAACGGCTGTTATCAAGCTGGCTCACACTCTTCTAATTTCTCAAAATACCCCTTCAACTATACAAAGAAAATGTCAGAAAAAGAAAAAAGAACTACAACCATAATTTTCTTCTATCCTCTTTTCTATTTTCACGTATGATTGCACATAGATTGCATTAGGGGTGAGCATGGTTTGGATTGATTTGGTTTTATAGTAAACTAATTAAGAACCAAACCAATACTTACGGATTATGAATTTGGAGAACCAAACCAATCCACAAAAGGTATATAACCAAACCAATCCAAACCATTAAAATATGGTTCGATTTCGATTTTAAATCACGGTTTGCTTTGAACTAAGCTATCATTACGAAGAAAAGACTTATATTAAAACCAATTTCATTCAAATTACCAAAACACACTAACATTAACCAACTAATTAAGAGTAGAATACCAACAATTGCCTCAAGTCGATCTTAAATTAAGAAAATGATATACTGGTAAATCACTAAAATGAACCAACTAAGAATACCAACTAGTTCTAAATATCTTAAGATAATTTAACCAAATAAAAAGTTAAAGGTAATTGTTAAAACTATTGAATTGGAATGAGCTAGCAAAAGGGCAGCAACAACATGTCAGCATGTCCTGAATCGGTTTGGAACCAAACCATATAACGTGGTTTCTAATTTTTTTAAACCATGACCAAACCGTACTACTAAAAAACCGAATCAAACCTTTCGGTTTGGATTGATTTGGACTGAATTCGCTGTTTGACGGATTTTTTGCTCACCCCTAGATTGCATGTACCCGAATGCCTAATATACATATAGGTAGATATACAATATGTATAGAGAAGTGATTTTACCACTCATTTTTTCTCAAACGGCACACCTCTTTATTTGTTTATTAGGTGATTTGTTATGTGAAAGAAGGAGAATTCTGTTAGAGAAAAGGAGAGTAACAAAAAAAAACTCTTGGATAAGCAAAAAATTAAAAAAAGGAGTAACAAAATCATTTCCCTGTATATATTTTTCTTGGATAAGCAAAAAATAAAAAAATGAGTGACAAAATTATTTTCCTATGTATTTTTTTTTCTAAAAAAGGTTGCGACAAAATCATCGGCCTTGTTCGTTTCCCATATTTACTTTATTTTAACTTTATTTTTCAATCATTACCCTACATCTTTCTCCAATCATTACCCTATTTTTCCAATCATTAATTTCATTTCTCTCTCTATCTCTCTCCACTCATTACCCCTCTCTCCAATCATTACCCTATTTCTCTCTCCACCCACTACCAAAACAAAAATTTCCAAAGTAGCCAAACGAACATAGCCGATTTCCCTATGTATATATGTAGATAGTATGGAGAATTTTTTTAGTGCCAGGTGGGTATCATGTGGTGCCTACCAGGCACATTTGGGCCCTTCATTGCAGTTTTGGACGGCTTGAATTTGAAGAGTGAAAAAGGAGAGAGAAAGTGGTGGAGTGATAGGAGAAATGTGGTTTTAATTTGGGCCGTCCAAAAGTGTATTGGATGGTTCAAATGTGTCGAGCGGGCACTACGTAGTATATATGCACCCGGCACCGAAAAAATTCTCAGATAGTATATATACTACTGGTATATATGGAGAGAGAGAGAGAGAGAGAGAGAGTATCAAATACGTTGACAGCAAAGCTTTTGTTCAAAAGTTGAGAAAAGCTCCAATTGGGAAGAAAAAAGGAAGAGCATAATGTTAGAAGATCACATTCACGCGTAAACTCACACACACACAAAAGCAGTCTCACCACTACCATCAAGCATTTCGCTTCCTTTTCGCTGCTCCTCAATCGCCGTTAGGGTTTCCAATCCCTTCACTTCCCCGCAAAAAGCAATTCACTCGGTACTCTCTCTCTCTCTCCGATTTCGTTCTTAAGCCACTGAACATTCACAAAGAACTGTCTTCGAACTGGATTTGGTGTTTTGTAACATGGGTTTTAACTTGATTCAGAGCGATTGATATGACGGAATTGGTTTTGAATTTGGATACATTGTGGACTCTCTTTGTATTCAGTCCTAGTTAGTGTGTCCAATTTGGGAAAAAATGGGTTCTTTTTGTTTTCTGTTTTGAGGGAAATCGTTGATCTTTGTTGCGCGGTGTCGAATGTGATTTTCAAGAATTTGAGGTTTTTTCTGTGTGAAAATTGGATTATGGGTTTGAATTTTGATATTTTTAAGTTGGCGTGTGTTATTCTTCCATTGGCATTATTTATATTCAGAACTAGTAAATGTGTGCAATTTGGAAAAATGAGTTCTTTTTGGTTTTCTGTTTTGAGGGAAATAGTTGATCTTTGTTGCGTGGTGATAAATGAGATTTTCAAGAATTTAAGGGTTTTTTTTTTTTTTTTTTGTGAAAATTGGATTATGGGTTTGTATTTGGATATTTTTGAATTGTTGTGTGTGATTCTTCCATTGGGATTATTTATTCGTATGGCACTTTCTTGGAGTGAATTTGCTTGTGAGACTGGTTCCAAATGTGATTTTCAAGAATGTGGGTTTTTTAGGTGAAAATTGGATGGGTTTGAATTTTGGTATATTTAAATTGTTTTAGGTGATTTTTCTATTGGGATTATTTATACGTATGGCACTTTCTTGGTGAGGTGAAATTACTGATTCTTGCTCTATAGACTGTTGGAAGCATTAATTTTGGAAGATGGGTGTATTATAAATCATGTTGGGGTCAATTAAGTAATGGTTCTAATTTATTGGAGATAAATTAATGAATCTTTGCTGTAAAGACTGGTGAAGATTTTAATTTTGGAAGATAGATGTATTGCAAGTCATATTAAGGTTTGGTAATTGTATTGTCTTTCTCATGAACAGAGCACATGAAATTGGGTCCTTTTGGAGCTGCGGAAGCATTGATGCTTGTCAGTTTTTAGTTGTTGAACCGCGACTTTGTTATGTGGACCGTTCAGAGAGAAGTATAAAATAACAGATGTGATAGTTGAATTTGAGGAATTTGAGGAGAAATGGAGTCACTGAGGCGCTTGTTTTGCAAGTTCCGTTCAAAAGATAAACATAAGTCTTCGAAGAAAGAGTTTACAAGTAATGGGAGAGAAGGCTCAAAGGCAACAACATCTGAGGAAGCTCCTTCAAATGCCACCAAGCAAAAGGTTGCAGCTGCTAAGCAGTATATAGAAAAGCATTACAAGGAGCAGATGAAGAGCTTGGAGGAGAGGAAGGAGCGGTATGACTTCTGATATACAAATTCCAGACAATAATCTATAAATCATATCTGACCTAGGATCAATTTGCCTTTTATATTTCTTGAGGCACCTCTATGGATTTCTCGTGGTTAGAAGGTGGAAGTTGTTTGCTTGCTCATTCATCCAAAAAAGCATTTGTCTGCGTAAATTTTTTCATATTTTAGCTGTCATGCAATTTCATGCAGCAGTAGCACCACTGCATAATGTCTTCCTCCCATGAAGTGAAGATCACTCCCTGGCAAGTGAAGTAGTTGTTCAACCTCCTTTTTAGTAGGTTTGCACTACACTGGCTACAGGGCAGCTGACATCCCAATATCACTGCGGCTTATCTCTTTAAACTTGTGAGATATTTTATCAATTGTAGCGGTATTTTCAGACTATTTATGGTGGTTGCTGTCTTGGTGACCCAATCCTATTGTGTGGTCTGATATCAACGACAATCTTGTATAGCTAAGCCATCGTATACAAGTCAAGTTAAAATGCATGCAGAATGAGTATACAGTCTTCCGAGTAGAAGTGAGGCTAACTATCTTTTAGGTTAGCAATAGCATGAATGCTTGACTGGAGAATATGAAGAAGCATTGGGTTGCAGATAGTTGTGCAAGGATAATACTTGTCAACAACCCATGTGATTGCCTTTGGGCAATGATGCCTTACATATCTAGTATAGGCATTTTTTGCGCCTGCATTTGGGAAATAAAATTGGAAGTTTAGAAGCCGTATCTCATATTTAGACTTTTAAGTTTTAATTTATGCATTTGTTTATTTTGATGGGATAATAGAACGTAGTTTCTTGAATATTTGTGTGGAGACACTCCCAAATATATTTTGACTTTTAACTCTGTTATCTTAGTCAGGGACACACGTACATACTAGGATAGATGGGACATGTAAGGACGTGAATGCAATTTGAAAAGCTGGGGAAAGGTCAAAATTGGATGCTTAGTATTTCTATTCTCATTCAGTAACTGTTGTTTGGGTATTTTGATTTTCACATTTTTGTCTCTAGGTTGTTTGAAACAATGGTTTTGATGGGTTCAAGAATTTGTAATATACACCTATGCTATATTTTCTATCATCAACGTGCCCCATTGTATTGGTGTTTTTATTTTTAAAAAATAATGATGTTCGTGTCTTGTGTCTGTATTCATATCCGTGTTTCTTAGCTTGATAGTATTAGTTAGTCTTGCCCAACTAGTATGTATGAAGCATCGATTGGTCATTGGACAGGTTTCCCTTATATTCTTAAATAATAGGAGTCAAAGACTATAAGAATGATCAACCATCGAGCTAATTCCTTTTAATTCAGCACGTACTGCTATAAACCTGAAAGCAACAAGCTACGTGACTCCGGAGAAGGTCATTTCAATTGAAGAACCTATGGTGACATAGCACTACTAAAGGAAAGAAGAAAGATCCCATTCCCTGCTGCTTCTGTTGTTTTAAAGAACATGAGTTTGTCTATGATATGGAGTCAGGAGTGGGATGCGACTTGCAATGCTTTCTATCAATCTCATCATTTGAACGTGAACAATATTCATGTAAACATGTAACATTCTATTTACCTTTCGATTTGATCGAAAGATATTAACTAAGTTGTTTAGGGTTTGCCATATGCAACATTGATTATAATTTGAGTAGAAAACCAAATTGACAACAATAGCACTACCAATGCCATCTTTTGGCCAACATCTAACCTTTTGGACTCACTGCTATCAATTTATTTAGCCTAGCTGCTATACTGCCGGGAAGAGGTCATTGGAGTCTTCTCCATCCTTCAATAGCATGTCAGCACCATCCATTTGGTTACCTCCCCGTGTACCTGTCACCTTGCACCATTCTTTTGCCAATACTACACTACTACTAGCTAGCACTGTTTTGATACCACTGCCGTAGTACCATTACACTTACCAATCCTGTATACTCTACATAGGGATGAAATCTGATGCCGAAATGGTAGTTAGGTCATGATTTCTCAAATACATGGAAAGGTATATTTATACATTTGGACGACAACAATACATAGTACAAATTAAAATCTTGTGGTCTTTTAGGTAAGCCACTTGCTTCAATTGCAACGTGCAAGACATGAGGATTCGTGAATTCTAGTATGGCCTTTTTTTACGAAAAAAGTTAAAAGCTCAAAAAAACCTTTCAAAGGTGTTAGGGTTATTATTTGTCATCTTGTGTTGTAATTTTCCCGTTAACTCTCAAAACAAATTCTCTCTATTTACGTAAAATAGTTTACAAAGGGAGTAATTTATTTTTTAGGGCAGGGAGAATCAGAGATAAAAGATGGCATATAATAATGAATAATCTGAAGATGTTAGAAAAGTTAGTTTGAACCCTTTTCCGACAAAATAAATGCCCAAAAAATCCAAAATCGAATTCACCAATTCAAACGATCCACCGATTAGTATCGATGACCAACAACATCGTATTGAATCAAACGATATGAATCGGGAGTTGTATGAGTCTATGGCTGCCGTAATTATTGTCGTCACACGTAGCGGGCGTTGGGATTATCAGCCAATGTGTAAATGGGGATTAATAACCAAACTTGTGAATTGAGCTACAGTAAAGGGCATAAAATGCATTTATAAGCGTGCTCTAAACATAATTGTTACAAATAGTACGTTTGTCGTGGTGGTTAATTAAAATTCTTTGACACCCAAGTATACATATAACAGCTTACCTCTTCCATGATATTGTGTGGAGTAAGTTTTTTCCCACGAAAATGTGATAGTATATTAGATAAGTGACTCACCAAATCCAGTTATTTCTTGTAATATTATATACCCACATATTACATGCTGCCAAATTCCAATCAAACCAATTCGATGCTCTTTTTAAAACTGATCGATATAAGGCCCTCATATACCGAATAGAACCATAATTGATTGCCTTGCCAAAGGAAGTCTCTTTGGTCAAAGAATCAAGCTTCAAGCTTTAATTTTCAGAATTCACAAGAAATGAGAACCAGCGTCAAAAGCGATATTAAACGAAAAGAGGGAAAAACAATGCGTGAAGCGGTAAGGTGTAATGGTGCATTTAGACGCCTGTGAATTTCCATATTGAGGATATTTGGTACCTTCAAACCTAACACATTGTAATGTCGATATTTAGAAGACAATATCATGCCAATCCGTAATGGAAATAGAAACCCGTCCCTACGATATACTTAAGCTTGATGAACACTGAGGGTAATTGGTGAGCATGTTATGTTAGCTTTGAGGGCGAAAAAGGTGGAGAATTTTGTCTTGCAAGGTAACTTCAATATCTGGAATCATTAGATTGGATTGTTTACCTTGTTAAATAAGGCAAAGATAAGTCAATAAGTTTTGGTAGAATTGTAGTACAACTATTAATGCACTATTCCCACCATTAGTTGCTACTTCAAGGTCGTATATAGCATACTACTATATACCATATATAGAAAGAAAATGCATTGAGGATCTTAACTTTAAAATAGTAGTTTATCATTTGAAAATTTGTAGTTTTGATTTTAAACCTACAAAATAATTCTCCCTCCGTCCTAAGTTGCTCGCCCCTTTTGGGTAGTAGTGCCACTTAAAAAATTGCCTATATTTAAGAATCTTTAAATCTTTATATTTTGAACACTTTGTGCAATAAAACTAATTAAGATCTATCAAACAAGATCCATGTTCCATATAAAAAATGTTACTAAATTTAAAAATATAGACAGTTCTTTCAAAGGTTCGAAAAAGTGAAAAGAGACAAGCAATTTGTGATGGAGGGATTATTATGGAATAAGTAAATAAGGATTGACACTTGCAAAAGTATGAGAATGAAGAGCTGGTTGAAGAAAAATATAAGATGGTAAAAGTATATATGTTATTGTGTTTGTTTGATTAGAAGATTTTCGCTAGCTTAAATTATAACTCGTGATATTGTCTTTTATGGCTAACGGAGATTAAAGGAAGTAGGAACATATCTTTTTGCACATCGTCCAAATTAGTTTCTTTATATGTAAGCATTCATGAACTAAGAAGCACGGACATGGGACACATGCACCGCACGACACAGCCACATAGACACAACATTTCTTCAGAAATATAAATTATTATATTGACACGTTGGGGACACATTTGATGGAATAATGTTCTACGGATTTCCTATAGAATTACATCATATTATTGGTATGTACGTAAGTTCCTATATAACTATTAACATTCTTTTGTATGAATTTGGAGTTAAAAATACTAATCGCATTAGAGATGAAAATAACAATAAACTAAATAAGTATTCAAGTGCTAGGCATCTATTCAAAACTTTATCCCAACTTTTTCATGTTTATTCCTTAGTAGTACGATCCTTCTAAAATGGGTGCGCTCCCAAGACGGGAGCTCGAATCGGGGCTCTCAAGATGGATGCTTGACAGGAGCCTGCTCCCCTCGAGACGGGAGCTCGCTCTTATCTAAGATGGGGCTTATTGGGCCATTAAGGCAATTATTCTCTTACTTCAATAGTTTTTTTTTATCGGCAAAAGTAAAATTTTATTAGGGGAAGAGATAGGGATTCCAACCAAAAATTGAAAATTATAGGCAGAGGGGTAAAACCCAAAACAAAACCTGAGGGGCTAAAGTGCCCATATTAAAACAATAAATAGCTCAAACAACCCAAAAGGCCTAAAAAATCCAGATCAAACAATTAAAGCCCAACCCAAAGAAAACCCAAAACCTAACCCTAAAAGTGCAACATTGCCATCCACCGATTAGACAGAGCATCCACCATCACCGGTCAGCCACCACAGATAACCACCTAGCCACCATTGGCCACCCCAACGGAGATGCATCCCGGAGCCCAAATAGACCAACCTGCCGCGGAAACTCAACCTTGTCGTTAGGCGAGTACTGGGCCATCCAACAATGACCACGGCAGGAGCCACGCCGACCGCGCCACCCAAGCCCATTAGAAACCCATACCGTTAGGCCAAGATCGGAAAACCTAGCAGAAATCCAACCAAGAAACGAAAGACAGAGTCAACCGATAGATCAAAGAGTCACAAACCTTGTTGTCACCTAATCGATGAATCTTGTCCCCCTTTTGTGGCTTTAGCCCGCTTGTTGTTACCTTCGGGGCAGAGGAGAAACGACTGAGAAAGGGGGGACAAACGACAATGAGGGTAGGGGGTCGGGAAAAAAGAGCGGAGAAGGAAAAGACAGAGGAACGAAGAACCATACCAGAAACGCCAACCTCGTTGGACGTTCGTAAGATCGGGAATTTCCAATAATTACCATTTAAGATCGGGAAATTCTCCTTCAAGGGTTAAGTATTTAAAGATATTTTATGTACGTATAAATATATAATCTATATACGCTCCTTAGGCACTCCCAACCTTAGGAGCTTCTAGGTGCCTCCGCTCCCCCGCATCCGCTCCCGTTCCTGCCCCCGCCCCAACCTCCGCTCCCGCTTCGTGCTATTAAGGTTTATTCTAACCTTCCAACATGTCCTGTTGTATGCTAGTGTGCCCGATTTAAAAAAAAAAAAAAACATAAATGCATCAAAGATATATATTGTCACATCTGACACGTGCATGGCATGTCTGAACGGATTCATGTGCAACCTGTACTGAGGCCGATGGACGTGTCTATTTGTCATAATTTGTTAACATACTTTTTTTTGAGTATGTTAAAACTTCATACTAGTGAGTATACAGAATTTATTAACATATTTTTTTGAGTATGTTAAAACTTCATACTAGTGAGTATACAGAAAGATAGTGGTTGCAGCACTTATAAAGGTGCAATGGTAACAGTAAAGCCGCCACAAAATACAGAAAGATAGTGGTTGCCGATAGGACTTTCCGAGAATTAGTGCTGCAATGGTAACAGTAAAGCAGCCCCGAAATCCGATTAACATGATGGCCAATATGATATGCAACAGCTATAATTTAGACCATGTTCAAGATGGAGAAATAAATACACATGTACGGTTTTGATTGTTATTCTATTTTTATTCTTTTGGGGTTTGGGAAGAGGATAAAAACAGACTCTGACCAATCAGCTTGACAGGAATGGTAATACCACTATTATTCATGGGATTGAGATCCCCACTTTCACTGCGACAGCATGCTCAATACCATGTTGTTGCATGCCCAATACCATGTTGTTGCATGCCCAATAACGAATCCCAGGAAAGTAAGCATGGTGCTCAATTAACCTCTGTTATAACCCACTCAAGCCTCATGTTGGTCATAGCGAACATGAATGCGTAACAGTCGGTTTCTCGTTTTCTGTAAATACCTCCAAATGTCTTCTTGTTGACCAATGGTTGGAACTGGAATGAGATTCCCACTCTTGCAATTGTTACTGCAATTGGGCCTTAATATGGACAGAATCCTTATTCCTTTTTTTGTCCATCTGTTGGTTTTCATTTCACATGCAATTTTAGTTCATTTTCTCATCCTATCGGTGCAATAATGAGCAGGAGTGTAATTACCCCCTTTCCATTACCGGAAAATCTGGTTTTCTTCTTGTTATCAATCTGTGGTACGAGCGTGATTACATTCTTACTTTCGTTTTCATGCAGGCGTAATATGCTTGAAAAGAAATTGGCTGATGCTGAGGTCTCTGAGGAAGAACAAAACAATTTACTTAAGTATTTGGAGAAGAAGGAAACAGAGTATATGCGCATTCAGAGGCATAAAATGGGTGCTGACGATTTTGAACCATTGACAATGATAGGAAAGGGTGCATTTGGGGAGGTATGACTTTTTCCCCCTTCTATCCTTTGGGTAAATGTACAAGTTCTCTAGATAATTCTGTATTTGAAAAATTCACAGCTGGGAATTCAATTCCCTATTGAAGTTAGCTTCTGAAGTTAACTTCCACCACCCCCTTTTCTTTTCCATCCCACTTCCTCTCCACCACTCTTTGGTCCTATAATATGGCAGGTTAATGGTGGTACTAGAGGACCCCAGGGCCCACAAGTTCAGAATCTTTGAGTAAAGTTTGTTGTATTTATATCAATTTGGTTTGGTGTAGAAAAATACTAATTGTACTAAGCAAGGTTCGGTTCTGAATACTGTACTGGACATGGTACCATTTTTGTCACTGGCACGGTACGTACCGGTACAGGTACAATGCCGGGTACCGTTTTGGATTTAGCGTTATAAATAAATATATATTAAAAACTCAATATATTTATTGTAATAGTAACCTTCATTTATAACCAAACAATATTAATGCTGAAAAGTTTAAAAAAAAAACCCGACAACTTAAATAAAAGGAAAACAGTAATAAATTAATACAATGGATGTAAGCTACTGTATTATGATGTATCAGATACACTGAATAATCTCCAAAAAGGCTGGTGCACACCCCAAAAAGCCTTTCGACTTTCAGTCTTCCCTTCTCTCAGATCTGGAATAGACGTGAAGCCCTGAACTGACTGAGGCGTGAAGAAGACGACTGAGAACTTCATCGGAATGTCTCTAGAAGACTAGATCTGAACAGAAATCGGTTCCAGAAATACTTTTCATCTTCCCTCTGTTCTCCAATCGGTTGTGGCTTTAGTCTTCTTCCCCTTTCTCTCTATTTTTCTTCCATTTCTCCTGTTTTCAGTCTGGCAAAATACCGGCCGAAATTGCCGGAAATACCCTCTTGCCCGGTATTGTCCAGAAATGCCAGTAAGGCCCGGTATTGAGGCCGGGACAGTATTGTAGGGTTAGAGTACTGTTTTCTCACCAAACAGGTACGTACCGGTTGGTCCGGAACGGTATTGGCAACCTTGGTACTTAGGCCTGTGCTTTCCATTTGTTATGGACCTATGGTATTTATATCAGTGCAATGTGTCTCGAAGAAGACCTTGTTTATGTACTGTGAACTCAAAGATGTATGTTTTTGCATTTATGTTATTATAAACAAACAGGCAAGTCATCAGGGGCTGTGTATCTGTACCTTTACACACACATTAGGACCACACGTCATGCTTCCAATACAGTTCTTACTTAATTGTTTTGATCAAAACTGCACAAAAATGGTGTTGCAACTGAAAAACGTTGCATCATTATGGTGGCATTTTTTGGCTCACCAAGTAAATTTACAATTACCTCTTAGAAACTGCGTATTGAACCATAGATGAAAGAGGCATAAGTAACTTTTTGACCCTTCTATGCATAGTTAGACAGGTTTTTTAATTTCTTCTGTTGGGCATCTTGACTGTAATAATGTCGCTGTTAACCATGATTCATAATTTACTTTTTGCAGGTTAGAGTATGCAAAGAAAAGAAAACCGGACATGTATATGCTATGAAAAAGCTTAAAAAGTCAGAAATGCTTCGCAGAGGCCAGGTTTGCATCTGCTGAGGCGTGCCAATGGTATTGATGGTTTCTTGTTGTGCTTATGCTACTTTTTTTTATTGAACTCATGTAGGTTGAACATGTGAAAGCAGAAAGAAATCTACTTGCGGAAGTTGACAGCAATTGCATTGTCAAACTTTACTGCTCCTTCCAAGATGAAGAGTATCTTTATCTGATTATGGAGTACTTACCTGGGGGAGACATGATGACTTTGTTGATGCGGAAGGATACACTGACTGAAGATGAGGCTAGGTTTTACGTAGGGGAAACAGTACTTGCTATTGAGTCAATCCATAAGCATAATTACATTCATAGGTTTGTGTGTAGGTTTTGAGTAATATTCTAATTCGAACCACTTTGATGCTGTGCATCCTTTTATTATATCCCTTTTATATTTACAAGGGAATCTAACTTTCTGCGTTTATACATTTCAGAGATATCAAGCCTGACAACTTGCTGCTTGATAGATATGGCCATATGAAATTGTCAGATTTCGGACTATGTAAGCCTCTGGACTGCAGTAATCTACATGAGAAGGATTTTTCTGTGGGAAGCAACCTCAGCGGTGCTCTTCAAAGTGATGGGCGTCCTGCTGCTCCAAAGCGCACTCAACAAGAGCAACTGCAGCATTGGCAAAGGAACAGAAGGATGCTTGTAAATCCTGCTATCACCTGACTTAAATTTCTTTATTTCTGCGTCGATGAATAAAAATTGCAATTTCACGTAGTCATGTTCTTTATACTTGTGTTTCTATTTTGTCATGGAGGCTGTGTGTGCTGTATTTAATTTGAATCTTTCACACAACTGGGCTTCTTTGGCAATTTATGCATGTCACGCCCCGCCCCGGAACGACACCCGAGGTGGGCCCGAACCGACACGGCCACGTGGCATTCCACACAAAAGAACAACCAGTAAACGACAAACCATATATGAAACAGAGTAAAATGCCAGCGGAAGACTTAACATTAATACAAACAAGGTGTTTATGATAATGACAAACTTGTATTGTACAAAAGATAACCAACATATATACAAACTTGAAGTCATAAAGTACTTGACAACATTGTCACAAAATGAGTTTAGCAAAAGCAAGAGTTTGACCCATTACAACCAACTCGACCACAAACACTAGCACTCGATACTAAACCAAGTGTCCCCAAAACGTCGACCGGTAGTGGACCATCTTACGAACCCTGCTATCTGGCAACCCAAAGGAAAACCAGGAGTGTGTGAGATATAGAATAAATCCAATAAAACTCAACACAAACAACTAACTGAACATCCACAATTATATATCCACAACACATGCAGTGACACGTCTGTCACATCCCATGTACCCAAGGTATTGTGTCCCGCACACCAAGCTCCCATTCACCGTAAATAGAACGGCACGGCCCACGACAAGGTGTGACTCACTCCACAAACCTTGTATGGGTACAATCAACATACACCAACATGCACATCAATAGCTAAATCAACAATAGCTTGTTACACTACCAACAACATGTTCACATCTTATTGAAGATATAACATATCAAACACACTCACCTGTGAGTCGACCGAAGAATGCCAAACTACGGTTTCGGCACCTCCTGATTACACAGCTCGTTACCTAGCCACATGCTTAATCGTATTAGCAATGAGTTCAACGAACGATTAGCACAAAAATATAAAGCTAATAAGAACCTAAATGGTGCCTAAACAATGCAAATATAACCATCTCAGAGGCCTTGAAGTATACCATAACACACATGAAGTTCAACACAACAAAAACCCCCAACACGAAAAGACATTCTACAACCAGCCTATCTTTAAATGACTGTAGCATTTTATAGACTTAGAATTGGATCATGAAACCACTACCATTAGAAAGAAGACTTCCAGTACACCAATATCGATATAAAGTTTGTCCCAAATAGATTCCGGATGACAAAGTTATGACCGTCCGAAATCGCACCATTAGAAACACAAATCTGCAGATTCTGCAGAGCAGCCAACTTCGAACTAAAATCTGTATTTACCTACGAAATTTAAAGGTACAAACCCTACATGTTCTGAAAGGTTTAAGAGTCTAGTTTCCAAATCAAAAACCGGTTCGCAAATCCGTTACACGAGCTAAGAGATATGCACTTTTCTCCAAGATGTGTCAATGCAGCAAATACGAAATTCAGCAGAACAGTCTGCGATCGAAAGATCATTAAAAATTGTACACTTAATACTTTTCGATGATTCTTGCGCTAAAACATCACCAACTCAACAATCTATAAGACTCACAAGAACCCATAACCAAAAGAATCGGTTAACCATAAAAAAATGATGAAAGACTCAACTCTGAATGCTGCCAGATTTCCAGATTACAGAGCAGTTTTCTATAAGTCACTACAAACTGAATTCTTATCGAATTCAAGTGATTCCAGCGGCAAACAAACAAGCCTCAAGTCTACATTATTTCATAAGAAGGAACCAAGACTCAATTCTGAGTTTAAGAAGGCGAAAGTCCCCAAAAACCAAGACCCAGTTCTGCAGATTTTCTAGGTTTGGAACAGCAGTCACATGACCCACGAAAATCAACCAAAACCCATCTCCAACAACTCAAACCACACCCAAATCAGCCCCAAACTAGAAGGATTAAGAGCTATCTAAAACATGCAATTCAAGAGAAAATCAAGAACAAAGTAATTACCTCCTTGAACTATGAATCAATCAAAGAAAAAATCACCCCTGGCCTTCCCTCCCTCTCTTCTTGCCGCTTCCCCTCTCTCTCTCTCTCTCTCTCTCTCTCTCTCTACGTACGTGTATAAACGAAGAACAGGAAAAGAGAACACGTACTAGTTCTCTGCTGATAACCTTAAAGAGCAAAATTATCAAGTGTTTGCTAGCCCACAAGCTAGTATACACTCAACCACAAATCACACACAAGTCCCCATTCTTCTAATGTATGCAATTTTACCCCGAGACGTATAATTCAAATAAATACGCGAATTAAAATACTAAATGTCTGGGACGGGTGTGACAATGCATGTGATAAGGTTGGAGTCACGTGCTTTGTAATATCTGTGTATCGACTGTCATGTCAGTGGTTTGAAAACTGCTGATGACTCTAATTTCTACAACAAAAATGTGCAGCTCTAGTGAATAACCAAACTTCGTTTGTGAAAGGAAACTACCATCACCTTATACAGGCCTAAGAAACATATGAGATACTTGAGTTTCATCTCTGTCTTTTATTAAGTTTATTTTAGGAGGCTCTTTCAGTGTCTGTCTTATGTGGATTAATGTTGTTTAAAACTTCTCACTCGAATTCTGTAGGCTTATTCTACTGTTGGTACACCTGATTATATTGCTCCAGAAGTTTTACTGAAGAAAGGATATGGAATGGAATGCGATTGGTTCGTATCTAGCATATTTATTTATTACTACATGATACTTCCTGAAGTTCTTTGTCCCAATGAGATTCTGTTTATCTTCCCACAGGTGGTCTCTTGGTGCTATCATGTATGAAATGCTTGTGGGATATCCACCTTTTTATTCAGATGAACCCATGTCCACTTGTCGAAAGGTAAATATTGGGCACATGTTGCAGAAGTATTCTATGTTGTGCTATCTTGCATTTATTACCTGTGATTCCAGTTGAGTTTACCACATAATGATTACCATTGGATGACTTTGGAGAAAGAGAAAATGGCAACTTTATGGTGACTCTTTACATTGAAGAATTTTCTGCTTTTAGTATAACTGTTCAGTCGTATACTCCATGAGGGCCTTTGGCTTGTTTGGATCCTCTGATTATGATGGTTATGTGTGGCCTTCAATAGAATTGGTGCCAAATTAGTCTAGTTGGTAGAACAGAAGGGTTTAATCGGCTGTACATCTTGTAGGAATGGGCATATAAAGTCCTCTGTATGTTATTTCCCCCTCAAGGGCATCAACGCTTTTGAATTTGTGTTATGGGAAGACTCCAAGTTGAGCATTTTGTGGTGAATCTTGGATAGTTACAGGATTGATTTTGGACAGAAAAGCCTTGGTCCAAATAGAATGATTGTTGGTGGATATTACTTTAAACCTCTTCCGAACCAGACCAGATCATATGCTCCTGAATCACACCTGATGTACTTGAGGCGGTGTTACCGAGTCAGAATGTTAAATGACATCACTGGAAGAGACTCTCGTTCAATACTTGTGCTCTTGATAAAAATACTCATAAAAGAACCAAGTTCATATTGTCTTTTAAACTTGAATTTCTTCTGTCATTGGTTGTTTAGAATTCTAATGTGGTTTGTCATTTGGATGGGTAATATTGAATTTTTTTTTTTTTTCTGGGGAAATGAGAGAAACTCAAAACTGTTGAAACTTGAAACGTATGAGGTTTATCAAAAATACTTCTAACGTGCCTTACTCTATGTTTATCTCTAAGGATTAGGATTTTCTTATTTCTGGACTCTCTTTCCGTCATTGCTCATATGATTCTCTTTTTGACACTTGCAGATAGTGAACTGGAGAACTCATTTAAAATTTCCTGAAGAGGCAAAGCTTTCTCCTGAAGCAAAGGATCTTATTAGTAAACTATTATGTAATGTTGATCAAAGGCTCGGAACAAAAGGCGCATATGAAATAAAGGTGTTGTGTGGTGTGTTCCATTTGTATGTTCATCAATGCACTATACTAACTGTATACCGAAATTGTGAATCATCCAGTTTGGCTTGTGATTTTCAGACTCACTCATGGTTCAAAGGTATCGAATGGGAGAAATTATATCAGATGAAAGCTGCATTTATTCCCGAAGTCAATGATGAGTTGGACACTCAGAACTTTGAGAAATTTGAAGAGGTGCAGGAGTTTCTTCATTTTTGCAGATGTTGTTGTGCTCCTTTTCTTTTACTCATTTTGGTGGTTGTAATGCTTGTTGTGACAATGTTCAGGTGGATAACCAAGTTCCAGCTTCGGCAAGATCAGGTCCATGGAGGAAGGTTTGTGTATTAACTATTAAGTATCAACTATGTGCATTGCAATATTGTTTAAATAAGGTTCAGAAAATCAATCCTTCTGTTGAAACGCCTTTATGGATGATTACCTCTCTTCTTTTCCCAGTTTGGTAACTGGTAAGATATATTAGCTCTTGTCTATTGGAAACCGATGAGACAAAACATCCTTTTGGCAGCCATGTTTGGTGAATTGTCACAGATGGTCAGTTTCTATGAATTATTATGCCATAACAGAAACACTAGCATGCAAGTACCTCTTTTTCGTTTTTATGCTTGGCCAAGTACAGAAGGGTAGGATGGGGAAGAGGCAATCGATACCTGTTACATGACGCAAGGGGGAGACTCCCATGACCAGTATATAGGCTGAAAAATTGAAAATCATACGTCCCCCACCTGCAATTGTGGAGTGACTCGAATCCCAGACGTGTATGAGGTCAATGAGTGTACTTTAACCCATAAGCCACACGGATCAGATGTTCTAGTTCCTCTTTCTGGAAAAGGGGGGAAAAAACCTTGTTTTGTGTTGTTTTTGTTTTATTACTGCTATTACTATTATTATCAAAACTTCTATTGTTAGTATTTTTTTTTGCTTTGTTTTCTTTTCTTTTCTTTTTTTTTTTAGGGAGGGGTTAAGATTTCATTGTGAATTAGCAACTTTTACTTTTGGGATGCATTGACAGAGGTGTGGGCCTTTTGGGCTATAATGTGTCCCTAAAATTTTTGTTTTCTGACCAAAGTTATCAATCTTGTACCGTACCCGCCGATATGTACTGTAGCGGTACCAGCAATAAAATGGGACACTCAGGAAAATGTTCTATTCTGGCTGAAATACTGCTCTGTTTCAGGCGTTCCGGTGGTTTTTCAGATCCTGTCCGGTATAGAAACACAGGTTTTTTAGGCTTCAATTCAGTTGCTACACTACCTACACCATCTCCAGTGTTAGTATGTTCTACATTCCGGCGTTGTTCTGTTTAGTAAAAGCCAATGTTCTAAAACTCGCTAGGCGCTAGTCGGGCGGAAAAGGGGTGCCGACTAGTCGGCCGCCTAGCACCTAGGCGGGAACTAGGCGCCTGACTAGTCGGCTGTCTAATCTAGGGGTCAGACCACCGCCTAGCGCAGCCGCCTTTTAGAACACTGGACTAAAAGCAGATAAAACGAGAGAGAGAGAGCACCCAGAAACTGTAGTGACCTCTTTAACGACACTAAACATTTGTCACTGGTAATGGATTGGTCTTGGAATCTGATGCAACTGTATTTAGTTTAATGCCGAGCAAAAAAAAAAAACTGTATTTAGTTTAATAGTGAATCTATACCTAGGGTACTCATTGTATTGGCTTTAATTGTTGATGTACAAAGTGTGAAAAAGCATGACAAAGTCATCCTCTCATTATAGATTTTGTTGTTGACAAGTCTTTATGACATCTACATGTTAATATGTTTTCTTACTCTATACTTCTCTTCTGCTGCAGATGCTCTCCTCTAAGGACGTCAATTTTGTGGGCTACACCTATAAGAACTTTGAAATTGTAAATGATCATGAAGTACCTGGCATCGGTATTTACCTCGTCGTTCGACACAATCTTACATGCATTTGTGTTTTCCTCCTTTATCTGAATTTTATCCTGCCATAAAAGTGCATATCACGAGAAGATGAAGGCATGAAGATTTTTTTTTTTTGATCCGAAGGCATGAAGATTGTTATTGTTGTAGCCTGTGCATTCTTTCCAATTTTATTTGTTTTTGCTTTGTTCCCCTCTATTTTGTTATTCTTACTGGGGGATAAAGCTAACCATGGTTGAAAATGCTTAAAGGATGCATCAACCTTTCTATGATGTGTCGTATATAGTCATTTCAATGCGTTAAGTTCTTGTTGCAAGTGACTACTTTTCGCAATTAGTCCTAGTTGTAGTCCATAGGCCACATTTCTTCTGAAACAATGGTGTTTAACCACAAGAAGTTGATAAAAGATGGTTAACCACATGACTGACTATTTGCTTGAGGAAAGATGAAAAAAAGAAGAGCATCTCTGATTTTCTTATGGCATGCTCAAAAAGAAGCTTTTCTTAATTTGGCCCAATATTTCTGACCTCCTTGTGATGGGTTTTATGACGTGTGTCCTATTTTCAGCTGAATTGAAGAAGAAGAGCAACAAACCTAAGAGGCCCACAGTAAAATCCCTTTTTGGTACTCTCTCTCTCTCTCTCAATCGTTTTGTTGCTTCATGACTACATGATTTTTAGAATGACATGCGAATAACAACTTGGTATTACCATATTCTAGTTATACAGGCTACACTGAGCATTTCTACATGAACTAAGCGTAAAATGGAACAATGTAGGATAATTAGAAAAAAATGAAACTGGAAGAATGAACCTTTCAATGTTCAGGATGTAGTTTTCTTTTTTGGCTTGATTTTTGGGATGTACTTTGATTTAATGGCTTTGGTAACATTTTCACAGATAATGACTCAGAGACAGCTATGAACCAACCAGCTCAAGGAAGCTTTCTCAACCTCTTGCCTCCGCGACTAGACGTTTCAAAACAAAGTGAACCTGTGTAAGCCTCACTTAATTGTGTCTGAACCCGACGGGCCAGAGTCATCCATCTCTTCAACTGGACAGCTTTTTGTTTCACTGCTGCTTGCAATTTGGCACATTCAAGAGTGTGAGGATATACCCATCGGTTAACTTGTACCTTGGTCTTGTAAATTAGTATATCACAGTATATAGAATATTCTTTTGCTTTTTATAGTTGGTGTGTATTTCTTCCCCTTTTGTCAAGCATCAGAAAAAAATGTGTGCAATACCCATTGTTTCTCATGTTTACTATCTCAAAACCGGGATTCATGATAACAACCCCAAAATTTAATTTAAGAGCTTTGATCTTCAAAGTCTTGTTTCTCCTATTGTGATTTTTGTTGTTTGGGCGATTAATCACTCCACTGTGAGCCTACAACTTCAGTTAATGTCCTTATATGTGCTTTCTCTCTGTCGAGGGATGTATATCATTACACAGCTTGCCATGGCGTCGCCCCTGTTACACAGCTAAATGAATCTGAGTTTTATTTGCTAATTCTCGTTGTCTGTTATCTGAGTTTGGAGATCATAGTTTGCTTATTGTTTGTACTTGTTAGTGGAAACTTCAGTATTTATATGGAACCAAGCCTGTTAGATGGATTATGTTTTCTGCTGAAATTTGCATGCCTACGATATGATGTTTTTTTGAAGGGAGTCTATGATATGATAACAGCACCATCGTTTGTTGCTTTTACGCTGTGCTTAGTGAATACCGTAGCATGTCAAACTGCAGCATTGGCTTGTGCAGAAATCTCTATGATAGATAATGAGTTTTATTGATAGTTTATTTGGTAGAGAGTATGTTCTCTCCGCCAGAGGTGGAAACCATGGGGTTTTCACCACTGTCTGTGGGCCCCATAAGATTTTTTTTGTTCTAATCTGAACCGTTTATCTTGTAGGGTACATAGAGTAGTATATCCATGAAAAAAATCAGCTTGATTGGATATCGATATATATATATCAAAAATTGAATTTTGGTTTATAGAATGGACGGTCATAGATTTTGAAGTTAAACTATCCATGACTGTCCATTTTTTAAATCGAAAGTAGATTTTTAATATACCTATTGACGTCCGATAAATCTCAGTTTTTGCGTAGATATACTATTCTACGGACCCTACAAAATGGACGGTTCAGATTATAACAAAAGATGTCTTGTGGGGCCCGAAATGGGCCGTGGTGGAAAACCCAAGGTTTCCTCCACTAGTGGAAATAATTTTATCTCTATTTGGTAATACAGAAGGTAATTGTTTGCAAATGTCTGCAAATTTTTTTTTTGTTTCTCGAATCATTCATCTTGCTACATAAAGCCGTACTACTCGTGATGACTAGGGGTGATACCGGTCCGGTTTCGATCGGTTTTGGCATATTTTTCGGTCGAAACCGGTTATCCGGTTTGAGATTTTTAGAAACCGGAACCGGTTGAGATAATACGGTCTGGTTTTGATCGGCTCAACCGGTTTCGGTTCGGTTTATCCGGTTTTCATTCATGAGCCATATTTTAGGCCCAATACTTCAAAAAATTCACAATTCAACCCACAAAATATCAACAAAAAACACATAATTCAACCCCTTTTTTTTGGCCCAACAAAAAAGATCAATTTTGAGCCCAATACATAAAAAACCCCCATAAAAACATAATTAAACCCATAAAAACAGTTTGTGTATCTATATCTAATTGATTTTATATAATAAATATATTTATTAGACCAATATACACCAAAAGGGTGGGTAGCCTAGTGGTAAAGAGAGGGGAGATCCTTCTAGCCTTCCAGGGTTCAATGGTCCCCTACGTTTTTATATATATATAATCGGTCCGGTTTCGACCGGTCTTTAAAACACATAAACCGAATCGAAATTATTCAATTGGTTTGAAAAATTCGGTCCGGTCCGGTTTTTCCAGTTTCGATCGATTATCCGGTCTCGACTAACAGCCCTAGTGATGACCCATGTAATATTTTTTTCATTTTTATTTTTTCAGAAAAATGCGAAATGCAAATTTTACAAGAGGAGAATTACCTTTTTGCTGTGGTAGAGTTGGCGATATCGTCTACGTGAAACCGCCGATCAAAAAAAAAAGAAAAAGGAATGAAATCCTGTGCCACCCCATTCATACATCAAAATTAAAAACAAATCTATCCCCCCCCTCTCGGCTCTCTCTCTGTTCCTTTTTAACAAAATGGGGAAATTTCCTCTCACTCACTCTCTCTCTTCTCTCAAATCACAATTATATTGTAGGGTCACCTATGAATTGGAAAATAGATTTGAGCGATTGCTACTCTCTCCGTCCCTTGTCCTAAAACTTCTTCACAGCCAACCCCAAAGCAACACCAACACTATTTGGTCTCATTCCAATCAAGCTTGTTTGATTTTGAGGTGAAAACTCAATTAAAAATTTTACTTTGATTTATTGGTGATTGATGTCAATACTATATTTGGTTGCTTATGAATTGTTTGAAAGATTGTTTTAATTTGTTGGGGGATTGGAGAAATAAAGAACTTGGTTTGATTTGACTGAGATGAGTGTTTTAAAACAATGGTAAGCGCACGCACTTTGGGGGTTGGGGGGATGGGTAGAGGAGTATCTATGTATGTATGTATTCGTAACATTTTTTTGCTGATACTTAACGCTCATTTGAAAGAAAGGTATTAATTGGTTAACAGTTATAGATGAGGAGATCTGTAGAGGAGATTTTAAACATTAAGGAATCTCCGTGGAAAACATACATAGATGAAGGGGTTTCCGTGGAATTTTACCATATTACATCAACTTTTTGGTTTTTTTTTTTTTTAGTAAATTATTTTGCTGCTTTTGGTCTTTACTTTTAACTTCTCTTGTCGAGACTGGGTATTGATCCAAAATAAAACATGATTTCAACAAAAAATTAAAGATGCGGATAAATAAATAAAAAAATAAAAATTGAAGATAAAAAAAAGAGCAAAAATTTAGAAGAAAAAACAAACATAATACCGAAAGAAAAAGGATTGTGATTTTGGCACTCCAAAAATTGATGGAGGGGCTCCAAAACTGTACTGTATTGATACACAAAACGACGTCGTTTTGGAGCCCCTCCATCAATTTTTGGAGTGCTAAAATCAATTTCCAAGAAAAATACCAAAAGTATATTATTATCGTCCACCTACCAAAAGCTGGACAGACAGGATTCAATTCTCTTCACCAAAAAACAGAGGAGGCAGACACTGATGAGTTCAATTCAATCTCTCCCCAAAACCCTTCTGAAAAACCCATCCTCCATCAAAACAAAATCCCTAGCCCAACAGCTCCACGCCCAAATCGTCAAAACCAACGCCACCACACACTTGAACCTCAATCACGAATCACTCATTGTGTTCAACACCCTTCACCCTTCTTCACCCCCCTCTCTTGAAGCTTGGAAGTCTATCATCAGGTATTACACTTCCAATGGTCTTTTCCTCCAAACCCTAACCGCTTTTGTTAAAATGTGGGATTCCGGTGTGTACCCAGATCACAATGTATTCCCTTCTGTCATAAAATCATGCACCCATTTGGTGGATTTGAGGTTAGGTGAGTCGGTTCACGGGTGCGCTATCCGTCTTGGTATTGATTTTGATTTGTTCACGGGGAATGCACTCATGAACATGTATTCAAAGTTGGAAACTTTCGGTAGAATTGGTGGGTTGGGTGATGTTGCTGGTCAAGTGTTTGATAAAATGCCTAAATTAGGGAAGATGGTTGGCAATGATGTGCATTTTGAGGTTACTAGCGATGGAAATATGCCATATTTCAGGAAAAGTTCGGAAAGAGATTTACCGAGCTGTGAGAGTTTTGGTAGTAATTCAAATGAATTATTGGGCAATGAATTGGAAAAATGTGTTTCGGGTGGTGATATTATGGGTTGCTCAAAGAAAATGAACTATGCATTGCCTCCAAGTAACAAACAAACAGCTGGTTTTGATCGTTTAGGGATGAGTTATGAAGTGTCGAGGAGGAGCGGAGAAAAGGAGGCTTTACGCTTGGATAGTGTTAGAAAAGTTTTTGAAATGATGCCAAAAAGAGATCTTGTTTCATGGAATACAATGATTGCAGGAAATGCACAAAATGGGTTGTATAAGGAAGCTCTATGCATGGTCAGGGAGGTGGGTAAATCCAATTTGCAGCCAGATCCATTCACTTTATCTAGTGTCCTCCCTATCTTCGCAGAATATGTGGACGTAATGAAGGGAAAGGAAATTCATGGGTATGCCATTAGACATGGGTTGGATACAAATGGATTTATTGGAAGTAGCTTGATTGACATGTATGCAAACTGCACACGGGTGGAAGATTCATGTAAAGTATTTAACCTGTTGCCTCAAGGCGATATTGTCTCTTGGAGTTCTGTTATTGCAGGGTGTGTGCAAAATGGTGCTTTTGATGAAGGCCTGAAATTGTTTCGGAAGATGTTGTTGGCTAAGATTAAACCTGTGAATGTTTCCTTTTCAAGCATAATGCCGGCTTGTGCTCACTTGACGACAGTACATCTTGGAAAACAACTCCATGGTTGTATAATTAGAGGTGGATTTGATGACAACGTGTTTATAGCTAGCTCGCTTGTGGACATGTATGCTAGATGCGGAAACATTAAGACCGCGAGGTGGATTTTCAATAACATGGAGCAAATTGATATTGTGTCATGGACAGCAATGATTATGGGATGTGCTTTACATGGGCATGCCGATGAGGCAATCTCCTTGTTCAAGCAGATGGAGATGGGAGGTGTGAAACCTAACTCTGTGGCATTTGTTGCTGTTTTGACCGCTTGTAGTCATGCCAAACTGATTGAAGAAGGTTTGCAATATTTCAACAGTATGATCCATGATTATGGTATTTCTCCTGGCTTAGAACACTATGCTTCAGTTGCAGACCTTCTTGGTCGAGCAGGAAAATTGGAGGAAGCCTATGGGTTCATTTCTAGGATGCATACTAAACCGGAAGGGAGTGTTTGGTCGACATTGTTAGCTTCTTGTAGAGTTCACAAAAATACTGAAGTGGCAGAAAAGGTTGCAGAGAAAATATTTACACTTGATCCTAATAACATGGTAGCTTATGTCCTTCTGTCAAACACATATTCAGCTGCTGGGAGGTGGAAAGAAGCAGCAAAATTGAGAACTATCGTGAGGGATAAGGGTATGAGGAAGAAACCTGCTTGTAGTTGGATTGAAGTTAATAACAAGGTACATGCTTTTGTTGCCGGAGACAAATGCCACCCGTATTATGACAAGATAAATGAGGTAATGACATTTCTTCTAGAGGTAATGGAAAGGGAAGGTTATGTCGTCCACACAAATGAGGTGCTGCATGATGTTGAGGAGGAGCAAAAGAGAGAGTTATTGCGTAGCCACAGTGAGAGACATTTTTTTGAACAGCACACAGTGAGAGACTTGCTATAGCATTTGGTATCATTTCTACTCCGGTAGGGATTACAATCCTCGTGACAAAGAATCTTCGAGTGTGTTGACTGCCACGTAGCAACCAAGTTTATTGCTAAGAATATGAGGAGAGAGATCATTGTGATGGACAACGGCCGGTTTCACCATTTTAGAGATAGGAAGTGTTCGTGTGGAGATTATTGGTGAGAAGGAACATGGAGACTAATGAAACCTGAAAGCACTAGAATTGGGTTAAATTCAAGAGCATACGGGGAATCTCAGCCAGATTGATGCACTCGTGAATACATGCATCAAGGAGCCTATGTATCGAGTCCATCCATAAACATAACTGCATTCAAAGGTTGAGGGTAGTTGCTTGGTACTTGTCTTGTTGGAAGCACTTTTATGTTTCTTATCTGGTTTTATTGCTCTGGACTATCAATGAAGGAAGCATGGTAATGTGCACAGAAATTGAATTGGGTCTCTAGGCCTTCCCTCTCTGATGCCATTTGGCTTTGATTTGGGGGCATGGTTTCGCAGCAAAATAGGTATAGGGGGGCACTGTTTCAGTGGTATTCTGAGAGCAGCCACTTTGTGCATATTGCCAAAGGTTAGGTCTGTCTCCGATGCTCTGGACTATCAATGAAGGAAGCATGGTAATATACACATAAATTGATTTGGGTCTCTAAGCCTGCCCTCTCTGATGCCATTTGGCTTTGATTTGGGGGTATGGTTTTACAACAAAACGTCCCTGTAGCTCCTCAGTTCTTGGAGGTTTAGGGGGGCCATTGTTTCAGTGGTATTTTGAGAGCAGCCACTTTGTGCATATATTGCCAAAGGTTAGGTCTGTCTCCAATCATCCCCGCCCATACCCCCAATGATTGGGAACTAGATGGGTTATGTTATGTTGTTGTTGTTGTTGTTGTAGGTCTGTCTCCAATCTTTCCCCGCCCATACCCTCAATGATTGGGTACTACATGGGTTTTGTTGTTGTTGTTGTATCTGGTTTTATTGCTAAAAAGAGGGAAAGTGACTTTTTCTGCATTTACATGTTTCAGGGAAATCAAGTGTGATGCCGTTAGGGACGAAACTAGGATTTCCTAAACGGGGGACGGGGGGAGGGGTTGTGATCTATGAAGAGTAAGCACAAGTACCACCACTCTGTAAACAAGTAAGTAGGTTGCTGATCTTCTAGTCTCAATCAACCATTGACATAGCCCGCAAATGCTTCCCAATTGGTCGTGTGAACTTGAAGTATTCATATTAAAATTTAAATAAAAGAACCCGAAACTATGTGAGGGCCCAAGGCTCTCATAGCCCACAAGTGCTTCCGTCTCTGGATGCCGTGACATATTGCTGCTTGATAGATTCGGCCACGTGAGATTGCCAGATTGTTATCTACTGGTATGGACTTAAATAATCTTCATGAGAAGGATTCTTAATGTGTCAAGTAAGCTTAGTGGTGTGTTTGAAGTGATGGGTGTCCTGCTGCTCCAATACGCACTTAACAGGAGCAACTGCAGCGTAGGCAAAACCGCAAAGGTAGAAAAGGATGCCAGTAAACCCTGCTATCACATGACTATTTTGCTATGATTGGGCGCGCGTGCTTGCTTGTATTGATTATCTACATTAATTGACATAAAAATGCAATTTCTCGTTAACAGGTTCTCTTTTAAACGCATCACTCAATGTTGTTATGGAGGGTGCATAGATTGTATTTAAGGTAGGGCTAACACAACTAGTGCATATATTGTATTTTGGATTGGTTTACTGCCGGTGTGGCTCAAACCTTCAACAAACCAAACTTACAAGAACTTGTGCCTTCACAGTTGGCCACAGATAATATGGATACCTGAGTTCATCTCTTGTTTAATTAAAGCTTGATTAAGAGTAGTGTTCTAAAAGTCACTAGGTACTAGTTGGGCGGAAGAGGGGTGCCTAGAGGCCGACTAGCTCCTAGGCAACTGACTAGTGGGCGCCTAGGCAGATTTTTATCTGGGCATTGAAACCCCGCCTAGCGCCTAGGCGCCAACTAGTCGGTTGCCTACACCGATTTTTAGAACAGAGATTTAGAGTGTTTTTTCGGTTGCTAATTGAAACTTACTAATTTTCCTGCTGTAGGTTTATTCTATTGTTGGTACACCTATTGCTCCAAATTTTTGGTGAAGAGAGGACGTGAAATGAAAGGTGATTGGTCATATCTTTCATGATTTCTCAATTTTTGTACGATGTTTTCTGAAGTTCTATGTTTCAATGAGATCATTCTTTGTCTTTCTACAAGTGGTATATTGGTGCTATCACATGTATGAAATGCTTGCCGGACGTCCCATCATGTCCACTTTTCTGAAGCCTGAAGGTAACACTAGGGATACGTTTGAATGGGATTCCTATGTTATTATCTTGCATCGCTTACCTGAGATTCCTGTAGAATTTACCACATTCTAGTTCCCCGTCGCATGACCTTGGGTAAGAAGAAACTGGGCAAAATAATTCTGACTCTAGCATCGAAGCTTAGTTTCGTTATACCGTTGCTTTTTATTTTTTCTCCTGAAAGGGAACCAGATTATATTACAGTTTCCACCAGAGCTATCTGATGAATGGGAAGCATCATCACCCCACGCCCACGGGCTATTCATATGTGATCCTAGAGGAAGTTGGTTTTATTGATATTTATATTAGCCATTTGGACATTATGTAGCAGATATAATCGTTATTTTAGTTTCTTCTTGTTAGGGTTAGTCTATGAAGCACCGACACCTCTAGAGGTTGACGTATCGCAGTGTTTGGACACGGGGACACGTGTTCGACATGCCACATGGTGTGTCCAATAATTTAATTTAAATTTTTTAGGGGGACATGGGGGGACACCGATAAGGACACGGTGAGGTCAAATTATAATTTTTTTTTAAAATTTTTGGGGGCCAAAAACTGATTTTTTAGAAAATTTCGGGGGTCAAATTGTAATTTTTGTTTTCAATTGGGTTGTATTGAACTTATGGATGTCTTGTTTTGTTTGAATGGTATTGGAACTATGGATGTTCTGTTTTGTCCACATTTTGCCATTTAAACTTGGATTTTTTTTTTTTAAATGTACACATGGCGTGTCCCCCGCCGTGTCTGTGTCCCCATTTTTTTAGAATTCCCGTGTCCCTATGTTCGTATCCGTGTCCATGCATCATAGGGGTTAGTCTAGAATACCACGTGTTGCTCTAGATCGCTCGAGCCTCCAATTGTATCAATGCCTGAATTTCTTTAGGTTAGTTTCATCTCTATCATCATGTTGTTGTTCAGAGGAATCTAAGAGACTCTACGTGTATTTTTTATCTAACTCATAAATGAAATTGAATTGTTTGCTGAAAATTGTTGTGAATGCCTATAAAATCACAAGATGTGGATTTTAGGGTTCTTTAGGTGCAGATTCCTACGGTCCTATGTTGTTATCCAATCATTCTCCTTTAATAGTCCTGCGTCATAAGCTTAACTTTGTGGTGTAATTGGAACCTAGGTCTTTCACTCGTGTAGTCGTGTACTCCTTGAGGGACTTGGGTTTATTTAGCTGCTCTTTTTTTAATGATATTGTGGCCTTTGCTAGATTTGCTCCTAATGAATGAAGTGAAAAAAAAGGTAGAAGGATTGTCATCGTTTATTTATAGTTTTATACTCGTGTGACTTTTCATGCACTTTCCTCCATTTATAATTTCCTCTTCAAGGACTGTAAGCCTTTTCAATGTATGCTATAGATATGTCACCAAGTGATCATTTTCAGGTGGGATTGGATTCAAGGAGGAAAAGTGGGAGTAGCGCATGCACCTTCTTAGCCAGCCCCATTATGTGGCGATCAAGCATCCGTTGTCAAGTGCTGGCATCGGTTATGCTTAGAAAAGCAGCCTGAGATATCACTAGCTGAACACCCCTTGCTCTATTTTTGTACCCGTTGATTATAGGCCTGTCAACGGATCGGATCCGATCCGAATCCGACAGATCCGGATCCGGATCCGATAAGACTGGATCCGATCCGAATCCGATAAGACTCAGATCCGATAGTGGAAATCCGGATCCGATCCGAAAAATTTGGATCCGATCCGGAAATCCGAATCCGATCCGAAAACTTTTTTACTTCAAAAATTTTAGGGAAAAAAAATATTTTTTTTATAAAAAAATACAATTTTTTTTAAAAAAAAATTATTTTCCAAAAAAAAATAAAAGAAAAAATTGAAAATAAAAATACAACTTCTTAAACATTTTTTTTTCAAAATAAAAAATTTACTGTTTTTTTATAAAAAATTTAAAAAAAGTTTAAAAAAATAAAGTTCGGATTCGGATTGATAACGGATTTAATCCGATCCGATCCGAATCCGATCCGGATCCGAATCCGTTATCGGATTCGGATTATCGGATTATCGGATCGACGTTATCGGATTCGGATTCGGATTCGGATCGGATTTTTCGGATCGGATCCGATCCATTGACAGGCCTAGTTGATTAGTATCTTTGATAGTAACAGGGCTGTGCTCGCACAGAAAGCCGTGCTTGTCTTGGCCTAGAGAGAGAGAGAGATGGTAATAGATACCGTCATAAACCTGTACACTCATGAATCTGTCCCTGATATAGTTTCAGAAAATGTTCATTTGCGTCACTGCAAGAAAAACTCAGTTCGGATACCGTCATAAACCTATTTACTCATGAATCCGTCCCTGATATAGTTTCAGAAAATGTTCATTTGCGTCACTGCATGAAAAACTCTCAGTTCACACCTGCACACCTCACCTGATACAGATATGTTAATCACTTTATTTTACTTTGTTGCTTTAAAAGCGGTTTTACAATTTGGCCAAAATATTCATCTATAGTTTTAGGTAAACTAATACTGTTGGAAATTGAATTATTCTATCCATTTTTTGTTTAACTACCTAACTACATTTTCATTCACACCATTTGTTTTTTGTCAAACTGATGACTCTCTTCCAGTTCCTGGTTTCATTGTTCCTCCATACCAGTATTTCTTAAACTTTTGACTCTCTTCATGGTATTGGCTTCATTGTAGCAAAGCCCCGAAAGCTGTTCAACAATATTTGAGGGGAAAAAAAGGGGGGAGGGGGGTTGCAGGAACAACGATATTCAAGTTGTCCAACATGAATCCACCAATTGAAAAAGCAAAATTGGGCAACACAAATCCACCAATTGAAATTGCCAATGCCCAAAGGCGTCGTACCTAAAAGTCAGATGCAGAAACATACGATCTAAAGACTATTGACATGATACAACATTGGGGACGAAGATTGTGGCTAGTTCTCCTTTTGAGATATGTCATCATTAGTGAATGAGACTCTAAAAGCCGAAGATTGTGACTAGTTCTCCTTTTGAGAAATGCCATTAGTCAATGAGACTCTAAAAGCCAAAGAACACCTTAAAACTTCGATTGTAAGAGGCACAACAGTGTTCCAAATTTATGAAGAAGAAAACTACACAAATTTGGATCATCAATAAATTTGTCAGAGGAGGACTTATAAAAGAATTCCCTAGTGCAGGTTATTTAAAGTTGGAACTTGACTGATTCTATCCATTTTTTGTTTAATCTACCTAACTACGTTTTCATTCACACCAAATTTGTATGTGTGTTTTTTTTTTTTTTTTTCTAACTAACGACTCTCTTTCCGGTTTCGATGTTCCTCCATTCCTCAACAAGTCTCTTCCTGGTTTTTGGTATTCATGGTATTCTTTAAACTTTTGAATCTCTTTCTGGTATTGACTTCACTGCAGGAAAGCCCCAAAAGTTGATCCTCAATTTTTGAGGAAAAAAAGGAAAAGGCAAAAACTATTCTTGTTGTCTTACATGAATCCAGCAATTGAATAGCCAATGCCTAGAGGTGTCGTAGCGAAAAGAGAAACATAGAAACAAACGATCTAAAGACTATTGACATGATATAGCATTGAGGATGAAGATTGAGGCTAGTTCTCCTTCTGACAGATGTAATTAGTCAATGAGACCATAAAAGCCAAAGACAAATTTAAAACTTCGATTGAAAGAGGCACAACAACGTTCCAAATTTATGAAGAAGAAAACAATGCAAATTTAGATCCTCAGTAAATTTGTTAGAGGAGAACTTGTAAAAGAATTCCCTAAAATAGTGAAGCGACCACATCCATTTATTAGAAACAGGTGTCAAAGAAAAATTGCAAAGAACGCCAAAAAGACGCCAATACAATGGTTTCTTCGTCATTCTTTATGAAAAAGCCAAAATTTTATGAAATTGGAATATCGTGAGAGAGCAATAAAAGCAATGGAAATGGTTCGATATCGATCAATACGAGCGATACAATTAACCCTTTTTTACCCAAAAAGGAATGGGAGAGGGACTTTCGAGGAGAATGACAATTTCCCCAAAAGGAATTTGAGAATGCTAAATACAGAGAGAAATTCTGTCTAAAAGCAAATGAAACCGGTGAACGTAAGATCACTACCATGTTAATGGTTTCTGATCGAAAACAAAATGCTATGATGTACAGATGACTCAACTCTATTTCTCAAGAACAATGGTTCTATTCCCCTGATAATTCCTTGATTCTTGCAAGATGACTTAGAAGATGGGTGGATTGCTCTGCAACTGTATTCTGCAATGCTGCTTGGCACCAAAATATCACGCTATCAGGAAACATTCTGGCAGACACCAATAGGTTATCGAGCCTACAGAAAACATCAAATGTAAATAAGAATTCAAGGAAAACTATTGCCTCCTAATGCAATATTTGCTTGCTTCTTTAGTGGGAGGTCAGACATAGAAGTCTTGGACCCGAAATCTTCACCTTAAGCTACCTTTACAAAAATCCTTTCCGATAACCTTCCAGCAGAGAAAACAACTGCGGACATTGCAACTTATCCAAAAAAAAAGAAGAAAAAACTGCTGACGTTGCAAGATTATTATCTCTGGACAAACAGTTAAGCAGCAAGGAAAAACTACTAAACAATTTGAACCAATCCAGCACAAATTTCACCTGCTAAAGACAAAACTTTGTGCAGAAAAGTTTTTGAACGAGACTTTTGAGAACAAAACCTAAATGATGCCTTGAATTTCCACATATCTAGCATATGGCATTCCAACTTCCAAGCATTCTGCAAAACAGAAAGAATGCTTAAGAAATTTTTCGAACAAGAAACAAACAAAGAGCACATTTAGTTTGTTGCCTAATCTTAGAGATTCTCCAAAAAGGTACTATTGCAATGTTAATTTTATACTTGCCATCGTCCCTTGGACCTCTTGCTTTTCAGTTTGTGCACTGAGCACTATGTGAACGGAAGACATGTTCTCGAGTCCAGTTCAATTCAAGGATTTAAATGATAAGCAGACTACCGTTCACATACCTTTTTCTTCAATGGCGTTATTTCACGTGGTGTCATCACCGCTGTTCTTCCATTGTCACCGGACGTCCCATAAACCAAACAGCTGGATTTGAACTATCAATAAGTTCATTGAACAAATTATTCGCATTGGCCGGAGATGTTAATAAAACTGAAAACTAAAGAAAAAGCAGAAAGCTAGGAATTACATGGTTGGCAGGGGACTTTCAATGGTTTATATTGATGGAATAGAATTGCAGAGGGA
Source organism: Rhododendron henanense subsp. lingbaoense (assembly GCA_020567845.1). Lineage (NCBI taxonomy): Eukaryota > Viridiplantae > Streptophyta > Magnoliopsida > Ericales > Ericaceae > Rhododendron > Rhododendron henanense. Next base: position 9,078,788 of record CM036313.1, read on the forward strand.
ACCGTTAAATGTGGTCTGGCTAATAACCTGAAAACCCAACACATCATGCCCAAAAATTTAGGTTAGATAACGCTTCTCTGTATTTTCCACATGCACACAGAGAATCACACAGATAGAAACACAAGAGAGAGAGAGAGAAAGAGAGTGCAATTGGAGAAGTTACCGTAGCTAGTCTACTTTGAGCGATGGAATACTAGCAATCTTGCAACACTCTACTCCCCCTTCTTTGCATCTTTCCTTTAGGAGGGGACAACCGAATATAGTCAGAGATTTTAAATTCTTGAGAAGCCGAAAATTTTCCAGTGAGGGCAAACTCTTCAGTTTACTGCACCACTGGAGCGTCAATGATTCAAGAGATGAAAAGTTACCCAACCACTCCGGTAGAGCTTCCAACCCATCGAAACCACAAATTCGCAGCTTTCTTATGGAAGTGAGGTGCTGAAGATGATTGGGAAGGAACTTGAGCTTTCGCCATCCCCATATCTCCAAAGATTCTAGGAACATGAATGGGTAATGTTGCGGGTTTTGAGCTTTGGCCATCTCAACCTTTGGCCAGGGGAAATAATCCAGCTGCTCTGAGAAGTAACCTATATCCAACTTTCGAAGGCTGGTCAAACAGAACTGCCCCTCCTCCCAACACCTCTGCCATCGCGAGTTACAGTTTTTCAAGTACAGCTCCTCAAGGGACGTGAGGTTGCGCAATTCATCAGGGCTGGCCTCCATTAAATTGTAACACGCATACATATCCAATCTTACAAGGGTTGGTTGTCGCAATCCCTTTGGCAAGTATCTCAACTTTGAGCACGACCTAATTGAAAGCTCTTGAAGTGACGTTAGGCAGCTGTTGAATTCCGCTCTTGTTTCTTCTTCGCCTATGTACATCAGATTGGGGCACCGTGTTATTTTTAAAAGCTCAAGGGAAGCTAGGTATAGTAGTTGCTTTGGTAAATAACACAACTCCTTCAATTCCGCTATTACCAGATGTCTTAGGAACTTGCTGCTCTTTTCCAGCAAATGTTCAATTAGAGTACCAATATTTTTCGCATCCCGGTCTAGCACTATGGTCAAACCGGGTCTATACTTATAGACCCTTGCCCTTAAATCTGAAAACCCCTCGTCCGAAACAATATGTAAATCTTGAATGCATAACAAATGACCTGGAATAGTAATCAAGTTAGGGCATTCAGAGATATACAAGTCCTCGAGACGAGGGAAGAACTCCATCATACTTGTGGACGATACATCTGACCACTCTTTTAGCTTCCGCATACCACGAATAGTGAGTTTCCTCAATGCTGGAAATACTACTTGTGTTGGCGCAGCCACAGTAGTACTACTACCAGCGACAGTTTGTTCATCAAATCCATAGAAATCAGGACCAATGATTTCCACATTATCCAATTCAACCATTTCAACAACTTCAAGGTGTGGGAGGTGTCCAAGTATTGGGATGTCTTCACAAAATTTGCAGCCAATTAGTTCAATCTTCACCAAATTTTGAAGCGACTGATCATCTCTACTCCTCATCCATGATGCCAATCTTCGCCCTCCGAAATCTTTAACCATTAAACGCCTAAGATTCTTGTGAGGTTTAAGTCCTTCCAAGACATCATTGTAGTCAATGTTCGGGTTTTCATAGTCCGCATCCCAATGAAATCTCAACTCTGTAATTTTTGTTTTTCCGGACATGTTGGCTCTATTTGCTTCCTCCTGGTCTTTCACGTGCTGGAGATCATAAACAATTAATCTACCTCTTAGCTTGCTCAAACTTCCCAGCTCTTCAATTTTATGGCCTTGATCCTTACCCACAAAAAAGAATGGTAATGTTTGCAAAGAAGTCAAACGCCCTATCATGGTTGGAATCATTTTACTACTATTTTCTGTATCTTCCACACAAATATGTCTCAAGCTAACCAACTTATGGAACTCTGTTTGAATCTCTTCTAAAATATTTGAAAACGGTGGCAACCTTAGTGTTTCCAAATTGTAGAGCTTGGTGATAGAATTGGGCACTTTTTCAAAAGAAGACTTCGAGAGGTCAAGATATTTTAGATGTATGAACTTACATATAGAACTCGACAACTCTTTCCCATCATATTCTACTATACTTAGGGCACGAATAGACTTGACATGTTCAATATTTTGGGTGAGATTTCCAGATAAAAATAGTGACCTCAGTTTCCCAACAGTTCCGTCTGAAAATTCTAACCTTGTTTCTTCGTTGAGACACAATGACAAGTGTTGAACCTCGGGATGGACTTTAACCTCACTATCTTTCAAAGTCAAACAACTACCCTCTGAGACATGTAGAGCAAGATCATGTACGAGATCATGCATCTTGCAAGCAATAATATCGTTGTTCTCGTCCAAGACAACATCTTGTAATAGTGAATTGCGCAACAAGATATCAAAATATTCATTGCCTACATCTTCCATTTCCAAATTTTCCCTGGGAGGAGACTGAAGATAACCTAGACTCATCCAAAGCTGAATCAGGACATCCTTTATCAGTAATTGGTCCTTTGGAAAAATAGAACAATAAGCAAAACATTGTTTCAAACTTGGGGAGGGTAGGTGATGGAAACTAAGCCGTAATGCTGGAAGAATGTCACCCTTAACTCTCCATAATTCACTCTCCTCAATGGACTCCCATTCGAATAGAAATTTCTTGCCGTACAATAAGCCTCCTAATGACTTTATCGCCAAAGGCACACCCTTACACTTTTCAACCATTCTTCTACCAATTTCTTCTAGAGGTTGAATTTCTCTTGGTTCTCTGTTTGCAAATGCTCTTTCACTAAACATGGTCCAACTGTCATTAGCTGACAGTTCATGCAAAGGATGGATAAGAGATTGGGGCACCCGCATTGCAGATACCACATCCGCACTACGGGTCGTAACCATAATTTTGCTTTCGTTGGAGCCCTCTATACCAGTCAAAGAATTAATAAATTCTTCCCATATTTGTGAAATCGTATTCCAAACATCGTCTAATACGAGCAAGTATTTCTCTCCCTTCACTTTTTCTCTAAGCTTTTTTACTTTTGCTCCAATGTTTTGTATATTAGATTCCACCCCAAGATATTGCCCCATCTCATTCAATAACCTTTCTACCGTGAAATCATCAGACACACAAATCCATATTCTGTTATCACCAAAAAACTCCACAACCTTCTTATCATGGTAAACTAACTGGGCCAGTGTTGTTTTCCCAAGCCCAGGCATTCCTACAATGGCAATGACAGATAAATCATCTTTAGAGCCAAGTAACATGTCTCTTACTACTACCACATCACCATCCCTCCCCACGCAACGTGATTTGCCTACAAAAGGTGTAGTTGGCCTATGCTCACCATGCGGAACAGAAGAACTCATGACTTGCTCCGCAGGTCTAAGACCCATATTATTTGCTTCTTTACCAATTTCGTCCAACAACGAATTGATATCTTTCACCCTATTAGCCATCTTGAACCGAAATGGCAGCGGATTAGAGGGCGAGAAGAAGTTGCGTACCTTTTCCCTCTTCCGGTTTCCGACCTCCAACTTCTTTCGAAGAGCTTCATACGCAAACTCACCCAGCACATTCTCCACATCGCAGGCCACCGACTTGAGACTTTTCAGCCACTTTTTCAGGGCTTCTGATGGTATTCTCCCTCTCTCAGCATCACGGAGCAGAGCTTGGATGTTCTCCAATCTTCTTCGGAGCTTTCTGAGGTCTTCTTTGAAACCCCATGCCAGGTTAATCTGCTGGGTTACAAGTGGAATCAAGCCACCCAGGATTGTCTGAGCAGCAGGGATCAGGATGGCAGCTGCAGAACTTTCAGCCATGTTTTTTCCGTCTAAAAACTGAATTGGGGCTGAACAGAAACGATTTGGTGGAAAAATCAGCAGGAGAGAAGACAAGAGATCAAAGGGTGTAGTGCTTAACAGAAACGATTTGGTGGAAAAATCAGCAGAAGAGAAGACAAGAGATCAAAGGGTGTAGTGCTTAACAGAAACGATTTGGTGGAAAAATCAGCAGAAGAGAAGACAAGAGATCAAAGGGTGTAGTGCTTAACAGCTTACCACAAATATGTGGTCATGCTTGTAGTAGTTGGCAACGACCAAGACCCCAATCGCATCAACAATTAGGAAAATTTCAAAATAACTCTCAAGCTTTGCACTAAATGTCTAATATACTTCCAAACTACGCTTCTGTTATTAAATTAACCCCGCCGTACACTTCTGTCAAATTGAATTGAAAACGGAAAATAGTGACACTGACATTAACCGTGATGCCCCACTGTTAAGAGGTCTTATTTGCCTTTGACATGGGCCACATGGCATAAGCTGAGGCCTTCCAATTGCACCAGCAGATAGAATCACTTCACCCTTTCAAAGCTGCTGCGGAAACCGACGGTGGGAACTTGATGGCAACATAAGGCCCACTCTGCCCCATATGGACGATTCGAATCGTTCAATAATTTAAAAAAAAATCAAGTGGGCTTTGAGCTCAATCCGATATGCGTAGATAATCGATTCGATCTTCCATTTTTTCATTCACATTTCGATACTGAAATCTGAATGAAAAATGGAAGATTGGATCGAATATCTACACATATTGAATTGAGCTGATTTTTCACAAGCTCATTTGATTTTTTTTAACAAAATTATTGAATGACTTGGATCATCCGTGCAGGGTCCGGAGTGGGCCTGTGGCCGTCGACTCCCACCATCGATTTCCTTAGTAGAGTATTTTCATTACCCTTTTCCCTCACCATAGCATGGAGGTAAAACCGCAATTCATCGCGATAAACCATTCCTACAGCTGATTGTTTCGCTCCGGCATTAGCCGAATATCTGAGGCTACAAGAACCCTCTCAACACTCGCGTGGATAGCAAATCTTATATTGGAAGTCTTGGCATAGCTAAGGAGATCACCCGCACTGTGGTGGCGGCCGGAGCTGTCAAAGGTGGAGCCACCAATATTGGTACCCAATAAGTGGTCCAAACTAAACCCATTATAAGGACCCACACCAAATTCAACAACCCATCTCTTTAGGGTCAACTGCCAGTTCTTGAAATCTGGGTGAAACACGATTGAAATCAGTTTTTAGGGTTTAGTTTAGAGGTATCAAAAACCGAACAAGAAGAAATGAGGAAAAGAATTGTGATTTTGGAATGTGAAATTAGTTAAAACTTTGTTGGGGTACAAGTGAAAAAGTGTGGGGTAGACTCACATGTTTAATTTCCTCTTCAAATAATTCATCTAACAGTTCTCCTTCACCTTTAACGGTCATGTCACAATTTTCCATCTTCAATTTGATAGAAGTGGACGGCGGAGGTTAATTGAATAACAGAAGCGTAGTTTGAGAGTAAAATTGAAGTTTGTTAAAGTTTGAGAGTCTATTAGACATTGAGTGTAAAATTTGGGGTGTATTCTAAAATTTTCCCTATTCTTAATGTGATTGAGGTCTTGGTCGTTGCCAACCACTACAAAGACTTTGAATAATTGGACTACTAGGTATTTTTAGTAGTCAAAAAATACATTTTTAAGTTTAACTAGTCACCCGTTAGGGAAAAAAAATTTAACTAGCCACATTTTTATTATACTGTGTTCTTCTTATATTAAATATCTTGGATGATTTTATTCGTCGAAAAAAACTAGTCACATTTATTATTATCGGTCAGAAATATTTATTACCGGTCAAAGTTTAAAAACGTATCTCAACTATTGTTTCATCCATGAATAAGTTATTCTCTAAATTAAAATATGTATTGTTTTTGTTTCTTTCTTTTTCTTTTGCATTTTCTCGTTCTTACTTTTTGTTTCCTTCGAAGAAAGTAATAGAAAAACAATGCCTTGCGAATAGTAACTAGGCATATTATTTGGAGAGGTACTGTATTTTACCTAGCCTCTATTGATGTTGTTGGAGAACATGCATTTTTGTATTTGGCTAGGTAAAGTAGCTACATCTAGATTTATCGACTCTGTTGTATTATGGTTCTTCGGAAAGAAACTTACTTTTTTGAAAGGCAAAAAAATTTCATTAATCTCTGAAATGGAGAAAAGTGGAGGAAAAGAATAGAAAAAGCATAAGGGGATTATGGAGTTCTATCTCACAGTGGCGTACTAAAGCTTTAAATAAGAAACTATTGTTACGGAATCTAGATTTTATGCTTTAGGTCCAGAAGCCACGTATCCCAGATACTGTGGAGTGAACCTTTTACTTTTTTACTTTTTCAAAAGTCTCTCTCTTTTATAATCTAATTTTTGAAATTTTTTCCTCATGTTGACATAAAGTTTTCTGTATAAAATCCCTTTTCTGCAACCTTTTGCAAAAGCCGTCTTTGCTAAAATGATATTGCATCATGGCAAGTCTTCACGACAAGGCTCAACCACCTTTCCTATCCTTTGTTGCGCTGCTTTTTATGTGAATAAAAATGCTAAAAAGAACGAGGCGTTTCCAGACTTGTCATTAATTGTAAGCCTCTATATGATGTCTTAAAAATGCATAAAAGTCTTGTACACTGTACATGGTATAAGTCTTTTGTGCACTAGAGTTTTGGCACCAACAAAAATAGTTTTGGCATTATCATTTCCCTAATTTTTTCTCCAAATCCTATTTGAAATCTCGATATTGGCAAATCCATAGAAGAAAAAGATCGGTATAAAAATGCATTGTTGTTCCTTTTGGGCATTATGAATGGACTGTTATGTCCTTTTGTTTGAAAAATGCGCCAATTTCAAAATATATCATTATATGAAATACTGTATTTTCTCCATATTCTGTCAATCATACAAATTTCTATCGAATTTTTGGGTTGGTTCGATTCGGATTTGAACATGGGCAATGCATTCATGGCCATGTACTTGAAGTTGGGAAGTTTTGCGTGGAAATGGTGGGATGAGTGATTTTGCTGGTCAATTGTTTCATAAAATGCCTAAACTGACGAAAACAGTTCAATGTAGGAATGGTTTTGTGGATGATAACTAAATTGTTGGCAACGACTTGCGTTATGAGGTACTATTGATGGAAATGTGCCACATTTTTGGTAGGAAATGGGAGAGAGAAGCACCTAGTGGTGAGAGTTATGGTAGTAGTTGGAATAACTTATTGATCCATAAATTCGAAAAATGCATCGCGGGTGGTGATTTTATGGGTTACTCAAAAAAAAAGAGCTGTGTGTCGTCACCACAAAGTAACTCATCACAAGCAGAGGATTTTGGTTATTTAGGAGGGATGAGTAGTGAAGTATCGAGAAGGAATGGAGGAAATGGGGTTTTACACTTGGATATTGGAAAAGTTTTTGAAATTATGCAGGGGTCAAAGTGGACTTTGCCCTAAAATAAATGGAAGGATTTTAATCATTTATTTATACTCGGGTGACTTTTCATGCACTTTCCTCCGCTTATAATTTCCTCTTCCACGACTAGAAGCACTTTTCAATCTATGGAATAGAGATGTCACCAAGTCATCATTTTCACGCGGGATTGGATTCAAGAACGAAAAGGGGTTAAGTAGTGCACACGCCTTCTCAGCCAGTGCCATTGCGTGGCGATCAAGCATCCGCCGTTAAGTGCTGGGTTTGGTTATGCTTAGAAAAGTAGCCCGAGATTACGGTAGATGAACACCCGTTAGCTCTATTTTGTACCTTCTGCTTAGTATCTTGGATTGCAACAGGGCTGTATCTCGCACGGAAAGCCTTACTGTCTTGGCCCAAAGAGGGTGATGCTAACGGATACCGTTACAGGTCTACAAGATATCAGATCATACACTCATTAATCCGTCCCTGATATAGTAATGTTCATTTGCGTCATTGCAAGGAAAACTCTCAGTTCCACACTTGCACACCTGATGCAGACATGTAATCATTTCTTTAACCTCATTTGCTTTAAAAGTGGTTTAACAATTTGACAACAAATATTCTACTATTTTGTTTTGATCTACCTTGCTCCATTTTGATTCACACCAAATTAATCTCATTTTTTTTTGAATTTAACTGATGACTCTCTTCCCGGTTTCGGTGGTCATCCGTATCTGAACAAGTCTCTTCCTGGTTTTTGGTTTAATGCAATTACATTAAAATAACGGTATACCAACTATATTCACAAAATGCACTTGGAGCCCTATACTGCGCTCTGCGGATACGATGTGTACATCGAAAATGTTTTGTATACTATGGACATAATTTGAGAGTGCTAAATTGAGAGAGAAATTCCGCCTGAAAGAAAATGTAACTGGTGCACGTACAAGATCTCTACGACGTAAAAGGTTTCTGATCGAAAACAAAATGCTAGGATGTATAGATGACTCAACTCTACTTCTGAAGAACTATGGTTTTATTCCCCTGATAATTCCTCGATTCTTGCAAGATGACTTAGAAGATGGCTTGAATTGCTCTGCAAATGCATTCTGCAATGCTGCTTCTGTTTGTTGTGGAGAAACGTTTTAAAGTACAGTCCACAAGCAAGCTGGAAACTGAAGAATCTGTAGCCCGCCGCTTTTCTCTATCAACCGATCAAGTTTCCTTAGGCTATCCGAAATATCTTCTCGACTCTTGAATGATAGGAATCTGAGTTGCCAGGTTTTGCTTCATAGTGTCTATGAAAGCTTTAAAAGACTATTATGTGAGAGTCCGTAGGCTCCTCTGCACTGTTAACTTCAGATGTATGGAGCCTTTATCCCCTGCATGCGAAGAGGTTGTTTCAGAGTAAATGTGCAAGTACTAAGACACATACATATATAAACTATGTTAATGTCGTAACCAAAAAAAAACTATGTTAATGTCATGAATGAAGAGATGGAGCATTCATATAGGAACTGGAACAAAAAATAAGCTATAATGCAATATTCGCTTGCCTCATAAGTGGGAGGTTAGACACCAAAATCTTAAACTTTAAGATACCTTTACAAAATCGAATCTGATCAACTTCCAGTTGAGCAAACAACCCTGTGCTGACGTTGCAAGATTATTATCTCTGGACGTAAGCAGCAAGGAAAAACTGCTAAACAATTTGAACCAAGCCGGGACAGAATTCAGGGCTAACGAAAATCTTTGCGCAGAAAAGTGTTGAATAAGACTTTTGAGAACCTAAATGAGGCCGTGAATTCGACATTTTTTGCATATTGCATTCCAAACGTTCTGCGAAAGAAAAAAGGATGCTTTGGAAATGGTTCACTCGTGTACTCCTAGAGGGACAAGGTTTATTTAGCTGCACTCTTTCTAATGATAATGTGGCCTTTGCTAGATTTGCTCCTAATGAATAAAGTTAGTGAATAAAAAGGTGGAAGGGTTGTCATCGTTTATTTATACTTGTGACACTTTTCATGCACTTTCCTCCATTTATAATTTCCTCTTCGAGGACTGGAAGCACTTTTCAAGGAGGAAAAGTGGATTGGATTCAAGGAGGAAAAGTACGGTATAGAGATGTCACCAAGTGATCATTTTCAGGTGGGATTGGATTCAAGGAGGAAAAGTGGGAGTAGCACACGCGTCTTCTTAGCCATCCCCATTGCGTGGCGATCAAGCATCTATTGTCAAGTGCTGGCATCGGTTATGCTTAGAAAAGCAGCCTGAGATAACACTAGCTGAAATTTGCTCTATTTTTGTACTTGTTGATTAGTATCTTCGATAGTAACAGGGTTGTGTTCGCGCAATAAGCCTTTCTGTATTGGCCCAGAGAGAGTGATGTAATGGATACCGTCATGAACCTATGCAATATCAGATCATACACTCATGAATCCGTCCCTGATATAGTTTCACAAAATATTCATTTGCATGACTGCAAGAAAAACTCTAAGTTCCACACTTGGACACCTGATACATATATGTAATCACTTTATTTTACCAATTTGACCACAAATATTGATGTAGTTTTAGGAAAACTGAGCTTCAATGATTCTATCCATTTTTTGTTTAATCTACCTAAATACGTTTTCATTCACACCAAATCCGTTTTTTTTCTTTTTCTTTTTCTTTTTCTAACTGACGGCTCTCTTCCCGGTTTCGTTGTTCCTCCATACCTGAACAAGTCTCTTCCTAGTTTTTGGTATTCACGGTATTCCTTAAACTTTTGATTCTGTTCCTGGTATTGGCTTCACTGCAGCAAAGCCCCCAAAGCTGTTCAACAATATTTGAGAAGAAAAAAGGCAGAGGCCAAGGATATTTAATTTGTGTTGTCCAACACGAATCCACCAATTGAATAGCCAATGCCCAAAGGTGTCGTAGCGAAAAGACAAATGCAGAAACAAATGACCTGAAGACTATTAACATGATACAGCATTGAGGACGAAGATTGTGGCTAGTTCTCCTTCTTTAGAGAGATGCCATTGGTCAATAAGACTCTAAAAGCCAAAGAACACATTAAAATTTCAATTGTAAGAGGCACAACAAAGCGTTCCAAATTTCTGAAGAAGAAAACGATGCAAATTTGTATCCTCAGTACATATGTCAAAGGAGGATTTATAAGAGAATTCCCTAAGATAATGAAGTGACCACATCTATAGATTAGAAACAGGTCTCAAAGGAAAATTGCAAAGAATGCCCAAAAAGATGCCAATACAATGGTTTCTTGGTCATTCTTTCTGGAAAAAAGCCAAAATTCTATGAAATTGGAATATCATGACAGAGCCATAAAAGCAATGAAAATGGTCCGATATCGATCAATACGAGCAATACTTTACCCCTTTTACCCAAAAAGGAATGAGAGAGGGACTTTCGAGGAGGGTGACGTACGATTTCATCTATTAATCGCCAACGGGTGCTTTTCCATTAGCGTGCATCCCATACTCACTCTTAATGGAAAATCCCAATATAACCATATACCAAGAAAGAGCACGCAATGTTACTTGCCACAAAGAGTGGTGATACGAGTAGGGCTGCAAACATACCGAATCAAGAAGAGCTTTAGAATGTTCAAGTTCGTTTGCTAAGTTTTCTAGTGAACTTGAGCCAAGCTCGAGCTTAACGAAAATTTGACGAGTCAAGCTTGAGCTGAGCTTGCCTAGGTTCAAGTGGAACTCGAACTTGATCACGAACTTTCGCGAGTCAAAAATATTAGTAGATATTTATGCTCCCATACAATTCTAGAACTACAAATAAAAGTCTTATTTTGTATATAAAGAAGTTCACACACATATAAAGTTATCAAAGTTTATTAAAATTTAAGTTTATTGTACTTTTAAAGTTTTATACATGTACAAATTATAAAATTTTCATTATGTACTTGTGAAAGTTTATACAAATTCAAGGTTACATATGAAATTCTTAAGATACATATACTCCAGTTTCGCAAGCCTGTTCGAGTCAAATACTGTTAGGTTCAGGTTAGGATCATTTATTAAACAAACTTAAAATTGAGGCTATGTTTGGTCTGTTAAATACACGAATCGAACTTGAGTCGAGCCTCAAACAGTTCATGAACTACTCTGTTTATTTTCAGCCCTAGATACAAGTATGGATGATAAGTCCTAATGACGAACTAGTTAACAGATTTCTTATTATAGAACCATTCGTTAACAAAGTAAAAGATGTGTACAGAACAATTAAAGTCACTATTATAGTTGAATTACGAGCCAAATGCTGAGTGTATTTAGTTCCATGAAACCAAAAAAAGAAGAAAGCAGCATAGGCCAATATTCACAAAATGCTGAGTGTACATCGAAAATATTTTTAAGATAAGTACCGACTGAATTTGAGAATGCTAAATGCAGAGAGAAATTCCGTCTAAAAGCAAATGAAACCGGTGCACGTACAAGATCACTACCACGTGAATGGTTTCTGATTGAAAACAAAATGCCATGATTTACAGATGACTCAACAATATTTGTCAAGAACTATGATTCTAGTCCCCTGATAATTCCTTGATTCTTGCAAGATGACTGAGAAGATGGGTTGGATTGCTCTGCAAGACTGCAACTGTATTCTGCAATGCTGCTTGGCACCAAAATATCACGCTATCGGGAAACATTCTGGCAGACACCAATAGGTTATCGAGCCTACAGAAACGAAATAAGAATCCAAGGAAAACTAGAGCATTCATGGGAGAGAGGACTTCAAGACCTGATCCATGATGCTATAGGGTTGAAGAAGCAGAAGCACACGATTGGCGTATATTGCTTCTGTTTGTTTTGTACAAAAGGTTAAAAATCCGGTCCATGAGCATGCTGGAAACTCCGTGGCCCACTGCCTTGCATTATCAACTGATCAAGCTTCCTTAGGCTACCGTAAATATCTTCTGGACTCTTGAATGATACGAGATTTAGTTGCCATGCAAGCGCCGTTTCATCTACCTGGTTTTGCTTCATGGCGTCTATGGAAAGCCTATTGTGGTGAGGCCCACAAGCTGATGAGATGAGCCACTTTCATGAAATGACAAAATAGATTTTTTTCGAAAGAAGAAATAGTGTGTGCTAATAATCTTACCTGCAGAAAATGTGCCACTGGACAGTTACGGGAGCCATTTCAGTCTATATCTCCTCATCAGCCAAATTTTTTGTCAGAGAACATTTCTGTCAGAGAACAAAGTTTTTCTTCTTCAGACTTGTAAGGAGATTTATTTCACATAAGCAGTAGTGTAGAAAAACAGTGGGAAGCTCCTATGAGGAATACAAGTTGCATATATTCAACCCATCGACTACACAAAACAATAGTTCCGGTGGCATGTACCTCCATATACAACATATTCTGTCATGAAATCTGATTCAGATGTGACTTTAGCCAGTACAAAATCTCGTACTTTCAAATCACAACTGGCATTCGAGAGATGATTTCTGGGCTATAACTCAATGTGCAAAACATTTGTGGATGCATCAGTGCATGTACGTCAACCCTAGGAAGATATGATCCAGGAAATACTGCATAAACAATAATTGAAGTGGTGATTAGAGATAAATGCCTTACGTATTGGCCCCCAAAAAAACGTCATAGAGAAGGCCTAAGAAAAAAGAAGAGGAGGGGAAGAATGATCATAATTTAGGTACTTGTAGAAGGCCTAAGAAAAGAGAAGAGGAGGGGAAGAATGATCATAATTTAGGTACTTGTAGTAGTCGTTTTGAAGGAAACTATTGAAATAGAAACTCACAATGCTCCTCTGACGATGATTTATTGGAACGAATAATTTTATGGATGTGAGAGTCTATGGGCTCATAAGCGATGTCAATTTCAGATGTATGGAGTCTTAGTCGATCCCTGCATGCTAAGAGGCTGTTTCCAAGCAAATTTGCAAGTACTAAGACACAAGCATAAAAAAAACTATGTTAATGTCATGAATATGAAGAGATGGAGCATTCACTAGGTACAAGAAATCAAGCGGTGGCATAAGCATAAATTAGCTGCAACTGGGACCACAAAATCAAACCAACTGCATGGGTAGAAGAAAATCTAAGAGAAGAAATGCCGGAGAAGCAAAGATTGAGGTTTTCTCGACTCATAACATCAAGTGTAAAATGACGAAAACACGGGACAGCTAACAATAAGAGTAAATATAGTGCTTAAAGTTTTCTTTTGATTTTCAAAATATAGAGTTAAAGTCAACATCTGTCTTGCAAAAGAAACAGAAGATCCAGTATATAGCTATTGAGAAGAGTAAATTAGTGCTTGTACTAGACAAAACAAACAATGAATACAACACCTAAAGGATTCTGTGGCAAGGCAAACACAATCTTAATTTCTTACCTAAATTGTTTGGATACATGTAATTATCTTCACTAATAAAACTACAACACCAAGATTTCATAAAGATGAATACAACATTCATACAACGTTCATGCCCACGGATTATTTAGCTTTCGTTTGTCTACATTATCTTCAACCTGACACCACAAAAAATATAACTCCAGTGGAACTATGAAGTTGGCATAACAAGGATCTGATGATTCTCAAAGTGGCCAGTAGTTGTTAATCTTCGAGCTGGAAAGCAAAAAATCCAACATGCAATATACTTAAAGGATGACCAAGTAGTAACAGAAATCAATATCAAACTAATCCAACAAAGAATTATGTAATTCCCTAGAAATAGACTTATCGGTAAAGAAGAAAAAACTATTGCCTGCTAAGGGTTGATTGAGCAAGATGCCATACAACAAATGCTAGGAAGCTCAATGAAACATCTTCCCCTTTCAGCATGGCAATACATCAAAAATACCATGGATATAAATAGTGGAAAAAAACAGATCTAAAAACCAACAGACGAGAGAGAGAGAGAGAGAGGAATCAATCACCTTAATCAGATCCAACTTTGACTATCCAGACAGTTTTAATGCCATATTTGCTTGCTTCTTTAGTGGGAGGTCAGACATTGAAGTCCTGGACCAAAATCTTCACTTTAAGCTACCTTTACAAAAACATTTCCGATAACCTTCCAGCCGAGAACACAACTGCTGATGTTGCAAGATTATTATCTCTGGACAAACAGTTACGGAGCAAGGGAAAACTACTAAACAATTTGAGACTTTTGAGAACAGAACCTAAATGATGCCTTGAATTTCCACATATCTAGCATATGGCTTTCCAACTTCCAAGCATTCTGCAAAACAGAAAGGATGCTTAAGAAATGGTTCAAACAAGAAACAAACAAAGAGCACACTAATTAGTTTGTTTCCTAATCTTAGAGATTCTCCAAAAAGGTACTATTGCAATGTAATTTTATACTTGCCATCATCCCTTGGACCTTATGCTTTTCAGTTTGTGCACTGAGCACTCTGTGAAAGGAAGACATGTTCTCAAGTCTAGTTCAATTCAAGGATTTAAAATGATAAGCAGACTACCGTTCACATTCCTTTTTCTTCAATGGCGTTATTTCACGACTTCACGTAGTGTCATCACCGCTGTTCTTCCATTGTCACCGGACTTCCCATAAACCAAACAGCTGGATTTGAACTATCAATCAGTTAATTGAACAAATTATTCGCATTGACAAATTATTCGCATTGGCCAGAGATGCTAGTAAAACTGCAAACTAAAGAAAAAGCAGAAAGCAAGGAATTACATGGTTGGCAGGGGACATTCAATGGTTTATCTCGATGGAATAGAATTGCAGACGGAACCGTTAATCTAGCTAGTGATCTGAAAGGCCAACACATCATGCCAAAGAAGTTAGGTTAGATGACACTTCTTTGATCCAAAATAAAAGTAAATACATAAATTTACATCTTTAGCACAATACATAGATTCCACATATGCATACACAAAATGACAGAAACACAAGAGAGAGAGAGAGAGAGAGAGAGAGAGAGAGAGAGAGAGAGAGAGAGAGAGAGAGAGAGAGAGAGAGAGAGAGACAAGGAGAAGAAAATCACAAAAATGAGCAATTAGCAAAGAAGTTACCCGATGGTGGATATGAGCAATCTTTTGCCACTCTTCTCCCCCTTCTTTGCACCTTTTCCTTAGAAGGGGACTAAAGTATATACCCAGAAATTAAGAGATTCTAGGGACATGAATGGGTAATGTTGCGGGTTTTGAGCTTTGACCATCTCAACCTCTGGCCAAGGCAAATAATCCAGCTCCTTTGAGAAGGGACCAATCCGCAACTTTTGAAGGCTGGTCAAACAGAATTGCCCCTCCTCCCAACACCTCTCCCATCGTGAGTACAGCTTCCCAATTCCAGCTCCTGAAGGGACGTGAGGTTGCGCAAATTATCTGGGCTGGCCTCTGTTAAATATACAGAACCAGACACACCCCCACCCATGAGTTAATGATGAACTATTAATGATCAATTAAACAAAGTCCATATTGCAGAACCCATAAGAGCATCTCCACTCCTTACTCAAATTTTTTCCCAAAATTGAGTAAAAATTTGGGTAAAAACTTAGATTTGGTATAAAGGCTTCCACTCATGAACTAATGTTTTACTCGAATCCCATCCATTCACCACCATCACTGCCACCGCCACCAAAATCCCTCTCTCTCTCTCTCTCTCTCTCTCTCTCTCTTTGCGTGAGAAAATGGCACTGGACCTCTCAACAAAGCTCTACCAATAACCCGAGAAAGGCCCAAAAAGCAAACAAAGGTTGTGATTTCAGTCCAGAAACAATCTGATCTTGGAGTGAATGACGAAAATAGAGCCCCGTTTCCACCAACATCTGCACATGCGGTCCTTGATGGAGAAGATCGCCGACAAGAAACGGGGACGATGAGTCCGACTTCGATTCGGCCAAGAAACACGCCTGATGAAGGGTTTAACGGCCACCACCACCACCAAATTTGGGTAAAAGCTTTGGTTCACATCAAATTTGGTGAAACATTTGAGTAAAACTCAAATTTGGTATAGGTTTGGGTAAGGAGTGGAGGAGGGTTTTGAGTGATTTTTACTCAAATTTGAGTTTGAGTCAATGTTTGAGCAAGGAGTGGAGATGCTCTAAGCATAGTGCATTTACAAACTAAATATAGCACATTACAAACTGCATAATAAACAAAATGCACATCTCAAGTTAATTGGTGTGACTAAATAGACTAGCTTTCCAAGCCAGTCGAAGCTTACCTGCACCGTTAGACCGTGGAAAAGATGACGCATCACCCAAAGCATCAGAATTCTATGGTGGAAGATCCTGGGGCTGAGATGGTGCAACAATTTCTGTTGCGCTCGATTGTGATGGTGAAAGCGTAGAGGATCTCCTAACCGATGACATTGCCTTTTACCCAGGATTCATGATTAAATAAATCAATCTGTAAAACAAGGTGTGAAATGCAAGTTACTAAATGTATACAACAATAATTTGAAAGCATAAGTGTAAAGTGTAAACCAATGATGTATCAAAGTTCCACAAATGCTCCCTCTCCAAGCTATTGGGTAAATGGTCGACATCATCCATGAACATACCCCTATATACCTAGCTAATCGTCAAACATCATCCATGAACTAAAGTCTTGATTTGGAAAGCAAGCAAGACTAAATATCAAAGCAGCTACAAATAAACTAGCATAGAATGCTATAGTGTTCATCTAGCTAATGGACCACAATGTTTTAACAAATGGAACAACAAAAACACAAACAAACGCCATTGGGTTAATCGGGGAAAAATAAAAATTAAGATGAGTAAAGCAACAATTTTTACAGATAGACTAAGATTGATATTTAATAGCATAGAAACACATGATATAATGAGGCATTTTGTCAAATATTAGATAGGCATTTAATCATCTACAAAACAATGGCAAGTAATTAAGAGTGGAAACCCTTGAGTTTTAAGACAACTTAAGCAGGAAGAAGGTTCAGGCTACAAGAAACTGATAATCTACAACCACAACACACACTAACTAACCAGTAAGTCTAACAATACAGACAAAATGTACAGATTTTGCATACAGATTTTGTGTGGGGCCCACTACGGGTCCCACACAAATGATCCGAGCCGTTCATTAAATGTAAAACAGTTTTTCAAGGGCCCCCGCGAAAAATCAGTTCAATCCGATACTTATAGATGCTCAATCCAATTATAGAATGTTTCATTATCCGGGAATCAAAATCAAAAGTTAGATGATTGGAAATTCTTCAGAGATTGTAAATTCTTCAGAGATTGTAAATTCTTGAAGGGGACACCTGAATATCTTCAGAGATTGTAAATTCTTGAGAAGTTGAAAACTTTCCAGTGAGGGCAACCTCGTCAGATTCCAGCACACGAAGAGCGTCAATGATTCAAGAGATGAAAAGTTACCCAACCACTCCGGTAGAGCTTTCAACCCATGGAATTCCCAAATTTCCAGCTTTCTTATGGAAGTGAGGTGCCGAAGTTGATCGGGAAGGCACTTGAGCTTTGGCCATCCCCTTAACTTAAGAGATTCTAAGAACATGAATGGGTAATGTTGCGGGTTTTGAGCTTTGGCCATCTCAACCTCTGGCCAGGGGAAATAATCAAGCTCCTCAGAGAAGGGACCGCTATTCAACGTTCGAAGAATGGTCAAACAAAATTGCCCTTCCTCCCAAGGCCTCTCCCATCGTGAGTTACAACTGTCCAATTCCAGATCCTGAAGGGATGTGAGGTTGCGCAATTCATCTGGGCTGGCCTCCGTTAAATCGTAACACTTGTACATAGCCAATCTTACAAGGGTTGGTCGTAGCAACCCCTTTGGCAAGCATCTCAACTGACTGCACGCTTGAATTGAAAGCTCTTGAAGGGACATTAGGCAGCTATTGAATTCCCCACCTGTTTCTTCGCCTATGTACATCAGTTTAGGGCACCCAATTATTCCTAAATACTCAAGGGAAGCTAGGTTTAGCAGTTGCTTAGGTAAATAACACAACTCCTTCAATTCCATTATTCCCAGATGTCTTAGGGACTTGCTGCTTGTTTCTAGCAAATGTTCAATCAGAATACTGACATTTTTCGAATCCCCATCTACCAATATGGTCAAAGTGAGTCAATATGGTCAAAGTGAGTCCATTCGCAATTCTCTCGAAACCAAAGGAGAACCTTCCCTTATGAATACTTAAATTTTGAATGCATAACAAAAGACCTGGAATGGTGATTAAGTTAGGGCATTCTGAGATATACAACTCCTCGAGACGAGGAAAGAACTTCATTGTACTCGTGGTTGCGGGAGGCAATAATGATACACCTGACCACTCTTTTAGCTTCCGCATACCACAAATAGTAAGTTTTTTCAATGCCGGAAATACTGCTGGTGTTGGTGCAGCCATAGTACTACTACTACCACCAACAATTCGTTCATCCAATCCATAGAATTCAGGACCAATGCGCTCCACATTATCCAACTTTTCCATTACAACGATTTCAAGGTTCTGAAGGTGTCCAAGTATTGGGATATCTTCGCATGAGTTGCAACCAATTAATTTGATCTTCACTAAATTATGAAGCGACTGATCATCTCTACTCCTCATCCATGATGCCAATCTTCGTCCTCCGAAGTCTTTGAGAATTAAACCCCTAAGATTCTTGTGAGGTTTAAGTCCTTCCAACACATCCCCATAGTTAATGTCCGACATTCCAAGATTCCTGTCCCAATGAAATTCCAACACTGTAACTTTTGATTTTTCAGACATTTTAGCTCTTTCTGCTTCTTCCTTGTCTTTCACGTGTTGGAGATCATAAACACGTAATCTACCTCTTAGCTTGCTTAAGCTTCCCAGCTCTTCAATTTTATGGCCCTTGTCCTCACCCACAGAAAAGAATGGTAACATCCGCAAAGAAGTCAAACGGCCTATCATGGCTGGAATCATTTTCCTAGTATTTTCTGTATCTTTCACACAAAGATGTCTCAAGCTAACCAACTTATGTAATTCTGTATGAATCTCTTCTAAAATATTTGAATTTGGTGGCAACCTCAGTGTTTCCAAATTGTAGAGCTTGGTGATAGAATTGGGCAATTTTTTAATAAAAGACTCTGAGAGGTCAAGATATTTTAGATGTATGAACTTGCATATAGAACTTGACAACTCTTCTACACCAGATTTTACAATACACAAGGCACGAATCGATTCGATATCTTCAGTATTTTGGGGGAGATTTCCAGTTAAAAATAGTGTTCTCAGTTTTCCAATAATTTCATCAGAAACTTCTAACCTTCTTTCTTCCTTGAGACACAACGACAAATGTTGAACCTCGGGATGGTCCTTAACCCCACTACCTTTTAAAGTCAAACAACTACCTTTTGAGACATCTAGAGCAAGATCATGTACAAGATCATGCATCTTGCAAGCCAAAACATTGTTATACTCATCCAAGACAACATCTTGAAATAGTGAATTGCGCAACAAGATATTAAAATAGTCATTACCTACGTCTTCCATCTCCAAATTCCCTTCTGAAAGAGACTGAAGATAACCTAGACTAGCCCAAAGCTGAATCAAGTTATCCTTAAATATTAATTTGTCCTTTGGAAAAATAGAACAATAAGCAAAACATTGTTTCAAACTTGGGAAGGGTAGGTGCTGGAAACTAAGCCTTAATGCTGGAAGAATTTGAGACGATCTCCATATTTCACTCTCCTCAATGGACTCCCATTCTGTTAGAGATTTCTTGTCGTACAATAAACCTCCTAACGACTTTATCGCCAACGGCACACCCTTACACTTTTCCACCATTCTTCCACCAATTTCTACTAAAGAATGAGTTTCTCTTGGTCCTCCATTTGCAAATGCCCTTTCCCTAAACATGGTCCAACTATCATTAGTTGATAGTTTATGCAAAGGATGGGTAAGAGATTGGGGCACCCGCATTGCGTATACCACATCCACACTGCGGATTGTAACTATAATTTTGCTTCCATTGGAGCCCTCTATACCTTTCAAAGAACTTATGAATTCTTCCCATATTTGTGGATTCGTATTCCAAACATCGTCTAATACGAGTAAGTATTTCTTTTTCTTCAGTTTTTCTCTAAGCTTTCTCACTATCCCTTCAATGTTTGGTATCTCGGATTTTTCTCCAAAAAGAGATTGCACCATCTCATTTAATAACCTTTCAACCTTGAAATCATCAGAGACGCAAATCCACATTTTGTTATCACCAAAATACTCCACAACCTTCTTATCTTTGTAAACTAACTGAGCTAGTGTGGTCTTTCCAAGCCCAGGGATTCCTACAATAGCAATGACAGATAAATCATCTTTAGAGCCAAGTAACATGTCTCTCACTACTATGACATCACGATCCCTCCCCACACAACGTGATTCGTCTACGAAAGGTGTAGTTTGCCTGCGCTCACTAGGCAAAACTAAAGCACTCATGAGTTGCTCTGCTGGTCTAAGACCCATATCATTTGCTTCTTTACAAATTTCGTCCAATAACAAGTTGATATTGCTCACCCTATTAGCCATCTTGAGGCGAAATGCCAGCGGATTAGAGGGCGAGAAGAAGTTGCGTACCTTATCCCTGTTCCGGCTTCCTACCTCCAACTTCCTTCGAAGAGCTTCATATGCAAACTCACCCAGCACATTCTCCGCATCGCAGGTCACCGACTTGAGACTCTTTAGCCACTTTTTTAGGGCTTCTGATGGTATTTTCCCTTTATCAGCATCACTTAGCAGAGCTTGGATGTTCTCCAATCTTCTTTGGAGCTTTCGGAGGTCTTCTTTGAAACCCCATGCCAGGTTAATCTGCTGGGTTACAAGTGGAATCAAGCCACCCAGGATTGTCTGAGCAGCAGGGATCAGGATGGCAGTTGCAAAACTTTCAGCCATGTTTTCCGTCTGAAAACAGAAATGATGAAAAAGCTGTATTATTTTTATGAACTCATTCAGGACTGCCTGAGCAGCAGGGAGGAGGACAGTTGCAGCCATGTTTTCCGTCTGAAAACAGAAATGATTTTGGGGAACAATGAGCTAGAGAGAAGACAAGAGAAGGGTGCAGTGCTTAATATCAGTGCCACCTTTATCAATCAATAATGCTCCATATATACACAAAGATTTACCGCAACCAGCCACAATTACGTGTTGAGCTTGCACCCTCCGTCCCATAATATTTGTCCGATCCGCAAAACGATGACATAAAAATAATACAGCTTTTGAAAGAAAAAGTCAAATTTTTTTCAACAATTCACTCGATATCGATGAGTTCATTTAATTTATGAAAAAAAGTTTGAATTTTTTCTTTTAAGAAATTCATTATTTTTGAGTTCTCATTTTTGCGGACTAGACAAATATTTTGGGACCGAAGGAGTTGGTATTTTTACTTGTCAAAAAATGCCTTCTTAAGTTTGTACTAGTCACCTGTTGAGAAAAAAATGTTTAGCTAGTCCCATATTTTTTTTCCAAACTCCAACAATACTATTGCTACTGCTCTATGTATTGTTTTTGTTTCTTCTAGCATTTTCTGGTTTTACATTTTTTTTCCTTCCAAAGTGGGAGGGAGGGAGAAAGTAATACAAAAACAATGCCTTGCGAATAGTAACTAGGCATATTAGGAGAGGTACGTACTAGAGCAAATAGTATTATTTTACCTTAGCCTCTGTATTGATGCTGTTGGAGAACGCTTTTTTTTTTTTTTGCATTTTTTTTTCAATCAAGAGAAGAGATCATTTTTACATCAGAAATAAAGTAGAGAGTATAAACTCGGGATATTACATCAATTATGAGAGTTCACGAGACAACCAAGCCCAACAACTCAACCAATACAATAAATAAGCCCATTATAGGGTAGAAATAAAGAAAGAAAGAAAAAGTCGGGAGACTCGAACCCTTGGCCTCTTAGTAAGATGCAAGAGTCCTGGTGAACTGAACTAGCCTCAGTTCAATAAATGCTTATGCTACATGTAGATTTTATCAATTTGATCTATTGTACATGCTTATGCTTTTATTATTCTTTGGAAAGAAACTCTGCCAATATCAAGTGGAGAAAATTAAATAAGAGAGAAAGCATATATATAAGAGGATTCTCGTGTTTTGCCTCACACTGGCGTAATATTGTAGCTTTAAACAGCTATTGTTGCGCACGCCAAATTTACTGCGAATCCCGAACAGGGCCTTTTACATTTTTCAAAGTCCTTTCTTTTTAATAATATTACTTTTGAAAGGTTTTCCTCCTCCTCCTGACATAAGGTTCTCTTCATAAGATTCCATTTATGTCATCTTTTGCAAAAGCCAGTCTTTTTGGTAAAATGATACTGCACCGATCATGGCAAGCTTTTGCTAGCTGCCCTTCTTTTTTAGTGAACAAAAATGCTGGAAAAAAATGAAACGTTCCTAAGCTTGTCATTAATTATAAGCCTCTGTATGGTGTGTTAAAATGGATGAGACATTGATTGAGGTACCCTATTGCGAGTAGAAAAGACCAATTGGATAGATTGCAATCCGGCGTCGTTTTTTCTCCAAATCTTATTTGAAATCTAGATATTGGCAAAACTATAGAAGAAAAATGTCGGTATAAAACTGCATTATTGTTCCTTTTGGGCATTATGAATGGAATGTTATGCCCTTTGATTTGAAAAATGCCCCTTCAAAATTTCAAAATATATCATTAAATGAAATACGGTGTCAATCTATCCCAATTTCTACCAAATTTCTGGGTTTGGTGTCGATTCGGATTTGAACATGGGCAATGCACTCACGGCCATGCATGTACTTGATCTTGGGAAGTTTGGGTAGAAATGGTGGGTTGAGTGATTTTGCGGGTCAATTATTTCATAAAATGCCTGAACTAACAAAAACTGTTTAATGTAGGAATGATTTTGTGAAAAATAACGAAATTGTTTGCAATGACATGCCTTATGAGGTTACAACTGATGGAAATGTGACACATTTTGGTGCGAAATCGGAGAGAGAAGCACTTAATGGTGAGAGTTATGGCAGTATTTTTTGAAATTATTCTAAAGTGAGATCTTGTTTCGTGGAAAACACAGATTGCAGCAAATTCACATAATGGGAAGTATGAAGAATGCTCTAAACAATGTTACGGCGAAGGGTAATGATATTGTGGCCTTTTTCTTTTTTGCTCGACAAAAGAAATTTTATTAATCTCCGTAAAGTACAAAGATTGTGGCCTTTGCCAGACTTGCTAAACTTGGTGAGGGAAATTCATGGGTCTGCCATCGGACATGTGCTTCACCACAACCTAACCGTCGAAATAGGTTGAATTACCCCGAGCGTAGGGCTAAGTCGCTGTCAGCATAATATCCGGAAATCTAGAATCGTTCTCACAGAGAAAATCTCTATAGCTTGCTAGGATTTTTAGATGTAAGAGTTTGCGGCGTTTAGACGGCCAACTTTTGGTTTTGTTTTGAATGGTGATAAACACTTATGAAAAAGACTAGAAACTGAGTTTTAACTAAGAATTAAACAAGCGGCAAGGCGTTGGAAGTTATTAACGCCCGTAACTTAAGCTATCGAACCATTCTCAACGAAAACACGGTTGAATCGCACGGCATAGGCTATCAACTGGAATATTTAACTATGAAACCAATAAAGACTAGAAATGAAGTATGGAGAACAAGTGAGCTCTTTCATTCTTTTGGCAAACACGAACCGAGACATCGCTCCGGAACCATGTGAGCAAGCGCATGATCACCGGAGATTAACATCGGCAAGTTTTGTTACATAAAAGCGAACCCTTCTCATTTTCCATACCGAATCTCAAGCCATGAGTTGAGAAAGGCAAGATAAACTTAAGTCACATGGCGTTAATCACCCCGATGCCGAGCCTAATCAACTACTCACACATATTGAAAAGACTAGAAAGCACGCTAGAAATGATAAACATATTTAACCGACAAAATCAAAAACAAACTTGATATTATAAAAGATCCAAAGCATACGAACAACTTTAATACTCGAGAAATTAACGTAACGTAAATACCTTAAAGTGTTCTTGAGGAATTACAACTTGAAAAGCTTAAAAAGCTATGGAGGAACTTTTAGATCTAAAAGACTTAAAGTAGTTTTTATCTAGGTAATGAATGAGAGAGAGAGAGTGTGGTATTTATACAACCCAACCCTTCTCTCACAATAAATATCCCAAAACTTGCCAAATGGAAAGTTGAAAAAGTGAACAAAACATGGACAATTTCTGCAAGCAGTATCGGTACTAGCCGACTCCCAGTACCGGTACTGGGTCTTCAAAATGCTGTCAAAACATAATTTCTGGAGAGTGGGTACCGGTACTGGCCAAATCCCAGTACCGATACTGGGTTGGCAGAAGTCTGATTTTGGCCGCACCTTGGTCTGAACGGCCAGACGATGACCCGACGCCCTCTCGCCACTCAATTAATCACCCGACAGGACTAGGCGGGGAGCCGCCATGTCACGCCCCAAATCCGGGAGCATGACCGGCCGTGTACCATGAAGCAATCATGGTACACGAAGCCTAATTAATAATATTTTTAGTAACTTGAAACAAATAAAGAAAAACTGGATATTTTATTACGATAAATGTGCGACACAAAACCAATATTTTTCTTAAGCAATGACACGATATCCGATATTTTCCAATCTCCAAATTCCACGATGGATTGCCAATTAATAAAAGTGCGGAAGCTGTTTGACACGATGAAAGAAATAAAAATGCAAACGCCCTAGAGGTCCAAACTCAAGGTCCCAACAACGCCACAGAGTCCACTACAATGCCCCATGCACTAACCTGAAAATAAATGTGGAATAAATCCGTCAGCTGACGAGCTCAGTGAGTAGTTAAGCATGCTAGGGTAAAAATACAAAGTGGCATACTTTTGAACGAACGATAATTGAGGGTTCCAAAGAAATGGTTTCAAATAATGAAGATCGATGGTCAAACGAATATTATCAACAAACTAACGAAGTCAATGGCTCAGCAAATAGTATCGAAAGATGAATGACTGAATAACGAATTATCACAATAACAATCGAACAATGAAAACAACCATTTTGTACCAACAGCCTGCTCAACAATATCGGAACGAGGAACTACAATAATGAGGTAGTCCAAACCAAAGTGGGAACCATATCTTCCATTACCAAGTACCAAATGCCAAATATTTTCTCAGGGCTTCGCCGTTGGATCCAACACCGTACTTAGAGTCACCACAGGATGGCGCCTGGGACCTTTTCCCTAAGCCGATCCGGAATAGGGTCACAGGGTATTTCACAAGTCTTTTCCCTATCCGTTGAGCACTAGAGTCACAGGGTATTTCACAAGTCTTTTCCCTAGCGGCCAAAGTCACCACGATATCTCACGGGTCTTTTCCTTGGACTTTCACAATTATAAACATAATCCATGGTCCCAAACACAAAAGAACAACGGCGAACCGGAGTCACCTGACCGGCCAGGATTATTCCCCGTGTCGTTGCGTAGTCACAATAATATTATGGAGTCAACGAATCGACGACAATAAAAGTAAGGGCTTCGATCAATCACAAATATTCTCAAATAACCTTGTATGCCAAAGGGTACGTCAATTGTCAACAATTATGAGAACAACAAATAAGAATAATTATCATCGGATCACAACCAATAATGAACTGTCAAGAATCGATAGGCTCGAGAGGATTCCAAAGAAAGGGATCACATGTTTAACTACTCACCTCGGCCCAAAGATAATGCAACTCGAACACGCAAAAAGGATTAACCTGTACAAAATTGCAACGTATGAAGTCACTGCCTATTTGAAATATAATAACATTGCCTATACAAACCTAGCAATACCATTTATTATGTACATGAACCTAGATCTAAACCAAGTCAGTAGAACCTCAAGCTTCTACCACGTAACAGCATCACACCATTAATTTTTCCACCACCAATTTCTCCTTCCTAATTCACACACGGCACACACACATGCACGCATACCTACCTCTCTCTCTCTCTCTCTCTCACTCTCATACAATAACCCAATCAAACCCTCATATACAAGTAATCCCATGCCACTGTCATGGATACTCATCCACCACCAAACGCCACCGTACGAAGAAAAAGAGATGAAACAGAATGAATATTAATTACCTGATTAGCAGTCAAACTCGATCAAAACCTTGCGGCTTCTACCTCGCCGTCTAAGCAAAAGAAAACCTATCTCAATTTTTTCTCTTAAGCTGTAGCAACCCACTTCACAAATAAAACCCTACCTCAAATGTTTCCTCACTCCAATAACTGCCCACGGTCAAACTTAAAACTTATCTAGTCTAATTACACAATTGACCCAACATTATTCTTTTTTTTTTTTTTATTAGCAAGAAGTTTGAAAAAGAAAAATGAAAGATTTAATTATTCGTGTCAAAATACTATTTTTTTTAAACTGAAAAAGTGGGATGTCACACGCCACGTGGCCTTGGATACTTGGATGCTTCCGAGAGCGATCCTTGGCGATAAAAACCGCCTTTGTTCCACATTTTACCTAAAACTATCAAAAAGCAACCTTCCGTGCAATATCAAACAAAAATGATAACTTGAATACAAAAATGCTATGTAGTGGAGGACTTTAAGCTCCAAGATTATGCAATCTTGGTCGCTTATCAACATGGTTTGTATGTAATGATATTGTGGCCTTCGCTAGACTTGCTCCTATTGAATAAGTTTTCTTAGCTGCAATTTTTTTTTTATTAATCTTTGAAATTTTTAAGTTAGTACAAAAAAAAAATGGAAGGATTTTTATAATTTATTTATACTCGGGTGACTTTTCATGCACTTTGTTGAATTATAATTTCCACTTCGAGGTCTAGAAGCACTTTTCAATGTATGGTATAGCAATGTCACCAATTGATCATTTTCACATGGGATTGTATAAAAAAAAATTCTTGACTTATGATGTGACGAAAAATGATTCTTTATTTGATTTGGATTTGGACAGTTGGGACTTGCTTTTTTTTTAAAAAAGATTTAGAGTCGCCACTTAACATAAAATCAGGTGTGTTAAGTCACCTCCAAATACAAAAATTATGCATTTGGCGAGGGTTTTATTTTTTTAAAAGTACTTTGCTTTGACATGCCGAAAAGTGATTTGTACTTCCACGGGAGCAACCCCTTATTCCCTTGTTTATGGAGATGAGGCGGTGCTCTCAGACGAAGTGCAAATTCCAACAATGAGAATAATAATGGAAGCCGAATTGAATGTTGCAGAATGGGTGAAAATACGACATGATCAATTATGCATGCTTGACGAAAAGAGAATAGCCGCAATCTATCATGCTCAATATTATCAAAAGCGGATTGCTAAATCTATAATACAAATCGCGACGGTGTGGTGGCCCACACATTTTTCCTACATAAATCTTTACCGTTTGATTTAGTACACATTTTTCTGCATAAATCATAGCCCTTTGTTCATTTTCATTCTAATACCCCGGCAATAAACGGTTTCCCAGTTATTCATTTCCTATACGGCAATGCAAAGTGGGCAGGGCAAAGTTGAAAATGGCAACAATTGCTATTCTATTCCTAAACCTTAAATTGGCAAACATTAAAAACGGCACCAATTGCAAACCATAAATTGGCACTTTATAATTTATGGTAAGAAGGCAAATTAAAGGCAATTCAAAATTTACGGCAATAATTGCTATTCTGTTCCTAAACCAATATACGGATTTGTATTATAGATTGTTTTGTATTTGATTGTTTTACTCTCTCCCTCTCTCCTCCCCCATCCCCCTCACTTGGCTTCCGAAATGTCAAAACAAGAATTGAGGTGCGTGTATTTCATTATTTTCTTTCGGTTTACCCCCAACGCACGGTTCTATCTTGCTTCCCTTTTTTCCAGTTCTTTTTTTTTTTGGTACAGATTTTTTTCAACTACAATTATACGGTTTTGTATTTCATTCATTTTTTTCCAGTTCTTGGTTTCATATTGAGCATATATACGATTATGCATCTCCATTGCCGATCCCATTGCGAGGCCAAGGAAAAGCCATTTTCAACTACAATCATTCGTTTGAACCGTCGGTTAGTTTGGTTTAGAAGAAGTAGATTCTTTTTTTGTATTTCACGATTTTTTTTTGGATCAGATTTTACGAGGACACTGAGTGTATTTCATTATTTCCCTTTTTCACGATTATGCATCTACAATTATTCACATATTGAGCATATATACGGTTTTGTATACATTCTTTTTTTCAGTTCTTTCTTGGGATCAGAAAAGTCATTTCATTCCTTCCTGAATGATCCAGCAAATCATTGACTTGAATTGCATAATTTTTGAATTCTCCCCAGACCGTTATTGAATTGAATTGCAGTAATAATCATTGACTCTCACCCTTTCTTTCCCTGAGTTTTTTTTTTCTCTTACGTACTCTCTCTCATATGTACTCTCACTCTTTCTTTTTGTGTGTCCAGAATATGAATAGTGAGAATGAAATTAGTATGGTTCCAGTGACTGGACGAGTAGAGACGAATGAAATTGGTAAACTGCGATTTTTAGTCTGCTTACATTGAAATATATATTATTTGAAAAAATTGCAATTTCTTTTAGATGAAGAAATAAATGTGCCTCACGTGTCCAAAAAAATTCATCTGCATAAGAATGCTCACGAAGCAAATGAAAAGCAAATTGTTGAAATTGATGCACCCAATGGTATGCATTTATAGTAATAGACTTCCAATGACTAAAAGAGTTGATATTCCAGTGACTAAAAGAGTTGCATTGCACAGGTGTAAAAGAAGTTGATATTCCAGTGACTAAAAGAATCGAGACGCATGAGGATGCTCAAGTAGCGGTTGATAAGGCGAGAGTTTCCAGTCAGGTTGCAATTGCAATGACAATTAATAAATCTCAAGGAATATATATATGTAAAATTTGTTGGGGTTGACTTGCGCATACCAGTCTTTAGTCATGGACAACTATATGTAGCGCTATCTAGATGCACACATCTGGTGATCATACAAGTGTCCTTCTTTTCAGTGATACATCCAATTCGAAGACGAACATTGTGTATCCCGAGGTTTTGTTACACTAAAGGTAAAACTATTTTATTTATCCACACATATCGTGATCTTATTTATCCACGCATTTTTGGTGTTATGTAGGAGTGGAATGAAAAGAGAAAATACAACAAGACTACTTTGATGGGGATATCATAATAAGGTAAATTTAGTTGCCGTTTCACTTCTCAAGTGCAGGATACGATAAAGGCAGTAGCCTTTTTCACTCTTTTCCACCAAAAATTAACTTCATAATTAAGGATAAGAGTTACAAAGTTGAAAGGATAGAATAAATGTGAGTGGTGTTCTAATTGTCCAAATTTCATTGGCCAAAATATTGATCAGTGCCTAATTGTTTCAGGGGTGAAGGATTCAAAAAACCGTTGGTGCCTCGATGGATTTAAATTACGTAAGTAGATACCCTTCATTCCATCTCACTGTCTCAAATATTTGCTCGGTTAGAAAATCTATTCCCTTATACATTGTTTTTCTTTATTCCGTTGGTTACTACTCCCTCCGTCCATTTTTAAGTGTTCCGCATCGTAACTCCAATTTATTAAGAAAACATTATCATTACACTTTTCACATCAACTTTTACCTCCACTTTCCCTACTTACCCTCTATGAAGACATCATCATTACACTTTTACTCACTAACTTTTCAAAATGGAATCTACTTTAGGGGCAAAATGGAAAATGTACCAACTTTTTACCCACTAACGACTTTACAAAATGGAATACTGGACTTTAAAAAATGGACGGAGGGAGTATTATTTTTTTCATGAATAGTTTGGTATATATACTTGCTGAAATTAAACCGCTTTAGTTCATAGCTTGGATTTCGTTGGTTGTCGTAAGCCTCTATTTTTAGAAATTAAATTTAGCATAATGGAATAGGTTAAATAGACCATGTTTAAGCTTAATAAAGAAGCAAATTTTGAGAGAAGTCAAGGCTTAATAAGTGGTGATGGTGGCCATATAGGAGAGGATAATGGCTCCGGCTAAATACCCCTGTACTATAATTTATTTTGATCGAGTTCTAATTATGTTGGAGATTCTAAAGTTGATTGTCCCAAAAATAAATAAACTATGATTACCTACTTTTGTTCTAGATACTATTTTGTGGGTTGCACATATGGCAACAAAAGGACATACGCATTACATGTTTCTAGGTTCAATTCCCACTTCGTTTTTTCTATCTTGGGTGTGGATTGATTTTACATATACTTGATTTTTCCGTATGACTTGATATTTATGTTTGCTATGGTACACAAGGTTTTCAAAAGAGTGGTGTTGAAGTGAAGTATCTGGGTGTTTTTGGAATCTCTAATGGGGAACAAAGATAGAAGAGATATTCTTTCGAAGTCTTTAGTTTTCTCTATATTGAAATTTGTAGGTGTTTCATTAGTCATTTATCTTTCTTCAATCGTGAATTGAAACTATCTTAGGTTGGTTGATTCATGTATAAAAGTGTGATGCACCAAATGTGATCAATGTGCCATTAGGCGGCATTGTTTTTGGTAGTTAAGTACTATACTCTCATAAATTAGATGGCTTTAAATTTGGCATTGTTTTTGGTAGTTAAGTACTGGACTATACTCATGAATTACAATAACATCTTCCCAGAAAGAGATGTGGTGTCATGCCTTTAGGCACAGACAATTTCTATGAATATGATTGGGTTATTGTTTTGCGTAGTTGGATTTGTTGGCCAGAGGTTGATATATTGCACGTAAAAAATTTGGTGGTGATGTGGCGTCGTGCTTTAGGCAGTGTTTATTTGTGTGTAATGATCGTTAGAGCCGTGCCTTCAGGCACTGGTAATTTCTAGTCTATATTACAAATCGCGACGGTGTGGTGGCCCACACATTTTTCCTGCATAAATCTTGACCGTTTGATTTAATACACATATTTCTGCATAAATCTCCACCCTTGATTCAACCTTGACATTTTTGTAAATTTTTCAGTTTTGGTAATGAATTTTTTTGTTTCCGTATTGATTGAGAATCCTGGTAAGGAATGGTCATTACCATTTTTGAATGCTGGTAAGCTTTGTTCTTTAGCATTTTTGGTAATGGTAATGAATCATTACCATTTTTTAAAAAGAACACATGAAGCCCTTTGTCGATTAAAAAAACCTTTTTTCTTTCTCATTTTGGAAGTTTCTCACTCTCTTTCCTCTTACTACTTAACCAAAATTTTTTGCAATTAAGGTTTTCTTAATAAAAAAACCTTTTTGGTAATAATTTCTGAAATTGCCGTTGATTGGAGGAGAATATAATGACATGCCATAATGGCGTTGATTGGGTGAACAAATTGGTAATGAGTTATTTGCCGTTGAAAGAGAATACAAAGGGGTGGACTACGAAATTTTTGGTAATGAACAAATTTTTGGTTAAGTCGAATTTTGGGTGAAGGAATTTCTCTCTCCCTTTCCCTAATCATTTTCTTTCCAATTCTCTTTCCTATCTCCCTGACTCTCGCCCTCTCTCCAGTTCTCTCTCCACAGGTATGGCTCTTTGTTCTCTCTCTTTTTTTAAACGGTTGTGATGGCTGTGAATCGAAAAATTAGTTCTCTATCCAATTCTTTTTTTCCCATGTCTTGGAATATCAAAGCTTCCTACATTAATTTAAAGCACAATAAGTGTCCGTGTTCTCATTTCGATGAAAACAGATAGGTTGATGTGCCCTTTTTCTTTCTTTGTACATACTCCAAAGCAGGATTTTCTTTCATTCAATTGGTGTGAAAGCATTTTACTAAGAAGTACTGGAACTAGGTAGATAGGGCTTAACTATGGTGTATAAATGAGAGAGTGAATGCAGATATGAAGCCCTTTGCCGATTAAAAAAACCTTTTTCTTTCTCATTTGGAAGTTTCTCACTCTCTTTCCTCTTACTGACATGGTGTATAAACTGTTGCGTATATTATTTAGATTTCAATGTGTTTCTTAGCATGCATGTCCTCCCTAGACATTGGCAAAGAGTTAGTTGATTTGATCTAGTTAGTTGTAATCGACATCGGCCCGCCACTACCAGAATGGGTGATTTCATTACGGAAACGAAAATCCCTTTCATTTTGTGTTCTAGGATTTTATTCAACGTGAGGTACAAAATCCCTTTCCTTTGATCTTTGCTATATCTTTTGTCTTCCAATAGTGTCTTGAGTAGTTAGTTTGAATAAAGTGTATTATTGTGATTTTTTTGTTCCAGGTGTTTTGATAAGGTCATTGGAGTGGGTTCAATTCCTATTTCTTGAACTCTAATCAAAATACAAGTATCCTTTGGTTATGATAACTGGGGTTTTTTTTTCCTGGGTAAGTCCGTAAGTATGATAACTGGATTTGTATAGACTTTGATCTTCTCTTAAAATCATATCTGACATAATTTGGACAAATAAATCTAGACGTATGTAGTTTGTTAGTATTTTAAGTTACGAAATTTAATTCTAGACGTATATAGTTTGTTCATATTTTAAGTTACGGACAAATAGATCTTGCAAATTTTCTTTTTGTTTCTTCTTTTGGTTTATTTTATGGGTAGTTACAAATTCTCTCGAGTGCCGTTGGCACAAGCATAAGGTCATAGTTCTCTTGCGAATTTCCACAATAATACCACACCTGTAGGGTTTTTTTGGGGGGAAGATTGGGTACAGTGTATGTCAATTATGGTCAATTTTCTACAATGGATTAATGATTTTAGTGGTGCTATATATATTTTTCTAACTCAATTTCTTTAAAGTGAGACGATAGACATGGTGATGTTAATGGACAATATTTGCCATTGATTTATTCGAATTTAGCAATTCCATCTACCCTTTCCCGTACTATTAGCCAATCTGTTTGAATTTATTCTCCTTTTCTATTAGCTTTCTTTTGCTTAAGGCTCTTTTGCTTAAGGCTAAGTTATTTTAGATCTGTTTTTTTATCACTGGACAATATTCACCATTGATGGTAAACTAATGTTCACCTGTTTTAGACAACTTCATAGGACTTTTAATTTTGGACAATCTAACCATCTATTGACATGTGAATTTTGATTTGTCTGTTTCATATCTAATTTGTAATTTTCTAGACTTGAAGAAATATGTGCGTGCCAAAGGGATGGGATGGGACATTGGAGAAATGAGAATGAGGGTCCTAAATTAGAAACACTAGCACAACCAAAGAATGCTGAGTTTGAAGCAAACAATGTATTCAATTTACTTACCCTCTCCCACAAACAAGAATTTGAAGGCCTTGCATGAGTGTATTTAGTGGTTAACAAATTGGGAATATTGTAGTTGAGTTCTCTGGTTGTATTTGGTGGTTTTGTATTTTGTTATTGTCTTCTTTATGGAAATTGGAAAAGATGGTTTTGATAGTGTTAGTTATTGATCTGGCGCAATCCCTCCGTCTTAATGTAAGGAAAAAAAATTGTAAGGAAAAAAATTCATACTGTGTACTAAATCAAACGGCCAAGATTTATGTAGGAAAAATGTGTGGGTCACCACACCGTCGCGAATTGTAATATAGATAGATGTAATGAATCATATTATGAATGAACCACATAATTAATAGGTGCATATGGTACACATTTTTAATGAGTTTGTGTATTTATTGTAGACTTTTCCTAGGTAAAATGTTACTCCATCATGGTAATAAAGTCTTCATGAAAGGGCCTGAGCTCCTAGCTTTTGTTGCATGTTCTGTTTTGATAGCAATAATAGAATCCCCTAGAATAATATGTTCAGGCCTTACATCACTACTTGCCTCATTTTCAAAATTCTGTGATTTCTCTAGCTAGGCATGCCAATTGAGTTTGGCCGGATACTTGTCCTGTTACTGGCAAATTAAAGACCGCGATGCCATAGAGACATCACTTTTTGCATCTGATTTAGAACCATTTGTTCCTTTAATACCAGTGTTGTATCATGTTCATTAATATAATGATGAATCCGAATAAAGATGTTGGACCATTGATTTCAACTGCTGGATGAAATTAACCGTACGTATCATCTGATGAAGTATTTCATCATCATCATATCTTGCATTGTTGCCTTTGCTCCTACAAGAGTCGGATGGTTCCATTAATGCCGATTTGATTTGGAGATCAAGATGTTGGAGCTTGTGGAGTCCATTGAATCAAAGGAGCAAGGGGTACAGGTGGAGTAGTTAGGTGACGCAAGGGACTGTGGGTAATTTCGAACTACTTTATCTCTTATAACCCTTTTTAATTAATAAAAATGATAGAATTAGACTGTAATTTTAGCTTAGTGTGTTTTATAGACTCTTAAGTAGTTTCCACGTAATTCTCTTGTCTTGTCTCCTTTGCTTATTTGAATGCTTGGTTGATTGATTTAGCATGGAGCTTTGATTAATTGCATATATATCACTGATCTTATTGGAATTAATTTGTCTTGTCTCCTTTGCTTATTTGAATGCTTGGTTGATTGATTTAGCATGGAGCTTTGATTAATTGCATATATATCACTGATCTTATTGGAATTAATTTGTATTGTCTTGTACTAAATATTTAATTGGTCGTCCTATTCACCTCCTCTACGACTTGTTAGTGCTTTAGATTATTTCAAATTTAATTTTCTATAAGCTTGAATATGATTCTCTGAAATGTTTTGTTTAGAGTCGTTCATTTTCAAATATATAATCCGTAGAAATTCTGTCGAGGTACTATTGCAATTAAGATCGAGCTTTTTCTTTCATAAAGTTTTTTACAAGTTTAAGCAGCTCCTTACAAATTTATTGATCTGGCTTTAATGAAACTTCCCTACAAATACTGCGGTTTGAGGTTTGACAACATAGAGCCATTTTTGCAACCTAAGCTGCGCAAAAGTGTTTTTAATGGTTCAGCTGGTATATTTTAAAAAGCTGGATTACATTGATGGCAGGAGATGGATGATCGCAATGCATCTGCAGAGCCTTTGTTTTACTATTCAACGGCAGAGAAACCGTGTCCTATACGAATTTATATTAAGAATTTTAGGATTTGAGTTTGAAATAGCGTGTGGACAAACTCCTTGGACCAGCTATCACAGTACAGTGCATCTCAATGGGATAGTCAGTCTAAGTTAATTGGTTGCAGATCAACTTCCACTTTTATTACCAAAGATTCTCTCGTCTAAGTTAATTGGCGGCTAAATATTGCAATTAGGCAGCAAAATTAAATAGGGAAAATTTCAAAATGGCATCTGAACTTTTGCCCAAATGTCACCAAAACATCTGAACTTAAGTTTTTTTCAATTAAACACCTGGACTTACAAAACCCCCAAATTAAGGCCCCTGCCGTCATCCTCCAACCAGTTTGTTAACAAAAGTGATGACGTGGCAGCTCTTGCCCGTTAAGTGGCCTCACAGCACATGGTATGAAACGTGGCAGCTCTTGCCCGTTAAGTGGCCTCACAGCACATGGTATGAAACTTCATACCATGTGCTGTGAGGCCACTTAACGGGCAAGAGCTGCCACGTCATCACTTTTGTTAACAAACTGGATGGAGGATGACGGCAGGGGCCTTAATTTGGGGGTTTTGTAAGTCCAGGTATTTAATTGAAAAAAACTTAAGTTCAGGTGTTTTGGTGACATTTGGGCAAAAGTTCAGGTGCCATTTTGAAATTTTCCCAATTAAATATGAAACTAGTTTTTCAATTATTGAAAGTAAAACTGGACTTCTATCTTTTTTCCGAATAGTGCAACCCAGATTTTGTTTTCATCTCAAAAGTTTCTTGGTTTTTCAAGAGTCAAACTTTTCGATCGATGCGTGTGGGGAGGTGCATGTAGAACTGTTTATTCTTTCAAAAATCGACTCAACGGGACCAAACTATAAGAAATATCATCCAAATTGAAGAGTTTTCAGGCAATATTCTTTAGTAACCGAAAAAAAAAAAAAATCTTTAGGGACCGTATATCGTATTGGTACTTGACCTCAGTATTTCAAAAATTGTCACCATATTTTTCTCAAAATGTAAAGCAAGGTTTAATTAATTATGTGACAAAGCTATAAGAAATATCATTCTAGGTACGTAGTCTTCCATTTGATTCAAAGTAAATTTAAGAAACACAAAGAGAAAAGCATTTTGTAACTCCCCTTACGTGGGTAGGTCTATGTTTTCTTTTCGAATTGGTCCACATAGGAGGAAAATCACTACAACTAAATTGCTACAATTAATTACAACCTTCATATGAGTAGTTCGGACTTTATATTCATAGTCTATTGTAAGTAAATTGTTTTACTTTGGAATTTAAAATTGATCTTGGGCACGATATAGTCTTGCTAATTAAACATACACGATATTGCATACTGCGTACAGATGTTTAGATAGAAGTCGTCTTTAATCGCAACGTAATTCTATCCCCGAAACGTAACCAATTCGCCGTAAAACAAAACCTATCTCATTCCATACACCACATCTTTTTAATTTATGAAGAAACCTAGCAACTTTTTTTTTTTTGAAGCAATAGTAATCATGCAAGGTAACAAAAATAGTTCTTAATTAATTAATTTGGTTGCATGCTCATCATAAATAATGCTAAATAGTGTTAAACGCGTAGTATCGATTTTGAGTTTGTAAAACGACAGAGAGATTTCTCTGACTCTTACCGAATCAAACCATTCATTTTTGTTCATTATTTTCTTTCCCGGACCACCAAGTGGGGAAAGACTTGGAAAATGCAGGCACCTGTTGTTTTCAAAAGAACGAGATAACCGAGAGCAAAAGGCCACCTACATTTGTCTCGTACTAGAACTAGACTTGGAAAAACCAGACACGTCTCTGATGTCAAAGGAGTACTGGGTCCACGATTTGGGGTGTTGTAGTGCACCTCCTGTACTATACCGTGTAATGCGGCGGTGTAGCGCGGCCGTTTCGGTCTTCCATTTCGGCAATCGACGAACAGAATTTTAAATTGAGCAATTGATGGTTCAAATGTATTGGGGGATGGTGTTGTGCAGTGGTCTGCGCAGCACCGTGCTGCGCACATTCGAGCCGTCAGATCGTGCATCTGACGGCTCGGATCTCATCTCAGTATTGAACGGCTCTTGATCGTTGGTTGCCGAGATGAGATCCGAGCCGTCGGATGCACGATCCGACGGCTCGGAGGTGCGTGGCAAGGTGTTACTGCACAACACCAACCAGAAGTCCGGTTCAAATCTGTATGCACTCAGATTAAATTTGAATTGTCTGTGCCGAAAAGGACAGCTCAATCAGCAGCACTACACGGAATTGAGAGATGGTGTTGTGCAATAGTGTGCGCAACATCATGCTACGGGCCTCCAAACTATCGGATTGTGCATCCGACGGCTCGAATCTCATCTCAATAATGAACGACTCTCGATCGTTGTTTGCCGATATGAGATGCGAGCCGTCAGTCATGACTACATGCAGCACCCCACACAACATTGTCTAAAACTTAACTTCACCGGCCAAGTGCCAACCACTCCAATGATGTGACCTTCCTCTTGAACATCACTGCTCGGAGACTTTAGGCTCCGTTCCAGAAACGGAATAAGAACTTATTTTTTGTTCAATAATAAGGCTTGTTCCACAAAAATAAGAAGTTGGTACTTATTTTTTCAGAATTTATATAGGTACCAATGGGCGCCGGGGAGGGAAATCGTACCGACGGCCGCGCTGGGCAGTCTCCGGCCACCGGACGGCCGATCTGAGCCGTCCAAAAATTCTAAAAAAAAAACCCGAGGGGCCTTACGCGGGAATCAACGGCATCCGAGGTGTGTAGGGTGCTTGATCCGAGCACCCCTTTTCCGTGTGTATATGATTTCCCTCCCCGGCGCCCATTGGTCATAGCAGTACTCGGTTTTTTAAGCTTAGGCAACTTTAAGCTCAAAAATCATGTGTTTACGCAAATAATTTTCTTATCACTATGGATCTTATTTGATAGATCTCATTGAGATCTTTAATACGGTGCAAAAAAAAAAATAAAAATTTTCATTTACATTATTTTTGAGTTTGAAAATGTAAAATAAACTTTTTGTTTGGTTTTTGTGGATCAAAGCTTCTTATTTTTGAAAAAGAAGTTGCCAAATAAGAACTTATAAAATAATAAGGTTTGTGGAACACAGCCTAGTGTGTGTGGACAATGGACATTAATAGATGGGTTATTTGCAAGGACACCCCTTCAACTGTCACGTTTTGTCAACATGACCCCCTCATGTTTAAAACTCATCAAGCTCACCCCCTCAACTTTCATTTTCCATCAACTTCACCCCTTCCGTCCAAATCTGTTAAGAAAAGTTAAGATTTTGGACGGAAAAGAACTAACTTGGACGGAAAGAGAAATTTTAATCCTAAAATACCCCTTAAAACCCTAAAACACCCCACCAAACACCATTCCTCTTTCTTCTCTACTACTCTATCTACGAAGGACCACCACCACCACCAGCGAAGGGGTTTCGGCAACGAAAGGGTTTCGGTGTGTGATGGCTAGGCGTGGTTGGTGAGGCGTTGCAGCGGCGACGGGACGACAACGACTTAAGGGGTTGCTGTGAGAAGGTTTTGATTTGGGGTTGTTCATATGAGTTTGGGTGTGGATGGTGGAGATGGCGGTGGGGCTTGAGAGGCTATAGCAGAGAGGGTGGGGTTTTTGTGGGGCTGTAGCAGCATCGACGATTTAGAAGGTTGTCACGGCGACGACGGTGATTAAGGGAGGTTTTGATCTGGTTTTTTTTTTTTTTTTTTTTTTAGTGCAGAGGTTGGGTGTGGTTGTTTGGCAGCGAGGGTGGGGTTTTGAAGGGCTGTAGCAGTGTCGGTGGATTAGGAGCTTTAGTTTTTAGTGCTGGTTTCAAGGGCTGTGGTGGAGCTCGGCTGGGGTAACGACTGAGGCAATAGTGGTGGTGGTGTGGGTGATGCTGTACAGGATGTTTTGGGTGGTTGGCGGCGATTTCACTAGTAGAGGTGCTTGCGGAGGTTTGGGGCTATTTTTTGTGCCGGTGATGCGGAGGGTAACAACATTGGCAGCGACGGAGCAGAGGTGGTGCGACAATGGTGGAACAGTAGAGTAGCGGAGCAGAGGTTGTAGGGTTAGGTATGGTTGAAATTAAGTGTTGTGGTCAAATTTGTGCTTAAAATGGTTGATTGTGGTGGGTATGGTTGATTGTGGTGGTTTGACGATGCCGGAGATGGGTTTGTGGTGGAGGTGAAGTGGTTCCGATCTGGGTTCCTCAATATTCAAAACCATTTTTTAATATAACAAGGGGTAATTTAGTCTTTTCATTCATTTCCATCCAAATTTTTAACGGATGTGAGCAAAGGGGGTGGAGTTGATGGAAAATGTAAGTTGAGGGGGTGAGGTTGATGAGTTTTAAACATGAGGGGGTCATGTTGACAAAATGTGATAGTTGAAGGGATGTCCTTGCAAATAACCCAATATTTAAAGAACAGAATACAACTCTAATGTCTTGTTTTAAATCGGATTCGTTGTAGAACACAACCAACAGCACTAAAATTTCAGGGCAAGGGGTGAATAAGTAATGGCAAATGGCCAGCCACACTCGTATTTCGATGAAAAGTCAAATCTAAGAGTTGAGAGTATAAAATACAGTAGAATATTTTAAAGTTTCTATAAATTGTAGACCCTAAGGTCCCTAACAACTGATTTAAAAATTGAAGTGTTACTCTGAAAGTTAAAAGAACTCGGTAAATTGTACTTGAGAATTTGTTTTTGATAGATAAAAGCATCTTCTGTCCATGACTCTATTTTCGCCTCTTGTCTTTATTTGAGAGTGTTAAAATATTGGTATATTTTGTCGAAAAGAAAAAAGAATTTGGAAGAATTTTCGTATTCTCACTTTTTAGAAAACTCATTCGAAACCTAAGATATTCACCATTTTCCTTCAAAATTTACATCATCATTTTTCAGAATTTTATCAATAATAGTAGTATTCAATATTGGTCTTATTGCAAAGAGAATGTGAATATATTTTAAATGATACCAACTTTATTAAAAATAAATACACATACTCATTTGATGACTAAAATGGCAATATATATAGAGTATATGTTGGAGATGCCTTGGGTGAGCGACTAATCCGTTAGAGCCGTCCGACCCTAATTGAATCGACAGTCCATGGTCGGTTTTTCCATGTTGAACGATCGGAATCGCGTGATCGGATTCATAAATTTAGGATTCGGGCGGGCTTTGGAGCGGATAAATTTTAGGACTGTTCGATTCTTTACTATTTCTGGGAAAAATGACAGCCAAGGACGTGTTTTGATAATTAATACCCTCCAAGGACATTTTCAACATTAACAAATGTTCTCAGCATGTCTTCTCCAAGTACCAATTACAACTCTTTTGACTTTCAAGTTTGGTTTTCGTACCAAATTGGTCCAATTGATAACTTCTGTCAGCCAAACTGGAAGGAAAAAATCAGATTGATGGCAGTTTGGACATTGCACTTCGTACCAAGTTGGTCCAATTGATGATGTCTGCCCTCAATCTGATTTTTTCCGTCCAGTTTGGCTGACAGACGTTATCAATTGGACCAACTTAGTACGAAAATCAAACTTGGAGGTCAAAAGAATTGCAATTGATACTTAAAGGATGAAAATGAGACTCGAGTGAAACTAGGAGGACCGTTTCTATAAATTTTCCATCATCAGATTAACTTGGTCTAAATTTAAAATATATATATCTTCAGTAGATAAATATCTTCGGTTTCTTTCAACTGGTTATATCTCAGTCATCCATCTCAACAATCAATGGTCCGGATTTAGAAAAGACTCTTCGCGGGAAGAGTTTATACTTCTCGCGAAAAGTCTTTTTTATTTTTTAAAGTCCAAACGATTGAAAACGCTTTTGAATGATTGAAAACACTTTTGGGTGTAGTGTGGTATCAATGGTCGCGATTTAAAATATTCAATATTGGTCTTATTACAAAGATTAAGTGAGTATCTTCGATCGGAACAGTGCTAACATTCTTAAAAATAAATACACACTCGTTTGATAACTAAAATGTGTTTTGAAAAAGGTGATAACCGAAATGGATGAGTAGAATTCATAATATTCATCAGGTTTTCCTCCAAATTTTAGAGAAAATTAATGGATAGTGATATAGAGTATGGGTTGCAGGAGTTGTCAACCGGTACCGGTGAGATACCAGGTACTGTTTCGGGTTGATCCCTATTAGTGATATTTTTCCACATAAAAGAATTTATAGTATAATATATCCATTTTAAAAATAATAATAATATTCCGGTACTGACCGGTATTTGAGCCGGAACGGAATTAGAGGTGTAAGGTACCGAATTTGGACAAAATCGGTACATACCAGCTGGTATGGTACGGAATCCATAACCTTGCCCATTTTGCTTCACAGTGTCTTAGAAAGCGTTGAAAGCCTATTGTGTGAACTGTGATGTCGAGGAGCTGAAGAGATGAGCCAGTTCATAACTTGACAATGTGAAAATTCAGGCTGCACATATGCCACTGGACAGTTATGGAAGCCATTTCAGTCTTGGCAGACTTGTACCGTTTAACCCATTGGAGCCTCTTGATCAATTCGGACACAGAACGAACAAAGTTTTTCTTCTTCAGTCTTGGCAGACTTGTACCGTATAACAAGTAGACTGAGTTTTTCTCGATACGAAAGCACGGGATAGCTACGAGCTAGCTTAATGTTCTTCTTAAATCCGCAAATATTGAACTTAAAATTAACATCTATCTTGCAAATTAAATAAACATGAGATCCAGTGCAGAGCTATATTGACAAGGGATTCAAGGGAATGAATGAGAATGACTAACTAGTACTAGATTTAAA
This sequence comes from Rhododendron henanense subsp. lingbaoense, assembly GCA_020567845.1. Lineage (NCBI taxonomy): Eukaryota > Viridiplantae > Streptophyta > Magnoliopsida > Ericales > Ericaceae > Rhododendron > Rhododendron henanense. The sequence continues at coordinate 9,120,808 of CM036313.1, forward strand.
AAAAAAACAGCAATTGGAGACCAATTTAGGGAGGAATTTGTGTAGATTTTAGTAAGTACAAACATCTGAAACCGCAATGATGAAAAAAGGAAAAGCAAATCAATTTTTAACATTTGACAATGCGATACGGAGAGAAATTCCCCGTACAAGCAAACGTAACTGGTGCACAACATCTCTACCAATCTAACGGTTTGAAATAAATAAATAAATAACTACATAAGTATAAATGAATCAACTCTATTTCTGAAGAATTAATGGTTCTATTCCCCTGTTAGTTCCTGCATTTCTTCCTAGATTACTTCGAACTTCGAAGATGGCTGGATTGCTCTGCAACCGCATTCTGCAATGCTGCTTGGCACCGGAATATCGCGCTATCAGGAAACATGCCTGTCAGCACAGCAAGAAGTTATTGACCCTCCGAATAACATCAAATGCAAACAATCAGTCAAAGAAAACTAGAACATTCATGGGAGAAACGTACGAGGCGGAGATCCTGAAAGACGCGAGTGAGGAATTCAAGACCTGATCCATGATGCTATAGGATTGAGGAAGCAGAAGCACACGATTGGTGTATATTGCTTCTATTTGTTTCGGAGAAAAAGTTTTTTAAGTACGGTCCACGACCAAGCTAGAAACTCCGTGGCCCACTGCCTTTCTCTATCAACCCATCAAGTTTCCGTAGGCTATTGGAAATATCTTCTGGACTCCCTCCACTGATACAAAATTGAGTTGCCACTACAAATGCCTTTTCTTCTGCCAAGTTTTCCTTCATAATGTCTATGAAAGCTGAAGAGACGAGTCAGTCTTATAAAATGACGATATGGACATTTTCAAAAGAAAAAAATATATTATAGTGCGTGCTGACATGTGCCACTGGACAGTTAAGGGAGCCATTCCAGTTCTATTGGAGCCTCTTGATCAATTCTTACAAAGAGAAATTTTGTTTATCTTCTTCAGACATGTAAGCAGACTTATACCATGTAAGCAGTAGTACTGTAGTAAAACTATAGGAGGCGCCAATGAGGAATGACTATTGCAGATATTCAACTCACTGACAGTACAAAGCAACAGTTTCGTTGGCATACCTTCATATACGGCCTATTCTTTGTCATGAAATCTGGTTCAGATGTGACTTTAGCTGGTACAAAATCAGGTACTTTATAAATCACAACTGGCATTCGAGAGAAGATTTCTCTGCTTTAACTCATTGTGCAAAACATTTGTGGACAACACTTGGAAGATTTGATGCAATAAATACTGCATAAACAATGGAAGTGGTGATTAGAGATGAAGGCCTAATAATGATTTGGAATTTTACGTATTGGCCGGAAAAAATTCATAGAAAAAGGCCTAAGAAAAAATGAGGAGGAGGAGAAGAAGAAAGATCCTAATTTAGGTACTTGTAATAGTCGTTTTGAAGGAAAAATATGGAAAAAGAAACTCACACTGCTCCTATGACAATGTTTGATTGGAACAAAAAATTTGATGGATGTGAGAGTCCACAGGCTCATATGCAATGTCAACTTCGGATGTCTAAAGCCTTAACCCTGCATTTGAAGAAGCCGTTCCAAGCAAATGTGCAAGTACTGAGACACATACATATAAAAACTATGTTAGTGTCATGAATGAAGAGATGGAGCATTCATATAGGTACAAGAAATCAAACGGTGGCATAAACACAAATTAGCTGCAAGTGGGACCAAAAAATCAAGCCAACTGCAGGGCTAGAAAAAAACCTATGAAAAGAAATGTAGGAGAAGCAAAGATTGCGGTTTTCTCGACTCATAACAACTCAAGGGCAGAAAAACGAAAACACGGGAAAACTAAAAATAAGAGTAAATATAATGCTTAAAGTTTTCTTTTGATCCAGCATAGAGCTATCGAGAAGAGTAAATGTAGTGCTTGTACTAGACGAAGCAAACCATGAAAACCAATGACGGACAGCAACTAAAGGATTTCCTGTAGCAAGGCAAACACCATCTTAATTTCTAAGATAAATTGTTTGGATCCATGTCATTATTTTAGCTAATAACGTGTTCATTTTGATAAACCGACAAAAAAAGATTTCATAATGATGAATACAACATGCAAGAGCATTGTGTGCCTTCCAGATATCGTTTTTCTTACATATGGAAAATGAAAGTTTGTATCGAAGGTTAGAACGAAGGCATTTGGAGGGTCTTTATTTTATCACAGATTATTTAGCTATTTTGGTCGACTGTATCTTCAACCTACAGATGCAACTACGAAAGCTTGAAACCTCACAAAGAAATAACTCCAGTGGAACTAGGAAGTTGGCGTAACAGGAATCGGATTGTTAAAGTTCATGATCAAACATGAGTACGTCTTCTGCGTACTTGATTATTAGTGGCCTGCACTTGTTAATCTTAGAGCTGTAGTCAATCACGGTGATTGACTGTCTAGAGTCAAGCAGCGTAATCAGATCCAAATTTGATTGTCCAGAGTCAGCTGTAATGCTATTTGATCACTTGCCTCATTAGTGGGAGGTTAGACATTGAAGCCCTGGACCAAAACCTTCACTTTAAGCCACCTTTACAAAACTCGTTTCCGATCAACTTCCAGCTGAGCAAACAACCGCTGATGTTGCAAGACTATCATCTCTGGGCAAATAGTTAGGCAGAAAGGACAAAGTGCTAAAAAATTTGAACCAAGTCTGCACAAAATTCAGGGCTTATAAAAAACCTTCGCGAACTTTTTGAATGAGAATTTTGAGAACCTAAATGACGCCGTGAATTCCACATAACTAGCATGTTGCATCCCAAACATTCTGCAAAACAGAAAAAAAATGCTTAAGAAATGGTTCAAACCAGAAGCAAAGAAGGAGCACATTTTGTTTGTTGCCTAGTCATAGAGATTATGCAAAGAGGACCTCTACTTTCCGGTTTGTGCTCAGACTGCTATGTACAGAAGACATGTTATCGAGTCCAGTTCACTTCAAGGATTTAAGGAGTAAAGCAACGTTTTTTTCCAAGGAGTTATCTGCGTGGTGTCACGACCACTGTTCTTCCGTCATGAGAGAGAGAGAGAGAGAGAGAGGGGGGGGGGGGGGGGTTATAAAAATGAGCGAGTGGACAAGTTACTGCATATTTCAAGCAATGGAATATGAGCATTCTTGTACCACTCTCCTCCTCTTTCTTCTTCACATCTTTTCATTAGAAGCGGACAACGGAATATATATAGCCAGAGATTGTAAATTCTTGAGAAGTTGAAAATTTTCCAGTGAGGGCAACCTCGTCAGATTCATGCACAACCTGAGTGTCAATGATTGAAGAGATGAAAAGTTATCCAACCACTCCGGTAGAGCTTCCAACCTATTGAAAACACTAATTTCCGTCCAGGTTTCTTAAGGAAGAAGTGAGGTGCCGAAGTTGATCGGGAAGGCACTTGAGCTTTGGCCATCCCACTTCACTGATTTTTTAAAGCAAACACGTGTCCAAGAGGGCCTTTTACTTTTTCAAAAGTCTCTCTCTTTTTTAATCTTACTTTTGAAATTTTTTCCTCATCTTGACATAAAGTTTTCTTTATGAGATACATTTTCTATTTGTAGGAGTAAAACAGAGTACATGAATTGTAAGTTTAGTTGTAGTTAAAGTGCTAGTGTTGACACAGTGACCCTTCAAAATAAGAAAATACCAAGAAGCGAGCGTTTTAAGCATCTGGGCTCAATTATTAGTAAGGATGGAGAAATTATGGAGGATGTAACACATAGGGTACGTACAAGTTGGATGGATGAAGCGGAGGAGTGCTTCGAGTGTGTTGTGCGACAGCAGAATTCCTGCAAAGTTGAAGAGAAAATTCTAGAGTACTTCTGTAAGGCTAGCAATGTTATACGACACAGAGTGTTGGGCTGCTAAGAAACAACAAGTAAGATCTTGAGTCATAAGTGTAGCCGAAAGAGAATATTAAGATGGATGTATGGTAAGATTTTGCAAGATAGAATTAGAAATGAAATCATTTGTGGAATGGTAGGATAGCACCATTAGAAGCTAAGGTGAAAGAACATAGACTAAGTTGGTTTAGTCATATCTACCATAGACCCATTGACGCAGTAGTTAAGAGGAGTGATATGGTTACTGTAGATGATAGCACTAAGGGGAGAGGTAGATCGAAATTGACCTTAGATAGTAATGTTCATTATATAGTAGTAACTAGTGTTTACCCGTACCTACAGTACTACGCACCCCAGTTGGAATTGCCCGTGCCCACGGCACTTGCTAGCTAGTGGCTCAAACACTAAATCGCTTCCGACATAATCTGATTTGGGTAAAAAGAATCGATGACATTTTTGTAATATATGTGTAAGAGTGTGGGTATTTTCTTAAGAGAGTTAGAGAGCACACATTAGCCCTTGGATCAAATGAATCTCAGCCCTCCTTTCAACTGGTGTTTGTGTGTTCCCCACACTCTTGTGTTTTATTAGGTAGATGTTCATTTGCATCATTGCAAGAAAAACTCAGTTCCACACTTGCACACCTGATGCAGACATGTCATCATTACTTTAACCTTTTTTGCTTTAAAAGTGGTTTAACAATTTGACCACAAATATTCAGGTGTCGTTTTAGGTAGAGTAATATGGTTGAAGATTGAAATATTTGATGACTCTCTTCCCGGTTTCGGGATTACATTAAAATAACAGTGCACGGATAGAATACAATGTGTACATCGAAATTGCATTGGGAGCCCCATTCAGTGAATACAATGTGTACATCGAAAATGTATGTTTTGTATGGACAGAATTTGAGAATGCTAAACTGAGAGAGAAATTCTGCCAGAAAGAAAATGTAATCAGTGCACGGACAAGATCTCTACCATGTTAAAGGTTTCTGATCGAAAACAAAATGCTAGGATGTACAGGTGACTCTTAACTCTATTTCTCAAGAACTATGGTTCTATTCCGCCGATAATTCCTCGATTCTTGCAAGATGACTTGAATTGCTCTCTGCTACTGCATTCTGCAATTAATGCTGCTTCTGTTTGTTGTGGAGAAAGGAGTAAACTACAGGCCATAAGCAAGCTGGAAACAGAAATATCCGTAGCCCGCTCTTTTTCTCTAGCAACCGATCGAGTTTCCTTAGGCTATCCGAAATATCTTCAGGACTCTTGAATGATAAGTTGCCATGTTTTGCTTCATAATGTCTATGAAAGCTTTGAAAGCCTATTATTAAACAAAGCTTAAAATTGAGGCTTAGGTTTGATTCGTTTAGTTCTCGAATGAACCTTGACCAAGTCGAGCCTCAAACAGTTCACGACTCTATTCATGAGCAGCCTTCATCTGCCACTGCAAGCGCCATTTCATCTGGACTCTTGAATGATACAAAATTATTATGGAGAAGTCCTATGGTACACACCCCTTATTAAGGGGTGTACCGTACACACTATGATTTTAAACCCTCAGATTTAAAAGTGAATGATCCGAACCACCCATTTATTAAATCAATTAATAAAATGAAAAAAGGGCTGAGCAGGTAACCGGTTGTTCTCTCCTCTCTCACTCTCTCTCCATCTCCCTCTCCAAAAAATGACCACAAATTATATAACATAACCATAACTTTTATGACGACACCAAAAATTGGCATTTTTTTACCACAATGTGTCGTACTAAAAGAAATTAATCCAAATATTTTGTAGCAAGACTAAAATATGTCGTACCACAATTAACGATAGACTTTAATGCATTCGGACACGTTAAATATCGTTTGGCTACATATTTGTCGATATCTCATGATTTCTAATTTTGGTGACAATCTTGAATTTTGTAGGACTTTACATTCTAACGATTCTGATCGATCATTTTATAAATATACTCGATAACAATATTTAGAATTTTTTTCTTAAAAAGAACAACATTTAGAATTTGTACATTCAATATACTTTATATGAAACTAATTTCTGTTGTAGCTGAATATACGGTAGACTTGTGACTACGACACAATAATAATGATCAAAATTATTGATTTCGTTATGCTTGTTGATTAAATAATTCACGTAATTTTTTTGCTCGATCGGGTTTAGAAAGACCTTTCATCGGCACCCAAATTCAATCATAAAATGATATTTTTGTTTGATTAAGGATCTAACGATAAGTGATCAACTTCATTCTTGGTACATATGATTTATTCATATTATTTAAAAGAGAGATGGTTCCGATCGGAAAAAAAAGAGAGCCTTATATGGGGCTGGAGTGGTGCATTATTAGACTTTAATGTATCTGAATACCTTAAATGTTTTTCGATTATGCAGTTGTCGATATCGGATGATCTCTGATTTTGGTGACAATACTGAATATCGTATAACTTGATATTCTAACAGTTTTGATCAATCATTCTAGAAATATACTCGCTAACGACATTTAGAATGTACATTCAATTTATGAAACCTAGTCCTCTTCTATAGTTGGATGTAGAGTAGCTTTATCACCGTGACACAATAGTAACGATCAAAACCGTTGATTTCGTTATGTTTGTTGAATAAAGTCATTCACGTAAATTTATGGCTCGATCAGGTTTTGAAAGCTCCATCATTGGCACTCAAATTTAATAATAGAATGATATTTTTCATCCGATTAAGTGTCTAGCTATAAGCGATCAAATTTGTTCTAATTGGTACGAATAATCTAATAGATATTGTGTAAAAGATAGACGGTTCTGATAAAAAAAATACCTTAGGTGGGGCTCGAATGGTGCATTAATATATTTTAATATTATATTGAACTTGAACAACTGAATTTGCCAGTATGAAACTTCAACAACTAACTATGTAATTTATACTCTAAAAATAAAAATAAAATCTATAAAAATTAGAAATAAATAAAGACAAACGATCAAATTAAAGACATATTACACATCAAACAAAACACGCACTATCAAGCCATATCTTTCTCGATTAACATTTTAATGAAATATATTAAATCTGAAGCCAAATCATGAATAATTCTTATTAGTTTTAGCTAATAAAAAAAAGATACATACCGAGAGATTGCGAGAGAGAGCACACTTGATGTTCTCAATAACTTCGGGATGCATAAATGAGACACAATAATGACGATCGAAACCGTTGATTATGTTATCTTTGTTGATTAAATCATCCACAAATTTTTTTGCTATGATCGGGTTTAGAAAGCCTCTTCATCAGCTCCCTAATTCGATAAAAAAAGAATATTTTCATCCGATTAATGGTCTAACGATAAGCGATGAACTTCATTCTTGGTACATTTAATCTAATTCATATTCTGAAAAAGATAGACGGGTCCGATCGAAAAAAAATGGCTTACATGGGGCTCAGTTGTTGCATTATTAGACATTAATATGCATCTGGATACATTAAAAGTCTTTTGATTACGTATTTGTCGATATCCGATAATCTCTAATTTTGGTGACAATACATTAAAAGTCTTTCGATTGCCAAGTTCCAAGGACCACCATTAAATTTGGATTTGTATGCATAGGGTTAAGGTTTGGCACTGATCCGCCTATCAAATATATAGTGCCAATTGTTATGTGCACTGCCCTGAATATCCGTATGTTGAGACAGTTGAATAATTATTTGTTTTAATGACCTCTCATTTTTCATGAAAAATTAAAAGAATTTTGATTTTTTGAATTAAACTTTGTAGAGAAAGAATTTAATTTAGACTAATATTTTGAGAGGAAATTGTAATTGTATTCAAAAATTTGGGTATAGTACTTACTTTTTGGTGAATTTCTTGGATGAAAATTTTGAGCTAAAACTTCATTTTTAGTTTAAATTACCGAGGTATTGTGTAGGGACAAATAAGAATTTGAAAAAATAGTGTGGAGGGAATCGAAAATTAAGATAATATGGTGAAAATTTTAAATTTTGAAAAAATAATGTGGGGGGAATTGAAAATAATTAGTGGTATGTATTTTGCTAATTATAACTATCGTTTACGTACTGAACATTCCGATTGAATTTTTGTTATACAACACGTTGTAGGTATGAAAACGCCAATTTATGTTATATTATTGAATTTATGGTATGGTATTTTGTTGATTATAATTATCGCTAACTGAACATTTCGATTGAATTTTTTTTATACGACACATTGTGGGTATGAAAACGTCAATTTATGGTATTGTCATAACAAATTTGGTTATATTACTGAATTTGTGGTATGGTATTTTGCTAATTATAACTATCGTTAACTGAACATTTCGATTGAATTTTTTTATACGACAAGTTGTGGGTATGAAAACGTCAATTTATAGTGTTGTCATAACAATTTTGGTTATATTACTGAATTTGTGGTATGATATTTTACTGAATATAACTATCGTTAATTGAACATGCTGATTGAATTTTTTTATACGACACGTTGTGGGTATGAAAACGTCAATTTATGGTGTTGTCATAACAAATTTGGTTATATTACTGAATTTGTGGTATGTTAGACATGTGTTATTATGGAATTTTTTAATTAATTTCATTTGGTACGACACATTGTGGTAAGAAAACTTTAATTTATGATATTGTCATAACAATTGTGGTTTGTTATATAATTTGTGGTATTTAAATAAGTTTTCTTTTGATACGACACATTGTGTTAAGAAAATGACAATTTTAGGTGTTGTCATAATAATTGTGGTTATTTTATAAAATTTGCGGCATTTTACAAATATTTTTGGTTTGAGTATAACAATTGTTGATTCTGGTACGACATATTTTGATTTTGTTACGGAATATCATACGAGTCAAAAAAAATTTGGTTCGACTCATTGTGGTAAGATAATGCTAATTTATGGTATTGTTATAACATTTATGGGTAGCATTATTTAATTTTTGATATTGTATGCATGTATTTGGTTAAGGTACAAGTATTATGGATTCCGGTACGAATAATTATGGTTTAATAATAACAATATTTTTTAATTAAAGGTAACCTGCTAATGACCTGTTCAACAGGTAAATTTTAAAGTACAAGTCGTAACTAGAATCATAAATATGCATTAGAAAACCAAAAATCGTAATAATGAAAATCACAAATTGTCATAATTTAGACATACGGTATACCCTGTATACCATAGCTTCCTCCCAATTATTATAGAACCATGATACAAATGGATTATGAGTGCTAATGACAAACTAGTTAACAGATTTCTTATTATAGAACCATTTCGTTAACAGATTAAAAGATGTGTACATAACAATTACGAGCCAAATGCGGAGTGTATTTAGTTTCATGCAACCAAAAGAAGAAAGCATAGGCCCTATATTCACGAACTGCACTTGGAGCCCTCTCCAGGGAACACCATATGGACATCGAAAATGTTTTTAAGTTAAGTATCGACAGAAGTTGCGAATGCTAAATACAGAGAGAAATTCTGTCTAAAAGCAAATGTAACCGGTACACGTACAAGATCACTACCACGTTAATGGTCTCTGATTGAAAACAAAATGCTAGATGACTGAGAAGATGGGTTGGATTGCTCTGCAACTGCATTCTGCAATGCTGCTTGGCACCAAAATATCATGCTATTGGGAAACATTCTGGCAGACACCAATAGGTTATCGAGCCTACAGATAACATCAAACGTAAATAAGAATTCATGGAAAAGTAGAGCATTCATTTGAGAAAAGGACAGGGCATAGATCCTGAAAGACGTGAGAGAGGAATTCAAGACCTGGTCCATGATGCTATAGGGTTGAAGAAGCAGAAGCACACGATTGGCGTATATTGCTTCTGTTTGTTTTGGAGAAAAGGTTTAAATTACTGTCCACGAACAAGCTGGAAACTCTGAGGCCCACTGCCTTTCTCTATCAACTGATCAAGTTTCGTTCGGCTACCGGAAATATCTTCTGGACTCTTGAATGATACAAAATTGAGTTGCCACTGCAAGCGCCGTTTCATCTGCCTGGTTTTGCTTCATAGTCTCTATGAAAGCCTATTGCGGTGAGGCCCACGAGCAGATGAGATGCGCCAGCTTCATGAAATGACAAAATAGAAATTTTTCGAAAGAAGAAATAGTGTGTACTAATAACCTCTTACCTGTTGAACATGTGCCACTGGACAGTTATGGGAGCCATTTCAGACTATATCTCCTCATCAGCCAAATTTTTTATACCATTCGAGCCTCTTGATCATCTCTGTCAGAGAACAAAGTTTTTCTTCTTTAACTTGTAAGGAGACTTATTTCACAAAAGCAGTAGAGTAGAATAACAGTGGGAAGCTCCAATGAGGAATAACAGTTACAAATATTCAACCCATCGACTACACAAAACAACAGTTCCGGTGGCATGTACCTCTCCATATACAACATATTCTGTCATGAAATCTGGTTCAGATGTGACTTTAGCTAGTACAAAATCTCATACTTTCAAATCACAACTGGCATTTGAGAGATGATTTCGGGGCTTTAACTCAATGTGCAAAACATTTGTGGATGCATCAGTGCATGTACGTCAACCCTTGGAAGATATGATACAGGAAATACTGCATAAGCCTATAAAAAAAAAAAAATACTGCATAAACAATAATTGATGTGGTGATTCGAGATGAACGCCTAATAATGTTGGGGAATTTTACGTATTGGCACCAAAAAAAACCGTCATAGAGAAGGCCTAAGAAAAAAGAAGAGGAGGGAAAGAAACATCCTAATTTAGGTACTCGTAGTAGTCGTTTTGAAGGAAACTATTTTATGGATGTGAAACAATGCTCCTCTGATGATGTTTTATGGAACGAATAATTTTATGGATGTGAGAGTCTATAGGTTCATATGCAATGTCAATTTCATATGTGTGGAGTCTTAGTCCCTGCATGCTAAGAGGCTGTTTCCAAGCAATTTTGCAAGTACTAAGACACATAAATATAAAAACTATGTTAATGTCATGAATGAAGAGATGGAGCATTCACTTACAAGAAATCAAGCGGTGGCATAAGCACAAACTAGCTGCAACTGGGACCACAAAATCAAATCAACTGTAAGGCTAGAAGAAAATCTAAGAGAAGAAATGCAGGAGAAGCAAATATTGAGGTTTTTTCGACTCATAACAGCTCAAGTGTAAAATGACGAAAACACAGGACAACTAACAATAAGAGTACATAATGCTTAAAGTTTTCTTTTGATCCGCAAATATAAAGTCAACATCTATCTTGCAAAAGAAACAGAAGATCCAGTTTATAGCTATTGAGAAGAGTAAATTAGTGCTTGTACTAGACAAAACAAAACGATGAATATAACGCTTCTGTGGCAAGGCAAACACAATCTTAATTTCTAACAATAATTGTTTGGATCCATGTAATTATCTTCACTAGTAAAAATACAACACCAAGATTTCATAAAGATGAATACAACATGCATGCAGGGCAGAGGTATGTAGGGGGCCGGGGGGCCCCGGCTCCCTGAGTGTCCGAGTTTTAAATTTTTTATTTTATATATACCTGATTTTGAATATTATTGATAATTATTCGTGTATAGTTACTTATAATCTTAATAATTTTGCTTTAATTTGATAAAAAACTGGTTATTTTACATTCTCATTTCTCAATTTCTTTCATAAATAAAAAATAAGCAAGTGACAGTTAAAATAGCCTAAAGAATCATTTCAACGTACAAATCTAATGAATTGAAAAGCAAAAATCTTATGATATAATAAGTATACGTTCTGATAAAAAACATATGTCTGTTAAGCTGGCCCCCCCGGTATCAAAATCCTGGCTCCGCCACTGCATGCATGCAAGCGCATTGTGCACCTTCCTGATCTCATTTTGGTTACGTATGGAAAAATTAGTGAAGGTTAGAACTTAGAAGGAAAGCATTTTGACCTTTTTTTTAGGCACTTATTATTTAGCTTTCGCTTGTCTGCATTATCTTCAACCGACATCACAAAATATATAATCCGGTGGAACTATGAAGTTGACATAACAAGGATCTGATGATTCTCACAATGACCAACAGCTGTTAATCTTAGAGCGGGAAAGCAAAAAATCAAACATGCAATATACTTCAAGGATGACCAAGTAGCAGCAGAAATCAATATCAAACTAATACAACAAAGAATTCTGTAATTCACTAGGAATATACTCATCGGTAAAGAAGAAGAAACTATTGCCTGTTAACGGTTGATTGAGTAAGATGCCATACATCAAATGCTAGGAAGCTTAATGAGAACATTTTCCCCTTTCTGCATGGAAATATATCTAAAATACCATGGATATAAATAGTGGAAAAAAACAGGTCTAAAAACTGACAGACCTGAGAGAGAGAGAGAGAGAGAGAGAGAGAGAGAGAGACGAATCAATCACCTTAATCAGATCCAACTTTGATTGTCCAGACTCCACAGTTTTAATGCAATATTTGCTTGCTTCTTTAGTGGGAGGTTAGACCGAAATCTTCACTTTAAGCTACCCAAACAAAAATCATTTTTGATAACTTTCCAGGCTTCCAGCAGAGAAAACAACTTCTGATGTCATCACTGCTGTTCTGTCACCGGATGTCCCATAAACCAAACAGCTGGATTTGAACTATCAATAAGTTTATTGAACAAATTATTCGTATTGGCCAGAGATGTTAATAAAACTGCAAACTAAAGAAAAAGCAGAAAGCAAGGAATTACATGGTTGCCAGGGTACTTTCAATGGTTTATCTCAATGGAATAGAATTGCAGAGGGAACCGTTAATCTAGCCTCTGAAAGCCCAACACATCATGCCAAAGAAGTTAGGTTAGATGACACTTTTTTGATCCAAAATTAAAGTAAATAGATAAATTTAGATCTTTAGCACAATACATAGAATCCACATATGCATACAGAAAATGACAGATAGAAACACACACACAAAAAATGAGGGGGAGAGAGAGAGAGAGAGGTAAGGAGAAGAAAATCACAAAAATGAGCAATTAGCAAAGAAGTTACCTGATGGTGGATATGAGCAATCTTGTGCCACTCTTCTCCCCCTTCCTTGCATCTTTTCGTTAGAAGGGGACATCAGGCTATAGCCAGAGTTTGTAAGTTCTTGTGAAGTTGATATCTTTCCAGTGAGGGCAAAGTCGTCAGATTACGGCACTTGTGGAGCCTCAATGATTCAAGAGATGAAAAGTTATACCCAACCACTTTGGTAGCTTCCAACCCTTCAAATCCAAAATTTGCAGCTTTCTTAAGGAAGTGAGGTGCCGAAGTTGATCGGGATGATCGATTAAACAAAGTCCATATTGGAGGACCCATAAGCAGAATGCATTTACAGACTACATATTGCACATTACAAACAGCATAACAAACAGAATGCATATCTCAAGTTAATTGGTGTGACTAAATAATAGACTAGCTTTCTAAGCCAGTCGAAGCTTACCTGCGCCATTAGACTGTTCAAAAGATGATGCATCACCCAAAACATCAGAATTCTGAGGTGGAAGATCCTGGGGCTGAGATGGTGCAGCAATTTCTGTTGGGCTTGATTGTGGTGGTGAAAGATGGTGAAAGCGTAGAGGATCTCCGAACCGATGTGATTGCCTTTTTCCCAGGAGCCATGATTAAACCAATCAATCTGAATCAGAATTTGTAAAACAAGGTATGAAATGCAAGTTACTAATTGTATACAACAATAATTTGAAAGAACTAAAGTGTAAAGCAATGATGTATATCAAAGTTCCACAAATGCTCTCTCCAAGCTATTGGGTAAATCGTCGACATCCTCCATGAATATATATACCTTGCTAATCGTCAAACATCATCCATGAACTAAAGTATTGATTTGGAAAGCAAGCAAGACTAAATATCAAATAAACTAGTATAGAATGCTTTAGTGTTAATCTAGCTAATGGATCCACAATTTTAACGAATGGAGCAACAAAAACGCAAATAAACGCATTGGGTTAATATGGGAAAAATAAAAATTAAGATAAGTAAAGCAACAAATTTTGCATATAGACTAACATTGATATTTAATAGCATAGAAACACATGATATAATGAAGCATTTTTTCAAATATTAGATAGGCATTTAATCATCTACAAAACAATGGCAACCACAACACACACTCACACGCGCGCGTTTTGATTACAAATCAGTCAGCTAAGTTTTTTGCCCAGACATTTTTGTTTCCATTGGAATTTATTAACCCAAGTCTTTTGCTCATATCAACCTGACTCGACTTCTATATGACTTCGCAGTAAAGAAGAAAACCTAACTTAACTAGTAGACGAATAAAATATGGAAAATTTCTAATCAACCCCCAATTTAAGATGAAGATTGGTTTCTGATTTGAGAAACCAAGTCCATAACCGAGTATTCTCTAGGGCTCTGAGGCATTAATAGATCGAGAAGAAGGCGTTAAGGTAGGTTAATGGATGAAAAAAACCATTCGTTGAAGGGGTTGCGAGTCTGTATCACGCGAGAGAGCGAGATTGAGAAAGACCAGATCTTTTTTCTTCTTTGATCCAGATACCAAACTGTGTTTTTGGGAACCCTAACATATTTAGTGAATCCAAACAAACGTCGTTTAATATTAGCTCCAATTTCGCGACCACTAAGTTAGGTTAGATGGCATTTCCGTGTATTTTCCAGAAATATATGCACATAAAAAATGACACAAATACAAACCCAAAATTGAGAGAAAGGGAGAGGGAAAGAGAGAAGAAAATCATGAAAATGAGCAATTGGAGAAGTTACCGCGTATTTTGAGCTTCGGAATATGAGCAATCTTGTGCCGCTCTTCTCCCCCTTCTTTGCACCTTTCCGTTAGAAGGGGACTCTCCCATATCGTCAGAGATTGTAAATTCTTGAGAAGTTGAAAATTTTCCAGTGAGGGCAAACTCCTCAGATTAGGGCACTGGTAGAGCACCAATGATTCAAGAGATGAAAAGTTACCCAACCACTCCGGTAGAGCTTCCAACCCATGGAATTCCCAAATTTCCAGCTCTCTTACGGAAGTGAGGTGCCGAAGTTGATCGGGAAGGCACTTGAGCTTTGGCCATCCCCATAACTTTAGAGATCCTAGGAACATGAATGGGTAATGCTGCGGGTTTTGAGCTTTGACCATCTCAACCTCTGGCCAGGGGAAATAATCCAGCTCCTCTGAGAAGCAACCTATATCCAACGTTCGAAGACTGGTCAAACAGAATTGCCCCTCCTCCCAAGACCTCTCCCATTGTGAGTTACACCGGTCCAATTCCAGATGCTGAAGGGACGTGAGGTTGCGCAATTCATCTGGGCTGGCCTCCATTAAATTGGAACACTCAAACATATCCAATCTTACAAGGGTTGGTTGTAGCAACCCCTTTGGCAAGCATCTCAACTCACAGCACCCTTGAATTGAAAGCTCTTGAAGGGATGTTAGGCAGCTGTTGAATTCCCCTCCTGTTTCTTCGCCTATGTACATCAGTTTACGGCACTTCCTTATTTCTAAAACCTCAAGGGAAGCTAGGTTTAGTAGTTGCTTTGGTAAATAACACAACTCCCTCAAACCCGTTATTCCTAGACGTCTTAGGGACTTGCTGCTTGTTTCTAGCAAATGTTCAATCAGAGTACTAACATTTGTCGAATCCGGATCTACCACTATGTTCGAAGTGAGTTCATTCGCAATTTTCTCAAAACCAACGGGGAACCTCTCCGTATTAATACTTAAATTTTGAATGCATAACAAATGACCTGGAATGGTGATCAAGTTAGGGCATTTCTCTATATGCAACTCCTCGAGACGAGAAAAGAACTCCATTGTGCTCGTGGTTGCAGGAGGCAATGATGATACATCTGACCACTCTTTTAGCTTCGGCATACCACAAATAGTGAGTTTTTTTAATGCCGGAAATACTGCTGGTGCCGGTGCAGCCACAGTACTGCTTCTACAACCAACAATTCGTTCATCCAAACCATAAAATCCCGGTCCAATGCTCTCCACATTATCCAAATTTTCCATTACAATGACTTCAAGTTTCGGAAGGTGTCCGAGTATTGGGATATCTTCACATGATTGGCAGTCGATTAATTGGATCTTCACTAAATTATGAAGCGACTGATCATCTCTACTCATCCATGATGCCAATCTTCGTCCTCCGAAATTTGTGAGAATTAAACCCCTAAGATTCTTGTTAGGTTTAAGTCCTTCCAATACATCCCCATCGTTAATGTCCGACGTTACAGGGTTCCTGTCCCAATGAAATTTCAACTCTGTAACCTTTGATTTTTCATACATTTTAGCTCTTTCTGCTTCTTCCTTGTCTTTCACATTTTGGAGATCATAAACATATAATCTACCTCTCAGCTTGCTTAAGCTTCTGAGCTCTTCAATTCTATGGCCCTCGTCCTCACCCACAGAAAAGAATGGTAATGTCTGCAAAGAACTCAAATGGCCTATCTTGGTTGGAGTCTTTTTCCTAGTTTCTGTAGAATATTTTTCCACGCAAAGATGTCTCAAGTTAACCAACTTATGGAATTCTTTTTGAATCTCTTCCCAATTTGCAAACTGTGGCAACCTCAGTGTTTCCAAATTGTAGAGCTTGGTGATAGAATTGGGCACTTTTTTAAAAGAAGACTTTGAGAGGTCAAGGTACTTTATATGTATGAACTTGCCTATAGATCTCGACAACTCTCTCCCACCAGATTCTACAATAATAGATCTCCTGAACTCTCTACCAAATCTCCATAACTCTCCACCAGATTTTACAATACTCAGGACACGAATAGATTTGATATCTTCAGTATTTTCGGGCAAATTTCCAGTTAAAAACAGTGTCCTTAGTTTCCCATTAGTTTCGTTTGAAAGTTCTAACCTCATTTTTTCCTCGAGACACAATGAAAGATGTTGAACCTCGGGATAGTCCTTAACCTCACTAGTTTTCAAAGTCAAACAACTACCCTCTGAGACATCTAGAGCAAGATCATGTACGAGATCATGCATCTTGCAAGCAGTAACATAGTTATACTCATCCAAGACAACATCTTGAAATAGTGAATTGCGCAACAAGATATCAAAATATTCATTGCCTACGTCTTCCATTTCCAAATTTCTTTTTGGAAGAGACTGAAGATAACCTAGACTCATCCAAAGCTGGATCAGGACATCCTTTTTCAGTAATTGGTCCTTTTGAAAAATAGAACAATAGGCAAAACATTGTTTCAAACTTGGGAAAGGTAAGTGACGGAAACTAAGCCTTAATGCTGGAAGAATTTCACCCTCAGTTCTCCATATTTCACTCTTCTCAATTTCCTCCCATTCGGTTAGAGATTTCTTGTAGTACAATAAACCTCCTAATGAGTTTATCGCTAACGGCACACCCTTACACTTTTCTACCATTCTTCCACCAATTTTGACCAAAGTTTGAGTTTCTCTTGGTCCTCCACTTGCAAATGCCCTTTTCCTAAACATGGTCCAACTATCATCATGTGACAATTCACGCAACTGATGGGTGAGAGATTGAGGCACCCGCATCGCTAAGACTACATCCATACTACGGGTAGTAACTACAATTTTGCTTTCCTTGGAGCCACCTATACCTATCAAAGAACTTCTCAGGTCTTCCCACATTTTTGGAATCTCATTCCAAACATCATCTAACACGAGTAAGTAATTTTTTCCATTCAGTTTTTCTCCAAGCTTTCTTACTGTTCCTTCTATGTTTGACATCTCAAATTTCTCCCTAAAAAGAGATTGTACCATCTCATTCAATAACCTTTCAACCTTGAAATCATCAGAGACACAAACCCACATTTTGTTATCACCAAAATACTCCACAACGTTTGTATCCTTGTAAACTAACTGAGCTAGTGTGGTCTTTCCAAGCCCAGCCATTCCTACAATGGCAATGACAGCTAAATCATCCTTAGAGCCAAGCAGCATGTCTCTCACTACTACGACATCACCAGCCCTCCCCACGCAGCCTGATTCGTCAACGAAAGGTATAGTCTGCCTATGCTCACTAGGCGGAACAAAAGCACTCATGAGTTGCTCCGCAGGTCTAAGACCCATATTATTTGCTTCTTTACAAATTTCGTCCAATAACAAATTGATATTGTTCACCCTATTAGCCATCTTGATACGAAATGCCAGCGGATTAGAGGGTGAGAAGAAGTTGCGTACCTTGTACCTCATCCGGTTTCCTACCTCCAACTTCCTTCGAAGAGCTTCATATGCTAACTCACCCAACACGTTCTCCGCATTGCAGGCCACCGACTGCAAACTCTTTAGCCACTTTTTCAAGACTCGTGATTCTATGTGTCCTTTCTCAGCATCATGTAGCAATGCTTGTATGTTCTCTAACCTTCCCTGGAGCTTTCTAAGGTCTTCCTTGAAACCCCATGCTAGGTTAATCTGCTGGGTTACAAGTGGTTTCAAGCAGGCTTCCAGGATTGCTTGAGCAGCAGGGAGGAGGACACTTGAGGCCATTTTTCCTTTTTGAAAACTGAATTGGGGCTAAACAGAAATGATTTGGGGGAACAATCAGCTAGAGATACAA
The DNA here is from genome assembly GCA_020567845.1 of Rhododendron henanense subsp. lingbaoense. Classification (NCBI taxonomy): domain Eukaryota; kingdom Viridiplantae; phylum Streptophyta; class Magnoliopsida; order Ericales; family Ericaceae; genus Rhododendron; species Rhododendron henanense. The sequence continues at coordinate 9,139,231 of CM036313.1, forward strand.
GAGGAGGGTTTTGTGCTTACCATAAAAATGAAGACACTGGTATCGGAAGGCACGCAAACTTTTTGTTTTATTCACAAGAAAGAGATCATTCCGAACACAAACTTAAAAGAAACTCACTATCTCCATATTCGCAAGAAAGAGATCATTCTTTGGAGTTCTATCTCTTTATTCCCAACACTGCCTTGCGAATACTGCATTTCTCCTTCTTGCCTTTAGTTTCATTCCCAAGAAAGAGATCATTCCGCACACAAAGTTAAAAGAACTCACTATCTCCTTGCAAGAAAGAGATTATTCTTTGAAGTTTTTTCTCTTTATTCCCAGCAATGCCTTGCGAATACTGCATATCTTTTTCTTACTTTTTGTACATTCCTGCAGAAGTAATGCTTGTTGGGCACACAAACATTTGACCAAGTTTTGCTTGCAAACTTGGAAAAATCCTGTTTTTGGAGTGCATGATGACTCCATGTGTCCGTTCATTAATTAATTTAATTGGTATGACTCAAAGAGTATCACATTTTGCAATTGTCCTTTGACTTGCTTATTATTTGGATACAACGAACGTACATATATGATGAAGTAGAGAAAATTAGGTACCCGCAAATAAAAAAGGTACTTGCTAGATCGAGCGATTTGAAAGGCAGCTTTAGATAACTCCAGTTGACCACCTCTTGCTCTATTTCCTACCTTTCACTCAGCATCTTGGATAACCGTCAAATGCCGGAAGTGGCTATTGGCTAAGCCTGGATATCGTTGTTCTGATGATTTGGTAATGGATAGCGTTATAAACCGATACCGTACTAGATTCATACACTCGTGTATCATAATACCCTGATGTAAATGAGGCTATGGTACACTATCAGAAAATGTTCATGGGCGTCGCTGCAAGGAAAACTCCGGTTTTGGCACTCGTACACCTGATACAGAAATGTAGACAACTTATTCGTGCTTTCTTTGTTTTAAAAGTGGTTCATCACCACAAATATTCATGCGTAGTTTAGGCAAAATCAATACTGTTGAAACTTGAAAGATTCGGGGTTTCTTTTTAACTGTTGACTCTTTTCCGGGTTTCGTCGTACATAGATACCTGAACAAGTCTCTTCCTAGTTTTCATTAAAAATGGAGGCACCCAATACAAATCCACCAATTGAAATAACAGATGCCATAGGGTCATAGCCAATGGACGATGCCAAAAAGATGATCCAAAGACTCTTCACATGATACACCATTAAGGATGAAAATGTCATTAGTCATGAGACAACTCGTCACGGACTCACGATACAACCCAAAAACACATGAACCATGACCAGTCAATGAGATTTACTCACTAAGGCCTAACAACTGTATCTAGTTTAAAAATTTTCTGCTCATTTACGAGCAATACAATTATCCTTATTACCCAAAAATGAATGAGGTAGATTTTCGAGCAGATGGACAATATCCTCTATTAATCGCGAGCGGGTGCCTTCCATTAGCATGCATCAGTCACGCTTAGTAGAAAATCTCAATAGCAATGTTCCTTGCCACAAAGAACAGGGATACAATTATGGATAATGAGTCCTCTTGACAGGCTAGTTTACAGCTTCCCAACAATGCTGAAGAAAGAAAAAATGCAATTGGAGACCAATTAAGGGAGGAGTCTACGTAGATTAAAAAAAAAAAAAGTTCTTAGGATTACAGATTTGAAACCACAATGCTGAAATGGAAAAGCAAATCAATTCTAAAATTTGAGAATGCAAAACTGAGAGAAATTTCCCTGCAAGCCAACGTAACTGGTGCACAATATCTCTACCACATTAAAGGTTTCAACTAAAACAAAACTTGAAAAGTACAAATGACTCAACTTTATTACTGAAGAATTACGATTTTGTTCCCCTGCTACAAGTTCGTGAATTTCTTCCTTATCCAACTTGGAAGATGGCTTTGATTGCTCTGCTACTACAATCTGCAATGCTGCTTCGTACCAGAATATCATGTTATCAGGAAACATGTCTCGCAGCACAACAAGAAGTTATTTTGAGCCTACACATAACACAAATGCAAATAGTCATTCCAAGAAAGTTAGAACATTAATGGGAGAAAAGGACAAGGCGAAGATCCTGCAAGACATAAAAGAGGAATACAAGACCTGATCCATGCTATAAGATTGAAGCAGAAGAACGTGATTGGTGTATATTGCTCCTGTTTGATTCAGAGAAAAGGTTCAAAGCACGGTCCGCGAGCAAGATGGGAACTCTGTGGCCCAACTGCCTTTCTCTATCAACCGATCAAGTTTCCTTAGGCAATCGGAAATATCTTGTGAACTCTCTTCAATGACCAGGTTTTGCTTCATAATGTCTATGAAATCCTTGAAAGCCTATTGTGCCAAGGACCTGAAGAGATGAGCCAATTTTATAAAATGACACTATGGACATTTTCAAAATGAGAAATTTATAGTGTCTGTCAATAACCTCTTACCTGCTGAACATGTCCCACACTGAACAATCATGGGAGCCATTCAGCCTCTACATCAGCATTAGCCAAATTTATCCCATCAGAGCCTCTTGATCAATTCTGACAGAAATTAAACGAAGTTTTTCTTCGTCAGACTTGTACCGCATGAGCAGTAGTACTGTGGTAAAACAGTGGGAAGCTCCAATGAGGAATAACTGTTGCAGATATTCAACCCACTGACTAAACAAAACAACAGTTCGGTGGCTTGTACCTTCGTATAACAACATAGTCTGTCATGAAATCTGATTCAGATGTAACTTTAGCTAGTAAAAACTCATGTACTGGAAATTAATCACAACCAGCATTCGAGAGAAGATTTGTAGGCTTTAACTCAATGTTCAATACATTTGTTGACATCACTGCATGTACGTCAACCCTTGCAAGATCTGATACAAGAAATACTGCATAAACAATTGAAGTGGCGGCGATTAGAGATACAAGTCTAATAATGTGGTGAATTTTATGGGTTGGCCCAAAAAATGTCATAGAAAAGGCCAAAGAAAAAAATAATGTGGTGGATTTTTAGGTACTTGTAATAGTTGTTTTGAAGGTAAGTATTGAAATAGAAACTCACAATGCTCCTCTGACAATTTCGAACTGGAACATATAATTTGATGGATGTGAGTCCATAGGCTCATATGCAATGTCAACTTCGGATGTATGAGCTAGACTAAATCCCTTCACGCGAAGAGGCAGTTTCCGAGCAAATGTGTGAGTACTAAGACACATGCATATAAAAACTAGGGAATGACTTCGGTGTCCCCGGTCATTTTGGGACATCGTGATAGCGTCCTCCTAAGGAAGGATACACCTTCTTCTGCACGAGATTGGATGATGTTCTATCCCCAAGATACAACGACCTTTAAGTTCTCTTTGCCTTCGGTGCAGAGAACTTAAAAATGTTATTCCATTGAGCAGTTAATGTTATGACGGAGGACACCGTAAAAAAATGAATTTAAAAATGTATATGCCTTCGAGTTGTAAATGTTATGCCGTTTTGTGGTTTCAAAATGAAATGCCTTTTTTAAAACGTTACGCATTTTTCGTGGTTTTTTATCATGCCTTCGAGTGTTTTTTGTAATACTTTTCGAGTGGTTAGTGTTATATCTTCTGGTGGTTATGTTATAGGGCGATACGATATCCTAGAGGTGGCAAATGGGCGGGTCTGGGCGGGTTGAAACGGGTCGCGGGTCAAATATGGACGGGTCAAATAGCGAACGGGTTGAAACGGGTCGGGTCGAATATGGGTCAAGCCAAACCCAAACCCGTCCGACCCGACCCGTTTTCCCTCTCTTTTTTTTTTTTTTTTTCCTTCTTTTTTTTTTTTCCCCCCCCCTCATCTCCCCCGTCCCCGTTTCCCCCTCCTTTCAAATACTACTCAAAATCAATTGACTCCCTGACCCGCACCATGTACGATGTCGTCACACTATATTTCCCTTTCAAATACATTCCAACTGTTGAATGATGGAATTTTGAGTGCTATTCTCTGTTTTTTTTTTCCCAATCCCCACGACATGTACATGTGAATTTTGATCATATGCCAAATTTTGTCAAATGCCAAATTGAATAAAAAAAAGAAGAAGAAGTACGTTTTTGACTTATTATTGTCTTCATTTAAACCGACAGGAGTAAAATTATTGATTTGTTCTTTAAATTGATATAAACCGAAAATGTTCTACTTTTTTAATCCTAAAAAGAACATAAATGGGCCGGATCTGGTCAAGTTTCCTCCGACAAGTTTGGAATCCCACCGATAGTGTACCGACGGGCTTGCGTGAATTTTTTGTATTTATTAGTTTTGCGTGAATTATTGATTCATCTCGATGGGAGGAATCGAAAAAAAAATTTATATTTAAGACTATTTTTTTAATAAAACCAAAAATAATACTCCCTCCGTCCCTTTTTAAATGTCCTGCTTCGTAACTCCAACTTATTAAAAATACATCATCATTATACCTTTCAAATCAACTTTTTCCTCCACTTTCCCTACTTACCCATCATCATTACACTTTTACTCACTAACTTTTCAAAATGGAATCTACTTTTAGGGACAAAATAGACAATTCACCAACTTTTACCCACTAACTTTACAAAATGGACACTTATTAAGGAACAGCCCAAAATGAAATACTGGACTGTTATAAAGGGACGAAGGGAGTAAAAAAACACTCTGTTTTGCAAACCGCAATCGAGGACCAATGATACCTTCACTACTTGTTGATTTTACCCACGTGTCAAATCCTGTTCCACGATTATATAGAGTTCGCTGGTATTTATAAAAAAAAAAACAGTGTAAAAAAACTTTTACCTTGCAGATTAAAATAAAAAAATAATTTACCGTAAAAGAAAACCGTAGAAGGAATCAGAAGAAAGAAGTTTGATATCCAAATAACTAGCTTTCTCATGTTTCAAACAACGCGCAGCCGACACGCAACAATCATTCGTAAACCAAAACAAGCAATAGAAAGAAAGCTGGGTCATTTTACTTCTAGCCCATATTGAACCCATTTTTAACCCACCTAAACTCATGTAAATATGGGTTGATATGGGTTGAACCCATATCAACCCATTATACAATATGGGCGGATTGGGTTGGGTTATAAGTGGGCGGATTTGGGCGGGTTCACAAATATGGATTAGAATTGCCACCTCTACGATATCCCGATACAAGAGGGAGATACCATAACATCTCCCCGGTTTTGTGTTTGTTATAGAATTTTTTTTGTTAGGTTAGTCTATTTAAGGGACTCCAAGTGTATTGTTTAGCTAGCGCAGACGCCTTCTTAGGTAGCTCCAATGCGCGGGGATCAAAAGTCCTTCGTCAAGTGCCAACTTTGGTGTGATTATAAGGCATCCTCCTCCTCAGATAACGTACGCCAGCAGACCACCCCTTCCTCTATTTCCTACCTTTCCCTCAGTATTCTGGATAACTGTCAAATGTCGGGATTGGCTATGCTTACAAAGGTAGCCTGGATACCGTTGTCCTGATGATTTGATAATGGACAATCGTAGTATTCAGAAGCCATTCCAGATCGTACACGAACTCATGCACCCTAATGGACAAGCGGAATGTTCATGGACGTCACTGCAAGAAAAATGCTGGTCTTCGGACTCGTACACCTGGTCCAGCTATGTAGTCACCTTATTCATGCCTTCTTTGTCTTAAAAATGGTTCATCACCACAAATGTTCATGCGTAGTTTTCCTCACATGATACACTATTAAGGATGAAAATGTCATTATGCATGAGTATGTTGAGACTACTTGTCACGATACAACCCAAAAACACATGAATTTTGACCGGCCGATGAGATTTATTCAATAATTTGTGTAGATTGAAAATGAATTTAGTAAGTACAAACATCTGAAACCGCAATGCTGAAAAAAGGTAAAGCAAATCAATTTTTAACATTTGACAATGCGATACAGAGAGAAATTCCCCGTATATTATAAGCAAACGTAACTGGTGCACAATATCTCTACCAATTTAATGGTTTCAAAAAAAAAAAAAAACTACAAAGTAAAAATGAATCAACTCTATTTCTGAAGAATTACGGTTCTATTCCCCTGTTAATTCCTGGATTTCTTCCTAGATTACTTCGAAGATGGCTGGATTGCTATGCAACCGCATTCTGCAATGCTGCTTGGCACCGGAATATCGCACTATCAGGAAACATGCCTGTCAGCACAGCAAGAAGTTATTGACCCTCCGAATAACATCAAATGTGAACAATCAGTCAAAGAAAGCTAGAACATTCATGGGAGAAACGTACGAGGCAGAGATCCTGAAAGACGTGAGTGAGGAATTCAAGACCTGATCCATGACACTATAGGATTGAGGAAGCTGAAGATCACGATTGGTGTATATTGCTTCCACTTGTTTCGGAGAAAAAGTTTTAAGTACGGTCCACGACCAAGCTAGAAACTCTGTCGCCCACTGCCTCGATCTCTCTATCAACCTATCAAGTTTCCTTAGGCTATTGGAAATATCTTCTAGATTCTCTCCAGTCTCCACTGATACCAAATTGAGTTGCAACTACAAATGCCGTTTCATGTGCCAAGTTTTCCTTCATAATGTCTACGAAAGCTTCGAAAGCCTATTGCGCAACACCGAGGAGAGGAAGAGACGAGTCAGTCTTATAAAATGACGGTATGGACATCTTCAAAAGAAAAAATATTATAGTGTGTGCCAATGACCTCTTACCCGCTGAACATGTGCCACTGGACAGTAAAGGGAGCCATTTCAGTCTCTATGTCATCATCAGCCAAATTTTATCCCATTGGAGCCTCTTGATCAATTCTGACAAAGAGAATATTTTTTATCTTCTTCAGACATGTAAGCAGACTTATACCATGTAAGTAATAGTACTGCAGTAAACCAGTGGGAAGCTCCAATGAGGAATAACTATAGCAGATATTCAACCCACAAAGCAACAGCTCCGTCGGCATACCTTCATACACAGCATATTCTCTGTCATGAAATCTGGTTCAGATGTGACTTTAGCTGGTACAAAATCACAACTGGCATTCGAGAGAAGATTTCTAGGCTTTAACTCAGAGTGCAAAACATTTGTGGATGCATCACTACAAGTATGTCATTACTTGGAAGATTTGATACAAGAAATACTGCATAAACAATGGAAGTGGTGATTAGAGATGAAGGCCTAATAATAGTTCGGAATTTTATGTATTGGCCGTAAAAAATTTCAAAGAAAAGGCCTAAGAAAAAATGAAGAGGGGAAGAAGAAGAAAGATCGTAATTTAGGTACTTGTAATAGTCCTTTCGAAGGAAAAATATTGAAATAGAAACTCACAATGCTCCTATGACAATGTTTGATTGGAACAAAAAATTTGATGGATGTGAGGGTCCACAGGCTCATATGCAATGTCAACTTCAGATGTCTAAAGCCTTAACCCTGCATTTGAAGAAGCCGTTCCCAAGCAAATGTGCAAGTACTGAGACATTCATATAAAACTATGCTAATGTCGTGAATGAAGAGATGGAGCATTCATATAACAAGAAATCAAGCGGTAGCCTAAACACAAATTAGCTGCAAGTGGGACCAAAAAATCAAGCCAACTGCAGGGCAAGAAGAAAATCTAAGAGAAGAAATGTAGGAGAAGCAAAGATAGAGATTTTCTCGACTCATAACAACTCAAAGGCAGAATAATGAAAACACGGTACAACTAAAAATAAGAGTAAATATATGGGTAAATTTCACTTTCCTCCCCTGAGGTTTCTGACAATGACAAACACCTCCCATCACGTTTTAAAAATTGCACTTACCTCCCCTCTACTCTAGTTGTCGGCTGCAGATTCCCCCATTGCTGTTAGAAGACCATTACTAGGTAACGGAAAATGCTTTCATCAGCTACTAAATTCATTTCATTACCAATTTTACCCCTTTAGAATGATTTTTTGAAATGAATGCCCTCTAGACTCAATTTAAAAGACGTTCATGTTTCTAATCAAAACTCTTTAAAAGAGATCAAGTTATTATACATATCTCGCATACATGCGTGTCTTCAAAATTAAACACATATATACATTGATTTTAAATATGCATGTATAGAAATTTTTTTACAAAACTCAAATGCATATGTAGGCATAAATATAAAGGAATTACAGTTTCTTTCCTTAATCTTTTTTTAGGAAACTTGAAACAACTTTTGACTTTTTTTTGAAGTGAAATGCATACGTAGTCATAAATACAAAGCAATTACAATTTCTTTCCTTTATCATGAAACTTCAAAAGTCTTTTTTTTTTTCACAGAATAACAAAAATTTCTAAAAACAATATGGCTTTAAATTAAGGTAACTTTTTTCCCAACCCTATACCATGCATCTTTATACCAAAACAATTATGTTAAAAGTTTTAGCCAAAACATCTTTTTTCTCCAACCGAATTCTTTTTCAAACTTTTAGATTACATATATACATTTGGTTTTAAATATGCATGTATAAGTATTTTTTTCCTACGGAGATTGAAAAACTTTTGAATTTATTTGAAGACAAACGAATTAATAAGTAGGCATAACTCCAATAACTTAATTAAATTATAACTTAAATTATATAGCAGAGAGAGAGACCTAGGGGAAGTACTTGCAATTGTTAGAAATCTCAGGGGAGGTCAATAAAAGGGTAAAAGTGTACATTCACACGCTCCATTAACATCGGTTAGCCGACAAGTCTGACAGGGGAGGTAAGTGCAATTTCAAAAACGTGAGGGGAGGTGTCTGTCATTGTTAAAAACCTCAGGGGAGGTAAGTGAAATTTACCCTAAATATAATGCTTATAGTTTTCTTTTGATCCGCAAATACAGAGCTTAAAGTTTACATCAAACTTGCAAAAGAAACTTAGGATCCAGAATAGAGCTATCGAGAAGAGTAAATGTAGTGTTTGTACTAAGACAAAGCAAACCATGAAAACCAATGACGCAGAACAACTAAAGGATTTTGTTGTGGCAAGGCAAACACCATCTTAATTTCTAAGATAAACTGTTTAATCCATGTCATTATTTTAGCAAATAACGATGCAACACGATATTCATTTTAATAAACCAACAAAAAAAGATTTCATAATGATCATGAATATGTACAACATGCAAGACCATTGTGTGCCTTCCTGATATCGTTTTTCTAACATATGGAAAATGAAAGGTTGTATCGAAGGTTAGAATGAAGGCATATTGAGGGTCTTTATTTTATCACAGATTATTTAGCTATTTTGGTCGACTAGGTGCAACTACGAAAGCTTGAACATCACAAATAAATAACTCCAGTGGAACTAGGAAGTTGGCATAACAGGGATCGGATTGTTAAAGTTCATGATCAAACATGAGTACATCTTCTGCGTACTTGATTATTAGTTAATCGTAGAGCTGTAGTCAATCACGGCGATTGATTGTCCAGAGTCAGCTGTAATGCTATTCGATCACTTGCCTCATTAGTGGGAGGTCAGACATTGAAGTCCTGGACCAAAACCTTCACTTTAAGCCACCTTTACAAAACTTGTTTCCGATCAACTTCCAGCTGAGCAAACAACCGCTGATGTTGCAAGACTATCATATCTGGGCAAACAGTTTGGCAGAAAGGACAAACGTACTGCTAAAAAAATTGAACCAAGTCATCACAAAATTCAGGGCTAAAGAAAAACTTCGTGAAATTTTTGAATGGGACCTTTGAGAACCTAAATGACGCCGTGAATTCCACATATCTAACATATTGCATCCCAAACATTCTGCAAAATAGGAAGAAAAAAAAAAACGATTAAGAAATGGTTCAAACCAGAAGCAAAGAAGGAGCACATTTTGTTTGTTGCCTAGTCTTAGAGATTATGCAAAGAGGTACTATTGCAATGTAATTTCATACTTGCCATCATCCATTGGACCTTCTACTTTCCGGTTTGTGCTCTGAGTGCTTTGTACAGAAGACATGTTATCGAATCCAGTTCACTTCAAGGATTTAAGGAGATAAGCAGACTACCATTCACATACCTTTTTCTACCAAGGAGTTATTTCATGCGGGGTCACAGCCACTGTTCTTCCGTTGTCACCGGATGTCCCATAAATAAAACAGCTGGATGTGAAATATCAATAATTTTATTGAATGAATTACTCACATTGACTAGAAATATTAATAAAAAAAACTGCAAACTAAAGGAAATGCAAAAAGTGAGGGATTACATGGTTAGCAAGTGACTTTTAATGGTTTATCTCGATCTGAAAGCCCAGCACATCATGCCAAAGAATTTAGGTTACATGACACTTCTCTGTATTCTCCACATATGCAGCCGGAAAATATCCCAGAAAGATGCACAAAAATGAGAGAGAGAGAGAGAGAGAGAGAGAGAGAGAGAGAGAGAGAAGTTAAAAAATGAGCAATTGGAGAAGTTACCACATATTTCCAGCGGTGGTATATGAGCAATCTTGTGCCACTCTTCTCCCCCTTCTTTTCATCTTTTCGGTAGGAGGGGACACGCCCATATAAACAGAGATCCTAAATTCTTGAGAAGTTGAAAATTTACCAGTGAGGGCAACCTTGTCAGATTACTGCACCACCTGAGCGTCAATGATTCAAGAGATGAAAAGTTACCCAACCACTCCCGTAGAGATTCCAACCCATTGAAATTATCAATTATCAGCTTTCTTAAGGAAGTGAGGTGCCAAAGTTGTTTGGGAAGGCACTTGAGCTTTGGCCATCCACATAAAGTAAGAGCTAATCACCTTAATCAGATCCTTTTTTGATTGTCCAGACAATTTTAATGCAATATTTGCTTGCTTCTTTAGTGGGAGGTCAAACATTGAAGTCCTGGACCGAAATCTTCACTTTAAGCTGCCTTTACAAAATCCTCTCCGATAACCTTCCAGCAGAGAAAACAACTGCTGACGTTACAAGATTATTATCTCTGGACAAACAGTTAAGCAGCAAGGAAAAACTACTAAACAATTTGAACCAATCCAGGACAAATTTCAGGGCCAAGGAAAACCTTGTGCAGAAAAGTTTTTGAATCAGACTTTTGAGAACAGAACCTAAATGATGCCTTGAATTTCCACATATCAAGCATATGGCATTCCAACTTCCAAGCATTCTGCAAAACAGAAAGAACGCTTAAGAAATGGTTCAAACAAGAAACAAACAAGGAGCACATTTAGTTTGTCGCCTAATCTTGGAGATTCTCCAAAAAGGTACGATTGCAATGTAATTTTATACTTGCCATCGTCCCTTGGACCTTATGCTTTTCAGTTTGTGCACTGAGCACTATGTGAATGGAAGACATGTACTTGAGTCCAGTTCAATTCAAGAATTTAAATGACAAGCAGACTACCGTTCACATACCTTTTTCTTCAATGGCATTATTTCACGTGGTGTCATCACTGTTGTTCTTCCATTGTCACCTGACGTCCCATAAACCAAACAGCTGGCTTTGAACTATCAATAAGTTTATTGAACAAATTATTCGCATTGGCGAGAGATGTTAGTAAAAAGCAGAAAGCAAGGAATTACATGGTTGGCAGGGGACTTTCAATGGTTTATCTCGATGGAATAGAATTGCAGAGGGAACCGTTAATCTAGCCTCTGAAAGCCCAATACATCATGCCAAAGAAGTTAGGTTAGATGACACTTCTTTGATCCAAAATTAAAGAAAATAGATAAATATAGATATTTAGCACAACACATAGATTCACATACACATACAGAAAATTACAGATAGAAACAAAAAAATGAGAGAGAGAGAGAGAGAAAGGCAAAGAAAAGAAAATCACAAGCAATTAGCAAACAAATTACCCGATGGTTGATATGAGCGATCTCATGCCACTATTCTCCCACTTCCTCACATCTTTTCGTTAGAAGGGGACACCGGGCTATACCAGAGATTGTAAGTTCTTGAGAAGATGAAATTTTTCCAGTGAGGGCAAACTCGTAAGATTACAGCACTTGTAGAGCCTCAACGATTCAAGAGATGAAAAGTTACCCAACCCTTCAGTAGAGCTTCCATCCCTTTGAATCCATAAATTTGCAGCTTTCTTAAGGAAGTGAGGTGCCAAAGTTGATCGGGAAGGCACTTGAGCTTTTTCCATCCCGATAAAGTAAGAGATTCTAGGGACATGAATGAGTTAATGATGAACTATTAATGATTGATTAAACAAAGTCCACATTACAGAACCCACAAGCAGAGTGCATTTACAGACTACATATTGCACATTACAAACTGCATAGTAAACAGAATGCATATCTCAAGTTAATTGGTGTGACTAAATAGACTAGCTTTCTAAGCCAGTTCAAGCTTACCCGCGCCATTAGACTGTGCAAAAGATGATGCATCACCCAAAGCATCAGAATTCGGTGGTGGAAGATCCTGATTCCTGGGGCTGAGATGGTGAAAGCGTAGAGGAACTCCTAATCGATGACATTGCCTTTTCCCCAGGAGCCATGATTAAACCAATCAATCTGAATCTGAAGAGTCTGAATCTGTAAAACAAGGTACGAAATGCAAGTTACTAATTGCATACAGAAATAATTTGAAAGAACTAAAGTGTAAAGCAATGATGTATATCAAAGTTCCACAAATGCTCTCTCTCCAAGCTATTGGGTAAATCGTCAACATCCTCCATGAACATACCCCTTTACACCTAGCTAATTGTCAGACATCATCCATGAACTTAAGTCTTGATTTGGAAAGCAAGCATGACTAAATATAAAAGCAGATACAAATAAACTAGCATAGAATGCTATAGTGTTAATCTAGCTAATGGATCCGCAATTTTAATTCATGGAGCAACAAAAACACAAATAAACACATTGGGTTAGTATGGGAAAAATAAAAATTAAGATGAGTAAAGGAACAAATTTTGCATATAGACTAACATTGGTATTTAATAGCATAGAAATACATGATATAGTGAGGCATTTTGTCAAATATTAGACAGGCATTTAATCATCTACAAAACAATGGCAAGTAACTTAAGCAGGAAGGTTCAGGCTATAAGAAACTCATAATCTATAACCACAACACACGCATTTTGATTACAATTCAGTCAGCTAAGTTTTTTGCCCAGATATTTTTGTATCCATTGGAATTTAACCCAAGTCTTTTGCTCATATCAACCTGACTCGACTTCTATATGACTTCACAGCAAAGAAGAAAACCTAACTTAACTAGTAGACGAATATAATAGGGATAATTTCTAATCAAGCTCCAATTTACAATGAAGACTGGTTTCTGATTTGAGAAACCAAGTCCATAACCAAGTATTCGCCAGGGCTCCGAGACATTAATAGATTGAGAAGAAGGCGTTAAAGTAGGTTAATGGCTGAAAAATCACAAACATTACTCAAAAAAAAAAAAAACTAAGTCACCAAGCTGGTACAGTTGTGGGAAACAGAGGAGATTCAAGGCGGAGGTCCATGAGTCACCACGGGGAACTTGTATCACGCGAGAGAGCGAGATACAGTTGCGAATTTGTATCACGCGAGAGAGCGAGATAGAGAAAGACCAGATCGTTTTTCTTCTTTGATCTGTAACCAAACTGTGTTTTTGGGAACCCTAACATATTCATTGAATCCAAACAAACGTCGTTTAATATTGCTTCTTTAGTTAGGTTAGATGACATTTCCGGGTGTTTTCCAGAAATGCACATGCAAAATGACACGAATATAAACCCAAAACTAGGAGAGAGAAAGAGAGAACAAAATCACGAAAATGAGCAATCGGAGAAGTTTTACCATTTATCTTGAGCGTCGGATTACGAGCAATCTTGTGCCACTCTTCTCCCCCTTCTTTGCATCTTTCCCTTAGAAGGGGACACCCGTCTATCACCAGAGATTGTAAATTGTTGAGAAGTTGAAAATTTTCCAGCGAGGGCAAACTCCGCAGAGTACGGCAGTAGTGGAGCTCCAATGATTCAAGAGATGAAAAGTTACCCAACCACTCCGGTAGAGCTTCCAACCCACCGAAACCACAAATTCGCAGCTTTCTTAAGGAAGTGAGGTGCCGAAGTTGATCGGGAAGGCATTTGAGCTTTGGCCATCCCCATAAAGTAAGAGATTCTAGGGACATGAATGGGTAATGTTGCGGGTTTTGAGCTTTGGCCATCTCAACCTCTGGCCAGGGGAAATAATCCAGCTCCTCTGAGAAGTGACCTATATCCAACGTTCGAAGACTGGTCAAACAAAATTGCCCCTCCCCCCAAGGCGTCGCCCATCGTGAGTTACATTCGTACAATTCCAGATCCTAAAGGGACGTGAGGTTGCGCAATTCATCTGGGCTGGCCTCCGTTAAATTGGGACACCCACCCATCATCAATCTTACAAGGGTTGGTTGTAGCAACCCCTTTGGCAAGCATCTCAACTGTGAGCACCAAAAAATTGAAAGCTCTTGAAGGGACGTTAGGCAGCTGTTGAATTCCCCTCCTGTTTCTTCGCCTATGTACATCAGTTTAAAGCAAAATCTTATTTCTAAATGCTCAAGGGAAGCTAGTTTTAGTAGTTGCTTTGGTAAATAACACAACTCCCTCAATCCCACTATTCCCAGACGCTTTAGGGACTTTCTGCTTGTTTCTAGCAAATGTTCAATCAGAGTACTGACATTTGTCGAATCCGGATCTACCTCTATGGTCGAAGTGAGTCCATTCGTAATTTTCTCAGGACCAAAGGAGAGCCTTTTCCCACCAATAGCTAAATTTTGAATGCATAACAAATGACCTGGAATGGTGATCAAGTTAGGGCATTTCTCTATATGCAACTCCTCGAGATGAGGAAAGAACTCCATTGTACTCGTGGTTGCAGAAGGCAATGATGATACATCTGACCATTCTTTTAGCTTCGGCATACCACGAATAGTGAGTTTTTTCAATGCCGGAAATACTTCTAGTGCCGGTGCAGCCACAACACTACAACTACCACCAACATTTCGTTCATCCAATCCATAGAATTCTGGACCAATGCACTCCACATTATCCAATTCAACCATTTCAATGACTTCAAGGTTCGGAAGGTGTCCGAGTATTGGGATATCTTCACATCGGCAGCCGATTAATTTGATCTTCACTAAATTCTGAAGTGATTGATTATCTCTACTCCTCATCCATGATGCCAAGTTAGGGCATTTCTCTATATGCAACTTCTCGAGACGAGGAAAGAACTCCATTGTACTCGTGGTTGCAGAAGGCAATGATGATACATCAAACCATTCTTTTAGCTTCAGCAAACCACGAATAGTGAGTTTTTTCAATGCCGGAAATATTGCTAGTGTCGGTGCAGCCACAGCACTACAACTACTACCAACAATTCGTTCATCCAATCCATAGAATTCTGGACCAATGCGCTGCACATTATCCAACTTTTCCATTACAACGATTTCAAGGTTCTGAAGGTGTCCAAGTATTGGGATATCTTCACATCGGCAGCCGATTAATTCGATCTTCACTAAATTATGAAGTGATTGATTATCTCTACTCCTCATCCATGATGCCAATCTTGGTCCTCCGAAATCTCTGAGAATTAAACCCTTCAAATTCTTGTGAGGTTTAAGTCCTTCCAACACATCCCCATAGTTAATGTCCGACATTCCAAGGTTCCTATCCCAATGAAATTCCAACTCTGTAACTTTCGACTTTTCAGACATTTTAGCTCTTTCTGCTTCTTCAATGTCTTTCACGTGTTGGAGATCATAAACGCATAATCTACCTCTCAACTTGCTTAAGCTTCCCAGCTCTTCAATTCTATGGCCCTCGTCCTCACCCACAGAAAAGAACGGTAAGGTCCGCAAAGAAGTCAAATGCCCTATCATGGTTGGAATCATTTTCCTACTATTTTCTGTATCTTCTACACAAAGATGTCTCAAGCTAACCAACTTATGGAACTCTGTTTGAATCTCTTCTAAAATATTTGAAGACGGAGGCAACCTCAGTGTTTCCAAATTGTAGAGCTTGGTGATAGAATTGGGCACTTTTTCAAAAGAAGACTTTGAGAGGTCAAGATATTTTAGATGTATGAACTTGCATATAGAACTTGACAACTCTTTTACATCAGATTTTACAATACTCAAGGCACGAATAGATTTGACATCTTTAGTATTTTGGGGGAGATTTCCAGTTAAAAATAGTGTTCTCAGTTTTCCAATATTTTCATCTGAAACTTCTAACCTTCTTTCTTCCTTGAGAGACAATGACAAATGTTGAACCTCGGGATGGACCTTAACCTCACTAGCTTCCAAAGTCAAACAACTACCTTTTGAGACATCTAGAGCAAGATCATGTACAAGATCATGCATCTTGCAAGCAGTAACTTCATTATACTCATCCAAGACAACATCTTGAAATAGCGAATTGCGCAACAAGGTATTGAAATAGTCATTGCCTACGTCTTCCATCTCCAAATTCCCTTCTGAAAGAGACCAAAGATAACCTAGACCAGCCCAAAGCTGAATCAAGTTATCCTTAAATATTAATTTATCCTTTGCAAAAATAGAACAATAGGCAAAACATTGTTTCAAACTTGGGGAGGATAGGTGATGGAAACTAAGCCTTAATGCTGGAAGAATTTCACCCTCACTTCTCCATATTTCACTCTCCTTAATGGACTCCCATTCCATTTGAGATTTCTTGTCGTACAATAAACCTCCTAACGACTTTATCGCCAACGGCACACCCCTACACTTTTCTACCATTCTTTCACCAATTTCTACTAGAGTTTGAGTTTCACTTGGTCCTCCATTTGCAAATGCCCTTTCCCTAAACATGGTCCAACTATCAATATCTGATAGTTTATGCAAAGGATGGGTAAGAGCTTGGGGCACCCGCATTGCGTATACCACATCCACACTACGGGTCGTAACTATAATTTTGCTTCCATTGGAGCCCTCTATACCTTTCAAAGAACTTATCAAATCTTCCCATATTTGTGGATTCGTATTCCAAACATCGTCTAATACGAGTAAGTATTTCTTTTGCTTCAGTTTTTCTCCAAGTTTCCTCACTATCCCTTCAATGCTTGGAATCTCAGATTTTTCTCGAAAAAGAGATTGCACCATCTCATTCAATAACCTTTCAACCTTGAAATCATCAGAGACGCAAATCCACATTTTGTTATCACTAAAATAATCCACAACCTTCTTATCTTTGTAAACTAACTGAGCTAGTGTGGTCTTTCCAAGCCCAGGGATTCCTACAATAGCGATGACAGATAAATCATCTTTAGAGCCAAGTAACATGTCTCTTACTTCTACGACATCACAATCCCTCCCCACACAACGTGATTCGTCTACGAAAGGTGTAGTTTGCCTACGCTCACTAGGCGAAACTAAAGCACTCATGAGTTGCTCAGCTGGTCTAAGACCCATATCATTTGCGTCTTTACAAATTTCGTCCAATAACAAGTTGACATTGCTCACCCTATTAGCCATCTTGAGGCGAAATGCCAGCGGATTAGAGGGCGAGAAGAAGTTGCGTACCTTGTACCTCATCCGGTTTCCTACCTCCAACTTCTTCCGAAGAGCTTCGTATGCAAACTCACCCAGCACATTCTCCACATCGCAGGTTACCGACGTGAGACTCTTGAGCCACTCTTTCAAGGCTTCTGATCCAATTTGGCCTTTGTCAGCATCACGTAGCAAAGCTTGGATGTTCTTTAACCTTCTTTGGAGCTTTTGGAGGCTTCCTTTGAAACCCCATGCCAGCTTAATCTGTTCCGTTGCAAGTGGAATCAAGGCATTCAGGACTGCCTGAGCAGCAGGGAGGAGGACAGTTGCAGCCATGTTTTCCGTCTGAAAACAGAAATGATTTTGGGGAACAATGAGCTAGAGAGAAGACAAGAGAAGGGTGCAGTGCTTAATACTACCAGAGAAAGAGGGCATTACTACAAAGAGCCGAATATTCTTAATGTGATTGGGGTCTTGGTCGTTGCCAACTGTTAAAGTGGTTGAGGTCTTTATCATTGCTACCTTTATCAATCAATAATGCTCCATATATACAGAAAGATTTACAGCAACCAGCCACAATTACGTGTTGAGCTTGCAACCTTTGTCCCATAATATTTGTCCAGTTCATAAAATGATGACATAAAATAATACAACTTTTCAAAGAAAAATTCAATTTTTTTTCGACAATTCATTCGATATCGATGAGTTCTTTTAATTTATGAAAAAAGTTTGAATTTTTTCTTGAAAGACATGCATTATTTTTGAGTTCTCATTTTGTGGACCGGATAAATATTTTGGGACAGGAGGATCGGAGTAGGTATTTTAACTTGTCAAAAAATGCCTTCTTAAGTTTGTACTAGTCACCTGTGGAAAAAGAAAATGTTGCTAGTCCCATTTTTTTTTTTTTTCCAAACTCCAACAATATATACCATTGCTACTGCTCTATGTATTGTTTTTGTTTCTTCTTGCATTTTCTGGTTTTACATTTTTTTTCCTTCCAAAGTGGGAGGGAGGGAGAAAGTAATACAAAAACAATGCCTTGCGAATAGCAACTAGGCATATTAGGAGAGGTACGCACTAGAGAAAATGGTACTGTATTATTTTACCTTAGCCTCTGTATTGATGCTGTTGGAGAACACTTTTTTTTCTTTGCATTTTTTTTTTGTCAGTCGACAGAAGAGATCATTTTTACATCAGATATGAAGTAGAGAGTACAAACTCGGGACATTACATCAATTATGAGAGTCCAAGAAACAACCAAGCCCAATAACTCAACCAATACAAGAAATAAGCTCATTATAGGATAGAAATAAAGAAAGAAATGAAAAGTCGGGAGTCTCGAACCTCTGGCCTCTTAGTAATATGCAAAAGTCCTGGCCAACTGAACTAGCCCCAGTTCAGTACATGCTTATGCTACATGTAGATTTTATCAATTCGATCTGTTGTGCATGCTTATGCTTTTATTTATTTTTCGGAAAGAAACTCTGCCAATATCAAGTGGAGAAAAATAAGCGCGAAAGCATATATATAAGAGGATTCTCGTGTGTTGCCTCACACTGGCGCACTCCAAATGTTCTGCTTTAAATCCGGATGCCAATTGTCCTAGATACATGCTGCGAAGCCCGAACAGGGCCTTTTACATTTTTCAAAGTCCTTTCTTTTTAATAATTTTACTTTTGAAAGGTTTTCCTCCTCCTGACATAATTAAGGTTCTCTTCATAAGATTCCATTTATGTCATCTTTTGCAAAAGCCAGTCTTTTTGGTAAAATGATACTGCATCGATCATGGCAAGTTTTCATGACAAAGGCTCAACCACCTTTCCTAAGCTTTAATTTGCTGTCCTTGTTTTTAAATGCTGGAAAAAATGAAACGTTCCTAGGTTTGTCATCATTAATTATAAGCCTCTGTATGGTGTGTTAAAATGGATGAGACATTGATTGAG
Source organism: Rhododendron henanense subsp. lingbaoense (assembly GCA_020567845.1). Classification (NCBI taxonomy): domain Eukaryota; kingdom Viridiplantae; phylum Streptophyta; class Magnoliopsida; order Ericales; family Ericaceae; genus Rhododendron; species Rhododendron henanense. The sequence continues at coordinate 9,158,583 of CM036313.1, forward strand.
GTACCCTATTGCGAGTAGAAAAGACCAATTGGATATATTGCAACCCGGTGTCGTTTTTTCTCCAAATCTTATTTGTAATGATCTGGATATATATTGGCAAAACCATAGAAGAAAAAGGTCGTTATAAAACTGCATTGTTGTTCCTCTTGGGCATTATGAATGGAATGTTATGCCCTTTGATTTGAAAAATGCTCCTTCAAAATTTAAAACGTACATCATTAAATCAAATACTGTATTTTCTCCATCTTCTGTTAAGCATACACATTTCTGTCAAATTTCTGGGTTGGTGTCGATTCGGATTTGAACATGGGCAATGCACTCATGGCCGTGTACTTGATGTTGGGAAGTTTGGGTGGAAATGATGGGTTGAGTGATTTTGCTGGTCAATTGTTTCATAAAATGTTTGAACTACCAATCGAAGACTGTTTAATGTAGGAATGGTTTTGTGCAGGCATGATAACAAAATTGTTGGCAATGACATGCATTACGAGGTTACTACTGATGGAAATGTGCCACATTTTGGTAGAAAATCGAAAAGAGAAGCACCTAGTGGTGAGAGTTATGGTAGTAGTTGGAATAATTTATTGATCAATAAATTGGAAAAATGCATCACGGGTGGTGATGTTATTATGGGTTACTCGAAGCAAATGAGCTATGTGTCGCGTCGTCACCTCAAAGTAGCTCACAAAAGAACGAACGATCTTGATTATTCAGAAGAGATGAGTAATGAAGTACTGAGAAGGAATCGACAAAACAGGGCTTTACACTTGGATAGTGTTAATAAAGTTTTTGAAACTATGCTAGAGAGATTGTTTCGTGGAAATTCACATAATGAGAACTCCATGGGTTCTGTCTCTCAAGTCTCAACATGGTTAGGGAGATGTGTAATGATATTGTGGCATTTGCTAGACTTGCTAAACTTGGTGAGGGAAATTCATGGGTCTGCCATTAGACATGGGTTTGTTCATATTGTGGCCTATGCTAGACTTTCTCCTATTGAATAAGTTAGTACAAAGAGGTGGAAGGATTTTACTCGTGTATTTATACTCGGGTGACTTTTATGCACTTTCTCCTCTTACAATTACCTCTTTGAGGACTAGAAGCACTTTTCAATGTATGGTATAGCGATGTCACCAATTGATCATTTTCACGTGGGATTATATTCCAAAAGCCTGGTTTTTTGGATTTTATTTTAAATAATTAATTACAAAATTACTTTTGTTCCGATTCCACTCGATAAGACGAATCAATAGTTCACAAAAACTTTGGCACAAATCTAATAACGTAATTTTTTTTTAAAAAATAAAGACTAAATGCCTAAAAAACCTAAGAAAAACAATACCCTAATAATAATTGTTGCGGACTTCAAATTTTCTGCTCCAACTATGCCACATGTCCTGAATATTTACTTTTTCAAAAGTCTTTTCTCTTTAATATATAATTTTACTTTTGAAAACTTTGTTCAGATCTTGACATAATGTTATCTTTATAGGATTCCCTTTACGTCACATAATGTTATCTTTACAGGATTCTCTTTATATAATCTTTTTCAAAAGCAGTCTTTGGTAAAATGGTACTCCATCATGGTAACTCTTCATGAAAGCAGTCTTTGTTCCTAAAATGGTTCTGTTCTGATAGCAATAATAGAATCCCATAGATTAAAGGCTTTTCACCACCACTTGCATCATTTTCTAAATTCTGTGCTTTTCTAGCTAAGCATGCATGCCAATTAAAGACTGTGATGCCACAGAGACATCACTTTTTGCATCTGATTTAGAACCATTTTGTTCCTTTAAGGGCCAAATACTAGTGTTGTTTCATTTTTCATTAATATAAAGATGATATCCAAATAAAGATGCATGTTGGACCATGGATTTCAACTGCTAGATGAAATTAACCATATCATCTGATGAAGTATTGGTATTAGAATTTGGAAATTATTCCTTATAAGCAGATACAATTTTTTTTTTTTGTACAGTTTAATTGATTTTCCTTTCTTCTTTAAAATTCTCAACTAAAAACTTAAACTTTTAGTTCGTGGACCTACTGGTATCCGATTCTGATTTATCGATTCTTGCATGGTCTCATAACAAATAAATTTGGATAACCCTGGGCCGGGTTTGAGAACATTACCAAAAGTTGTACCGAAACGGCGAAACGGATCAACTTTCTTCGCCAAAAAAACTAAAGAGACAGATGAGTTCAACTCAAACTCTCCTCAAAACACTTCTGATAAACCCATCCTAGCTTCATCACTTGAAAATCCCAAGCCAAACAACTCCACGCCCAAATCATCAAAAAAACAAAAAATACACTTGGATTGAAATTGAAGTGTTTTTTGGATTAAAATTGAAGTTGATAACAATACGAAATCCTATTGGTACCGACGGGTACCGTAGGGAAATCGTACCGACGGCCGCGCCGGGCCGTCTTATGAGGAAACTGCTTTTTATTTGAATAATAAAAATGCTGCAAAAGAACGAGACTTTTTATGTGAATACTGCTTTTCATGTGAATAAAAATGTTACAAAAGAACGGGGCTTTTTATGTGAATAATAAAAATGCTGTAAAAGAACTAAGCTTTTTATGTGTGAATACAGCTTTTTATGTGAATAAAAATGCCGCTAACGAATGAGGCGTTCCGGGGAGGACATGCAGCTGTCTTATTTTTAAATGTGAAGACTTGGTCATTGCCAGCTGTTAATGTGATGTTATACCCACATACAAAACTACGCATATACACAGCATCAAAACCTTCAAAAGACCTTTGAAGGATGAATAAACTATGGCATATTGCTAGTTCCTTGTGATTATAAATTACAATAATTCTAAGAGAAAATCTTTATTACGGAGGTTCTGTAAATAAAATTTTACGGAGTTCAATTTCGGCCGTCCAAATGTATTTTGATTGATCCGAATTAAAAACAATATATCTGTTCGCGTGAATAGATAATCTATTCGCGCGAATAGATTACTTTTAATTTGTGTCATCCAATGCCGAAATGGACAGCTGAGATTGTTCAGCTCTGTGAAGAGCCGCTGTAAGAATAAGTATATCTCTAATTCTTAAACCACACCCAAACACGCACTCAAGTACACACCCACATACACGTGTGTGGGCTCCACACACATTGCACACATCTAGTGAGTGTGTGGGTGCATAAAGTGGGTGTAGTTGTAACGTTGTTGAATAAATTAGGAGAATGCCACAAAGGAGAGAGAATTAAGGAGAGAGCCTGATTTATTTTTAAAAACTACATTTGCTAAGGCCTGTTTGATAAAGTTGAAACTGAAAGCTGAAAAATTAAGTATATATTAAAAGCCGAATGCTAAATTTTTTAAGCTAAAACGTTGTTTGATAAACATATTAAGCACTAAATTAGAAAGGGTGGAGACTTAATTTGACGAATCGTATGCCGACCGGATTAGTTTTGAATGGATATATATAGTATGAGGATAGAGATGAGGGAAACATATATTCCCCTCTTATATACTCGTATATAAGAACCGTTCTACCCACACATATGTTTGTTACATAGACATTGTACAGATTTTATTGTGGAGCCTACTATGGGATTCCACAAAATGATCTGAACCGTTCATTAATTTTAAAGTATTTTCCAAAGTGACTGTCAAAAATTAGCTCATTATAATACACTGCTTGATCCAATCTTATAACTCGTATGTAATCAACAACTTATTCACACTTATTCATTAGTGTGTGGGAAATGGAGCCTAACTGCTCCACTGTCTTCACTTGCAGCACTCCACTACGCTAATCACTTTTATTAATTTAATCGTAGTAGTTGTGTCCTGCACCACTCCACTACGCTAATCACTTTTATTAATTTAATCACTTTTATTAATTTAATCGCGTGTCCTACACCACTCCACTACGCTAATCACTTTTATTAATTTAATCGTAATTGGGTCCTGCATGCACGAAGGTGCATGTGCCATGAAATTTCGAGGAAAGCACACATCTCTCAAATTAATCAAATTAAAAAATATTAAAGAGGAGATGAAGAGTGAAAAAGTCATGTACATGCACTTCAAAGTGAATCTGTATCATTGATTTGCCTTTTCAAGATAATTTCCAAATACATTTTCTTTGCATTTAGAATTTCTCTTATTTTTTACCTAGCCTCTATTGATATTGTTGGAGAACGTACATATTTTTCTATTTGGCTGGGTAAAATAGCTACATGTGATTTTGTCAAGTCTCTGTTGTACATGCTTATGCTTTTATTATTCTTCGGAAAGAAACTCTGCCAATTACAAGTGGAGAAAAATAAGAGAGAAAGCATAAGAGGATTCTGGACTTCTACCTCACACCGGCGTGCGTATTGCAACTTTTAAACAGGAAAAACCGATGATCTTGTCGGTCGGTGTTCGATAACTAAACATTGACAATTAAACCGATTTTTTGGTTGTTCAAATCTCTAAAAACCGAACTGATCGAACCGAAATCACCCCTAATACATAAGATTCCATTTTTGTCACCTTTTGCAAAAGCCATCTTTGCTAATTAATTAAAATGATACTGGCAAGTGTTCATGACAAGGCTCAACCACCTTAGCTTTTGATACACTGCTTTTTATGTGAATAAAAATGCTGTAAAAGTGTAAAAGAGCAAGACGTTCCTACACTTGTCATTAATTCTAAACCTCTATATGATGTCGTAAAATGGATGAGATTTCCTATTCCAAATAGACAAAAACCAATTAGATGGCTTGGGCTCGATCCGGCATCGCTTTTTCTCCAAATCTTATTTGAAATCTGGATATTGGCAAATCCATAAAAGAAAAAGATCGGCATAAAACTGCATTGTTGTTCCTTTGGGCATTATGAATAGGATGTTATTCCCTTTGGTTTGAAAAATGCCCCTTCAAAATTTCAAAATTTATCATTAAATGAAAAACTGTATTTACTCCATATCCTGTCAATCGTACAAATTCCTATCAAATTTATGGGTTGGTGTTGGTTCGGATTTGAACATGGGCAATGCATTCATGGCCATGTACTTGAAGTTGGGAAGTTTGGGTGTGTTTACACCCATTTTTGGCCAAAAACCTGGAAATGGATTTATGGGCTTAAAAGTGGCCATCTAGCCTTGAGAGGTTTCACAATCAGTGGGCCACGAGATTGGGCCAGTCTAAAGGCCATTGATTGAACGAAATTTTGCAAAGGGCTGGGCCAAATTAATGTCTAGAATTTTGTTATCACTAGCCCAAGCCCAAGATTGGCCAAAAACTTGTATTAGCCCACTAAGCCAGAGAATTTTAGCCAGGCCTAGCCCAGTTCTAAGAAGCACCAAGGCCTACAAATAGGTCTAAATCAGTTGAGGCTTGAGTTTTTCTCACCAGGCTTGGGCTCGAAAGGCTTACAATGGACAAAACCCATGATTCACATTGAGTTCGGGGCCAAATAATAGATGGGCCTACTTATTTAAAAGACATCACATATATTGACAGGAAAAGGCCTTAGGCTACTCACAAGCAGCTCAAAGGCCTAGAATGTTCCTGCTGGACAGGTCTGGATAAGCTGCTTACAAACAGCTCAAGGTCTGAGTGGACCCCATCCTTCAGCATGAAGCAGAGCCAAGGACAGGTGGCATACATGCAATCCTTGGAGCTGCTGGTGAATGACTCTTGCAGACCTAAACAAGCTGCTCACAAGCAGCTCACCCAGGTCTGCTTGATCTTTTGTTTCTCGATCCTTCTTCCATAAAGAGTCAAGCCCAGAGGATTTGAGGGCCCACAAGAGGTGCAAAGTCCAATAAAATGATAGGAAGGCCTGGAGAAGTATTGGTCTTCAGCAGTGGTGGGCCCAGAAGTAGTCCATTCAAGCAATAGCTTGAGTATTGAAGCAGCTCAAATGGCCTGGATGTTGCAGGAACTGAAATTCTTTTTGCCCTTTTGCAAAGTTTTATACAAAGAAGAAGGATTTCTCAGGCCTTTGCCGTTTTCTTGGAGTAAAAGGCACGTTTTGTTCAGGGAGCAGCCCCTCATTGGAGCATTTCGAAGCTGCTCAAGCCCAAGCCTCTGCTAGAAGGCCACATGGCAACCATGCATTGGAGCATTTGGAAGCAGCTCAAGGCCTGTAGCTCCTATAAATCACAGTTTTGAAGGCCTTGGCAAAGGTCCACAACCTCAAAAGCTCAAGGCTTATGCAACTATATTTCCATTTCTTTCAAACTTTGCGTGTACTCACTTCATAGTATTTTAAGTTTTTATCATAACCCTTGTATCCAAGCTTCGTTAAACCGTTAATGGAGTTCGTTTGATCCAAGTTTAGCCTCTTGTCATCTTTCTTTCCATTTTCTAGCAACGGCTAGAAAATTTATAATTCCTTAGCTCGCAAAGGCAACCAACGAACCATCACGAGGCCTTACCCTTTAGGCCAAGTAAAGTCACTCGAAAGAAGTCAGATTTTGAGGCACGAAGGCCTTAAAAACAACTCGGACAGCAATCCTGTCTTGGCACGCCCGCGAAACCAGGCCAACTTGGTTTGACACTTTTTGTGGAGAAACAGGGTGGAAATGGTGGGTTGAATGTTTCATAAAATGCCTGAACTAACAAACTATTTAATGTATAGGAATGATTTACTAGATGATAACGAAATTGTTGGCAATGACAAGCATTATGAGGTTGCTACTGATGAAAATGTGCCACATTTTGGTAGGAAATCGAAGAGAGATGCACCTAGTGGTCAGAGTTATGGTAGTAGTTGGAATAACTTGATCCATAAATTCACGTGTATGCCATAAGACATGGGAATATGGGATTGTAATGATATTGTAACCTTTGCTATATTTGCTCCTACCGAATAAGTTAGTAAAATAAAAAATAAATGGAAGGATTTTAATCATTTATTTATACTCGGGTGACTTTTCATGCACTTTCCTCCACTGATAATTTCCTCTTCCACGACTAGAAGCACTTTTCAATCTATGGAATAGAGATGTTACCAAGTGATCATTTTCACGCGGGATTGGAATCAAGAACGAAAGGGGGGAGTAGTACACGGCGCCTTCTCAGCCAACGCCATTGCATTGCGATCAAGCATCCGCCGTCAAGTGCTGGCTTTGGTTATGCTTAGAAAAGCAGCTTGAGATAACGGTAGATGAACACCCCTTAGCTCTATTTTGTACCTTTTGCTTAGTATCTTGGATGGGTAGATGAACACCCCTTAGCTCTATTTTGTACCTTTTGCTTAGTATCTTGGATGGTAACAAGTCTGAATCTCGCACTGAAAGCCTTATTGTCTTGGCCCAAAGAGAGTGATGATAATGGATGCCGTTATAAACCTACGAGATATCAGATCATACACTCATGAATCCGTTAATTGGTTTCTAGTTTAATCATAGCTTAATCAAATCAACTCAAACTTCCATTCCTTTTGAGAATTAAATTAGAAATAAATTGAGATTACCATAACTTAGCTCTGTACTCCCTGTGGACGATCTCGGACTTAACCGCTATTGTTCGGAATAATAGTTAATTCCTTACTTTATAAATTGTATTTTTGGTACAGAAACGACAAACCAATGCAAATGTATTTACGGAAGTAGCTTGATTGACATGTATGCAAACTGCAGACAGGTGGAAGATTCATGTCCAGTATTTTTAGCCTATTCCCTTAATGGGAAAGTGTCTCGTGGAGTTCTGTTATTGCAGGGTGCGTGCAATATGGCAATACGGTGCTTTTGACAAAGGCCTGAAATTGTTGAAGATAAAACCTGTGAATGTTACATTTTCAAGCATAATGCTAGCTTGTGCTCACTTGAGCAACTGCAGCATTGGCAAAGCCGCAGAGGTACAGATGACTATCTGCATCTGAGTGTGTGCGCAAGTGCTTTTGTGTATTAATTATCTGCAGTAATTGACATAAAAATAAAAAATTTGCAATTTCTCATAACATGTTCTCTCTTTTTTCTTTTTCTTTTTTTGAAAATGTCAAAATATCATTCAACTCAAGACATATCCTTGTATAAAACAGACTCAAGAGCGGGCGGAATACAACCCGAAAGAAAAAAGCCAGAAACTTTTCTACAATGGGATGCAACCCAGTGAGCTGCTCTGTTAAGATTCCTACCACACCACCGAAAAGACCAACGATTACAGGTAGCCCATTTCCTGATATCACCGACGATTGTCTCAATCTCCCAAGGGCACTCAGATTGGGGATAAGAAACATGTTCTCTTTTAAACGCATGAATCTATGTTGTTATGGAGGGTGCATATATTGTAGGGCAAAGTACGGATTACCTCCCTAAGGTTTGTCCGTTTGGCAGATGACCCCCCTGAGATTTATTAATGACCACATCGCCTCTTTGTGGTTTTGGAGTAAAGTGTAACTCCTAACTCCGTTAACGACAGAAGTAAAAAGACCACAATACCCTTTCTTAAATAGAAGGCCTTTGCTCTCATTTTCACGTTGACACAGAGCGGGAGAAAGAGAGATGGCTATGGAGATTTGGGGCAAACCCTAGGGTATGTATATACCTACAACACACAAAGATAATTGTAAACACCCAAACAAGACCTGCACTCCACCGCTGTCGTACGCCTTCTAGATTGAGCCCAGATCGAAAACAAAACAGAGCACCCATCTCTATAGGTGATTGACCTCACAGATTCACCGATACACCACTTACTCGAAACATGTATTGTGGTTTGTATTAATTACAGATTGTGTAACGGCTAATGGTTAATCTGAATTTTGGGGCCGTTCAAAAAAAAAAATCTGAATTTTGGGGCTGATTCGTGGCTGGTAATCCACGAACAGTAATGTCCGTGGAAGAACAATCAGTAATGTCGGTGGTCGTGATCTCTCTCTCTCTCTCTCTCTCTCTCAGGAGGAGATTTGAGTTCCGACGAAGGGACGTGGACAAAATATAGTAGCATATAAGAGAATTATGGCGAGTTGGATCAGATCAAGAACGTTGACCCTTTGCCGTCGATTAAGGAGGAATTGGGGGACGCTAGTCTGTTCTCCCTTTATTTCGACAAAGGCAACGACGGCATCGTTTATGTGCGGAGGTGGCGGCGGGGTGGCGTGAGTGGTCGCCAGTTTTGGGAACATTTTGGGTTGGGGTAGGTGGAAATGGTTTTGATTTTGTTCAAAGAAGAAGATGAAGAAAAGGATACTATAGTAATTTTACAGTTGGTTTTGACTTTACCCATTAATTTTTTTCTTTCTCACTGACAAAAAAATGCGCGTGTACTCTACTTTCCGTTAATTTAGACGGAAAACTTAACGGTTGCACTTTACTCCAAAACCACAGGGAGGCGATGTGGTCATTAGAGAACCCCAAGGAGGTCATCTGCCAAACGACCAACCTTAGGGAGGGAAGCACTTTTCAATGTATGGTATAGAGATGTCACCAAGTGATCATTTTCAAGTGGGAGTTATTCTATGTTAGGATTTTTCCTTGAAAATCGAACACCGCAACGATGATCCTCATATTTTTATTTGTTTATGTTGAAATTATGAGAATTTTTGGAGATGGGAATTTGTACGCGAACGGACCAGAATAGGGACGATCGGGCGCGAAGTGCCGCATGGTGCGACGTGGTGCTTTGTGGTGACATGTGGCATGCATGGGTGAAATGGGTCCTGATTCATCCTTTGAATCCACCGAAGTATATATATTCATGTATAAGGATATTATATTAGTTAATTACTCTTAATAATTAGGATATCAACGCCACCTCTGTTTTCTTCCACCGTTTACACAGAGAGAAAGAAGCAGCAGCACGACTCCTGTTCCTCAAACCTCTCACGCCGACTGCCGACTGTCGTTCCGTTCATATTTCATCGGAATCTCTCTCCTCTTTCTTACTGTACCAGTTCAATGGAGTAGGTACCGGTTCAATGAAATATCTGGCATACGTGATGAATTAAGCACTTCTTAAAGGTGAGTTGCGCATACCTTAGTTACATGTATTTTCTGAATTTTTGGAAAGAAGTGCCATTGCTTGATTTTGCTGGAAAATATGGAATTTGAACTTCCTAGCGATGGCTGGTTTATAAATCTTTTTGAGTTTCAGTTAAATTAGACCATGGCAATATGTTTTGGAAACTTGAATTTTACTGGTTGCTAGTACATGCTCGTGATAATATGAATCATTCGAACGGTGTCCCGAGCGCTAGGGGACGGGTAAAGATACTAGTGGCGTGAAGTGGAGTAATAAGGTAGGAGATGCAGCCAGGCATCACCAGGTAATGATATCTTACCACTCCTCAATGGAGTCGCTCCCCAACCGACTGGCAAAAATACCGTTGAATGCTATTATCGCTCAAAAGTGCAAAAGTTGAAAGAGAAATGAAATGAAAAGGGTCCATCTCTTGTACCGAAGAAATGAGCTTTGGGACAAAAATGCATGTACTGGATGTTCAATGAACTATTTGGATTGTTGCTTTGAACTGTTTTATAATGTGGGGTATTTCCATGGTCAAACTTGTAACTTTGGTATACGTTTCTCACCCGAGCTTTGGCTTATGAATTTTTTTTTCCAATCTTTCCAGGTTAAGGTAAAAAGCAACTTGTGGGCCGATTGAAGTATTAGAATAACCGTGGAGAATCAATTGGTGTCTAATGGTTTGTATGTATTATACTTGTACACTTAGAAGCTTTGGAATTATCTTATTTATTCTACGCTTCCACATACTTTGAATTCTATGGTTTAAAAAAACGATGATGTTAGAAATTAATCCATAAACTAGAATATGAGCAGGCCTTCGGCGGCTTAACACCCGCTTGGCCGTTCATGACTTCCAAAGTAGGTTTTGGGTCGTGACAAAAGCCAAAATTCTGTGAAATTTGAATATCAGGAGAGCGCCGTACAAGCTATGGAAATGTTACGATATTGATCAATACGAGCTATACAACTACCCCTTTTACCCAAAAAGGAATGAGAGAGGGACTTTCGAGGAGAATGACAATTTCCTCTATTAATCGCCAACGGGTGATTTCCATTAGCATGCATCCCATACACACGCTTAATGGGAAAATCTCAATAACCATTTACCGAGAAAGAGCAATGTTTTTTGGCCACAAAGAATGGTGATACATCATAGTACAAGTATGGATGATGAGTCCTAATGACGAACTAGTTAACAGATTTCTTACAAAGAACCATTTCGTTAACAAATTAAAAGATGTGCACAGAACTATTAAAGTGTCAGTATTATAGATGAAATTAGGAGCCAAATGCTGTGTATTTAGTTTCATGCAATGAAAAAAAGAAAAAAGCATAGGGCTATATTCACAAAATGCACTTGGAGCCCTATTCAGGGTACGTGTGTACATCGAAAATGTTTTTAAGATAACTATCGGCAGAATTTGAGAATGCTAAATACAGAGAAAAATTCTGCCTTAAAGCAAATGTAACAGGTGCACATACAAGATCACTACCATGTTAATGGTTTCTGATCGAAAACAAAATGCTAGGATGCACATATGACTCAACTCTATTTCTCAAGAACTATGGTTCTATTTCCCTGATAATTCCTTGATTCTTGCAAGATGACTGACAATATGCGTTGGATTGCTCTGCTACTGCATTCTGTAATGCCGCTTGGCACCAAAATATCACGCTATCGGGAAATATTCTGGCAGACACCAATAGGTTGTCGAGCCTACAGATAAATGTAAATAAGAATTCAAGGAAAACTAGAGCATGCATGGTGACGTGAGAGAGGAATTCAATACCTGGTCCATGATGCTATAGGGTTGAAGAAGCAGCAGCACACAATTGGCGTATATTGCTTCTGTTTGTTTTGGAGAAAAGGTTTAAAGTACTGTCCATGACCAAGCTGGAAACTCTGGCCCACTGCCTTTCTCTATCAACTGATCAAGTTTGCTTAGGCTACCGGAAATATCTTCTGGACTCTTCAACAATACAAAATTGAGTTGCCACTGCAAGCGCCATTTCATCTGCCTGGTTTTCCTTCATAGTGTCTATGAAAGCCTATTGTGTGAGGTCCACGAGCTGATGAGATGAGTCAGTTTCATGAAATGACGAAATAGAATTTTTTCGAAAGAAGAAATAGTGTGTGCTAGTCTCCTTTTACCTGCTGAACATGTGCCATTGGACAGTTATGGGAGCCATTTCAGTCTATATCTACTCATCAGCCAAATTTATATACCATTGGAGCCTCTTGATCATTTCTGTCAGAGAACAAAGTTTTTCTTCTTCAGACTTGTAAGGAGACTTATTTCACATAAGCAGTAGTGTAGAAAAACAGTGGGAAGCTCCAATGAGGAATAACAATTCCATATATTCAACCCATCGACTACACAAAAACAATAGTTCCAGTGGCATGTACCTTAATAAGATCCAACTTTGATTGCCCAGACAGTTTTAATGCAATATTTGCTTGCTTCTTTAATGAGAGGTCAGACATTGAAGTCCTGGACCGAAATCTTCACTTTAAGCTACCTTTACAGAAATCATTTCCAATTAACTTCCAGCAGAGAAAACAACTGCTGATGTTGCAAGATTATTATCTCTGGACAAACAGTTAAGCAGAACAAAAAAACTACTAAACAATTTGAACCAATCCAGGACAAATTTCAGGGCTAAAGAAAAACTTTGTGCAGAAAAGTTTTTGAATGAGACTTTTGAGAACAGAACCTAAATGATGCCTTGAATTTCCACATATCTAGCATATGGCATTCCAACTTCCAAGCATTCTGCAAAACAAAAGAATGCATAAGAAATGGTTCAAACAAGAAACAAACAAGGAGCACATTAGTTTGTTGCCTAATCTTAGAGATTCGCCAAAAAGGTACTATTGCAATGTAATTTTATACTTGCCATCGTCCCTTGGACCTTATGCTTTTCAGTTTGTTCACTGAGCGCGATGTGAACTGAAGACATGTTCTCGAGTCCAGTTCAATTCAAGGATTTAAAATGATAAGCAGACTACTGTTCACATGCCTTTTTCTTCAATGGCGGTATTTCACATGGTGTCATCACCACTGTTCTAACATTGTCACCGGACGTCCCATAAACCAAACGGCTGGATTTGAACTATCAGTAAGTTTAGTGAAAAAAATTATTCGCATTGGCCAGAGATGTTAAAAAAATTGCAAACTAAAGAAAAAACAGAAGGCAAGGAATTACATGGTTGGCAGGCGACCTTCAATGGTTTCTCTGAAAGGCCAACACATCATGCCAAAGAAGTTGGGTTAGATGACCCTTCTTTGATCCAAAATTAAATTAAATTGATAAATTTAGATATTTAGCACAATACATATATTCCTCATATGCATACGGAAAATGACAGATAGAAACACAAAAATGAGAAAGAGAGAGAGAGGGGGGGGGGAGGAGGGAGAGAGAGGCAAGGAGAAGAAAATCACGAAAATGAGCAATTAGCAAAAGAAGTTACCTGATGGTGGATATGAGCAATCTTGTGCCACTCATCTCTCCCTTCCTCGCATCTATTCGTTGGAAGAGGACACCGGGTTATAACCAGAGATTGCAAGCTCTTGAGAAGTTGGAATTTTTCCAGCGAGGGCAAATACGTCAGATTACAGCACTTATAGAGCCTCAATGATTCAAGAGATGAAAAGTTACCAAACCACTCCAGTAGAGCTTCCAACCCTACGAATCCATAAATTTGCAGCGTTCTTAAGTAAGTGAGGTGCCGAAGTTTATCAGGAAGGCACTTGAGCTTGGCCATCCCGATAAAGTAAGAGATTCTAGGGACATGAATGGGTAATGCGGCGGGTTTTGAGCTTTGACCATCTCAACCTCTGGCCAGGGGAAATAATCCAGCTCCTTTGAGAAGGGACCTATCCCCAACTTTCAAAGGTTGGTCAAACAGAATTGCCCCTCCTCCCAACACCTCTCCCATCGTGAGAACAGCTTCCCAATTCCAGCTCCTGAAGGGACGTGAGGTTGCACAATTCATCTGGGCTGGCCTCCATTAAATAAACGGAACCGGACACACCCCTACGCATGAGTTAATGATGAACTAATAATGATTGATTAAACAAAGTCCATATTGCAGAACCCATAAGCAGAGTGCATTTATTGACTACATATTGCACGTTCAAACTGCATAATAAACAGAATGCATAGCTCAAGCTAATTGGTGTGAGTCGTGTGACTAAATAGACTAGCTTTCTAAGCCAGTTGAAGCTTACCTGCACCATTAGACTGTGCAAAAGATGATGCATCACCAAAAGCATCAGAATTCTTTGGTGGAAGATCCTGGGGCTAAGATGGTGCATCAATTTCTATTGGGCTCCATTGTGATGGTGAAAGATGGTGAAAGCATAGAGGATCTCCTAACCGATGACATTGCCTTTTACCCAGGAGCCATGATTAAATAAATCAATCTGTAGAACAAAGTACGAAATGCAAGTTACTAATTGTATACAGCAATAATTTGAAAGAACTAAAGTGTAAAGCAACAATGTATATCAAAGTTCCACAAATGCTCCCTCTCCAAGCTATTGGGTAAATCGTCGACATCATCCATGAACTAAAGTCTTGATTTGGAAAGCAAGCAGGACTAAAACGCGTTGGATTAATATGGGAAAAATATAAATGAAGTGAGTGAAGCAAAAAATTTTGCATATAGACTAACATTGATATTCGATAGCATAGAAACACATGATATAATGAGGCATTTTCTCAAATATTAGATAGGCATCTAATCATCTACAAAACAATGGCAAGTAATTAAGAGTGGAAACCCTTGAGTTTTAAGACAACTTAAGCAGGTAGGTTCGGGCTATAAGTAACTCACAATCTACAACCACAACACACACACTGACACACACACACACTCACACACACTCACACGCATTTTGATTACAAAGCATTCAGCTAAGTTTTTTGCCCAGACATTTTTGTTTCCATTGGAATTTAACCCAGGTCTTTTGCTCATATCAACCTGACTCGACTTCTATATGACTTCCCAGCAAAGAAGAAAACTGAACTTAACTATTATCAAGTTCCAATTTATGATGAAGATTGGTTTCTGATTTGAGAAACCAAGTCCATAACAAAGTACTATTTGGTATTGGTTGTGGTTCCCCATTGTTGTTGGAGATTGTATTGAGATCACCATTAAGACTTATCGGATGAATCGTTAATTGAATTAATTGATTATTTTATTGTTCACCTTTATGCCAAATTTATTTTGACATGGTAAATTATTTTGATCCCTGTTTTAGAACTTTATGAATCTAATATACATGCATTGCTATTCATTGAGCTTGTCAGCTGACAGATTTATTCGAACTTCTTTTTCTGGCAAGTTGGGGAGTTAGGCAAGGACTCTTGCAGCATCTCCGGGATTTCATTTGTTGACCTCCTTAGGGTTTCTCATCCTTTTATTTTAATAATTGCTTCCGCATTCGAAACATTTGTCAAATAATGGATTCTTTTTATTATTGTTGGATCACCGGATGTTAGTTGGTTCATGAGATGTTTGTACCCAATGCTTTTTGTTGAACTTAAATGGTTGGAGTTGTTTTTAATTAAAAAAAAAAAGTGGCTGGTTGTTTAGTAGTTCTTTGCTTTGGAATTTAATTAAATTTCTTTTTAGGCTGCATGTTCTACGAGTTTTGGTCTTGTACTTCATGGCCGGTCACTTCTCATTTCTCATTTTGGGGTGTGACATGTATCATGCGAGAGAGCGAGATTGAGAAAGACCAGATGTTTTTTCTTCTTTGATCTAGTTACCAAACTGTGCTTTTGGGAACCCTAACATATTCAGTGAATCCAAACAAACGTCGTATTTTCTAGAAATGCACATGAAAAATGACACAAATACAAACCCAAAACTGAGAGAGAGGGAGAGAGAAAGAGAGAAGAAAATCACGAAAATGAGCAATTGGAGAAGTTACCGTCTATATATCGAGCGTCGGAATATGAGCAATCTTGTGCCACTCTTCTCCCCCTTCTTTGCACCTTCCCGTTAGACGGGGACAGCAGGTTACATACAGAGACTGTAAATTCTTGAGACGTTGAATATTTTTCAGTGAGGGCAACCTCATCAGATTACGGCACTCGTAGAGCTCCAATGATTCAAGAGATGAAAAGTCACCCAACCACTCCGGTAGAGCCTCCAACCCTTCGAATCCATAAATTCCCAGGTTTCTTAAGGAAGTGATGTGCCGAAGTTGATCGGGAAGGCACTTGAGCTTTGGCCATCCCCATAACTCCAGAGATTCTAGGGACATGAATGGGTAATGTTGGGGGTTTTGAGCTTTGACCATCTCAACCTCTGGCCAGGGGAAATAATCCAGCTCCTGTGAGAAGCGACCTATATCCAACCTTCGAAGGCTGGTCAAACAGAATTGCCCCTCCTCCCAAGGCCTCTCCCATCGTGAGTTACAGTCATCCAATTCCAGATCCTGAAGGGACGTGAGGTTGCGCAATTCATCTGGGTTGGCCTCCGTTAAGTTGGGACACCGATTTATTTGTAATCTTACAAGGGTCGGTTGTAGCAACCCCTTTGGCAAGCATCTCAACTCACTGCACCGTTGAATTTTAAGCTCTTGAAGGGACGTTAGGCAGCTGTTGAATTCTCCTCCTGTCTCTTCGCCTATGTACATCAGTTTATGGCACCCTCCTATTGCTAAAAGCTCAAGGGAAGCTAGGTTTAGTAGTTGCTTTGGTAAATAACACAACTCACCCAAACAAGCTATTCCCAGACGTTTTAGCGACTTGCTGCTTGTTTCTAGCAAATGTTCAATCAGAATACTGACATTTTTCAAATTCGGATCTACCTTTATGGTCGAAGTGAGTCCATTCATAATTTTCCCAAAATTAATGATGTAATCTTCCGAATGAATACTTAAATTTTGAATGCATAACAAATGACCTGGAATGGTGATCAAGTTAGGGCATTTCTCTATATGCAACTCCTCGAGACGAGGAAAGAACTCCATTGTACTCGTGGTTGCAGAAGGCAATGATGATACATCTGACCATTCTTTTAGCTTCGGCATACCACGAATAGTGAGTTTTTTCAATGCCGGAAATACCGCCGGTGCCGTTGCAGCCATAGTACTACTACTACCACCAACAATTCGTTCATTCAATCCATAGAATTCAGGACCAATGCACTCCACATTATCCAATTCAACCATTTTAATGACTTCAAGGTTTGGAAGGTGTCCGAGTATTGGGATATGTTCACATCGGCAGCCAATTAATTTGATCTTCATTAAATTATGAAGCGATTGATTATCTCTACTCCTCATCCATGATGCCAATCTTGGTCCTCCGAAATCTCTGAGAATTAAACCCCGAAGATTCTTATGAGGTTTAAGTCCTTCCAACACATCCCCATACTTAATGTCCGACATTCCAGGGTTCCTATCCCAATGAAATTCCAACTCTGTAACTTTAGATTTTTCAGACATTTTAGCTCTTTCTGCTTCTTCAATGTCTTTCACATGTTGGAGATCATAAACACGTAATCTACCTCTTAGCTTGCTTAAGCTTCCCAACTCTTCAATTCTATGGCCCTCGTCCTCACCCGCAGAAAAGAATGGTAATGTTTGCAAAGAACTCAAATGGCCTATCTTGGTTGGAGTCATTTTCCTGCTAGTTTCTGTATCTTCCACGCAAAGATGTCTCAAGTTAACCAATTTATGGAATTCTTTTTGAATCTCTTCCAAATTTGCATACAGTGGCAACCTCAATGTTTCCAAATTGTAGAGCTTGGTGATAGAATTGGGCACTTTTTCAAAAGAAGACTCTGAGAGATCAAGGTACTTTATATGTATGAACTTGTATATAGATCTCGACAACTCTTTCCCATCAGATTCTACAATTCTCAAGGCACGAATAGATTTGACATCTTCAATATTTTCGGGCAAATTTCCAGTTAAAAATAGTGTCCTTAGTTTCCCATTAGTTTCGTTTGAAAGTTCTAACCTCATTTTTTCCTTGAGACACAATGAAAGATGTTGAACCTCAGGATGGTCCTTAACCTCGCTAGTTTTCAAAGTCAAACAACTACCCTCTGAGACATCTAGAGCAAGATCATGTACGAGATCATGCATCTTGCAAGCAATAATATCCTTATTCTCATCCAAGACAACATCTTGAAATAGTGAATTGCGCAACAAGATATCAAAATATTCATTGCCTACATCTTCCATTTCCAAATTTCTGTTTGGAAGAGA
Source organism: Rhododendron henanense subsp. lingbaoense (assembly GCA_020567845.1). NCBI lineage: Eukaryota > Viridiplantae > Streptophyta > Magnoliopsida > Ericales > Ericaceae > Rhododendron > Rhododendron henanense. The sequence continues at coordinate 9,176,752 of CM036313.1, forward strand.
CTGAAGATAACCTAGACTCATCCAAAGTTGAATCAGGACATCCTTTATCAGTACTTGGTCCTTTGGAAAAATAGAACAATAGGCAAAACATTGTTTCAAACTTGGAAAGGGTAAGTGATGGAAACTAAGCCTTAATGCTGGAAGAATTTCACCCTCAGTTCTCCATATTTCACTCTCCTCAATGGACTCCCATTTGGTTAGAGATTTATTGTCGTACAATAAACCTCCTAACGATTTTATAGCCAAGGGCACACCCTTACACTTTTCAACCATTTTCCAACCAATATCTACCAATGTTTCAGTTTCTATTGGTCCTCCATTTGCAAATGCATTTTTCCTAAACAAGGTCCAACTATCACCGTCTGACAATTCAGGCAACCGATGGGTAAGAGATTCAGGAACCCGCATAGCAGATACCACATCCACACTACGGGTTGTAACTATAATTTTGCTTTCGTTGGAGCCCTCTATACCTGTCAAAGAACTTATCAATTTTTCCCATATTTGCGGAATCGTATTCCAAACATCGTCTAATACAAGTAAGTATTTCTTTTCCTTTAGTTTTTCTCTAAGCTTTCTCACTATCCCTTCAATGTTTGGTATCTCAGATTTTTCTCCAAAAAGAGATTGCACCATTTCATTCAATAACCTTTCAACCTTGAAATCATCAGAGACACAAATCCATATTTTGTAATCACCAAAATACTCCACAACCTTCTTATCTTTGTAAACTAACTGAGCTAGTGTGGTCTTTCCAAGCCCAGGGATTCCTACAATAGCAATGACAGATAAATCATCTTTAGAGCCAAGTAACATGTCTCTTACTACTACGACATCACCATCCCTCCCCACACAACATGATTCATCCACAAAAGGTATTGTTTGCCTATGCTCACTAGGCGGGACAGAAGCAGTCATGACTTGCTCTGCTGGTCTAAGACCCATATCATGTGCTTCTTTACAAATTTCGTCCAATAACAAATTGATATTGTTCACCCTATTAGCCATCTTGAGGCGAAATGGCAGCGGATTAGAGAGCGAGAAGAAGTTGCATACCTTGTATCTCATCCGGTTTCCTACCTCCAACTTCCTTCGAAGAGCTTCATATGCAAACTCACCCAGCACATTCTCCACATCGCAGGTTACTGACGTGAGACTCTTGAGCCACTCTTTCAAGGCTTCTGATCCGATTTGGCCTTTGTCAGCATCACGTAGCAAAGCTTGGATGTTCTTCAACCTTCTTTGGAGCTTTCGGAGGCCTCCTTTGAAACCCCATGCCAGCTTAATCTGTTCCGTTGCAAGTGGAATCAAGGCATTCAGGATTGCCTGAGCAGCAGGAAGGAGGGGAGTTGCAGCCATGTTTTCCGTCTGAAAACTGGAATTGGGGGCCTGGCTAAACAGAAATGATTTGAGGGAACAATGAGCAAGAGAGAAGACAAGAGATCAGGGTGTAGTGCTTAATATTCTTAATGTGATTGAGGTCTTGGTCGTCATAGGCGGCTCTGCATAGAGCCAAGGTATTCAAATGAACACATTACGATTTCATATATTTGAAAGGTTAGTTCATTATTTGAACACTTATTCACTCAATTTTAAAAGCCAAACTCATTTAAATCCGAACCCATGAAACCACAACTTTTCAGTTCAAAAAGCAATTGAAGAATTAAAGTTTAAATGTTACGTCGAAAAGGAAAAAACACATATGAAATATCGAAGGTTTGGCGTCAAAAGCAATATACCGAATTATTAAGTTAGTTATTTGAGTGTTTTTTTTTATAGCATTTAAGTTACTCTATTATGACCACCCGGGAAAAAAAAAATCTGGAGCCAATTGTCGTTGCCGACTGTTAAACTGATAGAGGTCTTGGTCGTTGCAAGACTTTGAATGCTTTTATCAGGGCTTACATGTACAGCAATACTAGGTATTTTAACTAGTCAAAAAATGCATTTTTAAGTTTAACACTAGTCACCCGTTTGGAAAAACAACAGTTTAACTAGTCACTTTTTTTTTTTGTCAAACTCCAACAATACTACTGCTCTATTTGACCTATCATCTATTATATTACAACGTGTATTGCATTTTCTGGTTCTTACTTTTTGTTTTCTTCCATAGAGGGAGGGAGAGAGAAAGTAATAGAAAAACAATGCCTTGCGAATAGTAACTAGGCATATTTGGAGAGGTAGTGTAGCAAATATTATTTTACCTAGCCTCCATGTTGGCTTAGATTAGCCTTGAACTCTTGCTTCATTGAGGAAGAAATTGCAACCAAGACAAGCAAACACTTGTCGTAGCTTTTTCGGAGAGAACGCACGAACAGGGTAAACCAGGGGAAAGCACTTCACTGATTTTTTCGTTCATCCTCTAGAGAATTCTACAAGGCTTTATATACAGATACAACCTTGGGGGCTAACTAATTAACACACAAATATAAAAGAGGCCCAACACAAAATATTTCATGGCCCACATACATAAATATTTAGCCCAAATGCAAAATAACAACAAGACATTAATTTTAACACTCCATCGATGCTGTTGGAGAAGATGTATTTTTGTATTTGGCTAGGTGAAATAGCTACATCTAGATTTATCAAGTCTGTTGTATAATTCTTTGGAAAGAAACTTTGCCAATCACAAATGGAGAAAAGACAAAAGTGGAGGAGGAAAATAATAGAAAAAGCATAAGGGGATTATGGAGTTCTATCTCACAGTGGCGTACTAAAGCTTTAAACAGGAAACTATTGTTACGAAATCTAATTTTATACTTTGGGTCCAGATGCCACGTGTCCAAGATACTGTGGAGTCATACAGGGCCTTTTACTTTTTCAAAAGTCTTTCTCTTTTTTAATCTTACTTTTGAATTTTTTTTCCTCATCTGGGCATAAAGTTTTCTTTATGAGATACCTTTTCTATCAGTAGGAGTAAAACAGGGTATATGTACTCTAAGTTTAGTGGTAGTCAGAGTGCTAGTGTTGACACAGTGGCCCTCCAAAATAAGGAACTACCCAGAAGCGAGCGTTTTAAGTATCTGGGCTCAATTGTTAGTAAGGATGGAGAAATTACGGAGGATTTAACACATAGGGTACAAGTTGGATGGATGAATTGAAGGAGTGCTTCGGGTGTGTTGTGCGACGGCAGAATTCCCGCAAAGTTGAAGGTAAAATTCTATCATACTTCTATAAGGCTGGCAATGTTATACGGCACAGAGTTGGGCTGCTAAGAAACAACATGCAAGTAAGATCATGAGTGTAGCCGAAATGAGAATGTTGAGATGGATGTGTGGTAAGACTTTGCGAGATAGAATTAGAAATGAAAACATTCGTGGAATGGTAGGACAGCACAATTAGAAGCTAATATGAAAGAACATAGACTAAGGTGGTTTGGTCATGTCTACCATAGACCCGTTGACGTAATAGTTAGGCGGAGTGATATGGTTACGGTAGATGATAGCACTAAGGGGAGAGGTAGACCGAAATTGACCTTAGAAGTAGTAGTGCACAAGGATCTAGGCCTACTGGATATTACAGAACACGATGCCCTCGACAGAACTCAATGGAAAATACGGATTCATGTAGCCAACCACAATTGATTGAGATTTAAGGCTCAGTTTGGTTTGGTTTATCATGGCAAGTCTTCACGACAAGGCTCAACCACCTTTCCTAGCCTTTGTTGCAATGCTTTTTCTGTGAATAAAAATGCTGAAGAAGAACGAGGCATTCCTAGACTTGCCATTCATTATAAGCCTCCATATGATGTCTTCAAAGGGATGAGATACCCTATTCCAAATAGAAAAGACCTATTAGATAGATTGCGATCCAGCATGATTTTTTCTCTGAATCTTATTTGAAATCTGGATATTGGCAAATCCATAGAAGAAAAAGATCAGTATAAAACTGCATTATTGTTCCTGTTGGGCATTATGAATGAAATGTTATGCCCTTTGGTATAAAAATGCCCCTTACAAGTTTCAAAATATACCATTAAATGAAATATTGTACTTTCTCCATATTCTGTCAATCACACAAATTTCTGGGTTGGTGTCGATTCGGATTTGAACATGGGCAATGCATTCATGGCCATGTACTTGAAGTTGGGAAGTTTGGGTGGTAATGGTGGGTTGAGTGGTTTTGCTGGTCAATTGTTTCATTAAATGCCTGAACTAACGAAAACTGTTCAATGTAGGAATGGTTTTGGGGATGGTAACGAAATTGTTGGCAATGACATGCGTTACGAGGTTACTACTGATGGAAATGTGCCACATTTTGGTAGGAAATTGGAGAGAGAAGCACCTAGTGGTGAGAGTTATGGTAGTAGTTGGAAGAACTTATTGATCCATAAATTGGAAAAACGCATCGCGATCTTATGGATTACTCAAAGCAAATGATCTATGTGCCGCATCATCACGTCAAAGTAATTCAAAAGTAGAGGATTTTGATTATTCAGGAGGGATCAGTAGTGAAGTATCGAGAAGGAACGGAGAAAACGGGGCTTTAAACATGGCAATTTGCAGCCTGATTCCTCCTCCCTATCCTTGGAGAAGACGGGGAAAGGAAATTACTGTGTATGCCGTTAGACATGGGTTTGTAACGATATTGTGGCCTTTGCTAGATTTGATCCTACTGAATAATCATTTATTTGTACTCGGGTGATTCACACACTTTCCTCCACTTTATAATTTCCTCGTCAATGACTAGAAGCACTTTTCAATCTATAGAATAGAGATGTCACCAACTGATGATCATTTTCACGCGGGATTGGATTCAACAACGAAAAGGGGGGGAGCAGTACAAGTGCTGCCTTCTCAGCCAGCGCCATTGCATGGCGATCAAGCATCCGCCGTTGAGTGCTGGCTTTGGTTATGCTTAGAAAAGCAGCCCGAGATTACGGTAGATGAACACCCGTTAGCTCTATTTTGTACCTTCTGCTTAGTATCTTGGATTGTAACAGGGCTAACGAAAATCTTTGTGCAGAAAAGTGTTGAATAAGACTTTTGAGAACCTAAATGAGGCCATGAATTCAACATTTTTTGCATATTGCATTCCAAATGTTTTGCAAAAGAAAAAAGGACGCTTTGGAAATAGTTCACTCGTGTACTCCTCGAGGGACAAGGTTTATTTAGCTGCTCTCTTTCTAATGATAATGTGGCCTTTGCTAGATTTGCTCCTAATGAATAAAGTTAGTGAATAAAAAGGTGGAAGGGTTGTCATCGTTTATTTATACTTGTGACACTTTTCATGCACTTTCCTCCATTTATAATTTCCTCTTCAAGGACTGGAAGCACTTTTCAAGGAGGAAAAGTGGATTGGATTCAAGGAGGAAAAGTACGGTATAGAGATGTCACCAAGTGATCATTTTCAGGTGGGATTGGATTCAAGGAGGAAAAGTGGGAGTAGCACACGCGTCTTCTTAGCCATCCCCATTGCGTGGCGATCAAGCATCTGTTGTCAAGTGCTGGCATCGGTTATGCCTAGAAAAGCAGCCTGAGATAACACTAGCTGAAATTTGCTCTATTTTTACTTGTTGATTAGTATCTTTGATGGTAACAGGGCTGTGTTCGCGCAAGAAGCCTTTCTGTATTGGCCCAGAGAGAGTGATGGAATGGATATATACCGTCATAAACCTATGCGATATCAGATTATACACTCATGAATCCATCCCTGATATAGTTTCAGAAAATATTCATTTGCGTGACTGCAAGAAAAACTCTCAGCTCCACACTTGCACACCTGATAGATATATGCAATCACTTTATTTTACTTTGTTGCTTTAAAAGCAGTTTAACAATTTGTCCACAAATATTGATGTAGTTTTAGGAAAACTAATATTGTTGGAGCTTGAATGATTCTATCCATTTTTTTTTGTTTAATCTACCTAACTACGTTTTCATTCACACCAAATCTGTTTTTTTTTTCCTAACCGACGGCTCTCTTCCCAGTCTTGTTGTTCCTCCATACCTGAACAAGTTTCTTCCTGGTTTTTGGTATTCCTTAAACTTTTGACTCTCTTCCCGGTATTGGCTTCACTGCAGCAAAGCCCCGAAAGCTGTTCAACAATATTGTAGAAAAAAAAAGGTAGAGGCCAACGATATTCGTGTCGTCCAACACGAATCCACCAATTGAATAGCCAATGCCCAAAGGTGTCATAGTGAAAAGACAAATGCAGAAACAAATGATCTGAAGACTATTAACATGATACAACATTGAGGACGAAGATTGTGGCTAGTTCTCCTTCTTTAGAGAGATGCCATTAATCAATAAGACTCTAAAATCCAAACAACACATTAAAACTTCGATTGTAAGAGGCACAACAGCGTTCCAAATTTCTGAAGAAGAAAACGATGCAAATTTGTGTCCTCAGTAAATTTGTCAAAGGAGGATTTATAAAAGAATTCCCTAAAATAATGAAGTGACCACATCCATATATTAGAAACAGGTTTCAAAGGAAAATTGCAAAGAATGCCCAAAAAGACGCCAATACAATGGTTTCTTGGTCATTCTTTATGAAAAAGCCAAAATTCTTTGAAATTGGAATATCATGAGAATGCCATAAAAGCAATGGAAATGGTCCGATATCGATCAATACGAGCGATACAATTACCCCTTGTACCCAAAAAGGAATGAGAGAGGGACTTTCGAGGTTAGTGACGTATGATTTCATCTATTAATTGCCAACAGGTGCTTTTCCATTAGCGTGCATCCCATACTCACGCTTAATGGAAAATCCCAATATAACCATATACCAAGAAAGAGCACGCAATGTTACTTGCCACAAAGAGTGGTGATACGAGTAGGGCTGCAAACATACCGAATCAAGCCGAGTTTTAGAATGTTCAAGTTCGTTTGCTAAGTTTTCTAGTGAACTTGAGCCAAGCTCGAGCTTAACGAAAATTTGACGAGTCAAGCTTGAGTTGAGCTTGCCTAGGTTCAAGTGGAACTCGAACTTGATCACGAACTTTAGTGAGTCAAAAATATTAGATATTTATGCTCCCATACAATTCTAGAACTGCAAATAAAAGTCTTATTTTGTATATAAATAAGTTCACACACATAAAGTTATCAAAGTTTATTAAAATTTAAGTTTATTGTACTTTTAAAGTTTTATACATGTACAAATTATAAAATTTTCATTATGTACTTGTGAAAGTTTATGCAAATTCAAGGTTACATATGAAATTCTTAGGATACATATACTCCACGTTGCAAGCCTGATCGAGTCAAATACTGTCAGGTTCAGGTTGGGCTCATTTGTTAAACAAGCTTTAAATTGAGGCTATGTTTGGTTCGTTAAATACACGAATCGAACTTGAGTCGAGCCTCAAACAGTTCACGAACTGCTCTCTTTATTTGCAGCACTAGATACAAGTATGGATAATTAGTCCTAATGACGAACTAGTTAACAGATTTCTTATTATAGAACCATTCGTTAACAAAGTAAAAGATGTGTACAGAACAATTAAAGTCACTATTATAGTTGAATTACGAGCCAAATGCTGAGTGTATTTAGTTCCATGCAACCAAAAAAAGAAGAAAGCAGCATAGGCCTATATTCACAAAATGCCGAGTGTACATTGACAATATTTTTAAGATAAAGTATCGACAGAATTTGAGAATGCTAAATGCAGAGAGAAATTCTTCCGTCTAAAAGCGAATGAAACCGGTGCACGTACAAGATCACTACCACGTTAATGGTTTCTGATTGAAAACAAAATGCCATGATTTACAGATGACTCAACAATATTTGTCAAGAACTATGGTTCTAGTCCCCTGATAATTCCTTGATTCTTGCAAGATGACTGAGAAGATGGGTTGGATTGCTCAGCAACTGTATTCTGCAAAGCTGCTTGGCACCAAAATATCACGCTATCAGGAAACATTCTGGCAGACACCAATAGGTTATCGAGCCTACAGAAATGAAATAAGAATCTAAGGAAAACTAGAGCATTCATGGGAGAAAAGGAAAAGACGTGAGAGAGGACTTCAAGACCTGATCCATGATGCTATAAGGTTGAAGAAGCAGAAGCACACGATTGGCATATATTGCTTCTGTTTGTTTTGTACAAAAGGTTAAAAGTCCGGTCCATGAGCATGCTGGAAACTCCGTGGCCCACTGCCTTGCAATATCAACTGATCAAGCTTCCTTTGGCTACCGTAAATATCTTCTGGACTCTTGAATGATACGAGATTTAGTTGCCATGCAAGCGCCGTTTCATCTACCTGGTTTTGCTTCATGGTGTCTATGAAAGCCTATTGTGGTGAGGCCCACAAGCTGATGAGATGAGCCACTTTCATGAAATGACAAAATAGATTTTTTTCGAAAGAAGAAATAGTGTGTGCTAATAATCTTACCTGCAGATCAGGTGCCACTGGACAGTTACGGGAGCCATTTCAGTCTATATCTCCTCATCAGCCAAATTTTTTATACCATTGGAGCCTCTTGACCATTTCTGTCAGAGAACAAAGTTTTTCTTCTTCAGACTTGAAAGGAGACTTATTTCACATAAGTAGTGTAGAAAAACAGTGGGAAGCTCCTATGAGGAATACAAGTTGCATATATTCAACCCATCAACTACACAAAACAACAGTTCCGGTGGCATGTACCTCCATATACAACATATTCTGTCACGAAATCTGGTTCAGATGTGACTTTAGCCAGTACAAAATCTCGTACTTTCAAATCACAACTGGCATTCGAGAGATGATTTCTGGGCTTTAACTCAATGTGCAAAACATTTGTGGATGCATCAGTGCATGTACGTCAACCCTAGGAAGATATGATCCAGGAAATACTGCATAAACAATAATTGAAGTGGTGATTAGAGATAAATGCCTTACGTATTGGCCCCCAAAAAAACGTCATAGAGAAGGCCTAGAAAAAAGAAGAGGAGAAGAATGATCATAATTTAGGTACTTGTAGTAGTCGTTTTGAAGGAAACTATTGACATAGAAACTCACAATGCTCCTCTGACGATGTTTTATTGGAACAAATAATTTTATGGATGTGAGAGTCTATGGGCTCATAAGCGATGTCAATTTCAGATGTATGGAGTCTTAGTCCCTGCATGCTAAGAGGCTGTTTCCAAGCAAATTTGCAAGTACTAAGACACAAGCATAAAAAAAACTATGTTAATGTCATGAATGAAGAGATGGAGCATTCACTAGGTACAAGAAATCAAGCGGTGGCATAAGCATAAATTAGCTGCAACTGGGACCACAAAATCAAACCAACTGCATGGCTAGAAGAAAATCTAAGAGAAGAAATGCAGGAGAAGCAAAGATTGAGGTTTTCTCGACTCATAACATCAAGTGTAAAATGACGAAAACACGGGACAGCTAACAATAAGAGTAAATATAGTGCTTAAAGTTTTCTTTTGATTTTCAAAATATAGAGTTAAAGTCAACATCTATCTTGCAAAAGAAACAGAAGATCCAGTATATAGCTATTGAGAAGAGTAAATTAGTGCTTGTACTAGACAAAACAAACAATGAATACAACACCTAAAGGATTCTGTGGCAAGGCAAACACAATCTTAATTTCTTACCTAAATTGTTTGGATACATGTAATTATCTTCACTAATAAAACTACAACACCAAGATTTCATAAAGATGAATACAACATTCATACAACGTTCATGCCCACGGATTATTTAGCTTTCGTTTGTCTACATTATCTTCAACCGACACCACAAAAAATATAACTCCAGTGGAACTATGAAGTTGGCATAACAAGGATCTGATTATTCTCAAAGTGGCCAGTAGTTGTTAATCTTCGAGCTGGAAAGCAAAAAATCCAACATGCAATATACTTCAAGGATGACCAAGTAGTAACAGAAATCAATATCAAACTAATCCAACAAAGAATTCTGTAATTCCCTAGAAATAGACTCATCGGTAAAGAAGAAAAAACTATTGCCTGCTAAGGGTTGATTGAGCAAGATGCCATACAACAAATGGTAGGAAGCTCAATGAAAACATCTTCCCCTTTCTGCATGGCAATACATCAAAAATACCATGGATATAAATAGTGGAAAAAAACAGATCTAAAAACCAACAGATGAGAGAGAGAGAGAGAGAGAGGAATCAATCACCTTAATCAGATCCAACTTTGACTATCCAGACAGTTTTAATGCCATATTTGTTTGCTTCTTTAGTGGGAGGTCAGACATCGAAGTCCTGGACCAAAATCTTCACTTTAAGCTACCTTTACAAAAACATTTCCGATAACCTTCCAGCCGAGAACACAACTGCTGATGTTGCAAGATTATTATCTCTGGACAAACAGTTACGGAGCAAGGGAAAACTACTAAACAATTTGAGACTTTTGAGAACAGAACCTAAATGATGCCTTGAATTTCCACATATCTAGCATATGGCTTTCTAACTTCCAAGCATTCTGCAAAACAGAAAGGATGCTTAAGAAATGGTTCAAACAAGAAACAAACAAAGAGCACACTAATTAGTTTGTTTCCTAATCTTAGAGATTCTCCAAAAAGGTACTATTGCAATGTAATTTTATACTTGCCATCATCCCTTGGACCTTATGCTTTTCAGTTTGTGCACTGAGCACTCTGTGAAAGGAAGACATGTTCTCGAGTCTAGTTCAATTCAAGGATTTAAAATGATAAGCAGACTACCGTTCACATACCTTTTTCTTCAATGGCGTTATTTCACGACTTCACGTAGTGTCATCACCGCTGTTCTTCTATTGTCACCGGACGTCCCATAAACCAAACAGCTGGATTTGAACTATCAATCAGTTAATTGAACAAATTATTCGCATTGGCCAGAGATGTTGGTAAAACTGCTAACTAAAGAAAAAGCAGAAAGCAAGGAATTACATGGTTGGCAGGGGACATTCAAAGGTTTATCTTGATGGAATAGAATTGCAGACGGAACCATTAATCTAGCCAGTGATCTGAAAGGCCAACACATCATGCCAAAGAAGTTAGGTTAGATGACACTTCTTTGATCCAAAATAAAAGTAAATACATAAATTTACATCTTTAGCACAATACATAGATTCCACATATGCATACGCAAAATGACAGAAACACAAAAATAAGAGAGAGAGAGAGAGGCAAGGAGAAGAAAATCACAAAAATGAGCAATTAGCAAAGAAGTTACCCGATGGTGGATATGAGCAATCTTTTGCCACTCTTCTCCCCCTTCTTTGCACCTTTTCCTTAGAAGGGGACAAAAGTATATACCCAGAAATTAAGAGATTCTAGGGACATGAATGGGTAATGTTGCGGGTTTTGAGCTTTGACCATCTCAACCTCTGGCCAAGGCAAATAATCCAGCTCCTTTGAGAAGGGACCAATCCGCAACTTTCTGGTCAAACAGAATTGCCCCTCCTCCCAACACCTCTCCCATCGTGAGTACAGCTTCCCAATTCCAGCTCCTGAAGGGACGTGAGGTTGCGCAAATTATCTGGGCTGGCCTCTGTTAAATATACAGAACCAGACACACCCCCACCCATGAGTTAATGATGAACTATTAATGATTGATTAAACAAAGTCCATATTGCAGAACCCATAAGAGCATCTCCACTCCTTACTCAAATTTTTTCCCAAAATTGAGTAAAAATTTGGGTAAAAACTTAGATTTGGTATAAAGGCTTCCACTCATGAACTAATGTTTTACTCGAATCCCATCCATTCACCACCATCACTGCCACCGCCACCAAAATCCCTCTCTCTCTCTCTCTCTCTCTGTGAGAAAATGGCACTGGACCTCTCAACAAAGCTCTACCAATAACCCGAGAAAGGCCCAAAAAGCAAACAAAGGTTGCGATTTCAGTCCAGAAACAATCTGATCTTGGAGTGAATGACGAAAATAGAGCCCCGTTTCCACCAACATCTGCACATGCGGTCCTTGATGGAGAAGATCGCCAACAAGAAACGGGGACGATGAGTCGTAGTCTGACTTCGATTCGGCCAAGAAACACGCCTGATGAAGGGTTTAACGACCACCACCACCACCAAATTTGGGTAAAAGCTTTGGTTCACATCAAATTTGGTGAAACATTTGAGTAAAACTCAAATTTGGTATAGGTTTGGGTAAGGAGTGGAGGAGGGTTTTGAGTGATTTTTACTCAAATTTGAGTTTGAGTCAATGTTTGAGTAAGGAGTGGAGATGCTCTAAGCAGAGTGCATTTACAAACTAAATATAGCACATTACAAACTGCATAATAAACAAAATGCACATCTCAAGTTAATTGGTGTGACTAAATAGACTAGCTTTCCAAGCCAGTCGAAGCTTACCTGCGCCATTAGACTGTGGAAAAGATGACGCATCACCCAAACCATCAGAATTCTATGGTGGAAGATCCTGGGGCTGAGATGGTGCAACAATTTCTGTTGCGCTCGATTGTGATGGTGAAAGCGTAGAGGATCTCCTAACCGATGACATTGCCTTTTACCCAGGATTCATGATTAAATCAATCAATCTGTAAAACAAGGTGTGAAATGCAAGTTACTAAATGTATACAACAATAATTTGAAAGAATAAGTGTAAACCAATGATGTATCAAAGTTCCACAAATGCTCCCTCTCCAAGCTATTGGGTAAAATGGTCGACATCATCCATGAACATACCCCTGTATACCTAGCTAATCGTCGTCAAACATCATCCATGAACTAAAGTCTTGATTTGGAAAGCAAGCAAGACTAAATATCAAAGCAGATACAAATAAACTAGCATAGAATGCTATAGTGTTAATCTAGCTAATGGACCAAAATGTTTTAACGAATGGAACAACAAAAACACAAACAAACACCGTTGGGTTAATCGGGGAAAAATAAAAATCAAGATGAGTAAAGCAACAAATTTTACAGATAGATGATATTTAATAGCATAGAAACACATGATATAATGAGGCATTTTGTCAAATATTAGATAGGCATTTAATCATCTACAAAACAATGGCAAGTAATTAAGAGTGGAAACCCTTGAGTTTTAAGACAAGTTAAGCAGGAAGAAGGTTCAGGCTACAAGAAACTGATAATCTACAACCACAACACACACACACTCACACACGCATTTTGATTACAATTCAGTCAGCTAAGTTTTTTGCCCAGATATTTTTGTTTCCATTGGAATTTAACCCAAGTCTTTTGCTCATATCAACCTGACTTGACTTCTATATGACTTCGCAGCAAAGAAGAAAACCTAACTTAACTAGTAGACGAATATAATAGGGGAAATTTCTAATCAAGCTCCAATTTACAATGAAGACTGGTTTCTGATTTGAGAAACCAAATCCATAACCGAGTATTCGCCAGGGTTCCGAGACATTAATAGATCGAGAAGAAGGCGTTAAGGTAGGTTAATGGCTGAAAAAAAAAAAAAAAAAAACTAAGTCACCAAGCTGGTACAGTTGTGGGAAACAGAGGAGATTCAAGGCGGAGGTCCATGAGTCGCCACGGGGAACGGACAACCCATTCGTTAAAGGGGTTGCGAATCTGTATCACGCGAGAGAGCGAGATAAAGAAAGACCAGATCGTTTTTCTTCTTTGATCTGTAACCAAACTGTGTTTTTGGGAACCCTAACATATTCATTGAATCCAAACAAACGTCGTTTAATATTGCTTCTTTAGTTAGGTTAGATGACATTTCCGGGTGTTTTCCAGAAATGCACATGCAAAATGACACGAATATAAACCCAAAACTAGGAGAGAGGGAGAGAGAAAGAGAGAACAAAATCACGAAAATGAGCAATCGGAGAAGTTTTACCTCTATCTTGAGCGTCGGATTACGAGCAATCTTGTGCCACTCTTCTCCCCCTTCTTCGCATCTTTCCCTTAGAAGGGGACACCCGCGTATCTTCAGAGATTGTAAATTGTTGAGAAGTTGAAAATTTTCCAGCGAGGGCAAACTCCGCAGATTAAGGCACTTGTAGAGCTCCAATGATTCAAGAGATGAAAAGTTACCCAACCACTCCGGTAGAGCTTCCAACCCACCGAATTCCCAAATTACCAGCTTTCTTAAGGAATTGAGGGGCCGAAGTTGATCGGGAAGGCATTTGAGCTTTGGCCATCCAAATAAAGCAAGAGATTCTAGGGACATGAATGGGTAATGTTGCGGGTTTTGAGCTTTGACCATCTCAACCTCTGGCCAGGGGAAATAATCCAGCTCCTCTGAGAAGCAGCGACCTATATCCAACGTTCGAAGACTGGTCAAACAGAATTGCCCCTCCTCCCAAGGTCTCGCCCATAGTGAGTTACAGCGGCCAAATACCAGCTCCTTAAGGGACGTGAGGTTGCTCAATTCATCTGGGCTGGCCTCCCTTAAATTGGAACACTCATATATCTCCAATCTTACGAGGGATGGTTGTAGCAACCCCTCTGGCAAGCATCTCAACCCACTGCACCATCGAATTGAAAGCTCTTGAAGGGATGTTAGGCAGCTGTTGAATTCCCCTCCTGTTTCTTCGCCTATGTACATCAGTTTAGAGCACGAACTTATATTTAAAAGCTCAAGGGAAGGTAGGTTTAGTAGTTGCTTCGGTAAATAAAACAACTTATTTAAACCCCATATTTTCAGACGCTTTAGGGACTTTCTGCTTGTTTTTAGCAAATGTTCAATCAGAGTACTGACATTTGTCGAATTCGGATCTACCACTATGGTCGAAGTGAGTCCATTCGCAATTTTCTTAGGATCAAAGTAGAACCCTTCACTACGAATAGCTAAATTTTGAATGCATAACAAACGACCGGGAATGGTGATCAAGTTGGGGCATTTCTCTATATGCAACTCCTCGAGACGAGGAAAGAACTCCATTGTACTCGTGGTTGCAGATGATACATTTGACCATTCTTCTAGCTTCGGCATACCACGAATAGTGAGTTTTTTCAATGCCGGAAATACTTCTAGTGCCGGTGCAGCCACAACACTACAACTACCACCAACAATTCGTTCATCCAATCCATAGAATTCTGGACCAATGCACTCCACATTATCCAATCCAACCATTTTAATGACTTCAAGGTTCGGAAGGTGTCCGAGTATTGGGATATCTTTACATGATTGGCAGTTGAATAATTCGATCTTCACTAAATTATGAAGCGTCTGATCATCACTACTCCTCATCCATGATGCCAATTTTCTTCCTCCGAAATTTTTGAGAATTAAACCCCTAAGATTCTTGTGAGGTTTAAGTCCTTCCAACACATCCCCATAGTTAATGTCTGGCATTCCTGTTTTCATATCCCAATGAAATTCCAACTCTGTAACTTTTGATTTTTCAGACATTTTTGCTCTTTCTGCTTCTTCCTCGTCTTTCACGTTTTGGAGATCATAAACACGTAATCTACCTCTCAGCTTGCTTAAGCTTCCAAGCTCTTCAATTCTATGGCCCTCGTCCTCACCCGCAGAAAAGAACGGTAATGTTTGCAAAGAACTCAAATGGCCTATCTTGGTTGGAGTAATTTTCCTGCTAGTTTCTATACCTTCCACGCAAAGATGTCTCAAGTTAACCAATTTATGGAATTCTTTTTGAATCTCTTCCAAATTTGCAAACATTGGCAACCTCAATGTTTCCAAATTGTAGAGCTTGGTGATAGAATTGGGCACTTTTTCAAAAGAAGACTTCGAGAGGTCAAGATATTTTAGATGTATGAACGTGCATATAGAACTCGACAACTCTTTCCCATCAGAATCTTCTATACTTAGGGCGCGAATAGATTTGACATCTTCAGTATTTTGGGGGAGATTTCCAGTTAAAAATAGTGACCTTAGTTTCCCAACAGTTCTGTCTGAAAATTCTAACCTTGTTTCTTCGTTGAGACACAATGACAAGTGTTGAACCTCGGGATGGTTTTTAACCTCGCTAGTTTTCAAAGTCAAACAACTACCCTCTGAGACATCTAGAGCAAGATCATGTACAAGATCATGCATCTTGCAAGCAGTAACATAGTTATACTCATCCAAGACAACATCTTGAAATAGTGAATTGCGCAACAAGATATCAAAATATTCATTGCCTACGTCTTCCATTTCCAAATTTCTTTTTGGAAGAGACTGAAGATAACCTAGACTCATCCAAAGCTGGATCAGGACATCCTTTTCCATTAATTGGTCCTTTGGAAAAATAGAACAATAGGCAAAACATTGTTTCAAACTTGGGAAAGGTAAGTGATGGAAACTAAGCCTTAATGCTGGAAGAATTTCACCCTCACTTCTCCATATTTCACTCTCCTCAATTTCCTCCCACTGGATTAGAGATTTCTTGTCGTACAATAAACCTCCTAACGACTTTATCGCTAACGGCACACCCTTACACTTTTCTACCATTCTTCTACCAATTTCTTCTAGAGTTTGAATTTCTCTTGATTCTCTATTTGCAAATGCTCTTTCACTAAACATGGTCCAACTATCTTCATCTGACAGTTTATGCAAAGGATGGGTAAGAGATTGGGGCACCCCCATTGCTTTTACCACATCCTCAGTACGGGTCGTAACTATAATTTTGCCTCCTTTGGTGCCCTCTATACCTTTCAAAGAACTTATCAAATCTTCCCATATTTGTGTATTCGTATTCCAAACATCGTCTAATACAAGTAAGTATTTCTTTTCCTTTAGTTTTTCTCCAAGCTTTCTCACTATTCCTTCAATGTTTGGTATCTCAGATTTTACTCCAAAAATAGATTGCACCATCTCATTCAATAACCTTTCAACCCTGAAATCATCAGAGACACAAATCCACATTTTGTTACCACCAAAATACTCCACAACCTCCTTATCTTGGTAAACTAACTGGGCTAGTGTGGTCTTTCCAAGCCCAGCCATTCCTACAATAGCAATGACAGATAAATCATCTTTAGAGCCAAGTAACATTTCTCTTACTACTACGACATCACCATCCCTCCCCACACAACGTGATTTGTCTACGAAAGGTGTAGTTTGCCTATGCTCACTAGGCGGAACAAAAGCACTCATGAGTTGCTCCGCAGGTCTAAGACCCATCTCACGTGCTTCTTTACAAATCTCGTCCAATAACGAATTGATATTGTTCACCCTATTGGCCATCTTGATACGAAATGCCAGCGGATTAGAGGGTTTGAAGAAGTTGCGTACCTTGTTCCTCTTTTCTACCTCCAACTTCCTTCGAAGAGCTTCATATGCTAACTCACCAAGCACATTCTCCGCATCGCAGCTCGCCGACCTAAGACTCTTTAGCCACTTTTTCAGGACTTCTGATTCTATCTGCCCTTTCTCAGCATCACGTAGCAAAGCTTGGATGTTCTCTAACATCCTCTGGAGCTTTCCGAGGTCTTTTTCGAAACCCCATGCCAGCTTAATCTGGTCGGTTACAAGTGGCATCAAACCATTCAGGATTGCCTGAGCAGCAGGGAGGAGGGCAGTTGCATGCATGTTTTCCGTTTGCAAACTAAAGCGAAATGATTTGGGGGAAGAAGCAGCTAGAGAAGACAAGAGAAGGGTTGTTGTGCTTACCAATAGGACAACTACTATATAAGGGAGGATATGAAGCTAAGCTTATTTTTGAATTTGAAGACTTTGTCATTGCCAGCTGTTAATTAATGCGATTATATGTAATAGGATCCACATACAAAAGATACGCATATAAACCGCATCTAAACACTCATCAGAAGACATGTGAAGGATGAATAAACTATGGCATATTGCCATTACTTTACTTCCTCGTGATAATTAATGGTTGGACTCGCATACAGATGTTAACGTGATTATATATGCCTCCCTAATCGAACGTCCGAACACACCTCGGCTTATCCTTAAATCTGGATGGTAAGAGCCGAGCTTGCAGGATGGTAGGAGCCGAACTTCCAAGCTTAGGGGATAAAGGGTGCATTTTTCACTACACTAATCGGACGAAATGGACTAATAAAGCCCATGTTTTCACGGATTTGTAGGCTCTCATCACATACCTTAACTAAAATATCATTTAACGGAAACAACTTGACTATTGTCATTGGCATGTAGTCCATTTAGTTTAGTTTAGCGAAAATGAATAAATCTTTTATTTGCCATCATACTCCCACTAGGGGGTTTTTCAATTTTTACTGGGAGGGAGAGAGAACTGAATACAACTCTGTTGTCTTGTTTCAAATCGGATTTGCTAAATTGAAGGGTGTTGTACTTAATTACCATAAAACAAGGGCAAGTACTATATAGGGGAGGATATGAGTATCACAAAGGCACGCACATGCATTTGGCATCAAAACACTCAAAAGACATGTGAAGGTTGAATTAAATATGGCTTAATTTTATTTTGCTCTCTTGTGTGCATTTATTCGCTTATTTTCCCAATATTAGTTGCACACAATGGATTGTAATATTATCATTGCTATTAATATTTTTCTTTTTTGCGGGTACATTTAGGGAGTAAGCAGAGTTCTAGAGAGAGAGTGGGATTTGGGTGAGGGGCCTCCTCAGACCCGGATCCCCTCTCTCCTCTCCTTTCCTCTACTCTTCTCTTCTATCTTCATGGCTGTGAGATGGTTGAAACTCTCTCCGTAGGAAGGGTGTATCTCTAACTCTCTCCATAGGGAGGGTGTATCTCTCGAGTACTGCTATGTGTACATATGGGTTTTGTTGGCCCACCTCGGATCCTACAAAAATGATTAGAACTGCACATTATTTTTAAAATAATTTTTTATGGAGCCCTGTAAAAAATCAACTCAACCTGATATCGTTAAGGATTTTTTCTAAATTTGTAGGAGCGAAACTGAGTTTACAAATTTAGAAAAAATCTTTAGCGATATCGGGTTGAGCTGATTTTTTACAAGACTCTATAAAAAAATTATTTTAAAAATAATGTACGGTTCGAATCATCTTTGTGGGACCCGAGGTAGGCCCCACAAAACTCGTACGTACATGGTATGTACAAACTCCATCACGTGTTCAACATTAAGCTGAATGTAAAAGTGCCATTGTTTTAGGGAGATTTTCAGTTTCACCGGTACATCACTGATCTTCAGTTTCACTTGCCATTGTTTTACGGAGATTTTCAGTTTCACCGGTACGTCACTAATCTTCAGTTTCACTGGTAACTGATCTTCAATTTCACCGGTACGTCTGTCACTGATCTTATCACTAATCTTCAGTTTCATTGGTACGTTTGTCACTCATAAGATCAGGTACGTATGTGACATACGTACCGGTGAAACTAAAAATCTCCCTAAAACAATGGCACTTTTAACCATAGCCACGCAGCTGGAGGAGACCAACAATCACCAAGCAGAAAAAATAGTAAACACAAAAGAAATAATTCATTAATTTAATAGGAACTCGTTCTTGTCTGATGATTAACTATATTTGGAAAAAAGGCATATTTTTGGAACAGAGAGCGTCAAAAAATTCACAATCACTAACTAAACGTAAGATCGAATACAATGCAGAGAACAGAATAATAATTTCTTAGAGAAAGATTTGTTCCTTTAGTCAAAATTTAGCAAATTGAGTACAATTTATAAAAAATAGAGATTTGACTATTACAACCCCTGAATAAAATTTACTGAATCAAAATACATTAAGTCTGAGCTGACTCTAATCTTGATACGAATCCCAAGCACCACCAGCTCAGTCTCCACCGCTGGGGTCTCTTCTGTGTCAAACTACTTCACCATGAAATCCTTCACCCTCTAACAAATTGATCGCCGAAACAACCAATTTTCCAGGATACAAACATATCCGTGAGTGATGAGATTCACTCAGTACCAAAATCCTACACTTTCACCCCTCTTACTTGTAATAACAAACAGATAAAGATCATGATGCTATAAGTAAATAATAAACAGAGTGAGAATAGTTGATATCAAAGGAATTTAGAGAAATCACACATCTGCCTTTTTCTTACTATCCATTAGTCTTACGCGTCTTCTAAGACCTTATCCATGCACAAAATCCTTTTCTCCCATATCCTCTAACTTTGACCGTCCCATGAAATAACTATCCCTTTATCTCTCCTGCACCGGGATTACAAACAAAACAACTAAATTATGTGTCCAGTTTGTGTCGCTTACAACTATAATAAGGGGACAGCTCTGTTATGGATTTTACGCAATCCTACAACGCCCCTACGGATCTTGGAACAATGGATCACAGAATAAAACAAACAAATACGTGCGTAATGAAAAACTGGAAAGAAAACGAGACACAAGATATACGTGGAAAAACCTCAACGTGAGGAAAAAATCACGGGAGCCACACCAGTCCACTATGAAATCAATCCAAGAGTACAAGTCTTCTCACAATCTCTCTGAGATGTGTTTTCTCTCGCCTCTCTCTTTTTCACGCTCAGAAAAAGTGAATACAATAATCTTTTACGCACGCAGCCGTTCACAAAACCCTAAATACAATTTAAGGCCCGAAGGCTCTCGGTAGCGCTATAGCAAATTGGGTGTAGCGCTATAGCTACTCGCTAGCACTACACCAATTCCTATGTAGCGCTAGGAATCCCTCTGGATTGTGCCTTCAGTTTTCTACACCCCAACAATCTCCCACTTGAAGATAACCTGAAGCATCCGCAAACAATCAACTGCAAACCCAAATAATCTCAATCAATCATGGACGTAGTCATCTGACCCCTCTTGGTGTGGCTCCAGGCCCATCATCTCTTCAAGCATGAAGGCCAACTGAAGTCGAACACAACTTCAGTTTCTGAACAGTAACAGACTTGGTCAACATATCTGCCGGATTTCGTTCCCCCAAAATCTTCTCTAGCAACAAATCCCCATCTTCCAAAAGCGAGCGAATAAAATGATACCTCAAATCAATGTGCTTCGTCCTGGCATGGAACACTGGATTTTTGGCAAAGTGTATAGCACTCTGGCTGTCACTGAAAAGAACGCAGTTCTCTTTCTTCAAACCTATCTCCTCCAAGAAGCCCTTTATCCAAACCATCTCCTTTGCAGCCTCAGTCACGGCCACATACTCAGCTTCTGTAGTAGATAATGTCACTAATTTCTGCAGACGTGAGACCCAGCTCACCGCTGTTGAACCCATAGTATAGATATATCCTATGGTACTTCGCCGCGTATCATGATCACCGGCAAAGTCAGCATCCACATATCCCTGCACTGTCAATTTCCCTCTCCCAAAACAAAGTGGCAAATCAGTGATACCTTTCAAGTATCACATAATCCACTTTACTGCTTCCCAATGCTGTTTCCCCGGATTGCTAGCAAACCTGCTCACAACTCCCACTGCATGGGCAATGTCTAGTCTCGTGTTCACCATCGCATACATCAGGCTACCCACGGCCGAGGTATACGGAACCTTGGCCATGTACTCTCTTTCTGCATCTGTCTTGGGTGATTGCCCCTGAGAAAGTTTGAAATGACTTCCCAAGGGTGTGCCAACTGCCTTGGCACCCTGCATATTGAACCTCTCCAGAACACGCTCAATATACTCAGCTTGACTCAACCGTAAGGTTCCCTGAGCCTTATCTCTACTGATTCTCATCCCAAGTATCTGCTTAGCTGCACCCAGATCTTTCATAGCAAACTCTGTTGCCAACTGCTGCTTCAATTTGTTGATCTCCCTAACACAGGAACCTGCTACAAGCATATTGATTAGCACCTAAGATTGTAAGATCGTAGGTGCTAAAGATCTCTCGCTTGTGGCGTTCTTTTGCTTTTATCGGCTTTTTATTGTTTTGTTGCTCGTAAGGTGTTTTGTTTTGTGTTTCAGGCGAAACGCCCTTAAAAGGCGTGTTTTGATTGCTAAGCCGTTCCCCAAGTGATTTCAAGCAAAAGTGCCCGATGGAACCCGCGCCAAAGTGACTAAAGAGTGAAGGCGTGAGGCGTCGGGTGAACGAAGTGGCCGTCGGGTGCCAAGTCAAGGAGGCTGGCCTGGATTGCCTGAGAAAAGCATCCCGTATCGATACGGCGTACGCGCGTATCGATACTATGTGATCTCGTGGGAGATCAGAGGATCCTGTATCGATACGGCTCTAGGACCGTATCGATACGCATTGGCTACGTGGAAAATGACATTCAGAGGATGGCTTTGTGGTATCGATACTTTGCTTAAATAGTATCGATACGGGGAGCTCCCGATCAGATATTTAGCACCTTTTTGGCTTTCCACTAGTGGAATTTTCACCTTTTAGGATATTTTAAAGAGAGAGAAACCCTTTTTGTATAAATAGTGGGTCTTCTCTCTCTCTTAAAAAAGCTACATTTTCATTTTAAGTCTTTTTATTTTTGAGAACTCCATTGTCAACTTCTTCAAGCTTTCCCTTTTTCAATTTCCTCAAGAACACTAGTAAGTATTTGGTTTTGTTCAATTTGTCAAGTATTAATGTTGTAGCTCTTGTTTAGATCCTTCCATAAATCAAGTTAATTTTCGATTCCATCGGTTAATCATGTTTTCCAAATTTGCCAAGCTTTCTAGTCTTTTCATGTCGCGTGAGTAGTCGTTTAGGCTTGGCCGTGGAGCGATTATCGTCTCGTAACTTATGTTTTTCTTGCTTTCTCAACTCTCGGATCGAAGTTTGGTATGGAAAATGAGAAGGGTTCGCTTTTATGTAACAAAACTAGTCGATGTTAATCTCCGGTGATCATATGCTCGCTCATATGGTTCCGTGAGCGATGTCTCGGCTTGTGTTTGCCAAAAGAACAAAAAGAGCTCACTTGCTTTCCATACTTCATTTCTAGTCTTTAAATGGTTTTAAAGCTAAATCTTCCGGTTGATAGCCTAAGCCGTGCGACTCAACCGAGTTTTCGTTGAGAATGGTTCGAAGGCCTAAGTTGCGGACGATAGTAGTTTCATTGCCATGCCGCTTGTCTAATCTAGTTAAAACCAAGTTTCTAGTATTTTTCATCGCTTTCCAAAGCAACCGATAGTTGGCCGTCTGAACGCCCGGAACACTTGCATCTACAAATCCTAACAAGCTATCGAGATTCTCTCTGTGGGAACGATTCCGGATTTCCGGTATCTATGCTGACAATGACCTAGCCCTACGCTCGGGGAATTCAACCTCTTTCGGAGGTGAGGTTGTGGACGAAGCACATATCATCTACGTAGAGCAATAAAATGATGTAGCTAGACTCAAACCTCTTGAAGTAACAACAGTGATCCCCATTGCACCTTGTGTAGCCACTGCGCTGCATGAAACCATCAAACTTTCTGTACCACTGTCTGGGAGCCTGTTTCAAACCATACAGACTCTTCCTGAGCCTGCACACCATCTCTTCCTTGTCTTTCACAATGAAGCCAACAGGCTGCTTCATGTAGATTTCTTCATCCAAGTCCTCGTGAAGAAAAGCAGTTTTAACATCTAACTGCTCAAGGTGGAGATTTTCAGCAGCAACCATACTCAGCACCACTCTGATAGTGGCCATCTTCACAACGGGTGAAAATATCTCTGTATAATCAATCCCCTCCTTCTGTTGGAAGCCCTTTACAACCAATCTTGCCTTGTACCTTTTCTTGCCATCACTCTCCTGCTTAAGCCGAAAAACCCATTTGTTCTGCAAGGCTTTCTTTCCTGCGGGAAGCTGAGCTAACTGCCAAGTACCGTTGGAATGAAGAGAATCCATCTCTTCCTGCATCGCAGTCTTCCACTTTGCTGACTCAGAAACCTGCATAGCCTCATCATAGCACTCTGGTTCTCCACTGTCCGTCAAAAGCAAGTAATCAAGCGAAGAAATATATTTCGGATTCGGCTTGTGTACTCTGGTTGTTCTCCTCAACTCTCTGACCACTGAACTAGTCCCTGTCTCTGGAGCTGCCTCATCTGAAACTGTCCCCTCTGAAACTGTCTCATCTAAAACTCTCTCCTCTGCCTGACCAGACTCCTGTTCAACCCCCCTGTCACCTGGAAGATCCTCCAACCCAAAGTACTCGGATGTATCTCCATCCGAAGTGGTACTCCCACTGCTCAGTTTGCTGTCCCTGTCTTTGTACATCACCTTCTCATCAAACACAACATCTCTGCTTCTGATTATCTTCCGGTTCTTGTTATCCCAAAAACGATAACCAAACTCATCTCCGCCGTATCCAATAAAGGTGCACTTCTGTGACTTAGCATCAAGTTTATCCCTGTCCTTGTCGCTAATATGCACATAGGAAACACAACCGAAAACACGTAAGTGTGAGAGACTTACCTCTTTACCACTCCAAACCTCCTCTGGTATGCCAAAATTCAACGGAACTGATGGCCCAAGATTGATCAAATGTGCTGCTGTGCTGACTGCATCGGCCCAAAACATCTTGGGCAACCCTGCGTGTAACCGCATGCTCCTAGCACGCTCAGTCAAAGTCATGTTCATCCTTTCTGCAATGTCATTGTACTGCGGAGTCCCTGGAGGTGTCCTCTCTAAACGAATCCCGGATAGAGCGCAGGCTTTCTTGAACTCCCCCAACTCATATTCTCCGCCGTTGTCGGACCTCAACCTTTTCACCTTCAAATCTGTTTCATTCTCAACCATGGCCTTCCACTTCTTGAAGACTTCAAAGACCTCTGACTTGTGCTTCATGAAGTATACCCATACCTTCCTCGAGTGATCGTCGACAAAGGTAACATAGTAATAAGAACCGCCAAGAGAAGACACTGTAGCTGGACCCCACACATCTGTATGGACAAGCTCTAGCTTCTGAGCCCTGGGAGGCCTGCCGCCTTTCTGAAAGCTAACCCGTTTCTGTTTCCCGAAGATACAATCTTCACACATGTCAATATCCACTGACCCTAAACCCGGTAGCTTCCCTTTTGACTGCATAACCTTCATTCCCTTCTCACTCATATGCCCCAGTCTATAGTGCCACAGATTTGAACTCTCCTTGCTGTCTATAACTGCAAGTATGTCGCTACCATGTGAAGTCAAGTAAAGTGTACCAACTTTCTTGCCTTTAGCCGTCACCATGGTACCATTGGAGACTTTCCACATGTCCCCTGTGAATGTCGATGTATAACCTGCTGCTGCAAGCTGTCCAACCGAAATAAGATTCCTCTTCAACTTCGGAACGTGCCTGACATCTTTTAGACACCATTTGAACCCATGCGTTGCAATCTGAACATCCCCTTTTCCCACAATACTGCAAGGCTCGTCGTCCCCCAAGTATACTTTCCCAAAGTCCCATGCTACATAGTTCTGCAGAACCTCCCTGTTAGCAGTGGCGTGGAATGAGGCACCCGAATCAATCACCCAAGATTCAGTGTCGCTGTTCATGGAAAGAATAAGTGCATCGTGCACAACGTGAGCCTCCTGCCCACCGTTATTCTTTTTCGATGCTTTGCAAGTTTGTGACATATGGCCTGTCTGACCACAATTCCAACATTCACCTTTAATGGGCCGAACCTGAGATCTATCTTTATTTCCCTTGCCCTTACCCTTCGATTTCGACCTGTTCCTGTTCTGATTCTGACCACCCTTGGTTTGGCTTCTGCCCCTCTGCTCAAAACTTAGAGCTGAACCTGAACTACCTGAACTACCTGAACCATCGATCGAACCCCTTCTGACCTCCTCAGTCAAAATCAAACTAACAACCTCACTCAGTTTCAACTTTTCTTTCCCTGCCGAATTACTGACTGCAGTAACAGTACCCTGCCAGCTCTCTGGCAACTGAGACAGTATTAACAAGGCTTGAACCTCATCATCAAACTTGATTTCGACAGACATAAGTTGATCAACTATCGTATTGAACTCACTGAGATGTGACATAAAGGAAACCCCTTCAGCCATAGACAGATTGAAAAGTTTTTTCATGAGATGTACCTTATTCGCAGCAGACGGTTGCTCGTACATCTTTTTCAGCGCTTCCACAAGACCCTCTGTCGTTTTCTCCTTCAAGATGTTGTGGGTGACTGACTTTGAAAGGGACAGGCGAACAACCCCTAACGCCTTCCTATCCAAGACGTCCCAATCCTCGTTGCTCTCATCTTTCTTCTTCCCCTTTTCTTTACCCAGCAGCGGCCGGTAAAGATCCTTCTGATACAGATAGTCCTCTATCTGCGTTTTCCAGAACGCGAAGTCTGACCCGTCAAACTTCTCCATCCTCTGCTTGCCTTCTTCAGAACCCATAGCTCCCACTGAACTCTGGCCTGCCCAAACGAGATTAAACCCTAACCTGTCGAACAAAACCTACCGCAACCGCGGCTCTGATACCAGTTGTTATGGATTTTACGCAATCCTACAACGCCCCTACGGATCTTGGAACAATGGATCACAGAATAAAACAAACAAATACGTGCGTAATGAAAAACTGGAAAGAAAACGAGACACAAGATATACGTGGAAAAACCTCAACGTGAGGAAAAAACCACGGGAGCCACACCGGTCCACTATGAAATCAATCCAAGAGTACAAGTCTTCTCACAATCTCTCTGAGATGTGTTTTCTCTCGCCTCTCTCTTTTTCACGCTCAGAAAAAGTGAATACAATAATCTTTACGCACGCAGCCGTTCACAAAACCCTAAATACAATTTAAGGCCCGAAGGCTCTCGGTAGCGCTATAGCAAATTGGGTGTAGCGCTATAGCTACTCGCTAGCGCTACACCAATTCCTATGTAGCGCTAGGAATCCCTCTGGATTGTGCCTTCAGTTTTCTACACCCCAACAAGCTCACCATGACAACTCAACATTAGGGATCGTACCTATCACTGGGATCCTTTACTGTCTCCCAATCCTCTCTGCCACTAAACCGCACACTGGGTACTGTACTGCATCCTGAGAATCTTCCCGTTCCCAAGATCTTATACCCGAGCAATCTCCGCTTGCTCAAACTTACATCCATTCCTAGGATCTTTATGGGCACTTTACCATACCCCTAAACCCTATACTGGGTACTGTACCGCATCATGCATGAGATCCTTTACCGTCTCTCAAGATAATGTACCCGGGCAATCTCCGCTTGCCCAAACTTAGAACCGTTCCTGGGACCTTTACCAATCCATACTTTCTCATTTCTTTTATCCTGCACCTGTCAAAATCTATATTTTCTATTCGGAGAACCAACCCAGCATTCAAACGAAAATAGCATAGTTACGAATAATGAATTTGCAACTATTCCACATTAAGTGATAAGTACTACATTTGGAATACTTACCACTCAATGTAGAATATTTACCACTCCTTATTAAATATTTACCACTCAATGTGGAATATTTATAATTAAAGTGACTTTTTAAGTACCATACACCAAAAAATGATTTGTATACGATGGAAAAATTCCTCATTTAGTATGAAATTACAGCCTAATGTTGAACGCGTGTTGGAGTTCTAGTAGAGTTTGTATGGTTTGAAATCTAGTAAGCATGGGATTCCTTTTGGCCAGTAGAATTTTATTAGCTGTAGTAACTAATATTTAAATATGTGGTGGATTGGTTAGTCACTACTCACTAATATTGTTTTTTACTTGGGAATTAGAATATATATTTTGGAAAGATAGGAAAATCTACGATTTGCTTTGGGAGTGAAAAATATAAAAAAAAATTTAGTCCACCACCGCACCGCCATGTGCCCCCAGAGGCCCAGACCTATTTTTTCACCAATCCTGCTAACAACAGGGACAATTTGCAGGGACTCATGCAGAGACAATCACGTTTGGTCCCATTTTGGGTCCGAAAAAAATCTAGAAAAATATCCATAAATTTTTGAATATTAATTTATAGGATCCTATAAAAAATCAGCTCCTGCGGATATCGGTAAGTATTACTTTTGGATTCGTAGGGGCGAAGTGCTCAGTTTGCCCCTACGAATCCAAAAGTAATACTTACCGATATCCGCAGGAGCTGATTTTTTACAGGGCCCTATAAAATAATATTCAAAAATTTATGGATATTTTTCTAGATTTTTTTCGGACCCGAAATGGGGCCAAACGCGATTGTCTCTGCACGGGTCCCTGCAAATTGTCCCTGCTCTTAGTATTTTTGTTTTTTCACCCTATATTGTTCACTCTCGAAGCACCGTATGACGGTGATCGAAGGCACTGGATAATCTCTCGTTCCTTTGTGTGTGAGTGATTCTCTCTCGTCAACGTGGGGAGAGAGAGAGAGAGAAAATTCGGGGACTTAAGTAGTGCAGGAGTATACAATAGCCTATAGGAGTGTAGTGCGCAATTCGAGTCGTTCATTTGTACAATCAATGGTTCTGCACTTGAAATACACTTTTGAACGGTTCAGATTGTAAAATATAGAGACTGTAGTGCACCCCACACTAGCTACCCGATTCCGATACTGGGATACATGATGGTGAGGAAACAGAAGAAGGGAAACGTTTTAGGGAAAATGACGGCCTAGGACGTGTTTTGATAATTAATACCCGCCAAGGACATTCTGAAAACATTTGTTAATGCTGAAAATGCCCTTGGCGGGTATTAATTATCAAAACACGTCATTGACCGTCATTTTCTCAACTTTTTACTTGTCTTTTTTATGGCGTCAATGTCCATATCGTGGAGTAATTTTTATTGTTTGTTTGATTTTTATTGTTTGCGCTGACTTGTCATTTTATAAGTGTAATTCATCGATCTCCCCTCACTCACTCCGAGCCACCAAAAAAAAAAAAACACGCCAAAAAATGTACAGCGGATACGCGTTAAGTATCATTTCAAATGAGGACTTGGTCATTGCCATCTGTTAATTTTTTTATATCACATTGCAAAATGGTTTTATAAAATGTATTACTCACAACTGTACCCCGTGGCACACTGATCAAACTAAATCGGTTGAAGAAAAGTCCATCTCAGAGTGTACAAAGCAAATCGAAGAATTCTGACAAGAATAATTCGATTCGCTGATTTATAAATTACATCGAGTGATATCAGTCATAGAAAACGTGCTATCGTTAGAGTTATAGATGTTGCAATCGAAGTGGGTAAGATTCCGGACGCTGGGTATGAGGATGAAAAGATGTTTAGGGCAATAAATTTGCTGCTTCAAATCCTACACTCCATGGCAATCCATTCCAATGGAAGCAATTTAATTGTATGGGAATTTTTTTTTTTTCGAATTTAATTGTATGGTTGGTTCTGAGTGTTAATGGTCTTTGTGCAGATCGTTTTGCAAAGAAATTTTATAATCTGAATGTAAGAGCAATGGCTGTAGAGAAACTATCATGGATTGGAATTACCCATCAAAAAACAGAGTTTCTTTTTTCGGCTTGGAGGTGGACCGGCTTGAAGGTGTCGAAGACAAAGGATTCACACATATCTTACAATCCGAATTTTATCTGCGGGTGCCTTAAAGGTGTCAAAAACATGAGGATCAAATGATTTAGTGTTGAGATTACGTCACCTTTCAATAAGGTTCAAAGACTAAAACGGGTATTATTTCATCACATACGGTAGCTGTTGGGAGTTAATTTATCCACCTTTTTCTTCTTGTTGGGGGGCATCATAGAAGATCTAGACGAGGTGTTGCTGGCAACAAGTTGAAGGTACTTGGAGCAATGGATTTGTATGATGGGGCTATGATAGTGCACATAAAGATTAGCATTCCATCCAATTCGACACTATTATTGTGTTGCTTTTAAGTAATCATTTGAAAACAATTTGATCACAAACAAAATTCAAAGTACGCGCAGTTGTCACATGTAAGTTTCCTCTATTAATTGCCAACAGGTGCCTTGCGTTAGCATGCATCCCATAGTCACGCTTAGGGCTGTAAATGAACCGAGTAGCTCACGAGCTCGGCTCGGTTCGGCTCGTTAAGACTCGGCTCGACTCGGCTCATGTAGTTAACGAGCCGAGCTCGAGCTCGACTATTCGGCTCGTTTACTAAACGAGCCGAGTGGAGCTCGGCTCGTTCGACAAAAGCTCGGCTCATTAAGGGAGGCTCGACTCGATTAAAGAGGCTCGTTTAGTAAATGACTAAGCTCGGCTCGTTAAGGCTCGAGCCGAGCTCGAACTCAAGTTTTTGGCTCGTTAAGTAAAAGAGCCAAGCTCGGCTTGGCTCGGCTCGTTTACACCCCTAGCCATGCTTAATGGAAAATCTCCACAGTAATGTTACTTGGCAGAAAGAAAGGGGATACAAGTATGGATGATGAGTCCTCATGACGGGCTAGATGTGTCCAGAATTATGGGTTAGTATTACAATTGAAATTACGAGCCAAATACAAGTAGAGGACTATGTTAAATCATGACGAAAGTTCTCTCACTCTAAGATGGTACATGTTGAGGGCCTGCGATTACATAAAAATAAATGACTAACCAAATCGTAGATTCAAAAAATGCAATTGGAGCCCAATTTAGGGAGGAGTACTAGTTGGGAGGAGCGAAAATGTTCTTAGTACAGATCTGAACTGAAACCGCAATGCTCAAAAAATGAAAAGCAAATCAATATTAAAATTTGAGAATGCAAAATTGAGAGAGAAATTCCCCGTACAAGCAAACGTAACTGGTGCACAATATCTCAACCACGTTAAAGGTTTCAAATATAAAACAAAACTAAAAAGTACAAATGACTCAACTCTATTTCTGAAGAATTACGGTTCTATTCCCTTGTTAGTTCCTGGATTTGTTCCTAGATGACTTGGAAGATGGCTTGGATCGCTGTACAATTGCAATCTGCGAGGCTGCTTGGTACAAGAGCATCACAGTCAGGAAACATGTCTGGCAACACAAGAAGAAGTCATTGATTACATCACTGAATGTATGTCAACCCTTGGAAGATCTGATACAAGAAATACTGCAGAAACAATCGAAGTGGTGATTACAGATACAAGCTTAATAATGTGGTGGAATTTCACATAATGGCCCAACAAACAAAACGTAATGGAAAAGGCCGAAGAAAAAACGATGCGGTGGAATTTTAGCCACTTGTAATAGTATTTTGAAGGGAAAAATATTGAAATAGATACTCACAATGCTCCTCTGACAATGTTTAATTGAAGCAAATAATTTGATGGTGTTTGCTCCATAACCATGATTTTCTTTTTACCCGTCGATTGGGTGACACGTGGCATGGAAAAGAATGGAGTCATTGAAAATTGAAAGGTGACTCTTGTTTGCCTTAGTATCATGGGTTTAAGTTAAGCAAACTCGATTAAGTAAAATGAAACCATGACAAGGTTTTGAGCATTATTCTCCCGTCGATTGGGTTGTCAATTGGCCAATATATGGTATATCTATCTCCGTTAACAACTAGATATTATTAGACTCGTTTCTGTTGACGGTTCATTGACAAGTGTTAAAAGAAGATACATGCAGTTATACCCATGGTCGTAGAGACAGTTCTGCTTAATCATATATGGAGCGGTTCCACAACGTGGAAGTTATTTGCTTCATTGATCGTGGGAGTTATTCAGAGGTATGCTATGAAGAGATAACTGCCATATTGGAGGGAGAATTCAAATTCAAATTGGAGGAGGCCTATTTAAGTACAAGTTAATAGCAGTTTCAGGGACACACAAACAACGTCATTCAAGCCTTTATCTTTTCTTTTCTAGGAGTAGTTTTAACTTGTAATTGTTCACTCGATAATCTTTATCGATTGTTCTTCTACTTTGAAGTTTAATAAAGTCCATTTTATTATTCTTCGTCCATAATCCATTCACTTCATTGTTTGTTTCCAAAGAAGTCCTGAAACACGGCAAGGAACCAGACTCCACCTTTCACACCCACATTCCAGCAAATCACAGCATAATTCCCCATCGATTTTCCCGTCGATCCCCATCGATTGGACCAATCCAGGAAATCTAGTAACAGATGGATGTGGGAGTTCATAGGCTCATATGCAACGTCAACCTCAGATGTATGGAGCCTTTATTCCTGCATGCAAAGAGGTTGTTTCCGAGTAAATGTGCAAGTACTAAGACACACATATATATAAAAACTATGTCAATGTGAAGAATGAAGAGATGGAGCATTCATATAGGTATAAAATATGAAGCGGTGGCCTAAACACAAATTAGCTGCAACTGGGACTAAAAATCAGCTACAATATCATATCAGCTTGCCTCATTAGTGGGACTGTGGGAGGTTAGACTTTGAAGTCTTGGACCAAAATTTTAACTTTGAGCTACTTATACAAAATCGATTCTGATCAACTTCCAGTTGAGCAAACAACAGCACGCTGGCGTTGCAAGATATCTCTTAGCAAATTGAATATCTCTTACCTAAGCAAAATTTATTCTTATCTGGATCGGTCCGCACCTCCCCTTCCCAATTGAATTTCAATGATCCGAGCCGTTCAATGTATTCAAAACGTGATTTTAAGGATACGCGTGAGAAATCAACAAAAAATATGACCGGGAAGGGCTTCATCCGAATAGTTTTTATTGAACTGTTCAATAAAAACTGCTCAAATCAAGCCCTTCCCGGTCTCTTTTTTTTTCTGATTTTTAGGGGGTACCCTTAAAATCACATTCTGAACACATTGAGCGGCTCAGATCATCGAAATTCGATCAGGATGCTATTTAACGGAATCCGTTAGTCATTTGGACGGAATGGGTCGTTTTGATTAACAGAAGATAACGTTGGGAGTAAAATTGATTTTTTTGAATAGTTCAATAAAAAAAACTGTTCGGATGAAGCCCTTCCCGGTCATATTTTTTCTGATTTCTCACGAGGCACCCTTAAAATCACGTTCTGAACACATTGAATGGCTCGGATCATTAAAATTCAATCGGAAAAGGGGAGGTGCGGACCGAAGTAAAATCCGAACGCCCTGACTTGAACAAAATCCGGATCGGTCCGCACCTCCCATTTCCCAATTGAATTTCAATGATCCAAGTCGTTCAATGTGTTCAGAACGTGATTTTAAGGGTACTCGTGATAAATCAGCAAAAAAAATGACCGGGAAGGGCTTCATCCGAATAGTTTTTATTGAACTGTTCAATAAAAATTGCTCAAATCAAGCCATTCCCGGTCTTTTTTCCTGATTTCTAGAGGATACCCTTAAAATCACGTTCTGAACACATTGAGCGGCCCGGATCATCGAAATTCGATCAGGACGCTATTTAACAGAGCCTTTAACAAAATCCGTTAGTCATTTGGACGGAATGGGTCGTTTTGATTAACAGAAGATAACGTTGGGAGTAAAATTAATTTTTGTGTGAAAGTTTGGAAGTCTAATTGAAATTTTGAGTAAAGGTTGGGGGGTATTTTGAAATTTTCCCTATTTTTTAAGGAGCCGACTATTCGCAATCCTCAAATTTTCTCCCGTAACCCGTTAAAAATTTTTGAAAATTATATTTCAGTAACTACATGTCGAAAATATGTTCAACCTTCGGTAAACAACTGCCGAACATACATTTCGGTAAATAACTGTTGAAAATAAGATTATATTTCGGTAACTACATGTCAGAAATGCACAAAAAACATATATTTCGGTAATTGGATGCTGAAAATGTATCTCAATTTCGGTAACTAACTGTCGAAAATGTATCTCAATTTCGGTAACTAACTGTCGAAACATATGGAAATTTTTAACGGGCTACGGGAGAAAATTGAGGGGTGCGAATAGCAGCGCCCTTTTTAAAACCATTTTCCAAACATCGTCTAGTACAAGTATGTATTTCTTTCCATTCAATTTTTATCCAAGCTTTCTTACTATACCTTCAATGCTTGGTATCACATATTTCTTTCCAAAAAGAGATTGCACCATCTCATTCAATAACCGTTCAACCTTGAAGTCGTTAGACACACAAAATCACTAGCCTGATTCATCAACAAACGGTATAGTTGGCCTACACTCACTAGCTAGGTGGAACAAAAGCATTCATGTGCTGATCTGCTGGCCTAAGACCGATTTCATTTGCATCTTTGCTAATTCCGTCCAATAACAAATTGATATTGTTCACCCTATTAGCCATCTTGAGACGAAATGCCAACGGATTAAAGGGCGAGAAGAAGTTGCGTACCTTATACCTCATCTGGTTTCATACCTCCATCTTCCTTCGAAGAGCTTCATATGCTAACTCTCCCATCACATTCTCCGCATCGCAGGTTACCGACTTAAGACTCTCTAACCACTCTTTCAGGGCTTCCGATTATATTTGCCCCTTCTCAGCATTCCATAGCAACGGTTGGATGTTCTTTAACCCTCTCTTGAGCTCTTTCAGGTCTCCTTTGAAACCCCATGCCATGTTAATCTTCTGGGTTACGAGTGGAATCAACCTATTCAGGATTGCCTGATCAGCACGAAGGAGAACAGTTGCAGTCATTTTTTTCCCGCCTGAAACTAAAGCAAAATAATTGTTCGGGGAACCATCAGCTAGAGAAGACAAGAGAAGGGTGTTGTGCTTTACCACATAACAAGGACAACTACTATATAGGGGAGCATTTGAAGTCCTGCTTATTTTTAAATTTGAGGACCTGGCCATTGCCAACGTTAATGTGATTATATACCATTGGACCAGCTGCATCATATATATGGATATCCACTTCGCATCAAAACACTCAGACGATGTGTGAAAGTTGAACTATTTGTCACTAATCAGGTGTTTGGTCCCGTTTACGCACAACTAGACTAATCTGAAGGTCCTGATGGTAAGAGCCGAACCTTCAAGCTTAGACGAGTAAGTCTCCCATTTGGTATAATACTCCCACTAGTGTGTGAGGCCAAATGACTGATTAACAACCGCAAATTAATGGCCGGCCGCGCTCAGTGAAGTATGAAATCTTCTGTACATAGTTTAAAAGTTGAAACTGACCAAGAGAGGAGAACTAAACACATCTGTCATTTTTTCTATTTTCTCTTAATTTTTAAGTTGATCCTGGTCAAATTTTTACAGTATATTGTCCGTATCGGAAAAGTTCTCTCTCTCAATAAAAATTGTTTAGTGCTCCTAGCTAGAACCCTCACGGCTCACACCACGCATTTGTTTAACAAAAAAGATGTGCTCGGGAAAAATGGGTTAGGAGCCGAGGGTTGGTCAGAACGGAGAGATGATCCACCGCCGTGGTTATGGACTCCCTTTCATAAATGGAGATCCTCATGGTTGATGTTTTTCTACGTTTCACCGATTGTTATTTCTTTTTATACGCCTGCCACTTTATCTTTTCTTTTTTAATGCTGGATAAGCACTAGATCACTCAGTTTATTCGTGTTGTCCAACACGAAGCCACCAATTGAATAGCCAATGCCCACAGTTGTCGTAGGGAAAAGACAAATGAAGACACAAACGATCTAAAGACTATTGACATGATAAAGCATTGAGGACGAAGATTGTGGCTAGTTCTCCTTCTTCTGAGAGATGTCATTAGTCATTGAGACTCTAAAAAGCAAAAGAACACATTGAAACTTCGATTGTAAGAGGCACAACAGCGTTCCAAATTTATGAAGAAGAAAACGATGCGAATTTGGATCATCACTAAAATTGTCAAAGAGTGACTTATAAAAGAATTCCCTAAAATAGTGAAGTGACCACATTCATTTATTAGAAACAGGTCTCAAAAGAAAATTGCAAAGAATGCCAAAAAAAATACGCCAATACAATGGTTTCTGGGTCTTTCATTATGAAAAAGCAAAGTTATACAATGGTTTCTGTTACCCAAAAAGGAATGAGATCGAGAGGGACTTTCGAGGAGAATCGTGCTGAGCTTTAAAATGTGCAGGTTCAAACGAGCCAAATCGTGCCGAGTTGCTTTAGAATGTTCAAGTTCGTTCGTTAAGTTTTTAAGTGAACTTGAGTTGAGCTCGACCTTAACGAAAATTTGACGAGCCAAGCTCAAGTCAAGCTTGCCCAGGTTCATGTGGAACTCGAACTTGATCACTAGCCTTAGCAAGTGAAAAATATTAATATTTATGCTCGCGTACAAGTCTTGAATTGCAAATAAAAGTCTTATTTTGAACATAAATTAGATCGCGCGTATATAAAGTTATCAAAATTCAAAACATATTAGTAAAATTTAAGTTTATTGCACTATTAAAAATTTATACATGTACAAGTTATAAAATTTTCATTATGTTCACGTGAAAGTTTGTACATATTCAAGGTTACATATGAAATTCTTAGGAGATACACATATACTCCTGGTTCACGAGCCTGATTGAGTCAAATACTGTCAGGTTTAGGTTGGGCTTATTTACTAACAAGCTTAAATTGAGGCTCAGGTTTGGTTCGTTTAGTACTTGAATCGAATTCGAATGAGCCTTGACCAAGTCGAGCCTCAAACAGTTCACGAATGACTCTGTTCATTTGCAGCCCTAGATACAAGTATGGATGACGAGTCTTAATGAGTAATGACGAACTAGTTGACAGATTTCTTATTATAGAACCATTTGGTTAACAAAGTCGAAGATGTGTGCAGAACAATTAAAGAAGAAAACTGAGTGTATTTAGTTTCATGCAACCAAAAAAAGAAGAAGAAAGCATAGGCCTATATTCACAAAATGCACTTGGAGCCCTATTCAGGGAATACCATGTGTACATCGAAAATGTTTTTAAGATAAGTATCGACAGAATTTGAGAATGCTAAATACAAAGAGAAATTCCGCCCAAAAGCAAATGCAACCGGTGCACATACAAGATCAATACCATGTTAATGGTTTCCATTTGAAAACAAAATGCTAGGTTGTACAGATGACTCATAACTCTTTTTCTCAAGAACTATGGTTCTACTCCCCAGATAATTCGTTGATTCTCGCAAGATGACTCAGAAGATGGATTGGATTGCTCTGCAACTGCATTCTGCAATGCTGCTTGGCACCAAAATATCACGCTATCGGGAAACATTCTGGCAGACACCAATAGGTTATCGAGCCTACAGATAACATCAAATGTAAATAAGAATTCAAGGAAAAATAGAGCATTCATGGGAGAAAAGGGCAAGGCATAGATCCTGAAAGACGTGAGAGTGGAATTTAAGACCTTGTCCATGATGCTATAGGGCTGAAGAAGCAGAAGCACTGTCCACAAGCAAGCTGGAAACTCTGTGGCCCACTGCCTTTCTTTAGCAACTGATCAAGTTTCCTTTGGCTACCGGAATATCTTCTGGACTTTTGAATGATACAAAATTGAGTTGCCACTGCAAGCGCCATTTCATTTGCCTGGTTTTGCTTCATAGTGTCTATGAATGCCTATTGTGGTGAGGCCCACGAGCTGATGAGATGAGCCGGTTTCATGAAATGACAAAATAGAAATAATTCGAAAGAAGAAATAGTGTGTCCTAACAACCTCTTACCTGCTGAAGATGTGCCACTGGACAGTTATGGGAGCTATTTCAGTCTGGATATCCTCATTAGCCCAACTTTTTATACCATTGGAGGCTCTTGATCATTTCTGTCAGAGAACAAAGTTTTTCTTATTCAACTTGGAAGGAGACTTATTTCATAAGCAGTAGTGTAGAAAAACAGTGGGAAGCTCCAATGAGAGGAATAACAGTTGCATATATTCAACCCATCGACTACACAAAACAACAGTTCCAGTGGCATGTACCTCCATAAACACTACTCTGTCATGAAATCTGGTTCATATGTGACTTTAGCCAGTAGAAAATCTCACACTTTCGAATCACAACTGGCATTCAAGAGATGATTTCTGGGCTTTAACTCAACGTGCAAAACATTTATGGATGCATCAGTGCATGTACATCAACCCTTGGAAGATATGATACCGTAGATACTGCATAAACAATAACTGAAGTGGTGATTAGAGATAAATGCCTAATAATGTTGGGGAATTTTATGTATTGGCCTAAAAAAACACTGTCATAGAGAAGGCCTAAGAAAAAAGAAGAGGGAAAGAGAGATATAAAAAAGAAGAGGGAAAGAGGGAAACACCGTCCTAATTAGGTACTTGTGGTAGTCATTTTGAAGGAAACTATTGAAATAGAAACTCACAATGCTCCTCTAATGATGTTTCATTGGAACAAATAATTTTATGGATGTGAGACTCTATAGGCTCATTTTCTATGTCAATTTCAGATGTATGGAGTCTTAGTCCCTGCACGCTAAGAGGCTGTTTCCAAGGAAATTTGCAAGTACTAAGACACGTACATATAAAAACTATGTAAATGTCATGAATGAAGAGAGGGAGCATTCACTAGGTACAAGAAATCAAGCGGTAGCATAAGCACAAATTAGCTGCAACCGGGACCACAAAATCAAACCAACCACAGGGCTAGAAGAAAATCTAAGAGAAGAAATGCAGGAGAAGCAAAGATTGAGGTTTTCTCGGCTTGTAACAGCTCAAGTGTAAAATGACGAAAACACGGGACAGCCAATAATAAGAGTAAATATAGTGCTTAAAGTTTTCTTTTGATCCACAAATATAGAGTTGAAGTCAACATCTATCTTGCAAAAGAAATAGAAGATCCAGTATATAGCTATTGAGAAGAGTAAATTAGTGCTTGTACTAGACAAAACAAACGATGAAAACAGCACCTAAAGGATTCTGTGGCAAGGCAAACACAATCTTAATTTCTAACATAAATTGTTTAGATCCATGTAATTATCTTCACAAATACAAATACAGCACCAAGATTTCATGAAGATGAATACAATGTGCATGCAAGAGCATTATGCACCTTCCTGATCTCATTTTGGTTACGTGTGGAAAATGAAAGTTCGTAATGAAGGTCAGAAGGAAAGCATTTTGAGCATTTTTTTAAGGCACAGATTATTTAACTTTCATTTGTCTGCATTATCTTCAACCGATATCACAAAATATATAACTCCGGTGGAACTATGAAGTTGGCATAACAAGGATCTGGTGATTCTCAAAGTGGCCAGCAGTTGTTAATCTTAGAGCTGGAAGGCAATAAATCCAACATGCAATATACTTCAAGGATGACCAAGTAGTAACAGAAATCAATATCAAACTAATCCAACAAAGAATTCTGTAATTCCCTAGAAATAGACTCATCGGTAAAGAAGAAAAAACTATTGCCTGCTAATGGTTGATTGAGTAAGATGCCATACATCAAATGCTAGGAAGCTCAATGAAAACATCTTCCCCTTTCTGCATGGCAATACATCAAAAATACCATGGATATAAATAGTGGAAAAAACCAGATCTACAAACCAACACCACACAAACAGAGAGAGAGAGAGAGAGAGAGAGAGAGGAATCAATCACCTTAATCAGATCCAACTTTGATTGACCAGACAGTTTTAATGCAATTTTTGCTTGCTTCTTTAGTGGGAGGTCAGGCATTGAAGTCCTGGACTGAAATCTTCATTTAAGCTACCTTTACAAAGATCATTTCCGAGAACCTTCCAGCAGAGAAAACTGACATTGCAAGATTATTATCTCTGGACAAACAGTTAACAGCACGGAAAAACTACTAAACAATTTGAACCAATCCAGGACAAATTTCAGGGCTAAAGAAAAACTTTGTGCAGGAAAGTGTTTGAATGAGACTTTCAAGAACAGAACCTAAATGCTGCCTTGAATTTCCACATATCTAGCATATTGCATTCCAACTTCCAAGCATTCTGCAAATCAGAAAGAACGCTTAAGAAATGGTTCAAACAAGAAACAGACAAGGAGCACATTAGTTTGTTGCCTAATCTTAGAGATTCTCCAAAAAGATACTATTGTGTAATTTTATAGTTGCCACCATCCCTTGGACGTTATGCTTTTCAGTTTTGTGCACTGAGCGCTATGTGAGCGGAAGACATGTTTGCGAGTCCAGTTCAATTCAAGGATTTAAAATGATAAGCAGACTACCGTTCACATACCTTTTTCTTCATTGGGCTTTATTTCGCATGGTGTCATCACCGCTGTTCTTCCATTGTCACCGGATGTCCCAAAAACCAAAGAGCTGGATTTGAACTATCAATAAGTTTATTGAACAAATTATTCGCATTAGCTAGAGATGTTAATAAAACTGCAAACTAAAGAAAAACCAGAAAGCAAGGAATTACATGGTTGGCAGGGGACTTTCAATGGTTTATCTTGATGGAATAGAATTACAGAGGGAACCGTTAATCTAGCCTCTGAAAGCCCAACACATCATGCCAAAGAAGTTAGGTTAGATGACACTTCTTTGATCCAAAATTGAAGTAAATAGATAAATTTAGATCTTTAGCACAATACTTATATTCCACAAATGCATATGGAAAATGACAGATAGAAACACAAAAATGAGAGAGAGAGAGAGAGAGAGAGAGAGAGGCAAGGAGAAGAAAATCACGAAAATGAGCAATTAGCAAACAAGTTACCCGATGGTGGATATGAGCAATCTTGTGCCACTCTTCTCCCCCTTTCTCGCATCTTTTCGTTAGAAGGGGACACTGGGCTATAACCAGAGATTGTAAGTTCTTGAGAAGTTGAAAATTATCCAGTGAGGGCAAACTCGTCAGATTTCGGCACTTGTAGAGCCTCAATGATTCAAGCGATGAAAAGTTACCCAACCACTCCGGTAAAGCTTCCAACCCTTCGAATCCATAAATTTGCAGCATTCTTAAAGAAGTGAGGTGCCGAAGTTGATCGGGAAGGCACTTGAGCTTTGGCCATCTTGATAAAGTAAGAGATTCTAGGGACATGAATGGTAATGTTGCAGGTTTTGAGCTTTGAGAAGGGACCTATCCCCAACTTTCGAAGGCTGGTCAAACAGAATTGCCCCTCCTCCCAACACCTCTCCAATATTTTAAAAACCTACAAAACAATGGCAAGTAATTAAGAGTGGAAACCCTCGAGTTTTAAGACAGCTTAAGCAAAAAGGTTCAGGCCACAAGAAACTCACACACACACATTTTGATTACAAATTAGCCAGCTAAGTTTTTTGCCATGACATTTTTGTTTCCATTGGAATTTTACACAAGTCTTTTGCTCATATAAACCTGACTCGACTTCTATATGACTTCGCAGCAAAGAAGAAAACCTAACTTAACTAGTAGACGAATATAATAGGGATAATTTCTAATCAAGCTCCAATTTACAATGAAGACTGGTTTCTGATTTGAGAAACCAAGTCCATAACCAAGTATTCGCCAGGGCTCCGAGACATTAATAGATCGAGAAGAAGGCGTTAAAGTAGGTTAATGGCTGAAAAATCACAAACATTACTCAAAAAAAAAAAAAAACTAAGTCACCAAGCTGGTACAGTTGTGGGAAACAGAGGAGATTCAAGGCGGAGGTCCATGAGTCACCACGGGGAACGGACAACCCATTCGTTAAAGGGGTTGCGAATTTGTATCACGCGAGAGAGCGAGATAGAGAAAGACCAGATCGTTTTTCTTCTTTGATCTGTAACCAAACTGTGTTTTTGGGAACCCTAACATATTCATTGAATCCAAACAAACGTCGTTTAATATTAGCTCCAATTTCGTGACCACTAAGTCAGGTTAGATGACATTTCCGTGTATTTTCCAGAAATCCACATGAAAGATGACAAAGTACAAACCCAAAACTGAGAGAAAGGGAGAGAGAAAGAGAGAAGAAATCACGAAAATGAGCAATTGGAGAAGTTACCGCGTATCACGAGCTCTGGAATAGGAGCAATCTTGTGCCGCTCTTCTCCCCCTTCTTTGCACCTTCCCGTTAGATGGGGACAGCTGGTTACATACAGAGACTGTAAATTCTTGAGACGTTGAAAAATTTTCAGTGAGGGCAACCTCATCAGATTACGGCACCCGAAGAGATCCAATGATTCAAGAGATGAAAAGTTACCCAACCACTCCGGCAGAGCTTCCAACCCCCCGAATCCATAAATTTCCAGCTTTCTTAAGGAAGTGAGGTGCCGAAGTTGATCGGGAAGGGACATGAGGTTGCGCAATTCATCGGGGCATCCTGATAAGGTAAGAGATTCTAGGGACATGAATGGGTAATGTTGCGGGTTTTGAGCTTTGACCATCTCAACCTCTGGCCAGGGGAAATAATCAAACTCGTTTGAGAAGTCACCTATCTTCAACGTTCGAAGACTGGTCAAACAGAATTGCCCCTCCTCCCAACACCTCTCCCATCGTGAGTTACAATCGGTCAATTCCAGATGCTGAAGGGACATGAGGTTGCGCAATTCATCGGGGCTGGCCTCCCTTAAATTGGAACACGCATACATATCCAATCTTACAAGGGTTGGTTGTAGCAACCCCTTTGGCAAGCATCTCAACTGTGAGCAACTCCAAATTGAAAGCTGTTGAAGGGACGTTAGGCAGCTGTTGAATTCCCCTCCTGTTTCTTCGCCTATGTACATCAGTTTAGGGCACTGTGTTATTGTTAAAAGCTCAAGGGAAGCTAGGTTTAGTAGTTGCTTTGGTAAATAACACAACTCCATCAATCCCGCTATTTTCAGACGCTTTAGGGACTTTCTGCTTGTTTCTAGCAAATGTTCAATCAGAGTACTGACATTTGTCGAATACGGATCTACCACTATAGTCGAACTGAGTCCATTCACAGGACCAAAGGAGGACCATAACCCATGAATAGCTAAATTTTGAATGCATAACAAATGACCTGGAATGGTGATCAAGTTAGGGCATTTCTTGATATGCAACTCCTCGAGACAAGGAAAGAATTCCATTGTACTCGTGATTGAATGAGGCAATGATGATACATCTGACCACTCTTTTAGCTTCCGCATACCACGAATAGTGAGTTTTTTCAATGCCGGAAATACTGCTGGTGTTGGTGCAGCCATAGTACTACTACTACCACCAGCAATTCGTTCATCCAATCCATAGAATTCAGGACCAATGCGCTCCACATTATCCAACTTTTCCATTACAACGACTTCAAGGTTCTGAAGGTGTCCGAGTATTGGGATATCTTCACATGATTCGCAGTTGATTAATTCGATCTTCGCTAAATTATGAAGCGACTGATCATCTCTACTCATCCATGATGCCAATCTTCGTCCTCCGAAATTTTTGAGAATTAAACCCCTAAGATTCTTGTGAGGTTTAAGTCCTTCCAACACATCCTCATGGTTAACGTTTGACACTCCAGGGTTCTTAGCCCAAGGAAATTTCCAATGAAATTTCAACGTTGTAACTTTTGATTTTTCAGACGTTTTAGCTCTTTCTGCTTCTTCCTTGTCTTTCACGTTTTGGAGATCATAAACACATAATCTACCTCTCAGCTTGCTTAAGCTTCCGAGCTCTTCAATTCTATGGCCCTCGTCCTCGCCCACAGAAAAGAATGGTAATGTCTGCAAAGAACTCAAATGGCCTATCTTGGTTGGAGTCATTTTCCTGCTAGTTTCTGTATCTTCTTCCACGCAAAGATGTCTCAAGTTAACCAACATATGGAATTCTTTTTGAATCTCTTCCAAATTTGCATCCGGTGGCAACCTCAGTGTTTCCAAATTGTAGAGCTTGGTGATAGAATTGGGCACTTTTGAAAAAGAAGACTCTGAGAGGTCAAGGTACTTTATATGTATGAACTTGCATATAGATCTCGACAACTCTTTCCCACCAGCTTCTACAATACTCAGGACACGAATAGATTTGATATCTTCAGTATTTTCGGGCAAATTTCCAATTAAAAACAGTGTCCTTAGTTTCCCATTAGTTTCGTTTGAAAGTTCTAACCTCATTTTTTCCTCGAGACACAATGAAAGATGTTGAACCTCAGGATAGTCCTTAACCTCGCTAGTTTTCAAAGTCAAACAACTACCCTCTGAGACATCTAGAGCAAGATCATGTACAAGATCATGCATCTTGCAAGCAGTAACGTAGTTATACTCATCCAAGACAACATCTTGAAATAGTGAATTGCGCAACAAGATATCAAAATATTCATTGCCTACGTCTTCCATTTCCAAATTTCTTTTTGGAAGAGACTGAAGATAACTTAGACTCATCCAAAGCTGGATCAGGACATCCTTTTCCAGTAATTGGTCCTTTGGAAAAATAGAACAATAGGCAAAACATTGTTTCAAACTTGGGAAAGGTAAGTGATGGAAACTA
The DNA here is from genome assembly GCA_020567845.1 of Rhododendron henanense subsp. lingbaoense. Classification (NCBI taxonomy): domain Eukaryota; kingdom Viridiplantae; phylum Streptophyta; class Magnoliopsida; order Ericales; family Ericaceae; genus Rhododendron; species Rhododendron henanense. Next base: position 9,220,467 of record CM036313.1, read on the forward strand.
AGCCTTAATGCTGGAAGAATTTCACCCTCACTTCTCCATATTTCACTTTCCTCAATTTCCTCCCATTGGATTAGAGATTTCTTGTCGTACAATAAACCTCCTAACGAATTTATTGCTAACGGTACACCCTTACACTTTTCTACCATTTTCTGACCAATATCTGCCAAAGCTTTAGTTTCTATTGGTCCTCCACTTGCAAATGCATTTTTCCTAAACAAGGTCCAACTATCACCATGTGACAATTCCGGCAACTGATGGGTGAGAGGTTGGGGCTCCCGCATCGCTGAGATCACATCCATATTACGGGTAGTAACTAAAATTTTGCTTTCCTTGGAGCCACCTATACCCATCAATGAATTTCTCATGTCTTCCCACATTTTTGGAATCTCATTCCAAACATCGTCTAATACGAGCAAGTATTTTTTTCCTTTCAGCTTTTCTCCAAGTTTTCTTACTGTTCCCTCAATGTTTGACATCTCAACTTTCTCACTAAAAAGAGATTGTACCATCTCGTTCAATAACCTTTCAACCTTGAAATCATCAGAGACACAAACCCACATTTTGTTATCACCAAAATACTCCACAACCTTCTTATCTTGGTAAACTAACTGCGCTAGTGTTGTTTTCCCAAGTCCAGCCATTCCTACAATAGCAATGACAGATAAATCATCTTTAGAGCCAAGTAACATGTCTCTTACTACTCCGACATCACCATCCCTCCCCACACAACGTGATTCGTCTACAAAAGGTGCAGTTGGCCTACGCTCACTAGGCGGAACAAAAGCACTCATGAGTTGCTTCGCAGGTCTAAGACCCATTTTATTTGCTTCTTCACAAATCTCGTCCAATAACGAATTGATATTGTTCACCCTATTGGCCATCTTGATACGAAATGCCAGCGGATTAGAGGGTTTGAAGAAGTTGCGTACCTTGTTCCTCTTTCCTACCTCCAACTTCCTTCGAAGAGCTTCATATGCTAACTCACCAAGCACATTCTCCGCATCGCAGCTCACCAACTTAAGACTCTTTAGCCACTTTGTCAGGACTTCTGATTCTATGTGCCCTTTCTCAGCATCACGTAGCAAAGCTTGGATGTTCTCTAACATTCTCTGGAGCTTTTCGAGGTCTTTTTCGAAACCCCATGCCAGCTTAATCTGGTCGGTTACAAGTGGCATCAAACCATTCAGGATTGCCTGAGCAGCAGGGAGGAGGGCAGTTGCATGCATGTTTTTCTGTCTAAAAACTGAATTGGGGGCCAAGCTAAACAGAAATGAATATGGGGGAACAATGAGCTAGAGAGAAGACGAGAGAAGGGTGTAGTGCTTGAAAAGGGGAGGAGGATATGAATATAGTAAAGTGATTGAGGTCTTGGTCGTTGCCAACTGTTGAAGTGATTGAGGTCTTGGTCGTTCCTTTACCAATTGAGAGTTCTTATTGATAGCTAGTTAACGTTTTATGCATAGAAGGATCAAAAAAGAATCAATAAAGCAAGACTTTGAACGCTTTTATCAGCAATTACATGTACAACAATAATAGGTATTTCTTTCGACTTGTGGCGAGTTTGGGGTGTTTTTCTTTCGATGCTTATAATTTTTTTGTTGTTGTTTCGGCTGGTTGTTTTAGGCTGTGTGATTTTTGTGGATTCTTTTTGGTATTCGGTTGGCGTCTTGCCTTTCCCTAGGTCTCGGATGACTTCTTATCGATGTGTCTTGATCTTTTTAATCTTTACAATTCTTTATAATGATTAATAAATTCTTTTTACTTAAGGATAAAATTAAAAAAAAAAAAACTGGTATGGAGTTCTGCTTATTCTTAAAGGAAAATTCTAAAATCAGCTCAATGGGCTGACGATAATAAATGTGTGAATATGTATTAAATGGTGTATAAAATACACAAAAATACATATTTTCTTGTCTTGTAATGTGTTTATCGTCAACCTACTGGGCTGACAATAGCAAGACCGATTCATAAATGTTATTGGGGTCTTGGTCGTTGCCAACTGTTAAAGTGGTTGAGGTCTTTATCTTTGCCACCTAACCTTTACCGTTTGGGAGCAACATTTAAGGCTCTGATAGCAACTATAAAGAGTCAATAAAGCAAGACTTTGAATACTTTTATCAGGAACGCGGATCGATTTCAATCTCAGGTACGCTTTTATCAGGAACGCGGATCGAATACTTTGAATACTTTTATAAGGAACGCGGAATTATACTACTTAGGGAGTATTCAATTTCTATGTTACGAGAAACGTGGATCGTTTTGGTACGAAAAATAGGAACGAAAATGCAACACGCCACATGTTTAAATTGTAGTACGCTATAAGTAGGCTTTTATGGATAACAAAGCTAGAACTTATTTTTTCAAGCGATAAACATTTAGTGAAATTAAATATTGTTTGTCAAGTTATTCATACAAAATAGATTTCTACAAGCATAACAACTGAACTTTTTACAATTTCTTCTACCGAAATTTCATTTTCTCTCTATTTTGACCGTAATAAGTTGACAATTTGGGAAAAACTAAGGTGATCGCTTTGGATCACTAAATTTACTAACTAGGAACGGTGACAGGTTTTGGAAAACGTAATTCGCTAGGTTAGTAGTGTTCTCTGGGAACATAGCTCCATTTTAACTGGTCTATTTTTTAGTTTAACTAGTCACCTGTTGAAAAAGAAAAAGTAGCTAGTCCCATTTTTTTCCCCAAACTCCAACAATTAATAAAACATGGCGACGTGTCGCAATGCAATTGATTTGGAGGAAATAAATATTTTACACCGACGGTGTAAAGAATTTATTCTCTACTTTTACTACTGCTCTATTTTACCTATTATCTATTAAAACATGTATTGTTTTTGTTTCTTCTTTTTCTTTTGCATTTTCTCGTTCTTGCCTTTTGTTTTCTTCCATAGAGCCAGAGGGAGGGAGAGAGAAAGTAATAGAAAAACAATGCCTTGTAACTAGGCATATATACTAGGAGAGGTACTTGGGTAAAAATATATATATATATATATATATATATGTCATTTTTTTTTGTTAAAAAGTGGTTATTTTTTAAAAATATTTGGGTAAAAGTAAAAAAAAAAATTACTTTTCCGATTCTTTTCATCGAGACGAATTAATAATCTACAAAAGTTTGGCACAAAACTAACAAATGCAAAAAAAAAAATCAAATAAAGACAAAATTTTCAGATTTAAGTTTAGTTCAAAAGAACGCCTCTATTGATGCTGTTGGAGAACACATATTTTTTGCATTTGGCTATGTAAAATAGCTACATGTAGATTTTATCAATTCGATCGGTTGTACAGGATGATAACGAAGTTGTTGGCAATGACATGCATTACAAGGTTACTACTACTGTCTGTTCAAAAAAAAAAAGGTTACTACTACTGGAAATGTGCCACATTTGGTAGGAAATCGGAGAGAGAAGCACCTAGTGGTGAGAGTTATGATAGTAGTTGGAATAACTTATTGATCAATAAACTGGAAAAATGCATCGCGGCTTGCGGGTAGTGATTTTATGGGTTACTTCAAAGCAAATGAGTTATGTGTCGCGTCGTCACCTCAAAGTAGCTCACAAAATTAAGAACAATTTTGATTATTCAGAAGGGATGAGTAATGAAGTATTGTGAAGGAACGGAAAAAACGTTTGATGTCTGTTGCTGCTGGGGAGGTGATTGGGTGGTGCTATTTGCTGGTGGTGGTTGGCCCCTTGGCTCTGCTTGCTGCGGTTTCTGTTTTCGTAGGCCGGCTCGGCTTCGCCGCCGGTCTATACTTCTGGGATTGACTGGCTCGGCTTAACGGCGAGGCGGGGCACCGGTGTTTTGTACGAAGGGAGTGGCCGCAGTGGTTAGGGTTTTGGGATTTGGATAGGGCAGGCCGGTCCAGGTTTGGACCGGATTGGGTGTTCTGAGCTTATTGTTTTATTTGGGTTTCGGATCGGGCTGTTTTGTTTGTTTATTTGTTTTTGATCCTTGTTGACCCTTGAGCGGTCTGGGCTTTGCCCTTGCGGTGTATCTTCCAACTTTGCGTTGGATCCCCTTCCCCTTTCCCCGTTTTTTAATAAAATTCATCTTGCCTATCAAAAAAAAGGAACGGAAAAAACGAGGCTTTACAATTGGATAGTGTTAGAAAAGTTTTTGATATTGCCGTTCCGCTTTCTTTTTAAACTTTCTTTTTCAAAAAAAATGTAATTTCAAGCTCAAATATAATGAAAATGAAAAATAATTTTTTAATTTTTTTTGCACCATTTAAAAAGATATCAATGAGATCTATCAAACAAGATCCATATTGGTAGGAAAATTATTTGCATAAACACATGATTTTTGAGCTTAAAATTACCTTCCTATTTTAAAAGTTCATTTTTTAAGAAACTAGAACACAACCTATTCTAAAGAGAGATGGGTAATAATATTGTGGCCTTTGCTAGACTTGGTGAGGGAAATTCATGGGTCTGCCATTAGACCTGGGTTATTGGGTTTGTAATGATATTGTGGCCTTTGCTAGACTTGCTCCTATTGAATAGTTTTTTTTTTTTTAACGGCAAATTCTTTTTTATTAATTTTCGAAATTATTAAGTTCGAACAGAAAGGTGGAAGGATTTTAATCGGTTATTTGTACAGGTGATTTTTCTTGCACTTTCTCGACCTATAATTTCCTCTTCGAGATCTAGAAGCACTTTTCAATGTATGGTATAGCGATGTCACCAATTGATCATTTTTACGTGGGATTGTATGAAAAAGAACTTATAGTTGAGAATTTTAAAGAAGAATTGAAGAAAGAAAAATGGGAAAGTCTACAATACACATCCTTTAAAATGGTGTCCCATATGCACTTATTTTATGGTTCATTCATAATATTTTAGTGTGTTTCGTAACTTTTGTTTTAGAATTTATAACCTTTCAGCAGTACGATTCGTAACATTTTCATTATGATTCATAACCTTTTGGTGTATCTCTTAACCTTTATATGATTCGTAATTTTTTAGCAATACGATTCGTAACATTTTCTCTATAATTCATAACATTTTAGGAGTGTATATGATACACACCCAGATAAGGGGTGTGTATTGTAGTCTTTCCCTGGAAATTAAAGTATACAATACACCCCAATTAAAAGTATGTACCATATGCATCTATTAATTGTGTGATTCATTAATAATATGATTCATAAAATTTTGGTGCATCTCATAATTTTTATAATTAAAATTTATAACTTTTAGAATTTGTAACATTTAGGAATCGTAACATTTTCACCGGGACCATATTATTTTTGAGCTAGCGTCTCGTGACTTTTATACCAGAATCATAACTTTTCAGCAATATGACTTATGACCATTTTATATATTATACTCCATCCGTCCCAATTTGTTTGTCCACTTTTTAACTTTTAAGTGTCCTAAAATATTTGTCCAATATGAGTTTGACTTGTTAAAATTTTCTTAATGTCCTTTCTCTTTCAACAAATAATGCATTGGAGAATGTACAGTCTCATTTAATGCTAGGAAATAGAAGGGCAATATTGAAAAATCAAAACTTTTAAAGAGCAATCATTATGTTCCCTTAAAAAGTTGGAGTTTCAAAAATGGACAAACAAATCGGGATGAAAGGAGTAATTTTTTTTTTTGGTAATTGAAAGGAGTAATATTTTGGAGGTGCATAAAAAATATGTATTGTAGCTTTTCCTACTTTTTACCAAAGACTTTTTTGGCATAAGATTTTTATTTTTATTTTGTGATAATCTTTGGCATAAGATAACATAAACGGAATCCTATAAAGATAAGCCGTTCAAAGAAAACATGATTGTGACATAAAGGGAATCCTATGAAGATAAATTATGTCAAGGTATGGACAAAGTTTTCAAAAGTAAAATTATTAAAGAGAAAGACCTTTGAAAAAGGAAATATTCAGGACATGTGGCATAATTGAAGCAGAAAATTTGAAGTCCAAAACACAATAGTATAGTATTAGGGTATTGTTTTTCTTAGTTTTTAGGTTTTTCGAGCGTTTTATCTTTATTTAAAAAAAATTAATTCATTAGATTTGCGCAAAAGTTTCGTAAAATATTAATTCGTTTTATTGAGAGAAATCAGATCAAAGTTTTTATCTTTATTTTTATCCAACTATTTCTATAACTATCTAAGATGAAATCCAAAAAACCATTGTTCGTGTAACTTTTTTCCTTGATTTAGTTTGAAATCATTTTCAAATTCTTATCGTTAGTATTTTCTTTTTTTCTTTTTTGCCGTTTCCCGCTACCACGCACAAGCGGGCCAGGGGTGGGATCAGCTAAAGATTCTCTACAGCTGTGCACCGACTCCTGTCTTTAAACTCTCGGGAAACCTATAGGGACCGACCAAACCCCCCCAACCAAAATCGTACCGATGGCCGCGCCAGGCCGTCTCCGGTCACCGGACAGCCGATCCGAGCCGTCCAAAAATTCTAAAAAAAAATGAGGGAGCCCATGCAAGAATCAACGGCATCCGATATGCGTAAGATGCTTGATCCAAACACCCTATTTATTGCAAATCTCACGCTCAAATCTTCTTCTAACCTCTACCCTCTCTCTCTCTCTAGGCTGTGCCGATGGAACTTGGAAGACATGTAGAAACAGGTTCAATTTGACCTGCAACCAAAGTACGTAATCGTTTACACTAGCCATGTGATCCCCTATTCTTTTTTTTCTTTTTTCTTTTTTTTGATAATCGAAAGGGTAGAGGAGGGGGCGACCGGCGTAGCAACCCCCCTTGGGCGTGACCATAGGGGTTCCCAACCCGCTGTAGAATGTCCGGTTCGAGCCATAGCTACTGTCCGTGAGGACAGGCCGTCACCACAGCACCACCTAGGCGCACAGCTAGCACATGGCCCTCCACGCGTCCCTCCAACTCATATATATTTTTTTGCAGCTGGAGGGGCTCGAACCCGAGTGCACGTGGAGGGAGAGGCACTTAAGCCCCATCACCTGTGCCAATTGGGCTACCACCCTGATGGTTCCCCTATTCTTTTCCCTAGGTACTTTTTGGTCTATCTCATTCAATTCAAAGAGAGAGAGAGCGAGAGAGAGAGAGAGAGTTCAGAGAGCAGTTGCCTCAGTTTAAAATTCAAATTTCAAACTAAATAATACTCGGTGGGCTTGTTTGTTTGTTTCGATGTAAAATGTTTTTTCAAAAAACAAATTTAAAATTTTTATTTTTCGGTATTTGGTTGGTACTTGTAAAATATTTTTAGAAATCGACAAAATAGTGTAGAGAGAGGGGGGTTTAAACGGTGGAAAAATATGAGATTATTGGAATTGAACGTGGGTCAGGACTGATGATCGAGAAAACTAAGCAGTGAGAATGGCAGTAGGTTCATTTCGGAAAATAACTTACGGAAGATTTAAGGGTAAGTCATTTTTATCCAATTAAAGGAAAATATTTTACTCCTTAATTTTTACATAATCAAATATCGGAAAATAGGTAAAATATTTTGCCGAAAAACATTTTACGCCCAAACAAACGGAGGCCTAGTGTGATTAAATTTTGGATATTTTGGCAAACACAGCCAAGTTTGCCAAACGAACGTAAACTTTTAGTTCGTGTACCTAGTGGGTTCTTGCATGGTGTCCTCATAAATAAATTTGGATAACCGTGGGGTTTGAGAACATTGCCAAAAGCTGTACTGAAACGGATCTACTTTCTTCACAAAAAAACTTACACTTTATTTGGTTCTCCTTTCAGAAATAATCTTTCCAAAATTTTTGACTGTTTCATCGTTCGTGTTTTTTCGTTTATAGTGATTTTTTGTCAATTTTTTTAACTTATTTTTTACTTTTTGGATGTACATAACGTATCTCTATTTAAAAAATAAAAGAATTTGTTAAAATGTTAAAAAAATTACTAAAGACGAATAAATACGCAAACCTATAGAACTTTTTTATTTCAAAATTGAAAACCAAACACCGAGACAGATAGATGAGTTCAACTCAAACCCTCCTCGAAACACTTCTGAGAAACCCATCCTCCATCAAAATCCCAAGCCAAACAACTACCCGCCCAAATCATCAAAAAGAAAAACAAACAAACAAACAAATACCTCGGGGGAAAGTCTACAATATACACTTTTTAAAATGGTGTATCATATGCACATATTTTATTATTTATTCATAATATTTTAGTGTGTTTCATAACTTTTGTTCTAGAATTCATAACCTTCCAACAATACGATTCGTAACATTTTCATTATGATTCACAACATTTTAGTGTATCTCGTAACCTTTATACGATTCATAACTTTTTAGCAATACGATTCGTAACATTTTCTCTATAATTCATAATATTTTGGGGATGCATATGATACATATCCCAATTAAAAATGTGTATTGTAATATTTCCCTACACTTGGATTGAAATTGAAGTTGATAAATGATAACAATGTAGATGCTTTTCTTGCCGGAGACAAATCTGTTGTGACCTGTGAGTGTAATCTTGCACGTGAGTGGGCCAATTGTGTCGTTTGGCTGAGGAGCAAAATGGGTGATGGAGAGTAAAGAGGGCGCATGTGATTGTGCAGAAAAGTGTGACGTGCTATGAGTGCAAATTATGGGTAAAAGAGAGAGTGAGAGAACAGAGAAGAGAGAGAGTTCGGAGCATCTCAAACTCATCTTTATTTCTCCAAAATGGATGATGGATGTGACACATAGAGGAAATATTTCATAATTTATCCTTTTTTTTAAATTTTTTTATTTTTTGATAGAATCTTGAAGGAATTCATCGTTCTTTTTACAAATTTGGTCTTCAATTTTACTTTTCGTCCTCTATATTTAGACGAACAAAATATTTTTAGAGGGCCACATAAGTATCTCTCATCCATCTTTATTTCTTCAGAATGGAGAATGGATGTAACCCATTGATGAGAAGATTTTGTAATTTATTTCCGTTCTGGTTACACAACATTTAGACCCCGTTATGCTTAACTTTTAGCATTTTTTAGAGGTTATGTCATTATTCAAAAAAAAAAATCGCGCTCATTAATTTTGCACCAAACTCTAAATTTTTTTACCCATTCTTTTCTCTTCCTTTTTTATTTTTTGGGTGCAACGGAATACGACGTTACCCATTCATGTCCCCAGAATCTCTAAGGATGGCCAAAGATCAAGTACCTTCCCGATCAAATTCAATGAAGCTCTACCAGAGTGGTTGGGTAATTTTTCATTTCTTGAATCATTTGGGTTTTGTTCGTTTTGGGATCCTGGGAACCGTCTCCAATAGATTTTCTCTATATATCTCTATCTACTTATTATTTTCAAAAACTTCCCTCAAAATCCAAACCGAACATGGTCTCAAGGGGTGCAGTAATCCTGACGAGCTTGCCCTCACTGGAAAAACTTCAGGGGATGTTATATATCTATGGGCTTCTCTTTTTTTGGGGTGTGAATATCTATGGTCTTTGCCACAGCCTAAACTCTCCTTGTAATAAGCTAACTGCCAATTTTACATGGGCCAGACTTCTCGGCGAAATTGGGACTGCCCAACTTTCCCTAGATTTAATCCAAATTCAAACCATTTAGCCCATTGTTTATTTCAGAAACAAACGGGCCCAAGCCCATTTTAGTTTTAAAAAACCAGACTGGCCCAATAAACGTAATCTAAAAAAGATATTATTCGATGCAGCAAAGCCCAAAAAACCTTATGCCTCGTTTGGATGGAAACTCAAAAATTTTTGAGTTTGATTTTTTAGGTAACAAATAGAGAGATAATTAGGGTAATAATTGGAGACAGAGATAATGATTAGAGAGAGAAATGAGAATAAGAGGGTGTTCCGCTTTTAAAAAAAGTACTTTTTTTTCAAATGAAGGTAATTTCAAACTCAAATATAATGAAAATGAAAAATATTTTTTCAATTTTTTTTTGCACCGTTTAAAAGATCTTAATGAGATCTATCAAACAAGATCTATATTGGTAGGAAAATTATTTGCATAAACACATGATTTTTGAGCTCGAAAAACCTTCTTTTTCTAAAAGTACTTTTTTACTGTTCATTTGGAACAGCCTCTAATGGTTGGAGATATGAGTAATAAGTGGAGAGAGAAATAAGAGTAATGATTGAAAGTATGAGTAATGAGTGTTTTTGGAGTTGAATTTTTTTTTTCAAGTTCCCATCCAAACAAGACATTAATAATCTCGAATGTACGGTCGTTCCCATGCTCAAAAAAGCACCACGTGACAGTTCATTCCTTCGGTGCCAAATTTGGGTGTAAACACCTACTCTATCCGTTCCCAAATAAGAATTCAGTATTTTATTTTGAGTTGTTTCTTAATAAGTGTCTATTTTAAAATTTTAATTGTTATAACTTTATAAATCTTCTTTTGTCCTTTTGAAAAGTTAACGGGTAAAAGTGGAGGATAATTTTGAAAAGTAGAGGTAATGTGAAAGATGTAATGATGATGTCTTCTTACTAAGTTAGAATTACGAAGCTGGACTCTTAAAAAGAGACGAATGTAGTATATAATTAGTGTAAAATCAATTCTCAGCCATAGCATGATGAAAATTCCAGTGAGTGATCTACTTAGGACCATGAATTTTACTCATTTTTAATTAATAAGGAAAAAATAAAAAAAAACGAGTGGCATGTAATTACGTGTGCAATTATATAACATGGCTTTGTTGACCCCAATTTAGGCCATGTGGATGTGGTTACCAACCAGCTACTCAACTGGTATATGAAAGCAACATTATTACTGCTGTTTCTACTAAGCAAAAAGGAAAGGAGGGGGCGACCAAGCGTGGTGATATGTTTTTTTTGGTGTGACCATAGAATTTCAAACCCGCAACAAATATTCGGCATGGACCAAAGCTCCAACATGAGTATTGTCCCACCTGGAGCTAGAACAATCTGCAAAGAAGAGTATAAGAGTCCGAAGAATCGAGTTATGAGACCGCCGCCCCAGAGGTCAATGGGGCATCAATAGCACGCCTCGACGAGCTCTGATTCTGCCGAAGATCCGTGGACCACATGGCCAACCACCCTAGGTGGTATTTCCACTTGAAGCTAGGTACCATCTTTGGGATTGACTTCTAATTTTGTAAGTATTTTATTAAAACGTGTTTGCATCACCAAAACTGATATTTAGCAAAACTCATAAACAACCATAAAGGTTCGGTTCCGCTAAGATTTTTATTTTTTAAGCACTTATTTTTCGTTTTACGAGACAAGTCATTCTCCCACAATACATTTCGATGACAGGAACCATATATAAGTGAAAAGAATTCCAAATAATATTATGATTACTAATGTTAGGCGGAAAACTTTTGAAAATAATATTTTATTATGATTACTAAAGAAACTCTGCCAATTACAAATGGAGAAAAGTCGAGGAGGAAAAGAACAGAGAAAGCGAGATTCTGGAGTTCTACCTCAAATTGACGTATTACAGCTTTAAACAAGAAAGTACACTATTGTTAAGAACTCTAATTTTACTTCTATGCTTTTGGTCCGGATGTCCCGTGTCCGGGATACTGTGGAGTCGTACATTTACATTTTCAAAAGTTTTCCCTTTAATAATCTTATTACTTTTGAAAAATTTTCCTGATCTTGACGTAAAATTTTCTCCTTATAAGATTCCTTTTTTGTCACCTTTTGCAAAAGCTTAAATGACACTGCATCATGGAAAGTCTTCATGACAAGGCTCAACCACCTTTTCTAACTTTTGCTGCACTATTTTTTCTGTGAATAAAAATGCTGGAAAAAAAAGAGAGGCAATCTTAGACTTGTCATTAAAATATTATAAGCCTCTATATGATGTCTTAAAATGGATGAGATTCCCTATTCCAAATAGAAAAGACCAATTAGATAGATTGTGAACCGGCATCGTTTGTCCTCCAAACCTTTAAGATATAAAACTGGATATTGGCAAATTCATAGAAGAAAAAGATCGGTATAAAACTATATTGTTTTTCCTTTTTTTTGAGCAATGAATGGAATATTATGCCCTTTGGTTTGAAAATGCCCCTTCAAAATTCCAAACTATATCATAAATGGAATACTGTATTTTCTCCATATTCTGTCAATCATCCAAATTTCTGTCAAAATTCTTGGTTGGCGTCGATTCTAATGTGAACACGGGCAATGCACTCATGGCCATGTACTTGAAGTTGGGAAGTTTTGGTGGAAATGGTAGGTTGGGTGATTTTGCTGGTCAATTTTTTTATAAAATGCCTGAACTAATTAACGAAGACTGTTTAATGTAGGAATGGTTGTTGTCGATGATAACGAAATTGCTGGCAATGACATGCGTTACGAGATTACTACTGATGGAAATGTGCCACATTTTGGTAGGAAATCGTAGAGAGAAGCACCTAACGGTGAGAGTTTGTGTTAGAAATTGGAATAACTTATCGATCAATAAATTGGAAAAACGCATTGCAAGTGGTGATCTTATTGGTTACTCAAAGCAAATGAGCTATGTGTCGTCACCTCAAAGGCCTTGTTCGTTTGGTAACTTTGGGTATTTTAGTTTTGATAGTAGGTGGTGAGAGAAATAGGGTAATGATTAGAGAGAGGGTTAATGAGTGGAGAGGGATAGAGAAAGAAATGAAATTAATAATTGGAGAAATAGGATAATAATTGGAGAAAGATATATGGTAATGATTGAAAAACAAAGTTAAATTTGGAAACGAATAAGGCCAAAGTAGCTCACAAACGGAGGTTTTTGGTCATTCAGGAGGGATGAGTAATGAAGTATGGAGAAGGATTGGAGAAAACGGGGCTTTACACTTGGATAGTGTTAGAAAAGTTTTTGAAATTATTCTAAAGAGAGATCTTCACTTTATTTGGTTTTGAGTTTTGTGAAGTTTTTTTAATGTAATGAATGGTAATGAGTGAAGAGAGATAGAAGGAGAAATTTATTGAGAACCGTACAAAAGGTAAAATAGTTTCTCAAAACTTGTTTCGTGAGAATCATACAGCGAGTAAAAAAGTTTCTCAAAACTTGTTTCGTGGAATACACTGGTCGTATAAAGGCAGCTCTTAACATGGTTAGGGAGATATGGGCAGAATACGTGGAAGTAACGAAGGGAAAGGAAAATCATGGGTCTGCCGGCCATTAGACATGGGTTTGTAATGATATTGTGGCCTATGAATGTATGGTATAACAAAATCATTATGAGCATAACCAAAACTCATTAATTACAAGCATAACAGAATTATAATAAGGCGTAATTTGTTTGGTTATGTCTTGGTTGGTTTTTTGGATATTCCTTGGTTATGTCTTATTATGGTTCTGTTATGCTTGTAATGGATTTTAGTTATGCTCATAATAATTTTGTTATGCCAAAAGTTACGGTATCTCTTTTTTGCTCTGGCTTTACATCACTGCTGACATCAGTTTATGAATTCTGTGCTTCTCCAGGTAAGCTAAAGTATGCCGAGTTTGGTTGGATGCTTGTTCCGTTTCTGATGGAGACTTGCTAACCAAATACTAGTAATAGTCAAAGAAGTTCCACCATTAGATTTGCTAATCATTTCATGGGAAAACTGACGAGGTTGCACCATTTGACTAAGTGTGTTCCAGAAAGGAAATAAGCAGCTTATTTTTTAAGAAGGCAATTTCAAGCTTAAAAATCATGTGCTTACGCAAATAATTTTTCTATCACTATGGATCTTGTTTTATAGATCTTATCGAGATCTTTTATACGGTGAAAAAAAATAATTTTTTAATTTTTAATTTACAAGATATTTGAGTTTAAAAATATGAAATAAGCTGCTTATTTTTTAAGAAGGTTTCTGGAACGGAGCATCGCTTCACAAAAAAGCTCTGCAATGTCGCAATCGCGTCCGGTCTCCTTGAATTCCACAGGCCGCCTATAAAGGAATGGAGTTCCAAAATGTGACTTACACTTTGGCCAACTTCGGACGAAAATGCCTTTCGGTTCGGAAACTAGCTAATCGAATTTTACTTCTTTGGGGTTTTGGGCGTTTTCGTCATTTCGTGCTTAAAAGTAGTGGGCCATAGACACTATTTGGGTAATTTTCTAATTACTTTAACGGATTTTCGGACTTTCGATGTTTTCCGTCTATGTCCCAAATTTTCTACACTATTTTGTCACGTAGTGGTGTTGGGCATGGGGGCTTCCCGGTAAAATTACATCCTCGGGTTACTGTGCGCACGTGGACCTGCCTGGAATCAAGGCTTTTCCTGTTTTTCCCATTCGTTTGTCTGCATCTTCTTCCATTTCCCATTTCCATCCATCCGTCTACCACCATCTCCGCGGCCGACGGCCAATCGGGCGTCCTGGAGCAGATGATGGCCGATTAGCTGTGGGAGGAGAAGATTTGGAGAGGAAAGTTAGGGAGGAGCTCAGCGGCTGGGTCTTCTTCGGCTCCAAAATCAAATATCAGGACGGCGCAAATATGGTCGATGGTCGGTTGTTTCAGAACTCTACCAAATCCTGTGAGTCCTTTTCCCCTTATTTCCTCTTGGGCTGAGGTTTGGTCAATTGAGAAAACCATGCGTCAATTACTAATGTAGATTTTTTGCTCTTTGTGAAATCGTCTTCATGTTTTAGGGGAAACCCCAAAAAGGCCGCATTTTTAGCGCTGAAATCTGATTCCCAAGAAACATGAGGGATGTGTGAAGGCCAGTTTCGTGATTTCTTTCCTCTGTGATATCAATAATTTGTAATGATTCCTATAGATTCAGGCAGTGTCTTTGGCGCAAAATAGGGAAAGCTCTGCCCTTTCATGTTTGGTCAAGAATTAAAAAAATAAGTGCAAGAAAACGGTGTCGTGGTGGCGTAATCTCTGGCACAAAATAGGGAAAGCTATTCAAGGATTAAAAAGGCTGTTCTTATTCTATCTTTAAAGAGGCCCTTCTTATTCTTCATCTTTAGGCACGATAGGCCAAGTAGCTGCTTTTGTTCGCTCACTTGGGAAGGATGATATATAGGAAACGGTAACTTGATATGCTTGAAATGACGTGGAAGGAAACAATAATAAAACTTTTGTAGTGTTTCACGAAAACATAGGTTGAGAGCATGCGAATACATTTCGTTCAGATTTTTCGGCTTAGTTACACCAGTAGCGAACAACAAAAAGCGTGAAAACTTAATACGTTCATGTTTTACTACCTTTTCTTTCACCTGGGCTGAAAATGTAACGGGGTAAGCCAAAGAATGGATTTGTAACCTGACTAGCATGGCTTTAGGGGAAGTCATTGTTGGATGATGTGGAAAAACCTGAAGGATGAAAGGTAGTTTAGACACGATAGGTTAGGCAGCCCCTTTGACTCGCTCACGTGAGAAGGATGGCATATATAGGAATCGGTGACTCGATATACCCAAAATGACCTAAAAGGAAAGAGTAATGAAAGTTTGGCAGTGCTCCATAGAATAACGGGCTAAAAGCAGGCGTAGTTACCAGCAACAAACAAGAAAAAAGCGTGAAAACTTGATACGTTCACATTTTCCAGCTTTGGTTCTCAAGTGGAGCAAAGCATAGATTTATTGAATTCTTGTAGATGCTTCATGGTAAGAAACAGGATGAAGAATTACTTTTTGGAACAAAGGAAATTAAAGCTCTTGTGTAGCGTGGCTTGATTAACTAGAAGCTCTTATGTGCTTAATTAACTAACCCCGTTGACGCTTTTTGGACAGATGATGCTAGAGAGTGTATGGGTTTGCAATTTCCTGGCGAGTTGCCAAAACAAAATTTGTCCCTATTTTGGTTCCATCTCGAATTGTTGATGATGGGATTTTTTCCATCTCTTTTAGAAGATACCTTGAATAACGGGGTAAGCCAAGGAATAGATTTGTAACCTGACTAGCGTGGCTTTAAGGGAAGTCATTGTTGGATGATGTGGAAAAACCTATAGGATGAAAGGGAGTTTAGACACGATAGGTTAGGCAGCCTCTTTTCTTTTGCTTTTCGTTAATTTTATAACGTGGGATGTAGGTGTAGCGAGGCAAACTAGGGAATGGATTTGTAACCTGGCTAGCATGGCTTATAGGGAAGTCGTTGTTGGATGGTGTGCAGAACTTGTAGGGTGGAAGAAATTCAGAATATCGAGTACCTTCCTATTCTTTGTCTTTGGGCAATTTAAACATGATGAGTTAGGCAGCCCCTTTGGCTCGCTCACATGGGAAGGATGATATATAGGAATCGGTGATTCAATACATCCTTTGCTTTGTATTCTTATATATATCATTCTTTTCATATGAGCGAGCTAGAGCGGCTGCTTAACCTATCGTGTTTAAAGTGCTTAGAGATAAAGAATAGAAAGGCATTCTTTTGGAAAAAAACAGCTGTCAACGTACGCGTATCATGTCATAATCGTACCTCGAACTTCTGTCTGTGCTTTTTAGAGTAGGATTAATTTAGGTGAGCTACAGCTACTCACATGACCAACGGCATATTATTTTCAGATCATGAGTACCTTGCTATTCTTTGTCTTTAGCCAGTTTAAACACGATGAGTTAGGCAGCCCCTTTGGCTCGCTCAAACCAAGGACTTGCCATGCATGAGAGAAACAAAACTGCGTGAACTGTGGGGAAATAGAAGTAAAAGTGGTTTAGGATACTTCACTATGAAATGAATTCCATTTTTCTATTCCTTTCAGAAAAGTTAATAGTTCAGATCGAGATTTCCCTTTCAGCTTGAAAGGCATGAACATATTTAAGAAATGGGGTAAGCTCCACCCTAGGACAGAATAGGGAAAGCTACATCCTTTGCTTTGTATTCGTATATATATCATCCTTTCCATATGAGAGAGCTAGAGCTTAGCCTATCGTGTTTAAAGTGCTTAGAGATAAATAATAGAAAGGCATTCTTTTGGAAAAAAACAACTGTCGACGTACGCGTATCATGTCATAATTGTACCTCCAACTTCTGTCTGTGCTTTTTAGAGTAGGATTAATTTAGGTGAGCTACAGGTACTCACATGACCAACGGCATATTATTTTCAGATCATTAGTACCTTGCTATTTTTTGTCTTTAGCCAGTTTAAGCACAATGAGTTAGGCAGCCCCTTTGGCTCGCTCACATGGGAAGGATTATATATAGCAATTGGTGACTCAATATACCCGAAATGACCTAAAAGGAAAGAGTAATGAAACTTTGCCAATAGACAATCTCATGTAGCATGGCTTAACTAACTAACTCCGCTAATCCTTTCTGAATAAACACATTTTTCCGTGAGTTGCCAAACCAAATTTTATTCCTGTTATGGTCCCATCCCAAGTTGATGAGGGGCTTTCTCTCATCTCTTTTACAGTATGCCTTGGATAGCATTATAAAAGCTCAAACAAAGGGCTTGCCATGTATGAGAGAAACAAAACTACGTGAATTGTAGGCTACTTCACTATGATATGAATTCCATTTTTCTATTTCTTTCAGAAAAGTTAATAGTTCAGATCGAGATTTCACTTTCAGCTTGAAAGGCATGAACATATTTAAGAAACGGGGAAAGCTCCACCCTAACACAGAATAGGGAGAGCTACATCCTTTGCTTTTATTCGTATATATATCATCCTTTCCATACGAGCCGCTAGAGCGGCTGCTTAGCCTATCGTGTTTATAGTGCTTAGAGATCATGTATGAGAGAAACAAAACTACGTGAATTGTAGGCTACTTCACTATGATATGAATTCCATTTTTCTATTTCTTTCAGAAAAGTTAATAGTTCAGATCGAGATTTCGCTTTCAGCTTGAAAGGCATGAACATATTTAAGAAACGGGGAAAGCTCCACCCTAACACAGAATAGGGAGAGCTACATCCTTTGCTTTTATTCGTATATATATCATCCTTTCCATACGGGCCGGCTAGAGCGGCTGCTTAGCCTATCGTGTTTAAAGTGCTTAGAGATAAAGAATAGAGAGGCATTCTTTTGGAAAAAAATAGCTGTCGACGTATGCGTATCATGTCATAGTTGTGCCTCGTACTTTTGCCTGTGCTTTATAAAGTAGAGAATTAATTTGGGTGAGCTAACGGTGACTCAATATACTCGAAATGACCTGAAAGGAAAAGGTAATGAAACTTTGCCAGTGGACAATCTCATGTGGCCTGGCTTAACGAACTAACTCCGCTAATCCTTTCTGAATAGATGGTGCTAAAGAGTGCATGGGTTTACAATTTCTTCGTGGGTTGCTAAGCGAAATTTTATTCCTACTGTGATCCCATCCCAAATTGTTGATGAAGGGCTTTCTCTCATCTCTTTTACAGCATACCTTGAATAGCATCATGAAAGATCAAACAAAGGGCCTGCCATGTATGAGAAAAACAAAACTGCATGAACTGTGAGGAAATAGAACTAAAAGTGGTTTAGGTTACTTCGATATGAAATGAATTTCATTTTTCTATTCCTTTCAAAAAAGTTAATGGTTCAGGTTGAGATTTCCCTTTCAACTTGAAAGAAATGAACATATTTAAGAAACAGGGAAAGCTCCACCCTAGCATAGAATACGGAAAGCTACATCGTTTGCTTTGTGTTCGTATATTTAGGTGAGCTACAGCTGCTTGCATGGCAACGGCATATTATTTTCACATCATGTGTACTATTGTAGTTTTCATGGATATGCCACCTTCCCTCATTTGTGTGGAATCTTCATAACATCAAAGACCAAAGCAAAATGATTGCTTGAAATTCCGCAGATGATGGAATCTCGTTGGTCCACTCATAGAGCAAATGCTAAAAAAGGGCTTCGTAACAATCAGATGGAAATACTTCTTGGCTAATAAAAAATAAGCCATCATTTGGCAGAGATGTGTATGCAATTTTCGGACTGTGATTTCTGTCTTGATAAAGTTGTGGGATTATTTTCTTCCGTTTGTTGATTAGAGTTGTTCCCTGCGGCTTATTGAGATTGTGCAAATGTTTCTTTTGTTTTCTAGGAGTACAAGGTTCTGCCAATGAATTAGAAAGCTTATGGTGTATTGCCTATTGGTATATCGAAGAGAATTTCCAATCAATGGTCAGTTATTGGCGCGTTATTGCCAAGCGTACTCCTTGTTTACCGTTTGATCAGTGTTTGAAGACAAGATGGCTGGGTTCGTAAGAGATGCCTCAGTAACTTGGAACAAGCTGCGATACAAATTCATTATCCACTTCAGTGTTTTGGCAAATTGATTTTGTTTTGGAGGTGTATTCTTGCGATCGCGACTTTTGTATTCAGAGGCTACATATGAGGATCTTAATCTTTCTATTTGATTAAATTGATTGGAATCTAGGATTCTTTCGATTAGGGTCGTAAATTTAGTCATGTCTTAGGAATGTGATTCCGTGGTCGATAATGTGTATTTGGCAGATTGATTTTGTTTTGGAGATGTATTCTTCCAATCGCGGCTTTTGTATTCTTCTGATCACAACTTTTGTAATTGGCCCCTCTTTTAAAGTATGATATGATACCCCGCAGATTTCCGCTTACCAGTATTTGTTTGGTTATTATCATCACATCTATCGCCAAGATGTGATGATACCGAAGGGAATTTATACTAATTTCAAAATCAAGGAGATGGACCGTCAAATACACTAACGGATTCTTCACAGGAGTTGAGTGGAAATTATTTGTTCATGCGCACGAGCTATCAACCTATAACACATTAGTACTCAATCCTAATGTACATGTAGAATTACATACTCTAGTATTTGATTCGAACAACTGCGAACGAATCTACTCTTGGTATTGAACTTCTACCTAATGAATACATCTAATGCAAACTAATCATCCTTCATTTCACACCAACCGTCGTCATATTCCGATTCTCAAAACGACGACATCGCTTCGAAATTTTTTTCTGAGCACGTGATTCGTGCGGAGCACGAATCCCGACACTAGTTCTAATATAAACGAAACGAGATGCTTATGTGTTGGGAAAATTATGTGATTAGAAAATTTCAAGGAGATAAGATAAGAATAGTACGTGGGGTACTAGTTGAGGCACGTGATAGTGCCCTCCTAAGAAAGGATACACATTCTTCTGCACGAGATTGGATGACGTTCTTTCCCCAAGATACAACGACCTTCAAGTTCTCTTCGCCTTCGGTGCAGAGAACTTAAAAATGTTATTCCATTGAGCAGATAATGTTATGACGGAGGACACCGTAAAAAAATGAATTTAAAAATGTATATGCTTCGAGTTGTAAATGTTATGCCGTTTTGTGGTTTCAAAATGAAACACCTTTTTTAAAACGTTACACATTTTCGTGGTTTTTTATCATGCCTTCAAGTGTTTTTTTGTAATACTTTCGAGTGGTTAATGTTATATCTTCTAGTGATTATGTTATAGGGCGATACAGTATCCCGATACAAGAAGGAGAGATACCATAACATCTCCCCGGTTTTGTGTTTGTTGTAGAAATTTTTTGTTCGGTTTGTCTAATTGAAGGGACTCCAAGTGTGTTGTTTAGCTAGCACAGACGCCTTCTTAGGTAGCTCCAATGCGCGGGGATCAAATGTCCTTCGTCAAGTGCCAGCTTTCACCTCAGTATCTTGGATAACTGTCAAATGTCGGGATTGGCTATGCTTACAAAGGTAGCCTGGATACCGTTGTCCTGATGATTTGATAACGGACAAGCGTAATACTCAGAAGCCATTCCAGATCATACACGCACTCATGTACCCTAATGGACAAGCGTAATGTTCATGGACGTCACTGCAAGAAAAATGCTGGTTTTCGGACTCTTACGCCTGGTCCAGCTATGTAGTCACCTTATTCATGCTTTCTTTGTCTTAAAAATGGTTCGTCACCACAAATGTTCATGCGCAGTTTTCCTCACATGACACACCATTAAGGATGAAAATGTCATTATGCATGAGAGTATGTTGAGACTACTTGTCACGATACAACCCAAAAACACATGAATTTTGATCGGCCGATGAGATTTATTCACTAAAGGCCTACTAATTACCTGGTTTGGAAATTTTATAACTCATTTACAATTGAAACAATTACCCTTGCTACCCAAACACGAATGAGAGAGATTTTCGAGGACAATGACAATTTCCTCCATTAATCAGCAACGGGTGCCTTCCATTAGTATGCATCTCATAAACGATTATTGGAAAATCTTTCATAGCAATGTTACTTTGCCACAAAGAATGGAGATACAAGTATGGATGATAAGTCCTAATGACAGGCCAGTTTACAGCTTTTTACAAAAGAAGAAGAAGAAAAAGAAGAAGGAAAGAAAGAATATGTTGAGGGCTCGTGATTACATAAAAATGGATGACTAACTAACTAGATTCAAATAACGCAATTGGAGCCCAATTTAGGGAGATTGAAAATGAATTTAGTAAGTACAAACATCTGAAACCGCAATGCTTAAAAAAGGAAAAACAAATCAATTTTTAACATTTGACAATGCAATACGGAGAGAAATTCCCTGTATATTATAAGCAAACGTAACTCGTGCACAATATCTCTTCCAATTTTTTCATATATATATATATATATATATATATATATATATATATATATATATAGAGTCCCCTTCTAATAAGGACCACCTCATTTTAATAAAATGAGGACCTCTCTTTTCCGATTGAATTTTGATGATCCGAGCCGCTCAATGTGTTCAGAACGTGATTTTAAGGGTACCCGCGTGAAATCAGCAAAAAAAAAGACCGGGAAGAGCTTCATCCGAGCAGTTTTTATTAATTTTTTATCGAACGGTTCAAATAAAAACTGCTCAAATCAAGCTCTTCCCGGTCATTTTTTTTGCCGATTTCTCGCAAGTACCCTTAAAATCACGTTCTGAACACATTGAGCGGCTCGGATCATCAAAATTCAATCGGGAAATGGAAGAAATGGGGTAGTCCTCATTTTAGGTCCTCATTTTTGCCTATTTCTGAAGATTACGGTTCTATTCCCCCGTTAATTCCTGGATTTCTTCTTAGATTACTTCGAAGATGGCTGGATTGCTATGCAACCGCATTCTGCAATGCTGCTTGGCACCGGAATATCGCACTATCAGAAAACATGCCTGTCAGCACAACAAGAAGTTATTGACCCTCCGAATAACATCAAATGCAAACAATCAGTCAAAGAAAGCTAGAACATTCATGGGAGAAACGTATGAAGCAGAGATCTTGAAAGACGTGAGTGAGGAATTCAAGACCTGATCCATGCCTATAGGATTGAGGAAGCCGAAGATCACGATTGGTGTATATTGCTTCCACTTGTTTCGGAGAAAAAGTTTTTAAGTACGGTCCACGACCAAGCTAGAAACTCTGTCGCCCACTGCCTCGATCTCTCTATCAACCTATCAAGTTTCCTTAGGCTATTGGAAATATCTTCTAGATTCTCTCCACTGATACCAAATTTAGTTGCAACTACAAATGCCGTTTCATGTGCCAAGTTTTCCTTCATAATGTCTACGAAAGCTTCGAAAGCCTATTGCGTAACACTGAGGATAGGAAGAGACGGTCAGTCTTATAAAATGACGGTATGGACATCTTCAAAAGAAAAAACATTATAGTGTGTGCCAATGACCTCTTACCTTCAGTCTCTATGTCATCATCAGCCAAATTTTATCCCATTTGAGCCTCTTGATCAATTCTGACAAAGGGAATATTTTTTATCTTCTTCAGACATGTAAGCAGACTTAACCATGTAAGTAATAGTACTGTAGTAAACCAGTGGGAAGCTCCACTGAGGAATAACTATAGCAGATATTCAACCCACTGACTGTACAAAGCAACAGTTCCGTCGGCATACCTTCATATACGGCATATTCTCTGTCATGAAATCTGGTTCAGATGTGACTTTAGCTGGTACAAAATTACATTCATGTGCTCCGTTAACGTCTGTTAGCCGACAAGTCTGACAGGGGAGGTAAGTGCAATTTCAAAAACATGAGGGGAGGTGTCTGTCATTGTTAAAAACCTCAGGGGAGGTAAGTGAAATTTACCCTAAATATAATGTATAGAGCTTAAAGTTTACATCAAACTTGCAAAAGAAACTTAAGATCCAGAATAGAGCTATCGAGAAGAGCAAACCATGAAAACCAATGACGCAGAGCAACTAAAGGATTTTGTTGTGGCAAGGCAAACACCATCTTAATTTCTAAGATAAACTGTTTAATCCATGTCATTATTTTAGCAAATTACGATGCAACACGATATTCATTTTAATAAACTAACAAAAAAAGATTTCATTATGATCATGAATATGTACAACATGCAAGAGTATTGTGTGCCTTCCTGATATCGTTTTTCTAACATGGAAAATGAAAGGTTGTATCGAAGGTTAGAATGAAGGGTCTTTATTTTATCACAGATTATTTAGCTATTTTGGTTGACTAGGTGCAACTACGAAAGCTTGAACATCACAAATATATTACTCCAGAGGAACTAGGAAGTTGGCATAACAGGGATCGGATTGTTAAAGTTCATGATCAAACATGAGTACATCTTCTGCGTACTTGATTATTAGTTAATCTTACAGCTGTAGTCAATCACGGCGATTGATTGTCCAGAGTCAAGCACCGTAATCAGATCCAAATTTGATTGTCCAGAGTCAGCTGTAATGTTATTCGATCACTTGCCTCATTAGTGGGAGGTTAGACATTGAAGTCCTGGACCAAAACCTTCACTTTAGGCCACCTTTAAAAAACTCGTTTATGATCAACTTCCAGATGAGCAAACAACCGCTGACGTTGCAAGACTATCATATCTGGGCAAACAGTTTGGCAGAAAGGACAAACTGCTAAAAAAATTGAACCAAGTCATCACAAAATTCAGGGCTAAAGAAAAACTTCATGAACTTTTTGAATGGGACCTTTGAGAACCTAAATGACGCCGTGAATTCCACATATCTTGCATATTGCATCCCAAACATTCTGCAAAACAGAAAGAAAAAAAAAAACCAATTAAGAAATGGTTCAAACCAGAAGCAAAGAAGGAGCACATTTTGTTTGTTGCCTAGTCTTAGAGATTATGCAAAGAGGTACTATTGCAATGTAATTTCATACTTGCCATCATCCATTGGACCTTCTACTTTCCGGTTTGTGCTCTGAGTGCTATGTACAAAAGACATGTTATCGAATCCAGTTCACTTCAAGGATTTAAGGAGATAAGCAGACTACCATTCACATACCTTTTTCTACCAAGGAGTTATTTCATGCGGTGTCACAGCCACTGTTCTTCCGTTGTCACCGGATGTCCCATAAATAAAACAGCTGGATGTGAAATATCAATAATTTTATTGAATGAATTATTCACATTGACTAGAGATATTAATAAAAAAAACGGCAAACTAAAGGAAATGCAAAAAGTGAGGGATTACATGGTTAGCAAGTGACTTTTAATGGTTTATCTCGATCTGAAAGCCCAGCACATCATGCCAAAGAAGTTAGGTTGCATGACACTTCTCTGTATTCTCCACATATACAGCTGGAAAATATCACAGAATGATACACAAAAATGAGAGAGACAGAGACAGACAGAGAAGTTAAAAAATGAGCAATTGGAGAAGTTACCACGTATGGTATATGAGCAATCTTGTGCCACTCTTCTCCCCCTTCTTTTCATCTTTTCGGTAGGAGGGGACACGCCCATATAAACAAAGATCCTAAATTCTTGAGAAGTTGAAAATTTACCAGTGAGGGCAACCTTGTCAGATTACTCAACCACTCCCGTAGAGATTCCAACCCATCGAAATTATCAATTATCAGCTTTCTTAAGGAAGTGAGGTGCCAAAGTTGTTTGGGAAGGCACTTGAGCTTTGGCCATCCGCATAAAGTAAGAGCTAATCACCTTAATCAGATCCTTTTTTGATTGTCCAGACAGTTTTAATGCAATATTTGCTTGCTTCTTTTGTGGGAGGTCAGACATTGAAGTCCTAGACCGAAATCTTCACTTTAAGCTACCTTTACAAAATCCTCTCCGACAACCTTCCAGCAGAGAAAACAACTGCTTTACAAGATTATTATGTCTGGACAAACAGTTAAGCAGCAAGGAAAAACTACTAAACAATTTGAACCAATCCAGGACAAATTTCAGGGCTAAGGAAAACCTTGTGCAGAAAAGTTTTTGAATCAGACTTTTGAGAACAGAACCTAAATGATGCCTTGAATTTCCACATATCAAGCATATGGCATTCCAACTTCCAAGCATTCTGCAAAACAGAAAGAATGCTTAAGAAATGGTTCAAACAAGAAACAAACAAGGAGCACATTTAGTTTGTCGCCTAATCTTGGAGATTCTCCAAAAAGGTACTATTGCAATGTAATTTTATACTTGCCATCGTCCCTTGGACCTTATGCTTTTCAGTTTGTGCACTGAGCACTATGTGAATGGAAGACATGTACTTGAGTCCAGTTCAATTCAAGAATTTAAATGATAAGCAGACTACCGTTCACATACCCTTTTCTTCAATGGCATTATTTCACATGGTGTCATCACCGGTGTTCTTCCATTGTCACCGGACGTCCCATAAACCAAACAGCTGGATTTGAACTATCAATAAGTTTATTGAACAAATTATTCGCATTGGCGAGAGATGTTAATAAAAAGCAGAAAGCAAGGAATTACATGGTTGGCAGGGGACTTTCAATGGTTTATCTCAATGGTATAGAATTGCAGAGGGAACCGTTAATCTAGCCTCTGAAAGTTCAATACATCATGCCAAAGAAGTTAGGTTAGATGACACTTCTTTGATCCAAAATTAAAGTAAATAGATAAATATAGATATTTAGCACAACACATAGATTCACATACACATACAGAAAATGATAGATAGAAACAAAAAAAATGAGAGAGAGAGAGAGAGAGAGAAAGGCAAAGAGAAGAAAATCACAAGCAATTAGCAAACAAATTACCCGATGGTTGATATGAGAGATCTTGTGCCACTCTTCTCCCCCTTCCTCGCATCTTTTCGTTAGAAGGGGACACCGGGCTATAAC
Organism: Rhododendron henanense subsp. lingbaoense; assembly: GCA_020567845.1. Lineage (NCBI taxonomy): Eukaryota > Viridiplantae > Streptophyta > Magnoliopsida > Ericales > Ericaceae > Rhododendron > Rhododendron henanense. The sequence goes on from CM036313.1 coordinate 9,246,338, forward strand.
TAGAGATTGTAAGTTCTTGAGAAGTTGAAAATTTTCCAGTGAGGGCAAACTCGTAAGATTACGGCACTTGTAGAGCCTCAATGAATCAAGAGATGAAAAGTTACCCAACCCTTCGGTAGAGCTTCCAACCCTTCAAATCCATAAATTTGCAGCTTTCTTAATGATCGATTAAACAAAGTCCACACTACAGCACCCACAAGCAGAGTGCATTTACAGACTACATATTGCACATTACAAACTGCATAATAAACAGAATGCATATCTCAAGTTAATTGGTGTGACTAAATAGACTAGCTTTCTAAGCCAGTTCAAGCTTACCTGCGCCATTAGACTGTGCAAAAGATGATGCATCACCCAAAGCATCAGAATTCGGTGGAGGAATATCCTGATTCCTGAGGCTGAGATGGTGAAAGCATAGAGGATCTCCTAATCGATGACATTGCCTTTTTCCCCAGGAACCATGATTAAACCAATCAATCTGAATCTGAATCAGAATCTGTAAAACAAGGTACGAAATGCAAGTTACTAATTGTATACAGAAATAATTTGAAAGAACTAAAGTGTAAAGCAATGATGTATATCAAAGTTCCACAAATGCTCTCTCTCCAAGCTATTGGGTAAATCGTCGACATCCTCCATGAACATACCCCTATACACCTAGCTAATTGTCAGACATCATCCATGAACTTAAGTCTTGATTTGGAAAGCAAGCATGACTAAATATCAAAGCAGATACAAATAAACTAGCATAGAATGCTATAGTGTTAATCTAGCTAATGGATCCGCAATTTTAATTCATGGAACAACAAAAACACAAATAAACGCATTGGGTTAGTTTGGGAAAAATAAAAATTAAGATGAGTGAAGGAACAAATTTTGCATATAGACTAACATTGGTATTTAATAGCATAGAAATACATGATATAGTGAGGCATTTTGTCAAATATTAGATAGGCATTTAATCATCTACAAAACAATGGCAAGTAATTAAGAGTGGAAACCCTTCAGTTTTAATATAACTTAAGCAGGAAGGTTCAGGCTATAAGAAACTCATAATCTACGTACAACCACAACACACTCACACATGCAATTTGATTACAAATCAGCCAGCTTAGTTTTTCGCCCAGACATTTTTGTTTCTGTTGGAATTTAACCCAAGTCTTTTTCTCATATCAACCTGACTCGACTTCTATATGTCTTCGCATCAAAGAAGAAAACCTAACTTAACTAGTAGACGAATAAAATAGGGGAAATTTCTAATCAAGCTCCAATTTAGATGAAGATTGGTTTCTCATTTGAGAAACCAAGTCCATAACGTAAGGTAGATCGAGAAGAAGGCCTTAAGGTAGGTTAATGGATGAAAAATCACAAACATTACACACACACACACAAAAACCTAACTCGCCAAGCTGCTATAGTAGTGGCAACAAAGGAGATTCATTCGTTGAAGGGGTTGCGAGTCTGGATCACGCGAGAGAGCGAGATTGAGAAAGACCATATCTTTTCTTCTTTGATCCTGATACCAAACTGTGTTTTTGGGAACCCTAACATATTCAGTGAATCCAAACAAACGTCGTTTAATATTAGCTCCAATTTCATGACCACTAAGTTAGGTTAGATGACATTTCTGTTTATTTTCAAGAAATGCACATGAAAAATTACACAAATACAAACCCAAAACTGAGAGAGAGGGAGAGGGAGAGAGAGAAAGAGAGAAGAAAATCACGAAAATGAGCAATGGGAGAAGTTACCGTCTATATAGAGCGTCAGAATATGAGCAATCTTGTGCCCAAATCACATCCACCCCGAAATCATATCTTCGATCGACCCCATATAGATTACATTTTTCTTCCCAATTAACCCATATGATGTAAATGCTGAGATTACGATTTAGATTATTATTAGGCCCTTGGACCGACGAGGTTATTGCGATCGAGCGAGGGAATCATCGAACGGCCGGTGAAGGTGTGAGACGGGCCGGAGCCGGCCCACAGGTTGACGGGGTTTACGGGGACAGGCCGAGCGTGGACGTGGCCCAGCTGGTGGGGCCGAGGGCGGTCCCCTGGCGGCGGACACGCTCACATGAAGGGCACATGGTGAGGGTGGTGGGTGCGGTCATCTACATGCAGAACTGCGGGACAGTTTGAGGGCCCGCAGCTCCAAAACTTCCTTATGTAACCTCCGGTTCTCGCAGGTCAGGTTCTCGCAGCATGTCTTGAGGAACTCACAGTCAATCTCAGCCTTCTTCAACTTTGTCCTGTACCATCCATCGTGGTCCATCTGGTGGAGCCGAGGGCTGTCCACTGGCGGCGAACCGGAGGAGGAGGAGGGAGAAGGCGAGGCAGCGACACGCTCACATGAAGGGCACATGGTGAGGGTGCTGGGTGGGGTCATCTGCATGTTGAACTGCGGGGACAGTTTGAGGGCCCGCAGCTCCTGAACTTCCTTCTGTAACCTCCTGTTCTCTTCGGTCAGGCTCTCGCAGCATCTCTTGAGGTACTCACAGTCAACCTCAGTCTGCATCAACTTTCTGTGTACCATCCATAAGAAATATATGCACATGAAAAATGACACAAATACAAACCCAAAACTGAGAGAGAGGGAGAGGGAGAGGGAGAGAGAGAGAGAAGAAAATCACGAAAATGAGCAATGGGAGAAGTTACCTAAAATATACTCGTATTTTAGGCATCGGAATATGAGCAATCTTGTGCTGCTCTTCTCCCCCTTCTTTGCACCTTTCCGCTAGAAGGTTACACTCATCTATGTACTCTTTGCACCTTTCCTCTAGAAGGTTACACTCATCTATATACAGAGATTGTAAATTCTTGAGACGTTGAAAATTTTCCAGTGAGGGCAAACTCGTCAGATTATTGCACTCGATGAGCTCCAATGATTCAAGAGATGAAAAGTTACCCAACCACTCCGGTAGAGCTTCCAACCCTTCGAATTCATTAATTACCAGCTTTCTTAAGGAAGTGAGGTGCCGAAGTTGATCGGGAAGGCACTTGAGCTTTGGCCATCCCCATAACTCCAGAGATTCTAGGGACATGAATGGGTAATGTTGCAGGTTTTGAGCTTTGGCCATCTCAACCTCTGGCCAGGGGAAATAATCCAGCTTCTTTGAGAAGGGACCTATATGCAACTTTCGAAGGCTGGTCAAACAGAATTGCCCCTCCTCCCAAGGCCTCGCCCATCGTGAGCTGTCCAATGCTGGATGCTGAAGGGACGTGAGGTTGCACAATTCATCTGGGCTGGCCTCCATTAAATGGCAACACCCAACCATCTCCAATCTTACAAGGGTTGGTTGTAGCAACCCCTTTGGCAAGCATCTCAACTGTTCGCACCTCCAAATTGAAACCTCTTGAAGGGACGTTAGGCAGCTGTTGAATTCCCCTCCTGTTTCTTCGCCTATGTACATCAGTTCAGGGCAATCTTCTATTCGTAATCTTACAAGGGTTGGTTGTAGCAACCCCTTTGGCAAGCATCTCAACTCACCGCACTCTTGAATTTCAAGCTCTTGAAGGGACGTTAGGCAGCTGTTGAATTCCCCTCCTGTTTCTTCGCCTATGTACATCAGTTTAGGGCACGCAATTATTTTTAAATCCTCAAGGGCAGCTAGGTTTAGTAGTTGCTTCGGTAAATAACACAACTCCTTTAAACCCCGTATTCCCAGACACTTTAGGGACTTTCTGCTTGTTTCTAGCAAATGTTCAATCAGAGTACTGACATTTGTCGAATCCGGATCTACCACTATGGTCGAAGTGTGTCCATTCGCAATTTTCTTAAGACCAAAGGATGACCCTTCCCCACGAATAGCTAAATTTTGAATGCATAACAAATGACCTGGAATGGTGATCAAGTTAAGGCATTTCTCTATATACAACTCCTCGAGACGAGGAAAGAACTCCATTGTACTCGTGGTTGTCAGATTACAGCACTTGTAGAGCCCCAATGATTCAAGAGACGAAAAATTACCAACCACTCCGGTAGAGCTTCCAACGCTTCGAATCCAAAAATTTGCAGCTTTCTTTAGGAAGTGAGGTGCCGAAGTTGATCTGGAAGGCACTAAAGCTTTGGCCATTCCGATAAAGTAAGAGATTCTAGGGACATGAATGGGTAATGTTGCAGGTTTTGAGCTTTGACCATCTCAACCTCTGGCCAGGGGAAATAATCCAGCTCCTTTGAGAAGGGGGACCTATCCCCAACTTTAGAAGGCTGGTCAAAATGAATTGCCCCTCCTCCCAACACCTCTCCGATCGTGAGTTACAGCTTCCCAATTCCAGTTCCTGAAGAGACGTGAGGTTGTGAAATTCATCTCGATAAATAAACAGAACCAGACACACACACACACACACAAGGGGATCTTGAATCAATTCCCTCTTTGCCAGTAGCTAGTTTAGATATGGCAAGCGGTTCCCCCCAACCACCCCCCCCCCCCCCCCATGAGTTAATGATGAACTATTAATGATCGATTAAACAAAGTCCATATTGCAGAACCCATAAGCAGAGTGCATTTATAAACTACGTATTGCACATCACAAACTGATCTCTAGTTAATTGATGTGACTAAATAGACAAGCTTTCTAAGCCACTTGAAGCTTACCTGTGACAATAGACTGTGCAAAAGAGGATGCATCACCCAAAGCATCAGAATTCTGTGGTGGAAGATCCTGGGGCTGAGATGGTGCAGCAATTTCTGTTGGGCTCGATTGTGATAGTGAAAGCATAGAGGATCTCCTAACCGAAGACAATGCCTTTTTCCCAGGAGCCATGATTAAGCAAATCAATCAAAATCAGTATCACAAGGTACGAAATGCAAGTTACTAATTGTATACAGCAATAATTTGAAAGAACTAAAGTGTAAAGCAATTATGCATATCAAAGTCCCACAAATGCTCCCTCTCCAAGATATTGGGTAAATCGTCGACATCTTCCATGAACATACCCTTATATACCTAGCTAATCGTCAGACATCATCCATGAATTGAAGTCTTGATTTGGAAAGCAAGCAAGACTAAATATCAAAGCAGATACAAATAAACTAGCATAGAATGCTATATTGTTAATCTAGCTAATGGATACGCAACTTTAATAAATGGAGCAACAAAAACACATATAAACGCATTGGGTTAATATGAAAAAAAATCAAAATTCAGACGAGTAAAGCAACAAATTTTGCATATAGACTAACATTGAAATTTAGTAGCATAGAAACACATGATATAATGAGGCATTTTGTCAAATATTAGATAGGCATTTAATCATCTACAAAGCAATGGCAAGTAATTAAGAGTGGAAACCCTTGTTGAGGTTTAAGCAGGAAGGTTGAAGGTGGAGACGGACGATCCATTCGTTGAAGGGGTTGCGAGTCTGTATCACGTTAGATAGAGAGAGATTGAGAAAGACCAGAGGTTTTTACTCCTTTGATCCTGATACCAAACTGTGTTTTCGGCAACCCTAACATATTCAGTGAATCCATACAAACGTCGTTTAATATTAGCTCCAATTTTGCGACCACTAAGTTAGGTTAGATGGCATTTCTGTGTATTTTCCAGAAATATATGCACATGAAAAATGACACAAATACAAACCCAAAACTGAGAGAGAGAGAGAGAGAGAGAGAGAGGGAGAGAGAAGAAAATCACGAAAATGAGCAATCGGAGAAGTTACCGTCTATACATAGAGCCTCGGAATATGAGCAATCTTGTGCCACTCTTCTCTCCCTTCTTTACACCTTTTCTCTAGACGGGGACAGCCGGTTATCCTCAGAGATTGTAAATTTTTGAGACGTTGAAAGTTTTCCAGTGAGGGCAAACTCCTCAGATTTGGGCACTCATAGAGCTCCAATGATTCAAGAGATGAAAAGTTACCCAACCACTCCGGTAGAGCTTCAAACCCACCGAATGTATTAATTACCAGGTTTCTTAAGGAAGTGAGGTGCAGAAGTAGATCGGGAAGGCACTTGAGCTTTGGCCATCCCCATATCGTCAGAGATTCTAGGGACATGAATGGGTAATGTTGTGGGTTTTGAGCTTTGACCATCTCAACCTCTGGCCAGGGGTAATAATCCAGCTCCTCTGAGAAGCGACATACTTCAATATCCAACGTTCGAAGACTGGTCAAACAGAATTGCCCCTCCTCCCAAGCCCTCTCCCATCGTGAGTTAAACACTCTGAATTCCAGATCCTGAAGGGACGTGAGGTTGCGCAATTCATCTGGACTGGCCTCCATTAAATTGTAACACGCAAACATCTTCAATCTTACAAGGGTTGGTTGTAGCAACCCCTTTGGCAAGCATCTCAACTCACCGCACTCTCTAATTTCAAGCTCTTGAAGGGACGTTAGGCAGCTGTTGAATTCCCCTACTGTTTCTTCGCCTATGTACATCAGTTTAGGGCAATATCTTATTATTAAAAGCTCAAGGGAAGCTAGGTTTAGTAGTTGCTTTGGTAAATAACACAACTCCTCCAAACCATTTATTCTCAGACACTTTAGGGACTTTCTGCTTGTTTCTAGCAAATGTTCAATCAGAGTACTGAAATTTGTCGAATCCGGATCTACCACTATGGTCGAAGTGTGTCCATTCGCAATTTTCTTAAGACCAAAGGATGACCCTTCCCCACGAATAGCTAAATTTTGAATGCATAACAAATGACCTGGAATGGTGATCAAGTTAGGGCATTCTTCTATATGCAACTCCTCGAGACAAGGAAAGAACTCCATTGTACTCGTGGTTGCAGAAGGCAATGATGGTACATCTGACCATTCTTTTAGCTTCAACATACCACGAATAGTGAGTTTTTTCAATGCCGGAAATACTGCTAGTGCCGGTGCAGCCACAGCACTACAACTACCACCAACAATTCGTTCATCCAATCCGTAGAATTCTGGACCAATGCACTCCACATTATCCAATTCAACCATTTTAATGACTTCAAGGTTCGGAAGGTGTCCGAGTATTGGGATATCTTCACATCGGCAGCCGATTAATTTGATCTTCACTAAATTATGAAGTGATTGATTATCTCTACTCCTCATCCATGATGCCAATCTTGGTCCTCCGAAATCTCTTAGAATTAAACCCTTAAGATTATTGTGAGGTTTAAGTCCTTCCAACACATCCCCATAGTTAATGTCCGACATTCCAAGGTTCCTATCCCAATGAAATTCCAACTCTGTAACTTTTGATTTTTCAGACATTTTAGCTCTTTCTGCTTCTACCTTGTCTTTCACGTGTTGGAGATCATAAACACGTAATCTACCTCTCAGCTTGCTTAAGCTTCCGAGCTCTTCAATTTTACGGCCCTCATCCTCACCCACAGAAAAGAATGGTAATGTCTGCAAAGAACTCAAATGGTGTATCTTGGTTGGAGTCATTTTCCTGCTAGTTTCTGTATCTTCTTCCACACAAAGATGTCTCAAGTTAACCAACTTATGGAATTCTTTTTGAATCTCTTCCAAATTTGCATCCGGTGGCAACCTCAGTGTTTCCAAATTGTAGAGCTTGGTGATAGAATTGGGCACTTTTTCAAAAAAATAACACCGTGAGAGGTCAAGGTACTTTATATGTATGAACTTGCATATAGATCTCGACAACTCTTTCCCACCAGATCCTACAATACTCAGGACACGAATAGATTTGATATCTTCAGTATTTTCGGGCAAATTTCCAGTTAAAAACAGTGTCCTTAGTTTCCCATTAGTTTCGTTTGAAAGTTCTAACCTCATTTTTTTCTTGAGACGCAATGAAAGATGTTGAACCTCGGGATGGTCCTTAACCTCGCTAGTTTTCAAGGTCAAACAACTACCCTCTGAGACATCTAAAGCAAGATCATGTACAAGATCATGCATCTTGCAAGCAGTAACATAGTTATACTCATCCAAGACAACATCTTGAAATAGTGAATTGCGCAACAAGATATCAAAATATTCATTGCCTACGTCTTCCATTTCCAAATTTCTTTTTGGAAGAGACTGTAGATAACCTAGACTCATCCAAAGCTGAATCAAGTTATCCTTAAATATTAATTTGTCCTTTGGAAAAATAGAACAATAGGCAAAACATTGTTTCAAACTTGGGGAGGGTAGGTGATGGAAACTAAGCCTTAATGCTGGAAGAATTTCACCCTCAACTCTCCATAATTCACTCTCCTCAATGGACTCCCATTCGGATAGAAATTTCTTGTCGTACAATAAGCCTCCTAATGACTTTATCGCCAATGGCACACCCTTACACTTTTCTACCATTCTTCTACCAATTTCTTCTAGAGTTTGAATTTCTCTTGGTTCTCTATTTGCAAATGCTCTTTCACTAAACATGGTCCAACTTTCTTTATCTGACAGTTTATGCAAAGGATGGGTAAGAGATTGGGGCACCCCCATTGCTTTTACCACATCCTCGGTACGGGTCGTAACTATAATTTTGCCTCCTTTGGTGCCCTCTATACCTTTCAAAGAACTTATCAAATCTTCCCATATTTGTGTATTCTTATTCCATACATCGTCTAATACGAGTAAGTATTTCTTTTCCTTCAGTTCTTCTCCAAGATTTCTCACTATCCCTTCAATATTTGGTATCTCAGATTTTTTTCCAGAAAGAGATTGCACCATCTCATTCAATAACCTTTCAACCCTGAAATCATCAGAGACGCAAATCCACATTTTGTTATCAAAATACTCCACAACCTTCTTATCTTGGTAAACTAACTGCGCTAGTGTTGTTTTCCCAAGCCCAGCCATTCCTACAATAGCAATGACAGATAAATCATCTTTAGAGCCAAGTAACATTTCTCTTACTACTACCACATCACCATCCCTCCCCACACAACGTGATTTGTCTACGAAAGGTGTAGTTTGCCTATGCTCACTAGGCGAAACTAAAGCACTGCCGAGTTGTACTGCTGGTCTAAGACCCATATCATGTGCTTCTTCACAAATGTTGTCCAACAACAAATTGATATTTTTCACCCTATTAACCGTCTCAACATGGTTGAGACGAAATACCAGTGGATTAGAGAGCGAGAAGAAGTTGCGTACCTTGTCCCTCTTCCGGTTTCCTACCTCCAACTTCTTTCGAAGAGCTTCATATGCAAGCTCACCCAGCACATTCTCCACATCGCAGGTTACCGACTTGAGACACTTTAGCCACTCTTTCAGGACTTCTGATTCTATTTGCACTTTGTCAGCATCACGTAGCAAAGCTTGGATGTTCCTTAACTTTCTTTGGAGCTTTTGGAGGTCTACTTTGAAACCCCACGCCAGCTTAATCTGTTCAGTTAAAAGTGGCATCAAACCATTCAGGATTGCCTGAGCAGCAGGGATCAGGAGGGCAGTTGCATGCATGTTTTTTGTCTAAAAACTGAATTGGGGGCCAAGCTAAACAGAAATGAATATGGGGGAAACAATGAGCTAGAGAGAAGACAAGAGAAGGGTGTAGTGCTTAAAAGGGGGAGGAGGATATGGAGTCCTGGTTACTATTTCTTCGGGAAAATTACCGGACAGAGGAGGGCCAAGGGCTTATTCACCACTTCAATGGTCTACACTCTCCAAATTACCAATACATGCTATCCCCTATTTTAATCACCAACACATGGTAACCATGACCGAAAAGGACAAAATTACCCCTCCAATCCCAGACGTCGTCGTTCTCTCCCAATCTCGGGTTTCCCTCCTTCCCACTCGCCCCATCCCCAAACCATTTCAAATCCCAATCAAAATGAACACAGTGCTCTGCTCTCCAGAAGAAGAAAGACGCGATCTCCTCCTTCCTGGGGTTTGCTCGCCCTTCATCTTCTCTGTGCTCTCCTCCCTCTGAAGATCTACTCCTCTAGTCCGGAATACCCTCGCCAACACACCCGTCTCCGCTTCTTGCTCCAACCCCCGCTCCCACCAGGTTCCCCAATCTCTCTCTCTCTCTCTCTTCCTTCCACTAGTAGGATCCAGTTGTGAACGAAATTCCCGGAAAGAAAAACCAAAAACCCCTAAAACCCTCACATTTGTGCCTGTAATTACAGGCAAAGAACATTGCAAGAGGAGGAGGAAGAAGAAAAGGGACTCCCTGACTCTCCCCTCTTTTTTAACAGCAAAGGTACGATTTTTCGTCCATTTACAATTCTCTAAGTTCAGATTCCTAGATCTCCCCATGGTAACTTATATCTTCCTCTTCAGTTTCCTTCACAATAAGCAAAACCCTCTTCTCTGTTTTTGCATGAAGTTCTTAAAAAAGATGGTACCATTTTAGATCCAGTTTTGATATTTGTTCAAGAACTCATTTCCAGTAAGAAAGAAAGTCTTGGAAAAACCCAAGTTACCAGTTCTTTAGACTTTAGGTAACCCTTTCCCAGATTAATAAAAGAAATTATGTATGTATTTATGGATATTGTCAAAAACTTCCTAAACACATGTAAAAATATATACTACTAGAAAATATAGGAAATGAATTGGCCTTGACCTATTCCCTTGATCGCAACTAGTCACTGGTCATTTAGACTATATAAACAAAGGGATATGAACCACAAAGGCAAATCCTGCCCCAAAGCAAAGCCTTAATGCATACTATGGGCTGCATGATTGCCAGTCTACAAATAAAGAAAGGAGTACAAAATAAAAGAGAGGCCATTTTTTATGTGTTGAACTACAGCTGCAAAGGAGGGAGGAATATTAGCATCTCCATTCATAGCCTAGACATAGGTTTACTTACATAATCCATGCATGAGGCCGTCAAACTCAATAGTCAATACTAGCTAATGGAGCCACAATTGCATTCAAAGTACTTAAGTTGTGAAGCCATGAACGAATTGCATTTCTGCCAACAACATATCGCCATGTATCCTTCAGGTAATGGCATAGCTCATCCCACAACGCAATTGGAATGGAAAGGAAGTGGGTTGCCCTCACAAAGTCTTGATTGAACGACTTCACAAGGATTAAAAAGCTTGTCCAATGGGCTACTTAGCAATTCATTTAGAATGATTTGAGTTTTATTGTATTTATCATGTGAAGGCATTTAGTATATTATTTGTTTGATATGTGTAAAATGCTCTATAATGCTCCCACTCTTGTTCCCCATATAAGTTTTCTTGCGTTCCCGCTTTCACATTATATGACTTAGGGCTAGACCACAACCTTGCAATGTAAGTCCACCACAAGCTCTGGTTTCCCTTCTTTCAACCAGAAGATAGTCAACAATATGGTCTGGCATGATTTAGTAAGGGTGATGTTTTTGTACTTTTGTAGGAGGGTAAATAAGAAATTTTCGCATATGTGATACGTTAGAGTAATATAGTATGCAATTTGTGTGTTTGGGGTGGGGTCGCTCCTAGACCCAATGTTAGTCCACCCCTGATTAATGAATGATCGGGTATAGATTTTACTAATCATTGAGCTGAATTGATTTCTGTAATCATGCAGGGGGTTTGATGCTACCTATTAAGTTTATAGCAGATTAAGAATATTCAACCTCATATTTTCTTATGTAGTTTTGTACTTCTATGTGATCGGTTGTCGTATGATTGATACTGGAACCAAATCATATCTTGATTTAGTGGAATTTTCCAATATCTATGGGCTCATGACTCACCAGGGAAGCATTCGGAGGTCCTAGCCTTCATTTATGCAACTAGGAAAGCTATTGTAACGAGTTTTTTCTTTCTAGTTTTCGATGACTAGGTTGCCCCATAATGGTTTTCCTTGTCAAGTTCTGGACCTTTGTTGCAGAGTGAGGTGTCAGATATGGTAAATCTAAGCAGAAACCACTAATTCGTTTTTATTTATTTATAAGTAATACCCAATGTAAGTCCATCACGAAAGATAGTCAACAATATTAAACTTTCTTACCAGAAACTTCTATCTGGCATATGAAAGCACATTATGAGGTATTTGTCCATGTGGAAAGTGGAAGGGGTCTCTCTCGAAATTTCTTTTTGTTTTTCGTATTAGCGGGATAGACTGATTTATCTTGGAAAGACTACCGTCTACCAGCAAAGGCTTATGAGCTAACTTTCCGTTCTGTTACTGATTCTAGCATAACAATGACAAGTTCTCAATTGACCACAAATTGCCTGTGCTTAAGATATCAAGTTTGTATTCAGAGATTAAGGATAGGGGAACTTTTGTTTTGCCTTAGAGCATCTCCAATCCAAGACCCTCCAAATCTCTATTTGAGAGGATCAAATTAATCTATTTTAGTTGAAAAGTAGATTTAGAGGATTATACTATTTATCTCAACTCCAACCCAACATTCTATTTCTCAACTTCAACACATATTTGAAGGAGATCCTCTATTTTTTCCTTCATCCTCTATATTTAGAGGATCAAAGTTCATCCTCCCAAATGGAGGAGAGTTTTAGAGGATGGGTTGGAGAATGTTTTTCCTCCAAGATGAAGATATAGAGTATGGGTTGGAGATGCTCTTAGTATGTCGACATGCCAGCAATGAAGTTTCATTGGCGTTAATATGAAAATATAGTGCTATAATATATAGTTTTATATTCTTGTTGTTCAGTATTTCTCATCATGGTCATTTACACTCCACAGGCTTGCATCTGTCCGTTCAGCTACACATGCTGCAGCTCCTGGCTCCCCAGTTACTGCTGCGTGAGTACTTTTCTGGTGGTTAAGTAGATTTTGCTGAATGGAAAGCACGTTCCCTATTTCTCTTTTAAGAATCTATGCATACGCATACAACCGTTCTGTATTTGTGAAATTCAAATGGATATTCTGATGGATTTATAGGGCTGTACTGTTCACGTGGTCTTTACCAATATCGAATGTAGTCTTTTATCATTAATGACCTGCTCTTTTATACCTCAAACAATAGTCATTTATTTGGGACAAAGTTCTGTAAAAGAATATGATTTGGTGTATGTTAACAGAAAGATTAGTCTATACTAATACCCAATGTAGTTTTTTTTATAATTAATGACTTGCTCTTTTATAACGCACATAATATGAACAGTCAAATTATTTACCACACAGTTCTCTGAGAAAATATGATTTGTCTATGTTAATAGGAAGATTAGTCTTTACTCATACCCAATGTAGTCTTTTACAATTAATCACTTGCTCTTTCATAACTCAAACAATGTGAATAAGGCACCACTTCCCTTATCCTTGTTTAGTAATGTCCAATTCTTTATTCAGATATTTAAAGATTACATTTTGAATGCTCTATTGATCCTATTGGTAATAATAGTTTGAATGATGAAAGTTTTGTTATTTTTGCGCTGTATGAAGGATGACAACTGGAAAGAAGCGACCGCGAGTTGAAAAAGGGTCAAAGGCAGGAGTACAAGGGTCAAAGGCAAGAGAGGGAAGTACCCACACAAATCCTACAGATTTTCTGGCCAGTGAAAGTACCAAAAGTACTATGGAGTTTGAGCACCTCAACTACCATTCTCGGAGGTATTAAGAGCAAGTAAATATTGCTCAAAGAGCACATTTTATTTCACAGAGAGTACAATTATTAATCACAAAGAGCACTAGGCATGTCATGCAACTGTACTGGGGATATGGTATTATCATATATCGCCATTTGCATCTCCTTTTTGAGGAAAGGACTCACCATGTCATAAATAGTAAACCAGAGTTATATACAAACATAAGTGCTCTTTGTGATTCAAAGTTGTAGTCGATGTGAAACAACAATGTACGCTTTGAGTAACATGTACTTGCTCTTACTACCTCAGAGAATAGTAGTTCAGGTGCTGAACTTCATAGTACATTTAGTACTTTTACTGCAAAACTATATATAAATAATGTCAAAATGTTAGTCAAGATTTATTGGTAGGGTACTTTTATGACAAAATTCACTGGCCTTCTTAGCTGGGCTCCTTTGAAAAAGGCAGGTGGAATAGGGGATGGCTCACACTTAATATTCCATACTCCACAGTTATATACAAACATAAGTGCTCTTTGTGATTCACAATTGTAGTCTTTGTGAAAACCGAATGTACGCTTTGAGTAATATGTACTTGCTCTTACTACCTCGGAGAATGGTAGTTAAGATGCTGAACTCCATAGTAATTTTACTGCTGAACTCCATAGTACTTTGACTACTTTCACTGCGAAACTATGTATAAATGATGTTCCATACTCCATAGTTATATACAAACATAAGTGCTCTTTGTGATTCACAATTGTAGTCTTTGTGAAAACCAAATGTACGCTTTGAGTAATATGTACTTGCTCTTACTACCTCGGAGAATGGTAGTTAAGATGCTGAACTCCATAGTATTTTGACTACTTTCACTGCGAAACTATGTATAAATAATGTCATAATGTTAGTCAAAATGTCATAATGTCAGTGCTGACTCCTTTCTTTCTTTTTTCAGAGCCGATTACGCTTCCAGTGGTCAAAGGAAAAGATGGCGAAGTCGACGCAGACACCTAACTTTCTACGCTTATGACTTGCCAAAAAATATGATATGCTCTGTCCCATATGATTGACCATACTAATGACAAGTCTAAGGGCACATGAGGGTGGAAAGTTAAAGGAGTCATCTTCCATTTAACCTCAATCAACGTTGTCTGAGGTATAAAAGGCCAAGTCATTAATTGCAAAGGATTACGTCATGTATTAATGAGAACCAATTGTTAATTTGTTCACAAGGACCAAGTCATATTTTGTAACAAAAGTTTTGACCAATTTGCTTCATCCATCAGTAATGCCAAAACTAATTCATACAATAGCGATTGCCTATTATAGAAAATAAAAAGATTACATACATATGCTACTTAACATCCACCGGTGGATTATTAATCATGACTCATCTAGTTGTAACCCAAAACAATAAACATAAGTCATCTACACTTTGATTTTCTACTGCTGCCTAATATTGTTATACTACAGAACAAAAAAATATTACATGTGCTCCCTACTGCCACTTGAGCCATCACCAATGTCTCCTTACTTTGTGCGCACAATTATAGCTCTCTGTTTTGCGATGATCCAAACTTTTCATTCTTCCGTAGAATTGAATTCAGATCCGTTGTCATTATTTCCTCCAACTTCATTTGCTCTCTCTCAAACCTCAACTTTTCTTGCTTAAGTTTGGCAGCGACCTTCATTGAGTGATGATATCTCATCCTCAAGACTACCAGATGGCGCATTTTGCAGCCCCAATCTATACAGAAATTTCAATTGCATTAGAATTAGCCTCAATTGCATTAGAATTAGCCACATAAAAAATTTAGATAGACAGTAACCAAACAGAATTAGCAAGCCTTCTATCTTTTGTCTTCTCCAATGGCAATTTTCCTCCCCTTTTGTTGCTTAGTAACTTTATTCATTAGCAAGATTTTTGTTTTCATAAACAAGAAAGACAGGTTACTACATTTATTTTAATTTGCAAAATGAAACACAGGAAACAAACAACATTAAGGTTTGAGTATACTACGGTGAAGAGGTAGTACCTAAATGCTGATGAAGCTTTTTTTTGATAGGCAATGCTAATGAAGCTTTGGATCAATAACTTTAGTAATTGATGCCAGATTAACTTAAGCAACTACCTTTAGTTACAATCAAGAGAAGGTAACATTGATTGTGCAGCTACAACTGATAAAACAGTGGCAAATATGCAGAGTGCAACTGATATATACAAACACGGATCAAACATAAAAGGAGATAACATAATGCAACCAAATCTCAAACGAGCTGGAATAGTTCAAAGTCAAACTGTCACATAATATGCTCTAAAACCTCATGAACGACAGGTCAGAGAAACTAATTGCAATGATCCAAACTTTTCCTTCTTCCGTAGAAATCAAATTAAGATGAGTTGTCATTATCTCCTTCCACAACCTCATTTGCTCTCTCAATCCTCAATTTTTACTTGCTCAAGTTTGGCAGCAGTTTTCATTGAGTATTGGATCGCCAATTAAAAAATACATTTATTTTGATACGCACCATTGGACAAAACATTTAGTAACCCAAACAGTTCAACATTTATATCTGAACACATAATCACTTGTTCTAGGCAGTAGTCGAGCAGCCATGCTCCGCCTAGCGCCTAGGCCGATTAATCGGCGCCTAGACAATAGGCGGATTTTCTATTTTTTATAATTTTAAAATATTCTCCTATCCCTTCCTTAAGTTTTGAGAGCAAATACAACATAAGTAAAATAAAACATTCAATATGGCAATCCAATAAAAAAATTACACCGCCGAGCTGCCTAATCGTCCGCCTAGCCCCACCTAGCTCCGTCTAACCGATTAATAGCCTAGCGCCCAGCCTTAATTTTAAAAAATTACATTGTCGAGCCACCTAATTGTCCGCCTAGCTTCCTAGCCCCGCCTAATCCACCAATCCCCTAGCCTGCCTAAGCTGTCTAGCGACCAATTAATTGGCCCGACACCTAGACAACCGCCTAGGGACCTAGGCGCGGTGGTGGGGTACCGCCTAGGCGCCAATTAATCGACTGCCTAGGCCATCTTTTAGAACACTGTATTGAACATCCATAATGAATATAAACTAGAAAGACTCACATAATCCATATGTAACCGAGAAGAGGTTGGAGGTCACCCAATAACAAAATATAGCCTGGAGAGACAAGAATATCATTTAGTATTAAAGAAATGCCTCTAAAATGTGAAGGAGAAATTCTCATGGTATATAAAACAGTAACTATTGCCAAAGTAGAAGCAAACTGATGATAAATAAAAGAAGAAATGGTAAGTGATGAGAAAAGATTTCCTGCAGAGAAGTTGTTAGCTTGAGGGGAAATCCCTGCCAACCTCAAAAGGGAAAGGGTAGGACGCGAGTCCAAATGGCTAAATGAGACATGGGTCTGGAAATTCAATGACATGTTCACTACAAGTAGCCGATCATTTCCTATTTAGTGTTTTATTCCCAGCTCTCAATAATCATTACTTATCTAACAACTACATTTAGGGCCCGTTTGTTTGACCGGATATGAGGACAGATTGGACTACATATCCAAGGGGCCGGACCACATATCTAGTGTTTGGTCAAAAGATGTATGAGCCAGACCGATAATGTTTATATCGCATTAGACAATATGTGAATGCAAGATTTATAACAAGAAGTGGAAAAGCTACCAATTCTAATCCGCATCCAGCACCGGTAGATGCATAATTCACTCCATAACCATATCTTCGACACTGCCGGTCTACCCAAGATAATTCGATACGAATGAAAGCCCAAGCTGATCGTAAACGAAACATCGAAACGGAATACCAAATTCCACACATAAACATCAATGCATGTTGCAAAAAAATTCCTGAAAAGAAGAAGAGAGAAAAGATACAGAATTACTCAAATCAAGAACAAGAAGAACACATGCATTGATTGCATTTGGCCCGTTTTGGAGTAAGGAAATTATTTTTTGCCGATAAAAAAAAAAAAGAACACAAATTCATATTTGTTTTGATTGAAATTACAAGACCCAAGATTCAGTTCACATAAATCAAACTCACAAACGATACACACGATTTCCGAAACTCACCAAGGTAGTATCTGTGAAACCTTCAATCTCGGCTCAAACAACAATTTTTGTAGAATCCTGTGTCATACCACCAAAAACTAGGGTAAAATGGTTGAAATTGAAAACGACCAAAGATGAGAGAGAGACGGAGTTCAGAACTTGGGAGAGAGAGAGAGAGAGAGAGCGAATACCAGTTCTGTGAGAGGAGGAGAGGAGAGTCGGTGAGAGGCTGCTGAAAACAATTGGAACGATTGGGAGGAAAATGGGATTGGGCTTTTTACTGATATATAAAGGAGGGTATAATTGTCATTTCAACTTCTCACACCATGTCTTGGTGAATAATTTTGCTTGTGTCATGAGAGTGGTGATTTTAAGAGTGGAGACCATGAAATGATAATATGACCGGGTCAACTCCACTGACCCGTCATTTTCCCTATTTCTTAAGTATATAAAGTGATTGAGGTCTTGGTCGTTGCCAACTGTTAAAGTGATTGAGGTCTTGGCCGTTGCCACCTTTACCAATTGAGAGTTCCTATTGATAGCTAGTTAACGTTTTATGCTCTGATACCAATAGAGATGAAGGATCAAAAAAGAATCAATAAAGTAAGACTTTGAACACTTTATCAGGACTACATGTACAACAATAATAGGTGTATTTCTTTGGGGTGTTTTTCTTTCGGAAATGATACACCCACCGCGGCTCCCCCACCGCGCCGCCCACCGCACGCGTGCCGAGCCCACTCCGGCCACCGGACGGCCGATCCGAGCCGTCCAAAAATTCTATAAAAAAAAAACCGAGTTGGCCCTCGCGAGAATCAACGGCATCCGACGTGTGTAAGTGCTCGATCCGAACTTCCAATAATTAGATGATCCGAGCCGTTAAAAAATGGAAGATTGGTTCTAGCACCTACGCATGTCGAATGCCATTGATTCTAGCGTAGGGCCACTTGGTTTTTCTTTTTAGAATTTTTGGACGGCTCGGATCGGCCGTCCGGTGGCCGGAGTGGGCCCGGCACGCGTGCGGTGGGCGGCGTTGTGGGGGAGCCACGATGGGTGTATCACTGCCCTTTTTCTTTTAATACTCTTTTTTTTTTTGTTGCATGTTTCGGCTGGTTGTTTTGGACTGTGTGGTTTTTGTGGATTCTTTTTAGTGTTCGATTGGCGTCTTGCCTTTCCCTAGGTGGTTTCGGTGGCTTTTTGCAGGTGTCCCCTTGATCATTTTAATCCTTATAATCCTTTATAAAGATTAATAAATTCTTTTTACTTAGAAAAGAAATGGAAATGATTTTGCCACTTCCTTTTTTGTTAACGGCACTCCCCTGCAAGTGTATTTTTGCACCAAAAATACATTTGCAGAGGAGTGCCGTTAACAAAAAAGAAAGTGACAAAATCAGCAGCCAAAAAAAAACCAAAAAAAAAAAACTGGAGTTCTGCTTATTCTTAAACGGTCTTGCTATTGTCAGCTCACTAGAAGACAAAAAAAATACATATTCCTGTGTAATTTTTTACCCCATTTAATACACATTCACACACTTATTATTGTTGATTTTACCATTTTGGGTAAATTTCACTGACCTCCCCTGAGGTTTCTGACACAAACAGATACCTCTCTTGAGGTTTCTGAAATAACACTGCCCTCCCTTGCTTTAACTGACATTGTACATATTCCCCCCTCCGTCCAAGTAACGTTAGAAAATTGACGGAAAGTTCCAACACCTGTTGATGTCATGGTGTCCTTACATAGAATATACCAACAATGCCCTCAACCCTTCAGTAGTCTTCATTCCTAAAAGTAAAAATACTTGCAACAATGCCGTTAAAAAAAAATTACTTGCAACGGTAATTCATGTATCTTCTGACCACTTGGGTTGAGCACATCAAAAGTAACTCTTTTCTCTAATATTTGTAGTGTTTTTGCACTTCAAAAGTAAATACTCGCTCTGTCTCATAATGTTTGTTTGGTCTGCAAAACGGAAACGTAAAAATAATAGTATAATTTTTGCAAGAAAAGTTTAAAAAAATCAACAACTTACTAGATATAGATGAGTTTTTTTAACTTATGAACTAAGTTTGATTTTTTTCTTGAAAGAAATGCAATATTTTTTAGTCCTCGTTTTGCAGACTGGACAAACATTATGGGACGGAGGGAGTAACATTAAAATTGAACCAAATTTAGCTAAAGTTCAATGCAAGATTTGGTGTACTATAATCCCTGTAGGGCGCTCCGCCTTACAGGATCCCCGGGTTCGTGATTGACATGTTCTTAAATCAAAAAAACTCCATACAGTTATAAAAAGTAAAAAAAAAATGCAATCAATTTAAAAAAATAAAATCACGAAGTCCAGGATATTATGAGTTTCATTGTATTGGTAAATTATTTTGATAGAAAAAATACGTTGAAAGAACACTGAGATTCATTTTGATAAAAAAATTAAAAAAAACACACATGAACCAAAATTAGAAAAAGTTAGAAAAGACGAAAAAAATTCACAATATCTGCCTATTTGGAATATTTTGTCATTAGTGAACCAATCATCCGAAAAAACAAAATTGCACAAAATTAACAAGGGCATTTTTTTCAATTGGAGATATAAAAATAATTGAAAAAAGATTATTAAACCAAACCATGCCTATGTGAATGGGCTAGTTGTGGTGGAGATTAAGAGGCGAAAAAATCATTGTGGTATTAGGTGGGTGGCGGCATAAGAGCATCAAAAAGATTGAAAAAAAATTAAATCACAACAGATGGAGTGCCTTCATGCCTTTTTGTTGTAAACAATGATAAAATAAATCCCCGAGCACAAACTATCTTTGCATTTTTTTTGTTTAAAAATGAAATTGGCAAAAAATAAAGGAAACAAATTTATTATAATCATCAAAAGTAAAATCCTCTAATGCCCAAACAAACCAAGTAATGCAATATTTTTTGCTGCATAATTTTGGATTTAATATAAACTTGATTCACTCTTTTTTTTTTAAATTTCATTGATCATTTTGTTTGAGAAGAATAGAAAAAAACAAAAACATTTGGAAAAAAATAATGATAATAACAATAACAGTAGTAGTAGCAGTAGCAGCAGTAGCAGTAGTAGCAGTAGTAGTAGTAGTACGCCTAATGCTTTTCAAGTGGATTCATTTCACAAAATGAAAGAGATGAGGTGTGATTCCAAGAATCAAGTTTGTGCAATCTATTTACTTTGTTATAAGGGTATTTTGGTACTTTTCTCACAAATCTTAACGCCATCCATGACAAATTAACAGCAAGGGGGTCTGTTGATAATGTCAGTTAAAGCAGGAGAGGACAGTGTTATTTCAAAAACCTTAAGGGAGGTATCTGTTTGTATCAGAAACCTCAGGGGAGGTCAGTGAAATTTACCCTAGAATTTTCCATTCCTAAATGTTATTGGGGTCTTGGTCGTTGCCAACTGTTAAAGTGGTTGAGGTCTTTATCATTGCCACTAGAGGTGGCAAGTGGGCGGGTTTGGATGGGTTGAAACGGGTCACGGGTTAAATATGGGCGGGTCAAATATGGGTCAAATAGTAAACGGGTTGAAACGGGTAGGGTCGAATGTCACGCCCTCAATTTTTAACATAATTAACAATACCATTTAAAATACAACATCCTCACAATCATACGTATATTACCCCAAAATACAATACAGTTTTCAATTCTTCAAACTGGTCTACAAATACAGTCTTCCAAATTTAGAATTTCATAACAAGCGGTTTGTTTTACAAGAAAATAATGAAGTACTCTCCAAAATAGCTTGACTCGATAATATCAGCATGCACTCCAAGCACTCCATGACCATGCCCTGTAATGAACCTGAAATGGTAGGTTGAGCAAACACGCGCCCAGTAGAGAGTTCTACACTCAAACTATATGAAAAGGCGAAGAAACATGCACCAAGAGTGAATGAATACAACAGAACATCACAAGAAATAAGAGTTTTCCACCACGAGGGAGTATTCTACAACAAAAGGAAATCAAAATCTTATAAGAGTATTCTCAATAACTCACACGTCAACCAGAGGTAGGAACCAATTTGAATCATTCTAATTAAAGCACAGCTTGACCTCAACCATCACTTGTCCAACACTACGCAAATTGAGATTCCCGTATGATACTCATTATGCCTCAATCTATACGTATATATGATGATCACGCGCCAACCGCAATATAAGTGTAACAATAAATGTGTACAACCCAAAGGAGCTAATGACAATGAATATATCTCCATGCAGAACAATACTAACCTATCACTAAACCTTCTTGTAGAGTATAATCAACATGTCTTGCATTTCTCAAGTATTAGCCATTTTCCTTTGTAATACTATTTCGGGCACTTGGAACCCCGTGAGTCCACTAAAAACCTTTCATTCATGTCCGGGCATTTAGAACCCCGTACGTCCCATGTTCATTCCGGCATCGCACCATCTGGTGGATCCGTGGCTTTCTTTATGTCCGGGCATTCGGGACCCCGTGCGTCCCATGTTCATTCCGGCATCGCACCATCCGGTGGATCCGTGGCTTTCTTTATGTCCGGGCATTCGGGACCCCGTGCGTCCCATGTTCATTCCGGCATCGCACCATCCGGTGGATCCGTGGCTTTCTTTATGTCCGTGGTATCGTTCTATTTCTTGTTTCCCATTTCACATTCCTTAATGACCTCATGCTCAACGTATAACCAATCTATATCATTCATACAACATGTCACACGTTCTCATCATATCCACCTATCGATTGATCAATAACATTTCAAAGCATTCCGTGTCACACACCGAACCCACAAATGACTCCACGACACACCACTCGCTAGGTTCTAAACGAAAATCTTATCGTACGAGTGCCCCAAGAACCTAGGAAGATCAACAGGACAAAACATGAGGATACGAGTTACCCTATTCTCATCCGGACCACTAGGCAAACCCCCATCGACCAACTATCCACCCCACGTCATACGTTATAGCCTACGATATTCTATAATCCCTCTACAAATACTTTTTCCAATTCACTGACCACCATTTCATGTTATAGCGCTTAACAAGTCTATATCGATCATTGAAACATGCCAAATGTGTTCTCTAGATCAATCTAAAGTAAAAACGACCAACGGACACCAAATTCATTAAATTCGACATGTTCTTATCTTCCAACGAGGGCCAAAAGAATTTGAGAGATCAACGAACCATTCGAGGTACCAACAATCAAGTATAGAAGTGATTCAAATGTGTTTAAAGAGTGCCAGAGGTTATTGGATTTCAAACGAGCATGAAACGAGCTAAGTATGTCAAATCTGTCCAGAAATCAAGGGGGTATTGATACCCCTTTTGGAGGTATTGATACCTGGCCAGAATCTGGTCCAGAGAAGAGTGGGGTATTGATACCCCTTTTGAGGGTATCAATCCCACGAAGTTTTTCTGCGAATTTTCAGCTTTTCAACAACGAAATCTCAACAACAAACAACGAATCAAACACGATCAAGGCACATAATCAACCCATAAACACATAGAGTGAGTAAGAAATCCCTACCTCAAGCTTCAAAGGCCGAAACCCAAGATCCACATGCAAGCCCTAGCTTTCCAACTCGAAACCCACCGCGAAACTCTTCCTCCGAGCTCTACCCACGCAATCCACGAGCTTGAAATCACATCTAGAGGTTGGAATGGAGGTTGATTGCCATGGGTTTTATGCTTTGGGGTGAGTTTTTGTGAGATGAAGCAAGAGAGAGGGAGAAAGCTGAGAGAGAGGGAGAGCCGGCTGGAGAGAGAGAGAGATAAGGGAACTATTATCTCCTACCACACACACACCCCTCTTTTATACTAACACCCAACTTAATCACACTCACACTCCCTCAAATAACAATCCTATCATTTAAGCCCCTAATCAAATCAACTCCCAAAATTCACATTAACCCAAATTTCACATAAGCTTAACAAAAATCACATTTTCCTCAATTTTCAATATCTATTAAACCTTTAACTATTTTTCAGAAATTACGGGTCTCTACATCGAATGTGGGTCAGGCCAAACTCAAACCCGCCCGACCCGACCCGTTTTCCTCCTCTTCTTTTTTTTTTTTTTTCTTTCCCTACTAGAAAATTAGAATATGGTGGGGATTCAACGAGATTTTAAAAGTCCTCATTGATGTCTTAGATGGTGTGGACAACGTGGACGTTTAATGTGTGGCGTGTGAAACTAAAGATTTTTTGATGCCGGATGGGTATATCTCACGTGGTATCCGCTTAGCACATCCGAATTACACTTTTGGACGGTTCGGATTGAAATCTTCTCTCTCCACTCATCCCAACGCTTTCCCTCTCCAAATTTGACCCATCCAAATATGTAATGGACGGCTTGGATGCGCCGAACGGGTGCCACGTGCATGATACCCACTCAGCGCTGATTTTTTTTTCGTGAAACTAGCACTGCGTGGGGATACACAAACGGAAATTGCTACAGAAAGTCAGAAAACGACCATATATAACACCACTAACCGTACATGTTGACCGTACGCGGGGCCCACTCCAAGCTCCGCACAGATGATTCGAGTCGTTCAATAGTTTTAAGAAAATCAAGTGAGTCAGTGAATAATCAGCTGAATCTAACTTGTGCAGGTGCTCGATCTAATCTTTTTATTTTTTATCCAATCTTTCCAATTTTTTTCGTCACACCATTTTTCCCAGGTCAGATTTTTTGCATTGCGCGCGTGTTGGGGGGAGAGAGAGAGAGAGAGAGAATTCCTCTTAGAGAGAGAGAGAGAGAATTCCTTTCCTGGTAAAAATGTGTCCCCATTTTCTAAAAAAAATTGAAAATGCCCTTCCTGGGGAGTAAAAGAACGAGAGGGAGGAGAAAAGTGGGCTGTGTACGCTCTCCACTTCCAAAGCTACGGGAATTTTAGATTCTCTTTGGGTTTCTAGTTTCAACCCAAATTGAACCCATTTTTAACCCACCTAAACCCATATAAATATGGGTTTATATGGGTTCAACCCATATCAACCCGTTATATAATATGGGCGGGTTGGGTTGGGTTATAAGTGGGCGGATTGGGCGGGTTAAAAAAATATGGGTTGGGATTGCCACCTCTAATTGCCACCTAACCTTTACCGTTTGCGAGCAACATCTCCGTTATTTTGGACTTAATTTAAATTTGAAATTTTTTTGCATTTATTAGTTTTGCGTCAAACTTTTTTAGGATATTAATTAGTCACGACGAGAAAAATCGGAAAAGTAAAATTTTGGCACTTTTAGCCAAGTATTTTGAGAAATAATCACTTTTTTATTTCTCAAAATACTTGAATAACAGTAAAAAAAGCAAAACTTTGAATACTTTTATCTGGACTTACATGTACAACAATACTACGTAGTATTAGGTACTCAATTTTTATGCTACCTGGAATGCCGATCATTTTGGTACGAGAAACGAGAACGGAAACGCAGTACGTCACATGCTTAAATTGTAGCACGCTAGGGGTAGGCTTTTATAGATTATAAAACTAGAACTTACTCTTTCAAGCGATAAACATCTAGTGAAACTAAATATTGTTTGTCAAGTTATTCATACAAAATAGATTTCTAGGAGCATAACAACTGAACTTTTTACAATTTCTCCCACCAAAATTCCATTTCTCTCTATTTTGACCATAATAAGTTGTCAATTTGGAAAAAACTAAGGTGATGGCTTTGGATCGCTAAATTTACTGTTTTGGAACGGTGGTGTACCATGTTTTGAAAAGTTCAAACTAAAATGTAATTCACTAGGGTAGTAGTGTTCCCTCGGAACATAGCTCCATTTTAACTGGTCAAAAATTGGCTTCTTAAGTTTAACTAGTCACCTGTTGAATTACCCACACAAAAAAAAAAAACCTAGTCACCTGTTGAAAAAGAAAAAGTTTAGCTAGTCCTTTTTTTTTTCCCAAACTCCAACTATTACTTCTGCTCTATTTTACCTATATATCATCCATTAAAACATGTACAGTAGTATTGTTTTTGTTTCTTCTTTTTTCTTTTGCATTTTATCGTTCTTACTTTTTGTTTTCTTCCATAGAGGGAGGGAGGGAGAGAGAAAGTAATAGAAAAAATTGCCTTGCGAATAGTAACTAGGCATACTAGGAGAGGTACTAAAGCAAAAATTAATATATTTTACCTTAGCCTCTATTGATGCTGCTGGAGAAAACATATTTTTGGTGCATTTGTCTAGGTAAAATAGCTAGCTACATGTAGATTTTTTTCAGTTCCATCTGTTGTACATGCTTATGCTTTTATTGTTCTTCGGAAAGAAACTCTGCTAAGTGCTAATTACATTTACAAGTGGAGAAAAAGCATATTTAAGAGAATTCTCGTGTTTTTCCTCACATTGGCGTAATATTGTAGCTTTAAACACGAAAACCTAGTTCATTGTTGCGCACTCCAAATTTTCTGGTTTAAATTCGGATGCCAGTCTTTGGTAAAATGATACTGCATCGATCATGGCAAGTTTTCATGACAAAGGCTCAACCACCTTTCCTATTCTGAGTAGTTTTTTCTCCAAATCTTCTTCTTCTTTTTTTTGTCCAAATCTTATTTGAAATCTGGATATTGGCAAAACCATAAAAGAAAAAGATCTGCATAAAACTGCATTGTTGTTCCTTTTTTTGGGCATTAAGAATCGAATGTTATGCCCTCTGGTTTGAAAATTGCCCCTTCAGAATTTCAAAATATATCATTAAATGAAATACTGTGTCAAGCTATCCCAATTTCTACCAAATTTCTGGATTGGTGTCGATTCGGATTTGAACATGGGCAATGCACTCACGGCCATGTACTTGATCTTGGGAAGTTTGGGTAGAAATGGTGGGTTGGGTGATTTTGCGGGTCAATTGTTTCATAAAATGCCTGAACTAACAAAAATTGTTTAATGTAGGAATGATTTTGTGGAAAATAACGAAATTGTTTGCAATGACATGCGTTATGAGGTTACAACTGATCGAAATGTGACACATTTTGGTGGGAAATCGAAGAGAGAAGCACTTAATGGTGAGAGTTATGATAGTAGTTGGATTAACTTATTGATCAATAAATTGCAAAAATGCATCGCAGTTGGTGATCTTGTGGATTACTCAAAGCAAATGAGCTATGTATCGCGTCATCACCTCAAAGTAGCTCACAAAAGAACGATTTTAATTATTCAGGAGGGATGAGTAATGCAGTATTGAGAAGGAATGGAGAAAAAGGGGCTTTACACTTGGGCAGTGTAAGAATTTTTTTTGAAATTATTCTAAAGTGAGATCTTGTTTCGTGGAAAACACAGATTGCAGCAAATTCTCACATAATGGGAAGTATGAGGAATGCTCTAAACAATGTAAGGGCGAAGAGTAATGATATTGTGGCCTTCTTCTTTTTCTTTTTTGCTCGATAAAAGAAATTTTATTAATCTCCGTAAAGTACAAAGATTGTGGCCTTTGCCAGACTTGCTAAACTTGGTGAGGGAAATTCATGGGTCTGCCATTGGACATGGTTTGCATGTAATGATATTGTGGCTTTCGCTAGACTTGCTCCTATTGAATAAGTTTTCTAAGCGGCAATTTTTTTTTATTAATCTTTGTATGTAATGATATTGTGGTCTGCCATTGGACATGGTCTGTCGAGGTACTATTGCAATTAAGATCGAGCTTTTTCGTTCATCATGTTTTTTATAGGTTTAAGCTGTACCCTACAAATTTATTGATCTGGCTTTAATGAAACTTCCCTACAAATACTGCGGTCTGAGGTTCGACAACATAGAGCCATTTTTGCGACCTAAGCTACGCAAAAGTGTTTTTAATGGTTCAGGTATATTTTAAAAAGCTAGGTTACATTGATGGTAGAGATGGATGATCGCAATGCATCTGCAGAGCCTTTGTTTTACTATTCAACGGCAGAGAAACCGTGTCCTATAAGAATTTATATTAGGAATTTTAGGATTTGAGTTTGATGATTTGAGCGTTCGTTGTCCAAGTGAAGCCTCTTCACAAGCTAATATCACTGAAAATGAAGTACTAGTATAGGTAAGGGTTGAAATAGCGTGTGGACCAGCTATCACAGTACAGTGCATCTCAATGGGATAGTCTAATTAAGTTAATTGGTTGCATATCAACTTCCACTTTATTACCAAAGATTCTCTCGTCTACTAGCTAAATTAATATTGCAATTAGGCAGCAAAATTAAATATGGAACTAGTTTTTCAATTATTGAAAGTAAAACTGGACTTCTATCTTTTTTCCGAATAGTGCAACCCAGATTTTGTTTTCATCTCAAAAGTTTCTTGGTTTTACATGAGTCAAACTTTTTCGATCTATGCGTGTGGGGAGGTGCATGTAGAACTGTTGATTCTTTCAAAAATCGACTTAACGGGACCAAACTATAAAAAATATCATCCAAATTGAAGAGTTTTCAGGCAATATTCTTTAGTAACCGAAAAAAATAAAATATTCTTCAGGGACCGTATATCGTACTGGTACCTGACCTCTGGATTTCAAAAATTGTCACTGTTGACAAATATATGCATGATAATTTGTTGAAAATTATATGCATTACTATTTATTATTTTGATGATTATATTTATGAAGTTTTTATTATTTGGCAAAAAGAAAATCTTTTATCGCAAAGTCCTTTTTCGGACTAATTTTTCTTTGCCTTGAAATATTGCATAAAGTCTCTTGAATTCAATGTTTAATACTTACAAAGACTTAATGAGCTCAATTCATGCTTTAACGGAATTATTTAGATGAATTTTTGAGCCACAGGTTGTCGAACCGGTTGACAGACCGGCTGTCTTTACAGAGAGCTGTGACAACCGGAGAGCACCGGATGACAGACCGGATGACCCACCGGAAGACCGGCCGGTCGACCACCCGGACAACCGGTTAGTGTATTTTCTGCAGATCAACGGCTAGTTCCAACGGCTAGTTCCCCCACTTTTCTCCTCAACGGCTCCATCACTTTACAAACGGCTAATAGGAGTTTGGATGGCTATATAAGGGTTCAAGAACTCATTGATGAGTACCAATCTAAGCTATAACATTCCATATCATTCCAAGAGCAAATTCTCCAAAGATCAAGTCCAATATTCTCCTTGTTCTTCCACTTTCATATTTTTCTTGAGAGAATATTTGTACAAGTTGTGAGCGATAATTTTCATACTTCTCCACATACTTGTAATTCCTAAGTGAGTGTTTGAATCAAACACTTGAAAGCTTAGAAGACCAAATTCGGGTTTGAATTTGGGTGTTATTGTTTTCGAGAGGTTTTCGGAGAAAACTCTTGCGGTTGCACTAGCTCCTCGGGAAAGCTAGGGGATAAGGTCGTTGTAAGCACCCGCAAGACTTACTACTTGTAATCTTTTTGAAGATTAGTGGAACCTTCAAGTAGTTGCTTGAGGTGAAGTGGACTAGGCCGGACCGTGGACAAATCCGGGCCGAACCACTATAATCGGGTTCTATCTCTCTAACTCTCTCTCTTTTATTTGCGCATATCGTTTTGATTAAAAGATTGTTAGAGATAATCTTTATTGGCATTTTTACCTAACAACCCGATTCACCCCCCCTCTAGGTTGCCATTTTTGGGTAACAGTCACCATATTTTTCTCAAAATGTAAAGCAAGCTTTAATTAATTATGTGACAAAGTTATAAGAAATATCATTCTAGGTACGTAGTCTTCCATTTGATTCAAAGTAAATTTAAGAAACACGAAGAGAGAAGCATTTTGTAACTCCCTTCACTACAACTAAATTGCTTCAATTAATTACAACCTTCATATAAGTAGTTTGGACTTTATATTCATAGTCTATTGTAAGTAAATTGTTTTATTATGGAATTTAAAATTGATCTTGGGCACGATATAGTTTTGCTAATTAAACATATACGATATTACATACTGCGAACAGATGTTTAGACAGAAGTCGCCTTTAATCACAACATAGTTCTATCCCCGGAACGTAACCAATTCGCTGTAAAACAAAACCTATCTCAATCCATACACCACATCTTTTTAATTTATGAATAAACCTAGCAACTTTTTTTTTTTTTTGAAGCAATAGTAATCATGCAAGGTAACAAAAATAGTTCTTAATTAATTAATTTGGATGCATGCTCGTCATAAATAATGCTAAATAGTGTTAAACGCGTAGTATCGATTTTGAGTTCGTAAAACGACAGAGTTTGATGCAGATTTCTCTATAGTCTGCATCAAACTCCAACGAAGAACTATTTCTCTATAATCTGCATCAACCGTTGCTATAGTCTTGTAATCTAGTAACGGTTGCATGAAAACCGTTGCTATAGTCCTGTTTCTAGTAACGTTTTGTAAACCGTTGCTAAACACCATCTATACCGACGGTTTTTTGAACCGTTGCTAAAAAAACCGTTGCGAGATCCCAAATTTCTTGTAGTGTCTCTAACTCTTACCGAATCGAACCATTCATTTTTTCTTTCCTAGACCACCAAGTGGGGAAAGACTTGGAAAGGGCCTTGCTATTTGCAGCCACTTATTTCCTGAACTTAGCCTGTATATACTATGGTACACACTTGTTTATAATATGGTACACAAACTACGTTCAGAAAATTTATGGTTGCAAATAGCAAGGCCCCTTGGAAAATGGGGGCACCTGTTGTTTTCAAAAGGCCACCTACATATTGTCTCGTACTACAACTAGACTTGGAAAAACAAGACACATTTCTGAAATGTCAAAGGAGTACTAGGTCCACAATTTGGGGTGTTGTAGTGCAACTCCCGCACTATACCGTGTAATGTGGCGGTGTAACGCGGTCGTTTCGGCCGTCCATTTCGGCAATCGACGAACAGAATTTTAAATTGAGCAATGGACAGTTCAAATGAATTGGGGGATGGTGTTCTGCAGTGGTCTGTGCAGCACCGTGCTGCGCACATTTGAGCCGTAGGATCGTGCATCCAACGGCTCGGATCTCATCTCAGCATTGAACGGCTCTCGATCGTTGGTTGCCGAGAGAGATCCGAGCCGTCGGATGCACGATCTGACGGCTCAAAGGTGCGTAGCATGGCACTGCACAACACCAACCAGAAGTCCGGTTCAAATCTGTATGCAGTCGGAT
The DNA here is from genome assembly GCA_020567845.1 of Rhododendron henanense subsp. lingbaoense. Classification (NCBI taxonomy): domain Eukaryota; kingdom Viridiplantae; phylum Streptophyta; class Magnoliopsida; order Ericales; family Ericaceae; genus Rhododendron; species Rhododendron henanense. The sequence continues at coordinate 9,276,867 of CM036313.1, forward strand.
TAAATTTGAATTGTCTGTGCCGAAAAGGACAGCTCAATCAGCTGCACTACACCGTGTAGTGCAGAGGGATTGGGAGATGGTGCTGTGCAGTGGTGTGCGCAGCACCGTGCTATGGACCTCCGAGCCGTCGGATCGTGCATCCGATAGCTCGAATCTCATCTCGATAATGAACGGTTCTCGATCGTTGTTTGCCGAAATAAGATGCGAGCCGTCGGTCGTGACTACATGCAGCACCCACACACAACATTGTCTAAATTAAACTTAACTTCACCGGCCAACCACTCCAATGACGTGACCTTCCTCTAGAACATCACTGCTCGGAGACTTTAGTGTGTGTGGACATTAATAGATATGGTTTTGGAGCGGTGAAATCTTGCTTGATGGTGGTCTAGTGGACTCGGCCTAATACATGCATATGGATAAGGTTTTGTGAAGCCAGTTTATAAACCATAGATTAGCCTGATAAGAGATCTAGTTATTATATAAAATGTCCTTAGAAGCTTTATTGAATTTATTATCGCTCCGTTCAGTTATCGATAATGTTGAGTAGGATATTCTCGTAAATAATGAAGTGAAGGAAACAAATCAATTTTCGTCTTTCCGGCCTGGACAATTTTGGAGGAAAGTATTTCTGTGAAAAAGTTAAAAATTATGGGTCCGCAAACTTTCTTTTCCATTAAAGACAAAAAAAAGTTTCAAGAAGTTGATTTTTTCATTATTTTTCGATTGTTTCATACAATTGAACGAGATCTATATGAGAAAGTCAGATGACTAGCCCAAGAGAATATAAGAAGATAGGTATAGATTAGAGCTTCTCTCACGTTGATTACTTACTACTTCACAAACTAGTTTATGAGCTAGCTAATTAAAGGATCTCTTCATCCATTGTCAATTGATTTCTATTTGAATTCTTTAATGCCACTTCGTTGTTTGCTGTAATAACTCTTCTTTCGTACTTCATCAACTTGCTTTTAAACCAAGTTTTTTTTTTTGGAGGGGTGTACCATAGGCTTGTCCCTTTCTTAATACCTCCAAACCTTACATCATTTATCCTTTCCAATTTTATGTTTTTTATTTTCTTTACAAATTGATGATTTCCACACAACATTAATGAATCTTGTTTGTACAAGATAGTAGTGTGTCTCCTACTCTAATAAGGATGGTGGTGCAGAATCAAAAGATTATATTATTTTAAAAAATAAGAATATGAAGGTTTCCTTATTTTTGTTTTAGTTATTTTGTTATGAGTCTTGCAATTATAGAAATAAGTATTCTACGTTGGAGTATTTTTCAATTTAGTTTATTTAGTTTCATTTTTCTTTATTTCCTAGTGTACGTAGGGTTTCTCCTACTATAAATTGAGTTGTAAGCCTGGGGCTATTCAGTTTTTTTGATGATTAATAAAATTATAAAGAGTGTTCTCTTTTTTGCCAACTTTTGGGTATTCTGTGTGAATCAATCAATTGTTGTTGCCTTTTATTCCTGGGTATTCTCAAACTAAACAGGTTTAAGGAAGAGTTACCGCGATCTTGTCGCCCAATCTCTTTTTCAACACGCTTCCCTGCATCAGATGGGATTAGCATGGTGCATTTGGAAATTATTCCTTATAAGGAGATACATATTTTTTTTGTACAGTTTCATTAATTTTCCTTTCTTCTCTAAAAAATCTCGACTAAAAACTTAAACTTTTAGTTTGTGTACCTACCGGTTTCTGATTAATCGATTCTTGCATTACATGGTCTCCTAACAAATGAATTTGGATAGCCGTGGGTTTTGAAATACTGAAGAGACAGATGAGTTCAACTCAAACTCTCCTCAAAACACTTATGAGATCAGAAACCCATCCTCCATCAATTAAAAATCCCAAGCCAAACAAATCCCCGCCCAAAATCATCAAAAAAAAACAAACAAACAATACAGTTGGATTGAAATTGAAGTTTAATAACAATGTTTTTGTTTTTCTTGCCGGAGACAAATCTGTTGTGACTTGTGAGTGTAATATTGCACGTGAGTGGGCCAATTGTGTCGTTTGGTTGAGGAGCAAAATGGGAGATGGAGAGTAAAGAGAGAGGACCAGCAGAGTTGGATATTTCGGTGATTAGATGGGGAGTGGGGCCAGTAGCTAGATTTGTATGGCTGTTATTTGCTGCATCTGTGATTGTGCAGAAAGAGAGAGAGAGAGAGAGTTTGGACTCTTTGGAGCATCTCCATCTCATTTTTATTCCTTCAAAATAGAGAATAAATGTGACATATAGATAAAATATTTTATAATTCATCTCTTTTTTTTTCACTTTTTATACTTTTTGATAGAATCTTGAAGGAACTTATCGTTCTTTTTACAGATTTGGTCTTCAATTTAACTTTTGGTTCTCTATATTTAGACGAACAAAATATTTTTAGAGGACCAAATAAGTATCTATGTCTTCAAAATAGAGAATGGATGTAACACATTGATGGGAAGATTTTGTAATTTATTTCCATTCTGCTTACACAACATTTAGACCCCGTTCTGGTTAACTTTTAGCATTTTTTAGAGGTTATGTCATTATTCAAAAAAATTTGCGCTCGTTAATTTTGCGCCAAACTCTAATTTTTTTTACTCATTCTTTTCTCTTCCTTTTTTTTTTTTTTTTGGTGCAACGGAAATACGACGTTACCCATTCATGTTCCTAGAATATCTAAGGATGGCCAAAGCTCAAGTGCCTAGCTTCCCGATCAAATTCAATGGGTTGGAAGCTCTACCAAAGTGGTTGGGTAATTTTTCATTTCTTAAATCATTTGGGCTTTGTTCATTTTGGGGTCTCAAAACTCCTGGGAACCGTCTCCAATAGATTTTCTCTATATCTCTCTATCTACTTATTACTTTCAAAGACTTCCCTCAAAATCCAAACCGAACAGGGTCTCTAAGGGGTGCATTAATCCTAACGAGCTTGCCCTCACTGGAAAAACTTCAGGGGATGTTATATATCTATGGGCCTTTTTTTTTTGGGTGTGAATATCCATGGTCTTTGCCACAGCCTAAACTCTCCTTCTAATAAGCTAACTGCCAATTTTACATGGGCCAGACTTCTCGGCGAAATTGGGACTGCCCAACTTTCCCTAGATTTAATCCAAATTCAAACCATTTAGCCCATTGTTTATTGGGCCATTTACGGGCCGGTCCACTTTGGCACTCCTAATTCCCTTCCACTCCAATCCAAATTGAAAAAGCACCCCTGAGGATTTCACAAATTTTTTTCCCAAAAAACACCCTCTCCCTCAAATCTCTCTGCCCACGTTCCCTTCCTCAGGTGTTGACAACACACGACTCCACGACGACCGTTCCCTTCCACGACGGAGGGTCCACTGCACTTGCCGGAAGTAGCGTTCTCCGACGAACTGTGTCCGATGAACGCGGCTGGGCGCGGCTGAGGTACGGTAGCTGCTGACTGCGAATTTCACTGCGAGTTAATCAAGGGGCTAGTCAAGTTCCTGGAGGAAGTGTTTGACAGCGAATTTCAGACTTGAGGCCCACTGCTCGTGCTCGCAGAAGGTGTTGTAGTAGGCCCAGCAGCTCTCGCACCGCAGCAGGAGGTGGCCGTCGGATCCGTACACCGGGGGGTTCCGTTCTCGTCCCGCACCACGAACGGCATCAGCGTCACCCCCACGGCACCTCCGACGACTCCAGCGTGTCGGATTCGATGGGGAACCAACCCACGGTGGCCCTCACCGCCATTGGTAAAGGGTTCTCAGTTACCGAAGAGGGGAGGGGGGCGTAACTGCAAATGGAATTGAGGTTTATTGTAATTTTGATGAGTTTTATGAGTGTCGGAGAAGGTTGGGGGAGTACATTTAAGAGGAGTCAACTCCCAGGCGTAATTTAGCTTGTTTCCTGCACTGCGAATTTCCAAATTTCACACTGCGAAATTTCCAAAAAATCACTGCGAAATTTCAAATTTCACACTGCGAAATTTCCAAAAAATCACTGCGAAATTTCCAAAAAATCACTGCGAAATTGTGAAATTTTCGGAAAAAGCACTACGATAGGGCTTTATGTTATTTTTGCTTCCATCCACTATCCAATTTTGACTCTCTTAAATTAACCACGAATAGAATGAAATTTCGCAGTGTTGCTGCGGTCTGTTGCGGGTTGTTGCGGTCAGATTTGCAGAAGCCGTCGTTGGGAGATTCGAGGAAATCGGAGGCGGAGTCAACGTCGTTGTTTTTGGGTGAGTCATCGCGTGAGTCTTGGCCTGAGAGAGTGAATTCGAGGTCGAAGACGGAGTCCTCGGAGGAGGAGGACTCGCTGTCCGATTCGACGAGCTGGATGGGGGCGTCGGCGTCGAGGTCGACGGCGGGCGAAGGATTGTCGGTGGGGTTGAGTCGCCAGAACTTGAGTAGGCTGAAAGCTTCCATGGTTGGGAGAGCCAGTGTGGAGGCGGCAGTAGACGGGACCTTGAGGAATGGGGTGTGGGTTTGGATTTAGAACTTGCTAGAGAGAGAGAGAGACGGGGAACAGGTGTGAAACATGATCTGAAGATAAATGAAATAAGGGTAGAATGGTAACTTCAGCTTTTGTTTATCCTTGCACGTAATTAAACAGCTTTTACATCCTTAGTGGGAATTAGATGTCAAAAAACTGGACCGGCTGGTAATTTTCTGTTGTTTATTTCAGAAACAAACGGGCCCAATCCCATTTTAATTTTAAAAAACCAGACTGGCCCAATAAACGTATTCTAAAAAAGATATTATTCGATGCAGCAAAGCCCAAAAAACCTTATGCCTCGTTTGGATGGAAACTCAAAAAAATTTGAGTTTGATTTTTTAGGTAACAAATAGAGAGAGAATTAGGGTAAATAATTGGAGATAGAGATAATGATTAGAGAGAGAAATGAGAATAATGGTTGGAGATATGGGTAATAAGTGGAGAGAGAAATAAGAGTAATGATTGGAAGTAGGGATAATGAGTGTTTTTGGAGTTGAAATTTTTTTTTTCAAGTTCCCATCCAAACAAGACATTAATAATCTTGAATGTACGGTCATTCCCATGCTCAAAAAAGCACCACGTGACAGTTCATTCCTTTGGTGCCAAATTTGGGTGTAAACACCTACTCTATCCGTCCCCAAATAAGAATTCAGTATTTCATTTGGAGTTGTTTCTTAATAAGTGTCTATTTTAAAATTTTAATTGGTATAACTTTATAAATCTTCATTTGTCCTTTTGAAAAGTTAATGGGTAAAGGTGAAGGATAATTTTGAAAAATAGAGATAATGTAAAAGATGTAATGATGATGTCTTCTTACTAATTAGTGTAAAATCAATTCTCAGCCATAGCATGATGAAAATTCCAGTGAGTGATCTACTTGGGACCATGAATTTTACTCATTTTAAATTTAATAAGGAAAAAATAAAAAAACGAGTGGCATGTAATTACGTGTGCAATTATATAACATGGCTTTGTTGACCCCAATTTAGGCCATGTGGTTACCAACCGGCTACTCAACTGGTATATGAAAGCAACATTATTATTTATTAATCCTGTTTCTACTAAGCAAAAAAGAAAGGAGATGGCGACCAAGCGTGGTGATATGTTTTTTTGGGTGTGACCATAGAGTTCCAAACCCGCAGCAAATATCCGGCATGGACTGAAGCTCCAACATGAGTACTGTCCCACCTAGAGCAAGAATAATCTGCAAGGAAGAGTATAAGAGTTCGAAGAATCGAGTTATGAGACCGCCACCCCAGAGGTCAATGGGGCATCAATAGCACGCCTTGACGAGGTCTGATCCTGCCGAAGATCCATGGACCACATGGCCAACCACCCTAGGTGGTATTTCCACTTGAAGCTAGATACCATCTTTGGGATTGACTTCTAATTAATTTTGTATTTTATTAAAACGTGTTTGCATCACCAAAAAACTGATATTTAGCAATACTCATAAACAACCATAAAGGTCTGGTTTATTTTTTAAGCACTTATTTCCGCTTTACAAGACAAGTCATTCTCTCACAATACATTTCAATGACAGGAACCATAAGTGAAAAGAAATCCAAATAATATTGGCCTTGTTCGTTTAGCATATTTACTTTGTTTTAACTTTGTTTTTCAATCATTACCCTATATCTTTCTCCAATCATTACCCTATTTCTCTAATTATTAATTTCATTTATCTCTCTCCACTCATTACCCCTTTCTCCAATCATTATCCTATTTCTCTCTCCACCTACTACCAAAACTAAAATACCCAAATGTGCTAAACGAACAAGGCCATTATGATTACTAATGTGAGGCTCTTTTTCTTCCAGCTCCTCTCGTCCCTTTAGCAACTGACCATAATGTTAGGCTCATTATGAACTTTTCTCGAATGCATTTTGATGACACGAACCATTCAATTTGTAGATCTTCTAAAATATATTACCTGTTGTTCTTGAATATTAAAAAAGTATGTATTAAAATGCTCTGTGATTAATTTAATTTCTAATATAATAATTAATGGTAATGAAATGTTTAATTAGGTTGAGTTTGGACTAAATTAATCTTTATTAAAGTAGTCGGTATTATTTAACTTGTAGGTGGCTTTCCTCAGGTTGACCGTTGGATTGCACCTGTACAATCCGGCCATTTTTCAATCTATTGTGATAATCGGGCTCGTTCATATTGTAGAACTCTTTGGTAAGAAAAACCACACCAAAATCAAGCTGATCAGACACCAAATACCTAAACGAAACACATTTATGAGTTAAAAAATGAGTTCTTCAAGTTATCATCCATCGTGCCAAGTCATTTTTTTGACATAAATATGTTATGTTAAGGTATCTTTAGGTATCCGATCAATTTTATCGTTTGCTCATTTGAGGCTTAATTTCAAGAATACCTCCTCAACTATCATGTTTTGTCAACATCACCCTATCAACTATAAAACCAATCAACTTCATCCCCTCAACTTTCATTTGCAATCAACTTCACCCCCTCCGTTCACATTTACTAACAGATGTTAACAATTTGGTTGGAAAAAGAATAACTCGGACTGAAAATGAAATTCTGACCCTAAAATGCTTTTCCCTTTATCGGGAAAATTAGGCTTGGGGTATTTACACCCCTTACCAAACCCTTTTTCTCACATATTCTTTCTCTCTCTCTTTACCCAACCCAGGATTTCTCTCATTTCCTTCAACTCCATACCCATTGCTATCATCTCATCTCCATACCTAGTTCTCCTATCCTTTCATTTACTCCCACAGTACGCACCCAACCCAAAATTTTGAATTCCTCGTCTCCCTCATTTCATTACCTGATACCCCATCAAGAATTTTGAAGCTTTAGAGTTTCGAACGATGGAAAAGATGTACGACTTCAAGAGATAAGGTTTTCAGCGATGATGAGTTTCACAGATCAGGTAGGTTTAGGGTTTCCTCCATAGCGGTGGGAGAGAGAGAGCTCAGAATGTCTAAGTGTAAAACCTAATTTTTTCTGTCCACTACACATATATAAAGATTAACATTTGTTAACAAAGGTGACCTGAGGGAGTTAAGTTGATTGGGAATGATAGTTAAGGGGGTGAAGTTATTTGGTTTTATAGTTAAAGAGATGATGTCTACAAAATGTGATAGTTGAGGGTGTGCTTTTAAAATTAAGTCTTAAAAAAAGGTTCTTCAAGCTATGATCCATTGTGCCCGTGTCATTTTTTTAGACATACTATCTGTTATGTTCTGGTATATGTAAGTATCCGATCAACTTTATTTTTTTGCTTGGTTGTTCTTATCAATGAGTTTTATAATTTGAACAAATCCAACCATTAAAGTGGGTTCGGAAAGTGGCTGAAAATGGCGGGGCTGCTCCTCATGTAGTCCAATTGGAACCCAAGAGAAGCTGTCACCAGGGACGGATCCAGGAATGTAGACTAATGGGGGCACCTTATTAATCATCATGACGAAAATTTACTTTTTTTTTCAACCACAGTAAGATCGTACAAAATTAAGGCAATGCATTACTAGCTACAAAAGTTTATAACGCGTACTTTTAGTTAAATTAGGTAAAAATGAATTAAAAAATCTCAGATAAAAATTTCCAAGTTAGTTTTAAAGGAACATCGACAAGTTTTAGAATGATCGAACTAGTTTTGTTAATAATTTTATTTTAATATATTTCTACCAGACGGTTAAAAATAAAGAAAATAAAGTAAGAATAGCTCCAAATTAATAAACAAAGCTCGTAAAACAACAAATATAAATGCACCATATGATGAAATTTAAGCATAAAACTAATTCTATATGTGTATTTTTGAGATATATGCAAGTGTGCATATTTATATATTAGCACACATTCATAATTATGCCAAAATATACAAAAATATAACAAAATTATTTTAATCTCGAGCGGGGGTATGCGGGGAAGCGGGGGCACGTGCCCCCGCCTAAATCCATCCTTGGCTGTCACTATCGTTGATCTCGACAAGAAGAATACAAAAGTATAAAAAAATATAGACCAAATTCTTAAAAAATTAATATAAGATGACACTAAATATACTAAAAGACTGTCTTTTCAAACTTTTTTTGGTCCTTAGTGAATGTTTTTAAATTTTGATCTATATTTTTATATCTTTTCGATTATTCTCATTGAGACAAATGATTAATTTAAAAAAATTAACCCAAATGTAAAGAAAATTAGAAGAAAACAACAATAATCTAAAAAACAAAAAGCTATTGCATACGCACTCATAGGTCAAAATTGAATTTTTTTTTATAAAACAATGAAAAAGACCAAAAACAAGTCTGTCATTTTTTAATTCCTTTAATCAATACGAACAATGTAATATAAAAATTGGACTCAACGCTAGTAAAATTTAAAAGAAACAACTAAAAAAAAGTGCGCTAAAAAGTCACAATTTAGGTTCTATATATTTTAAACTTCCACCCTTTCCGCCCGACTCTTCGGTATTCTATTATTTTTCGTAATTTTTGTTGAGCTTTGCGTCGTAATTTTTGCAGTTATTCATTCAACTCGATGAAATGAGTCAAATTAGTATACACATGTGGATCGATCTTGAAAAAAAATCATATAAGACGACGCTTTAAACGAAAAAGACAACTATTTGGTATTTTTTATTTTTTATATTTTCGGTAATAAATTTTTTATTTTTTGACTCTTCTTATCGGTTTAATTCAAAAAATATGACGTGAATCTAATAAACATCCATTCAACGAAACAAAACACATGAGGAAAAACAGACAACAAAATTTAGGGTGTGTTTCACTAACTAAAATTAATTCTTATTTGAATTAAAAGTGATATATTATAAAGGAATAACTTATCTCGTTAAACGGAAAATAAATCCCTAAAAAAATACTACTGTAGTAATAAGAACCGAACGATGCCTTACAAGAATTTTTGATCGGGAAAATTTCAAAAAAACCCCTGAACTTTGAACCCAATGTCAAATAGGCACTTGAACTTAAATAAACTTCAATTGAACACCTGAACTTTCACTCCGTTATTCAATTTACCCCCTTCCGTCTCAATCCGTGACTTTCCTAATGGCAACCGCTGAGCTGGACACTAACAGACAAAACAAAACGTTAGAGGGAGAAATTGGAGGGAAACAACAGTGATCTGGCACCTTTTTAAGGCCCCGTTCGGCTAAATAAGCCTACTGGCTTATTTTTTTTTCCTTATTCAATTTTTTTTTTGTATTTTTACAATTCATAAATACAATTCAAATAAGCCTACTGGCTTATTCCTTGTTCTCTTTACAATTCAAAAAGAATTTTTCAAAAAATTCCCCCTAGATTCTCCCTACTTCCAACATTTCTCTCTCTATCTCTCTCCACTTACTACCCCTACTATTTTTCAAAAAAAATTTCAAACACCAATCCAAACATAGCAAGTTTTTCGTTATTTTTTTTGGGGATTATTGCATCGTCATGACAAGAGGAATCTTTATTCAAAAAAAAAAAAAAAAGACAAGAGGAATCTAAAAAGTAACAAATTATGATCGAAACCTTTTTTTTTAAATAAAGGCAAAAATAAGCCAATAAGCCAATTTTTTCGTCTTTATTAAAAAAATGGATTTGGATAATAATTTTTTACTTTTTAGATTCCTCTCGTTATGACGATGCAATAATTTCCAAAAAAATTGACGAAAAACTAACAAATATGAATTTTTTTTGAATAAGGACAAAAAATAAGCCAATAGGCTTATTTAGCCAAACGGGGCCTTAAAAAGGTGCCAGATCACTGTTGTTTCCCTCCAATTTTTCCCTCTAACGTTTTGTTCTGTCTATTAGTGTCCAGCTCAGTGGTTGCCGTTAGGAAAGTCACGGATTGAGACGGCAGGGGGTAAATTGAAAAACGGAGTGAAAGTTCAGGTGTTCAATTGAAATTTATTTAAGTTCAGGTGCCTATTTGACATTGAATTCAAAGTTCAGGATTTTTTTTTGAATTTTTCCCTTTTTGATCAGAAGCCTTACAAGAATTGTAGCCTTTAATCCTCGTTGGCCATTGCCTTCCCTCTTACCAATAACTCTCTCTGTGCAAATACTTTTTGTTTAGATTCCTAGAACAAAATTGTTCCAACAAAAAGAACTCATCGCTCCCTATCACAGATCTTTTTTGTCCCCCCCAATTTTGTATCGTTAGATTTGTTTTGCCTCAAATTTCCGGCATTTCATTTCTCTCTCTCTCTCTCTACGTTACGTATCTCCTCACCTACTTTTCGCAGTAATGTACCATCTAACCTGGGTTTCGATTCGCAAACTTCAGTTTCAGATTTAGGGGTCGGGTTTCCAGCCCCCGGTAGATGTAGATTCAAGGGGCCTTCCTTTTGGTTTTCAAAGTCATAGAATCAAATACAAATTACGTATTTTTTGGTATTGATTAGGGATTCGTTTTGTAATCCTTTCCGAGCTTGTTATTGAGATACATATGATTTTTGAATGGTGGGTTTTTGATGGATCTGGGAGTTGTATGGAGATTCTAGGGTTTGGGTGGTGTTTGGTTTGGGATGATGAGTTGGGTTGAATTTGTAAGTTGAAAAAAAGAAAGAAAAAAAGGGTTCAATTGTTCGGTTCTACTTGGAAGGATATTTTAGGGTTTGGATGGTGGTTGGTTTGGGACAATGAATTGGGTTGAATTTGGAATTTGAAAAAAAGAGAGAAAGATTCAATTTTGGGTTCTTCGAAAAAGGGTATTTTAGGGTTTGGTTGGTGTTTGGCTTGGGACGACGAATTGGGTTGAATTTGGAATTTGAAGAAATAGAAAAATATTCAATTTTTGGGTTCCTAAGGAAAAAGGGTAATATTACTCGGGGATTAAACTATGGATCATGTGATTGGTGGAAAGTTCAAGCTGGGGAGGAAGATTGGGAGCGGATCGTTTGGCGAGCTATATTTGGGTATATGCACTGTGTATTTTAAAATGGCATTCCATTTGTTTTGTTCAGAACTAAACTTAGTTTTAATGCTATCTGCTTGGTTTCTAAAATATGTTTCAGGAGTAAATGTACAAACTGGAGAAGAAGTGGCTGTGAAGCTGGTATGTGTGCTTTTTCGAATATGGGATGCTGATTTTCAATTTGTGTTTTATGCTTTATATTTTGCAGTTTGGGATTCTGATTTTCAATTAGTTTGTGAGTCTTTAATCAGCACTAGACATTGGTGCTAAATCTTTGTTGAATTGTGTCCATTTCCTGTTAAGTATGCTCCTCGAAACCTTCGATCGCTTTACTTCAACCTTCGGTCATGACTCATGGAACAGGCAAGCTATCAACTCCTGCCTATACTATCACAGGCATACAGACATACTAATGCACCAATCATGGGCTTACTACTCACCTCCGACTAATTCCTCAAATAAAAAAACAGGCTAGTGCGAAATGGCTCTCTCTGATAACCAAACCAAACCAATCCGAGCCTTATGTCCCAATCACTTGGGGTCGGCTACATGAATCCGTTTTCTCCATTGAGCTCTGTTGAGGGCCCCTTGTTCGCACAAACCTATTATACTCAAATCTTTGCGCACCACAGCATCTAATGTCAATTTAGGTCTACCCCTCCCCGTAGCATTGCTACCCAAAGCTATCCTATCCGCTCTCTTTACTATTGCATCTCCTGGTCTACGGTAGACATGCCCAAACCACCTTAGCCTATTCTCCCTCAACTTCTCTTCTATAGGTGCTACATCTACTATCTCACGAATCGTTTCATTTCTAACCCTGTCTCGCCTAGTCTTACTGGCTCTCTCTGATAGGGGTAAGAAAAGAGAGATTCAATCAGCCAAGCAAAGAACCGATACCACTTACCAGGCCCAGCCCACCTTCATCTTTAGGCACACTCCGCATCCCAGGAAACTTTAGCTCCACCTGAACCTAAGTCGCTGCCCTTCCATAGAAATTTCCTCGGAGTAGCTTCAACAAGCTTATGCCTTGCTTGGTTCCCTTTTTGAAATTTTTTTTCCAACTCAAAAAATACTCATTACCCCTCCTTTCAATCATTACTATCTACTCATTACCTCTATCTCCAATCGTTATTCTCATTTCTCTCCCTATCTCTCTCCACTCATTACCTCTACTTCCAATAATTACTTTCATTTCTCTCTCCACTCATAACCTCAAAAAAATTTCAAAAATTTCTCAAAAACTCATCCAAACACAAAATTAGTAACTCCATTTGGTAACACAAACATGGATGACTCTTATGTGCACCATGATTGGGATTGGAAACTATACCGGGAGTCGCAATTAGAGAGGCTTTTTAGGCTTTTTCGGCCTTCAGTATTGTTAAGGAAGTTTCCTTTTTGTGTAATCCCGAATAGAAGGATCCTAAACTCCCACTTAATTAGTGTTTCTGTCCAGTCGCTACATTGACACAATACAATGTCTCACTCTCAGAGGAGTTCATTTGCTTTTGGTTTAATATGGTATCGAAAGCAATAGCTGTTTTTCCAGTTTGTTGGTCCCCGATTATCAGTTCTTCTTGACCATGGCCTATAGGAACCAGGCTATCCACCGCTTTAAACCCGGTTTGCATAGGCTCACGACTTCTTCTATTTGTTTTGTGGAATCACTTTATGAAATATTTCCGGTGCTCGAACATGAATACATCTTTTTTAGCTTGGTCCACTGTATTCGAGTACTAGAAATATTTCTTTCGTTTTTTGGGGGGGTAGATTCTTTGACATAACTTGTCTTTAGTTTCGTTGATAGTCGGTTTCGGTACCACTAAAGTTTCGAAAGGAAGAACCTGGCCGCTTCTAGTTTGAAAGAAGTTTGAAAACAGATATCCTAGATTTCCTAATAACTGGAAAACAGCTTCGGAATATAGTTTTTGTCTGTCATGTTAACTCGTTGGTAAGAAGCTAGTGAAACTGTGAAAGAACAATTCATGGAGGATTTTGATGTTTGAGTTACGTAGAATTTTTCGACCTTAGTTTTCAATTTATACAATAAAATTAAATGTAGAAGCGATTACTATCAATTTGTCTTATCTCTCTTTATTAGATATTTCTGGTGTGATTTACGTTTCTTGCTTGCGTTGGCTCTGGCGATAATGTCAAGTCTCATTTAGGTTCGGTTTCAGCTTGAATTTGATGATTTGACAACAAATTTCTATGGAGAGAATTCTATATTCAGGATTGAAATATTTATCTTCCCCACAGGAATCAGTAAAGACTAAACACCCTCAGCTTCATTATGAATCAAAACTGTACATGCTTCTTCAAGGAGGAAGTGAGTTTTCTCTTGCTTTTATTCTCTTTTCTATTTTGTGATTGACCATGATTTCTAATTTAGTTGAATGTAATGGTATCTATTTGTTTTGCATTTATTGAGTGAAGCTGGTATTCCCCACCTCAAATGGTTTGGAGTTGAAGGCGAATACAGTGCAATGGTTATTGACCTTCTTGGGCCAAGCTTAGAAGATTTATTCAACTATTGTAATAGGAAGTTCACATTAAAAACAGTTTTAATGCTTGCAGATCAGTTAGTAAGTTCGCTATGCGCTACAGAAATGTTCTCCTTTTGATGGTAGTTGCGCTACTTATGCTTCTTCCTTATGTTTTGCGTAGATTAATAGAGTTGAATATATGCACTCAAGAGGTTTTCTTCACCGTGATATAAAGCCGGACAACTTTCTAATGGGTTTAGGGCGCAAAGCAAATCAGGTTCGTTCTTCTGAGTGCTTTTTTATGTGTTGATGTAGGTGCTTCATGCTTGCATGTATTGAGACTCTTGGATTCATGGCTGCATTTAACCAGTTAGTGTAGGGTATAAGACTCTTAGTTTGACATGTCTTTGACAGTGGAAAACGTAATACAGGAAGAAATTTTGTTTGATGGTTTAAATTGTAGTCCCCATTTTGGATGACTCATGGCACCTTGCACGATTTCATTCAATAGGTATCAATATGATCGGAAATGATAATTGGCGCATTTCCCAATTTTTACTTTAGGTTGTCACACACAGCCATGTTTGATCTGATGATTGCATCACGCGGGACAAGTTATCCGTCAAAGTTTATCCTGGGAGGGCATTTAGTTATTTGGTTGCATAAGAGTTATTGTGAGACTAATCATAGTTACCCGTTGGACAAAATACTCCATTATATGGGGGATGAAAAGGCCACTTGATCAGTTATGCCATGATGTTTTTGTGCTACCTTGTGTTATCAGAACATGCTTACACCCTTATGAATCACGATATGGAACTCCAAAATATGGTACAGGGTACACCTATATTCCACCATGGTGAAGTTAGCAATCCAAAGTAATTCCCAAATTTTCTCTAATTCCTTAACATTGTCCTTGGGTGAAAAAATAAAAGTAGTAGATAAAAAAAAATCCAGATGTGGGGGTTTTGCAAAAAAAGAAGACGAAGTTAGTTTCAAACTCATGCTTTATTTTTCTGGATGTTTGTTTCTTGAAATAAGTAGATTCTAACATAGTGACCTATACAATCATACTCATATCGTGCCCCACTATGTAGGACATACAGTTTACCATGTTCCATTATCATTCATCATACTGGACTGTGTTCCAGGTAACATAGGTTCTACCAAAAGCTGGATTATTTTATGCTGGTATGACTAGTCTTGCCCATCCCCTTATCCTTGAATCAACAAGTCTGTGTAGCTTAATAGCATAATCCTTCTAAAATGGGTGCGCTCCCAAGACGGGAGCTCGAATCAATGCTCCCAAGATGGGAGCTTATCGGGCCGGTAAGGCAGTTATTCTCTTAGTGTTAATGGAGTTGTGCTATTGTGGAAATAAGAATATGAAAAAATCTTATTAGTCAAGAAGTTTTGCAAATTGAAAATATCGAACTTCCAATAATTACCCTTTAAGATTGGGAAAATTCTCATTCAGTATCACTTTTCCTTCAATGGTTAAGTATTTACAACAACAGTAGAACCCATGTAGTCCCCAATCATTGGGGGTATGGGCGGAGGAAGGTTGGAGAGCGACCTAACCTTTGGCAATATGCACAAAGTGGCTGTGCTCAGAATACCACTGAAACAGTGGCCCCCTTACCTGTTTTGCTGCGGAACCATGGCCCAAATCAAAGCCAAATGACATCAGATACAGCAGGCCTAAAGACCCAATTCAATTTCTTTGCACATTATCATGCTTCCTTCATTGATAGTCCAGAGCATCGGTATGCACATAATGGTTAAGTATTTAAAGATATTTTAAATATGTATTTATATGTAATCTGTATACACTCCTTAGGCACTCCCAACCTTGGGAGCTTCTAGGTGCCCCCGCTCCCACTTCGTGGCGAATTTCATGATGTTGACATTAACAAGAAACTACTAACTGGTTGCTCTTAGTTGGGCCCATACGAAGATAGAATGAACCAACCACCACCGGGCAATTCCTCTTTCCGAATATAGTTCTAAATACTGGACTGATCTTTCGTGCTTTTTATGATTAGCTACTTATGCTCCTATTGGTCATTATTTAACCATTCTCAACATGAAAAGCACCTGGAGCCTCTCTCCATGGAATGAGATAGGAGCCGGTTCAACAGGAAGCTTTTGAAAATGCAGTGCACCCAGGTAAAGCACATGTAGGGTTTTATTGGGGGAGAATCACTCGGCGCGGCACCCCCCCCCCCCCTTCCCGGAGGCAGTCAGGAGTCAGCAATCATGTACCTGGGAAGGCACTGTTGGGCAAAGGTTTTTCAATCCTCTCAAGGCGAATAGTGCTCTAGGGGCCGACTCGACACTGACCAGCTTTTCGCTTTCTACGGGACCACATCATGTCACTTTTCTAACTGGATTTTATTCTAAAGATTTGATATTCAGATCATTGTCCAAGTGAGTAGGTAAGCCATTCAAAATCAATCCATCAGAAAGGGAAGGATGGTTTGGAAGACCGAAGACCTGGTCAATGAAGGTGATAGCACTGTAGATAATAAAGAAGGGGTAGAATTACTGAATGTGAATAGGTTTTATGAAAGCTTCCACAAGCAGCATCCCTCTCCTGGCGCCCTCTCCTTACTATGGAAGGAGAGTGCCCTCGACTGATGATACCAGAACAAATATATCAATAGAAAGAGGAATAGATAAAGGCCAAGACATAAAGATACCATTTAGTTTTTCACGTTCACTAAGCTCATACGAGTCTTCAACCCGCCTATTAGCTGTCAATTTTGGTTGATTTTGTGAAATCTCATGGTCTCTTGACAACCCTTAGTTCTAATGAAAATCTGGGAGATGTTCATTTTGACTTTCTTGCTGTTCTTCACTTCTTAAATGTGTAAATTTTGGCATGGCTTAAAATATATTCCTGAAATTTCTTCTTTTGTTCTTTTTACAGGTATATGCCATTGACTTTGGCCTAGCAAAAAAGTATAGAGATCTTCAAACGCACAAGCACATACCATACAGGTATATGAACACAATTTCTAAATGTTTTGGGAATTTGACAAGATAATGTCTCTTCTGACTTCTCCACTTTAACTTTGAACTTGCCTTAAGATATTCTGTCTATTTTATGTTTGGAGCAGTGAGTAAATTGAACTTTCTGGAAGTTCTAATGCAAATTATTGGCATTTTATGTAATCGGGGATATATATAAATCTAGATGTTATTGGTATCTTTTGTGCTTTCGCTTGTACTTTTTTGCTGGGCAGACATGAAAGATGACCAGCTGTTCTCACACATTTATCGCATATCATTTGTTCACTAGCTTCTCCCTGGAATCGCTTGTCTGAGTTTTCCAAGCATTGACTTGGCACGAGTATCTGGACATGTGGTATTCATGAGTTTCATTTGTGCTTTCAGTCTATGCCATGTTTTTGGTGTGGAATAGGGACACTTCAGGATCATTAGGAGGTATTTTTGTTGTTAAGAAGACGTGAGTAAAAGAAAGGGAGAGCCCAACAATCCCATGATGTTTTCCACGAGAAGGGCAAGTTGTAGGGGTATTAAAATTAAGGAGTTACCTTTGGATGTTATCCCAAGGGACACTTTTCTTGAGAGGACTGTTATTCATCTTTAAAAATGCCTGTATCTCTCTTTCAAACACATCATGCAATGCAGAGAGGGGAAATAGCAGTTCGAGGGAGAGTACAGGAATTGGTGAAGGGAGAGACCAGGAGCAGATCCAGAGCAACTTTTGGAGGAGGTGTAGAAGGGAAATAGGACTTCGGCGTTGGAAGAGGCAGAGTTGGCTGCGGCTTCATTTGTGGATCCATCGTGGATGGGAGATTATGGGATGCCTCGTTATGGGGAGGAGATCACTAGCCAAGGCAAACAATATGAACACCCTACGCTTATCACAGTGGACGTGTATATTAGTTTCCTAGCCTCCTATATTCGTATACGGAATGGAACTTTGGATTCCAAGTTGTAGTTATGGAGTCTCTGTTTAGAATGGATGACACGAACATACTAAATGCAGTTGAAAATTTTGTAACTGCCGACTCTGAGAGAAGTTAAATGGGCAAATAAAGTTTGGTTTCATCCACCTGGCATATAACTTGAATCTTAATCTGATGCATGGCATGAGATTTCCAGTTGGCCCAGTACTGATCTCCATAAGTTTCGGATGGAGAAGGGCAGGATGTTATGACAGTAGTTTCTTAGAAGATGTTGGAAGGACTCAGTGTGTGGAGGAGTAAGTGATGGAAAATCCATAGAGGGTGGGGGACTAGGGTGTCTTTTGTATAAATTTGATTTCCTCTTCCATAGCTTTCTTCCGAGCTTTCTCCTTGAGGGCTTTTTGAACCTTTTAGGTTTCCATCCTACAAAATTACATCTAGCATACACATCACTTGAACTCTTCATGTTTTTTAATCTCTATGGGGTTGTTTTTTGAACTTCTTGAAGGCATCCCCTTGATGCCTTCTCAATAATTTTTTTTTTTACTTGTTAAAAAAGAAAAAAGTGAAATTTGTTGAAAACTAAAAGTCAAAAGTGTAATTGTTTATGAGTCAGAAGAGGCAATTGCCCACTTGTCCCTTAGTAGCTGCAACCATGGGAATATCTGCGTCCTTCACATTTCTGTGTCTGTGTATGTGGCTTTTTGCTACATAGTCCTATTAGGATTCTACGGTGGAGATAAGCTTTTGTAGTGATTTGTTGGTTTTCAATTTTTTTCCCCCTCATTTCCTCACTGCACTTCACCAGACGGAATTAATTTGGGAACTTGGAGCCTTTCAATTTTTTGATAACTCAAAAATATCTGGCCCAATAGACTAACTAATCTGGGGATGAATCCCACCATCAGCTAGCGAGGGCCCAATGAAAGCTGGGACAAATCCCCGAATGGGCCCAAGACAAGAATTGATAGCATGTTGGTGGGAGTCGAACTCCTGACCAAAAGCTTCCTTCGTCTCTTAGTTGCCACTTGCCAGGTGACTACCACTGCCCATCCCCTTGGGGTTCTTGGAGCCTTCCGTTTAGGCTGCATTTTGTAATCAGGATAAAGTTGCTACCGTTAGATACTTATAAAAAAAAGTTGCTACTTTTAGATAGCTTGATATACATTGTTGGGTCCATTTCCTAACCGCTTAAGCTATTGGGACTACTGGTAACTTAACATGGTATCAGAGCTCAGGTTGAAAGTGGTCTTAGGTTCAAGTCTCTCTATTTGTATTTGTTTCCCGTTTGCATTATGTTTCTCCCCTTTGCATTCTATCGCCATATGTATGATTGTTTGCATCTCCACATGCAAGACGGGGTTGCTCGTAAGGGAGGGTGTTAGATAGCTTGATATACGTTGTTGGGCCCATTTCCTAACAGCTTAAGCTTTTGGGACTATTTGGTACTTAACAGCTACTTCTGTTTTGGAGTGATCCTCTTGAGAACTTAAGATTCTTTGTGAATTGTCGAACTACTCTCTTAGACTGTTAATACTTTCTGTTATGTACTTCTAAAGTGAAGTCATTATGCAAGCTTGAAAGTAGTGGAGCAAGCATATCATTATTGTTCTACCTACGACTGTGTGAAATGTTAACATGGCTCATCGGCTTAAGACTAATGGCTGCAGATTGAGTGAGCTAATTGATAGCCAGGGTATATGATAGGGGACAGAAATCCTGTACTGCAGATATTTTGATTCCTGCTAAGCATCTCAACCAATCATCCTTTTATTTCCTTGTATCGTTTCGGCCCTTGCATAAATTTGTTTGCATGATTATATTTGGACTTTTTCCTTTATCTGTAGTTTTTTTTTTTGCTTTTGACATCGTCATGGAAACTTATCTTCTTCTTTTTCTCACAGGGAAAACAAAAATCTCACAGGCACAGCTCGTTATGCTAGTGTTAACACCCACCTTGGAGTCGGTTAGTAAATCCAACTTGATGCAGCAAGTGACCAAATTTTGTACGATATTCATTGTCCACATTTTCTAGTGTTTATGTTTTTCCTAATTGCATTCGAGTACGATTACTTGCAGAGCAAAGTAGAAGGGATGATCTGGAATCTCTTGGTTACGTTCTTATGTATTTTCTGCGAGGAAGGTAGAACGTCTTATAGGAATTTTACTAACCTTTTTTCCCATTAGCATGTTCACATTCCTAACCCAATTCAAATGATTTTTTTCTTAGTCTTCCTTGGCAGGGTCTGAAAGCAGGCACAAAGAAGCAGAAATATGATAAAATTAGTGAAAAGAAGATGCTTACTCCCATAGAGGTATCACTACTTGCTATTGATGCCACATTGCTTGGATTGTAATTACCGAATAATCTCATATATTTTACGAGATTATTAGCAAATCTCATCAGGTTATTGAGCTTCGTGTCATATGTTGTCTACCTGGCTTCTTCGTTTGTCAAACTTATTAGCCTAGGATACACTACTCCATTTAAGTGAAATTCTAACATGATGTTTGCAGGTGCTGTGCAAATCCTATCCATCAGAGTTCATATCATACTTCCATTACTGTCGATCATTGCGATTTGATGACAAACCAGATTATTCATACCTTAAAAGGCTTTTCCGTGACCTATTTATTCGAGAAGGTTCAGTGTACTTCTTAATTTGCATCCTCCTATTTACCGTCTTTTTTATTTTGTTTTGTATTTTTGACATTTGATGTTCTACCTGGAGCTGATGCCGACTTCAATTCAAAGAAGCGTTTTCAGTTAATTTTTACTTTCACTCAATGTAGTTTGGCCATGTTTAACTCTTGCTCCCTCTACTTCACAATTAAATACATCCTTTGAACTTCCAACTTAAGTGTGTGTGTGTGAAGTTATTTGGTAGAACTTGACGAAATAGTTTACTGAATAGATTGGAGGACAAAACCTCCAAAATCCATCATGGTTGAGGAGTGGGGAGGCAGGTCTTCTGTGGAAGTTACACATTGAGAAGGCTAATGACTGTGTGAATGGGGACTTGCTTATTTATATTTTGGGAAGAATGGGTTGTAGATTGCAGTTGATGAACTGGATCATGTTCTACGGAACTTTAGTGCGAACATCAGTTATGGTCAATGGATCTTCTGGCTTTTTCCAGACATATGGGGGCTTTTCATTCTCGTGATGAAAGCTTTGAGTAGAATAATTATGAAGGCTGTTAAGGGTGTTTTTTAGGGTTTTTGGGGAGTGTGATTGGAGAGGAGATTTCAGTGTCCCATGTTTTGTATGTGGATGATATACTATGATTGGTTGCGTTGCGGGTGCTACTCTGTTGACTTATCTCAGATGGGTTTTAATGTGTTCAACTTCAAGGAGAGCTAATGAGAACTAGTCATTTGTCGCTATAAGCAATCGTTTTTTCAGGACTTCCTTGGTGTCAAAAGACCTTGTTCATAAACAAATAGATTGGACAGCATTTTCACACCATGTGATTCAACCGGCGTTGACGGTAATGGTGAATAGGAGTGAGTCATTCTCTTCAGCTATGAAAGTTGAGGAGCATTATGGGCAAGTCAAAGTAGATTGCAGGGATGGGGCTTGGTTCTGGTGATGGAGGTTGAGTGGATGTTGTGGGGCAAGGGTTTTGACCACGGAGGTTCTCAGTGGTGGAGCAATTTTCAAATATTTTAGGCTAGATAGATAGAGACAGAGAAGAGGGAGGGTATCGGGCTGAAAAGAAGTGTCTTTTAGGCATTATTATTGTTTCGTTAGCGGTGCGAGTGTTCGTAATTTAGTTGGAAGTTCAGAAGCGTATTTATCCAATGAAGTAGAGGGGGTGAGAGGTAAAAATGGCCAAAGTTCGTTAGTAAAAGTTCTCCAAGTTTTTTCTTATTTCTTGTACGATTTAATTGGTGCAGGTTACCAGTTTGACTATGTATTTGACTGGACTATTCTGAAGTATCCGCAAGTTGGTTCTAGTTCTAGAGCACGGGTTAGTGCTTTTTCGGAAATCCTTGAAATTATTGATGTAGTTTGAATAAATGATCCTTCCCATAACCTTCTCATTCTTCTTCTGCAGCCGGTTGGGAAATTAGCTTTGAACCCGGGACCATCTGCAGAAAAAGCTGAAAGGCCTCCGGGTATTTCTCATTTCTCAGCAAGGTTTCTCAATGACTAAATTATTTGTTGTCCAAATGAATTCATTTTATACCTTACCTTAAGATGCATTTTGTTTACGGCTATCATTGAGTTATTGGTTTTGCTATTTATGCCATCAGCTTAGATACACTTATCTATTTGGTGAAGCAAAATCAGTCGTTGGAGCTTCAAAAAATTCGACCTTCTATATTTATATTCCTGTATTTTTATTTTGTTTAGTCCATAATAAAGGATGGTTAATTGCCCTAACTTATGCCATTATGTGTCCCATAAAGTGAGGCAAGAGGGCCGAGATAGGTTCTCAGGTGCAGTTGAAGCATTTTCTAGAAGGAATGCTACTGGTTCCGGCTTGCAAGGTGAACACTCCAGGCACAGAGATCACTCCAGGAATAGATCATCTGATGATGTACCATCATCGAAGGATGTGGTGAGTAGTATTGGCGATATGCTTGTTTATGTGTTTCGTTCTTGCTTTTGCTTTTCCGAATATCCCTAGACCTCATTGTAAGTGCATTAGAGCATCCACAGTGGAATAAGCAAAACAAAAAATTGTTAAAGTTAGCAATGTTGGATCAAAAAAGTGCTCACATTGGAATAACCAAACCTAGCAACCTCTTAACAACTCATCAAATATTGACTCTTCAATAATCAAAGCTAGCAATGTTTTGTCAATAACCAAATTTTATCTCTCAATCAAGTACACCAACATTATACAAAAATCTTCTCTCTCTTCCATTCTCTCTCTCTCTCAAAACAATGTTTTCAAAATTTTTTTTTAAAAACTGTAACTTTCAGATTTTTTTTTTCAGAAACTTTTTTTTTTTTACAGAAAACAAAATTTTCATTTTTTTAAAAACTGTAAGTAAATAAAGTGTGTTTTTCAAAAAACTATTTTTTACACAAAATCTGTTTTTATAAAACTGTATTTATAGTTTTTAAAATTTCAAAACTATTTGTGTTAATACAATTCTTTCAAAATTTCCAAAATTGTATTTACAGTTTTTAAGTGAACAAAGTGTGTGTTTTTTGAAAAATTGTTTTTTGTTTCGAAAAACTATATATTTTTTTTGAACTGTTTCTAACATAAATTGTTTTTTCCCTTCAAAAACCGCTTTTTCAAAAAATATGCATGAAAATGAAGGGAAAAAGTTTGGAGGGCCCATTGGTTTTGATTATGGGCAAAAAATAACCAATGTGGGATTTAACATTGCTAACTTTAGCAACCTCTAAATGGATAATCAAAATCTGATGTGGCATGTTTTGATTATTCATATTTGCTTATTCCACTGCTGATGCTCTTAGTGCTATGGTTGGATGACTTTTGTCTAGAGCGGGAACGAGAATCTGTTTTTCTTCTTCTTTCTCTTTGGCAGGTAAGCAAAAGTATCACTCAAAAGTTCAAAACCCTAAAAGTGCCGAACAATACTTGGTAGACACAAATTATACAAAACAGCCAGTAAACAAAAATTAATGGCAAAACCCTCCCCAGGTCTCCAGAGGGATGTGCGAATTCCCCCCAGAATTCTACACACGAATCTATCGCAAAGCAGAATTTTTCCTTGTACTTGTAGAAAATTTTATTACCATATATTCAATTTTATGACGTAGTTACCCAGATTCCAGGATTTTTCTCCATGATGTTAGGGAATTTTGTAGAGACTGGAATAGTGGAACATGAGATCAGCATGGGAGAGTATGGGTTGGAATATTTGTTTAGTTTGGGATTGTGTTTTTATTTGGGTTGGTAAGAATATCTCTAATGCAGATTGCAATTTGGTTGCCAATACGAAAAAATGTCAATTCCAATCTTCTTGTTGCTCCAATGTACCTGTCAAATGAGTTGTCAACTTTTGGCAATGCGAAACACATGGCTAAAGCTTTAGTAATGCCCTAAGAAGCATGGATACAGCACAGGACACAGAAACGGACACGCTGATGTCATCTCTAATTGCACTATATGGAGGTATCTTATGAATTTATTCTATAGAGAAAAACATCATTTCTATCAAATGAAGATAAACCCACAAAAAGTGATATCATTATGAAGATATTAATCAACGGTTAGTGTAAGTATTCATGAACTAACCATCAATTGAAATTTTGAACTCCGGGCCAAGCTAACCTTGCATTTTAACCTCCTAATGTGTCCTTTGCATGTCCCAAGAGTGTCCACCACTTTTCCTAGAGTGTCCATGACGTGTCTTAGAGTGTCCACAATGCGTCATAGTATAACAAATGTAATAAGAAAAAAATACTCCCTCCGTCCCACAATGTTTGGGTTTTTTTGTAATTCCAACCATTTAAGGAACATCATAATTACAAGCTACAAGTAATTCAATTTCCTAAAATACCCCTGATTTGTCATCTCATATAAAGCCAAAAGAATGTTTTAAAATTTGGCGGCAAAAAATTCCTCCAAGTTTTTGGCTAAAAATTCAAAAGCAAGCTTTTGAATGTTCTGGGAAATCCATACGTAACTCTGTTGTACCTGCCACGTGTACATGCAGTTTGAATGCCTTGTTTTAAAATGTTGATTGTGTCTTGGAGGGAAAGGGCGAAATAGGAAATCAACTCATTGACACCCATTAGAAAGTCTAAATGGACAAATATTTTGGGACGACAAAAAATGGAATCATGGGCCAAGAAAATGGGACGGAGGGAGTAGACACATATTTAGGCGTGTTTGACATGTGTCAGGGGAGTGTCGTGTTGTGTCTGTTTCTGACAGACTGACACTCATAGATACGTGAGCCCAGTAGACGTGTCCCCTCTCTCTCTCTCTCTCTCTCTCTCTCTCCCTTAATGGGGCCTATGAATGTTGTTTGGATTTCACATTTCGTAGAGATGACTAAAGGAATAACATTTCTAGCAATGTAGGAAGGTTGATAAATTTTGCTATTCTTAAAACTGTAGCATGCCCAGATTTGGCTTTGGTATGTAATTTTAGCCATTGTGCATTGGAGGTGCTCTAATGAATCACATTTTCTGTTCCATTACATTGCTAACTAATGGGTAGTTCCTGAAATCACTTTTCCATTACCCCTTAAGATTCCTGCAGATCGCAACCGAGCCCAACTTCTCATAACCATCCTGGGAAGTTCAATCTTACATTGATGTTTGCTTCTCTACTTCTCTGCAAGCTGATTTCGATCAGTTTTGTACGCATAATGCAGAAAACTGTCTTCTGGGGTTTCACCTTTCTATTGAGAAAAAACAAGAGATCAATTAGTTTAGTTGTAGTGGCATACTGGCATTCATCGGTTTATATTTTATGAAAGTACACAATTTAGTGACAACGCCGCCATGTCCCCTAAGATTTATGTGGTCCGGACCTTGTCTAATTCTTAATATCTTTTGATTCTCTACATTTCAGCAAGTTGACTCTGAACGAGGACGCACTTCTCGAAATGGTAGTACTTCGAAAAGGGCTGTGGTGTCGAGCAGTCGACCAAGCTCATCTGGTGAAATCTGGTTGGGTACAGGCAGTGGTCGCCCATCTACAACCCAAAGGGTCCAACCTGGTTTCGAGTCCAAATCATCTTCTTTCACCAGGGCTGCAGCCACAAAAGCTGGCCGCGACGATCCTCTCCGGAGCTTTGAGCTTCTAACCATTGGCACAGGGAAAAGGAAATAAAATAACAAGGAAGGCCTACATTCCCTATTTTTAGCTTTTTATGAAGATCTCAGCTACGTTATAAGTATAATACGCGAATGTACCTTTCACTGTTTTAAACTCAAGTTTTTCTAGTCTCACTCACTGATTCTTGCTGCTGTATTTTATAGTACTACGTTGTAAGCTGATGGAACAAAAGGAGATTAAAAGTTAATCTCAAGCTTAGGGAATTTTTTGTTTTTCCGACCGCGGTAGAGTTGTAATAAGTTCAATTGTGTTTGTTGTACTATGAAAATCATTACTTCATGTTCATGGTCACCATGTAGCTGTCTCGTGTTTTTGTAATGCACATTCGGCCATGTGGTTAATAAAATTTAAGTTTGTGTGCTATTATATTTTGATAAATAAAAGTAGGTCTTACGGCATTAAATGAAATAGAATAAGTTCTGTCCGGATCAACCAGACAAGGGGCTTGTCCGGACGGCCCCCGTGTGGGCTCTCTTCGCGCGTTTTTTTGGAAGATCCGAACCGTGTATCTTGTAGAGTCCGCAAAATAATTTATCTACGCCAAAAATTAGTTTGTCTAGACATCGATAGGTATGTCAAAAGTTGAGTTTTTATACGGAAAAATGGATGACCGTGAATAGTTTAACTTTAAAAACAGTTGACAGATCACGGTCGTCCATTTTTCCGTGTATAAACTCAACTTTTGACATATCTATCGATGTCCGGATAAGTTGATTTTTTACATAGATACATTATTTTGCGAGTCCTACAAGATGCACGGTTCGGATTTTTCAAAAAAAAATGAGCGAAGGGGGCCCACACCGGACAGCCCCCTTGTCCAGTTGATTCGGATAGAAATTTTTCTCTAAATGAAAACAGCATATGAATTTGGTTTTCTATTGAATTTTGTCGAGAGCATTCTGTTTAGTAATATTGAAATGAAATATTGTAAAAACAGCCCACTGGATGTTCTTTAGGTTGGAAAAGCGTATAGAAGTTTTTGAAAATATATTGAAAAGTAAAAATGTATTGAAGTTTGTGGTGTGTGTGTTTTTAATCATTTTGTTTAGCTTATTGACAGTCCCTAGGTTGCTAATTGAAGGAACTCTCTCTTTATTAACAATCTGCTATGCTGGAATGTGGTCAATTTGGATCGCAAGAAATGATCTCATCTTTAATATTTCTACTCCATACAAGTCAGAGATTGGGGATTTAGTGAAAATCAGGGTAGCTCTTTGGATGAAATCTAAGTTTTAACATCAGAGATTACTCTCTTTTTTTTTTTTTGAAGGGCAAAAAATTTATTGACCTTTGAAAACAAATTACAAATATTAAAAGGACTTGAAGCACAAGGCATCATGCCAGAGAAAGACAATCTCACAAAGGGGCAATAACAAACTCCAACAATCATATGCCGCAAGGAGCCGAAGGGAGGCATAAGAGATTACTCATTTGAAGACTTCAGGGGAAATTTGGATGGAATCAGAAGAGTGAAAATCTGAGCCATATGGAAGACAGCAATGGGGAGGCCTGAAGATTTTTCTTTTGTTTCTCCTTGCTTGCTCTTCTGCTATTATGTGGTTGGTTCCTCACCGACTGTTTGGGTCTTTAGAGGCAAATGATTGTCGAGAGCTGGGGTGCCAACCTTGTGGGGATGTCAAATTTTTCTCGTTGCGATGCCATTCTCTTTGGATCCTCTTAATTGTTGTAACTTGTTTCAATGATGAATAAAATCTTTTTTACGGCCGATAAAGAAAAGGTTTTGTGCACTTCCATGACATCCATCTTGGACCTTGAGTTTGCTATTCATCTTGGTGTTGGCATGGCCTAGATAATTCGATTGCTATTCGAGTACTTGAGAAGTGGGGTGATCAATGTAACACTTCCTATCAAATTATTTGCAAGAGAAAATCTCACCTCCACTCTAGATCGAACATGATATTGTAACGCCCCGACTTTTCGGAAGCAAAATAAAATAATTTCTTAAGAAAATTTGCTAAATAAACATAATTTTCCAAAATAAAGGTTTAGCTATTACAATCTCAAGATAAATTACTGATCCAAAATACATTAACTTCAGAGATGACTCTAGGCTTGATACAGATTCCAAGCACACTTCATCTTCGTTCCTGATATTCCTTCCATGTCGAACTGCACCATCGTTGAATCCCCTCCATTGAATCCTGCGCCATCTGGCAAATTGATCGCCGAAGCAATCGATTTACCAGGATACAGACGTATCCGTGAGTGATAAATCACCCAGTAGAATAATCCAACCCAACTACCCCTCTTACTTTACAGCTAGCAGGTAACAAGATAATAATGATACGAAGAAGCAAAGCAGAGATTTTTCACATCAACCAGTTTATTACTATCCATTAATCTATCGTGAAATCTAAGATCTCATCCACGAGATCTTTCCTCCCCAACCGCTAGCCATGCCCTGTCCCATGAGATCACTTTCTTTTGCTGTCGCGGATTGCACCCAAGTTATGTACCAGCGTGTATCCCTCTCATTACAACAAAAGAAAGCTTATCATGCCTGAATCATAACCAGGGTTCGCCTATCTTATAAACCACTTCACAATCATCACTGGGCTTACTTTGCCAGTATCAAAATATCACTCAACACTGGGCTTACTCTGCCAGTTTCAAATCACATCACTCAACACTGGGCTTACTCTGCCAGTTTCAAATCACACCATTCAACACTGGGCTTACTTTGCCAGTATCAAATCATCACATCCCAAACTCACGCCTGCAGGCAATCTAAAACCAAAACTTTCCAATTTATCCATTACTTAGCATCGTCTAGGTGATTTCTATTTCGCATACCACCCCATGTCTCTAGGGTCCAATCTAACACATCAATCAGAAGTTGGAATACTAGATAAGCAATCAGAATAATACTTGAAATAAACAATAAGCATAAAAATCACGTAACCTTTTATGAATGGACCGAAACATAAACTTAATAAACTTCAGGAGCAAACTTTAATTTAGGTTTCATTTTTTTTAAAAACCAACCGACATGAACAGTACCAACAAAAGTGTGAACAGTAACCATGCTTGTGAACAGTGAATGTTTTCGGAAAAACTGGGTTTCATTTATTCGATTCTAATTTCGATTCTTTTTCTTTTTAATCATAAAAACTAACATCTTAGCACGTGAATATACTTAGGGGGAGATAGGGATAGCAATTAATCTACCTTTAATCCGGATAAAACGATTTGGTGGAGTCCGGTGGGTTTTCGTTTGGCGACGAAAGATTGGTATTCTAGCAGTAATTTTGGACTGGAATAACTTGACCAAACCTCTGCCGTTTTGGACGATTCTTGTGTCTAACGCGAAGATCTTGAAACGCTCTACAACTTTCGTGAAGCAGTCTAAGCCCGAAAACCATTCGAACTAGGAGAAAAGTGGGGATTTAGAAGGGTCGCTGAATCTGCCTGGAAATCAGAATCCGAGAATTTTACCAAACTTTGGACGGTGATAACTCTATCAATACTTGATCGTTTTGGGTGATTCTTGGGTTGAAATCGAAGCCCTCGACGCCCTCTACAACTTTCGTGGAGGAACTCTGGCCTAAAAACGACATTAGCTAGGAAGAAACAGGCTGTGAACAGAGGTACCTGATATGGACGAGAATGGAGTTGGTCTTTTGATTTTTGTGGAGTAGCGTGGTGCCCTAGGGTCGAAGTAATGGGATATTTATAGGAGAATTTGGATGAGGGAGGTAAGTTTGAGTTTTAATGGGATTCTAACTCTTGGGCTTTGAGATGGACGAAAAATAGGATTAGGGAGGAAGTAGAGATTGAGTAGGAGTAGGAGAGATGGAAGGAGTTCTAATGCAATTAAAAAATAAAAGAGATAGACAAGATAATATACCTATTTTTTTTGTATTTATCTATTAAGGAAAAGAAAAATAATAATTAAGACCTAATAATATTAATGCTATTATTAAAAAAAAAAATATTGGGTCGAAAATCCGGGTTGTTACAGATATTATTACCAACAAAAAGATAGTAATTTTTTTATTCTCTTCCGTTAAGGGTTATAAAAGAACCGAGTAGCTCGCGAGCTCGGCTCGTTCGGCAAAAGCTTGGCTCGTTAAGGAAGGCTCGACTCGATTAAAGAGGCTCATTTAGTAAATGATCACTAAACTTGGCTCGTTAAGGGCACAGCTTGTTAAGGCTCGAGCCGAGCTCGTGCTCGACAACCCTTCAGGACCGTTAGGGTCCACATTGGGTAAATGATTATCAAGGATTTGGATGCCAACTTTGTTGACATACATTCTCGTTGGTTCTAATGCCTCTTTTCATGTGTTCCCTTCAGTATTTGTAATAAATCTCATTTCAAGATTAATGAAATTTATTTGCCATTAAAAGAACCCAATAAAAAGATGTTAGAACATGTGTGAACGTTGAGTCTCACATCGGATAAACAGAAAAAGAGTTGGACCTTAATATACAATTGGATGGCTCACCACTTATAAGGCTTAGCCTTTTAAGTGGATATGAGTCATTCAATGTATATTGGGCTCAAGTAATGTGGTGGATTCTTTGTCGTTACTCCCACACAAATTGGGCCTTGAGCACGCAGTGGCGTGTCGATGCATTGGACTAACTCCCAACAAGTGGTATCAGAGCCAATGGCTGACGATCTAGCTATGGGAAGACTCTCAGCGCACCATTGAATGGGTTTGCACAGAAGACACTCGTGGAGTGGTATAAAATCCAAAAAGGTGACTCCCGATGAAGCAAGGTGGCTCGATGCCTCGATGTTGGAGTGTTGTATTGGATGGCTCATTGTCGATGGAGTTGACTCGTCGGAGAGCATGGTGCTGTCGAATTAATGAGCACATTGGCTCTCAATGGAGTTCTCGTGGGGGAGCATAGTGCCGGTGACTAGGCACGTTGGCTCTCAATTGAGATGACTTTGAATCGATGGAGTGGGTGCAGAATTAGTCCAGTTCGGGAGATAGGGTTAGGAGTTATAGATCAGAATCAAGGGAGAGCTTGGATGCAGAGAGAGGTTAAGGCCCAATGTTCGGTTCACACATGAGGGGGAGATTTGTTAGAACATGTGTGAACGTTGAGTCTCACATCGGATAAACAAAAAAAGAGTTGAACCTTAATATACAATTGGATGACTCACCACTTATAAGGCTTAGCCTTTTGAGCTACTTCTTGGCCGGTCCTGTCTGGGTGAAGAATAGCCCACTAGGTCCTGCCCAAAGATCCCATAGTCCAGTAGGTCCTCTTCATTATTTTGCTGACAAAAATACCCCTCGCAAAAAAGAGGCGATTTGAGAGAGACGATCCAGCCACCACCACACCACCACCACCACGACCCCGCCGCCGCCGCCACCACCACCACCACCACTACGTCACCACCACCACCACCATGCCGCCGTCGCCACCACTCCACCACCACCACCACCACCACTACATCCACCACCACCTCGCCGCCACCACCACCACCACCACCACCACCACAACGCCGCCACCACTACGACACCACCACCACGACGATGCCACCACCCCCACCGCCACCATCACCACCACAACGCCGCCACCGCCACCACTACCACCACCACCACCACGCCACCATAGCCGCCGCCGCCGCCGCCACCACCACCACGTCGCCACCACCACCACTACCGCCACCACACTCCACCACCACAATTAACAGTGTTAATTTTTATCTAAATTAACAATGTTAATTTTCGTCTAAATTCACACCCAATTAACAGAGTTAATACCCGGATTAACAGTGTTAATCTGTCACGATTAACAGTGTTAATTTTCGTCTAAATTTACATCCCAATTAACAGTGTTAATACCCGGATTAACAGTGTTAATCCGTCACGATTAACAATGTTAATTTTTGTCTAAATTCACATCCCAATTAACAGTGTTAATACCAGGATTAACACTGTTAATTGTGGTGGTGGTGGTGGCGGTGGCATGGTGGTGGTGGTGGTGGTGGTGGTGGTGATGATGGTGGAGTGGTGGTGGCGGTCATTGTGGTGGCGGTGATGGTGGTGGCGGCATTGTGGTGGTGGTGGTGGCGGCGGCGGCGGCGTGATGGTGGTGGTGGTGGTGGCGTTGGTTGTGATGGTGGTGGTGGTGGTGGTGGTAGTGGTGATGTAGAAGGTTATATGGGTTCATTTATTTTTAAATGTGGGTAAAAATGTAAAATACACTCCACAGGATCTATTAGGAATTGCACTCTATAGAAAAAGGATCTAATGGGCTATGAAATTGAAAAATAGGACCGGCCCAGAATTAACTCTAGCCTTTTAAATGGATTTGGGTCATTCAATGTATATTGGGCTCAAGAAATGTGGTGGATTCTTTGCCGTTACTCCCACACAAATTGAATCTTGAGCACGCAGTGGTGGGTCGATCCATTGGACTAACTCCCAACAAAAGATATCATAAACCGATGTTTGTCTAGCTAGAAGGGAAAAAATGGATGTTCCGAGCCTAATAATGGGTCGTGATTCCTATTCCTCTCCTTTTAACATGTTTTCAGAACGACAAAAAGGATAAGAGTCACGAGTTTAGAGAAGCGCCCTAGCTCTAGAATAACTAATGATCCATTGTAGAGCACTTGATTACTGGCCAGCTTGTTTGTTTTAGTTGAGCTGCACACAAACTGGCCTGGATCTTCCCTAGTCCATGTGTTGGACTGGAGGAGACAATTGAAAAGTGAACCGTCCCAAATAGTAACTTCGATTCAAATTTAGAGTCGGATTTTTCTCAGAATGAGTCCTCTGGTTTTCCCTTTCAGGCCCGTTTTTTCTTCCTTTGATGCGGTTTCTCCGCCTACATATATTTTCTCAGGTCGCGTGTGTATCTAAGAGCATCTTAATTAAATTTTGGCTTTAAATTTGGCTGTGTCATCTTTTTGAAAGCTTATATATCTTCAAATTTAACACCAACAAAATCATTCTTCTCCAACCTTAGATTCAAATTTAGAGTCGTCAAATTTTTTAAGAAGTTTTGTTCTCAAATAGTAACTTTTCTAACGAAAAGAGCTTCGAAATAGTAAGTCATGACAAATCCAAGTAGGATTTGGCCATTTTAACAACAGCTGTGTTGGTTAATTCTCTCTCTCTCTCAAATATAATGGACACAGGCAGAAGTACACAGATTTGGACATAGATGTGTTCATAATCGTTAGATGTGTATAGGCCTCATATTTACGTGTGTTCAGATTTGTGCACCTCGGTCTGTGTCTACATTACTCATTTTTCTTTAGACCAAAAGATGGTAATTGAATATGGAAATTGATATTCGCGCTCCCTAAATTACTGATGGCACTCCACTTATAACGTAAAGTTACTAGTAATTTCATGAACAAAATGGAGCGCCATCAGTAAATTAGGGAGAGCGAATATCAATTTCCTTAAATATAACTAACCGCATAAATAAATAGAGCTATAGATGTTGCAAGTAAGATGCCATTCAATTCTCTTCTTAGCTGTTTAACTAATGCAATGATGAAGAGATGATAATGACATCTTAATACACAGATAAATACCCTTATTTTGGACAATATTTATTAAGCAATATTAAGCCGTTGTAATTAATTTTATCTTGACCTTATTTATGTAGGTATCATATAAATGTAGTATCATGTATATAGGAACCAGTCAAATGTGATGTAAGAAACTCAATATAGAGGTAATTAATTAGTGTCCTATCTACCATTTATTGTGAGTGTCATTTACGAGATTTTTTTCTGCAGATTTTGAGATTTTAATTTTTCACATTTAGTTTGTAGCTTTCACAAAAAAATTCTAGACAAAAGATTCTTGGATTCTACAGATTTTGAAAAATTAAAAAACACATGAAATTTTGAAAATCTCAAAGTTGGGATTGGATACTTTTTAGTGCTTTTTTGATAAAATTTTAGATTTTAAGTTTTATAAAAGTAGATTTTTCAAGTTTTTATAGTATACAGTACTAAATTTTACTGAAGCTATAATTACTAGAATTTGACATCTATGGCAAGCATGTTTATATGCTTCTACTAGAGTCTAAAATCTGGCGTCTGCAATAGAATCTAAACCTTCAATCTAAATATATATGTATCCACAACTATCACAAACGCACCCATTGGAAGATATCCAAATGTGTTCTCAAATGTAATAGGGGTGATGTGAATTATTAGTTGTGGCACTTAGCCTATGTGGTTGTACTTCTTGGCTTTCAAGGGGGATCGGTGTGAGGTTCGAGTTTATGAAGATACATCGAACCCCTTGGTTGTTAACTACTACTATTAATTCCCCGCTGATGTATACTGTATGCAATATATTGAAAAAAGAAAGAAAAGGAAGATGTGAATCATTTACTTAATTTTCCCGCAATTAGAGAGGTAAATAATCTTAATGCCCATTGGCTAGATTGCGCTGTCAAACATGAAAATGGAAAAATGTTATACAAACTATATTACAAAGCACAAAAAAGTTTAAAAAGTTGGTATCCTTATAATAATTAGATATATATCATACATACTTTATTACAAAAAAAGGCACAAAAAATAAGTGTCAAATTATTTAAGGTTACTGCATACAGCAAAAGAATTAGACACTGAGCATGACCAATCACTGATAATCAGATTCTTTTTTTTTTTTTTTGATCGTACGGTATACATCAGCGGGGGTTAGGGGGTGTTAGTATGTTAGTCAACAGGGGATTCAGAGGCTATCCATAGCCCTGAACCCCAAACCTGCTCCCCGTGAAACTCGAACGGTCACCACTGGGAAGAGAGAAATGAGACAACCAACTTGACAAGTTTGGTTTCTCTACTGATAATCAGATTCTCAAAGGTAAAACATACCAGATTGTGCTAACCAGATTCTCAAAGGTCAAGTCCTTAAATATCTTTGTTTCTTCATCTTCTTCTTTTTTAATTAACCTACCAAACAATGGGTATATAGTTAATGGGCAATAAATATGAAAACAATTAATTAATTATATTATCTTGACTTTCTTTAGGAACAAGATTCACTCATTTATGATATAGCAAGTAGATTTCAATTAACTTGACTCATGAAATTTCAACCAGGCCATTTCCCCTCTAATTTCAAACTTATTTGGCTGATAAAACCAAGTTGTGTCATTTTTGTTAAAAAAAGGCAATGATCTACAGCTCATTCTGACATTTTTTTCGTTGAAGCATTCTGAACCCAGCAAATAATATTTAATGATTCATAAGCAATAATGAAGTTAAGGTAATGAAAAAAGTAAATAAACAAATCTCCAATAAATATAGCTCTCTACGCATTAACTTGCGAGTAACGAGTTCCCTTCTCCAGTACTAGCTATAAATAGTTCCGTTGTGGAAACCATTCATCACACCTCTATTACCGTCTCTCTCACCGTGTCCGTGTCTTCTCTTTCTAGCGCGATGCAAAGGCCAAACCACCCTACGCATTTCGCATGCAAGGTATGCGATAAGGTGTGTGTGGGCACTCATGACATGGTGAGGCACTTCCAATCATCTCACATGAGAGACAATAAGATAGTCAATGAAGCGTTGAATCTTAAAACCTACCCCAATTACTTGGACCGCGTTCCGAATTTTCTTAGGTGTAATCTTTCGTATCGAAACCCTAACCCTAACGCCACCCGTAATGGCTTTCAGCCAATTCAACACTACCCTTCCATTATACCAAACCCTAATTCCATTGCCTCTCAAGTACCCTCCGTTCAGGTCACTATACCCTCGTCGTCATTTCATCCGCTCCTGCCATCGGTTCTGCCTAAGCCACAACCAACACCACCACTACCTCACGTACCAACCACCGGTGTCTCTTATTTTCAACATTCGCCGAGCCTAACATCACCGCTACTCCCATTTGTTATGAGAAACCGTACATTGGGAGAGAAAACGTCCATCCAAGAAGTGGACCGTGATTGCACTAAACCGTTGATTGACAAGTTGGATCGACCGATTTTGGAGGGTATCAAAAGTAATGAAGAGAATGCTGGAAATGGATTCAATTCAATAATTGATTTAACCCTAAAACTCTAGATGGTTCAAGTTTACATTTCCTTTCCTTTTGCGCATGAAAATCTTTCTTAATTAGTTGTTTTTTTTGTCATTTGGGTGGGATGGGGGAACTTTTTATCTTTTTTTTTTGCCCTTTTCCTTTTTTTTTTTTTTCTTGGTGGTGTGGGATGGGATTTAAAGTTGCTTATGTTAAGCTGAATGCGAGCCCTACATCCTTATGTGTAATCTTTTTTTTATTTATGTTATGATCAGCATTTTTTATTTTTTATTTGAAAGGAAAATTTATTTTATTAATTATTGAAATTGTTACACAGATAATAGAAACAAAGAGAACGGCATCATAATCATTGAAATTGTTATCAGCATTTGTTGTTAGGTATATCCTTCATTTTGGAATTGCAAATTAATGAGCTCTACGACGTTACATTAAAAGCCATCTGGTTGTTACAATTTCCATCCAATAATAGAGAAAAGGAGCAACAACCAAATCCGAAACACTAATGATATCTAATAAACATAAAAAAAGAAAGAAAAGAAACTTATGTCTTAATTCTAAACACGAGCCTTCAAAAATCTATCCACACCGACGATAAAATTCGGCACCATTGGTTGTTAAAGATTTAGGCACTAAAAGTGTCTAAGTTGCCTCAGGGTGGCGCTAAAACAAATCAGAGTTAGCAGCAAAATCCAATGGAAATCCCAACTGTGGATTTGCTATAAGTCAAAAACGCATCTCAACGCTGCCATGGAGGAAAAAATGGACTGTGAGAGCCTTACAGTGTATCGTGAATATTATTTCCATACTGAACAACTATATATAATTCTAAAAATTTCTTATAATCGATCGCTCTTTCCTCACTCTTTACAATAGTAAATGAAACTCAAAGCATAGGTCCGGTATATATTTATAGTTTAAGATTTAGGGAATGATTACGTCGTTCGACCAATTAGGGATCAC
Organism: Rhododendron henanense subsp. lingbaoense; assembly: GCA_020567845.1. Taxonomy (NCBI): domain Eukaryota; kingdom Viridiplantae; phylum Streptophyta; class Magnoliopsida; order Ericales; family Ericaceae; genus Rhododendron; species Rhododendron henanense. Next base: position 9,313,410 of record CM036313.1, read on the forward strand.
CATGTCATTGTTCGACAAATCAGGAAGCACCTTTGTAATACCCTAGGTTTGGGGGATTGGGGGAAGTGAGTGTTCAGTCTCACATTGTTTGGAAGATAGAGTTTCAGTTGGTAACTTGGTTTATTTAACACCCATCTACGGCTACATAACACCTTCTTAGGTATGCTTTTAAGTTCAGGTCAAAAGGGGATCCATGGCCAGCTGAGTCAAGTTGTTGCAAATGGTATCAGAGCCTCACTTCCCTAGTCCCAAGTGATCGATGAGTAGGATGCGCTCTGCCACCACAGAAACCAAGGAAGGTTGTTGGGATTATGCAACGATGACGTTGCATCCCTAATCCTACGGTTTAGTCTCATATTGTTTGGAGGAAGTGAGTGCTTAGACTCATATTGTTTGGAACTAAAGTTTCACTTGGTATATATATTTTTTTTAACAGCGAAACAAAAATTTATTGATAAGAAAAAGGATTACCAAACAAACTCTTGTTGGCAAGCAACCAACAAAGAGAACCCCCAAAGGGCCTAGCCCAAAACACCTAAAGGGTCAAAACAAGTATAAATATATAACGATAAAACCCACAAGAAACCCGTAACCTAGATACAACAAGAAACCCGTAACCTAGATACAACAAGAAACCCAAGGTGCCAAAATCCTAGCCCAAAAACTAAAAGGCATGGCCCATAGACAACATAGGCTAAGCCGGAGACCAACCCATACATAACATACGCCAGCCTAACCCTTGGGACAGGGCCCACACCTAATGGGCCGAAGCCTGCACCCTTTTTTTTTTTGAACAGCGAAGCAAAAAAATTTTATTGATAAGAAAAATAATTACTCCCTCCGTTCCATATTGAGAGTCCACCATGAAAAGTCGTGCCATTTTTCAAATAAAAAAATCAACTACTTCCGTGTATAATTTTTTGAATTTTTTCGCACCAAATTAAAGTATTAATCGAGATCTTTAATGCGGTGCGAAAAAATTTGAAAAATTATGCATAGAAGTAGTTGATTTTTTTATTTGAAAAATGGTAAGAGAGAGAAAGTGAGACTCTCAATATGGAACGGAGGGAGTACAAAGTAAAGCTCAAGTTGGCAAGAAACTAACAGAGTATCCAATGGACCAAGCCCAGATCATCATAGGGGTCTCTATGAGTAAAAATATAACATTGAAGCCCACAAGAAACCCAAAATCCAAATACAACAATGAAGCCCAAAACACCGAAAACCAAATCCAAAACACAACCCATAGACAATATAGGCCTAGCCAGAGACCAATCCATAGACAAAATGGGCCAGCCTAAGCAACAACCCTACCCACCACCAACCACGGCTACCTGGGGTGAGACGAGCCGCTGCCACCACCGTCCCTGGAGCCCAGGGAACAAGTACTCCACAGCCACATGGGGCTACATGTCACCTTCTTAGGGTATACCTTTTAAGGCCAAATGTTCCGTTCGAAAAGGGATCCATGGTCGATTGAGTTGGGTTTTTTACAACCTTGATGTACGACCAATCAAGAAGCACCGTGACATTCGACCAATCAGAAAGTGCCGTCTCCTCTTAATGGATAGCACGTATCAGCTAAATATGAGTTATATACTCCTCTATTTTCATTTGTTGGTTCCTTTTGAGGATTCTAACTTAACAAGAGAACATAATCATTGTATTTTATCAATTTATTTTCCCATTTTACTATCCAATCATTACCTTTTCTCACTCCTCCGTCCCATTTTGTTGCTCATATTTTCTTAAGCCGTCACAAATTGTTTGTAATTTTCTAAAATTAGCAAAACCACAAAAGGCTAAACTTCCAATATTACCCCTTTAATTAGTTTTGAGTTGAAGGAAAACTTAACTAATTAAAGTTATTTTATTGTTCTAAATGGTATTTGTGGAAAACGAAACATTTTAATTTCAAACCAAAGACCAAAGACTCTGAGTCAATAAAATGTTGGAATGAGGAAACAAATTGGGATGGATGGAGTCCCATTTTAGTGCTATTAATTTAAAAAAAATTGATTTTGCCACTCCCTTTTTTGTTAATACCATTTTTTCTTCTCTCACAAAACAAATCATCTAATCAAGACACAAAAGGGAGTGACATTAACAAAAAAGGAAGTGGCAAAATCACTCCCCTAATTTAAAGGAAAAGGTACAAGAAAAAGTCCATTAAATATTGTCCATTTAAATTTGAAATGAAGACAATCTTTTTGAAACAGTAAAAAGTGCTAATTTAGTCCAACGTACAAATGGCGACAGAAGGGGTATGTAATTAAGAGCGATATATGTATGGCCAGCATTTGGTCAACTTTTAAAGTTTTGTACACATCTCCATTGATTGAGGTCTTTCCTCCAATATCTAAGCAAGAATCATGGCACCCCTCATATTGACTTTCTCAAATTTCCTTCTCACAAAATGCTTCTATTTTCTCTCTAAAGGGTTGGAATCAATCCATCAACCTCATAACTTGCTTGCATTGAGAAAAGTAGAGTTCCACAAGATTTTACCCTTAGATTTCTTGTTTGTGTGTGAAATAAGATCAAGGAGGGGAATGGCTTAGATTGAGAGGTTGAAAACTAGGGTTTGTTGGGCACAACTAGTTTGGTAAGAATGGGGACCTTGTTCCTGGGGCAGATGAAGAAGCAGGCATCCACTTTTCTACATGAGAAATACAAGACTGCTAGGCTGGTCTTAAGTGATGTTACTCAAGCCGAATTGTAAGTATCCTCTCCCTAATTCCTTCTTCGAAACAACACGTTTATGAAAATTTTGGTGTGATTTCTTGAAAGTGACAAAATAAAATCGCAGGAGTGGTAGTGATTTAGTGAATTTTTTTTTTTTTGGCAGTGATTAGTGATTTGCTATACGTATTCATTGTTTTGGATACTTGACCAATACATCTGACAATCATTACGCGTACCAAATCCTTGATTTCAAGATTTAAAACTACCGAATTACGATATGATTCATCTCTCTCTCTCTAGATCTCCATATGTGTGTGTGCATGTATTACGAGGGGCATGTGTGTGGGTAGATGTAGCCCCGATTCATTATACATGTCCATTGCTTCTGATTCTCTACAAATATAATGTACGTCTCGTAAACCTATATTTTTGTCAAGGATATTTAAAACATCACCACCACGAAAAACAAATCCCGTTAAGTATTACTCAATACTCCTGATATCATTCCACGGTGACGTACGATATTGTTACTGTGTTATACATGCCTATTAATCATGATATAGGATTCGATCGACACACACACTCTCTCTCTATTAATCATGATATAGGATTCGACACACACACTCTCTCTCTCTCTCACACACACGTTGCACACACACTTTATAATCTGCACATCTTCTTGTATTAAAGGTTAGCCGAGGAAGCAACAAATAACGATCCATGCAGTCCGGATGCAAAAACAATGACCCAGATAACCCAGGCATCCTTCGACATAGATGACTACTGGAGAATTGCTGATATCCTTCACAGGAGGTATTGTTTGTCAATTAAGGTCTCATTTTTTTTTTTTTACAGTACAATATTGAAGGATTTATTACCAGAGTAATAATACCGCATATTTTACACTTTGCGAGATTGTACATCCGAAACATATTTCACAAGTGACGACAATATTTTAACTTAACACCAAATATTTGCTCGTCTTGTTTATATCATCCAATCTAAATGTTCATATTAATTCGACCCAAAAAAAAAAAAGGCCCTTTGTCTCCGAAATAGTAGTACGAGATTAATTCACACATGAAACTAAGTTTTTGATCGCTTTCTGACTTCATTTTTTTTTCCGTAGCTTTGTTTTTGTTTTATATATTTTACAAGCTGATCTCTTCATGGTTTCTGACAAAATGTAGGTTCTATAGCATTGACTTGAAGCAATGGAGGCAATACTACAAATCAATGGCATTGCTCGAGTTCTTACTAACTCATGGTCCTGAAGAATTTGCTGGAGAATTCAGACGCGACTACCGTACCATCCAAGAGCTCGGAACGTTTCAACACACAGACGAAAATGGGTACGTAGCTCGTCATTTTATTTCTTTAAAAATTCAAAATGTCGAAAGAGATTTATAAAGCTAATTTCATGCTCTCTCTCTCTCTCTCTCTCTCTTTTTCTTTTTCTTTTTTTTTAGAAAAGTTATATCTTACGCATCTTAATTTTGAGTGTATATAGTATGTATATGCTCTCCATTCAATCGTCTTAAACTGATAACATTTGCATAATAATTCATGGTATTCGCATATAAAATATTCATAACATCAAAACAAGAAATCAACAACACATAAATTGTCATAAATTCAATATTTATGTGTGGAAATAATGAATTACTATACAAGATTATTACTTGGAAACTCATATTATGAATATTGTTTAGATATTATAAGGTTTTATAGTAAAATTTAAGGGGTGCATACCATAAACACCCGAATATAGATTGCATATTGTAGCATTTCTCTCTGCATTAACTTCATGTGCTTATTGTGTGTTATATTAAGGTTCGATTGGGGGAAGACCATGCGAATGAGATCCGAGAGGATACTAGAGCTTCTGAGCGGAGGAGAAAGGCTAAAACAAGCGCGTTTGAAAGCTTTGAAAATCACAAAAGAAATCCAAGGTTTTGGGAGTTCAACGCCGTCTCCTTCATCATCCTCGCCCTCAAAAATGTCGAGTACTTCGACTTTTGGCTTGAACTCCGCCTCCTCAAGCCCTTCACGGTGGGAACTAGGTGCAAAAACGAAACACGATATTGATCAATATCCAAGCGCTAAAAAGGGTGTGGTAGATAGCATTTCAATAGGAGAAATCGAAAGCGAGGAATTTAGCACTCCAACCGGGGATATATGGAATTTTGAGGGATCTCCGGTAGAAGAATCCGGTTCTTTACTCGACTCTGAAGATGAAGACGAAGACGGAGATGGAGATGGAAAAGAGGAAGAAGCAAAAACATATGGTTTTATCAGTGGAATTTGCTCCAAGTTTGGTGGGAAAAGTCCTTCAAAATTTATCAAGGGTGAGAAAGTGGCATTTAGGAGCCTTTCCGATGTTGGTAAGGTTCGGAGGAAAAAGGTGGATCACCAATTTTCCAAGGAGTACTGATTGTTAGGTGTTTGTTTGCTTAGAGGTATCGTTAATTAGTTGGCTTGATTGTTCTGTGAGATCCTGCATGTCACGCAGGGGCGGAGCCAGAATTTCGGTTCGAAGGAGCCGAAAGACGAGATAAATTTGCATCTTGAAAAGTGTATTCATTGCATTATACGCTTTTTGTATGTGTCCTAGTGTATTCTTTGCATTGACGGCAAATGAAAATCCATTAATCATAAAGATGCTTTAGGATAAAGGTTGTCAAAAGATCGTTCATGAAGTTCCAGACGTACCGTTTGAAAGTCCTCCAAGTAAATCGAGTTCTTCGTGTCTAACTAACATACGACTCTCTTCATTTTAACTACTACAATGCTGATTGTTCTCATTCTTTACTGTTACGAATTTTAGTAGTTTGAGATCTTTTAGTAAAATGTTTTCACGCTCGCGCTCTCGGTCACGCACACGTATTATGTGACTTAAACAACTAGGTCATTTATACATTGGATCTTTTTAGTAAAGGAACAAGATCCTCTCCAGTTACAAGATGGTTATGTCCAGCTCCTCGTGGGTCTTTTCTAGTTCCATTTCAATCATCGAAACCGTCTTCTTTTGGGAGAGCTTGTCAATTAAGAACATCAACCATACTTGCAAAAAAATCACGTCCTCGATCCCCATAATAATTGGTATGTTGCAAGTGGAGTAGAGTGCAGTTAGTGCCTCCCTTATACTTTCATGCATATGGGTAGGATTCGATTCCCGTAAGCACTCATTCCCCTCCCCAAATTCCATAGAATAAAGTAGATTAGGATTAACGAATGAAAAAAAAAAAAAAAAGAGAAACGATTGGTATGTTTTGGGAGTACATTTTTAATTTAAAAAAAAATAAGTTTCGATAAAGTATTTTAATATTTATTTCTTCAACATAAATATATTACAAAAGCATATCAATCGATAAGCGGTGAACATAGTTTTTATTTTTATTTTTTATTATGAGTTACTTATAAGTTGAACAATTTTCTGTCATCGAATTAGTGGACCTCAAAAAGGCCCTCATAGGCCCAACAACATATGCCATTCCCTTTTTTAGGGACTGATCAAGATCGAGAAGCTTATCCTTTAATTAATAAACTCCTTCCTAGTTCAATTTTTCCATATCCTTTAAATTCAAGTGCGGAATGGAATCTCGGTTACAACTGTATATCTAGGCATTGCATTTGTATCTCCAGCATTCGTATCTTTTGTTTTTTTCCGTGTTGTCAATGAGTGTTCGGCATTTTATCTTCCTGTTGTAATAGCTGAACGCAGTGGCTTGTATTGTTGTTGTTATTAATGAATTTCTTACTCTTGCAACAACAAAAAGTTTAAACTTTGCACTGGGATTTCTCCATACATTTTCATTCATATTCCCCTTCTTTTTTTGCATGTTCCTCTCTATACATATAATAGGGATTCAAACACATAGTACTTCGCATAAATGATCATACCAAACCAACTGGATAAATCATGGCTGCCCTCTTAAACTTCCACCTAATATATATTATTTTAACATTATGTTGCTCCAACTTTCTTTTGGCTTGATGATTTTGCTTGTGACTTAGGGGTTTGCTCCCTCCTAAATTGTCATGTTCGATTCTTCTTCCCATCAACTCTTGGGCCGGGTTAGGTTACCTCAAGTGTAAGCCTGGAAAGAACTATTGGAGGAATTGTACAATATTTATTACGAAGTACACGTAAGCTAGCTCGAAAACCCTGCATTACCAAAAACAAAGACTTTCTTTAAGGTATTTCTCATAATACTTGTAAATATCGTCGTACGGATTGATTGAAAAGATATCATAGATATGGCTATACTTAACTTAGCTACCAAATAGTATAGATATGGCGTTTTCAAAGAGTCCAATAGCAGGCCCTTCACACATCGGGTCAATGCTCACTAATTACGACCAACAACTAACACTGTCTTAATTTTCTCTCTCTTTTTAAAAAGGTGAAAGCAGTTGGAGAGGGACGCTACTACTATGTGCTCAATCCAATAATTCAATGTGGGGCTTGCTGACCAACATTTCTCGGGCTAGCTTTTCTTCCCATAAAAATAGCTCAATTACACCTTTCCATTTAATCATGCTACTTAATACATAAAAATGATGGTGTTTTTGAAAAGTCTTTAACTATGAAAACCCAAGGGTCCAGTGGTCTTCACCCTGGAACTTAAGAGTTTGCTCTCTTCTAAGATCTAAGATTTAATTTTCTTTGTTTATAACTTTTGGAGCCACCTCAATCACACGCGTAAGTATGTGAAACGGTTGTGGGAGAGGCTATAGAGATTAATCTGAGGTGTGTGCAAACTGACCTGGGACAACATACAATGCATTACCAAAAATAAAAATAAAAATCTTCACTGTGGAAAATAATGAGAAACAATGAATTACACCAGACCACTTTAACCTAGTTGAAATGTTATTCTTCCGTTGTGATGCCGTTTTGCTTTTGCTCGTTTTGATCTTTTGTTTTGTTTGTGGCGCAATCCATATTTGGCTTTGCCCCGACTTTGAAAGAGTCTATGGCTTTTCTTTTCTTGTTTTCGAAAAGAGTCTAGCTACTGCTAGTCGGCAGTTTGATTAGTCCCTCAAAAAATAGTTGAGATGCACGTAAGTGAACATCCAAAGTCCTAAAAAAAAACTTTAATTAAATCTTAAACTATAAATATATACGGACCTATGCTTTGAGTTTCATTTACTACTAGTGCATACCCGTGCCTAAAGGCACGCCGCAACACGTTTCGGTCATACGCTTGGCGATAGGGGAGAGAGCGAGGGAAATGAATGTGTTGGTCCTGTAATGATTTGATCACATTGTTACCTTTTGGAAAGAGATGTGCTTGTCCTATAGTGATATGATCAAATAATACCATTCAAATAAAAGAGGAACAAAGTCCACAACAAATAAACTCCCAATTTGAATACTTTTTAAGATACATATGTTATCCTGGTAAAGCTTTTAAAAAGTGTTGAATTCACTTTACCGTGTCCCCAGCATTTCCCCGGTAATGGATACCTCATGTGGCGTGTCCAGACATGTCTCCACGTGTTTCCATTTTGTCACGTGTCCTTACAGTATTGGACTACAAAATCTATCCAAAAATTAAGAGAGCTACACAAAAGTGGGCATAAAGAATTAATTCACTCCCCGCTATTTTCACTCTGTCAAACATGCATTTTAACAAATACAAAGTGAGCATCTTTAAAAGACAAATAACAAAAGTTATAGATCAAAAAAATTCTCATCCTAAACATCAAAATCGATTTTCTTTTTCTAAACAGCAAAAAAATTCCCTAGACATGTCTCTACCTGTTGTTTCCGTCGTGTCACGTATCCTCGCAGTGTCGGACCACAAAGTCTATCAAAAAATTGAGAGAGCTACACAAAAGTGTGCATAAAGAATTAATTCACTCCCGACTATTTTTACTCTGTCAAACATGTATCTTTGAAAGACAAAATCCATTTTCTTTTTCTGAACAGCAAAAAAATTCTCATCCTAGACGGCATTTTTTTTTTTCCCGATAAGACTCCCATCAAAAAAATTCTCATCCTAAACAGCAATTTAGGCACATTAATTTTTTCACAGGAAGATCCTAAGGATGATGGGAGTCTTACCGGAGAGGGAGAACCAAATCGATTTCATGGATGGCTGATTGGTGGGTGTGTGGGACGGCTGATTGGTGAAGAAGCTTTGTCGGCGCTGTTTTTTTTTTTTTTTTGGAGCGTAGAGGAGTGGGTTCTATGGGGGGAGAGAGAGAGAGAGAGAGGAGAGGAGGAAAACTGCTGGGTAGACAGGCGTTGGAAATAGGTTGAATCAATGATTCAATTCAACGGCCGTAACCTATTGAAATTGTGATCCAACGGTTGGAGGGGTGCTCATGTTTGTATGAGTAGACAAAAGACCGTTTTGTTTTATAATATAGATACATAACAATCCAGAACAGGATAACCATATACGCAACAATCCAGATCAGGATAACTTTTTCTTTCCACAAGTTTTGTCTCCTTAACCTCGAGAAGGAATTATAGAGGTTAACCAGGGAGGTTAACTCTAGTTGATCATTATAGTAAACCAACTACATATATTGGTGAAGTTGATCAAAACCAAAGTCGCAATGTGGATTAAGGTGAAGTTCGATATTACGGTATATACAATGTGGAGGAGTTTAAAGGCTTCCTTGATGGAATTAGAAAAAGAAATTTGTAATGTGTATATATCTGAGGAATGGATCCATCCAACTCTATTTGGATGTTCGTTTTCAGTCTTTCTCCCTTTTCTTTCTTTCGTCTAAACTCCTAAGCGTTTGTTTACTTTCGGTATTCGTCTCGATGTAACCCTTTTCGAGTTTTATAAAAGTTCCGTTTGTCCCAAAAAAAAAAAAAACCAACTACATATATTTCACCGGCCCAAGGTATTTGGATGCCCTAGGTCAAGTGGTAGAATAATGCCCTACATAAATATTTTTTTTGACAAAAAGACACTTCAAAAAAGTACCTTACCAGGATTTGAATCTAAACATCTTATGTGGAAGAGCAAACACTTTACCACTGAACCACCAAAGAAGTTTGTATTATAGTTGCATACAGAAAATATATGTACTTATCTAGAAAAGGGTGTCCCATTTTTACCCAAAATATGGAGGCCCAAGGCGGCGGCCTCTTAGGCCGGCCCATTTTTCACCAAACAAAAGAAATTAAAAGGAGTTAATTCTGGGCCGGTCCTATTTTTCAATTTCATAGCCCACTAGATCCTTTTTCTATAGAGTGCAATTCTTAATAGATCCTGTGGGGTGTATTTTACATTTTTATCCACGTTTAAAAACAAATGAACCCATATAACTTCCTACACCACCACTACCACCACCACCACCACAACGCCGCCGCCACCACCATCACCGCCACCACAATGACCACCACCACCACTCCACCATCATCACCACCACGACCACCACCACCACCACCACCGCCACCACCATGCCGCCGCCACCACCACAATTAATAGTGTTAATCCAGGTATTAACACTGTTAATTGAGATGTGAATTTAGATGAAAATTAACATTATTAATCGTGGCGGATTAACACTGTTAATTCGGGTATTAACACTGTTAATCGTAGAGGATTAACACTGTTAATTGGGTGTGAATTTAGACGATAATTTACACTGTTAATTTAGATAAAAATTAACACTATTAATTGTGGTGGTGGCGACGGCGATGTGGTGGTGGTGGTGGTGGCGGCGGCTATAGTGGTGGCGGTGGTGGCGGCGTTGTGGTGGTGGTGGCAGGGTGGCGGTAGTGGTAGTGGTGGTGGTGGTGGCGGCAGCGTTGTGGTGGTGGTGGTGGTGACGGAGTGGTGATGGTGGCGGCGGCGGGGTCGTGGTGGCTGGATCTTCTCTCTCAAATCGCCTCTTTTTTGCGAGGGGTATTTTTGTCAATAAAATAATGAAGAGGACCTACTAGACTATGGACTTTTTGGGCAGGACCTAATGGACTATTTTTCACCCAGACAGGACCGGCCAGGAAGTAAGATACATTTCTATTGCTAATTGAGGAACCAGCTGGTATATATGCTCCATGTCGTCGGCCGGGGGTATGGGCCACATTGGGCCCACACGTCATTCACCATCCTTCAAACATATGGAACTATTCTCATCGACCACATGAATTAAAAAAATAAATTTAGACTTGTTTTGGGCTTTATTTATTTTGTTTAAAAGAATTAAGGCTGGTTCAACTATCCCGCGCGAGGTATTTACATGTAAGTTATCGAGATTATTGTTTTAATGATCTAAACCATGTATGTTTCATCAATCGTGTAAAAAAATCAAGTTGTCCGGGACTTTTATTAGTGTAAAATACATGTTTTTTGAAATCAGAGGGGACATGTGCTACAACCCCACCACGTACCTCCGTCCGCCGCTCACAAGAGTTAGAGCTTTTGAATATTTTTCGATTTCCCTTTTGACATAATATCCATTACATGATTAAAAAAAAAGAAGAGATCCATTAAAAATTAGGACGATAATTCCATGCCCATGGCATACTCTTATCAATTATTATTGTAAACAATTTGTAATTGTTCCGATCCCAAATGGTCACCATAATGATGACTGTGGATCCCTTATACTATGTTCGGCCCGACAGGATTTGTATTTTTTTTTTTATATATATACTGCGTTAAGCTTGAATTAATGAATCATCAATTGGGAGAAGCTGTTGGATTGTTTTCTTGACAAACTTTTTCGGCTTCTTTGTTTGGAGATCATCAAAACTCCCCTTATGAGAAATAACTACTAAATTCTGTATTGTGGGAATTGCATTTTCTTAACTTTTATATGAGCCATGGACATGGGGCATGTGGAAACAATTAATAGACCGACAAACCATAATGCAAGGTCATGTTATATATTGACATAACATATACTCATATATATATTTATAAAAATATATTATGGGAAAACATATAATTAAATATATGCATTTACAATAGTAGAAACAATATATTATACTTAACTAATTAGAGAGTATTACATAAACATACTAGGAGGGATTTGTGTGGAACTATATCTACAAAGAGTCAAAGACTAGATCTGCAAGATAGAACGCTATTAGTGCAAAGCTGGTCCGGGAAGTTAATAGCAGCATATTTTCAATGGGAGCCTTCAATCCTACGTGGCGAAGTAGATATCATTTTTGAAGTCAACACCGGCTCTAATGCAATGTCATTTGAAAGGCCAAATACTCCCTAGACCCAAGTGTCTTTTTTTTTTTTTCTTTCTCCAAATGGCCTTAAGGAAGGTATTCCTAAAGTAGTACTCCACTTAAATACATAGAATGGAAGAAGATATAAATGTCCCAAGCTCATTTACAAGTGAAGATAAAGATGCTGTGGACTTTGCTTTTTTAGTTAATTGAATTTCCGACGTAAAAAAAGAAAGAAGATAAAGATGTTATTTATTGCCTTTACTTAAAAGTGGGTTATAATGATGGTATCCACACATCATAATTGCGAACCCAACTATGGGTACGCGGAGGATAAAATAACTCTGGGTGCACCAGGGATTCATTTCAAGATCACGCATAATGATCGGAACCATTCAATTTATTGGAAAAATAATTTTTCTCAACAATCCTTGTAAAACATCATGAGTTCATTAATTCGGATATCGCTAAGGTTTTAGTCAATTCATTCAATTTTTGTTTCAGGGATGAAAATTGATCAAGCACTTACAAATATCCTAACAAGCTGATTTTAGAGGGACTCTTAAAAATTACGTTTCAAACAAGTTGAACGGCTCCGATCATTTGTGTGGGATCTCAAGGCGAGTCTCGCAAGATTTGGTCTATATTTGGTGTAAACCAAATGGTGTACCCACAGTAATTTTACCCAGTTCCTCAAAAAGAGTGAGAGTTTATATTTAATAATTCCCTTAAGCAAGAGGTTGGAATTGGTTTGTAAATCAAGTTATTGACTGACATAAACCCTGTAATTATATCCCCTGTTGAAGCCAAGTGTCATTATAATACTGCAAGTATTGTGGAATCCAAATGGATATTTTAACAGTATTTTTATCTTTAAAAATACATATACCTCATACTTGGCCCCCACAAAATTGTTTACTAACTCAAAGCCGAAGGAAAACCCAGTTAAAAAAAGTGAATGTTTTCATATACTGTACTATAATTCTTCGCAATCGGAGTAGAGTGCAATTGGTGCCTCCCTTATACTCTCATACAAATAGGAACGGTTCAATTCCCGTAAGTACCCATTCCTCTCCCCAAGTCCCCTAGCTAGGATAGAATAGATTATAATAATTAACGAATGGGGAAAAAAAAAACTATAATTCTTCATGATTGTGAGAATACTACATTTAAACCAGAAGCTACCATATCTGCAAAATACTTTTAGCCCTTGACCACCTAACAAGATGGGAAAACCTATATGGTTGCATTCTCTATTTCTCCGGCGTTTTTTTTTTTATTTAAAAAAAAACATTAAAAAAAGTTATGTATGGAGTGTTTTCAAACAAATAGTTCAAAACTTAGAATGAAGAACTATTCTTCAACCTCATTTGACACTCTTATGGCCTTTAAGTGTTTGCAGATAATAGTTTCCAGTGAAATTGTTTAGTCAAAATTTGCATCGATCCCTTAGTGTGACACATCGTATCGGCACTAGATTTTTATACTCTTGAATTCTTGTCATTTTAGCGTGTCAATGAAACAATTTAAAATTAGTAAAATTGTTATAGGTTTAGAACTTAGTTCATAAATTATGAAATTAATTGACCCCAAGCAAGCATTCTATATATAAATGAAAAATAAAACATGTGTATTGTGTAGAGTGTGAAGAACCTATGCCACAAACAAACAGGGCTCAATGGATAAAAGATAGTAAATTGGGTTAGGTAAACGATGAAAAATATATTTCTATTAACATGCCAAATAATTCTATCGTGTATAATTAATTCATTTATAGCAGATGAGTAGCCATCAAGGACTCTTGTAAACTCAGTTCATCTCCTATCAGGGGTGGAGTCACATTGTGGCAAGTGGGGTCACTTGACTCCATTCACTTGTGAATTTTCTAAGATAATGATATAGATTTTACTTATGGTCATGAATTTGACCTAACATATATTAGAAAATTGCCCCAAGAAACTCGTTAAAATTAGAACCGTTGTCATTTTCTCAAGTACTATTAGTTATGTATTTGACAACACCGTCTCATAATTTTGGTTCCACTCCTGTCTCTTATCCATGATTATGTAAGTTTGAGTACTAATAAATTTAGAATATAATTTTCTCATTATTATGTCAAAATTATATGTCATGTGAAGCTAATTTTTCTGGTTTATGGTTTATGGTTTATAATCCTATCTCCTAATATATGTGCAATTTCATAATTGGATTAGGCTTGGAGTTTAAGTACCGTTCTACTGTCTTAACTTAACGTGAATCCTTCAAACTTATGACATTGGCATGGATCGATTTTGTACCAATCGGACATATAGCGTACCTACGTACACAATCCATTGTCTTTGCTAACTATAAATTGTAGTGGAGTATAAGATATAAATGATTTTGTGAGTTGCACGTAAGTTAAAATTGAACAAACAAATTGAGGCGGAGGGATTATCATATTACTTGCACCAAATAGGAGTATGACTATGAGTACACTACACCGAATGTATATCAGGTTGTTTGAAACTCGCCTCGGAATTGCATGCCCATTATCAGGAGAAGTTTTTGGCTGCCGGACGGGTACCACACACATGGTACCTAGTCGGCAATCCTAGCCGTCCAAATGTGTTTTGGACGGTCCGGAATTTAGAGAGAGAAAAAGAGAAGAGAGTGGTGGCGTGACAAGAGAGAGGGAATACATCTGAACCGTTAAAAATACGTTTAGACAGTTGGAATCGCCATGTGGTACCCACACCGTGATCGGAGACTTCGGTGGTGTCAGATGTGAATATTACTTGCACCAACTTTTAAAGGGAAACAGATACCGTTGGGAAAAAAAAAATCCATAGACCTTTGTGGTGTCAGGTGTGGATCCCTTATTCTATGTTCAGCCCGACAGGATTTGTGTTTTTTATATATACGTGCATTGAGCTTGAATCAACCATCATTTGGAAGGAGCTGTTGGAAGGGTTTCAATTAAGTCTTTTATGGCATTCGACATCGCACCCGCAAGTATGTTTTTAGAACGGTTGCAGGAAGTGGTATTGTGTAACCAAATCCATGGGGCACCCCATGCCCAACATTGTTCATGACAAACTTTTTCGACTTCTTTGTTTGACGGAATTAATAGTGAAAGAAAATATGAGTCGATTGGATATGTTATCGGATGCGATTAATTATACCGATGCGACTAAAAATACCACAATTATATCACATACCCTCACACTTTCTAAATTTTTATGCCCGATGTATATTTATAATATTCGGCTTGTAAGAATTTTAATCAAATACGGAATATATGTACTTTTGCAGAAATAATTAATCTAATTCGACGTTCACATCAGGTCAAACAAATGGAAACTCTGTATTGGAGATCATCAAAACTCCCCCGTATGAGAAATGTACTAACTAGATTTTGTATTGTGGGAATTGCATTTTCTTAACTTTTATATGAGCCATGGACATGGGGCATGTGGAAACAATTAATAGACCGACAAACTATAATGCAAACAGAGGCGGCTCCATGTGTGTCCTTCCATGGTCAACTGACCACCCAATTTTATTTTTTTTTGCTCAGAATACATGTAAAATTTTTGGACTAGTCTTACTTTGAACACCCAATTCAATTGTCAATGAACACCCAACCCAATTGTTTGAACACCCAATCCAAATGTTGATGAACACCCACCCAAAAAATAGCCCACAAATTAATCCACTTGAAATTGAAAGCAATCTGCACAATCGAATGGGAGATCAATAGATGAATGATTGCTTAATTACTTATATAGAGAGTGATGTATTTGATACCGTTGATAATAAGGATATCATGCAACGGTTTCAAAATATGAAAACTAGTCGAGGACAATTGTAATAGCTTATATACTTTGCTATTTTTGGGTCGCATTTTAGATATTATGTATAGCTTCACCTAAGGGCGTCCACACTCAGCAAAGTGCGGACGTCCCCTTTTTCAATCGGATTTCGATAATTTGAGCCGCTCAATGTAATCAGAATGTGATTTTATGGACACCCGCGAAAAAATCAACAAAAAAAAAGACCGAGAAGAACTTCATCCTAGAAGTTTTTATTGAACGGTTAAAAAAACTGCTCGAATGGAGCCCTTTCAGGTAATTTTTTTTTCCGATTTCTAGCGAGTACCCTTAAAGTCACATTCTGAACACATTGAGCGGCTCGGATCATCGAAATTCAATCGAAAAATGTGAAGTCCTTACTTAAGCTAAGTAAGGACACCCTTATAAGAAGGAGACTGATTATGTATAACTTTTTGTTTATATATAGTTGTGGTTTCTCAAGATAGTATAGTGCAATTTCTGAACACCTTTAGAAGAATTCCTGGAGCCGCCACTGAATGCAAAGGTCATGTTATATATTGACAACATATATATAATAGATATTCATAAAAATATATTTATGCGAAAACATGAAATATATGCATTTACAATAGTGGAAACAATTATACTTAACTCAGAGGGTATTACACAAATATACTAGGAGGGATCTGTGTGGAACTATATCTACAAAGAGTTGATCAAAGACTAGATTGATCTGCAAGATAGAATGTTGTTAGTGCATAGCTGGCCCAGGAAGTTAATAGCAGCTCATTTTCAATGGGAGCTTTCAATCCTGCGTGGCAAAGTAGAATTATTTTTGAAGCCAACACCCTCCATTAATTCCAATGCCATTTGAAAGATCAAATACTACATGGATTTGACATGATCCTTCATCCATACCATCTTTGAAAGCTTGTTTCTTAGAAAATGTGACCATTTGAGAACAAAACTTTAAAAAAAAATAATAATAATTACAACTCCAAGTTTGAAGTTAGGTTGGAGAGGGGAGAAGTGTATACTGTGTATGTGTCAAATTTGAAGTGTCAATTTGCCACATTAACCTTCAATTATTTTTTTTTTTTGACACCTCTAAATTTAAAGCCAAGGTTAGAGATGGTTTTAAACAACCTCTACAAGCGCCCTACATTTGGAGTAAATTTGAAGTCAAAACCTCCTTCAAGGGCCATGCTATTTGCAACCACAAATTTCCTGAACGTAATCTGTGTACCATATTATAAACAGGTGTGTACCATAGGATTTATAGGCTACGTTCAGAAAATTTGTGGTTGCAAATAGTCCGGCCCTCCTTCAAAAGAGAAGAGTTAAGTTCTCACTTTGGGCTACCCCCAAGTGTCTTTTTTTTTTTCTTTTTCCCAATGGCCTTGAGGAAGGTCTTCGTACTCCACTAAAAGATTGGAAAATCCTGTAGTGCAAGACCCAGCAAGGCACCTTGTAGGATGCACATGAGCTATTGATCTTGACAATGAATGACTGGATATAATCCGAGCTTCTACAAATCCTACCGTCCATTGTTTGGATGAAAATCCGAACCTTCCATCGCTGAAATGATGAACGGCAATTGGTCGTACTACACGTGTAGCGCGGGGTGCACTACAGCACCCCGGGTCCCCACTTAAAAGTACATAAAAGGAGGAAGATATAAATGTCACAAGCTCATATACAAGTGAAGATAAAGATGGCAGTGAAGTTGTAATGATGGTATCGGACGTTTTATTCTGAGTAAGTGCATATAGTTTCCAGTACTTTCCACACATCATAATTGCGAGCCCAACTATGGGTACACGGAGGATAAAAAAAAACTTCAGGTACACCTGCGATTCATTTCAAGATCACATGAATGATCGTAGCCGTTTAATTCTTTGAAAATATTTTTTTCAACAGTCCATGTAAGACATTAGTTCATTAATTCGGATGTCAGTAAGGTTTTGATCGATTAATTCAATTTATGTGGGATTTCAAGACGAATCCCACACTATTTGGTCTATACCAAATGGTGTACCCACAGTAATTTTACCCAGTTCCTCAAAAAGAGTGAGAGTTTATATTTAACTAGTGCTAACTCGTGCCTACGGCACTACGCATCCCGGTTGGAAGGGGATGACAATTATGTGATTTAAGTGAAAACCATGGGCACTTAACCGGGAAGTGGGAGGATGCACTACAGCCTTTGGATCAAATGAATCTAAGCCGTTTCAACAACTTGTCCCCACACCCTTCTGTTTTATAATAGAGATAATCCCTTAAACAAGAGGTTGGAATTGGTTTGTAAATCAAGTTATTGACTGACATAAACCCTGTAATTATATCACATGCTGAAGCCAAGTGTCATTATAATACTGCCAGATATGCTATCAACACAGATGTATGTGCACGGATCGTGCACATACAATTCCGTGGGGCCCATTACAGGATCCCCAAAAACAATCCAAGCCGTCCATTAGCTTTAAAATGATTTTCTAAGTCATCACATGAAAAATCAGTTCAATCCGATACTTCTAAGTGCTTGATTTAATCGTTTAAATGTTTCTTCCAATTTCAAAATCCTGAAGTATAAGAACAAATTTGAATTATTACATTAAGCATTAAAAATTATCGGATTGAGCTAATTTTTTACTTAACAACTTAGAAAATTATTTTAAAGCTAATGGACAGCTTGGATCATTTGTGGGGACCTCGTAATAAGCCCCACAGAACCGTATGTTCACGATCTGTGCACATACTATCTGTGTGGATAGCATTTCTCTAATACTGCAAGTACTGTGGAACCCAAATGGATATTTTAACAGTATTTTTAAAGAAAAATACATGCATATACCTCATACTTGGACCCCCACAGAATTGTTTACTACTAAACTTTTACTCCAAGCCAATGGAAAACCCAGTTAAAAAAGTGAATATTTTCATATACTATAATTCTTCGCAAGTGGAGTGGAGTGGAGTGCAATTGGTGCATCCCTTGTAGTATCATGCACATGGGCAGGGTTCAATTTCCGTAAGCTCCCATCCCCCTCCCCAAGTCTCCTGAGATAGAGTAGATTAGAATTAACGAAATGACCAAAAAAAAAAAAAATGAAAAAATACTATAGTTCTTCATGATTGTGAGAATGTTACATTTAAACCAGAAGCTACAATATCTGCAAAATACTTTTGCCCTTGACCACCTAACAAGATGGAAAAACCTATATGGTTGCATTCTCTATTTCTCCGGCATTTTTTTTTAAAAAAAAAAACATTAAAAAAAAGTTAAGGAGTGTTTTCAAACAAATAGTTCAAAACTTAGAAAGAAGCTAGAACTATTCTTCAACCTCATTTGACACTCTTATGGCATTTAAGTGTTTGCAGATAATAGTTTCCGGTGAAATTGTTTAATCAAAATTTGCGTCGGTCCCCTAGTGTGACACATCGCATCGGCACTAGATTTTTATACTCTTGAATTCTTGTCATTTGAGCATGTCAATGAAACAATTTAAAATTATTAAAATTGTTATAGGTTTGGAACTTCATAAATTTCACATAAATTATGAAATTGACCCCAAGAAAGCATTCTATATAAATGGAAAAGAAAAAAAAACATGTGTATTGTGTAGATTGTGAAGAACCTATGCCACAAACAAACAGGACTCAATGGATAAAAGATAGTAGTAAATTGGGTTAGGTAAACCATAAATGATGAAAAAGACATATCTAGAAACATGCCAAATAATTCTATCATGTATGATTCATTTATAGTAGATGAGTAGCCATCAAGGAGTACTCTTGTAAACTAAGTTCATCTTTTATCAAGGGCAGAGTCACATTGTGGCAAGTGGGGTCACTTGACTCCAGTCGCTTGTGAATTTTTTCTAAAATAATTGTATAGATTTTACTTATGGGCATGAATTTGACCCAACATATATTAGAAAACTGCCCCAAGAAACTCGTTAAAATTAGTACATGCAGTTGTCATTTTTTCAAGTATTAGTTATGTATTTGGCTACGCTGTCTAATAATTTTGGCTCCGCCCCGGTCTCTTATCCATGAATATGTAAGTTTGAGTACTTATAAATTTAGAATATAATTTTCTCGTTATTACGTCAAAATTACATGTCATGTGCAGCTAATTTTTCTGGTTTATGGTTTATAATCCTATCTCCCAATATGGTGCAATTTCATAATTGGATTAGGCTTGGAGGTTAACCGTTCTATTGTCTTGATGGTGAATCCTTCAAACTTATGACACTGGCAAAGATCGAATTTGTACCAATCGAACATAGTACCTACACAAACCATTGTCTTTGCTAACTATAAATTGTACTAAGATATAAATGATTTTGTGAGTTGCACGTAAGTTAAAATTGAACAAACAAATTGAGTTGGAGGGATTATCAATTTATCATAGTACTTGCACCAAATAGAGTCTGACGATGAGTACACTATAACAATTGTATACCAGGTTGTATGAGACTCGCCTGATCTGGAGAAGTTTTTGGGTGCCGACGAGTAGCACATACGTCGTACTCAGACAGCAATTCTAGCGTCAAATGTATTTTGGACGGTCCGAAATTTAGAGAGAGAAAAGAAGCGGAGAGAGAGTGGTAGGGTGAGAAAAGAGAGAGGGAATAAAATTTACACAGTTGAAAATACGTTTAGATGGTTGGAATCGCACACGTGGTACCCACGCCGGGATCGGAGACTTTGTTTGGTGTCAGGTGTGAATGTTTACTACTTGCACCCACTTTTAAAGGGAAACAGACACCGTCGGGGAAAAAAAAAATCCATAGCACGTCGCACCGAATCTCGGCCAAACGAGGGAGTCTGTCTGCCCTTCTTTTGTCGTTTACGTTTTATCCCCTCCACGGCCTCCGTCGTTTCGAATCCAATTTCCCAAACTACCCTCAACCTTTTTGTCACCTCGACCTCCGGCCAAAATTCAACGTCACACGCGGACGGCGCATACTTCTTCTCTCTCTCAGCTGTCTCACTCTCCCGCACTACCTCCCGTCGGTATCCTAGGCACATAAACAACAAAAACACCAACAATCCCTTCTCTTCTTTCTGTTACTCCGATCGGTTAGTGGGTTTGCTTTACAATAATCAACTAGAGTTCGATTCTCGAGATCACATCATAAAAAAGTAATTTTTCGAGAATTTTCTAGTTTGGCGTTGATGATTTGGCTCTAACTCGATCAGAGATATTAGTCGAGATGTCCATGAGCCGACCCGCTTAAATCTAAATTGACTAGAAAAGCATCTCTCTCCAACACCCCCCTCTAAAATGCTCTGTGCAGTTTCTCTTACTTTCTGTCTCTCTCTCTCTCTAAAAATGACTAGAAAAGCACAGTTGAGAAAAGCGTCCCTCTCCCCCACTAAAATGCTCTGTGACAGTTTCTCTCCGTTTCTTTCTCTAAAAGTCTGTCAGTGCAGTCACTAAAGCACGACTTTTTTTGCGTTTCTGCCGATCGCCGGACTTGAACCGTCGTTCTGTCAGATTTAGCTTACCATTTCGAGATCCAAACCTCTACAGTTACACGCTCGGCTGCTCTCTGGTCTTTCCTTTCGTTCACAATGAAGCCCACCGCTCGCCTCGACTCTGCTGTTTTCCAGCTCACGCCCACTCGAACAAGGTAAATTATCCCAACAAAATTTCCACTGATGTTGTTTTCTTGGTTATTTTGGCTAATTATGCACTCCATTAGTTGAGACTTTGTCCAATTTTTCCCTAATGTTGTTCGTTCTTTAATGATAAAGTCAAGTTTTGGATTTGGTCAAAAGATCTGAGTCGTGGTTAGTTAATTTATTGAATTTGACGTTCTTTTTTTGAATTTTAATAATTTAGGACAATTGTATTGTGTTGTATGAATTTTTTTTTTTCCTGATAATCGGTTGTCTGGGCCAGCTTGCACTTCAATTCGTTAATAGTCTTGGATTGTGTAATTGTATTGCATTTCTATCCGTTTCGGGTATTCGCAGTTCCCATATGTGGTTTTCCATCACTCATCAGTTTGGTTAATTCTTGTTTTGTTATTATTTTTAATTTGGGAATTGAGAGACTTTATTTCCAGAAAATTGAAAAAGAGGACTTGTAAAAGAACCGAATACTTGCATCCTGAATTGAATAATGCCGTTTATTGGAGAGAATGTGTGGGGTTGGTAATTATCACCTCTCCTCTCCTGCTTGCCTGATCTTACGATCAAATGGATGAAACCGGTTTCTATCTTCTCCCTCCTTCCTTATCAGTAGCAACACTCTAAGATGAGCAAACCATTAGTGCTCACCGGTCGAGTTATTCCAGCTCGAGGGCACTCAGACGCCACCCACACAAGATTTAGATAACCAGTAACGACATACCTTTCCAGGGTTTATTGTACCTTTTATAGCACTATTGTACTTTTACTCCAAGTAAGTCAGTGCCCCATGGTGTCACATCGTCACCCGTAACCATATTTTTTCCAAATGAAGTCATACATGACAATTGCCAAATGACGCGTAGAAACATGGCTGAGCCATGCCACTTGCCATCCACATGACATCGATCTAGCACAAGCGTTCCATTGGGTTGGACTTGGACCTGATCCAGTCTGGCCAGTCCTTCAGCTGCCCACCCACCATGCCATGGGTTTGGCACTTATTCTTGGACCTTCCAACCTCTAATGATCGGTCAGCCCAGATTAGGCCCTTCGGACCAATGCCCCTTGTTGTGTTGGGCTCATCCCATCTTGTGCGGCCCAAACCTCATCTGGTTCGACCGACTACAGAATGCACATCAAATTACTGGGTGAAAACCTTTTGGAGCAATGAACCTCTATAGATTCTATGGATGACACAGATCCTAGATACATTATTTCTCCTCTGAAAAATTAACTACATCACTCAGGCAAATGGAAGTTGTAGGCTAATCATATACAGAACAGCTTAGTGTCAATGAACTTATGAGATATGGATGTGGTTTGTGAGATACTGAGACTTTCTTTCTTTAAGCCGTGGTTAATACTTGTACTGTAGAAAATGCATTTTGGTTATTTTATGGTAAATGGAAAAGTTGTTATTTTTGAATTGGGATTGGAATGCTTTGTCTGTAGTCGTATATTTCTGTGGCAGTTTGTTCAAGCAGTGGGTGCTTTAGAAAATAAAAGTGTTCATGGATTGAAAAATGCTGCTCATAAAAATGGATTGAAAATAAAATGATTTGGTTTAGTGACTAATCCAGGGGTTTTCTGTCATTTTTGTTTTAATTTATTCTCCCTTTTCGCCCATCATATTTCTGCTTGAAATAAGGGGAAAAGAAAAAGATACTGTTTTAGCAACGAATTCTGCATTCTCATATGTATCCTAAAATGCAGTACAGTAATGTTGCTGACGACATTTTTTTCGCAATATGTTGTTGATGACATTAGAGGATTATAATTTTCATATGCTAGCCTAACACTGCTGCTCTATTATCAGGTTTGATTTGGTTATCACTGCAAATGGGAAGACAGAGAAAATCGCTACAGGTCTACTGAATCCTTTTCTTGCCCATCTGAAGACTGCTCAAGAACAGATTGCCAAGGGCGGTTATTCCATTTCGCTTGAACCTGAACCTGGCAGTGACAGAACTTGGTTCACCAAGGGCACGGTAGAAAGGTTAGCACAGCTTTATAATGCTCTGTGTTTGTTAAATGTGATATATCCTCTAAAGTCTTAAGTTAAAATCAAAAGACTTGGGAAATATATCCACATCTCTTGCAGGTACTTTACTTTGAGGTGGATCAGATGCCTCTGTAGTTTAACATTCTTAACTGGGTGATGTAGTGTCTCAAAGTGTTTAGCATACATCAATTTCTGATGATAAGGTCGGGAGATTAGACTGAAAGGGGCTCATTTCGAGTTTTGATTTTAGTCATGGTAGGTTGTGATTTGAGGTGATGGCTTAGAGTAGAGTTGCAGTAGTTGTTTGATAATGGGCTTGTAAAGCCCTTGTTGGTCGTTTTGAGTTGGGTATTATCTGCAGTAGCAAATCAAACCCTAGCAAGGGTAACTTTTTAAGAGGCGAGATCCAATCAAATCTTCTAGCTATTCAGAAGTAATTTAAAAAACTAGATGTAGGGGGACATTATTCTCCACATACCCATATTCAGCAGTTATTGTTTGTTCAGTTCCATATCATCTCCTTAATTGCATTATGTATTCGTAGAAGTTTCAAATACTCCAATATTTTATAATTTCGGTTTTGCTCTCAATGACCTATTACACAGTTTACCACTGAAATGGTGTTGTAGCCTTGTAGGACAGTACTCTTATTAGTCAACGTTGTTAAGTTTGAACCACCAAGGTTATGAATCCCATACTACACCGGCTGGTACGTACTATTTTTTTTCTTTCGAGTACTGGACGATACCAGACAAATACCGGACTTTTTTTCTTTTTCTTTTTAATAAATGTGTATATTATACTATAAATTCTTTTATGTGGGAAAATAACACTAATAGCGAAAAATCTGAAACGGTACCCGGTATCTCACACGTACTGGTACGTGCAGTACCAGGAGGACGAAAATAGGTAGTCTAGCCGGTACGGTATTCAGAACCTTGGTTTGAACGGGACTCTCGTTAGGATTTTCCTACCGTGTCAAATATGTTATTGTTTTATAATTGCACCTTCTTTTGCAACTCGATACTCGTGTTTCATCACTATTGTCATGAAATCACGAAGTAAAGAAAACAAACCAAGAAGCAAATACTCAAGAACACAAGCTTTTACATGGTTTTACATCCATGGGCGAAGAGCAATAGAGGATTCACTATGAACGAGGAGAGATTACAAAGAGCTCGCTATACCCGTTACTCTCAAAGAGGTACCCACTGTCAAAGACAAAACCCTAAAACTCCCAAAGTTTCATGTGTCAAAAAATCTTAAAAGAAACTAATTTGGATTCATTCCGTGTCTGACCGTCTGGACGGGAAAAACAGTGAGCCCAAGAGACTGACCATCGGCGTGGAGTGACTGACTCCCTTCTGAACGCACTTGTTTAATTCAAGGTAAAGTCACAATAAATCTCCACCTTGACTTGAATGCAATAGAATCCAACACCATAGAGCAATCCTCTCAGCGACCATTCGGTCCATTCTTGTCCAAAACCCTCGAAGGGGTAATCAGAACCGGCAAACACCAACTTGAACTTAACAACATGGCTCGTATGCTCAAGCTGCATGTTCCACAATTGAGTTAAATCCAAATTCGATACCATTGATGATGAAACCGATGTAGTACCCACAATTGTACGGCCCTGAAGCACAAAGAGCTTACCCAATCTTAGACCCTTCATAATTAAAGAGCACCCTTAGAGATGCTCAAAACTCCTCCTTCAGTGGTGTACCTGCAACCATTGTTTTTCTTAAAATTTGGAACATTTCGACCAGCAGACAATGTCCTCACAATACTATCTTGGATTCTAACTTGACATCATGTACCCCATGAGAACTGTACCACCATTGTCTAGTTTATATGTTGGGAACAAATCTTTATACAGACACGTGGTAGGAACACCTGGAGTCAGGAATCCACTCGTAATCTGAACGGAAATCCCCAATGATCACTGAGAGAACAGTTTCCGACCTATCAGAATCATCTTTAGCAATACCAGATCTTGTCCTTATTTTCAGTTTAGGACAATCTTTTTTATAGTGCCCATAATAACAGTATAACACATTACTGTTTCCTTATCTGGGCACTGCAATCTAGAAACCCCTCTATTGCCATTATCCCTATCTTTGTTCTTCCTCACAGAACAAACCATTAGCATAACCCTCATTCTCACCGGATACCTTTCTCCTTAACTCCTTGGAATATAGACTAGATTAAACGTCCTCCATGGAAATGAAATCTTTCCTTGGAATAAAGGTAGTACAAAACTCATTATATGGCGACGAACATAAAACAATAAGCACTTGATCTCATCATCAATCTTAACATCAATATTTTTTTCTGGTCCTTAAGAATTATATATAACTCATCTAGATGGTCCTTAATGGCCGTACCTTTCCTTATACGAAATTTATAGAGGGTTGTTCCAATACAACCTGTTCAGGAGTGACTTCATCATGTAGATCTCCAGCTTCACCCATATACCGGTTTCTGTAGTCTTCTCCTCAACCTCTCGAAGCACATCTTCGGTCAGACTTGCCTGAATCGAACTGAGTGCTTTAGCATCGAGTTCATCCCAAAAGTCGTCTTCCATATTTTTAGATTGCTTTTCCTTCTCCTTCTCCAACAGTGCTTTGGGCAGTCCCTGTTGAACCTAGCAACGCACGAACCTTCACACACCATAGACTGAAGTTGCTGCTTTGCCCATTAAACTTCTCAACTTTGAATTTAGTTGTCATAACCCCAATTGAAACGATAACCAAGAGCTCGATATTACTTGCTGGGAGTTCGTATGATCCATTGCTCTGCCCTTGCGTATACAAGCCCCAATTTGCGGGGGAGTAACTGCAGAGACCACCCCATATCCACTTAGGCCCAATAAAAATTGGATAGACTTAGACTTACTTAAAAACTTAAGCCTGAAAGTGATGAGTCATCCAATATTATATCAGGACCCATCCTTTATTCTGTTTATCCCATGGGGAACTTAACATCAAAAAATGTCCTAATATTGATGTTTCCCATCCATTTTAGGCTTTGAAGGAAGTGGGATGTGGACTTACATCTAATTGTGTTTGTTTCAACAGGTTTGTTCGCTTTGTAAGCACTCCAGAGATCTTGGAACGAGTGTATACAATAGAGTCTGAGATCTTACAGATTGGTGAAGCAATTGCCATACAGGGCAACAATGATATGGGTTTGAGCACTGTAAGTGTTATCTATCAGAACTTTTGTGTCCAGCACTCCACAAGGACATTCAGTTTTTATTTCCTCTTTATGTGTGGCAGGTGGAAGAATATCAAGCGAAACCTATGGGAAGCAGTGAAGGTAATTACAAAATGGGAAAAAAGTTAGGTTGTGTTTCATAATGTTAGATTTAGTTTTCTATGGCATTCTAAAATTTGTTGTTCCTTATTCAATGATCTTCACCTGTTTCATTTTCTTTCCCATGATTTCTCTCTTTTTCCTTCTTTTTGGGGCCAAGGGAGGGGCAGATTGTTGATTTACTTTCTTTTTAGTTTCTTCGTCTTTCATGAATTGGAACCTGTAATGTGGTGAAGAGTCCATTAAGAGATGTTTTTATTGAGTGTAATCTTTTTTTATGGTACTGAGTTTCGCTTTCAATGATCAGCAGGCAGCAAACCTGTGGCTGATGCTAATGATGAAAAGGCAATTGTCCTTTATAAGGTGACTGAGCATCCAGTATTTTCATCATATGATAGACATATAGTACAATATCATAATAGAGTTTCTCTTCCTGGCAGCCTGATTCACAACCACCAGAGGCAAATGGTTCCGCCACAAAGGAAGGAAATTCAAAGTACTCTCTAGTGCTACTATGGGTGATAAATTTACATATGTGCATTTTCTTTCTGTTGCTCAAGGGTTTAAACATGAGTTGCATATATAAGATTGATAACTTAGTACATTATGTTTAGCAGCATCAATAATTTAACGGTTTTGCTATAGTGGGCAGAGGATTATATACACATAATTCCAAACAAGTTCGGATATCAATGAATATCTCACAGATATTAATACACTTTCACAAATATCAATATACCTTTCTCGGATATCAATGCACATTTTACCTATTACCCTATACCCTTTGGGCAGATATTAGAATAATCCATAATTTAATATGAATACAAGTAGGCTATCTTGATGTAACCAAGGTCGAATGGCGTCAAGCATGAATCATTTGTTTGAATGTCAAAACACTATTCTATTGCATTGGTGGGCACCCATACACAAAATGTGTGCATGCAGTGTCTCTTTTTTCTTTTTCATGTTCTCAAGTTTCTTCTATTGTCATAAATCTGCTATGCCTTCATTGTTATTTCTGGTTGATGTGTAAACTACATACGCTTAGGTTGTATATTTTAGTTTGAATTTGGAAGAGGTAAATGCTACTCGTTGGATGATAAAAAAGTCATTTTTTTTCCCGCAAAAAGAAATAGTTCAAATGCACTTTTTATTTATTTTTCTTTTGTTTCTTGTTTACTAAAGTTCCTTTGCAGATGCACACATTTTGCCTTCCTTGGCTAGATTCTAGAGACTCATGTCTTGTGTTTTTCCAAGTCCAATCACTGTCTGCACTGATATGGTTTCTAAGCTAGTTTCTTGCATGAGTGATTCAAGAACATCTATATGGATGCTTCTACTCGTCATTATTCACAGTAGCCCGAGTGTTGTCTTTGATGGCGGTCTAGTGTCTTGCACCTGCTTGTGTTGTGGTGGTCCATACGCCATACAAGTACATGAAGATAATTTGAGAAAAGTAAAGCTGATGTTTCATTGCTATGGTTGTAAATTTACTGCTTTCATATTCATCCTTGTAATTTGTGAATTGACAGAATGTTTCTCATTGAAGAATTAACTGCTTTCGTTCAGAACTAAGTAGCTCGTAAAGATCAAAATTAAAAACAAAATGCAAAGTTGTAAGGTTGTTATGCCTTCTGACATCTGATCCTATGTAACCCATAGCTCATTATATGTTTTAGAACATTCCTAGGAGCCCTCTTCTCATTGTACATGATTTGCGTGTTTGACCAGAGTCCAGCTTTTAAAAGTCCTGGAGATACGTAAAACCGTACTGCAGAAAGAACAAGGCATGGCTTTTGCACGTGCTGCAGCAGCTGGTTTCGACATTGATCTCATGGCACAGTTGGTTTCATTTGCTGAATGCTTTGGAGCCTCACGGTTGATGTAAGCAGCAATTCCTTGCTCAGCACTTCCTTATTTCATTCCAATTTCTGTTCTCTTTCATGTGGGTACTTTGATGTTCCATTGGTTAGAGGTTTATGTTTCCCTTCTCTACAATTGCAGATCTGTGCCAGTTTTTCATTTTAGAAACCATTTTATTATGATGTTAGATTTATCCATTCCACAGGGATGCATGCTTAAGGTTCATAGATCTGTGGAAGCGAAAGCATGAAACTGGCCAGTGGGTTGAAGTCGAAGCAGCAGAAGCAATGTCCAGCCGATCAGAATTTTCTGCCATGAATGCCTCAGGCATTATTCTTTCCAGTATGGCTAACAATCAGAATGAATCACATGGTGACTTAGTTTCAGAAGACAATGGACAAGCAGGCATTAATGCAGGTGCAGGTATGTGCTCCATTTAAAAATATTGCTTTTACCAACACAAGATGTCCTCCTTTTCACTTGACTCCCACCTCTGTCTTCATCTCTTACAAATTGATCACTCTGCTGGTACCACCCACCCATCCCCCACATATGCAAAAGATGTACACTGAAGTTGGAGGGCTGAAAGGCCATTTTAACTGTTTGTGGAATGGAGACTTGGTAGTGCCGTAAAATAGTGGTGGACTGGCGGTAGTCTGAGTATCACTCTGCAAGGACTGAAGTAAAATGGCTTTCTAACTTTTAATGTAATTTACTAATTGAAAAGGTGATTTGATTTTTTAATTTCTAAAAGTAGAATTTAAGATTAAAAGCAAGAAATTGTCGAAACGAATCAGTGGAGAAAAGTCTAGGTAGTCGATTCCACTCCCTCTGTGTCATAATAAGTTAGTCGAATTAAAAGTAAGCATTAGAATTGAGTTTAGCACGGTTACAAATCTAATAAATTCATAAGAGAATATTTGTAATTCCCTAGTAGCATAGACTCTACAGTATTATGACCAATGATATCAATGCACCATTCATCTCTCATAGCATATCCTATCCTAACCGAGCAGTAAAAGAATCAAAGAAAATGATTGTATGAATAGGACTTTGCAGTGCAGAAAACAAACATGTAAGATTGATGGGAAGATGAAAATCATGATTCCAATAGTTGAAAACCCCTAAAATTCTTACAAAATTATGCTACTTGGAAGATGGTTTCATCTACATGCTAGAAAATGTCTCTAGCCGTGTATGGTGGATTGGACCCTCTAGTAAGTCCTCAACGATGGAAACCATGGAAACCTTCAAGTCTTTCTCTTTTTACTCCATGTGTCTCTTTAAAGTTCAACAACCCTAATTCTGGTGTAGAGACTGTAGGGGGCCAAATTTTCCTCAGTTCATAAGGTCCAAAAGGGGTACTGTCATATCTCAGAAGGACCATAAGGTGTTATCTTTGTTCATATTTAACTTTCGGGACTTTCATTTATTATCTTGCCAAAGTCACATCATTATAGCCGAACGATTTCAACAAGTATTATCCCACAAGTATTGCCGAACATTTGTCTTAAGTACGCTCGGCAATTCTTTATATCGCTCAGCAGTTCTTTATATCACTCGGTAGTTCTTATTATCGCTCGGCAGTTCTTAGTATCGTTCGACAGCTTTTTGTATCGCTCGAAGATTCTTTATGTTGCTCAGAGTACATCACCAGCACGACAGACATCTTTGTCGTTCGGTAAAATATACGGTCGCTCGCTATTGCTCGGAACGTACTGCTATTGCTCGGTATGTGGGCGCGGCAAGTTGTGATCTTCTAGAAGTTTCTAGAAGCTTTCTTTGCACTTTTTACATAGCTTACTCTCTAAGTCTCCTTACTTTCCATTTATAGTAACTTTCTATTAATAGCCTTTACTTAGTCATTAAGTTTCACTCACTTTTCTCTATATAAGCAAAAGTCCCACACACTTTTGCTCTAGCCCTCAACACACCCACAACACTCCTCTCCTATATAAATGACTTATATTCTCTGCTTATGTTTCTATTTTATCTTCTCTGGGTACTAACTAGCTCGTCGGAGGCTCTACCTGGAGGAACCCCCCTCCGGCTTGCAGGTACGATGTACTGTTCCGACGATGGGGTTCAAAAAGGAGTTATGCTACGGGTCAAATCATCGGAGAACGTCAAGGTCAGATTTTCACGCTCCCACAATTGGCGACTCTGCTGGGGAAACTTTCTCCTAGCTCTCTGTGTTGTGGAACTGAATAAAATCATTATCTTCCCCTTGCTGCCCTAAAGATGTCAATGGCATACAGACGCCTCACACGGACGCTCTTGCTGTCACCGTTACCGTTGATAAATCTATTGATCAACGAGTATTGGTCGACCAAAGGGGTTCGGTCGAAGAAGTGTTCTACTCAACTTACAAGCATTTGGGGCTTATCCCGAACCGACTCCGGACTACACCAATTCCATTCATTAGCTTCACGGGCGCTCCTGTTTGGCTGCTTGGCTTGATTACCTTCCCCGTGCGCATCGGCTCCCGAGTGATGGTTGTAGTGGCCGCTCGTAGTGGACACAATTCCCCGAGCCCCTACAATATCCTCCCCGGTCGAGCTTGGTTGCATGGCATGAAGGCAGTTGCCGTGCGAGACTTTTGAGCACCCACAAAGCCAACGTATTGAAGATTGCAGACGAAGAAAGGAAACGTGCCGAAGCAAAAACTCTTCCTGATTGTACGCTTCCAACACCAATGGCGCCGGGGCTGATAAGGTTTGGCACTTTCACCCGTAGCGTTCGGCGTACCTACGCGTCGCTACGGTTCGACATTCTACCCGTAGCGTCTCATCGCTACGGTTCGCCATTTCACCCCTCGGTAATCTATTCGTTTGGGCAAAATCCTCGAAGCCCTCGGTAATCTATTCATTCGGGCGAAATCCTCGAAGCCCTCGGTAATCTATTCGTTCGGGCGAAATCCTCGTAGCCCCTCGGTAATCTATTCGTTCGGCGATAATTTCTATGCCTTCGGTTACTCATCCGTTCGGCGATAATCTCTACGCCTTCGGTTACTCATTCGTTCGGCGATAATCTCTACACCTTCGGTCACTTATTCGTTAGGCGAAATCCTCGAAGCCATCAGTTACACATTCATGCGGTGAAATTCTCGAAGCCGTCTAGTACTATCAGGCACTTTCACCCCTAGCGTTAGGCGTATCTACGTGACGCTATGGTTCATGCACTTTCACCCAATGTTTCATCGTCAGGAACACTGGTTAGCCTGGCGGCTCGGCGGATTATCCCGGAAAAACCATCGCCTTCGGGCTCGGCACTTTTACCCGTTGTTTTATTATTGGAAACACCAGTTACGTATTACGTTCGGCACACTTGCCACCGCGATCGCTTCCTAACATGGTCTCCCGATGCAGGGGCTAGACCGTTTTTACTTTAGATTCACTCCTAGACAGGAAAAACAAGAAGCAAAAAGTCAGAGTATAAACCGAGGCATGGTGATGGAGTGTCGTTCGGTACCATCCTCAAACGGAAGCCCCATCTTCTTATCCGACCCCATGTCATTGGGACAATTGTTGTAGCTGAGCTTGAAGCTGGTATGCTGCTGAGCTTTGAGGTCCGCCACGACTATGGTGACTTGGTCCACCTGCTGTAGCTGAGCTTGAAGCTCTCTATGCGATGGTTGACATGTGGCACTAACAAGACGCGCCGCACTGTGCCCCAATGCTTGCTTGATACGTGGAAGTTCAAGAAACAGCACTAACAAAAGCATTAATGATTACGGTATCCTTCGGCAAGTGACTTGTTCGGCCATTGTACACTTTGGGAATTCTATGTCGGTTTGTTCATCGTTCGGCCACACTTTTTCTACTCCTCCTCCCCACAATCGTGTGAAGCAGGAGTTGATGGGCTATTGTAGTGGGCCGAAATATCCAAGGTTTGGAAGAGTCAAAGGGTTCACCAAGTAATCTCACTGTTCAGTTGTCTCAGTTCATCTGTAATGTCATTACAAGTCATGGGAAGATACTGCACTGATCCGCCGAACGTCAGAGGTCTCCCAGCATCGTCACCTAGCGTTAGCAATCTTCTAGTGTCTTCATCAGGTTAAGGTTCGTTGTGTCATTCTTTCACTCGGTGGCATGTGCTTGCGCTCGGTGGGGTGAGTTGACGTTCGGGGATTTGTGGTCGCTCGGTAAAATCTTAGCTCGTTCGGCAGTGTAAAGCTTTCATTCGGAAGGTACGTTATCATTCGGGAAAAGATCTCAGGAATAGTGCTTGCAAGTGGGAATCAAAGGGACATCTAGAAGCTTTCTACTTATAGCCGAAAGTGACATCATCTACTTGTCCAACACTCAAAGCCTGGCCTATAAATAAAAGGTGATACCACAACGTAAAGGACCTAACCTCTCTCATTCTTACAAACTTCACTAAAAGCATATTTTCCTCTACCTCTCGGGCTCTTGCTCGTCAGAGTGTCTTCCCGGAGGTACACCTCCCTTCGGTTTTCAGGTACCCAGTTCACTGTTCAACCCTTTCATCGTACAACAGCAAGGAGGAAGAGGTTCAAGGATTTTTCAGCCCCCCACAATTGAATTGTGGGAGCGTGAAAATCTGACATTGACGTTCTCTGATGATTTGACCCGTAGCATAACTCCTTTTTAAACCCCATCTCGGAACAGTACCTCATACCTCCGGAGGGGGGTTCCTCCGGGTAGAGCCTCCGACGAGCTAGTTAGTACCCGGGGAAGATAAAATAGAAACATAAAGCAAAGAATATAAGTCATTTATATAGGAGAGGAATGTTGTGTGTGTTGAGGGCTAGAGCAAAAGTGTGTGGGACTTTTGCTTATATAGAGAAAAACTGAGTGAAACTTAATGATTAAGTAAAGGCTATTAATAGAAAGTTACTATAAATGGAAAGTAAGGAGACTTAGGGAGTAAGCTATGTAAAAGTGCAAAGGAAGCTTCTAGAAACTTCTAGAAGATCACAACTTGCCGCGTCCACATACCGAGCAATAGCAGTACGTTCCGAGCAATAGCGAGCGACCGTATATTTTATCGAACGACAAAGATGTCTGTCGTGCTGGTGATGTACTATGAGCAACATAAAGAATCTTCGAGCGATACAAAAAGCTGCCGAATGATACTAAGAACTGCCGAGCAATAATAAGAATTGCCGAGTGATATAAAGAACTGCCGAGCGTACTTAAGACATATGTTCGGCAATACTTGTGGGATAATACTTGTTGAAATCGTTTGGCTGTAAGGATGTGACTTTGGCAAGATAATAAATGAAAGTCCCGAAAGTTAAATATGAACAAAGATAACACCTTATGGTCCTTCTGAGATATGACAGTACCTCTTTTGGACCTTATGAACTGAGGGAAATTTGGCCCCCTACAATACCCCCTCAACTTCTTCTTTATCGCTTAGATGAAGGAGGAGTTGAACCCGGGTATGACCGAAGTGAATTCCTTGCAAGATACAAATAGACCCTAATTGCGCTTCGTATAGATTTAGCATAATAACCCAAGCCGAGGTGATGTAGCCGAACCTCAGAATGCTAATAGAAGTCCTGTCCTCAACCAGATTCGGCTGGAATGAGAGAGAGCTCTACGGCCAGATTCGGCCGTAGTGATAGAGAGCTCCACGGCCAGATTCAGCCGGATTGTCCGAAGGTAATGAAATCTGAATGCGATAATAATACAAAATTCCGAACGCTCTTGAAACCTGAATGTTTATGAGATGATGCATACGAAATGATGAGTATGAAATGAACTGAGAGTGAACAACTGAGGATACACGCCGCTCGGTATCCCCAAGAACTGAACACTCGGGCAAAAATGCCGAAGGTATGCATCGGGTTATGCGCCGAGCAATCAAGATAGTGACCGAAAGAGTATCCGAGATGGTACAAAATCCAAGCTGTCTTCGTCGCCCGAACGTTGGAGGCCTACAACCCGTAGGGAGGGTTTAGTCCAGTTGTGAGAATCCTTTGACCGCAGGGAAGGTTCAAACGAACGTAGGAGACCTGCGACCTAGAGGGAGGGCTTAGTCCGAACGTAAGGATTCTTCGTAGACCTTGGCGTGGCTGCATGACTCTTCACCTCAGACCCGTGGAAGAGGCCCAACTAAATGAGGAAGGCCTCCAACCAGGAGGGATGGACTGAGGTTGGAGCGCTGAATCTTCATTGCTCGGCGAATTTGGGCCATCTTCAACTTGTGAACCTCTACTTCGGACCGGAAGAGTTGCTGGTGGAAAGTGGGACCATCTGGATGTGAAACTAGGAGTGAGCCCCAATGCTCGGTGGAAGAGTCCGCCGCTGGGAGTGAATGCCTCACCGAATGAAGGAGTTGCATAGATCGGCAAAAGCGTCCGCCGTCGGGAGTGAATGCCTCACCGAACGGCTGAGTTGCATGGAAAGAGCTTGCCATTCTTCAAGTCTGAAAGTGTATGAGATGTCCGAACGAGTAGATTTCCGAGGGCTACGAGGATTTCGCCCGAACGATTAGATTGCCAAGGGCCTACGTTACACGGATCCATGTTTTTGGGTGAAGTACCCGTGTCGACACGACACGACACGGGTACGGGTACAGGTACTCGTGCTGGATTCGTGGGAAATAATCGGACACGTTCAAAGATTATGGTGATAGTGAAGACAGAATAAAAAAAAGCTTGAGGTTTTGATGAACTCTACCACCAAATCTCTAAATGGGCTTTTCTGGTGGTGCTTGTGTGAGGATATGGATGCTCCGGCTTTCTTTTTGAACGGCCATGGCTGCTGCTCTGTCTCCGTTTTTTCCGATCTCGTGCTGCGTCTGCTACTCTGTCTTTGTTTTTTCCGATCTTGGGCTGCGGCTGCTGCTCTCTGTGTTTGTTGCGATCTCGTCGAGAAGGAGAAAGGGGTGAGGAAGGTAAGAGAACCATTTATTTTTCCACGTGGCACTAGATGAACATATGGAGGCTTAAATTTTTTTTTTCTGTTGTGATTAGATTTTCGGATGTATATTCATGAATGGACGATCCCCAAAAAAATTGTATATAGAGTACAAAAGGAAATAGTGGAGTATAGTAGGAGTACTATTTTTCAAAAAAGTAATGATGGATTGATGGGTTGGCGGTAGGGCTATCCACGGGTCGGGGTCGGGTCCGACCCGACCCGACGTTTGTCGGATTTTGAAATATGCACCCGAACCCGACCGAACCACTGGTCGGGCTCCGACCGAAATGTTGTCGGGTTGTAGTTGTCGGATTCAGTCGGATCGTGGGACTAAAAAAAAAAAACTTCACAGTTCATTCAGAAATCGGGAGAGAGATTGAGGAACCCATAAAAATACAGATCAAGGAACATCACTTTCTATTTCAAAAAATAAATACATACAAATCCTAATCAAGAACACCAAACCTCAAAAATTGCTGGTTGAAACAAGTGCACACAAACACAGATTCACAATCACAGATCAAGATTCACAACATAATATTACAAAATAGCCATTCACAATCACAGATCTACACACCTTTTTCCTGAAAATCAAATTTTTATTCCCAAAATACAGTGGCCCAGAGGTGGTGGTGGAGGTGGAGGCAAGCGGAGGAGGAATCGAGCGAGGTGAATATGGGCTGGAGGTAGGCGGCGTGCTTCACTGGAGAGGGGAGGATCGCATCGAGGACGTCGTTGAGGACGAGGTGGAGCCGCCAGTGTAGCCGGCGGAGGAGTGGTGGAGAAGCAGGCGGAGGGTGTGGTTGGGCCATGGGGGAGTTTGGACTCCATGAGAGAGAGAGAGAGGGAGAGTCAGAGAGAGGGTGTGATCGAGGTACAGAGAGAGAGGGGTTTCGTGCGTGAAGGAGGCGAGTGGATGATGTCTGGATGAAATGGGGATTTAGGTTTTTTTCTTATATATATGAATGTCGGGTTGGGCCACCCGAAAAGTTATTTGGTGCATCCGACACCCGACCGACTAAATGCAAAATCCGACCAAATCAACTTGAATCCGACCCGAATGGCTGATCAGATCCGTCCATTGTCTCATTTTCGGGTCGGGTGGTCGGTCGGGTCGGATCCATGGACAGCCCTAGTTGGCGGCCAAATGTTTACTGCCGTGTAATATTTCTAACTCCACTCCCAATACACACTCAAAAATCAAAATACACATCCACCGTTCATATGGGTGTATGGGGTGACTGGGGTCCATACAAATTATTTAGATATGTATTTGGGTGTAGAGATAGAATTATTGAAAAAAAATTCTCGGCGAAAGCAATTTGCACACTTTATCTTTTTATTTTTTTCGACGGTCAGGAACAAGGATAATCAAGCCTGCTTATGCGCACCTTAATTAGAATCGATTTAGGGGTAAGACCCACCAGACCTCGGGCTTGGGCAACAGAAATAAACTGTAATTCCAATGTAATCTTAATTTTATTTATTTTTTACTTTCATATCCTTTTATTTTTTAGTATGATTTAATAGTAATGGACAACCAAATTTGAAATGAGGTTTGGACAACCCAAACATCAGAGTCGACAATTTCATCTATGGTTCAATAAAAAGCAAGCATCCATGCCATAACTAGGGAAAATTATTAGGTACTCCCGGTGTATACACCATCCTCTCACATAATATGTGGGGCCACGCAGGATCCATTTGCCGGCCTCACATTTTATGTAAGGGGTGTATACACCGGGAGTACCTAATAATCTCTCAACAACTAGAAAGTAATAAAAAATTATTTTTTTGGTGCTTCACTCCAAAAATCGAACCCTGATTAATTGTATGGAGAGCAAAAACCTATCAATCAACTGGATTATTCTTGAGACTTCTTATGTACGCTTCCTACTTTACATGCCAGTCTCTTCAATAAGTATTAAGTAGTACTACTTGAATACATGTGTATGTCTATGGGATTATATGATGACATGATAATTTTATACTCAATTTTTTTTTGGCGGGTAGAAGTTACGGGTTTCTTTTAGTATAAAAATATAACAAAAATATTTAGGAAATTAGGTGGCGTATCCCCGTATCCGTGTCCAAATTCGGACATGTATCCACGAATCCTCTTTTTCCAGGATTGAGGTACCCGACCCTTAGATATGCACCCGTATCCAATTCACGTACCCGTGTCCGTGTAACGTAGCCGAGGGCTACGAGGATTTCACCCGAACGAATTGAGTGTCGAGGGCTACGAAGATTTCGCCCGAACAAATATATTGCCGAGGGCTACGAGGATTTCGCCCAAACAAATAGATTTCGCCCGAACGAATAGATTGCCGAGGGCTACGAGGATTTTGCCCGAACGAATAGATTGCCGCAATAAACTTTAGGGTAGCAAATGAAAAATAAGTTGAGCACATATCCGAACAATTGGGCAGAATGTCACGTAGTTGTAGAATATAAATTGCAATTAAAGAGTCTAGCACTTTAACTTGCTATTTTAAAAATAAAAAGGAAAAAAAACCTGTTCCACGAAAGAGAAGAACGGAGGGTCCTAGATGAGGACCCAAAAGCAGAAATTGAAGAGAGAACTGCCGCCGAACGATCAGAAATTGAGACGCTCAAAGTCAGATCAGGACGAGCCCACCAATATATACCATGTTTTCTTCCCCAGCGGAGTCACCAATTGTGGGGGGCTGAAAAATCCTTGAACCTCTTCCTCCTTGCCCTTGTACGGTGAAAGGGTTGAACGGTGAACTAGGTACCTGAAAACCGAAGGGGGGGGTGTACCTCCGGGAAGACGCTCCGACGAGCAAGTTAGTAAGAGCCTGAGAGGTAGAGGAAAATATGCTTTTAATTAGGTCCTTTACCTTGTGGTATCACCTTTTATTTATAGGCAAGGCTTTGAGTGTTGGACAAGTAGATGATGTCACTTTCGGCTATAAGTAGAAAGCTTCTAGATCATGGGGGTGTTTGGGAGCCTACTTTTTGGCTTTTCATTTTTTACTTTTTGGCTTTTTGGCTTTTTCAATTTTGGTCGGAATGTATTTTGAATTTGATAGAGTGTTTGGATGATATGTGTAGAATGCATTTTACAGCAAGAGTAGTGTTTGGGAAATATGTGATAAAAATGAGTTATGAGTTATTTTTTACTATATTGCCCTTGTTTTGAGACAAACCAAATTTGTCTCTCTTTCACCCACGCATGAACCAATTCCAAACCCATTTCTCTCTCTCCTCCTCCCATACCCAATCTCCATTTCTGCAAATCAAGAGCCCATTTCCTCCTAAAAAACCAACAGCCCAACCCCTCCTCCTCCTCTCTCTCTCTCTCTCTCATACAAAATCAAAATCGGCGGGGCGGATCTGGGAGAGGTGGTCTCGGAGACCATAGGGTTTCGAAATTGAATCTGGTGAAGCCACTCAATGGGTTTCGAAATTAAATCTGGTGGGTTTTGTAAAGTTTCGAAACAATACAATTTGTCATGTTTCGTGGGTTTAATTTTTGTCAAAATTTGTATGTTGGAATGGAAGATACAGAGTCTATTTTATGCATGTTCTGGGTTCTTCTATGGTCAGATTCTTAATGGAAACCATAATTCTAACCCAGAAAAAATTCTCCCTGTTCTTGTGGTGGGAGATGCAGAAGTGTGAAAGAGGTGAACGATTTTCCCTCTTTGGTCGAAGCCCGAAGGTCCAGTCGGCTGCTCCGGATCGTCTTCTCTCTTCTCGTGTTTGGTCTCTGGATGTATGTCAGAACTGTGAAGTGAATTTCTCCAGTTGTAACGTTAACAAAACCATGGCAAAATGGGAATTATCCAAAAAGAGAGAGGGTAGCCTTGTCTTTTTGGCACAACTGGATTTGAGAATGGGAAAATAGGAATCCAAAAAGCTCCAAAAACCAGTTTTTTCGTTTTTGCCTGGAAACATGAAATTGAAAAATCCATTTTACCAAAATCCATTTTCCTTTTTTCTACCAAACACCCAAAATCCAAAAAAGGGAATTGGAAAATGCAAAACAAGGGCTCCCAAACACCCCCCATGTCACTTTCGGCAATAAGTAGAAAGCTTCTAGATGTCCCTTTGATTCCCACTTGCAAGCACTATTCCTGAGATCTTTTCCCGAATGATAACGTACCTTCCGAACGAAAGCTTTACACTACCGAACGAGCTAAGATTTTACCGAGCGACCACAAATCCCCAAACGTCAACTCACCCCACCAAGCGCAAGCACATGCCACCGAGTGAAAGAATGACACAACGAACGTTAACCTGATGAAGACACTAGAAGATTGCTGACGCTCGGTGACGATGCTTGGAGACCTCTAACGTTCGGCGGATCAGTGCAGTATCTTCCCATGACTTGTAATGACATTATAGATGAACTGAGACAACTGAACAGTGAGATTACTTGGTGAACCCTTTGACTCTTCCGAACCTTGGATATTTGGGCCCACTACAGAGACTGATTTGTACCTTTTAAGTACAAAGCAAACTATGAAACCCCAACCATAGGGAGAATTTCACTTGAAAATTGTCAGCCTTTTAGGCTCAGCTGCAGGTCCATTTTGACATGCTAAACGACGGTTCAAAATTTCCTATTTCAGACAGTTGTAGCCCTTCAAGTTTCATTCTAACCCAATTAGAATCACCTCAGTTAGATAATCGAGCAAAAAGTTATGGTCTAAATACTTGAGAACTCTGCAACTTGACTCCTAATTGTGGAGGGAATCAAATTCTTTATTCTTCCCAGTTTGATATAGATTTCCTTGAGGGGGTTCACGTACTCAAGCCTTCTAGGTCTTAAAGGATGGTACTTCTTTCTTTATCCCTTACTTTAGCTGTCCCCAATTGCAACTGGGTCCGCTTTTGAGCCTTCAAACTTCCAAATTTGAAGCCCACTTCGCGAAACAGCTCGTAGTAATCTGTAATCATGAAAATAGCTCGAAATATGTCAAGTAACATGGATTAAGGAGTTAATGAATATAAACCAAGGGGCCTTCACATGTGCATTTCGGCACTTATCAAGACTATTGCTTTGACTTTCACCAAGCATATTGAAGTTTGAGGTGTAAGATGTATACTGAATATGACTTTCTTTTCACCTAGATCTGTTTCTTAATTTGATTGAAACTTGATGTCTCCGTTTTTACTTCTGTTGAGATCTATTGCTTCATACTTAAATTTAGTTTATTAAAGCTGAATAATCAGACAAGACTCCTACTTTTATGGGGTTCCAAAAGGTTTGCTTAGTCACATGATTCGTCATCCTAGGGGTGTGGATCGCAAACTGGTCTGCTGATTAAAGAATTGAGAGCGAATGCGCAAATAATTCGTGATTTCACTAAATTAGATTCGCAAATTCGTCTCATTAAATACGCGCATGCACAATTTCCACCATTTAAAGGTGACACGCGTACCGTGAATGACGCACACAGATTCATGAGCTCACCTTTTGTCTAAAGCTGTCGGCAGAACTTATTACTGCGTTGAAACTTGAAAGTAGGTTTTGAACCCTGAAGTGGAAGAGAATTATTATTACCTACATGTATCCCTGCTCCACCTTTTATTCTTGGCAACTTCCCCTGCTCCACCTTGTTTTATCACCCTTAGGTTATATAAATCATATGACACATAATTAACACAAATTTATGTAATACCAATTCCCGTATGGCAAATTTTTATGCACTAAAATTTTGGCATTAATGAAATAGTTTTGGCACTATCATTTTTCAATAACTATTGATGAAATATGAAAATTAACATATATAGTGAAGACGCTCTGAAGTATAGTTCTTTCAAACATCGATGCTCACGCGCTCCCACTCTCGCACCTGCACCCACTTTAGGTGACCTAGGGTAGAAGTCTTCACCATCTTTTATGGATATTCTTGTAGTGAAGGGGATGCATGAGTCATTTATGAGAGTCAATCTCACAGATTAGAGTCTTCACCTTCTGTCATATACGTTTTGGTTGTATATGTTAGAGTTTAAAGAATCTTCTGAAATATTATTTGGAAGAGAGATTCCTTGTTGCATTGGTTTGTTTTGTATCGCTCTCAAACCCTGTTAATAATCTTTGTGTCATGCAGCTGATCAGAATTTCCTTTAATTTTTTTTGTTGGTTCACCCTTTTTTTTTTTTGGCTAAGCTTGTTGGTTCACCCTTTGCACATCGAAATTTAAAAGTTATCTTCACTTGGTTTATCGTCTGACTGTATCCACTTGTCGCGTAGAACAAAAGCATCCAATGGATCACCAAGTCCCAGTAGGCCAACCAGAATATTTTCAAAGTCAGTTTCCACATCCTATGTATCCTCCCTGGCCTATCCATTCTCCACCTGGTGCTCTACCAGTCTTTCAACCATATCCTGGATTGCCCTACTATCAGAATTATCCAGGAAATGGCCCATTTTATCCACCACATTATCCTCCAGCAGATAATTCTCATTCCAATGGTGGTCATAGAGCAGGAAAGAGAAGACAATCCATGGATAGCAGGGATGGAAACACTGAATCAGAAGAATGGCAGATGGAACCCTCCAAAACAAAGTCACCGGGTGATTTAGAGTTGGAGAATGAGTCTAGGAAGAAAGCTGGAAGATCAGCTAAACGGCAATCAGGCACAGTTGTGATTCGGAACATCAATTATATTGCCTCAAAAGGGCAGAACTCTTCAGGCAGCGAATCCCTATCAGCTTCTGACTCTGATACGGACAAAGAAATGATGCACAAGAACTCTTTGTCCCCAAAAAGAAAAGGAAGGAATGCTAAGTCTAAGGATGAATCAAAGTTGTTTAATAAGGAAGGAACTAATTATGAAAAGGAGACAGAGGGAGGAAACTGGCAAGCATTTCAAAATTTCTTACTGAAAGACACTGATGAACGGAGTCATGCTGCTGATCAAGGAATGTTTGATTCAGAAAAGGATGTTCAAATGAGGAGACGGAAAAATGCTGTAGGTGGCGATCCTTTAGCTGATTGGAGAAATTCAGCTGAAGTCCAAGATGGGGGGATGATTGAATTGCATAAAGCTGGTGGAAGTATGACTCGGGTGATGAGGACGTCTAATGATGAAGTATTAACTTCTAGAGGAGAGGGTCATTATGGTAGAGGATCTACGTATGACCAAACGGACATACAATATACCGAAATAAATGGAAGAAAAGTTGCATATAAGAGGAATACAAATGATGATTTTATGATTGCTGGACGGGAAACCCATTCTAATTATATGAGTTCAACAGATCCACTGGCTGCTAATGGATTCAGGCATGCCACCAATAATTTTGATAAAAGTTCACAAGGAAAGACTGATGAATCCTTCATAGTTCCATTCAGGTCAATGTCACTGGATCAAGTTGGAAATGACAACAGAACTGCCGTTGATATGGATTCTGAGCTGCCTCATAAAACAAAAAATAATTCCAATAGGATTGGAAACCAAGCTAACTATGAGCCAGATGAGTTGAGCTTAATGCCTGAACGTGGGACCCAGAATAGCAATTTTGGATATGACCCTGCTTTAGACTATGAAATGCAGGTTCGTGTTAGGGATGCTACTGCACTGGGTAACCAAAATAAGGAAGAAATGGCAGATGTCAAGCAAGGGTCCAAGAAGTTAGAAAAGGACAGGAAGTCAAAAGTTACTCCAGATTCCTTGAATAAGAAAAAGACCGGTGGACCAATACGGAAAGAGAAACCATCAAAGTTAAGTCCTTTAGAAGATGCGCGAGCTCGTGCTGAGAAACTAAGAACATACAAAGCTGATCTCCAGAAGATGAAGAAAGAGAAGGTACTTCTGCTTATTATACTTGCATTATCCATGCTCTTCCGTACGGTGAGAAGCTTAGCAGCAAAATGGCCTGTAACTCTTGTGAGATCATATCTTGCCAATCTGAATCCCTAGCTTTTGCTGCATGGTCTTTTTATGATAATTTAGACTCCATTTGTTTGGGCATAAAATATTTACCTATTTTTGGGCTTTTGGTTGCACAAAATAGGGGTAAATTTTTTGCTTAGTAAAACGTTTTCCAGAAATCTGAGGTAAAATGACTTTTTGAGAAAAATTTGTTAAGTCATTTACCTGATGCAATCTCCATATCATCACTCACGGTTACTCTCCTCCCTTAAATTCTCTCTCTCTCTCTCTCACACACACACACACACAGGTGCTCGCACGCACATAAACATACGCTGATATACATACACATCTGTGGGTGACCACAACAACATTTTGCCAAAACCATATATCTGGGTCCAAATAAACTAAATGATGAGT
The DNA here is from genome assembly GCA_020567845.1 of Rhododendron henanense subsp. lingbaoense. Taxonomy (NCBI): domain Eukaryota; kingdom Viridiplantae; phylum Streptophyta; class Magnoliopsida; order Ericales; family Ericaceae; genus Rhododendron; species Rhododendron henanense. The sequence continues at coordinate 9,357,066 of CM036313.1, forward strand.
ACAAAGGAGAAGAGAAAAGAAAATTAAGATTAGAAGCAGTGCATGTGTATTTCATTTGATGAAATCATAGAGGTAAATTGAGAGAGAAGAGAGGTTGAGGAAGTGAAATGCTATCAGCAACAATAAGAAAACATATGATTAAGGTAGAAGTTATGAGCTGAAAAAAAAAAAATCAAATACCAACCAAACACTGGAAAACAAAATGAAAAGTTTTGTTTTGGCAAAATCATTTTGCTTGGATAATATTTTCCGGTGTAAACTATTTGACGAGAAACAAACGGAGTCTTATGTAGTGATGATGCAGAAACGGCGTGGATTGCTAAGAAATATAACACAACCAAGTATGTTTGCAGTGTTCTTGGTGGTAACAAAAGTTTTTGATATTTGAATGAACATAATCAATCCAAAATCTGGAAGTGAGAAGTTTGTAGAATGTTTTCATGGACAATGTTGTACATGAAACATGTTTTTGTCTTGTGAAATATTTTATGTTCAGACAATTTGTTTTTCGAGCAAGCAATTTTGGTATTTCAAACCGATCTCAGTATCTTCAAACTATTTCTTTTCACAGGAAGAGGAAGATCGGAAACGACTGGAAGGTTTGAAGATGGAGAGGCAAAAGAGAATTGCCGCAAGAGCCAGCTCAACTGTTGCTCAGTCTACATCCTCACAGCCAAGCAAGAAACCATTACCTACAAAACTTTCACTTGGCTCTGTCAGAGGGTCAAAGTTCAGCGATTCAGCGCCAGGATCATCATCTCCTCTGCAGAGATCTAAGATAAGAACTGCTACACTTGGATCCAATGCATCTCAGAAAGCCTCTAAAATCAGCAAATCAAGTAATGGAAGCCACATGCCAGGGAATAGGATGACTAGATCAGCTTCATCATTGTCAGAGCCAAGGAAAGAGAGCAGAAATGCAACTCCTGATTCAAAGCCTTCTGTGATGCAAATCAGAAGACTATCTGAGCCTAAAACAATGAGAAGCCCTTATGTTGCACCGGTGAAGACTCCAGGTGCGGAATTAGTATCAAAGCGGAAGGTTTCTTCTGAGCCTGAGAGCAAAAAGATTTCCGCTATTATAAACCTTGATAGAAGCAAGGCCGCAACACTTCCTGAACTGAAGATCAGAACATCGAAAGAGTCATCTGATATAGGCCAGAACAAATCAGCACCCAAAGAGATGACACAGGAAGTGAAGGGGATCAAGTCTTCTGTAACATCCTCCAGTACTAAATTAGATAGGAAAATTGACAAACGCACACACCAGAGTGAGGTGGATGACAATCCTGTCATTGACAAGACAATTGTGATGCTCGAGTGTGAGAAGCCCCCTCTTCCAGTTGTGCATTCATCAGAAGAAAATATGGGTGTTCAAAAAGAACACTATGGCAGTCATGGCAAAGTAGAGAAAAATGACATGATATCAGAATATGCTGCTATTCACGCACCAGCTTCACCCACGGAGGGACTTGTGATTGAAGCTGTTCAAAGTCAAATACAAGAGCAACCCAAGTTTCATACGGTAGGATTTGGTAAACTCAAAACTTTTTTTATGGTCCATACATACTGAAACTTATGAGGTCTGCATATAACAACCTAGACCAAGTGAAGCTAAGTAAATTGAAACTTATTGGGCAACAAGATCTATGCATCATATGAGGAAAATGTTCGAATGTAATAGTAAAAGTAGATCCAGTTTAATTGGAATCTGGATTGGGGTAGATTAGGCACAGATGTCACCTTTAGCATTACTTGCACAAAGTGGCTGCTCTTTCGTTCGAACGTACAACCTCTAGGCCATGTTTTTAGCATCAACGAGTGGCCTCCATTATTTTTTGAAAGTAATAGTATAGTAGAGTTTTGATAAGGAAGCACTTACTGCTATTGTATGAACAAATGATTAAACGGATCAATTACATTTGTAAATAACCTTAAACCTAAAGGTTATTTGACAGCTAATGTTGGTCCTCCATATTGCAATGTCCTAGATTCTGGTTGTAATTTTGAAAGTTGGTGTACCCAAAATCTGCTAAAATATCCTGAAGATTTGTTAATTTTACTATTAATAGGCACTATTTGAGCTTGTCTTTAATTGTGATAGCATATTTCAATTTGTTTGTTGTACTGAATTGGCTTATGGGAGCAAGTTAATCTCATTCCACTAAATCCAATTTCTCTGGTCTTCGGTTATGAGAAAGAGGAAATTTTTCATGAACTCAGTGTATTGGAAGCTATCAATTTTTCTTATTAATCTAAGATATGGCATTTGTTTGTCAGGTAACATCTGCGGAGAAGGAAGCACAGAACTCTTCAAGCGTTCGTACATCTGGAAAACCCTATCAAGCCCCCTATGCTCGGCTCTCTTCTTTAGAAGTCGCATGCACTGCAAATCCAGAAAATGGAAAAACACCTTCAACAAGATTAGAGACGGAGACGATGGGTGTTAAAGCACAAGTTTCTGGCTTTGAAGACCTGAAATTAGCAATGATTCCTGAATCCCTGGCCAAGGTTCAGGTGAAGGAATCACCGAAAGGCTTTAAACGACTCTTGATGTTTGCTAAGAAGAACCATAGTTCAGTTGCAGGTGAGCACAGTGTTGAATCAGATAATGCAAGTGTTGACGGTTCAGAGTTAGATGGCAATGTAACAAATGCAGCTTCTTCTAGTGAAGGTAATATGCGTTTCTTTACTAATTTTTGCACTTGTTTCTTGAAAGATAGTATAGGATTTTGCTCCATACGTTTGGGGATAATACTTTGCATAGCCATACTACGCATAGCTATGCGAAGACAGCATGTAGTTTATCAACAGTAGGTGATAGAATTTTCAAAATGCAAACTGTCCACAAGTCTTGATTCTATCTTCAACTTCAAGGAGCTGATTCGAGTTGAATGGTGTATATGCTTTCCTTTGACGTATTCTATGTTCGTGGCCAGTTTTTGGTAAATTAACTTGAAGATATGCTTCATTAATTTTGGGCACAAAGAACCCTACATAAAGCGTAAAAAAAAGGATAAGACAAAAGAGTAGTGCAATAGTGATATTAATACATTTATAGAATTTATCATTTGATAAGATGTGGCCCGTTACATCTACTGCTTCAAAACTGAGGACCAACAGCATGCATTTATTTACCAAAATGCCACTACCACCTCATTTTGTTGATGCAATGTCTACTTCTTGGCTTGAGGGAAAAGGAGAGCTGAAAATCGGCGTGAAGATGCCCATTTCGGTTGCTTTTTTTATGTCAAGAGTATCATTACGATACTGCATGATAATTGAATAGTCTATTGTACTTAAACATGGGACATGAGATGAGCTTATACTATGAAAGATATTAAACAATCCTTGTTTCATTTTCTTAAAACAAGAATGAAGTTAGCTTGCCAAGAAATAAACTTAAGAAACAGTAATTTTTTTGGTTTTTAGTCAATGTTAGTGATTTTTTCCTTTCAACTCAATTAAGTTGTGCATTTTCTCCACCTGCCACTTGTTTAGAAGCAAGGGTAAGCTTTTGATGTATTAGTATATGGTGTTATTAGTTTCAATCAGTTTTGAGGTTCCCTTGAACCGTATAACATTATGCCGTTACCTAGTTTGCAAGCTGACCTTGTATTAATGGTTCTTAGGTTACCTTAAATCGTATCACGTCATACCTAGTTTGCAAGCTGATGTTGCACTGATGGTTCTGAGGTTGCCTTTATTCATATTACGTTGTACCTAGTTTGCAAGCTGACCTTGTATTAATGGTTCTTTTCTCGTGCTCAGTTCGTACATTGAAGAATCAAATCTCTCAAGATGAAGAAGCTACTTCCCAAAAACGTAAGTGATTGCTACTCTGCTTCCACTCCGAGACTTGTCTTGTTTTTCTGTCCTGATTTTCTTTCATTGGTTACAGCTTCCCGCAACTTCTCTCTGTTGTCGCCCTTTCGTAGCAAGACCAGTGAAAAGAAGTTGACATCATCATGAGGTTGCAGTTTATGTACCTGCAGACAATTTGACCAACCCTACTTCTGCTACGACATTTGCACATTTAGATGCTACCACTACAATGAGGTGGGTTGCAGATTTATTTTCTTCTTTGGTCCTCTGTGGGTGTGTCGGAAATGTCATGTATCAATTTGCATAGCCACCACGGGAATGGTTTTTTCTTGGCACTTAAATCGTTGTATAAAAAGAAATGTTCAGCTTACCTCAACTCACCTTTACATCTCGTTCCGTTTCAAACTGAATTTCAGAAAAGTATTTTATACTTAAATGGACCTTGGTTTACAACATGGAAGGATGTCTTGAAATGTTTTGCCTCTTTTTGGTATCTCCAACCTCAAGTTCTGAGCTTCAAATGGCTTTCTACCCCTTATCCGCCTGTTGGTTGCGTCTTGCATTCTTGCAGGCTACAGCTAGCCTGCAAAAATGCATTCCTCAGCGGTGCTATGCCCATCGTACGGTTTCACCACTCTCTTTCACCGCTCTCTCAATCTCAGTGTCTATCTCAGCAATCAATGGTCCGGATTTTAAACAAACTCTTCCTGGAAGAGTTTCTGGATCTTTCAAAACACTTTTGGATGGTGAGATTGAATGCGGTGAGGTGAGCGGTAAAAGAGAGGGGTGGGCATAAACTTTCCATATTGTGAATCGGGTAACTAGGAGAGAGTCTGAGATATAGGAGGACAGGGTATCTCAACTGCTTTGTCTGTGAGATTGTAGTTTGGGACTGTATTCTACTTCTTCCCAAAAAAGAGAGCAATCAAAAACCATTGTTATCAAACCCCTAGTAGCCTCATGTAAACAACTCAGTTTTTTTTTTTGGTGAATTAGCCATTTTATAAAAGCAACCAAACGAGAAACAGAGGGAAAGTCTCATACAACGAAACAAGGCTACCACATCCCTAGCTAGCCATCTAGAGAACAGCAAACAGCCAACAAATTACAGGGGACTAAAAATTCTGGAACTAAGACTCCAGGTCCTGGCTAACGATCTGTTAGAATCACTGGCCTTCAACCCTCTCCAAGAGCCTAAACAAGCTCTATAAAGCATAAACAACTCAGTTATCCTGCGGGTATAGCTTTTAGTCTTCGATTCACAAATAAAAGCACCATTTTGTTCTGCAGTCAGTAAGATCTGAAGGAGAGGGAACCTACGCCTAATATCAACGAGTTTCGAACAAGGATTATGAGCATAGCCTAAACGCACGAATGTCGACTCGAAACCGCAAGAAGTGCATACAAAAATTCCAAGTTTGACGTACGTATGGTAACACAACGTAATAAGGTTAACACAAGGCTTGTGGGATTACATTGAGCTCTTGTATTAAAAGGAAGGGCTAGGATTTATACCCTCCTTTTCTACCCTTCCCTCGGTGGCTCCACCATCGTTTCTTTTTATGTTTTAAGACTCAGCTCATGGTTAGCAGGGTTAGTAGTGTTAGGTATTAGCAGGGGAGGGGGAGCTCGAACGCCGCTCTCGTGCATGAGAGCATGGAGGAGGCGTCAACTGCACTCCACTTCACTTGCGCTACACCATCGCTTCATTCCCCTTTTTTGTTCTCCCCATAATTTTTGGACTTCAGGAGCCAAATCTGGCTCTCCAGATCTAGGTTTTGACTCTTAAATCCGATAGGCCTGATGACGACTTTTTGAGCTTCCCAATGGCAACAATGAACAGCAAATCTAGCGATATTCCGACGTTATCCTCTAACCTGCGGCAGGAATGAGCATGTATGGTGCATGGTGTAGACCATGATTTCCTCACCCACCTCCACAAGTGGATTGATGGGTCCGACACTGGAGCTGATTTCATGCTGCTTGTACTTGTATTTTGTTTTAGTTGTGTTTTGCTTTTGTTCTAATTGTAATTTCGTTTTGATTTTAATATTACTGGGATGATCTTTACCATAAAAAAAAATTACTACTCTATTTGGAACTCACCCGTGCCTACTTGTGAAGTGGGACTGTGGGAACTTTTTTGGTGTAGAACTGTAGATAGCTTGTTACCCCTCTTAGATTGTTTTTTGGAAATTGAATTCTACACTCCCTTTTTTGACATCTACACTCCTTTTTTTGTCTTCTACCAAAAAAATTACATACAATTTCAACACTAAAATCCAAAAAAATGAGTGTAGATGTCAAAAAAGGGAGTGTAAAATTCAATTTTCAGTTGTTTACATGACATGACTCATTAAATATAAATTAATTTTGAATGCTCTAAGTACAAGTGGACAACATTGATCATGACTATAAATAAATACACATCAGGTAAGATGAAAATGAAAAGTTTTAAATTTAAGATTTAACATGGAAACTGATTTTTGTGCTCTATTTTTTACCGATAGCGCTCCAATTTTAACGTAAAATTATCATGAACAAAGTGGAGCACCATCAATAAAAAGTGGAGCGTAAATATCACTTTCCTTTTAACATTTTGAAATAATCTGCTAATTGAGGTAACCCCCCCCTCTCTCTCTCTCATGTGTTTCCTTCTTCATAGCCCACATCGGGTTGCTTCATCACTCTTGGTAGGTCTGAAAAGAGGCATAAAAAAGGTAGTCTTCTGTAATCTTATTTTACAAAAAGTAGTCTTTTGCTAGAATTACAAAAAATTGCACTCACAAGTGCACAAACAAATTCACAAAATGTGTGGAGTGAGTATAGTCGCCACGCACCTTGCGGGTGTGTTTGTACATTTGTTTGTGTAAGTGTGTGTGGTTCTAGCATTTTTGCCGTTGAAAATCTTCGAAGACATGTATGTGTATTGCAGTGGTTATCTTGGTTTGAATTTTGATAATTTTGATGAACTTATCGATTTTGCCATCCTATGTGGATGAGCTACCAGTATCAAATTCCACCTATTTTACTTTTATTCACGTCAAAGTCGTTAAATTTGTCTATTGCTTAGGACGAGAAAAGAGGTACCCAAAAATTACCCGGTCGAAATTTGGGTCGAAGCCATATGATATTTTCGGTATCGGGATAAAGCAAAATCGTCCCGCCCCACTTGCCGGTTGCCATCCCTATCAGGACAATGAGGGGTTACTGGTTACGATAATACCGGTACCTAGGGCTGTTAGTCGAGACCGGAAACTCGATCGAAATCGGAAAAATCAGACCGGATCGAATTTTTTTAAACCGGTCGAATAATTTCGATCCGGTTCCAGTTTATAAAATTTTATAAACCGGAAAAATAATTTCGATCAGGTTTATGTGTTTTAAAGACCGATCGAAACTTTTTTATGGGCTTAATGATGTTTTTATGAGTGTTTTTTTTATGTATTGGGCTCAAAATTGATCCTTTTTTGTTGGACCCAAAAAAAAGAGTTGAATTATGGGTTTTTGGTTGATATTTTGTGGGTTGAATTGTGAATTTTTTGATGTGTTGGGCCCAAAATATGGCCCATGAATGAAAACCGGATAAACCGGTTGAGCCGGTCGAAACCGGACTGTATTATCTCAACCGGTTCCGGTTTCTAAAAATCTCAAACCGAATAACTGATTTCGACCGAAAAATATGCCAAAACCGGTCGAAACCGGACCGATATCACCCCTACCGGTACCCATGATTCTTTAGCATTGTAAACAAAGAACGTGAATTTCTGATTGACCCAAAAAAAAAAAAATTTACAGTAATAAACAAAACGAAGAACGAACCAAATTCCCACCCGACCCGACCCGGTCCGTGCCATTGGTTTGATTCACCAATCACCAATGAGTCGGAACGACACTTCCCCCAAAACCCCAAAAACCTCCCTAAAACCTTCCTCCCTCCCTCCTTCTTCTCTCTCTAGTTTTGCCGCCATCTTCCAACACTCTCAAACGCAGAGAGAGAGAGAGAGAGAGCAAAAATGGCGCTCTCTCGTCTTCTTCAAGTAAAATCAAGACCTCTTTTCCAAAGACGAGGTAAAAACACTATCTCCTAATCAAATGTACGCTCAATACTCAATTCTTGTTTGGTGTTCCGACTACACTACACAGAAAAGTTTCCTTTCTTTTTCTTTTTTTTTCTCTCTCTCAATTGCAGGGCTTGTGAACCCACCAAAGTGGTGGTGGCGTTACTGCACCTATTCTTCTTCCAGTGCTGAGGCTCAGAAGTCCGCCAAGTGAGCGCCTTTGTTTTTAATGTCCCCGTTATGAAACGGTTTGAATTCCCTTTATGGAACGACTAGTGGGTATTCTTCATTTTGATTCCACAGAAAGGAATTTTTCATTTCTTCCCTTGTTTTTTGTTTGTTTCCTATAACAAGTGGTAAAAGAATACAAGTATTTGAATTACATCGACATAAATCCACACTCATACTAAAGCCTATTAGGCAGTGTTCTAAAAATCGCTAGGCACTAGTCGGGCCCTAGCGCCTAGCGGCCGGCTAATTAGTGCCTAAGCCGATTTTAATTTAGGTGTTGGACCCTCGTCGACCACGTAGACCGACTTTTAGAACACTGCTATTAGGGGCCCATTTAGGGTAAGAAATAATCAATATTTGCTTTTGGCAAAGATTGACCCCGACCTCTGCAATGGAAGTGTACAACAGCACAAGGGTGGCTAACTGAGCTAGCCTAGTTGGTTGTCCCATGTTGTTTCTAATGATATGGAGTATGGATACAAAGGCATCTCCACAGGAAGTAATAAATTGATCATTTAGTTTAAATTGAAAGACTTATGTCATAAAGAAACACTTCAAGGCAAGTAGCAAAAGTCTCACACTGTTTTTATTTTGCTTTCTCTATTCAAGTTTGAATGAAGATATTAATGAATCTTCAAAATTACCTCGTCAAAAAATATATTCCCAGGTAACGATGGATAGATCATAATTCTTTGACAAAAGTGAGCCTCTAAAGCATTAAGAAATGGTTACAAACAAGATTTTTGAGAGCACGTCGGAGTGCATTGCTTTAGAGGTAAGCAAAGAACATCTTTTGAGTAAGCTTTGGCTTCATCCCAAGGAGATCCTCTAAAACAATGAAGATCTAGGAAGTACAATGAATGTGCGAGAAGGATGTTGATACTGTGGTGATTTGTTTACCTCTAAGAGTTTTGATTCAGGTTTGATTGGGGCGAGGCTCAGAAGTCATCATCGCATTCAAAGAAACTCATTTTGGCCAAGGAACAAAAGGCCGCCGCTGTGGAATCATTCGTCACCAAGTGAGCTTCTGTATATAGTGTGTCTTATGCAAATATAATTGTTTTCAAAGTCTACAAATATAATCATTATATCACATGCAATAGTAACGGTATTATGTTACAAATGTCCACCCAGAATCTAGTAATTTGATTACATCACCAAACACTTTCAAGATCCATTATCTACTTTTCATACATTCACCAAACACTTGGACAAATTATGATTATGAATTGTTTAGAATTTAGAATCCATAATACAATAAAAAAAAAAGCAAGCACCTAACACCCCCTTAATATCCCATTATGATATGATTCGTGTTATACGCAATGGTTGAAGTCTGACAAGAAAATTAGATTCACTGATTGGAACAAGTAGTGGGTATGTTTTCTTCCCTTGTTATTTCTAAGATATGGGCATCTTCAAAGGAAGTGACAAACTGGCATTCACCTCAAAGGTCAAAGAGTCGTGTAACCAAAAAGCAACATTTGTTTGGTTTAGCTTGCTTTGCACAACTGTGGAGAGAGAGAGAGAGAGAGAGAGAGAGAGAGAGAGAGAGAGAGAGAGAGAGAGAGAGAGAGTAAATTGACAAATAATTGTCAATGTAATGAGGAATAAATTATCAACTAAAATTGGGTCCCTAAAAAGCTAGAGAAAGGATGAAACATTGGTGCACTAGTTATAGTGCCTATTAAACTTGCCACATAGGTAAGCAAAGTACATGTTTTGCGTAAACTGTTTTTCCTCCTTTGGAGATGCTCTAAGACATTAAAGAGCTAGAAGTCCAGTCGACGTATGTGCATATATATGATTAGCACAAAAAGAAATATATGGCCTTGTCTGGGTTTGTACTTTGTAGATACTGTGGTGATTTGGACATTTGGTTACCTAGCGGTAAATGTGTTGATTCAGGTTTAGGGTTAGCATAGGATCAGAAAAATTGTTTATTGAATAAGACAATGTAGAGATTTGATGTGTTTTACCTAGGGGTGAGCATGGACCGGATTGGTCCGGTTTTATAGTAAACCAAGAACCAAACCACTACCTACGGATTAAGAATTTGGAGAACCAAACCAACCCATAAAGTTCATATAACCAAACAAATCCAAACCATTAAAAAGCGGTTCGGTTTCAGTTTTGAACCACGGTTCGCTCGAAATTGAGATATCATCCACATAAACTATTTGAAGTACTTAAAAACAAAAAAAAACAAAATTGGCCTCTCAAAAAAAAAAAAAAAGTACTTAAAATTGAATACCAAAACTTATATTAAAAGTAGCTAGCTATATAAAAATCACCAAAACTCACTAACATCAACTGACTAAATAAGAGTAGAATACAAGTAATTAGCGAGGGAATAGAGCCATGGAATAGAGTATTAGATTAGAAAATTAGTAACCGAGCGAAAAGAGTGAGAAATCAATTGAGTCGAACCTATGCTTTGTGTATTGAAATGGTAGGAATAGGTTATCGCATATAGAAGTTTAGGGAATTAATTTGGAAGTAAAATAATAGGGTGGTGGAATAGATGATTTGATTAGAAAAATAATTTTTTTTAATGTATCTAAACATATTATAGTATACGTGTGTGTTATACAGTTCGGATCGGTTTGGAACCAAAACCGTTAACGTAAATCCACAAACCAAACCATTTAACATGGTTTCTAGATTTTTAAAACCAGAACCAAACCACATCACTAAAAAACCAAGCCAAACTAATCGGTTTGATTGGTTTGGATTGGATTCACGGTTTGACGGTTATTTTGCTCACCCCTAGTTTACCATGGAAAGGTTATGCCTATGGGAAAATACAAGCACAAGGTACTAGGATAATAGAAACTAAGCAAACTGGACATTTCTGAAAATCTAGCAAGAAAGTTGTATAAGCAATGAAAATCGTGAGTGCAGAAGTCCCAAAATCAATTTTCCTTATTCAGATACCGCCTTTAATACCGTCTCGATTCATATCGGAATGCCACCTCTTTCAGTAAGCTGGACCCCTTCTTAATCTGAGGATGTAAATCACTTTGATGTAAATCACTTTTCTCCTTCTTGAGAAATAAACTCTTTTGACATTTCATAAATTGGAAAGTTTTGCGGGTTTAGATTTGTCTGTTTTGCGTTTGATAATTGTTCAATCGGGCAATTTATGGGAACATGACTCTTGTATAATGTGTTCCTTTTCTTGTCACTAAAGAACTCAAATATGATAGCATTATAAGAAACTAGGATACGTATACAAATCACTGCAATTCGTAAAAAATGGAGACAGGCACTATGGGGGACACGACAAAGAAATTCTTGCAATTTTTGCCTTTTATTTTAAATTTTTTAGAATTTAAATTGACCCTGGTCGTATCCCCACCTGTCTCTAACTTAAGACACCCATGTCCAAGCATGTCCTGTTGTGTCCTCGACTTGTAAATTATAACATTAATTGGACAAGCCACGTGCATGTCAGACTCAGATACGTCGACCAATTAGGCATGTTGGTGCTTCATAGGTCGCATCATATGAGAAGGTAAGTTATTTAGGGGTATGTCAACAAACGATTAAAGAAAGAGAATGAGACACGAAAAGATATAAAATGAAAACCTTGCACAATAGAGATGTCTGTGTGGTGTTAGCTTAAGAGTTAGAGCTCTTGACCAGGTTTTGATTTGCAAAGATTGTAATTTGCTCCACCGCATGCCAAAGTTACTACCACCTAACGAGTTTTAGAACACTGGGCGGTAGTCGGGCGGTCGGCCACCTTCCACCTTCGAGGCCGAGTACTCTGTGATTACTTGGCGAGGACTTAGGAGTAATTATTCGGATTTTTTTTAATGTTCCCCAAATGACATCCATAATCCATAATGATAAGTTCAACGTTTATAGTTCAAACCAAATGAAAACAAGTACGAAATTACTAGTCAATTACAAAGTTTAACGTTCAAACCAAATAAAACCAAGTACAAAATTACCAGTCATTTACAAAGTTCAACGTTCAAATCAAATGAAACCAGGTACAAAATTAGTAGTCAATTACTCCTCTTCTTCTCCATATCCCTCCATAATTGTAACATTGATTAATACCATTGATTAAAAACTTAATTACACCATTGTAAATATGTAACACACTAACACAGTAATTTGCCGGGATAAAAGGGTCTTAACATAGTAACGAACCTAATACTTTATACATGTAACAGTATAAGTTATAACATAATAACACCACTACAAAAGTAGAGAGAGAAGGGAGAGAGACGATCTAATAGCAAAGTTTAGAGAGAGAGATGAACTTACCACACCAGTCGTCGTCGTTGAAGAAGGGAGGAACAACAGCAATCTCTAAGTCTCTAATTCAAACAAATCGATATGTATCGCTTAGGGTTAGCATATTTCATATTTTACCCCAATTTTATCCAATTACCCAGACTCGCCGAGTAACCCGAGTTACTGAGTAATCCCGACTCATCGATTACTCACCAACTAATGGCCGAGTAATCGTCCGGCCGAGTAATGCCCGCCGACTAGGCCTTAGTCACCTCGGCCAGGCATCGAGTAGCGAGTACTTAGCTGAGTATTTCCGAATTTTAGAACACTGCTACCGCCTAGCGAGTTTTAGAACAATGTGTAGGAGTTAGTAGGCAAGGGTATCTTGGATAGAAATTTTGCAATGGCTTTTGATCTTATAGTTGTGAACACTTTCTTCAAGGAGAGAGAGGAACACCTAATTATCATTAAGAGCGGGTCCAATAGAAGTCAGATAGATTACTTTTTCGTTAGATGCATTGAACGTTTGGTATGCAATCACAATATAGATTATGATATTAGATATTTGCCTGAAAGGACAACATAGAACAACGAAAGAGTCTAGACGCATATGAACTAGATGATGGCCTCTAAGAGGAGAGAAACTAGAGATGTTCAAGGGCAAGATGCTTCAACAAGCAAGGTGGGCTTTGGATGGTGATGGTAATAGTATGTGGAATACGATGGCTCACACTATTAGAAGGGTATCAAAAGAGGTTCTTGGAGAGTCAAAGGGGAAAGGTTCTATATCTAAAAAAACTTGGTGGTGGAATGACGAGATTCAAACCATTGTAAAAGCAAAAAAAGTAATGTTTTGAAAAGTGGCAAAAGGATCGGAATGAGGATACTTATACGAGTTATAAATAAGTCTGCAAGGAAGCTAAGAGAGCCGTTACGGATGTTAAACTGGGAGCTTATGAAGATTTTTATGCTAGATTAGATAGTAAAGATGGAGTGAAGAACACTTATAAACTCGTCAAGCTAAGAGAAAGAAAACTAGGGCTTCTCTAAGTTAAACATATAAAAGGAATGATTCGAGGGTGTTGGTGAAAGATGAGGAGAACAAGGATAGTTGGAAAATGTATTTTGAGAAGCTTTTGAATGAGAAACAATTAGACGGCTTTGGCGAGGAGGGATTTTGTAGCCCTGGTGAGAGTCTAGAATACGAGTTCTATCGTCGGATACAAAAGTCTAAAGTGGCCAATGCTTTGAAGCAGATGAAACCGGGTAAGGCCTTAGGGCCATATGGTATTCCTATTGAAGTGTGGAAAAGCCTAGGTGCAATGGGGGTGTCTTGGTTGACAAAGTTATTCAACAAGATTATTATGACTAGGAAGATGCCTGACGAGTGGAGGAGAAGCACCTTAGTACCTATATTTAAAAATAAAGGGGATATTCAAAGTTGCGACAACTATCAAGGCATTAAGTTGATGAGCCATAAAATGAAGTTGTGGGGAAGAGTTATTGAGCATCACTTGAGAATGGTGACAACGGTGTCGGAGAAGCAAATTTCAATTTATGCTGGGGAGATCGACCATGGAACCAATTTATTTGTTAAGGAGGTTGGTAGAAAAGTATAGGGAGAAGAAGAGAGATCTCTATATGATTTTATGGACTTACAAAAAGCCTATGATAGGTTGCCCAGGGATATCTTATGGTGGGTTTTGGAGCAAAAGTAATTGACAAAAGGATATATCGATATGGTTAGAGACATGTATGAAGGCGTTGTCACTACTATTAGATCACCCATAGGGGAAACAAGTGAATTTTCAATTACAGTAGGGCTACACCAAGGGTTAGCTTTGAGCCTTTACCTTATTGCCTTCGTTATGGATGAGCTAACTAGACATATTTAGGACGATATTCCATGGTGTATGTTGTTTGCAGATGATATTGTCTTAATGGATAAAACTGCAATGGGGTTAATGCTAAATTAGAAATTTGGAGAGAAGCATTGGAGTCAAAGTGTTTAGGATAAGTAGGAGTAAAACTGAGTATATGCACTGTAAGGTTAGCAACAATAGAACTGACCAGACATAAGAAGTGAGGATTCAGGATTAGGAAATAGCCAAAGTGAGCATTTTAGATATTTAGGTTCAATTTATATCAAGGATGGAGAGATTACGAACGATGTAACCCATATGATCCAAGTTGAGTGGCTTAAGTGGAGAGCCACTTCTGGTGTATTGTGTGATCGAAAGGTACCTAACAAATTGAAAGGAAGATTTTTGCATAACTGCTATCTGACCAGCAATGCTATACGGGACATAGCGTTGGCATATCAAGAACCAACAAGTGAGTAGGATGAGTGTAGCTAAAATGAAGATGTTGAGGTGAATGTGTGGTAAGAGTCGTAAGACTAGGAGGGATAGAATTAGAATCACAACTATTCCTGAGACAGTAGGAGTTGTACCTATATAGGATAAGTTGAGAGAAAATAGATTAAGGTAGTTTGGACATATTTACCATAGACCTGCAGTAGTCAAGAAGAGTTACATGATAGTGGTGGATAGTTGGGCTAGGGGAAGAGGAAGATCTAAACTGATTTTGGATACACCGTGATATGGAGGGACACAAGGCTCAGTTTGGTTTGGTTTGGTTACACCCACATGGTCTCTCTCTCTCTCTCTCTCTCTCTCTTTTCCCCTCTATCTCTCTCTTCTTTCTCCCTCTCTAAACCATTCACCATTGGTACAAATGGTACTAAAATCGAGATGGGGTTTTTTATGTAAAGAAGTTACTAAATCATTTCCAGATTGTTATGTCAATGGTGAACTGACTTGCTTGTGCCGTACTCCTTTTTCTTGTATCCACATTTGTATCATTTGTGTTGTGTCTGTGCCCTGCATCTGTTTCTATGCTACGGCACCCTACATTTCATGATGTTTCTTTTGGAATTGACTTGTATTTGTTTTGGCATGATAATTTCTCTATCTTCAAAGTTTCATCTTAAACCTGTCCTTTTGATATCCCAGCAATCAGCTGGTTCAACTGCTTACAAGTTCATTTGAGGTTCTATTGCATGACTATTGGCTATTTTTGTGTCTATGTTTTGTTATGTTTTTGATTTTTTGCGGGCGAGGAGCTGCCCAGGTGGGTGTATGTGTGGTTTCTCATTTCCGCAGCTGGAGTCATGTAATGCCAGTTGGTTTACAAAGTATATGCTCTCTGAAGCCCTTTCCCCTGTGATTGTTCAATTTACAGATATATGGAAACACATCAAGGGACATTCCCTAAGACCACACACGTACACAGCAACGTGGGAGGATCATGGTACACTGTCAAAGGAATTCTGACCTACCTAAAGGAAAAAATGGTGGGAAATCCTCAAAATGTACCAGATTTTGAGAGTGTCCAAACACATAGCAACTCTGTTAACACTGAAACTGTTAAACTTGAGACTATGGTTCAATCATCAACATCCTTGCCGAATTTTGGCAATAATGAGAAGAATTGTACCAATTCAACCTCTCACATACTGGAAGAATCTTCTTCTGTGGACTCTGTCATTCTAGAAGCTTCCAATGAATATGTTAATGGACGCCAAAACAATCAACCTGAAACTGAAAAGATGACTTCTTCAAGCCCAACCCCGAATGTGAGCTCTGAGGTTGGAAAGCATTCTGTACCATTTGGTGGGCCTCAAAAGACAATGGGGATAGCAGATCTTTTAACGAGGACAGGGGAGACGACTAGTGAAAGGAATGATAGTGTGACACCCAGTAGTCCTGACTTTTTAAATGAAGCAGTGGGAAGAGGTGAAGAAAAAGGTTGCGATATATCGGGTTTAATTGACTGCATTAAGGAGATGCCTGAAGGGAAATCAAATCCTAGATCCCACAACAGTACTACATTCAATAACAATGATCAAACCAGCAATAAAAGTGCAATTAAAGGGATGCAACGTGAGGCTAATTCCCCAAGGTCTGACAGTAGGGGAAGAAATAGTCCAATGCTTGGCCGCACTATGGTTAAGGAGACCAACAGCTTCAAGGGAAGTGAGGGTAATATACATGAAGGTTCTCTGTTCGAATTATTTTTTGATACGAATCCCATGAGGAAGGATAGTAAAGGAAGTGGTGCAGATATTGCAGCCCTCGATTCCATAAAGTCAAAATCAAGCCAAGAAATTATGTTTCCAACAAGCAAACATGACTTCAAAAAGACTTGGAATGCACTTCTGGCTGAAAAAGAAGCTGATGCCAACAAAGTGTTGGTGAGATTCTTGCATGTATCGGTCAAAAGGAGTGACATAGAGACACTATTCAATCATTGTGGGTGCATTACAAGGATTGATTTTCATTCTAAAGGAAGCTTATTCAAAATTGCATGCATTTACTTTGAGGTACGTGTGTATTTACCTGCATTTCAGTTGTAGAACTTATGTCCCCTTTGTCTATTGACTAATTGGTCTCAAGGTAGCATTTATAGTGGTCAATGAAAATTGGGTGATATCTCAAAAGGACAGAAAGGACTTTAGGGGTGAATTCCATTAATACCCTGGCCACATGGGTGGCATAGAATACATGTCTTTACAATGAATGACAGCTCAATGAAATTTTTTGTGGGTGATATCTGCATTAGAAGTATAGGACTTCGGTTATTCACTTCAACCTTTTGTAACCGTTGATGTTGGTTTAATGCAGACGAAAGAAGGGATGCAGAATGCTCTTAAAAAAACTGGTCTGAAACTGAGAAATACAAATCTCATTGTTGAAGCAGGTCATTCTAAGGATAATATCCCCAGAAAAACTTTAATTCCTAACCTGATTGGTTATCCTGAGGTTCCGGCCTCATTAGTGAAGAATCCAACCCGAACAGTGATGATCAGACCGCTAAGTGCTGACATAAACTCTCGTGACATTGAAGAAGCTCTTGCCTTCTGTGGAAGCAAAATATCTGGTTTTTTCTTTGGTTCTTCAAGTTCTATTGTTTATGTGGAATTAGCGGTGAGTACTCTTTATTTTCGTCTCCTTTCTCTTTTTTTGCAGTTATTCTGACTTTAATATCATATTCAATGCTGGCATTAGTATTTCTGCTTAGACTAGCTTTCTAACTTACTAGTTTGTGGGGTAGGCATTACAAAACCTAATCCAGTTCCTAAGCTAATGTGAGAGAACTGAGTAATTTTGTGTCGATTACATGAAGCAATTATGTAGTCACTTGAGCTTTGTGAGTAGTGAGTAGTTCTTGAATTTGCTTCTAAATGTACAAGGAGAAGGTTGGACGTCTTTATTTGTTGCTTCACTCATTTACGTGTGTTTGTCACAGACAGAAGAGGCCAAACAAAGGGCACTTGAAAGGAACTCGATTATCGTATCAGGAAAGCTGCTACAAATCTTCAGAATAGATGCACCAAGAACAACCGTAGTTAGGATTTCGAACCTTTGCTATCCGGAAGTGCAAACTAAATTTGAAGGCATATGTGGGTCTTACGGGCGGGTCAAGCATGTAGCTGTGAGATCCAAGGACATTGTGGATGTACATTTCAATATTACCGAGTGGCCAAACATGTTGAGGATTCTTAACAGGTGAGTAATGCATGTTTTCTTAAGAATTTTTAGGAAATATTTTTAGCACTCCCTTTTGTATGACCACACTCTTTTGTTTTTGTCTTTACTTGACTGAATTAACAATATTGCATTGCTTTTGCAATTATTTGTATTTGGAGCTAAAAAAATGAATGGTAATTTCACAATTCAGGTAGCAAAAATAGTGTGGTTGCACAAAAGGCATGTGTTGAAGTCGTTTCATTTTCTTTCCTCCTGCATTAGACTTCTAATTTTGCTTATGTTTCCATATTTAGATTGAATGGATTGCATGTTTACAATAGCCAATGGATAGCTCAACCAGCACCTGTCTTCCCTCCGGAGGTTCTTCATGTTCTTTGGAATCACCCAGATGAAAGAAGGAATCTGAAAACACAAATTCACAGATCATTGCAAAAGCTTGTAGAGTATCCTACTGCTCATCAAGTTGGGTTAGCTTCCATGGCAAATGAATACTATGGTACAGCCTGTGAATGAATGAACTTTTACGAACTTTGAAACCATTAATTAACATCACTCGTTTGGAAGGGAATGGTCTCTGCCCAGTTTTGGATATATTTCTCTGTAGATAAGTATGTGTGATTAAGTTAATTGAAGATGAGGTTCTCCTGAGGTTCACTTTCAGTAAAAATTGTTCACGTTTGGTTGTAGCAGATGGAATTGTTCACATTTGGTTCCCTTGTTTTGTAATTGTAATCACTGCAGAGTGGCCTGCAAAATCCGCAAGGCCAAGAATCCTGTCCGTAAAGTCTTTCCGTCTGTTGTAATTCACTCTCAAATGCGAGAGAAATCTCGAAATCCAAATTTTGGTGTTGCGTTATGGACAGAGATGTCCGGAGCCGTTTGTTGCCTGGATCTATGTCTTGACTACATGTCCGAAGCTTCCTTCATATAAAATAGTACATGGACAGAAGAAACTCAAGATACAAGATCCCAGGCCTATCCATGTTTGGTGTTTCACTTTTGTAAACAAACAATGATGACAGTTAGTTCAAGTGCTGGCTTCTAGGGTGGTTGTATAGCCATGCTCATGGGTCTATTTCTCAAATTTCTGATCTGCATTTACCGGACTCGAGTTGTCTGGTGTATTTTTGCTAAAAACAGGCCAAAATCAACCACAACTTCGGAGTTTGGGCCCGGTAATTAACAAGAAATCCACTGGTAAACATTGCATATTTCCTTGCTAACAAAACTCAAACCAGAGAAATGCAATGCAAGCTCAATCTAAATGGGTAACAAGATTATTATTTTTTGATACTTTGGAAAATCGGGTAATAAGATATTGATGTGGATACTTCTGTTGAGTTCTTTCACCAAGATTAATTCCTGAACCTGATTCGTTCAAACGGACAATGAAAATCATAACACAGCCTAAACAATGATTCCACATTTATGCCATTCGTCCAGAGACGTGCCTATTACCATCAACAAAATCAATCGTGATGTATGCACCATCTCTTAATTGCCAACAAAAGAGAGTGAAACTAACACAAAAAAGGACCGCACAAGAAATTTTCCAGAGAACAACAAATTTGATTCTGGAGTCTCATACAACACCTGAACATTTTTTTCATCCGAACCTGAACTTATCCCTAAAAGAAACTAACATCAAACTCCCAACCAATAAGCAAAATGATAAAAGATTAAAAAAAAAAAACTCGCAACCAGGGTAACTTGCAAAAATTCATAACAAAATTGCTGTTCCATATAAAAATAACGCTCAGGATCCATTCTGCTTTTTAAGCTTGGCAAGCTCTTGTCGGATCAGTCCACCCCTCTGCAAATTCAAACTCATCAAGTCTTATTAGCTAGTTCAAAATGTAAGAAGGTTTAGCTAATCAGATAGAAATATAGACCTTGAAAATGTTATTGGGAAATATGTTTAGACCAACTAACCTTGATTTTTGCCAACATAAGCTTGAACCTATCAAAATCATTGAGAGCTGCCCTTCTTTTCTGCACAATCAGCTTTCTGCCCCAGGAGCTGTTCTCCCACTTGTTCTTAACATCTGCCATTACCGGAATACAGTTAAATCTGACAAAAACCTAAACAGAAGGCAAAGGAGCTTCAAAATCTTATTCATCTTTCTTTACCTCCAGCCTCCATCGCTGCAATCAGCGTCTTCTTCTTTGGGGCCCTTTTGATGTCAATTGTGATGTCAGTTAGAGAGAGCCTCTTGAAATTCATTTGGCATCTCACCATGTCAGGGGCATCCACAAGAGCCTGCATTAATATTTCATAAAAATTCCCAAGTAAGATGGATAGTTGACAACCAAGAAGCACGGATAAAGATACGGGACACGAACACAACACCCGGATAACTTATTCCTCTAAAAAGGAGCACACGGGCAGGTTTGGGTACATTGAATTATATTTTTAATTACATGACATACTTATGTCTAGATATGACCATAAGCTTATGTACACAAGAAAAAAAAACTCGAGAAATACTTGACTTTCATAAAAGTACAAATTATTAATCTAACAATGATATTTCTTGATCTCGTTTACGATACTGATAAGCCAAATTTCAAATTTAGGTAAGCTCATGTTACTAAGCGGTAAGAAGTTTCAACTTCCTATTAATTTTGTAGCCATGGTAGACGTCTAAGAAGAGTCGGAAACGTTGCGAAAAGATTGTCGGACATGTGTCCAAATTAACATTTTTATTTCTAACTATAGACACGAAAGAAAGTATCAGACATGTGTTCAAGAAATCCGAGAAGTGTTGATGTCCAACACATGACGGAGTCCAGACACGAACGCCTCACGTTCTTTTAAGTGTCAGTGTTTTGCAGGTTCCAAAGGCAAGTGCAAAAGTTTGAAGCTAGAAGAGAGGCCTAGGGAAATTGAACGAGAACAGAGATGCTATCAACGTGATTTTTCTTTGGCTCAACACCAGAATTATAGCCACAAATAGTAATCAAACTTTCACTCCATTTTGGGCAGTGCTGTAGGGCAGTTTGGGCCCACCACAAGGCCCACTTCGATTACCAAACCATTCCATTTTTAGCTCCACATACTAAGATCATCTATGAAAACAATCAGATAAGCCAAATAATCCTAGCCACGGGATTTTTGAGATCATAATTGCCATCCACTTTTTGGACTAATGTGACATAATCATGGCTACAAATATTGAGCCAATCTTCATTGTTTCCAAAAAAAAAAATGATCTCCACGCGTGCAGAAGACAAAGCTTAGTTGCACGAAGCGGAAGCGGGGGCGGGAGCGTGGGAGCGAGGGAATATAGAAGCTCTCAAGATTGGGAGCGTGAGAGGAGCGTGTACATATATCATGAAAATAATGTAGCACGGAGTATTCACTTTAAAAGTACAATCATTTTAGGAATTAAAAATATGGGCCAAGTCCTCCATAAGTTTAAAAAATGGGCTAGTGTCACAATATAGTATGATTTTCTTTTCAAGATATCATGACTTGGGCTAGATATATGATTTCATCAAAGACCAATTAATAAAGCCAAGTGATAAATCCCTATTTTTCTATACAACAATCATACAAAAGCTCCCATCTTTGTAAGGAGCGAGCTCCCATCTCAATGGGAGCGGGTTCCCGTCAAGCTTTTTAGTTGGGAGCGCAAAAGCAGGCTCCCAAGGTGGGAGCGGCACCACTTTAGGAGCTCCCTGCAACTAAGAGACAAAGTAGCTAGATCATCAAAATGGGCTTTGTGATGGGCCCAAAAAATCCGAAAGCAACACCATCCAGGATTCCAGTCCATGCATTGGACTGGAAAGAAGCTGGACTAAGATTGAATTCCTATTAATGGCATATAAAGAAGCATTGCTACTTAATTAACAACTATAAATGAGCTAAGACTTATCATGCCTACTTTTGAATAAGATCTCATTTTAGGGCTGACAAAGAAATTTTTTATATCATGTGATGTCTGACTCTATACCACCCAAGTAAAAAAGCTGCAAGTTCCCATGGTTCTACTACGGAATCATACCTAAAATTGCTCCCAAAATCTGGCAAGTTGGTTTTTTGCAGATATTGAGGGATGTTACAGCATAGTTACAAACTTACAACTAATAAACTAAAAAACAGGTGGTGGTAGTGTAACAACTCTGCAGTGACAATTAAATAAATATTTGTGCGCCCCGATTGACTGGATCCATTATCAACTTATAGATTCTTCCATAAGCTAAAACCACAAAATATAACAGAATGATGTAATAACTGAAGGGTTCAAAAAAAAAAAATCTAGGGTCCGGTTTGATATATGTTGATATCAAATAAATGAATCTGACACTATTCTTCAATAAGAACCGCTCAAATATAAATTCTATAGCTTTTCTACCTCTAAATCATCTCCATTCTAGTTTCACAAGCTACCTTATCTAAGCCTGTTAAGGCCCGTTTGGCGGGCGAAGAAGGGAGGAAGATAAGGACCTTGGGGGATTAGCTAATGCAGGCCCACTCCTATCCAGAGTTTGGCTCTCCCCTTTGGACCTGGACTGCTTCTCCGGCACATAAGCTAAAACCCCTGCAAAGGGTCTAAGCAAAACCCACCCCATCCCCATCATTAGTTTATCCGGGTAGGCGTATTTACCAGTGTACCCCTCGAACCTCTTCAAACCCTTTTCGCATTCTCATCACAACGATTGAATAAGTGAAACTATGAGAATTCCCACATTATTTCTTTATACACCCACTCTTAGCCATACATTTCAACTACCAAACAAATTCCTTATCAGTAATCCCTCCTTCTCAACTAATTCTCCCTTATGGCATATCCACCTCTTATCCGCTTCTTCCTTATCAAAAAACCTTATCCACCCGCCAAAAGAATCCTCGTATTTTTGTTCAGATTTTGGCGCCTAAATAGTTCAACCCACTCAATTAAGCTTCTAATAATGCATAGCTTGCTTGAGTTTTTTTCTTCACAATATTTGGGGAAAATGAAACCTAAAATACAATAACTATAATTTCTCCCACATTTTTTAATCCAAACGGGGCCTAAATCATTTAAGTTATCCAATTAAGCTTCCATGAGAAAAATACATAGCTTACTGGGACTCTGGGAGATGCTATGGTATCCTCCCTCTTGTCTAGGATACCGAACCCCCTATAACATAACCACTCGAACCACTCGAAGGCATTTCATTTTTAATATGTTTAAATCCACTTTTTTATGGTGTCTCCCTGTCATAATGTTAACCACATAAAAGCATAACATTAATCATTCGAAGGCATATTCATAAGAGGGGTGTCCCTAGCTTACTAGAGTTGATCACTAGGAGTGCAAAACAAACAAAAGAGAAACATTAATTACTCGGTTCTGGTCGATGACGTCGACAATGACGACAAGCTTCCCATATTCGTTGCCGTAGTTCACCAGGGCAACCCTCCCGACCTCCACGTAACGCTTGAACGGCTGCAGAAACGAAAAAAAAAATCCAATCAACTAACAACCAAATACATGGATTGGAGAGAGAGAGAGAGAGAGAGAGAGAGTCACCATTTTGGGCTAGGGTTTTCCCGACGGAGAACCAGGGAGGCGGGTGGAGTAGGAATGGAGAGAGGAAATGGGCGAGGAGAACTACTAGGGTTTTTGAGAAAAATTTGAAGGGGCTTTCTTGACCGTCCGATCTAGGACTAGTAGTTCGTATTTTTGTATAATTATAGGGAAAATGAGGTCAATCACGTGTTCTGATAATTAATACCTATCAAGTACATTTTCAGCATTAACAAATGTTCTTAGCTTATCATTGACGAGTGCTGGTATTAATTATCAAAATACGTTTTGGACCGTCATTTTCCCTAGTTATAAAGAGGTGCTTCGAGGAGTTGTCGGGTTTGGGCTTTAGAGATGACTGTGGTATAATGCCCACAAGAGGACCCGGTTGCAGTGGGCTAAGTCGCATAACTCGCGGGGTGCAAGAGGCCGTGCGCACGGCAACGCGAGCGAGCGAAAAAAAGTCTTTTGAAAATGTCTTAAACTACTTTTACTATAATTTGCAAGAGTCGGAATAAGAGCTCAATCATAGAACGAGTATTTAGAGCACGAGCAAAGAGTCCTATTAAAAAGTTACTACTATAAGACTAAGGCAGTGAAGTAGAAAAAAAATGTGAGTATGTAAAAATTCAAACCCTCTTTGTGATTAAATTTATTACTATGCTTTTTGTGAAATCATTTTAAATAACTAACCGAATTTTTGTGCGTCTATCATCTTGTTTTTGTCTTCTTCTAGGGGAAAAAAAAATAGTAGGTGCCTTGCACCATTGTCATGTTATGGAGTTTAGATTTGTAGGATAAAAAGTTGGAAGAAAAAAGTGTACAAATAGAAAAGTAATTTAAAAAATATTAGAATACATTAAAGATATTCATGAAAATGTAAATAAGAGAGACAATAAATGTAAAGACCCGGTATTTTTAATAACTAATAATAATTATCAAAACAAAAATATTATTTTTCTCGTTAGTTTATTTAATGTGAAAAATTATTTACGACATCACACCAATTTTATTTCCGCAATCGGTTGTGTGCGCGTGTCCGACGAGTAATTTTCTTAGTGTGTACGTGTTGCACTAGAGCATTTTCTTTCAACCAAACCCTCCCCCACCTTCTTATTTATTCGGCTGAGAGGGAGAGACAAAGTTCCCTAAATCCCTCCTTAAATCCCTCTCATCTTGACAACACATAATTACCCTTGGGTTATTACCCTCCCTACAAAATCCAAAACCCATTTATGTACCCCTTCTCCCATTTTTTTTCACTCTCTGTTTCCCAGCAAAAACTCACGGCAGAGAAAGAGAGAGAGGAGCAGCCCCTTTACCGCCACCTCTTCATCACCACCTCCACCTGCCACCATCTCTATCATCACCACCAGCCGTGTACACCATAACCACCCACCACCGTCAGACCCGCCATTGCCGAACACCATCATTGATCAAAACCGGAGCCACCACTGCTACCGGGTCACCACTGCCGTGCTCACCACCTTTCAGTCGTGCTCCACCATCGCCCCGACCCGCCACCGAAATCTTTCCGAACCCCGTTTCGTCGGATGAGAGGTAGTCCGAACTCACCTCCCTATATATATATTATGTTCCGTATTTATTGTTTAGTATTTCGGTATGATAAGATTCGGACCCGATGTTGCCGGTTGAGACCGGGCCGGAAGCCCACTTCGTTGAACACCACTGCCTCTGTTTTGTTTTAGGAAAAAAAAAATAAAGAAAGAAAGGCAGCCGCTGGAAACTCTGTTTTGTTTGTTCTTTTTTTTAAAAAGAAAGGGAAGGCAGCCGCTGGAAGAACAGCTAGAGAATATGAAATGATAATATAAGTCCCTAAGTTAAATATTTTCGGTTTGATGTTAGTTTAATCGCATGATTAATATATATTCAAATGATAAACTCTATGGCATGATAAATTTTATCGCATGAGTAGATTTATCGCATGATTGGCAGTTATCGTAGAATTAATTATTGTAGCCTGTTAACATGTTTCGTAAAAGTATAAAATTATGTGAAATGTTGTTGGACTGATAGATTGGACAAATAGGTTCCTGGGGTTGGTTGCAATGTGCGGATTTAACATATTAGACGTGAAAGTAGGTTTAATGGGAAATGGATAATGTGAGTGGATGTGATTTGGATTTCGGGCAATCCTGGTTTGGAACCCGTGGTGATGTATTGTTGATGATTGATTGGTGGTGATTCGTTGAAAGTATGGATTTACGAAACCCTGGGTACGACATGGTGGTGATCGGCTCTCGGATGTTGGGACGGGACATAAGGGTGGCATTGTGCTTGCGTCACAACCCGGGCTAGACGGCGCTTGAGCGTTGCCGGTGAATTTCAACCCGGGCTAGACGGCGCTGAGCGTTGCCGGTGAAGTTTATCCGAACTTATGGTTGCGGATGGGATGCCGGGTATATAACTTAGGTGTCTTCCATCCGGATCTGGAAAAGGGGAGTCGACCACATCAGTGTTTGTGCCAGAGGTTATGGGTAGGAACGGATCTGTGGATAAGATCCGAGATCTCACATAGGTTAAGGGATAGTAATGAAAGAAAAGTTGATTGCTCTCTTTTGATGTTATTTTTAATGCGTACCAATTATATTCCTATTGCTTGTAAGTTATGGGTTCGGGTGGATTTTGGCTGCTGAGCGTCATCGCTCATGGTACTATGTTGCCCTGGTAACTCGAACGCCAGGTACTGAAGACGGAACAGAAGTGTTGTACGATTCGATCAAGTTCAATCCTATTGAGGAAGAAGATGAAAATCTTGGTTTCCGTGCGCATAGTCGCTCTGATTAATTTAAGTTGACTCTATTTTGGAAGCTTCTAAATTTATTTGGGAAATTGTAATATTTTGATTTATTCGAAACGGTTGTAATATAATGACATACGCTTTTGAAATGGTGACGTAGTAAATCTATGAATTTCTTTTGTGGAAATAACCCTTTTATTATTTATTAATGCCTCCGAATTTTCGGGGCGTTACAATAAATTTGAACTGTCCATTTCTATGTTAAATACACTTTCATGAATATATTTCCTATACCGTATCAATCATCTTTAAAGAATTCACTCCCATTAATAAATGACGCTAATGCCAACAAATGAATAGTTATTTGTATGTTTTGTGGAAAGAGAATATATTGTTCTGTTGAGGAACTTATTCTTTTGTCAATTATACATGAAAACTAATTAATCAAGGAAAATGCAAAACCAAATTTGAACCAAAATTCATACTCCTATATGGTTAAAATGACTCAAAAACAGTTCCTTTACCCCCAGGACTAAAATACAACTTTCAGTCAGGGTGTTAGGGAGCCTTCTTTTTTTTTAAAACTTTTTACTGTATATATATTTTGGTTTCATATTTTTGTTTTTGGGATTATAGCCAAAATGAATTATGAATTTCTAGAGTGCTTAGGAGATATATCCAAAATGCATTTTGTATAACCAGAGTAGTGTTATATATGTGCAAAATTACAAAATTACAAAATTAAAAATAATCGCAGTAACTCGAAAAAGCTCATCTCACCCTACTCCCTACTTAAAAACTCAAAAAACTGAAAAAAGGGTGGACTAATTTTAGAATAGAAAATATTGGGGAAAAAAAACCCTCAACTCATCACAGCTCAACCAAAAGATCCTCAACTGTGAGAGAGAGAGAGAGAGAGAGAGAAGTTGAGGATCCTCAACTGTAAGATCCTCAACTCTTAGGAACCATTGTGAAAACGGGTGATTACGCCACTACTCTATGTCATTTGGAGAAGTTGCAGTTACTAGGCATGCGGGTAGATGTCTTTATCGTGAACATTGTAATTAACTGCTACTGCCACTTGAATCGAGTTTGTTTTGGGTTCTCTCTTTTAGGCAGCCTCTTCAAACGCGGTTGTACACCTGATGTATCTGCCTTCAAAATGGACTTATTTTGCAAGATAAAACTGCTAAAGCTATGGAGTTATTTAAGAAATTAGTGAGGAATAGAGACATTGAGCCTGACATGGTTATGTATGGTATAATCTCAATGTATACTTGCTTTCTTTGTGAAAGTGATCTTTTTCAGATTACCTTACAGTATTATTCATAATGCTTCACAAAGTTGAAGATTTAAGAGATGCTATTCTGAGTAAGGTGTGCAGGGCATTTGTTAAAAAGGCCCAGATACTTACCATGGATTGAAGAATTGAGTTCTGACCGCAGCTTTGGTTCTGTGAAACACTAAGGGAAGAAGAGATGGACTTTGGGAATGAGCTAAATGGCAAACTCCAGTTGCTGGAAACAAGACCTGAGGTTTCTGAAGTTACAAATAGGATTCGGATATACGCCACTCAATCACGTTTCAAATGCTTCAATATTTGTACTAAGTAGGAGAAGTCGGCGTAGGGCTGATGACCAAATATGCTTGAGTTGTGGGAAACTGCCGAGGCCAAAACATTGAGAGTGTTGAACAAGAAGAAAACTATGGGCCATCAATTTGAAGATGTGGAGCAGAAGAGTGACTGAGTGAGCATCATCCAAAAAGGAATTGGTTGGTGATAAATTAGCGGTACCCACAAGTTTTAACGAGCCAAATCAAGCGCAGAACAAGAGAAAGCTTTTGGAGAGACTTGATTCCAATGCCCAGAAGTTCAACACCCTTCAGATCACAGTTGAAGAACTGAGAAGGGAAATTGGTAACAAGCAAGAAGAAGAAGAAGAAGAAAAAGGCGAAGAGTGTTGATTTTGGGACAGTTAAGGAACAGTCTTTTTTATCGGCTAGTTAAGGAACAGGTGGAAGAAGTTGAGGAAACGAGTACGGCTGGCAGAAGTCAAAAGTCGACTGACGAGGAAAATGGAAGTGGGTCATTTGCGGATGGATGGTAAGGCTCTTTCGCCTGAGATGGAGGCAGCGGGTAATTTCCAAAGGAAGAGAGTGTCGGAAAGGGTTTGAGAAAATCGGACAGTTGCAGTTGGAGGTTCTGAAAATCCAGAATGTGTTGTTGAAGTTAGAAGATGAAAAGCAAAGCAAAAGGAAGCTCCAATTAGCCAGGAGTGGAATCTGCAATGCAGGAAAGAGTATCCCAAGGCGGAGGAAGTGTTATCTTTGCGGGTGTTTCGGACATTCGAGTAATGGTCTGAAATGTTCCTTGTACTCTGTTGAAGGGATCATTTCAATCTGTTGGTAGAAAACTGTTAGTAACACTGTCGATGTTTGAGTCTAGATGAAGTGCCTGAATTAGTTGCAATCTGGTTTAAATAAGCTTTCTCCCTAAGCTTCTCTTGTTTCTGTTAAATATCTGTCATTTTCTACTTCGAAGAGCTTGATGTGTTGCAATATTTTAGATTCTTGGACCGGTATGGACAGCCATCAGTTTCTTGCACAGGCGGCACGCGTGTTACTTCTGACCAGCCGCCTCATAAGTTTCTTTGTTTGCTGTAGTTGCCATATGAGGTGGTCTGTTTCATCTCTCTTCCTCCAGTTCTTTCCTGTGATAAGTTGTTTGATTTTATCGCGCCCTAATTTGTGGATGTGAATTTTGAGATAATTTGCAGGCCATGTTGGCCAAGCGACACACAATTGGTCTGTCAATCTTCATGTCAAATGAGTTCAGAAATTCCTCAAACGCCTTGCGGAATTTGCCATTTCCTATTAGATTGCTTTCTCTCCTATTATAGAGCCTTGTGTTCTCACATTCCAGATACAATGTTGTTGCATTCCAAAACTCATATCAACGAGTCTTTTAAGCACTAGAAAAGCTCTCGTCTTCGAAAAGCCGTTCTCATCTGGTACTTCCGGTGAAGTCTACCCTGAAACAATGCAAATCAATTATGAAATCACATCCCCCGTCGGCCGCCAGCTCCTCTGATTGATTACTCTGTGGAACCTCAGTAGTTTGAAGAGGTGGATCGGTTTGACTCGTTTGAGGTTTATTTTCTTTTCTCTCCTTTTGGAAAAAAAAGGAGAGAAATAATGTTTTCAAATTTCCTCTTAAGTAAATTTCTTAGATGGTATGTACATTTCATATGTACACATAGCAGTACTCTTTTTAGAAAATGAGTGTGATTGGAGTGGATGATACCCAATAAAGATTTAATTTAATTTGTTTACTTATATTTGTATTTACCTTAGCATTAAAATGTACTTGGTCGTAAATAGCTACCTATGGGGTAAAAAATGAAAGGAAAGGAAAATTAATTTTTTCCCCCTCCTTTTGTTTGGTGCAGAAAAAAAGTGAGAAAAATAGAGAACTAAAGTTTTGAGAACAGCACATTTCTGCTTTTAATTAGTTCCCTTTATTTTTGTTTCCTTGCTTTCCAAAATGAACCCCAAATACTATGAACTCTAATGGCATTTCCAATCGACCAAAGAAATATAGATCTTCAACGGAGACTGAGGGGGAGAGGGAGAGAAGATGTTCTTTACTACAACACAAGATATAGCCATGCCAACTCTCTCTCTCTCTATCTCTCTATCTCTCCCACAAAATCGTAGCTGCCACCAATATATTTCTTCTCCCTTCCCCTCCCCTCCCCCTAGGGTTTCACACCCTTAAACGGTGGTGGGAGGGAAAAGCATCTATATTTTTCTCTTTGTTCTGTTTTTGCAGGTCAACGACTTGTCGTTTGATCTATGACAGTTTTGTCTCTCGTTTTCGTGAGATTTTATTTTCGTTTTTGGATAAATATTTGTCTACAGATCGGATTCTTTCAGATACGATGTTGCTTCACAATGATATATGTATCAACAGTGCTCTTACCCTATATGATATTTTTGGCGGGGCAACTTGTGGAGGCTTGTCAGAAACTACTTTGTATTTTTCTCGTTTACAATAGTTAGATGATTAATTTGGCTTTGTCCAATATATTTGTAATGAACTCCGTTATGTAAATGCCGCTGGACTATTATTAATATGTATAATCTTCTCCATTTTGTCAGAAAGTATGCCGAATGCATGAGACGAGCATAGACATTGACGCCAATACAATATTGGGTAAGTAGCGGATACTTCAGATGGGTTAGCAGAAGAATATGTGACGGGAATTTGAAATTTCCAGCCATAAAATATTGGATATCTTAATGAGTTATTTTAAAGACATGAACATCACAAATTCAGGAGAAGGGGAAATCAACTCAGTAGAAAATCAATTGAGAATCATACAGCCCTCTTCTTCTTGTAGCCCTGCAAAACACCCTGCCAGTTTCTTCTCTCTTCAAGCTGAAACCCGAGAATTTCCGGTATTTACCGTTGCTTCAGTTTGGTTATGGAAACTTAACATCTTGTTTAAAGCATTAACGTAAGCTCGGACGCTGGAGACAACTATATCCATTTCTGCCCCGGTTCCACTGCCGCAAAAGACGAGGAATAAATCATTTGAGGATAACTTTCTAAATATAAGGACTGCAAAATGTATTAAGGTGCAATAATATATTACCCGATGCGTTTGTCCTGATTAAAGCATCGGATTGGACTATAAATCCAACTAGAGCACATATCATGTGTTTGGCAGTTTGGTTGCAACATTTTCGACCAGGATTAGGTCGTCCAAGAATAGTTATCGTATCAGATTCTATATTGCTTCACTATTGGTCTTTTTTTTTGGGGTGAACCGGCTCCACTGTTAGTCCAGCCAAACAAATAGGGCTACAAGATTTTGTTAATGAGTACCTCAAGGGCACTTGTACATTCTCGGGATAGTGCATGCACAGCTATCTAGAAACTTAGAGAGCCTTATGTAATGGTATGATCCAAGCACGTGAATTCATAGGGTGAACAAAGAGAAATGCCGAGTTTAAGAAAACTGAGTAAATTTTAAGCAATTGTCGCACCTAAATGTACGATGGGAAGTTTCTCCACCGGAGTGTGTAGATGTATGGTTGTTCTCCCCACGAATTAGAACTCGTGTAGTGGCAATTGCATCAATGCCTTCTGTTACAGCATTCAAGGAGTACTCAAGAAGGATTACACGTTCCTGCACATAGGCGGAAAGAGGAGTCATTACAAACAATTTTCCATGCTGAAAGATTATGGTATCACCTATAAGTGAATGTCCAAGAGTGAAAGAGAAGACATTTAAGTTTCAAAAAACGAATATTTGAAAAACGATGAATGAGGATCGTACCCATACGATTTTGCACTTCTCGAAAAATCTAATCTCTTTCATTATTCTAAATGGCTATTCTATTCTACGTAATCAAGTGGCTTCCCTTAACAAGTACACCACTGAGAGATCACCTCACCTAAAATAAATGAACAGAACTTTGTCGTAACAAATGTATTCATAGACTAACATCAGTACATTTTATCCGAGGATATGTTAACTCATTTAAAAGCAGTCCTGGACCAAGATAAATACCCATGACCGAGGCTAAAAATCAGGCAGCAGAACAATACGAACCTAGAGGTCCCCTAGTTCTAACAATGACTCTGCTTAGTCATAAATTGATAGGACGTTCAGAAGTTTACATATTCCACTTTCCCTAGAACACGTTAGACATAAACAAAGTGACTGGAAGAGTTCATACAGTATTCTTGGCATAAACAAAATTATGCCCAAACAATCAAATATTGTTCGGTTGACTTTGTCATCATCAACCTAACAATATTGTTTTGATAAAAAAAATTATGGCCAACCAAGAATCCATTTGAAATTATTTGCATATTCCAAAACAGTTGCTTCCTTTTAACTGCCATTTCTACTCTAATCCATTACCTGATCACAAACGTAAATTATGTTCCCATCCCTTCTTATTCAGCTAGAATGCAGCACAAAATACTAATCATAACTTCCTACGAAATATTGAACGTGCATACTATGTGTAATTCAGTACAGTTGAAAGTCTGGCATTTAACCTTTGTCATCCCAACATACTCAACTGCTGATGGTTTTAGTCTCATTAAAAAATGGCAGCATGTACAGAGGTAGTAAGAGATTCTTATCTCTGTGCACCAGACAATAATCTAGTGAGACAATAGAGTTAACACATCTAGACAATCATAAACAGGCCGGAAGAGTCCAACATAATCCGAGACAGAGAGCCCAAGATGGCCAGAACATCAAAAACAATCTCATAGGTTATGTTTCAAGAGGTTGATCCTTGAGTGGTTGAGGTAAGGAAACAAATACAACAAGGTTTGTGCAAGCGAGTAAGGATAAGCAGGTGTAAAATTGAATTCCGTACGCTGCACGGAAAAAAATGCAATTTGCCCTCCTCGACCTTTCTAAAGTATACAGGTGGCATCAGGGACTAATTTTACCCTCCAAAGCATATGGACCAGTAATAGACTGCTGGAATCGCCCCTTCTTGACCTTTTAAGCTAGAGGCGGATTGAAAGGGGTATCTTGTCAATATGATGACATGATTGCAAATGAGAAACATATCATGGAAAATTTATCCTATCAGGCAGTCAATGAGATACATCTGGATACAAAATTTCCACCCTATATTTACACATGCATAAGTACCTTGGGGCGAGCTAAAATTTACCTCCCTAAGGCTTGGGTCAATTGCTCTTCGCCTCCCTGTGATCTAAGGATAGCCAACATAGCACCCATGCGGTTTTGGACATTTTCGCAACTCTCTCTCTCTCTCTCTCTCTCTCTCTCTCTCTCTCTCTCTCTCTCTCTCTCTCTCTCTCTCTCTCTCCGCACAACAACAGGAAAAAAAAATTCTAATAGCAGATCTTGGTCAAAATCTTTAAGGGAAACCAAATGATCCCTGATTTTTCCCTCTTGTGAAGTAAGACATGCCTTTAAATCTTTAAATTTATGTCAAACAAGGGCATTATGGTCCATTCAATCACTTGCAAATTGCAATCCCCCACCACCATCGGGGACCTGAAAATGGTCAGGTGAAGTGCGTGCAACCATTCTCCACCAAAACGAAATGGATCATTGCAAAACGAATTAACCTATTTGACATAATGAAACCAGATGATGAACAAGAAGTCAAATAATGTTACGACTTGTAAGTGGACATGGAGGGACTGAATTAATTTAACACATCATTCTAGTTCAAAGGATGGAGAAAAGATATCAGACCAGAGATATGATTCTGCATCTCGGTATAAGGAAAAGGTATTTATCCTCATACCACCCTCCAAATGGGGGAAGAGAAGCTCAAGCTACCTAAGGAGGAGAGTGCATCTCGTGCAAGTGTCTTTCCCTATTCAATCGAAAAGGAATATTATGGGGCAATAAACAAAAGTTCTGTTTCAAACCTTAACAATGTGATCAATAGCCTTATAAGCAGAATCAACAGGCCCAGTTCCATTTGCGCATGCAATATGCTCTTCCCCATTAGCATCAATGAGTCTAACAGTGGCCATCGGAAGATCAAGAGTTCCACAGGTAACCTGCTTGCCAGATCATCTCCAGTTAGCAGTTAGATCCTTGGCTTAATTGAATATAAAGGACTAACATGAAAAGTTGAGAGTCTATGCGTACTTGCAAATCTCCAAGCTTCCAAACCACTTGTGGCTGAAAAACTACATCGGACACCAGTGCTATCAGATCATCATCAGTAATACTCTGATAAAAAAACAGATTTAAAATTAAGCGTCTTATCAAAAGAATAGTGATATAAATAACCAAAGAATAAGATTGTCAACCTTAGCAAATATTTACTCTTGTGCTTCACAACCATATTGAGACAAATAGAATTGGTGCTGAGTTAAATCTATGGGCGTAAAGTAGGCGGTACTGATGCCATGTCCACAAAGCTCACGACACACCCACAGGTACACTACTCTCAAAGAGAGGCACACAAGTGTCTGATGTGCAAATTCAAAACAGGAAAGTGTTGCTACATATTACTGCAAATGGTAATTTTTTTTGATGGTATCAGACATCATATGTTTTAGGAAATAGAAAACTGACTCCTTCCATAGTCTTTGCAACATGTTATGAAGGAATATGAGATCTCCGTAAGATGGACCCTTATCACAAGGCTCGATGCCTACACGTGTTGGATAATTTTTTTTCTTTGGATAACCTTGGTTAGTGCAGTTGATTGAACATGTCGTAACTTCAATCACGAATATCATCAAGATCATGTAGAGTCCAAAAAAATGACAATATGATTCAGGTCAGGTTGTGACCATGTTCTTTTGATATTCTGAATCGGAGAGGTGAATACTTCTTGATCCATCCCCCAAAAGAATCAGACATAGTTTTTCACATCCTGCTCCTCAAATTCCACTTTTGCCAAAAATGGTCCTCCAAAATGACTCCAGTTGCCCCCGTTTCTTCCCACCCAATGTTTGTATGTAATCGATTCAACAATGTCGACCGGCACGGGAGTGCTCCTCTCTTACCTTTTTCTTTTCTGCTACAGCTTTGAAACGCCAAAAGAGATCATCAAGGTCCTTATTGTCAATGTCATAACCAAGCTGAGGAAGTAGAGCAGAACTATTAATCCCGGACATCGAAGACAAGAATTCCATCTAACACTTTGAAGAACATGAGATTGCAGCCTACCTCTAAAAGTTGAGATCTTAAAGCATGGCGTCCGCTGAACCCAAATCAATTTGCAGAAAACATGTTAACATTACTCATAAAGTTAATAGAACAAAAAACCAGAGAGAGCAGAGGGTTTAGGATAAGGAAACAAATAGAAACCCATGTTTCATCTGTAACCCACTAATGTCTCTGCGATCCCCAAATAATAAGGCCCATTCAGAGACCCAAATCACAAATCCCCTAATTTTGATTTTTGTGTTAGGGCGGTCGCTTATGGAGATTAAAACAATGTTGGCCAACTGGGAAAAATGGTGGTAGCAGAGAAGGAGCAAGAGGAGAGAAAGCAGTAGCGCAGTGATCAAAATATATTTGTTAGGTATATGGGGGTAAATTGAACAGTATATTAAAAATAGGTATATGTATACTCAGATTTGTATATATGTATGTAATTGTATAAACTTCATGGTTTAGTGTTGTAATCTTATACTGAAATCAAGCTTTATCTATTTTTTTTTTTTTAATTCTCAATCTCATAAAAGACATGTGTATTAAACCTTCCATTAGTTGTGAGGCACTTTACTCCAAAACCATGAGGAGGCAAGTTGTTCATTTGCAAATGTTAGGAAGGTGAAGTGTCAAAGAGGCAAACCACTGGGAGGTAATCCTCATTTTCCCCAAAAAATTATGCATATTGTTTCATATCTGTATCCAATGGATGAAATAACCCAAACAAAGATAACTTGGACATGTGAGAGTACATTGAATGCTAAGAAGTTTCACACATAAGACAGAGAAAAATACCACACACAATTTGGCATGGCATACCTGAGCTTTCCAAGGACAATGCCAGACTTATTAGATCGGTGGAGACCAATATCTTCAGGAGATATAATTTCATATGTATTTTTATGTTTAAGCATCCCATCCTACAAATGTATAAGGATTAAAGCCAATTGCTTAGGCCTGGATTAATGGCAGATAGAGAAATAAGCATGTCAAACATTGGATACGGAAATGATATGAAGTTTTAACAGAAAATCATGCCAAATTATGAACTGTTTATAGCAAAATATTTCAAGAAAACGAACAAACTCAAAAACAAACTTTACGAAAACCAAGTACTAATAAAGTTTTTAATCGACTTTAATTTTGGAGTCTTATATCAAGAATAGTCGTGAAATTTTCTCTAGGGTGCAAGAGATACGCGTCCATGTACGTGCTACATAGGTCAAATCTATTAAAATACCACCAGAAGAGTGTTACAACCAGTCACGTTTGTAAAAAAAGGTACACAAGAAAAAATTATTAAATGAGATAAAAAAGCTAAGAACCTAAATGGTGAAGATGTCAATTGTTAGAAAGCAACTGCTTCTAGAACAGAAAGCACAAAATCAAGCAGCATTAAGTTATGCAAATGTAAACCATGACAATGAAACACAAGGTGCAAGTTAGAAATTATAAGCTAAAAAGATGGAAAAATGTTCCAGAAATAACCAACCTGATGGATACCACTTTCATGTGCAAAAGCATTTGCCCCAACAATGGCCTTGTGTGGTTGTACATGCAATCCACTAAACTCTTCAACCTAACAAAATTAAACTCTAATTAGCTATATTAAGGACTCAAGAGAAGCAACTTATCAAGGTGGAAATAATGCGAACACTTGGAAAACTCAGGTCCTGAAACACTACCATCTTGCTTGACATAATGATTTGCTCTGTATTGATCCCTGTATAAAGTCCTCCTAACACTTGGTCACCACGACATTTCAGGGCCATAACAACCTATATCGAGGGAAAAATAAGCTATTAATGGCTACAAAAATCAAAATGCCAAAAGTCACACTCTGCACAGATGACCCAAATGTCGTGTGCACAGACACTCACCTCCTCCAATGAAGCATTACCCGCTCTTTCACCAATGCCGTTTATCGTTACTTCCACTTGTCTTGCACCTGCACGAGCCCCCTGAAATTAGATGAACTAAGACGTGAGTAACTTGGTCAGTAGGGCCCTTAAATGAGTGTGAGGGGGAAAAAAAAATTACATACCGCTAATGTGTTGGCAGTAGAAAGCCCAAGATCATTGTGGCAGTGAGTGGAAACAATTACATTTTCAATTCCTTTGGTGTTGGCTCTTATATCAGCAATCAATTGTCCAAACTCATTTGGCATAGTATACCCAACAGTATCAGGGATATTGAGAGTGGTAGCCCCAGCATTGATAACTTCAGCCAAAATCTGATAAAGAAACTCCCTGTCAGATCTGTTAAGAGCCAAAA
Source organism: Rhododendron henanense subsp. lingbaoense (assembly GCA_020567845.1). Classification (NCBI taxonomy): domain Eukaryota; kingdom Viridiplantae; phylum Streptophyta; class Magnoliopsida; order Ericales; family Ericaceae; genus Rhododendron; species Rhododendron henanense. The sequence continues at coordinate 9,394,227 of CM036313.1, forward strand.
GCAAGGGAGTGCTATGTTAACAAGAAGACATTGGCAACAAAGACCAGGCTGCTCGAAACTTGTTTTAAAATTTATTAGGAAGAAACTCGCAAAAGTCAAAACAATTAATCGTAGATACTACGTTTAACACTATCAGATTAATACATTTTTTTTTTTTTGAACGGCATTAAGACCATGGACCAAACCTCAGCTTGTGTCCAGAACTTTTTCCTTTCGAATATATTCTCAACCTTAAAACCCTCAAAAGCATGTTAAAGCTGACCAACAAGGAAAATAACCTAGATAAAATCATGAAAAGAAGACTTCAAAGAACCACTTTGTGACATAGGGGCAAGGTGTTTTATCTAGTTTTAAGTAATCTAACAACTAAAGCAATTGTACACAAAACCTACAAATTGGGCCTTGTTCTTTTCTTCCTATTAAGCAGGGTTTTGTTCTAACAATAATTTATAACTGCGGACCAAAACTCAGCCTGTTCCAACTTCCAAGCACTTTTTGTTACAAGAAACTCTCAACCGTCAAAACCCAAGAAAGCATGATAAATCTGACCAGCAAGGAAATAAACCAGATACAATCCTGAAAACATGACTTCAAACTTCAAAGAACCCATGTGCGACAGAGGGGCAAGGCATTTCATCCAGGCTTAAGAATTTAACAAAAAATCAAACCGTACAGAAAACTTACAACAGGGCCTAGTTCTTTTGTTCCTTCGGATTTTTCATTTTTCGTTTGTCCATAATAGAGCTTTGTTTTAACAAACTAGAACAAGTCGCATATACAAATAATTGGAGGGGAAAATCAACACTCTGGAGTACTACAGGAGACAAAAACTAATTTAACCAACTGAATCACTAAACAATCACTATTTCGACATTTTTGCCAATATTTGTCAAACTAACCCTCAAGAAAATAATATAACCTTACTTTGATACCTTATCCTGGGAAAAATTATAAAGTGCAAGAGCCTCAAGTGGGTCAACATCACCATCCAGAATCTTCACAACTTAAATCAACATAATGGAAATGGCACATCCAGTTACAACAGGGAAAGTATCAGATATTAAACCCCAAAACACTATGCAACAATAAAATTAAGAGAGAAAGAGCATGAACTAACCTTCCAGCATCTTCAGGACTGAACTCAACATCATCACAACCCAAACTTCTCGCATAACTCACCATACTCCTTGCCTTCTCGATCACCTCCTCCTTGGTCTTCTTCAGCTTGAGCTTCATGTGAATCTCACTCGTCGCAATAAACGTGTGGATCCGCGGCCTCTTGGCATGCTTCACGGCCTCCCAAGACGCATCTATATCCCTCTTAGTGCACCGCGCCAGTCCGCAAATAACAGGCACATACCCATTCTTGTCCACCTCGTTACCCACCTCCTTCGCGATCATTTTGACAGCCTCCAGGTCGTCGTTGGAAGCGGCAGGAAATCCGGCCTCGATTATGTCAACCCCGAGCTTCGCCAGCTGTCGGGCAACGTCGAGCTTTTCCTTGCTGGTCATGGAGGCACCGGGGGACTGCTCGCCGTCACGGAGGGTGGTGTCAAACACGCGGACATATTGGGGGTCTGGAATCTGGTTGGGGATGTATGCAGGGCGGTGTGTGTGGCGGGTGGCGGAGCAGAAGATGGTAGTGAATGGGGTTGAAGATTTTGTTGGGTGAATTGTGGGGGTTTTGGTGGTGGTGGTGGTGGTGCTTGTGGTGTAGTAGAGGAGGAGGCGAGCTGGGTGGGTGGTGCTGAGCTGAGATACAGGTATGAAACCAGGGTTTGTGAACAGAGATGCCATTGGGGACAGTCGAGACACGCCTCACCGTAATACAATAAAAAAAAGTATAACAACTTAGGCTCTTTGTGTTGGAAGAAGACCTTAATATTTTGCTGAAAAAGCTGATGGCGGTGCAGATTAAGGAAGGAACGAATTCTTAGCTGAAACGGGAGAATCAATCAGAGAGACATTAGCAAAAAAAGGACCGTTGAAGATTGAACTCTTTTTTATTCTCAAGTTCAAGAAACAGAAAAGAGAGCTGAAGTATTTTTCCCTCTACCTTTGACAACTTGAATTGCAGAAATCTAGCTTCACTTGTTCACAGTAAGTCAGAAACTGTACCTAGGCTGTCAACGGATCCGATCCGATCCGAATCCGACAGATCCGGATCCGAATCCGGATCCGATAAGACTGGATCCGATCCGAATCCGATAAGACTCAGATCCGATAGTGGAAATCCGGATCCGATCCGAAAAATTTGGATCCGATCCGGAAATCCGAATCCGATCCGAAAACTTTTTTACTTCAAAAATTTTAGGGAAAAAAATATATATTTTTTTAAAAAAATACAATTTTTTTTTAAAAAAAATTATTTTCCAAAAAAAAATAAAAGAAAAAATTGAAAATAAAAATACAACTTCTTAAACATTTTTTTTTCAAAATAAAAAATTTACTGTTTTTTTTAAAAAAATTTTAAAAATTTTAAAAAAAGTTTAAAAAAATAAAGTTCGGATTCGGATTGATAACGGATTTAATCCGATCCGATCCGAATCCGATCCGAATCCGAATCCGTTATCGGATTCGGATTATCGGATTATCGGATCGACGTTATCGGATTCGGATTCGGATCCGGATCGGATTTTTCGGATCGGATCCGATCCATTGACAAAGGGAGAGTTTACCGTACAGTTTGTACCATTGGATTTTTCGGATCGGATACAGTCTGTACCATTGGAAATAGGAAGAGTTAATGAGCAGTGACTATATACACCATTTTGTCAAGCAGGATGAAAAAGTCGAAGCAACCAACAAACTAAAACTAGGTAATCTTTATACCCAAATTGGATCCTCTTCAACTGGTGGGGCCGCAAGCAACCGCGTCATTACACCTATTTTCTGATACAAGATTGATATTGGCTGCCAACTGAATAAAAACTGGGGAACTCTTGAGGGAAATATCATTGCAAGTTTCTCCTAGCAACTAAGAGCAACTCCACCCGTTGGTGCCAAAACGGCGTTGCCCCAGTCATTTCTTGGCTTGCTACAGTGTCAAACGGCCAAAAAATGCAATATCGCTACACCGATTTGGTGCCATTTTGGCACAATCTCAAATACAGGCCATTAACTTAAACCCATTTCATTTTTCAAATTCAATGGTTTGGATGATGAGGCAAGTTTAGCCAGTACCAAACTGAACGCCAAACTCTACACCAAGAATGGCATTGCCAAAACTCAAACTCGGCATCGGGTTTGGCTCAAGGGTGGCATGCCGAATCTCGGCTTCGGCATGGGATTTGCCTCAAGGGTGGGCTTTTGCTCTAACCTGTCCCGTAACGATTTCCGCAACAATAAACACCTCTAAGTCTAGTAACTGAACGGTGGGAAAATTCTATAACCACAACCCTTCACACACCCACATTTACTTATGGGCCACACACACTAGACTTCTTAGTGCGTGTGGGCCCCAACGTGAATTTGAGGGTGTGTAAAAGTGTTTGGGGTACTTACCAAAAAAAAAAAAAAAAGTGTTTGTGGTAAATTGCCGAATGGTTTAGCTCTGATTCTTCGTTTCGTATGGAATTAGGTGGGTTTTTAGGTCTTAATTCTGGAATTATAATACTACCTGTGTAGAATTCCAGGTAGTATACAATTACTATAAGAAAAGAAGAAGAATTAAGAAGAAGAAGAAGAAGAGCATACCTGAATGCAAAATATTACTACTCCTTACTAGAAATCCTGCATTCTCCTAGTCTAGCAGTATCTCCGTCGGAGTTAGGGCTCCTCGAGCGGGTCAGTCAGACTGGGCTCGCGGGAGAGAGAGAGAGAGATTGTGGTTAGCCGGACGGCAGCTGATGGGATGGATGGATTTGAGAAACGAAGGGGACAAAATGGCACTCTACTACAGACTGCATGTTGGGCATGTGGTTGTGGCGGCTGATAGGACCCACAGACGTCAGTCCCAAAACTACCAGGCACCTTGCCTGATTAATTATGGACAGTAATTTTGTCACTTTTTTTTTTTAATGTAAATCTCCTTTGTGTCTATATAAAATGATTTATTTTGTGAGGGAAGGGTGGTGATATTAACAAAAAGGAGAGTGGCAAAATCAATTCTCTTAATTATTGCCTGATTAATTATGCAGCCGAACTGGTGCAGAGCGGTCTATCGGACTAGAATCTCGACACGAACGACTTGAATTGAATCTGAATACATACAAATCGCATACGAATCTAAAACATTCATTATTCGATTAAAATTTGAGCAGTCAATTGCCGAGATAGAGATGAGCTGCCGCTTTGCACCACTTTACATGGACTCCCCATTCATAATTAAATATACTGTGGGGGGTGAGATTGTTGATTACGTAACACTTTGTGGTTGATTATCCATCTGTACTTATTATCTCGAATCCTTCTGGGCTCCATTTACGATTGGATAAAGAAATTTTTTTTTTTTTGGTTAAAAGTAGAATTATAAAACTACGAATTAGAATACAAGATCCGGGGATAAGTAACACCCCTCATGTCCTCACAGAATTGAGACTTAATACAAAACGGAATTGAAAGATACGATAAATAAGGAAAAAGATGTGATCTTGCATCTTGTGTTAGGAGATCCGCACACTTATTTCCTTCCCGCATGACATGTCTCAACGGTGGATCACCCAACTGGTGCAAAAGGAACCTGCAATCAACAATCAAATTGTAGAGATGATGGGTGCCTGTTGCATTGTTGATAAGTTGGATGACATTAGAGGCATCTGTTTCAATCTCCACCAATGTAATGTTGCGTTGTAATGACATGCCTCAACGATTGGATAAAGATTTTGTTTCTAGTTTATATGAGTTTTTGAAATTAAGAAAGCAATCAACACTTGTTTTTATTACTAATCAAGACTGCATTAATGCTCCTTTACTTTATTCGTGCAGACTACTAAAATACTCCAATCAAATGACCTCACTTATTACTAGTAGGAGTCATGTCTTGTCGCTATCTTAGATCCATCCACTCGTTAAATTCATTCAAATTCAACTCACTTTATGAGATGTGGGTCATAATGAAGAGTTTTTCAACTCACTTTATGAGATGTGGGTCATAAATTCATAATGAAGGGTTTTTTTTTTATTTTATCATTGAGAAAGGTGGGAGGAGACAACCAGTGTGGAATGTCCCCCTGGGCGTGACCATAGGGGCTCCCTACCCGCTGTAGAATGTCCGGTTGAGCTATAGCTACTGTCTGGAAAGACAGACCGTCACCACAGCACCACCAAGGTACTAGCTAGAAATAGTCGCCAACCCCCTGCAGAACAAGAACGTCCCAGGACTCGAACTTTAGTCACCTATGGGGGAGGCAACTGGCCTACCAGCCAGGCTACCACCTCCAGTGGTCATAATGAAGAGTTTTAACGCAATTTGATGCATCTCATATAAATCCTAAATGGGTGATTTAAATGGCTCAACTTATATAACCAAATAAGTTATTCAATTTTTGAGAATCAAAGGCTTTGTAGCCAATGGAATATCTCAAGTAGAGTCCTTGGGAATACTACCCCGTAATTTTGTTTTCTCTTTGTTTCTATAATTATAGATTGTAGTGAGATTATACTTCTGTGTATAGGTACTTGTATTATGATTTATTCCCAAACTCACTTGAGAATCAAAGGCTTTGTAACCAATGGAATATCTCAAGTAGAGTCCTTTGGGAATGCTATCCCGTAATTTTGTTTTCTCTTTGTTTTTACAAATGTAGATTGTAGTGAGGTTATACTTATGTGTATAGGTACTTGTATTGGGATATATTCCCTATGTTTTCTGGTTTGGTTGGTTATAAAATGGTACACTTACCAAAAACAAAAAAAAAATTAAATTAATTTTTTTAATTTTGGGTTTGATAGGACCTAATAAGTTATTTTCATTGATAGGAGTATAAGTTACTATCCACTGATCCATTCCACGCCATATAGCACACCTTAAAATTTAGTGACGTCCTGCCAAACCCACTATTGCCACAACTAAATTTACTAATGCAACACTAAAATTGCTATTGTCACGCCGGCCGAAAAATTACTTATGCCACCGCCATAATTTACTAACGTCGCACCACCTTTTTTTGCATCGATATGAATTTGATAGGTGATTGTTACTGTGGAAATTTAATTGGGTTAATGTAAGGGTGACCATTTACGAAGTTAAATGGTTTGGATCAATATTTTTGCACATGAGCACGACCCAACAACAACCAAAAACATACGGAACGTACGAATATGGGTTGGACTCGACCGTTTTATTTTATGTGTCTACCCATGGCACAACTCAAATATGACAGGACATAACACTAGACCTAGTCTTCACATAACCGTTTTATTTTGTGTGTCATACTTGTTAATTGGTGCTTTTTTATTTTGGGTAAATTTTACTTAACTCCCCTGAGGTTTCTGACAATGACAAAAACCACCTCTCAGGTTTTTTAAATTGCATTGTCCTCCCCTCAGGTTTCATGGTCGACTACGACAAGGGCAGATAGCCTTGGGTCAATATCAGAAATCCAAATATGGAAGATGCCTAGTGTTGATGCTTTGATAAGCTAGATCCGTTAGGAACTCCTTGGTGCATGAAGAATACTTATTTGAATATGAAATGATGTTCTTTCCAACAACAAAAAACTTGGAAAAGCACTATGATATCAAATTCGATATTGCTTCACTATTAGTCTCTCTTTTCTTAACCGGCTTCAGTATTTGTCTGGCCAAACAAATATGGCCATAGGATTTTGTCAATGAGTATCCTAACGGCAATTGTTAACATCCTTGAATTGGTTGTACATTCTCATGATAGTGCATGTTGTACGTAACGGCATGTACAACTGTTTCAAGCTATGTTAACCCAATATGCCCCTAGGGCATTGTTAGATACCTATGTTAACCCAAGCACATGGATTTCATAGAGTAAACACTCAGAAATGCCGCGTTTGATAAAACTACATTTAAGTAATCGTCGCACCTAAATGTATGATGGAAAGTTTCTCCACTGGAGTGTGTTGATATGTGGTTGTACTCGCCACGAATTAAAACTCGTGGAGTGGCAATTGCATCGATCAATGCCTTCTGTTACAGCATTCAACGAGTACTCGGGAACGATTGCAAGTACCTGCACGTATGGAGAAAGAGGAGTCATTACAAATAGTTTTCCATGCTGAAAGATTACGATATCGATCACCTATAAGTGAATGTCCCGGGTTAGGAAAAATGTCTCTCAAGGGTGAAAGAAAAGATAAGGAAGCTTTGCTGTAACTAATGCTGTCACAGACTAACATCCATACATTCTATTTGAGAATCTGTTAATTCATTTAGTAGCAGTCCTAGATGTTGTGCGCCACCCCCAGACCTCAAACCAAACACGCTCGCACACACGAATCAATTAAACCCGAGAGACGCAATAATTTCCGAGAGAAAATTTCCACAATAATCACAACAGTTTACAAAAACTCTCACCGGAGGAGGAGCATCCACACACCGGAGCTCGCACTCGACTCACAATCTGGTTCTCTCTATTCCTCACCACACCCATTGTTTTGCCACACACACTACAAGTGAATACACAAGTGAAAATATATAGGCCAAAAGGGAGCCAATTTGCAACCGATTAAATTGGGATAAGGCACACCCGCCAAAGCACTTCTTCACTGCCTGCTACTGTGTCTTCTGATTTCTCTGCTCCTAGACCACCTAACTTTTACTTTTTCTCTATGTAAAAGTAGGGTTTTTTTAAAAATTGTAGGGGGGCTCCAGCCCCTATTAACTCTCCTCTGGCTCCATCCTTGGTTACATATTCCACTTACTATGGAACACATTTTGACATGAAAAAAGTGAAAGGAAAAGTTCAAGAATCCATTTGAAATTTTTAGCATATTCCAAAAAGGTGGCTTCCTTTTAACTGCCATTTCTACTCTAATCCATTACCTAGTCACCTAAGAAGCACGTGTACGGATACGAGTACTAGTACGATACGGGTACGGCGAGACCTAGAAAATGAAGGCTACGGGTACCGCTGGGGTACGGCTATAACAAACGTATTCTTTATAACATAGAGCAATGTAGTACACATAATACTTACACGTCAAATAAAGGAAATAGCAAAATGACTAGGGCATTAAGAATCCAACCTCAAATAAATGTTTAACACCAACCTTAAGGTGCAAATAAAAGTTTAATGGCATTATACTAGAGAACCTATTGACCAAAATCTTTATTCTAGAATCATGTTAAGCATAGAAACATGTCTCCGTCCCTTTTTAAGAGTCCAGTTCTATTTTGGGTTGTCTCTTAATAAATATTCATTGTGTAAAATTAATGGATAAAAGTTAGCACATTTTTCAATGGATATAGTTATCACACATCCTAACAGGTTTTAAGCTCCCCAAGAGAACTCTTATAAAGACATGTAAATCACAAACTCAGGAGAAGAAGGGGAAATCAACTCAGCAGAAAATCAAATTGAGAATCATACAGCCCTCTTCTTCTTGTAGCCCTGCAAAACACCCTGCCAGTTTCTTCTCTCTTCAAGCTGAAACCCGACAATTTCCGGTATTTACCGTTGCTTCAGTTTGGTTATGGAAACTTAACATCTTGTTTAAAGCATTAACATAAGCTCGGACGCTGGAGACAACTATATCCATTCCTGCCCCGGTTCCACTGCCGCCAAAGAAGAGGAATAAATCATTTGAGGATAACTTTCTAAATATAAGAACTGCAAAATGTATTAAGGTGCAATAATGTATTACCCGATGTGTTTGTCCTGATTAAAGCATCAGATTGGACTAAATTTTAAGAGAAATGCCGAGTTTAAGAAAACTAAATTTTAAGCAATTGTCGCACCTAAATGTACGATGGGAAGTTTCTCCGCTGGAGTGTGTAGATGTATGGTTGTTCTCCCCACGAATTAGAACTCGTGTAGTGGCAATTGCATCAATGCCTTCTGTTACAGCATCCAAGGAGTACTCGAGAAGGATTACATGTTCCTGCACATAGGCGGAAAGAGGAGTCGTTACAAACAATTTTCCATGCTGAAAGATTAACGGTATCACCTATAAGTGAATGTCCAGAAAAAATGTCCAAGAGAGTGAGAGAGAAGACATTTAAGTTTCAAAAAACGAATATTTGAAAAACGATGAATGAGGATCGTACCCGTACGATTTTGCACTTCTCAAAAAATCTAATCTGTTTCATTATTCTAAGTGGCTATTCTATTCTACGTAATCAAGTGGCTTCCCTTAACAAGTACACCACCACTGAGAGATCACCTTGCCTAAAATAAATGAACGATACTTTGTCGTAACAAATGTAGTCATAGACTAACATCCATACATTTTATCCGAGGATATGTTAACTCATTTCCCATGACGGAGGCTAAAAATCAGGCAGCAGAACAATACGAACCCAGAGGTCTCCTAATGCTAACAATGACTCTGCTTAGTCATAAATTGATAGGACGTTCAGAAGGTTACATATTCCACATTCTCTAGAACACATTAGACATGAACAAAGTGACTGGAAGAGTTTATACAGTATTCTCTGCATAAACAAAATTTTCCCAAACAATCAAATATTGTTCGGTTGACTTTGTCATCATCAACCTAACAAAATTTTTTTGATAAAAAAAAAATTATGGCCAACCAAGAATCCATTTGAAATTATTTGCATATTCCAAAACAGTTGCTTCCTTTTAACTGCCATTTCTACTCTAATCCATTACCTGATCACAAACGTAAATTATGTTCCCATCCCTTCTTATTCAGCTAGAATGCAGCACAAAATACTAATCATAACTTCCTACGAAATATTGAAAGTGCATACTATGTGTAATTCAGTACAGTTGAAAGTCTGGCATTTAACCTTTGTCATCCCAACATACTCAACTGCTGATGGTTTTTAGTCTCATAAAAAAATGGCAGCATGTACAGAAATAGTAAGAGATTCTTATCTCTGTGCACCAGACAATAATCTAGGGAGACAATAGAGTTAACACATCTAGACAATCATAAACAGCCCAGAAGAGTCCAACAAAATCTGAGACAGAGAGCCCAAGATGGCCAAATGGCCAGAACATCAAAAACAATCTCATAGGTTATGTTTCAAGAGGTTGATCCTTGAGTGGTTGAGGTAAGGAAACAAATACAAAAAGGTTTGTGCACGCGAGTAAGGATATAAGCAGGTGGAAAATTGAATTACGTACGCTGCATGGAAAAAATTTCAATTTGCCCTCCTCGACCTTTCTAAAGTATACAGGTGGCATCAGGGACTAATTTTACCCTCCAAAGCATATGGACCAGTAATAGACTGCTGGAATCGCCCCTTCTTGACCTTTTAAGCTAGAGGCGGATTGAAAGGGGTATCTTGTCAATATGATGGCATGATTGCAAATGAGAAACATATCATGGAAAATTTATCCTAGCAGGCAGTCAATGAGATACATCTGGATACAAAATTTCCACCCTATCTTTACACATACATAAGTACCTTGGGGCAAGCTAAAATTTACCTCCCTAAGGCTTGGGTCAATTGCTCTTTCTCCTCCCTGTGATCTAAGGATAGCCAACTTAGCACCCATGTGGTTTTGGACATTTTTGCAACTCTCTCTCTCTCTCTCCGCACAACAACAGAAAAAAAAAAAAACCTAATAGCAGATCTTGGTCAAAATCTCTAAGGGAAACCAAATGATCCCTGATGTTTCCCTCTTGTGAAGTAAGACATGCCTTTAAATTTATGTCAAACAAGGGCATTATGGTCCATTCAACCACTTGCAAATTGCAATCCCCCACCACCATCAGGGACCTGAAAATGGTCAGGTGAAGTGTGTGCAACCATTCTCCACCAAAACGAAATGGATCATTGCAAAACGAATTAAATTTGCATAATGAAACCAGATGATGAACAATAAGTCAATCATGTTACGACTTGTAAGTGGACATGGAGGGACTGAATTAACAATTTAACACATCATTCTAGTTCAAAGGATGGAGAAAAGATATCACACCAGAGATATGATTCTGCATCTCGGTATAAGGAAAAGGTATTTATCCTCGTACCACCCTCCAAATGGGGGAAGAGAAGCTCAAGCTACCTAAAGAGGAGAGTGCATCTCGTGCAAGTGTCTTTCCCTATTCAATCGAAAAGGAATATTATGGGGCAATAAACAAAAGTTCTGTTTCAAACCTTAACAATGTGATCAATAGCCTTATAAGCAGAATCAACAGGCCCAGTTCCATTTGCGCATGCAATATGCTCTTCCCCATTAGCATCAATGAGTCTAACAGTGGCCATCGGAAGATCAAGAGTTCCACAGGTAACCTGCTTGCCAGATCATCTCCAGTTAGCAGTTAGATTCTTGGCTTAATTGAATATAAAGGACTGACATGAAAAGTTGAGATTCTATGCGTACTTGCACATCTCCAAGCTTCCAAACCACTTGTGGCTGAAAAGTTACATCAGACACCAGTGCTTTCAGATCATCATCAGTAATCTTCTGAGATCAAAATAAAAATAAAACTTAAGCATCTTATCGAAAGAAGAACAGTGCAATAAATGACCAAAGAATACTATCGTTAACCATAAAAAATAAAAATATGTACTCTCGTCCTTCAGAACTATATTGAGACATATAGAATTGGTGCTAAGTTAAATGTAAGTGCATATGCAAGCAGAACTGACTCATGAATCAGGTATGTTCATGTCATAGAAACAACAATAAATTTGATCCCTAATACCAAATACCTGTCGTATCCATCCATATTAATTGGTTCCTCAATAGTTTGTGATCCCTTCCCTTTTTCACTCATAACCTCATATACGGGTTATCCATAACCACTGGCTACCGTAAACCATATAACTTGCTCATGCCATTTGGATAACCTCAGCTAGCGAAGTTGACCAAACATGTAGTAAACTTACATGAATATCGAGAAGTTAAAGTAGATTCCAACAAAATGACACAATGATTCAGGTCAGGTCATGACGAGGTTCTTTTGATATTCGCAGAGGTGATAATTTTTCAAATCCTGCTCGTCGAATTCCTCTTTTGCAAAAAAAGAAAAGAAAAAGAAGACGATCCTCAAAATGAATCCAGTTGCCCCGTTTCTTTGCAACCAATGCTTTTACGTAATTCGAAATTTTCAGCTAGCTAGGGAGTACTCCCTTCTTACCTTTTTCTTTTCTGCTACAGCTTTGAAACGCCAGAAGAGATCATCAAGGTCCTTACTGTCAATGTCATAAGCAAGCTGAGGAAGTAGAGCAGAACTATAAATGCCAGGCATCGAAGACAAAAATTCCAATTTCACTTTGAAGAACATGATATTGCAGCCTACCTCTGAAAGTCGAGATCTTAAAGCATGGCGTCCGCTGAACCCAAAACCGTTTTGCAGAAAACACAGTAACGTTATGAAATTAATAGAAAAAACTTAAGAGGGATAGAAAGAATTGATCCATCAACACGAGTAGATATAAATAGATCATACAGAATACCTACCATCATTGCATCTCATATCCTTTAAGAGCATAGTACATTTTTACTTATAATCAAAGGGGGAAAAGATCATTCCCATTCTGATAGTGCTTATTTAAGATTAAACAGTCCAACAACATTTGTAGCCCGGGCAAATCGCAAAGGCATCCACCACTGGTGCACTAGGAACATAGAGAGAGAGAGAGAGAGAGAGAAATACACACACAAATGCACGTAAATGCACGTCACTCCTTTATTGAATTTATCATGATTCATAATCAACGGTTCCACGCATTCCATCCATCCATCACTTAACAGAGTTTTGTTAATCCGCGTCTAGCACGGGTCTGTGTAGTATACAAGCATCAGTTCAAGAGAGGAGTTTCCATAGACAACCCTTGGGTGTGTAAGCAGTTGTCGTATGGATCCTCCCATGATGGTACTTCATAGCTAATTGGGCATCAAGCAATCTAGTTGTTTTATACAACAATTGCGCACATCTGAGTTGGTAGGAAGGAAAGTCTGTTTTCGTTATACAAGCTTAAATTGGATGATTGGTTTTGCGCTCCCCTTGAATAGAAACAGAAGGTTTATTCATTACTTAGGAAAGTTGATTCTTCGCCTCCCTCAATTGAGGACTCTTAGGTTATCCCTTTTTATCAGTCTAGCGATTGTCGGCTCCCTCTGACGGAATCAGCCTGTTCTATCCCCGCTACAATGAGTTGTTTACCCATAGCCCTCCCCTCGCAATCATTGTGTTCCTGAAAAACGTTGGACTCTCAAAATTAGAAAAATAATTTGCGACGGGGGAGTATAAGCTTATCATTTAATGTTGAATCATTCTTTTTTGACAGCTTGGGTAAGATCCAAGCAGCCAAGTTGCCAATAGTAAGACCATTCCCGTCTGCCCTCTGCTTCGTCGGCGGTGAACAATCCGTGTCATGACATTCTTCTCCGAAATCCACCCTCCATCTTCCACCCAAACACCATTGCTCCCCTGCCCCTTCTTGCACCTACCTCTTTTCCCCTCCCACACCATTATGACTAACATATGACTGAAAGAAATGGCAAATCTAATTTCAGGACATGATTTCTGGCTAAATTTCACTAATGAAGATAGAGTAGAGAGATTCTTCTATAACCGACTAATGTCTCCGAGAAATAATAAGACCCATTCAAAGACCCAAATCACAAATTCCGGTTGATGATGGAGATTCAAAGAATGTTGGCCATCCGGGAAAGATGGTGGTAATGGAGACGAAGCAGGAAGAGAGGAAGCAGTAGCAGAGCGATCAACATATATATTTTGTCAGGTATATAGGGGTATATTAGAAATATGGGCTGTATAAATTTCCATCTTGCTTTGGAGAAGATGCTGGAGGGTGGTGGTGTCGTCTTTCTTACATTGAAATCAAGCTTTATTTAATTTCGTTTTCAGTTTCTCAGTCTCGTAATAGGCATGTGCGTTAAACCTTCCGTTAGTTTAGATGGAAAGTGCGACGGTTGCACTTCGCCCAAAAACCATGACGAGGCAAGTTGTTCAACAAGACAACGAACCTGAGCTTTCCAAGGACAACGCCAGACTCGTTAGACCAGCGGAGACCAATATCCTCAGGAGATATAGTTTCATATGTATTTTCATGTTTAATCATCCCATCCTACAAATGCATAAGGATTTTGCCAAGTTAGAAATTCCAAAATAGTGAGATGCAAAAATGTTACACTCAAATTACCAACCTGATGGATGATACCACTTTCAGGTGCAAAAGCGTTGGCCCCAACAATGGCCTTGTGTGGTTGTACATGCAATCCACTAATCTCTTCAACCTAACAAAAATTAAACTCCAATTAGCTCTTATTAAGGACTCAAGAGAAGCGATGATTCGATAATTTATGTCAACACTTGGAAAATGCAAGTCCTAAAAACAGTACCATCTTGCTTGACGAAATAATTTGCTCTGTATTGATCCCTGTATAAAGTCCTCCCAACACGTGGTCACCGCGACATTTAAGGGCCATGACAACCTATATTGAGGGGAAAAGCACATTAATGGCTAAAGAAATCAAAAGGCCGAAAAAATTGAAAAGTACAAGGCAACGTAGGGAACTAACAAACTTTAAAGGAAAACATAGGGAAATAAATCAAGAGATGCATGAGTATTTTTCCACAAAGATCATTAAGCACTTAAAATAACAAATGGGAATATCAGTCAAGTACATTTGAATTCTCTTAAAGAGAGGTAAAAATGGCAAGGAACGACGAACTTGAAGTATGTGAGGCCGGGAGACATAAAACGAAGTTTCACCAATTATCCATCTCCAACAGTCGAAATTTAGAATATCTGCTAGAGCGATGATTCAATAATTTTCTAGATCTAAACCAAGAGGCAAGAATCTTAACGATTATAAGTGGAATTTATATTTTAATTGCCCTGGAGTACCCATTTTGAAAAGTCTCGAGATGCTACATTATGTTGTTTTTAACGCACAAAATAACATACAGAAGATTCCATTTCCATAGTTGATTTCTGCTTCTGCTTCATAGTATTAGCCTATTAGGCATTATGACAAATATTGATGAGGTTGTGATTGTTATCACTCGTGATGAAGGTGGCAGACAACTTACTCAATAACCACCAATTCAGGCTGGAGAAGAGAAATCTCGCAAAATAAACACCATACGAAGATGAACAATAGCTATTAATATTCTTGTAGCCTATCAGACATTAAAAGCTTGAAGCCCAAAAGGAAAGAAAGAAGAAAAAAAAAAAACACCACGACAATAAAGAAATGAAAATGAAAAGGGAGAAAAGGAACATCATAATCAAGCACAAAATGCAATTGGACTATAAGTCCCTACCAGAAACAATATAACGATAAGCTTCCATGAAATTTAGCAAATTGACTGAAGTACATGTATAGTAAAGCACAAGAGAGAAGTCGTGACGAGCAAAAGTCGCATTTGCACGGGCAATCCGAATATCGTGTGCAACACAGACACTCACCTCCTCCAATGAAGCATTACCAGCTCTTTCGCCAATGCCATTGATTGTTACTTCCACTTGTCTTGCACCAGCACAAGCCCCCTGAAATTAGACTAGGAAGTGAGTGCAACTTGGTCGGTAAGGCCCTCAAATGAGTGCAAGAGAAAAACAATTACATACTGCTAATGTGTTGGCAGTGGCAAGCCCAAGATCATTATGGCAGTGAGTAGAAATAATCACATTTTCGATCCCGCTGGTGTTGGCTTTTATGCCAGCAATCAATTGTCCGAATTCATCGGGCGTATTAAACCCAGTAGTATCACCGATAACAAGGGTGGTGGCCCCAGCTTTAATAACTTCAGCGAAAATCTGATAAAGAAACTCCCTGTCTGATCTGTTAAGAGCCAAAAGGAAGGGAATGCTGTCAACAAGAAGACACTGGCAACAAAGACCAGGCTGCTCGAAATTTGCTTTTAAATGTATTAGGAAGGAACTCGCAAAACAATCGATAGTAGATACCATGTTTAGACACTATCAGATCAATAGTACTTTCATGATTCTTTCTTGTGCTAGACATAAGGGTGAGCAGGGGCGGCCAGCTATAGCAAGTTCCCCTAGGTGTGATGATGGGGACTCCAAAACTTCAAGAAACGCCACCAATAAAAAATTGAAGATAACAGAAAATAAAAGTAAAATATTTTCTTCTTTCCACGGACAATAGACATGGAAGATTATCTCCCTAAAATTCAACCAGACTGCAAATTAAGTCTCAGTATTGATATATTCCCTTATTCAATAACAAATAGCTAGAAACCGGAATCACAAAACCACCTTAAGCGATGAATTCAAAATGGGAACAACTACTGATGCCAGTAAAACCCTCTGGAAAAGAATTACTGGACCAGATATAGAGCTTGAAAGAACATTAATTGGACTCAAGCATAACCCTACAATCATTGTTATCCAGCACGAAGCCTCCGTGTACTTTTTTTTGAACGGGAAGTCTCCGTGTACTTGGTTAGCTTGAGCATTTAAATTTAGTACCTGACCAGCTGGCTTTAGTTATGTCAAAATTTATCTGTTGTCAATATCTCAAGAAGATTATTTCCTTTGTCATCATCTTCTGATTAGTAAATCCTTAAATATCCATGATAGGCTAAAATGTGGAAATAAAAAAGCAAAGCGAAGAGGATAACAGCTCATAGAGGTTCTGGTATAGGATCATAACGAAAGATCCTTCAGTTCGCTTATAAGGAGAGAGAGAGAGAGAGAGAGAGAGAGAGAGAGGAGGAGGGGGTGGGGGCTAACGAAAGTCATAGACTCATAGTCTCATACGAACATAGCAGCCCGGAACCTTGCCTTATTTGGACATAAATCAAATGCATAGACCAGAGGCGGCGCTACACTCGAAGGTGGCATGCTGTTGAATACCCTCGCCAACAAAAACACTACATGCATAGTACCTACTTGAAGGTGAAGCAACTGCTTTGAAACACCCCATGCCACAATGGTTTAACACAAAACCCACTGTATTTGAACACCAACAACAACTTGGCGCATAGTAGGAAAAAAATATGTAAAGCCCGAAAGATATAAATAACTAGTGAACCCTAGATTTTTAGGTAATCCTTCATTTGGAATGGGTTGTATGGTCATTTTGTGGGAAAGGCAATATGGTAATTTGGCTTGCCGAATAAGGATGGGGTTTGAAATTGGTCGAAGAAGAATATATAAGTCGATAATCCATTTAGCCAAACTAGTTGGCTTTTTCACATTGGCTTATTTATTTGGCCAATCGACCCCTAAGTGCTACTTGTAGTGGGCCGAATACGACATTTCAGTCACGGTTACTACGCTCGGCATATGGCCGAGCCCAACCCCTTAGTCCTGCCTGGAACGGCCGAACCTTTTAATGGGCTTACAGACTCGGTATCATGGTTCGGCCTCGGCGGCATCTAGACCGACAGCTGAGGGCTATTGACTCGTCCAGAATGAGGATTGACCCTCTACGGGTCGGCCCAGTGTTCGGTCACTTGGCTCGGCCATGTCTTTTATGGCAGCCTGTCACGTGCTCGTAGCCACCTTATCCAAAGTGACGAGGATGACGTCACTCGAAGCAGTTATGGATTGGAATAGGCATGTATGCACATGGGTTGACAGCTGGAGCTCATAAGTGGTAATTGCCTTATCACTGACGTCAAGTGTGACGTAGGCCGAAGGTGGTTACCTAAGCGTGCTTGGCACACGCCCCTACTTGGGGAGCAAGAGACTCTATATAAAAGAAAGGATGCAACCCTATGAGATAGGGAAACCTTAGAGCATCTTTAGTTTTGACTCATTTTAAGACCTAAACCCAAAATTTGGGTAAAATATCAAAAATTCATCTCCAATCATGACTCAAATTCTTTCCCATTTTTGGATTTTACCCATTTTCTTTTCCAAATTTGAGACAAACCAAACTCATATCCATTTTTCTGCCTCTCTCTCTCTCTCTCTCTCTCATTGTAGATACAGATTCACACCCACACCTCATTGTATGTTCATGTCTCGAAACCTAGTCCTGCCCGAGCTCTTTCGATTCGCTCCACGACGCTCTCAAGCTCAACGGTGCTGACATCTCCCTCTGCTGCGACTCATCGAAAAACAGCCCCAACCACTTCCACCTCATCTCTTCCAACCTGCACGTGAGACGTTCGGAGCTTCGCTGGAGCTGCTGATCTGAGGATTTTCTATTGTCTTATTTACATGAATGCCACTGGATATTTAAAAAATGATAAATTTGGGTCAAAGTTTTACCATTGGAGATGTTTATATCCAAAATGAGTTTTTTCCTAAAATTTGACCCAAATATGAGAAAGGGAAAGGGTAAGGACCGGAGATGCTCTTAGTACTTTCCTTTCATTGCTCTGCACTTTCTGACTTGCTCGTCGAAGGGCCATCCCGGTAGCCGACCGGCGTGATCTTTTAGTCATGCTTCCTGTGCGGGTCGGCAAGGAGCCTAGGTGCGAACCATCACCGAACCAGAGGCTCAAGAGGTGACCTGATCCAGATTAGAGCCCCTCACTACTAAATATCATAGGAGACTCTGATGAGAGCATGAGAAAGTTGTCAACCCTCAAACCCTAGCTAGAAAGCATGAGAAAACCGACCAGCAAGGAAACAAGCTAGATATGGTATGGTCATGAAAACATGACTTCAATCAAAGAACCAATCTGCGACAAAGGGCCAAGGCACTTCAATAGTTCATCCACTCATAATCATAACCATTTAAGTAGTAAAAACTAATCGAAACAACTAATCGAACTGTATACAAAACCTACAACCGTGCCTTGTTCTTTTGTTCATTAGGATTACGCAAGGAATCTCTGCCCATCCAATCATCCAGGGTCCCCGGGCATTCTTGAGTTTACACCTAGCCGAGAGCGCATGTATCCAGAAGCCATCGGCCCGCAGTCACCTATAATCTTCACTTTTCGTTCGTCCAATTATATGTATTTATGTTACTTGTTCTAGCACAAATACATACTAGAGACTGGGCACACGCAATGCGTGTGGAAGTCGGATATTAACAAAATTTATCGAAATTCGATCAAATAATAAGTGAGAAGCATTTCTGCAAATTTTGTCAAAATCAGATTTACACACAATACATGTGCCCCAGTCTCTAGTAAAATGTTTAGGGGAAATTAGCGTTTGACACAACGACACTTTTTTTGTGTATACCAAAGTGCGGAGTGTTTCTTTCAAAGATGCATTGAACCCTTTTTTATGTTAGGACAAAACTATGTTGTTGACCAAGTAGGTTGTTTTCAGATTTTTTTTTTGTTTTTTGTTTTTTGCTTTTAGATGTGGGAATTCGAAAAGCACATGAGCCCTTTTGTTATAATGTACTAATACAGAAATTTATACATATTTGTGTAATGTTAGTGGATCTGGGTTTCAGTTAAAGAGGTCAGGACACATGCGACGTGTGTAAAAATCTTGATTTTGCATATCTTTTTCAAATTCAATCAAACAAATAATAAAGGAAAAATCTAGGGTACACACCCTCATGTATGAGATTTGTGGCCCTTTAATATGACAATTTGTGGCTAAAAGTATGAAAGTGTATATGGTACACACCCTTTGACCAAATGAGTGGTTGATATTGCACCACATAGGCAAAAAATGACCCCTTAAGCATGTCATCTTGGGTCTCATATAAGGAGCCACAAAATCTCATATAAGGCCCTTGATCTTTCATATGGAGGCTGGTTTTTTTTTTATTTATAGAATTTATTAGATACCACACATTGTAATAAAAGAAAGCCATAAAACACAATAAACCCATAAAATCTCATAAAGAACACCATAAAACTCATATGACGGCTTTGGACCATAGTGGAAATGTAGTGAAAGTGACATTGAAGTGACATACATCTCATATATATTGCCACAAGTTCTCATAAAGGAAGCCACAAATTGTATTTGGGTTGTTTGGACTATAGTAGTTCCACAATACCTCGTAGCTCCACAAAATGTCATTTACCAAGCCACAAAAACTCATATAGCAGTTTTTTCACAAAATAGGTGCAATCTAATTGACTCTAGTGTTTGGCTTGCAGTGAACCACAAATACTCCGTATTTTGTATACAAAGCCACAAAAACTCATAAATAAGGCCATATGAACTCATATAGGCTTTTTTCCACAAAAATAAATGTAATCTATTTTGGACTCTAGTGGACCACAAACTACTTGTATATAAAGCCACAAAAATTCATAAATCATGCCATATAACATTTTTCATAAAATTTGCACTGTATTACAAAGAGCAATCCGTTTTATAGAAAGTGCAATATAATGTAATCTAATTAAGGAGCAGATTTGTATAATTGAAGGAGCAAAGTTGTGGGTTTTTTTAATATGAAAAAATTGAATACAATATTATAGTTTATTAGTAACTTAAATTAATAGACACATTATAGTAATTGCATTTTTTTCCCGGTAGTAATTGCATTAAGAAATAGAATTTATTTAATTATAATTTTGTAACTTAATCGGACCTCGTCAACCATATGATCGGAACACATACGGTATTTCTAGAGACCTTAAAGTCCTATAGCATAAGACTATGGTTTAGAATCAAGTTCAATGTATATATTTTAAAGGTAGCCGCTGACTCGTTCTTTTGAATGCTCGATTGATCTAAACCGTTAAGATTTAACGTCTTGTTAATTTTATCATTCTTGCCCAAGTCGGGTGATAATCGGATACAACATGAGCAATCTGTTTAATGAATTATGCCATATAATATTTCATAAAACTTGCACTGTATTACAAGGAGCAATTTGTTTCATAAATAGTGCAATTTGGTGTAATGTAAGGAACAACTCTGTTTTATTAAAGTAGCAACCTTATTTTTTTAGAGTTTTATATATTAAAAATATGGTTAAAAATTAAGTGTTCCAATTTTTAATCTGTTTAAACCGGTGCAAAGATTTTATTTTTCTGATCATTTTATTGTAAAGGGTCATAATTAAATTTTATTTCTAGGACTTTCATAATAAAGTTTTTGCTCCATAATGTCTCAAACCAAGAGCAACAGTTAATTATGAGAACTCTAGAGACAAAATTTAATTATGACTCTTTAGGATAAAATGATAATAAAAATATGATTTTCACACCGGTGCAAATGAATTGAAAATTAGAACAGTTAATTTTGAAATAAAGAATTTTAATATATAAACAGTCTTTTTTTTTTTTTTTTTTGGATATTGAATGCCACACAATAAAAAATTACAAATTCTTATTAGAACACAATAATAAATACGTACTTGGATATGTGCATGCTACACAATATTTACAACATAATAATTAATTAGAACACCATAATAATAATAATACTTGGATATATCACCGGGTCCCAACCAAAAAATTAACTATTAAAAATGTTAAAAAAAAACAAAATTAATTAGAAAACACTTTAAAAAACAATTTTTTTATTTTTTTAATTAATTAATTTATCATTACAAGGAGCAATCCGTCTCATAGGAAGTGCAATATATTGTAATGTAAGGAGCGACTCTGTTTTATTGAAGGAACAAAAATATGTGCCATTGTGATGTGAGATCTTACTTTTACTAAACTATTCCAATTAAAAATAATTACTATCGAATCTAAAAGTTGTAGGGGCCTTCAATAATGAATGTGCGTTCCAATGGGCTTTGATAAGCACCCGATAATACAATGAAGGATGCGCTAGTTATCTAGTTTTAGTTAATTTTATCGCCTATTTAGTTATTCTTAATTACTTTTGCACGTAGGGTATGTTTACCTTATTTTGTAGGTAAACCGTTCTCAAAGGTGACAAAGCATTGAAGACCCGACGGGGGGCCAAGGACGTTGGAAGTCAAGCCAAAGGCTGGAAGCTGAAGAACCCAAGGATTTGAAGGCAGTATCGATACAAGGAAACACCGTATCGATACGGATTTGTTTTCTGCGACCCAGTAGTGATGGACGAAAGTGATCCGGTATCGATACTCCATTCCTTGTATCGATACCGAGTGCATACGTGGCAGATTTTTTAGGGCGTCTTTTGGGATATTTTGTAGAAAAACGAGGGCTTTTATAAGTACCCGATTATGTCATCATATCCAGGGGATAGATTGTATTGCATATTATTTTAGATCTAGCTTAGATTCCAAATTGCTTTTTGCTTGTTCTTGAGTGTTCTTCATTCCCAGTTTATTAAAATTACATTTTCTGCATTTATTAGTTAGTTTTTGCTATTGTTCTCTTCATTAAAGTTGTTTACAATCACCCGATCTATCTTTCTAGTTAATTTTCTTCTAGTGTTGTGTTTACAAATATGCTAGCTAGATTTTTGCTTGCTCTTATCTTTTTAGATATGTGTGAGTAGTTTTCCAAGGTTAGGTCATGGGGTGATTAGCACTTCATGGCTTGAGTAAAAAATTCATTTTTCACCATTAAAGTTTGAATCTTTGGTATGAAAATCGATGTGTAGTTCGGATTTGTTTGTCAAATAGCTAAGGTGTTAACCTCCTTGATCATGTGTAGGTAAGAGTATCGCCTACTTACTACACATGATGCTTGGAGCTCCGTCGCTCAAGGCATTTGCTAAATAAATTCTAGAGCTAACTTGGTAATCGAACCATCTTATCTTCCGGGTTAAGAGCCTTAGTTGAGCATCTTAAACCGTGTATTTGGGTGAAAAATGTAGTTTTACTTGAGTCGTGGGTGTTAGTAATCCCTAGACCTAACCTGCTTTTTATCCTAATTTATTCGCTTTTAATTTAGCCTTTTTATTTTCCACCGCATACGTAAAACAAAGTTGGTTGACTAAAGGCCGAAAGCCTTGCTTACTTCTACAAATCTAGCAAAGCTGTATTAATTTTTCCCTTGGGTACGATCCCGGTCTTTCGGATTATTATGCTTCAATTGGACGCTTATACTCTACGCTTGGGGTGATCTTATTTAATTTATCGACGAACGAAGCAGGCTTTCAAAACTCGAAAGACCCAAAAACTTATGAGAATGATTAAAATATAAAGAACAACAAAATGAACGTTATTGATCGTCGTGATTGTGTTGCAATCATGTGGTTACCCTACATTATACTATAGCAGAAGACCTTGGTCTAGAATCAAGTAAGTTCAATGTATAGATTTTAAAAGTAGTTGTTGACTCATTTTTTTGAATACTCGATCTGAACCGTTAGGATTTAACGTCTTATCAATTCTATCATTCTCGCCCAAATCACTGATAATCGGATGTCGGTAAAAACATTGCGAAACACATTCGGTGCTTCCAGAGGCATTAAAATCCTATAATGCACCACTCGAGAGCCGCCTAAGCTATTTTTTCAAAATCGAAACCGTCTATCTTCTACGTGAGGATTATTCCTGCCGAGAATGAAGTAAATCTCTTATTGTTACATACTTGATCGATCGGACGTAAGCTATCATTCTTATAATGAATTTTGGTACCGATGAAAAAGCTTCATAAACATTTCTCCATTTCAGAAATCTCAGGGGAGATCCCTGCATGTGTCAGAAACCTCAGGGGAGGTCAATGAAATTTACCCTAAAATTTACCATCACACCGTTCCAAAGGATTGTCCCAACAAAACCATCAAATTGTTAAAAACGCAAATTCACTCCCTGTCAGAAATCAATACCTCTATGCCTTTGATTCAGGGTGTTAATTTCATCCATAATTCAGCCCAATTCTATCTTTGATTCAAGTGGGATTATTTATGGGATAAAAAAGAGTTTTTTAAAAAAAATAGTGTTTTGAGAATAGTTTTTTTTTTTTAAACAAAAAGTTTTGAAAATAAATATTTCCAAAAACAGTTTTTGAAATATATATATTTGAAAATAGAACATTTTTGAAAGAAAAAACAGTTTTTGAATAATATATTTGAAAAAACATTTTTATCGAAAAATTGTTTTTGAAAATATAAACTTATACAGTATATTTTTGAAAAATAGTTTTTCAAAAAGTAATTTTTTTTTAAAAAAATATTTATAAATATTATCCCAAGACTATTAATCCATCCATTGTTTTCGAGAACTAAATGTGGCATAACAAAGGATTATGTGTGAATCGTCCTATCCTAATTATCAAACGCCAACATTGGCCAAGAACCCAATTTAACCAAGAGCATCTGCATCACTCTCCTTATTTCTCTTCTTTTGCTACAATGGCGAGCAAGACTTTGAAAAGTCAGCAGCATTAGCCTCGTGGCTTTGATCGCTACTTTGCAAAGTTTCTTACTTTGCTACAGTTCCTCACTACAGGAGGCGAGGAACTATTCATAATCTACTTCAATATTTTATTGTTTTAATTGTTATCTTGTCCCCACTTTTTCTTATTAACTTGTCTCCACTTGCTCTCATAATCAAGTTTTTGCTCTACAGAATTCTAAATAAAGAGCAGATTCTTAATTTTTAGAGCATCCGCATTAGCCTATTTAAATAGGCTAAAAAATTTAAAAAGGCTAATGCGGATGCTCCAACAAGTTAGTTATACTCAAAATCAACAAACTTGTGGTTATATAAATTTTGATCCAACTAGTTGAGGTCAACTACAAATGGTTAACCAATACTCAATCTTCATCAAAGGGAAAGGATAGACAGGGGGAATCACTAATCATATCCCCTCCGTCCCTTTTTTTAGAGTTCAATATTTTATTTTGGGTTATCCCTTAATAAGTGTCAATTTTGTAAAGTTAGTAAGTAAAAGTTGGTACATTTTTCATTTTGCCCCTAAAAGTATTTTCTATTTTGAAAAGTTAGTAAATAAAAGTGTAATGATGATATCCTCATAAAGGGTAAGTAGGGAAAGTTATAACTTTTAGAGTGTAATGATAATATCTCCATAAAAAATTGGATTTACGAAATGGAACTCTTAAAAAGAGACAGAGTGAGAGTTTCCTAATTGTTGGTCCACTATTCTGTTTTGGGATGTTCCAAAATATTAATCCCTCTAAAAATGTTGAAAACCTAAAATGAATAAAAAAAAATTCTAAAATTGTTCTCATTAATTTCTAATATACTGTAAATGGTTAAACGTGGAGTAATTTTAAAAAATGACACATTAAAATTTGATGTTATTATAATCATTACATGAACTTTTAAAACCTCAAAAACCCTAGGAGTGACTTACAATCAATTTTGCTAGTACCACAAACACATTTACACTAATAAACACATAAACACTCACAATACATGTGGTCTGCACACACTACACATCTCAGTGTATGTGGGGCCCACATGTATTATGAATGTTTGTGTATTTTTTTATGTGATGTGTTTGTGGTTCTCAACTTTTTTTTGACTTATTTGTATCAATCGTGCTACGGCCACCGCACGCCTATTGGGCCCACCCCGGGCTCCACAAAATACAAAAAATATTCATAAGTTTTAAAACAATTTTTTGTGGAACCCTGTAAAAAATCAACTCTAAAGAATATCAGTTGGTATGTTTTCTGAATTTTTAGGGTGAAACTAATCGGTTTCGCAGTTTTGCCCCTATGATTTAAGAAAACATATCTATTGATATCTGTTAGAGCTGATTTTTTATAAAGTCCCATAAAAAATTATTTTAAAATTTATAAATACTTCTCTGTATTTTTATGGAATTTGGAGTGAGTCCCACTTTTAGTGGGATCGCTTTATGCGGTGGCTTTAAACTTTCTAAATTTTGTGTCCTTCATCCAAAGACAGTCTACCACACCTTCTGTATTTGAGGCCCCGTTCCGGTTTTAGAAATAAGTACTTATTTTTTGAAAAGTAGCTCATTTTTTAAATTATAAGTGATGTATTGTGAAAGAGTAACCTATCTTGAGAAGCGGGAATAAGTACTTACTCAAAGACAATCTTAAGACTCCGTGCCTTTATTCAAAGACAGTGGAACACACCCTAAATCCTTTATTCAAAGACAGTCTTAAGACTCCGTTCCACATTCTAAAATACTAAGAATTTAAAAAATTAGAATTTATTTTTAAGTTTAAAAGTAATGGATTTACGAAAGAGTGTCATTGACCATAAAATTTCTGTTTGACTGTTTTGGCAAGAATTTGATCCAACAATTGACTACAAATTAAGAGAGAGAGAGAGAGAGAGGGAGAGGGAGAGAGAGAGAATGAACTAACCTTCCAGCATCTTCAGCGCCGAACTCAACATCATCACAACCCAAACTCCTCGCATACCTCACCATACTCCTCGCCGTCTCGATCACCTCCTCCTTGCTCTTCTTCAGCTTGTGCCTCATGTGGATCTCACTCGTCGCTATGAACGTCAGGATCCGCGGCCTCTTCGCGTGCCTCACCGCCTCCCACAACGCGTCGATGTCCGCCTTACTGCACCGCGCCATCCCGCATATCACGGGCACGTGCCCGTTCTCGTCCACCACGCTACCCACCTCCTTGGCGATCATTTTGACGGCCTCCAGGTCGTCGTTGGAGGCCGCGGGGAACCCGGCCTCGATCACGTCGACCCCGAGCCTCGCCAGCTGCCGGGCGACGTCGAGCTTCTCCTTGCTGGTCATGGAGGCGCCCGGGGACTGCTCGCCGTCGCGGAGGGTGGTGTCGAACACGCGGACGTATTTGGGGTCGGGTATCCGGTTGGGGATATATGCCGGGCGGCCACGGGAGGAGTGGCGGGTGGCGGAGCAGGCATTGAATGGGGTTGAAGATTTTGTCGGGCGAATATTTGTGGGGGTTTTGGTGGTGGTGGAGTAGTAGAGGAGGCGGCGAGCTGAGTTTGTGGTGGTGAGCTGAAATGTAGGTATGAAACCATGGTTATTTGTGAACAGAGACGCCATGGAGAGAGAGCGAGAGAGAGAGAGGACTCTTGCAGATTGTAAAGGATTCTCAAGCTCAAGAGTTGACCAGCTCAACTGCTTGTTGGAAAATGGAATTTTATCGAAGGGAATTTGGTGGGATCCAGTGTGAGGTGGGCCCAATAACAGTGAAAAAATTCCATTAAGATATGAATGTGAAATTGTCTCATTATGGAAATTGGAAAAACCAAATAACGTGTGTGCACGCCGTCACCAAACACCTAAATTAGACCGGGGCCGGGGCCAGAGCTCAGGATTCGTTGGCCCGCGACCTGTGGTTCGAGATCTGTGGTCTATGGTCTAATCTAGATTGGTTTGGAATTCATTGTGCTTTATTGGGTTTGTACTATTCACGTTTAGATGGTCCAGTTACAGAATCAGTTGTGCGCGACTGATTAACGTTGGGTCGAATGCCCAGAATAAAACCCACGATTTGATTATGGAATCAATTACTGGATTAATAGTTGTAGCAGTTTTCTCCAAAAATTGAATTCCCCATATTCAATTCCCTATATTCAATATGAATATTGAATTGGCCCTATTGAATGGGCAGCTCCCCCTATTGAATTCTCATATTCAATGAGAAGGCTCCTCATCGATTATATAAAGGAGTTCGGCTCTTTTGTTTCAAGACACCAAAAATCAAGAGCTATTCATCTGCAGTATTGTTCTTCCTTCCGAGAGAGAGAGTACAGACACAAGTTCGTTCGACGGGCAGTCTACAGCGGTGCTCCGGCGGCCGAGTGGGAACCGAGTCAACCCTGGAAAACAAACACCGACACAACCTCTAGCACCGGTGAGGCAGCGAATTTGTCTTAAGGGCACCATTGAATAAAACGGGTCTCGGTTTGCAGTACGTATCTCTATACCTTGCTTACAGTTTATGTTTATATTTCATATCATGTAATTCCGTTTCATATAATTTTCTGCTCGATTATAAATTTCCAAAAATTAGTAAAATCGATTACTGTTTTTCGCACATAGTTTTTCCTACACTGCTTTAATTTGACCAACACAACTGTTGCTGAAATAGACTTAGCACCTCCTCCTCACGTCAGCTTAGTGGTTTAGTTTGTTGAGATTGGTTTCTAATTAGTGACGGTAATCAATTTTGTAATCAGGGATATTAAAAGGAGGGGATGCTGTGTATTGTACTGACGATTCAGAAATAAAATAATAGAAAAGTGCCTTTCTCCTTGTTGAATTTAGGAGAGCGAAAATTGAGAGAATATTCCTGTATTTTTTAAATCAATGATTTACAAAGATACGTAGTTCTTTATATACAGAGAATCTAAACTAGGAAAAAAGTTGAACTAGAAAAGAATAAATATACAATATTCCTATGCTACAATCAAGAATCTTCAGTCAATCAATTAGGCTATCAATCAACCGGATTTTCCTTTAACACTCCTCTTTCTCTCTCATATTTTTCTCTCTCTGTTTCTTGAAGAATCTTTAAGATTTCTCTTAGCTTTTGTCAAGAATCATGAATTTTTTCACAGATTGTGTTGTGAAGTGGCAAAGATGATGGGGTGATTGTGAACAGCTCGCTTTTCAGTACGTAGCTTGCTTTTCAGTGAGTGGGGTTTGTTATGTCTTGGAGTTAAGAGTATTTTTCAAGTGTCGAGTGAATATCACGTGGTGTTCGTTCAACGCATTCGAACCGTCTATTGCGTTTTTGGATGGCTCAGATTTGGAGAGAGAAAAATGAAAGAAAAAGTATTGGAGTGAAAGGAGAGAGAGGGTTTTAATCTGAGCCGTCCAAAAATGTATCGAACAATTCGAATGTGCCGAACGGATACCACGTAGGATATACCCGCTCTGAAAAATTTATTTGGTATTATTAAATAGATGGGGTCATTCCATAGCTGGCCTGGTTGTAGGGCTGTAAGTGAGCCGAGCTACTCGCGAGCTTAGCTAAGCTCGAGCTCGAGTATTCGGCTCGTTTACTAAACGAGCCGAGTGGAGCTCGGCTCGGCTCGTTCGATAAAAATTTGGCTCGTTAAGGGAGGCTCAGCTCGATTAAAGAGGCTCGTTTAGTAAATGATTAAGCTCGGTTCGTTAAGACTCGAGCCGAGCTCGAGCTCGCCGAAACTCGGCTCTGCTCGGCTCGTTTACACCCCTACCTGGTTGCATTGGATTTGTTTGTGTGGCTTACATTGTGTATACGTACTAATGTACTCCATTGTCATGTCTTGGAGAAGTTTTTGGGTTCCAGGCGGTACCACACAGCACACACTTGTTACTCATAGGTGATTCCAGTTGTTCAAATGTGTTTTTGGCGGTTTAGAAATTACAGAGAGAGAGAGAAAAAGAGGAGAGAGTGGTGGAGTGCGAGGAGAGATAGGGAATAAATCTAGGATGTTCAAAATACGTTTGAACAGTTGGGATCGTTGACGGATACCGCCACATGGTATCACTCGGCACCCAAAATTTTCTCCTTTGCATGTCTTGTGGTACTGTAGGAAGAAGAGAGAAGAAGAGAAAAGTATGTCTCTCTCTAGTCAGCAATTACCTAGGTGAGTTAGTATGTGGAACTATCCTCTTGCTCTCATTCAAAAAAAAAAGAGAAAAGCGGGATCCCGAGAACCGGGTTGGGGACCGGTAGTGCATGGAAGCACTACAGGCTTGTAGACTTGTGGTCAATGAAACTACGGCGTTTTGGCATTTGTTTGGGTGAGGAATACAGTCAATCCGTAGAACATGTTATAATATCTAAAAAAAAATGCTAAGCTTACAACGAAATTTTATAACATTCTTATACGTTAGCATTGGGGCCCACCATTTTACAATTTTCTGGGTGAAATGATGAGATGAGTTTTGTTCACCCTCCTTAAAAGAGGGTGAACATTACCCTCATTCTTATTAGTTGAAATGGTATGGATCCCACCACAAAATGATGTCATGCTTACCAAAAAGTGTATTGCATGGTAAGCATGACATCACTTTGTTGTGGGATCCATACTATTTCAACCAATAAGAGTGAGGGTAATGTTCACCCTCTTTTAAGGAGAGTAAACAAAATTGCACTTGTGAAATGATGGGTGCCAGTGTTGACGTGTAAATATGTTGTAAGTATGTTATAGGATTTTGTTATAAGCCTAGCATCGCTCTGAAGTTATTTCCTCAAAAAAACATACACCCACACTCTAAATGGATTAATATCTATATTAATTTTGCCGATGAAGAGTTCAAAACTTTCTAATTTCTCAGGAAAGCAATTGTAACAAGAGTAGAAAAAGGGATGACATTAAGGCTCCGTTTGTTTTGACGTAAAATATTTTATGTAACGACCTTGATTTTTAGTAAATAAAAATTTCGTTAAATATTTGAATTTTATTTTGATTACTCGGATTTGCTTTTAAAATTCCTTTTAATTCCTAATAATCCGTCATAATTGGATTTGAGGCTTATAAATTTTTTTTTTTGCTTCGGACAATATAGTCATTTTCTAAAGACAAGTAAACTTACAAAAGCACTTGTATATTTTCCTAGTAATTGAAATAAGGTCTTAAAATTTTATTTCTTGGTTAGAAATTCTACATGGCAAGTATAGTTAGTTTTTAACCGATTGGTTTGCAAACCAAACTACCGATTCACCTAGTTACATTTCCCTAACCCTTAATGAGCCTTCTTAACCCCCTTTGAACCTTGTGAACCCTCCTAAGCCTAATTAAACCAATAGACCATTAGAAATAATTATTTGACCTTATGTTTTGTCCTTTCAAAGCCTTATATGGCATTTTCTTCCTTAACCTTTGGATAATAATTGTTAGGAGAAATTTTACCCTTTGAACAATAGAATTTAGTCTTGCTAATAAGGGCTTAGACTTGGTAAGACTAGCCATTTAGGTACTTGAACAATAGGAGGCCATTATGTTGCTTCGAAAAGAGGTAAGACTTAGCCTTCCATGCATGCAAGTCTAAAAACCCTAGCCTTAACC
Organism: Rhododendron henanense subsp. lingbaoense; assembly: GCA_020567845.1. Lineage (NCBI taxonomy): Eukaryota > Viridiplantae > Streptophyta > Magnoliopsida > Ericales > Ericaceae > Rhododendron > Rhododendron henanense. The sequence goes on from CM036313.1 coordinate 9,424,993, forward strand.
CTAGATTGCCCAACAAAGTTACTTTCCTAAATTTTCTTTAAGCTTATTTATAAGTAAATATACTTCTATACCTTGGATAAAAGTTTCCTAGGAAAATTTTAACCTTTGGTCAATGTTAACACTTGAAAGCCCTAGCTTTTGTCATACTACCTTCATTATTTTTTTTCTTATCCTTTGGTCAATAAATGCTAGGAAAATTTTTATCCCTTCGTCAATAGATATTAGAAATTGCCAATGAATGTATTGACTAGTCATACTAAAGGAAGCTATCATTTTGCTAGCCTTGCCACTTTCTAGGAAATTATTAACCCTTGGCCCATAAGATTACCTTTTGAAAGCTTAAACCTTAATCATGACCTACCTTAGGCCATTAGGATTAATAATTATATCCCTTGACTAGTCATTCAAGCCCATGCCACCTTCTTTATTCCTTTAACCTTTGGTTAATAAATGTTAGGGAAATTTTTATCCCTTGGTTAATAAAAATAGGCCTTGCCAATGAATATTTAGATTGACTAGACAAGTCTCTTAAAAATCCTAGAACTATAGGAAGCCATCATTTTGCTTCAAAGAGAAGTAAATCTAGCATTGTCATGCATGCCACCCTAGACTAAATAGCCCTAACCCTATTTAAGTTACTTTCCTAGATTCACCAAACACATGTATACCTAATAGTCCATTTAACCATTGGTTAATAATTGCTAGGGAAATTTTTATCCTTTGAGTAATAGAAAACCTAGCCTTATTTGTTCTTTCTTGCATGCATGCAACCCTAAGAATTCTAGCCTTAAACCTAAGTATGCTTAGTTGTATTTATCATAGCCTAAATATGCCTATGTTTACTTTCTAGGAAAAATCTTACCCATTGGATAATATATGTTAGGGGAATTTTTATCCTTTGGTCAATAGAAACTAGTCAAGCCAATGACAAAATTGACTAGACAAGTCATTGCCTTGCTCCCAAAAGAAGCAACATTGGTCATGCCATGCATGCAAACCTAGAGTTAGCCTTAAGCCTAATTACCAATTGCCAACCCATTTACTAGCCAACTTTAAACATAGACCTAGCTTATCATTGTGTTTCTTCTTGCAAGCAAGCTTTTCCTAGACAAGACAAGGCCATGAACCCTCCATAATAACCTAGGTTTTAGCCTTAAGCCTAAAGAGTTGGGTATGACAAATCATGGCATGCTTTCAAAGCCATGCCTTTCAAAGATTATCCCTTGGACAATAGTTGTTAGGGGAAAATTTATCCCTTGGATAATAAGCCAAGTTTTTGCTATAAATAGCACCTCATGCTTGCCATTCAACTCACACCTCACTCCTTTGCTCTCACTTCTCTCTAGAAACCATTTCTGTTTTTCCAGGCAGCTTACTGCCCTTCACAAATCCTCATTTTGCTCCTGCTTAAAGTAGTCATTAGGACCAACTTCCTTCGGGGAAGTTGTAGAGCACTTCGAGCTCTTCAAGTTAGGCCCAAGAACCACCCTAATCGGTCAAGAAACGACAAAGATATCGACATCCGAAGTTCAGTAAAAATTCGGATTCCAGATTCCAGACAGCAAACTGTCCATCCCTTTATCACCATATTTCTCCTACCTAAAGTGGTTTCTAGGATCAACTTCCTTCACAAAAGTTGTAGAGCACTTCTAGAGCTTCGATTTCGACCCAAGAATGACCTTATTCGGCCAAATATTGACCGAGTTACTGCCATCCAAAGTTGGGCCCGAATTTGGAGTTTCACCGCCCGTAGAATTTTTTTCAACAAGCTTATTCGGCCCCGACTAGTTTCGGATTAAGGTAGGATTCTTTGTCCCCGTTATTCCTAAGTATACTTAGATTCTTTTTTTTATGTTTACTGTCCCTAAGAACATGTTGGATAGATCTTACTTTCTAAACTCTTAGTGTAGAAACTTAAATTGATAATGGTATAATCACGTAGATTCTACATCTATTTTTCCTAATTATGTGTAAATTATTTTGGAGTATGAGCATGTTGATTAATGAACTTTATCCTCAATAAACATATGCTCTTTTGAACTTCCTTCAAAGAAAGAAAGAACGACTTTTTAGAATTTATCGCTTAGTTTCAATCATAAGGATGGTGATGAGCTTGTTGTATGATTGCTTGACTACTTGTTGTTGATAAAGCATAAGTGATTTACCACTCCAAAGGTGTCCGTCCATGTGGCACTATGCTTTAGTTTGTGTGCTAAATGTTCGAATATGATTAGAATGGGCATGCTAAGTAATATAGAGTTGAACGATCTTGTTAATTAAATTCCAAGAAGTTAAGACTTACTGCCGCGGAGTCTATGCATGAGAACGAGACACAAAAATCGAGAAAATTAGAAACATGACACCTAGGGTGTGTTTAAAGGCGTTGACTTGGCAAAATATTTTTGAAACTACATAATGACCAGTTGTGGAAGTCATTATGTGAGTTGTGTGTGTGTGTGTGTGCGCGCCAATGGGAACCCGGTGCGGCGGAACCATTGTGAGGATACTCGGGAACCCGGAACGGCGGAACCGAGGTTGGGTGTGTTCCCATGGGAAACCGGACCGGCGGAACCATGGTGAGGTATGGCTTGGTTATCCGCGGAGAGGAGCCAATGCAAATGTGTGCCAATGGGAACCCGGTGCGGCGGAACCATTGTGAGGATACTCGGGAATCCGGAACGGCGGAACCGAGGTTGGGTGTGTTTTAAACCCTCATGTGGCCAAACGTGGCAGCTCATTGAGTGAATGGATTTTGAAAGCAGCAATGTGGCCGGACTTGGTAGCCCATTGTGTGTGTGTCACCAATGAAGCCGGACTTGGTAGCTTCATTAGTAACATAATTTATCTGTACACTCAATAGGGATCTGGCGTGAAAGCCCTTGTGTGGATTTTGAAAACCGCGATGTGACCGGACGTGGTAGCCCATCGTGTGTGATATTTGAAAACCACAATGTGGCCGGACTTGCCCATTGAGTGGTGTGTGTGTGTGAAAGAGAAAACGATTTCGAAATATTGATTTGGAAATGAAAAGTGAAAAGGTGACACGGTCTACGACGAGTCGCGTAGGAGAAACTCAGAAAAGTCACAGACACCAACGATAGATGAATAGTGAATGTGTCATTACAAATTTCTTATTGTTTATATATGTGTTGTTTTACATGAGATAGTATACTACTTCTATGTCCTGTTGCTTTAAGTTATGGGTTAGCGGGTATGGGATTATCCTGCTGAGCTTTTGTAGCTCACGGTGTTACCTTTGGTGACCCTGACATATTATATCGGTGGCGACGCTGGTATAATGTGTCAGACCTGATAGATGAACAGGGATAGCTGTATACTTTGGAGGCTTTTGGAACCGAGGAGCTGGCTAGGATGGAGGAACAAGCGGAGCCGTAGATAGGAACCCTAGATTTTCCTTCCATTTGGTTTTATCAATAAAGTCTTTATTTAACGTACCCAAAATTGGGGGCGTTACATTTTACACAATGTAAAATATTTTTCATGTAAAATGTTAATTCAGAAAATAAACTTCAAACTTTTATTTTTTGGTGTTTGGTCCGCATTTAAAAATATTTTCAGAAATCAAAAAAATAGTATAGAGAGAGGAGGGGATTAAACGGTGGAGAGATCTGAGAATATTGGAATTGAAAGTGGGTCAGGACCGACGATCGAAGAAACTGAGCAGTAAGAATTACAGTAAAAGGCAGCGGGTTCATTTCGGAAAATAACTTACGGAAGATTTAAGGGTAAGTCATTTTCATCCAATTAATAAAAAATATTTTACATATAAAATGTTTTCTTCATTTTTTACACAACCAAACACCGAAAAATAGGTAAAATATTTTACTGGAAAACATTTTACGCCCAACCAAACAGAGCCTAACTAAAAGTTTCTTTGAAATTGCAATTTTTTCCCTACTTATAACTGTGTACTTTATTTATAAAAAAAAAACGTATGTTGCGTCGAATCTTCCTTACATTTTTAATCATTGATTTCTTAAACATTACTCCATCCGTCCCTTTTTTAGAGTCTAGTATTCTATTTTGGGCTGTCCCTTAATAAGTGTCTATTTTGTAAAGTTAGTGGGTAAAAGTTGGTGCATTATCTATTTTGTTCCTAAAAGTAGATTCCATTTTGAAAAGTTAATGAGTAAAAGTGTAATGATGATGGGTAAGTAGGAAAAGTGGAGGAAAAAGTTGATGTGAAAGGTATAATGATGATGTCTTTTTAATAAGTTGGAATTACGAAGCAGGACTTTTAAAAAAAGACGGAGGGAGTATTTTTTTTTTGCTAATCAGAGATTGACTAGTGTAATATACCTCTTTACCATATGGTATAGATTTCTAGACAATAACATGTGTAAGTAGAATAATCAGTAATTGAAATCTGAAGGGGTTGGTTCAGTGGTCATGGCTTGGAACTTAGCGGTTTCCTCCCTCCTAAGATCTCATCTCAAGTTTGAAATCTTTCAGATGCATGTTATCAACTCTTTTGGGGCCAGTCGATACTTCAATTTTAATTAGGCTCTCCGCAAGTGGGTAGTGGGACTAGATCGTCAGGATTAGTTGAGGTGCGCGTAAACTGACCCGTATACCCGAGTTATAAAAAAAAAAACTACATAGGACATTTTTCTATAGAACCTAACCTACCCTCAACTTGATTTTTTTGCATAATTTATTTTACACAATAAATCTTACATAATATACGATCCAAATTAACATTGGCGTTGTATTATTCTAAAGTTTGATAATATGGGACAAAATTCTTCTTATCCCATTTCTTTATCTTGTAGGGATTTTTTTTTTTTTTTGTATAGGGATTAATTATAATATACTGACAGGCAAAATAGGATCCCCCAACCCGGATCCCCAACGGTGTCCCTCACGGGTGTGTACGTTTTTTGAGAGTTAAAAGTGTGAAGGTGTGTTGTTTCTGTGTAAATCCTCTCTAATTCCCATCTGAATGAACTCTCTTTTCATTCTCAAATTAATTAGAACCCAAAAAAAAAAAAAAGAAAGAGGAGAGCTGAATGGGAAGATTAAGGCCCACTCTTGCGTAACTTTTTGCTGACTTTTTCCTTGCAATGCAGAGTGTTTCGAGTCAGTTTTTGTGCACACCTCGGACGAATCCTTACAGCCATTTCACACACTTTCACGCGTGGGAGTGAGGGGAGCCCTGGAGTTACTGGCAAAAAGAATCAAACCTAAGAAAGGAGCAAGCTCTTAAGTCGCCTGACTTTTGGCGACTTTTTTGCACAGACTTTTTTTTTTAATTGTTTTCTCTTAATTCTTACTATAATTGGGTCAAATTTATACATTAAAATTGAAAAAGTGTAAAAATGTAGACCAAAATAAAAACAATCATATATAAAACGGAGGAAAATGCAAAAAAAAAAAAAAAAACTATTTTTCCAAAAAAAAAAATTGAAGAAAGCAACGAGTTAAAACTATGTGGTCTTTATACCGAAACAAATCCTCTCCAACATTATGGTATAAAGTTAGCACTCATTCACGTGAATTGGGGGCTGTGTAGTGGTGTGCACAGTATCGTGCTACGCACCTCACTGCACAGCACCAATCCGAAGTCTCATTCACATGCAGAGACTTGAGGTCTGTCACATGTACCTTTTGCTAACTTGTCATTGTGGGGTGTGAATTATGAATTTTTAATATATAGAGTGGAATGGGCCCCACTCTGATACACATGGAAACTTTATATTTAACCCAAAATCAATTGGTAATAAGTGAAGCGGTCCCAATCTTATCTTAAGTAATCACATATTCAACTCTCAAATAATATGGGACTATATTTCCTTAAATTACACCGGTCATTGACAAAAAAAAAAAAATTTACACCAGTCGACTTCTAGTGAGGGATCCCGCACGTTCTTGCATGCGGATTTCTAATCTCAGCCATCGGATTTCGACGGCTGAGATTAGAAGGAATCCGACGGCTAAGATTAAAAGTCCGCACGCAAATAGCGTGCGGGATCCCTCACTAGAAGGTTTTTGTTCTTTTTGATAGAACATTGCTATTGGCCGCCGTTGAAAATTGGCTGGGGAACTATTGAGGGAATAGAAGGAATCCGACGCTTGAGATTAGAAGTTCGCACGCAAATAGCGTATGGGATCTCTCACTAGAAGTTTTTTGTTCTTTTTGATATATACAACATTGCTATTATTATTTTTTTGACAAATTTGAGAAGATTGTATTGATAAAAGCCGAGCGACATTTATATAACGGAAATCATTACAAAAAAACCTTGGACAAAGCTAAACTAATCGTCTAAGAAATACAAAATGAGTAAATCACAAAGCAATCGATGTCTTTTACCCCAATCTAGACATGGCCTGACGCAAATAGCGACAATTTCAATCTACCTAACATTTAGTTAGGAGTCTCAAACGAGAAAAAGTGCAAAGTAAAGGACAAAAGACACCAAATACCCAGACGATCAAATGAACTTCAATCAAATATGAACGCACCAATGAATTTCCAGAACTACAAATCTGACAAGCCGCCACGAATTGCTCCGCCAAAGACATTGAATAGGGATAGAACGCTGAAAGCGCAAAATATCGTTGTAAAACAATATCGATTGAGAGAACCCAATTTGTAAACAAAATTCGTCTAGAAACAAAACTTCTATTGGCCGCCGCTGAAAATAGGCTGGGAACTATTGAGGGAAATATGATTGCAACTTGCAAGTTTCTCCTGCCAATAACAGCATCTCCACCCGTTGGTGGCAAAAGTGTATTGTCAAAGTAATTTTTGCTTGCTACAATATCAAAAGGGAAATGATTTTGCCACTCCCTTTTTTTGTTAATGTCACTTCCCTACAAGTGTATTTTTGCACCAAAAATATATTTGCAAGGGAGTGGCGTTAATAAAAAAGGGAGTGGCAAAATCAGCAGCCTATCAAAAAGTCTAGAAAATAGAAATTTCCTTTGCACCAGTTTGGTGCGTCTCAAATCAAGACCATTGAATTAATTAAGAGATTAAATTTTATACGCGTGTAGCCTAAACATAGGGGTTTACATGTATCCAATCAACAATTGACACCTCATCGTCTCATTAAAAATTAAAAAATCTGATATGGATAACATTTTTAACACCCATTTTCGACACAAATTCAATGGCTTTGATGATGTGGGCGTCACAACCGCGCACACACTTGTGAGTGTGGATGTGTAAATGGGTGTATTTCTAGCATTGCTCACCAAAATTACCCAAACGCTCCATTTGTCGCCCTAGTAATTTACCTAGCTTTTTGGAGGTGGCTCTTCAAATTTGGCACAGATCGATGTGGTACTTCACTTCACGGGTTTCATCCCCGAAGTGTAACCATTAAGTGGTCTTGGGCATCGCTACGTGATGGCACAACACCTTCATCCCTTACATCGATGTGGAGATCATGAATATAATATTGAGCCCTACGTGAATATGTGCGGTGGAGAAGAGTGATGGATACCACAGGCAGTGTCCTAGGAGCACCCGATAAATTTTCCATCTCCGAGGGCATATCGCAGACATAGTGGGTATTTTTAGGTTTCAAACCGTTAAACGTGGCAACGACTCATTCAGTTCCACACAAATAGAATTTATTTGGTTAATTAGTTCTAATATCAAGCAATATAGAGTTGATTTATGCATGTACTGTAGAGCAATTGTAGGAACACAACTGCGTTTGGAGTCGTTCGATGCACGTGGACCCATATACGACGAACGGTAGCGGACACAGTTGTGTTCGGAAGCTGCGTCCCTAAACTTTTTGATGTAAGAACATGCATATACGGGTCCATACATATAGCTTTGGGAAATTTAGAGCTCTATCACTTTTACAATCAATTCTCTCTCTACCCCAAATTCCAGGTTCTCTCTCTCTCATCATAATGCATATCGTGATCCCTATTCGATTATTACCTTTTCTTGTTTTAATTTCATCTCCTATGATTACTCAGTCTCTGCATTGTCTTTCTTTATGTTGGTGTTAATGCATTTGCTGCCATGTTGATTGATCTGATGATCCAATTTGATGTTTGAATTAATTAGAGCAGCAAATGCTCTTTGGAAATTGGTTTGGCTGTCTAATTACATACGTACACACACACACATCGAATTGTAATCCGTTTGCATTAATTCCTTCCATTTTAAAATCAATTCATACCCCCATGGGATTTTGAATATTGACAATTGCGGAGCCCGGATTTGAACGTGGAAGTGGCATAGGCGTATGGAAAATCTTCGTATGTTGTTGCACGTCGTGCGCAAACATGGGAAGAAGAAAATCAAATGTAATATCATATAAATTAGTCTTTGTTGTGGGCTTTTTTATTTTTTATGAAAAGGCAAAAAAAAGGCTTGCTCCGACGCTTGGTATTCAAATGAAAGTCATTAATATGTTGGCTTTTCTGATCCAAACCGGTCATTTTCTAAATCACAAAGTTTAAATTTATTTGTACAAAACATTGAGTTATTCGCATACATACCTAATCGAATCACGTCAGTTAATAAATAATTTATTTGTTCGCAAGTGGAGGTGACACCTACCCCGTATGTGGCTCCACCACTAACTGCTGATTATAAACATTAAGTTATTCGCATACTAGTAAATACCTAATCGAATCACATTAGACATTATGGTTGCCAATGATTTGGTTTCTTCTTGAGTTCATTAAGTTTTCATCTGGTGTTAAGTATACTATACCCAAAGAAATTAAAATGTTAATCGCATTTCATTCCATCTCTAAAACTACTCTAATTTGTGCAGTATCTGGATACCGCAGATAACCTTGAAAATGGAAGGAACAGTGTTCACCCCTTCTTTGGAGGGAATGAAGCATGTCAAGTCTGACAGAGGAGAACTGTTGACAAAGCCTTTCTTGGATGTCTGCAAGCACGTATTGCCTATTCTAGGTGCGTCTTCTTTGTAATCTAAGCGCGGAAAAGCTCCAACGGAGAATATTAGCCTTAGTCTATTAGATTGTTGCTCAAAATATCAGCCGTTCATGTACACTTTAAGGGTCATTTCTTTGCTCATTTTCTTTTCACTTAGCATTTCTCTTGTTTGATCGCTGTTACAATTTGTCATTAGAGTGGTATAGGATCTGACTCTCCTTGTTTTTGGAGGCTTCATATCAGCAATGCATTAAACTTTATCTAATATATATCTGACTTCAGACAAATTTGGAGCTGCTATGACGGTTGTGAAATCTGATATTGGTGGTAATATATCGGTAAGATACTTTTACTTTCATCGCATCAACTATTCTCCCCGTCAATCAGATACTGACTAATCTCTTTTTTTGCCGGTGGTTGTAATCTGGCTGTTGTAGACACCATAAAATACAACTTAATGGAATCCATTTCGACGCATCTCAAGCTCTTGTGCATTAGTAAACGCACTGTTGTTAAGCCTGTTGATTCGACTTGCTATAAGTCGTAGATTTTGTATCACTGACCAAATATTCAACTGAGATTAGTTGTTTGTACCGTAATAAGCCTACATCAGACTGGCTATTGAACCGTAAAACATGTCATATTGTGCCTAAGGTGACTCTACCATTTTAAGGACAAAATCAGGACAAGGACTGATTGAAGGTGTGACGGAACTAAAACTTCACAAAAATCAGTTACCTAGTATTTAGTCCGTGACACAGGCACCGATATGATGCAAAAAATGTCAAAAAGGCCTTAAGAGACTGCTGTTCTTTATGAATCAACCTGTTAAGTGGTAGTTATGTCATCTATTTATTACCGCACAGCTGGAAACAAAAGAGATCTAAAGAACATGAAAAATGAAGTAGAAGCCATGAGAACCTTTTGAAATCATCTTATATCTGACTATCTATTTGTTGAGCTCAATTTGGTTCATTGTCGAATGTTGGTTTTACTTGCAGAGGTTGGAATCACAATACTCGGCCAACACGTCCAAATTCAACTACTTGTTCAGTTTTGTACAAGCAGAAGTCGAAACAAAAACAGCAAAATCATCATCAAGTTGTACGAATGCTCTTCTTTGGTTGACAAGGTATATGATCATACTGTGTGCTTATTCTGCCAATGTCATTTCTATTTTGTTACGTTTGCAACCTTTTTCAGATAAAAGCACTATAGAAGTTTGAAATTGTGCATTACGAATACCTTTATTGGTTGAGAAAGTAATGGAGGAAGTCCCTTCGGGGACATCTGATAAAATTGGAGGAAAGGAGAAAAAGAGTTTTCGGAGAGTCAAGTCCTATAATTTCTCATTAATGAGGTGAAGTGAGCTAGAAACAAGGAATATATATGGTCTTGGACAAATAAGAATTTGTCCAGGACCGGTTGATTTCTTGGTGATACGGTTAAGATGATTCTACATGCAAAATGAAATGTTTTCCCAAGTATTCCATTCAGCAGCTGTACTGATACGGTGAAGATGATTCTACAGAGCGATGGATTTCTTGGTGGAGCTGTTTCGGAACCTACATGACCATCAAGATTGGTCAATGACACAAGCTTGTACCGACTCCTACGCCAAGACTTTGAAGAAATGGCACGGCTGGCTTGCTAGTTCAAGTTTTACGGTAATGTTTCTGATGATACAGCTCAATCAATTTTTCATTTCATCAATAGAACATTGTCATATTAACCCCTCATATATAGTCTTTAGACCATTGGATGAAAAAATTTATAGGCTGGTTTGTTGAATTCAAATAACAGGTTGCTATCAAGCTTGCCCCGGATAGGAAAAAGTTCATGGAGTTGATAGGAGGGGGAAACGGGGATCTTGATCCCGATATGGAAAAGTTTTGCACCACATTCTCGCCAATGCTTCACGAGATCCACAAGTTTCTGGTAAGAGACACCACCCCTTATACCTTATCGAATAAACCAAGCTGGTTACTCAAACAAATATAGTAGATATGACTTCAAACAGAATCAACTAGAGGAAATGGTTCATTTAGCCGTCCTGAAGTACTCGAAAACAAAGACTTTTTTTGAGTTTAGTACCTACCACACTAAGTAATGCCATGTTTGAATCATGGGATTCTGGAGGAAAATCAGAACATAAGAGATTTCTCTTTTGCAAATTCAAGGCGTATTTCCCTTGCCTTTTCTTGCCCCTCAGCAAATCAATTCTTAAATCCTTATTCAGAAACAACCTAAAGGGAAAAAAGGAAAAACGAACTAAGTGACTTTCAACTCTTTTGTGACCGAGTTTGAGACTACTACAGTATGAGTTTAGCTAATCCTATACAAACAGCAGAAAATACAGAAAGAAGAAAACACTTAACATACCCAGAATCACGAGGCTGAGTTGTACCGTGTACGCTAGCACTTCAAAACATATAGCTCATGAAATGCCTTTTCATTGCAAGAATGTCGCCGCTACCATTCTGTAGGCAAAATTTGTAGGAAAATAGAATTTTTCTGTATATATTACTTTCCCTTGGTTAACATTTAACACACACTCTTTATGCAGGCTGGTGTTGGCTTGGATGGTATGAAAGCTTCATAAGGGCATGCAGGGGTCTTCCTTACCAGCAACTCTTCAATTTTGTTGCCCTTTGTTTTGGCTTCTTTCCAATTTACCCTTTTCTTTGCTTTGTTTTCTTCATGTCTTTTGGTCTGTGACTTCTGAATCTTTATGTTACTTTTGTTCTTAGCAATCTACATTGTTACTAATAGGCAATAGCTCAATACCATTTTTCATTCATATATATCTTATTTTACCTACATGGTAAATTGTAAAGCTTCTTCTTGCCTTATTGTATGGTTTTGTTACCAGCTGAAATGGTTTTGTTTCTCAGTGATCTCTAACGGGTAAAGTTTATTTGGCGTTTGCAGTTGTGAATGTGATCGGAAGTAGATTGCTTGGTGAACATAGTAAGTGTGTTGAGTTTTAAAAACTAATGTTTTAAAAAAGGACCAATGAGAGGCTATGAAGCATCGACGCTCCTAGAGATTGCCGTATCCGTGTCGGACGCAACACTCCAAGGACACACCACGTGTGCCCATTAAATATGGAGTAATAGTTTTTGTGGGGGACACGATGGGGAGCTGAGTGCACGCTTGGGTAGAGGTAGAGTCAAGAATCGAAGTCGAAGGGGGCCGAACGATGAAATATATTTCGATATGATAATTTTTGGAGATTAAATCTGGTCATTTGAGTTTTTATGAGACGATTTTGATAACTTTAAGAATTAATCTTGAGTATTATTGCTATCATATCACGACACACGGTATGATCATTATCGAATGGTAACATCCACCATAATTTAATATGCTCAAGATGAAAACTGTTCTTACTGTTAAATTAGGATGGAAATTCTATAATTTGCATACAGATATGTATCAGAATTATACAAACTATACTTGGCCACAATTGGAGTGCGTCCCAGGTGCATCGAAATGATGCAATGCGCCTCAGGCGCCATTCAAGTGCTCCCCGAGAGCATCCGACACAGATCAAATGCGCCTCAGGCGCAATTAAAGTATGCCTTGGGCGTATACTCAACAGATCAAATGTGCTTTAGGCACATTTCAAGTGCACTTGGGTGCATGCTCAATAGATCAAATGCGCACCTCAGGCGCAATTCAAGTGCACCCTGGGCTCATCCTACACATATAAAGTGCGCCTCAGGCACAATTCAAGTGCGCCCGGGCGCATGCTGACCAAATCAAATGCGCGCCTCATGTGTAATTCAAGTGCGCCTTAGAATAAAAAGAACCTTGCTACTGGCACAGCAAATCTGTGCACAGATTGCGTTGTGGGGCCCACTAAGGGTCTCATACAAATAATCTGATCCGTTAATTATGTTTAAAACATTTTTTCAAGGGCCTCCGCCAAAAATTAGCTCAATCCGATACCTATAAGTGCTCAATCTAATCATCTAACTTTTCATTCGGGTTTTTAGAGAATGAAAAGTTAGACGATTAGATCAAGTTTTTATATGTGTCGGATTGAGCTGATCTTTTGCGGGAGCCCTTGAAAAAATGTTTTAAACATAATGAACGGCTCGGATCACTTATGTGGGACCCGTAGTAGGCCCCACATAGAAATATGTGCACGATCTGTGCACAGATTTGCTGTGTCCACCGACTTTCTGGAATAAAAAATTGGGCGGGGCTAGGGCCCTTCGTCCCCAAAATAGCTCTAACACTGTACTCAGGACGCGCATGGAGACACAATAGAGTAATTTTTACAAATTTTAAGCGCTTTTCCGCGGTAAAGTATTCTTGAACCTCAAAAGTATTGGGCCAAAAATGCAATAGATAACATATGTGTACAGGCATGCACTATCGGGCGAAAATACATTCGATAGGAGTCCTGACATAAATATTTAGTGATTACACATTTGTTTGTATATATAACTACGAAAATGTTTTGTGAATCTGAGCCATCCATTTATCTTTGATGGACGCTTTCATGGATCAAATTCATGTATTGTATCACGCCTCATATAACTAAACCCTATTATTTTATTTAAAAAATGACGTGTCCCGTGTCGTTATCCCCATTTTACAACCAGACCCAGAGGAGTTGGTGTCTAGATGGGCACATGCCTCATAAGAAAAGAACAGTTAGGAGTCAACCCAAAAATAGCAAACTACTTATATAGGAGGTTTTATCAGCTCTGCCACCTTGGATCCTCCCCCTGAAAACCTGGCCATCTACTGGTTTTAGTTGTTCCACAAATAATAAAAGAGAAAACGCGTAGCCACCAGAAAAAAGGAATTGAACCAAACCTGTCAAGAAAAGCATATCAGGCCTTCATATCATATACTTTTCTCTTTCCTTCTTTTTTACGTGCAAAGAACAATGAGAAATTCCTCGTAGATCTTTTGAGCTTTTTTATCATCTTCCTCTCTTTTTTCTTGCACCGAACGCGTTCAGAAGAGATGATACACCATGTTTGTTCTGCTGATGGGAGAATTTGATGTGAGTTTCGTCCTGCGAATATCGGCTTCTCCATGGCATTCTCTCAAATTTTATTCTGAAGGTGTGTGCTCTCGCTGTTTGCCAGATTTATGTTGTGTCTTCTTGACGAATTCTGAAGGAACAAAAAAGTTGGTTCGGATTTGTATGCGTTTCGCAATGCTTTTGGATCGCACAGTACTGTTCCCGTAGCTGCACCGCGACTTTAAGTTGATATTTTTGTTGGTTATTTTCCATTTTATCAGACACCAGGCATTTGGCTTGGTGGGAGAGGGAGGAAGAATGAAGACTTGTGATCGAAAAGCAAGCGAAATCCTCTTCTTCTTCTTTTTCCCGATATTCTGATTCCAAATTCGTTGTTTGAAACGATTCAATGGATAACATAAACGAATGTAACCCATGTTATGGCTTGAAGTACTACATTTTGGAAAACAGGAAAAAATATATTCAGGAAACAGAAGCTTTACCAAATATCACCGCGCGTCCCTATCATATTGCCACATTTTCTTTTCTCATTATGAATCCAATGATTTATTTCGTACTCTCTCCTGTCTGTCCTTTTCTTATTGAACTTTTTCTGTCATTTGAATGCCGGGGCTTTGTTTTTTTGTCATTTGAAGATCAGAAGCAGCGAAAACAACCCAGAGGTGGAACATTTCTTGCTCGCCAAAATGACGACGATGAAGGGGATCTTGAAAGGATTAAGATACATCTCGCAAATATTTGGTACGTGTCTCCATTCAGTTGTTCTTTTAAAAACCAATGCAGCTCCGTTTGGTTGCTGAGAAAACTTGAAAATCGTAAGATCGTATTTGTAAGGAATTTTCATCTGCGGATGTTTATGGGTCTTTCGTGGGCATTAAAATGCTGATAATTGCGACTACGATTGCAAAAAATGCGACTGCCACGTCTCTCATAGACGAGAAGCACATGTTTATAAGTCATTTTCCCCCTAGTCCTATTACGTGCATGTATATCAGAATCCTTCAATGGTAACATTGTACACTTGAGGATACTGAATGTGGTAAATTTTTTGCAGATAATGAAAAAGAAGAGGACATGCAGATAGGGTACCCTACGGATGTAAAGCATGTTGCACATATTGGAATGGATGGTCCCTCTGCTAATACACCAAGCTGGGTTGGTTGTTTTTTCTATTTGCCATCTCTTCTCTTTTTAACTGCAGTTAGCGGCCCTGCCGTGACTTCAGGGCATCGCACATCTTGGGCTAAAAATACGTATGATCTAAACTGTTTATCTTGTTCGACTGTAAAAAACGAGATTGACTGCTAATCAGCACATGATGTGAAAAAATTACATCCTGCTTGAATGGTCCGGGCCCACTAATATGCTCGGAATCGTTGATGTCTTCATGTGGTTTATGCTAATGCTATTAATTTTTATTTCATATGACAATAAAATAAAAGATTTAACTCCAAAATTTTGCAGATGAATGAGTACAAGCCTAATTCAGAAGGTTCATCTGTGCCATCAAATAGTGAACCCAAGGGTAAGCCTGCTACTAAAAAGTCATCCCAAGGTACCATTTCCTAACCACTCCTGCAATTTTGACAAATAAATATGACCCATTCTATCAATGATGAACAATCTTTTTGGGTGTAGAAGGTCAATTGGCAATGGACATTACAGATGACCCGTCGGGCGCCCCATTGGACTCCCCAACCCGACGCCACTCAAGCAAATCAAAACAATCCAGGCGCCACCACTCGTCAGGTGGGTCAGTGGGCTCCCCGTCCCGGGACCCATTGGAAAGCAATAGCAAGCCTAGGCGGCACAAGAACTCCGGTGATCTCGATTCACCGACCCGTGATTCACCCGGGCGGACAAGGCGGATCCAGAACTCGATCCTCGGGTCGGAGTCCCCGTCCCAGGGCCAGCCCAGGATCCCAAAACAGTCTCGTCAAAAGAAGACCAAGGGCTCAACAGGTAGCGGGTCAAGTACACCATCTAGGTCCAAAGGACTTGACCATTTGAATCAAAATTTACCTTACTCAGATCCTGGACCTGGCCCTGGTTGAAAGAACAAAGGAGTGTTGCCCATATCAGGTTGGGAATAAGGGAATGGATGAGATGAGATATCAAGAGGAATTGGTGGCTTGTATACTATAGGGGTTTGATTCTTTCTGTTGAGGTGTAACTCATTGAAGTCACAACATTGTTCATTTAGTCATTTGTTCACAAGTTATCTCTCTAGTATTTAGTACGGAGTATATGCTAAGAGTATGAGCATATTATCTAGCAGATATGATACTCAAATTTAGGGCAGACGTCGGCATAAATCCATCGTGTCACACATCGATCCCTATATGACATTCTGTAAACGTATGGTGCTAAGAATATTTTGTTTTCCCGTGTTCTTGGCATAAGAAGTACTAAAAGAATCCAACAGTTAAAGATTGATATTCGTACCTAACCGTACTAAGTACATGCAGCATAGACCCCACCCGTCACTTACAGTTCTTACTTTGACCTCAAAATCATGAAAATAAATCAATATGACCATATCCGTTTCAGATATCAAAGTTCCACTACTGCTGCACATATGTGAACAAGAAAAGTTCGTAAACTTAGTTCATTTGTGTGGCAGTTAATTTGTTATATGCTCTGTATATATAGTTCCTTCACATGTCTCATAGGTTTTCCCCCTCCAATTTTGACTTTCGCGTTGAGTTCAATTATTCACCAGTAGCGTAATGGCCTCTATAGCAATCGGAAATCATATATATTCCGAGTTTCTTGAAACAAAACAAAAGAATCAAGACCGGCATGGAATATTCTAAGCTGTTACTCCCACCTGTATGGAGAAAATCTAGCTTATTCAAAAGAATACCTTCCCCTTCAGTTACTTCCAATTTTTACCAATACAAACATTAGATACATGTGTGCTTGTAATACCAAAGATGCAAATATAACTACCACAAAAGGCAGAAATCTTAAAACTGCACACAAGGAGTACACAATGCAATATTCTCAGAGTGGACCTCGTTCAACAATTAAGCATGATTACATATACAGGAATACACACCACTAATACAATCAAGCTTTGGACAGCTAACAATAGGAAGCTGTAGTATCACCTTGCAGTGATATTAAGTATGTTTTGCAGAGGGCTGAATGGAAGATGATTTGGACTTTGAATTCGTTGTTTCACCGCTGGGCGCAAGCAAGCAAGGTGGACTCGTGACTGGTTCCAAATAGGCAGTTTCCTGGCGTGCGTTGTGGCTTCCTTCTCTCTGGGGACCGGAGCTCCAGTAGGGTCCTACACATTTAATGTTTGTTAATCAAGAACAACAAGATGCAGTAGATTTAAAGGCAATTAAAAACATGAATTTGACCCTTTGACAAGAAAAGGAAAAAACAGTCCAGCAGATTGCCATAGCCTCAATTTGGATGGCCGGAATCTTGAGGAGCAATGAGAATGTGATACCATATCTCCAGGATCCCTACCGTTGGAAAAGACTCCAATGAGAATGTGATATTTGACAACACATCCAACAATGAATCACATCCAAACTACATAGGGAAATGGGAAATGTTGGCTCTAATAAGTTAGTTTCCCGGATAACATCAGTGAATAAATCCATATATGGGGATAGAACTACTTCAGGTATTGTGCATACCTTAATTCTTTGTAATCAAATTAACATAGCGCAAAAGGGAAATATCCCATGGAGCAAGCCAGCATATGTGCATACCTTCCAGTCATGCTTAACACCACCCAGGCAGCAACCAACCAGTTATAAGGACAAGAAGAGGAGGGTGATCACTAGTTACAGCAGTTACACATGCCCCAGACAAGGAATTGAATAACAAGTGTTTAAATTTCATTACGAGAATTGATAGCACCAAGAAAGTTCGAACATGAAATCTACAAGGAAGTAAACCCTTTAGTTTTCTGCGACAACCCCAATGGTTTATGTAGGGTTAAGCCTAGGATGTGTCCACAAACGAAGCCACAGCTCCGTCATGAACATAGTCTAATAACTGGTACAAATTCTTGTACTTTTTATGGTATCATTGTACTATTGGGATAACTTCAGTGAATGGAGCAATGATTTCTTCAATGATAGAGGATCGATGATTATATGGAGAATCAATTCATATACACTTAATGTACATGTGGCAAGGCCGGACAAAACAGAGGACCTTAATGCAATCTACCAAACATAGGACAATTCCATGATATTCGCAAAACGAAGGGATGATAAATAGTTATTCTCGTGCCAAACTAAAAACCCATTAGTGTGGAAATGTCATGCCTGAAAAACAGTATCTGATTTTGAAAAAAAGCAAAGAAGAAGAAGAAGAAGGAACACTAAAGGAAATATTTCATAGATTTCAACATTTGTATTTGCAACTAAAGTTCAAAACATCACAATTCACAGTGTAGAAAGTATCAAGCAACAGAGGATAACATACCCCAAGCCCGAGAAACGTGAATGCTTGTTTATCCGCACCGAGGTGGATTTCAATCAGCTTCCTCAGATCAGCGAGTGTTGCATCCTTCACAACCTTCAGAGTAGTGATAAACTTCCCCGGATGCTCCTTTGACACCTCCCATTTCACGTACACTTCAACCGCATCACCATTGCTTACTTCCAATGGGCTGTAGTTTTCCTTCGACTTCACTGCTATCTCTTCAGAGTCTTGTACTTTGTTCATCTCTGTTTTATATGATACCAACTCATTTAAAGATTTTCTCGCAGTAGAATCCTCTCCCATTGTCCTCACTGGAGATGAGCGAGGATCAAAGTTGTCGAACCTCTTTTGTATAGGGAATGGGGTCCCGTTGTGCTGAGAGAGCTCTCTATAATTTCCACAAAGTGTGAATATGTTTTGAATTCTTTTTCGCCTAGAAGAAGAAGATTCCTTAGCATTTTCAGGTTCAAGTTTCCGAGGAGATGGTGTAAAAGACCCCGAAGTGAAATTGAGCCTTGAGTCACTAATCCTACTAGAATAAACTCTCTTCTCCTCTATTACCTCTTTCTGTACTTCTTCGTCTTGTTCTTCTCCTTCCTCTAATACAGTGCTCAAAGATACTTTGTTGGCAAATAATGGGGCAAAAGCATCATGTACTTCCCTATTCATTTTTGTAGAATTATTGCATATATTGTGACCACCACCCTCGGAATTTTTCACATCGTGCACAGAGGGTTCTTTTTTTCCCATATCCAAATCCATTGATTTATCCAAATCCATTGATTTCTCCATCCCTGGATCCTCATTGGAATAAATCTCCAATAGCCTTTTTGCAAAACTACCTCCATCCAATAAACTGGCCCCATCATCTTCACCATTTCTGCCCCTAGAACGGTGTAGCTCTAACTCAATTTCTGCCAAACGACGCCTTAGTGTTTCAACTTCCTGTTGCTGTTGAAGTATCCTTTCTTCCATCTTCCTCCTTTCAATCTCAACAAAATCATTTGCCATTTTCTCACATTCTTGTATTTTCTTCTCTAATTCGCATTTAAGCATCTGGGTCCGCTCGTTCACCTTCAAGTTGATCTCCTCTTCGCTTGCCCCCAATGCAAGTTTGGCCCTTAGAGCAGAAATCTCTTCTTCTTTCTTTATTAGCTCTTTGTTGGCTTCGTTGCGCTCTTTTTCCCTCAGCTTGTTCTCCATTTGGAGCTTGAAAATAAACTGGTCCATAGCTGCAATCCTTGATCCTAAAATAACTACCGATGAGGAATCTTCAGTGCCATTCTTGTCCTTGAGTGGTGTATGGGGACCGCGAACAATGCACTTTGCTTTTGCTCCGTATTCTAAAGTAGATATTGTCTTGTGCATATCCTTGGGGTCTGGGCTGGCGCACAATATCATCAAAATCTTTGACTTGTCGTCCTCAAAAGAATCCTAAGAACGAAATGAACATGAGGACATTAGACATCAACGTTGATAAGCAAAATATAAAGGAAAACAGAAGAACAAGGGAATCATGTGAGTCACTGCCAAAAATAATATGGCTGCATGTTACCTGCAAAAGCATAGTTAACTTGCTGTCTCTGAATGGAACATGAGAGTCACCATTGGCAATGGACTCAACCACCCTCTTCAGTGCTATATTTCCTTGGTTAATCTTTGCTGTCTGCAATTTCGAGGGAATCATATATTTTGTCTTAATTATAGGAAACTATACTCAAATAGAATAGGCAGAAGAAAAATATGAATCATATTTACACAAGTCTACCTGCATTTTTGCTTCGAATCCAATCTGACCGGCTTGCTCAATGTTTTCAGAACCTGCCATGTCAACAAGCATGAGCCGACCGCCTACTGTTGGGACATCAAGAATTATCTGCAGATGATTAGAGAGAAGTGTGAGTTCAAGGGAGACAGGACTCCAGGAAAGCAAAAACAAAAAAACAAGGTCTTAGGGGGAAAATTTTGAAATTAAACCATGCAGTGGCTTCGGGAGCTTCTCTCATTGCATAATGTGCTCTTAATGATCCTTCGCTTCTCAACCTTCTGGATCTCTTTTGATATCTTTGCAGCTTCGGTTCCAGAAATAAAAGTTGCATTCTTTGCCTTCTTTCCTATTACTTCCAGTCTAACCTGCAATCACATAGCATTGATATGACGTAGTGATACCAGACTGAGTACCCACATATCGTAAGTTCCTGACATTGTACCATTTTTGGTAACATAAGCCAAAGTATTAGATGTCGCAGAAAGAATAAAGAAGGCTTCTGTTTTGAAGTTGAGGCTTTTCATCTAAATATCAATGTCTCACACTGTGCACTTCAACAGAATTGGAATAAAATCTAGAAAACTGAAAACGTAAGCGAGTTCAGTTGTAGGTCAAACCCAAAAGGAAGAACTCAGCCGTGAACTCTTTTTTCTCCTCACTATCAATGAACTTCCGCAACATAGTATAGCAAACAGTTTTTCTTCTGCTTCATTAGCTAGGCAATTCAGGGAAAGGGAGACCCCTGAACTTGAATCTCTCTATGGGGGGATGGACACTTGCTCAAAAGTCGACCCACAGTCCCCGTATTGTTCAGGAGAGAGGGAGAGTAGTTTGAGTACAACCTAAGGGTATAGGCTAATGCAACATAAACATCAACAGAAAATACAGCAAGGGTTAAATAATCCATCATTTCCCCCTGAATCCACTTTTTTATGGTATTTCTCACTTCTCAGCCCATACTGTTCGAAATGTCACCACTTCAAAGTGCATGTACTGGTTATGCTTGATAAAACAGGATCTACCATACTTTAACTGAGTATCTGAAGACAACCCTACCTGCTCGGATACCATACTTTTTCCTATCTTATGCCTTCTGTTCTTT
The DNA here is from genome assembly GCA_020567845.1 of Rhododendron henanense subsp. lingbaoense. Lineage (NCBI taxonomy): Eukaryota > Viridiplantae > Streptophyta > Magnoliopsida > Ericales > Ericaceae > Rhododendron > Rhododendron henanense. Next base: position 9,446,225 of record CM036313.1, read on the forward strand.
CATCGAAACAAAGTCCAAGGTCCAGGAAAATCGTAGTTAACAAACATGAGCAAACCACAATGAATTGGTGAAAACCCAATAAAAAGAATCAAATTCATCACGTAAACAACTTAAATAGTACTACTCTCACAGACATTAGCAAACACTTAAAACCCATACTAAAGAGTGGTCTCGCTAAACTAAATGGACTAACTTAATTAGCACTACTCTCACAGACATTAGCAAACACTTAAAACCCATAACTAAATGGACTAATACATCAACTAAAATACTATTGAGCGGAAACAACTTGAGTATTGCCAACTTATAGTCAAATAATGCAGCGGAAACTCACCCTAAAGAAGTGCTCATTACAAATTCATCAACATTTCAATCAAAAGAGTGTTCTTTCTCACCTTAGAAGCACTGCCCTTGGGCCACCCAAGGCTCAGCCCGCCGCCATTATTCGTCGACAACAGATCATATATCTCCTCATTGTATATCTCCAAAACAGTGACTTGAACAAACAACCCAACTCCATCACTGCCTCCACCCTCTCCACCCCCTTCACCCAGTATGTCCCTCAGAGACTTGTACACAATCCCCTGCTGCTTTGCACACCCAAACATTGTGTGGCTCTTCCCCGACCCCGTCGGCCCGTACATCATCACAGTGCACTTAGCCCCCAACTTCACCCCATTTATCCTGGATTCCACAAACTTCTCATAAAACCCATCAAGCCCTTCCTCCTCGGACATCGAAACCCCATCGAGGCTGAAATCCCGGTAGCCGATCTCCGTCTTCACGCGGAGGGACCGGCGGTCCGGGTTGATCTGCAGTGCGGATACGGGTTTTTCTTTCCGGTCCGGGTGGTCGCGGATGCGGCCGATCACTTCCACCGGGTGCTCTGCTGTTGTAAGGGCATCTTTGTAGTTAAGGCGGTGTTTGGTTTGGGATTGTGGGGTCTTTGGATAAGTGGAGTGGGTTTGATTAGGCTTTGATGGTGTGTGGGGGGGATTTGACTTAGCCATCGATTAAAAAAAAAAAACAGACGAAATCTTCAGATTTTTGGAGTGAATGATTTGAAAAAAAAAATCAGAAAATTTAAGATCAAGAGAGAGAGAGAGAGAGAGAGAGAGTGGGTGTTAATTGAAAGGTGAGTTGAGGAGAGAGAGGCTGACTTTGGGGAGTTTTTAGGGTTTCAGTAAGTGCACAAAAAGTTAACAATGGAAGAAGGGAAGGAAGAGTTGTGCTTATTGAGAGAGAGAGAGAGAGAGAGTGTTTTCATGCTTTGAAATGTAGCCGTTGGGATTTCTAACGTCTTTATTTCCTGGGAAAGGTACACGCCTTCCCCAGCGCGGATGTTGTTATCTCGTGAATTAATCGGCGTCGTCACGTTTTCACGCAGTGTTTGCCAAGTTGGGCCGGGCCTGACAAAGAGGTCCATCTGTCGATCCTTTTAGTTGCAAAGTGGGCTAGCCAACTAGGGCTGAAAACGATTTATTAACGGAACAGCGAGAGGCTCGGCTCGGTTCGTTTGTAAACACATTCGAGCTTGAGATTTAGGATCAATATTCACTAAGTAAATGAACCGAGCTTGAGTTCGTTGTAACTCGGCTCGTTTGTAGCAATTCGGCTCGTTCATAGAGTCTTATTTAGTATGACCGAGATTAAACACCTTGATACTAAACGAGTGAGCTCGATGAATAATTTTGGACAAGCTGACTTGGAACACTTCAAAACTCGGTTCAACTCGGTTCAGCTTGTGTTTGCAGAGCCAACCAGAGGTAGGTGAACCACAATCTAACTGAATTTTTTTTAAGGGATGAGTTGCATAAACACAAGTGCATGAGATAACATGATTTGTATCATATTTGAGAAATCATAAACTTATCATAGATAGAAAATAAAACAGTACAACCACATAAAAACAAACCATACAATCAACCCCACACAATAGCCAGTACAAAATAACTCGACAAAAGCTTAAGAAAGAAGACCCAACAAAACCAAACAAGGCCAATTCTGTAAAAAGCGAAATAAATTATCCAAAAGAACAAAATTGTAAAAACACCTTTAAAAAGAGCCCGGATGAGATAACACTTACAAAATAGGGTCCACATGGAACCCAAACCAAAAATTAGAACCAGCCAAAAATAATTTCAAGAAATGAGTGGCCCAAATTAAGAGTGAATCTGGACCATTCGTTTCTCTTTCATAGACACTTTAATGGACCATATCACAACATTTTCCAATCAATAAATCTAGGACCGCTGCACCCTATCCACCGCATGGGCCACCGCACGCCAGGTCCCACAAAGTACATAAAAATACCCATAAAATTTAAAATAATTATCTATGGGGTCCTCCTACAAATTCAAAAAACATATCTACCGATATGTTGATTTTTTTGAGAACATAAATAATTATTTTAAAATTTATTTTACCTTATTTTTATGGAGACCACTCACGGCGTGCGATGACCTATCTTTATTGAAGTTATTAAAAAACCTACCAAACGGGCGCAAACCGACTCGACTCGACTCGCCTCGTCTGTCCCCTCCCCCTCCAAGACTGTGACTGTGACTGTGAGAGAGAGAGAGAGAGAGAGAGAGAGAGAGAGAGAGAGATATGATGATGATGATGATGATGATGACGATGCAGGAGGGAACGACGATGAAGAAGAATGGTCTGAGAAGCGAAGCGGTGGAAGGAATATCAGAGAGACTATCGAAGCTCGAAAACCTCTACTTCCCTCGCGCCATACAACCCTCTGCCTCCACTCCCTCCCAACGCAAATCCCTCTTCCTCGACCTCCTCCACCGCGACCTCCCCGTCTTCTTGGGTACTTGCTTCTCTCTCTCTCTCTCTCTCTCTAGCTCTATACATACATAGATATGGTATATACGCGCTCTCTTACCTACATAAACAGGGGAAAAAATCATACAATTGTGTGGGGTTTTTCCCCGCAGAGAGTTCACTGGGGCTATTTCCTCACTGAGTTTTCGAAATACTAGAGTATATTGTGTTGAAATTCTTTTTGATAGTGTCCAAATTGGAATTTGAAGTTTTCCGATTGAGCTTCCAGGAAAATAATAGTATTTGAAATAAATTTGTCGGATTTTCCTCCAGAAAGGCAGAAATTGATTTTACAGGTAATTTTGGTTACCTCTGGTTTGTGCATGAACATGTTTGGTTCTTGCGGATACAACGCTAGGATTATTTGCAAGGGTTAGGGACATTCTGTGGCTACTGGATAGTGTATCTCACCTTTGTTTGTGATGTGTTTGAATTGCGTGGTGTTTCTTTTTTTTTTTTGTCAAAAAGGGATAAGTGTTATTCATGTGTAGGCAAAAGCCTATACATCATAGAGCAAGGAACCCCATGGGGGCAGAAAGGTTGTCCACATATCTGACAAACCACTAGGGCTTTTTTAGCACAATCACGTAACGATTACATTCATGTTTAATAGAACTAAACTCACAAAACTCAAATGATTGTTTAAGCAAAATGCAATCATGTACCAAAACACTAACATCAGAGGGTTCTGTAGATGCGAGACAATTCCGCATAACCAACTCTGAATCCGATTCAATAATCACACGTGACAGCTTCATGGCAATTCCCAGTTGCGTCCCATCTTGAATAGCCATTGCTTCTGCGACCCTAGGAGAGCTCACTCCCGTGTAACTGTTCAAAGAGATACCCAGAACCTCACCATTCCCACTTCTCGCAATAGCACCTGTTCCACTTGTATTGGATCTCTTTGGTATGGCGGCATCTACGGTGATCTTCGCTGTGTTGATTGGAGGACGAACCCAAGTCACAGTGCTAGTTGAAAGAGAAGGAGTTGAAGTATTCTTAGCATTTGCTTCCAAAAACTCGTGATAGTCTCCTTTTGCTTTCCCACTAACTGCCACTGTCACCCATTTGATCCCGTTAAAAATAAAATCATTTCGTGTCCACCATATCCACCAGCAATAAACCAATCCTAGGCCAATAGCAGAAGAAGGGAGATGTCTGTGGGCTATGCTATCCTGGATACAGCTCCACCAGTCAGTCATGTGTCGAAACCCCATAAGCTCTTCCGGCCTTAAGCGAAAAGGTGAGAGAATCCATACTCGCATGGCATGCTCACACCGGAATAAAAGATGAGTGATAGATTCTTCCCCCTTCCCGCAGTCTGCACAAATTGGGTCAGTTATGAGTTGTATTGAAACCAAGACCAAATTTGTCGCTACCGCACCGTTGAAACACTTCCACGCAAACAGTTTGATTTTTGGCTGGATGACCAAACCCCATAGTTTTTTTCCGAACTGAGGATAAAACCCCATTTGAGCTAGATTCAGCTGCTTGATCATTGTCGTGATATCTTTTTCCTCCTTTTTCCAAATGATAGGCAGATTTTACTGTGAAAAGTCCATTAGGAGAGAGGTGCCAAATCCTTCTATCTCGTTGCTGGGTAGTACTAGTAGGGATCAAAAGAATTAAGGTCACATCTTCCTGATTGAAAATGTCTCTGACCAGAGAGTGCTTCCAAGTTTTGGTGGTAGCATCAATAAGGTCAGAAACCTTCTCTACCCCGTCCCTTCTTGCTGTGTTGCTGTTAATCTTGAAAAAGGGACCTTTGGGCAACCTAGGATCCTCCCATATGCGAATATCCACCCCTGATCTAACCTGCTAACGCCATCCTTTATCAAGAAATTCTCAAGCCCAGATTATACTTTTCCATGCCCAAGAGGATTGGTTACTCATCGGAGCGTGCCAGAAGGATGTGTTCGGAAAGTATTGTCCTTTGAAAAAGCTTCTGAAAAGAGATGGTACTCCGGATACGAGTTTCCACTTCCAGCCTTGCTTTGCAAGCAAAGCTCTGTTGAAAGCAACCAAATCACGAAAACCCATGCCTCCATCCCCTTTACAACGGCTAAGCTTCTCCCATTTGATCCGGTGGATTTTACGTTCTCCTTCCTTTGAGTCCCACCAAAACTTAGCGATTTCTGCCGACATTTGTTGCAATAGCGTCTTGGGTAAGCAAAAGCAAGACATGGCGTAACACAGTTGGGCCATAAGAACAGATTTGATTGCAACTTCTCGTCCAGCATGGTTGATGTCAGAATCCTTCCAATTTCTTAACCGTTTCACCACTTGGTCTTTGACATAAGAAAATAACTCCCGTTTGGAGTGACCAAGAAAGATTGGAAGTCCTAAATATTTAGCATCTTGAGCCTCCAAAGAAATGCCCACTTTCACATACAGATGAGAACGGGTCTCAGGGGTAGTGTTGGGACTGAAAAGAACCGATGATTTTCCTTTGTTCACTTTCTGGTCTGAAACAGATTCGTATGCAGCTAAAATATCATGTAGCGCCTCACAGTCTCGGTTCGTTGCTTGACAATAAATAATCGAATCATCCGCAAATAATAAATGAGAAATAACCGGACAATGACGATTAACTTGAAATCCTCGCATAAGTTGTTTACTTACATAATCATTGAAGAGGGCTGTTAGTCCTTTGCTGCATAAGAGGAATAAATAAGCCAAAAGAGGGCAACCTTGCCTTATTCCTCTGCTGGGTTGGAAAGTATCCCCTGCTTCTCCGTTAATTGTTATCGAGAAAGTGACCGTTTTGACGCATTCCATGAGCCAACCAACCCACTTTGGATGAAAGCCAAGACGTTTTAGAACCAGCTCAAGATAATCCCATCCCATTCAAACCGATCATAAGCCTTTTCCATATCCAACTTGAAAGCTGCCACACCATTTTTCCCTCCTCTCTTATGTCTGATGTAATGCATAATCTCATGCGCGATAAGAACGTTGTCTGTTATTTGGCGACCTCCAACAAACGCGCTCTGATTTTCTGAAATGATGGAAGGAAGAATATGTTTGAGACGGTTAGTAAGTACTTTGGCAATGATCTTGTATGCCGTGGTGCATAAGCTGATGGGGCGAAATTCCGTGACCTTGGTAGGAGTAGAGGTCTTAGGGATAAGGACAATTTGGGTGCGGTTCAAACTACCAAGCATCCTCCACTATGAAAGAAACTTTGTACTGCCCGACATACATCTAATCCCACAATATCCCAATATCTTTGAAAAAATCCGGCTGTCATACCATCATATCCTGGAGCTTTACTTGGATACATGTCAAAAAGAGCTGCCTTGATTTCCTTAGAAGTGAACGGTTTAAGCAAATTGTTGTTCATTGAACTTGTGACTTGGTGAGGGATGAGGCTACTTACAAACTGAGCTTGGGGGGTGCCCTCACTTGAATAGAGGCTTGAAAAGAAGTTCTGGAACTCGGTCATAACACCTGCTTGGTCCGAAATCCATACTCCCTGCCCATTCTCTACAACTGAGATATGATTCCTTCTTCGTCGAGCAACCGTGCTTGTGTGAAAGTACTTTGTATTGCGATCTCCTGCTTGCAACCACTTGTGATGTGATTTTTGACGCCAGTACAACTCTTCTTTTTCCCATTCCCCTGCCTAACAATCCTCAAGGGCTGCCAACTCCACCGAGTGAAATTCACGTCCTTGAGTTTCTAATATTCTCATCTCCTCCTTTGTTTGTTCAATCTTCTGTCTAGAATTGAGATTTTGCTTAACACGCCACGACTTTAGAGCCAATCAACACTTCTTGATTTTTCGACTTAAACAGAAAAGTGGAGAGCCAATGATCCCCTGTGCCCACTCAGATTGCACAATCCTCTTAACGTCCTCAGACTCGAATAATCGAGCATCAAAACGAAAGGGGGTTACTCGTCTCCTTATTCTGACAGTAGTGTTAAGAAGCAGTGCTTTGTGCTCAGAGCCTATACAGTCCAGGTGCTCTATGTAGCTTTGATTATAATGGAGAAGCCAGGAATGTGACCCCAACGCTCTATCCAATCTCGATTCGATAAAGTCCCCTCCGCCTCGATTATTCTGCCAGGTAAACGGATATTGGTCTGTCGTTTTCGTACCAAAAATATAATTTATAAAACAGGGAATTAACTAATATTCCGAAGAATAGCGGTCAAGTCCGAGATCGTCCACGGAGAGTAAAAAGCTAAGTTACGGTACTTTCAATTAATTTCTAATTTAATTCGGAAAGTAAAGAGAAGTTGGATTTGTGATTGATTTGATTAAACAAAACTAAACTAGAAAGTGATTAAAGGATTTTGAAACAAATGAGAGACGAGACTAGGGTTTTGATTCCACCTTCCCCTTGCAATATAATCGTTATAAAACCTAGGGTAATTATTCAACATAAGACAAATAAGATTGTCGCTAGGGCTTGCAATCCCTATCGAAAATCGTCAAGAGGATTCACAGGACTCGTATACCGTAAAGGCTATCTCAACATAGCGCGGATCGTCTCATTGGATTTAACCAACGGCACGACCCGTCTAATGCAGTATAACCCATCTCAGAGACTATCCTGGATAATTGAAAACTATTGTATGACAGTGCTTGATATCCGGAATACAAACACAATAGATAAATAGGAAAAATCTGTTCTTTCATAAAAACTATGAATCATCCCAAGTCATACAATTCATTGTTGAATAAAACCCTAAAAATTAAACGATTACATTACTCGGAGAAAGTTTCCTCGTCGCCCTAGCCGAAGGATTTAGCCGCGCATGAAGGGGAAGATGATCGCGCAAGGATGAAACTCCATTGAACTTTTGCCGCAGCCGTAGTACGTGCTCTGTTTCGCTGTGGGAATAATATATCTCTCAAAACCCTTTTTCTCTCCTTTTATAATGTAGCCCCCCGTAGTCGGTTCCCCAATCCCCTCTTTTATTTCTGCCGAAGCAAGTAATTAGTGGGACCCAATTTCCGTGACCAATTCCTCATGCCACCAGCTACGTTTAAGCACAGTGGGTTTTATGGTCCAATTTCCATTGTAGTTTGGATTTTAATCCATTGCATCTCGATTTCGAAGTGACACCAAATAAATTTCAATTTGCGCTTTAGCTCTAAATGTTATCCATCGGCACCGAGAGTCCTGAAACGTAATTAACAAATATCAAACCCCAAGTAGCGCGCTAAACAGACATAACAAGCCTAAGTTAGGAGGCGTAAATTGGCGTATTTACGCACCTATCAGATATCCTCTGAATCCCATGTCAGCCAGTCGACATCCATCGAGGAAAGATTGAAAACGGGTGAAACTTCCTCGTTCACACATGACTTCTCCTCTCTTTTCCCGGGAATCCAGTATGTCATTGAAATCCCCCCAAACTACAAAATCAGAATGAATTCAGGCCTCTAACATGCTCTGATAGACAATTCAATTGTTGATAACAAGTGCTATCATCAGGATTCAAATAGACAAGGTGTTGTTTCTGAACATTTCACCTTGAAATCAATGAAAAAACTACCATATTTAAAAACTTCAAAAGCAACGGAGTCATTCCAGAACTCACCCAAACCGCCTGAGAGACCGATTGGGTCAATCCAGAAGCCATTATTCATGCTGATAAATCTACAACCAGATTTTTTTTTTTTTGGGTTTTGTTTTGTTTTGTTTCGGAAAGAAAAACAAAATTGGGACAGTGGAGTTGAACCATCAATTTGAGTTGATGGCATGTCCGAGGCCTCCCTAAACCCCGACAATTCCATGATAGGAGCTTCATTTGGCCACGTGGGGCCATTCTCGGCTGGCTTCCTCCACCGTATCTGTTGAAACTGACTCCTCCATAACACTGTCCATGTCCAGCTCGGAGTCAACCCTGGCACGCCGAGGTTTTTTAGCTGTAGAACATACTTCATCTTCATCTTTTTCAGAGCTCTGTTTTTCCCCCACACGCAGCTCGGAACCTGTAGAGGGAGTTGATTCCCTAGTTGGGCCAGAGTTTCTTCCTTTAGCGTTGGGTCCTCGTCGCTTGTCTAACTTCGATTTACTGCCCACCAGTCTCCCTCTTTTCTTCTGAGTCTGAGAAGGGGTGTTCTTCAAAGAGTTTGAATTGGTTCCAAAGGTTGAAGGCTCCTTCAAGAGCGACGGCAGAAACTTTAAGGCAGGTTGAAATGGAGGAATTTGGGGTGTGATTTGTTTGATTTGGTAAAGTGGGAGGTTGGGGTGGAGTTATGTGGGTAGGAATAATAGCACTGGAAAGGGTTGGGTCTTGTATGGGGTTTGTGGAGTTCTGGAAGGTTGGCCAACAATTGGGTTGTCATCCTGGTTTGGTTTATTCAGGGAGGGATTGGCTAAAATGGGCTAATGGGTAAGGTTTTGGGCTAATAAAGTGGGGGTTTGGGTTAACTCGTGGGAAGTATTATCAGTGAGTGGCTCGAAGGTTTGAACCGGCCCAGATTTCTTAGGGCCCAAGGATAGCCCAAGAGATCCGGATTTAACGGTTTCGAGTGCACCAGTGACAAGTAAGGGATACTCCTTTGAGGATTCAGCGCTAACGACTTCCCATTCCCATCTGATCTCCAATCCGCTCCTGAAAGTCAGCCCCACCCAAATCACGGACCTCCAATCTCAATCCAGAATTTGAATTTTGAAAGTTGGCCTTCCTACGATTCTCGCCATGACCCGTGTACTTGTTATTTCCAGATTTTTCCGGCGATGCCGGCGTCCACTGGTTTCCCCCTTGCCCGTATTTCTTCCACCCAGCCGTTTGGTTGGTGAAGCTCTCAACCAAATACCGTATTGAGCGTTCATAGAAATCCCATTCTCCGTATCCTTGGCTTGTTTGAGGCAGCTTTCTTGATCATGTCCAATGACTCCGCAATAACAACAAAACGTGGGGAGTTTTTCGTAGTGAAATTCCACCCAAAAAGCCGATCCTTCATAACTTTAATTTCATACCTCTGCGCAGAGGAACAGTGATGTTAATAGTCACCAAAATTCTCATTAGTCTGCCTTCTCGGTGCCCCTATACCGGCATATCGACTTTCAGTACCTCTCCTATGCACTGCCCAATTTTTGTTCCGACCTCAGCCGAAAAGAATTGAATAGGCAATCCCCATACTTGGATCCAAATGGGTGAGTGTTGGAAAACCATTTGTTGTACCTTCATGTCTGTACTCCATCTAGTCAGGATCAAGAAATATTAAAAAACCATGGTTTTACTGCTAGAACTCGAATAACGTCCTCTTCTTTGCCCAGAACAAACTGGAAGAGATTGTCTCCAATTCGATGACCTTGAACCCTGAGGGGTTGCCCCACAGAGGGAGAGCCCATAGTATTTTTAATCCCATGCAGATTCATTGGTTTGGATGTAACCACCTTTCCAATGAGACTCCGCCTGCATTCATCTTCACTCAGTTTGATATCTTCTCCAAGAATCGTAACTTCGTTTGCTTCCGCGTTAGTGAGAGTAAAGGTTTTGAATCGGAGAGAGAGTTCATCACCCGGAGGTGCTGTATCATCAGACATAATGGGTGAAAGTTAGGTTATTAAGGAAGGGTTAAGAGAAAGTTAGATGTGTGGGGAGTAGGTCGTGGAAAGGGAAGAAAAGAAGGATGGGGAGAAGGAAATAGAATAGAGAAATGGAGATGAAAAGGCTAAACATACTCTGCCGTCATGGCTAGCAGAGACGAACTTGCAAAGCAAGACAAACCTCTCTCAGTCTCTCGGAGAGAGGACCCAATTTTGTAGTATCTGTTGAATGTTTACTTGGGTCAGTTGTCCAATAGTGAAAATTACTGTATACCTTCTTCCTGAAATCTACCATTCTTAGATTATATCCCATTATACAGAAGTTGTAGCGCTGCCAATGAAGTATGTAATGTACATACACACGATGACACCTTAAGAGACCTCTACTTATTCACTAATTCAGTATGTCTAACTCTTTGTTTGGTTTGTGGATTCAGAAAGGTATGGATCGAAATTGACCTTTGAAGAGCTTAAAGAGTTCGATATCATGACAGACGACTATGAAATCAATTGGCATTTAAATCATCTACGGCCTTTGATTAGCCCAACAATGGAGGAACTGAGGTCTAGGTCTAAGAAAACCAAGAACAGGAGACGAGCGTACATGGACAAGTTGATAAGTGATGGACAGTACTTTTCGGAGGATGCCATGAGGGAGAGAGAGCCATACTTGCACCATGAGTACGTGGGGAAGTTTCAGGACACAAGCGAGAGAAGCATGCCGAGACCGGGGGAGCGGTTGTCTGAGACGTTGATGAGGTGGTCAGAGGAGTCCATTTTGGTCGAGAAGATTAGAAGGGAACAACAGAGATTAGGTGTTCAGAGCGACTGGGTTGGGAACCAGACGAAAGAGGAAGAAGAAGAGAAGGAGGAAGGAGAAGATGAAGAAGAGGTGGAAGAAGCGGGGGAAGGAGAAAAAGAAGATGAAAAGTTTGGTGCAGCTAATGAGAGTTCCCATCCTTTGCAGGTATTCTTGGGTGAACCTTATGTTTCTGAAATATCTATAGTGTGTGCTAATTGTCTGTTATCCTTTGTGAATAAATGTGTTCTGTCTTTTTTATACACGTAGTGTATTTGTGATGACTATGACCCTTTAGTTGTTCGTTAACTTAGGTTTTGTCGTCGCTTACTTTTTCGTTATAAGTGGGAAAAGAAAGAAAAAAAAAACACAGATGGATTTAGCCGTTTTGGTGTCACACACTTGCCTCCAACATGACAGATGCCTTCTAAATTGCTTCTTACCATCAAAACTCAGACTTCTATGGTAATGCATGACCCAGTTGGGTATGAAATCTTTCTTCTCTCGAGAAACTTTATTCAAATGTAGATATGTAAAGGAGCCATAAGTTGTTTTTGCATTGGTTTATAACTTTGAATTGGGGACTCTCTTACTAGATCCACTATTTTCATGAAGATTTAATAGTAGCATGCCTTCTTTTTAAGTGTTTGTAGAATTGGCTCTTTTGATGCATTGTGGGTTGTGCTGATAGATTCACCATAACAGATACCTGTTGGAAATTTGCTTTATCAAAGCCATATTTTTGCCATCTTATATTCCCTTCTCTGTTCATTGGCCCCATGTCTCAATTAGAAGAAGCAAAAGGTTGGCTGTTTATTTAAGTTATTGAGTCGATCATCCCTGTTTATGTCACTACAACAAAAAACGCTTTTCATAGCGTGCCAAAAACGTTGTGGAATGTAATACACAGCGTTCTCCTGAACTCTGTATTAGCCTATGTTATTAAAAGTCTTCACGTTCTATAGCACTCATTGTCCATTGTTGTTAACACTTTCCATAGCATTCATTGTCCGTTGTGGAATGTAATATATAGCGTTCTCATGAACGCTATATTAGCCCATGCTATTAAAAGTCTTCACTTTCTATAGCGTTCTTTGCCCGCTATGTATTGTATACCTTTGGTAGTGTTTTTCGCCTGCTATCCTATCACTTTTACAGCATGTACTGATTGCTATCGAAAGTAAACAATAGCATTTGATGAACGCTATCTTAGCCAATTTTTGCATTTTTTTAAAATACTATAAATACAAATTTACTAACATTTTCAAACAAGATCATCGTCATTAATTTTATATCAAGAAACAGAAAAACTTTATTGCATTCAACACCAAATACATCCAAATGCGAAATGATGTCAATGTAAAACACATAATTCAACCATTGGATGAAGATTCATTACATAGCTTGGAAAATAATTTTCCAACACAACCTACATGTAAGAGTCAGACTAATTACACTCATTAAAAAAAAAAGAATGTAATCTTCCTTTCCTAAAAATGTAATCCTAAACTAGGCAGCCATCTCATTCAAATACCCTAATTCTTCACCCGCGGAAATGTTCTTTACTTGAAGATTACTTCTTTACCGAGTTTATGCCCTTTTGCTCCCAAAGCCGAACACATACCTGTAAAGTACTGAAATAATCAAAGTATCACAATAGATATAGTAAAAATTAGTATTAAGTATTAACTACAAAAACAACTTTAAAGCAACACAATGCACAACTCATACATAAACGCACAAAAATTATCCCAAGTACAAACCAAGTACTGATCCAAATCAGCTAATAGGATTGGCTTTTACTGTCTGCCAAATTTCTATGTGTGGTTGATGGATTGCTGAGAAATTTCATAACAAACCTAGCTCCCATGAATTCCTAAATTTGTTGTTCTATTGCTACCTCATAGACTATGTCTTGTAAAGCCGGCTATTTATATTCCGTCGTACATAGTTTAGTCTAGCTGCTGCTTCTTTTTTTTGTTGTTGAAGGGAGTCTAGCTGTATGTTGAAGATACATGATTCAGTTACTGCTTTTAATGTCCTCAAAGACCTATTTGAACATCCATCATTTGAAAAGTGGATGAAATCAGGACAATATAGGAGACGGTGACACTCCCGCGTACACCAACTTTCCAAAATAGGATAAGCAATTAAGCATAACTTGAAATATTGTACAGTGCAAAGCACAAGAAGTCATGATTGTTCTCCTTTCCACCCACCTGATGGAATGTGTTACCGAGTGCCCTCTGGTCCTTCATTTCTGCATGGCCATAGTAGGAAGTTAGGAACCATTGGCATTCCGTTGTCAATGCTTTTAAGACTATCAAAAGTCAATATTTTTTCTTATGGAACAAGCCTCTGATTTAGTTGGGCTTTGAATTCATCTGCATAGCTTGGAGATCAAAGTGCTATATGCCACCAAGTGTATAAGCATCTGACCTCAGACCCACGTCACCCACCTATATCTCAACTCTGCAGAAGCAAAGAGAGAAGGATGATTAAACCTAAAGGACTATATCTTAAATTAAGAATTTCAAATCTGCTGCTAAGTCTTCCCATATTGGTTTTGTATACAATTGGAATGACATGTGGTCACCAATGCAAGCGAGAGCAGAAATGAGGCTTTGACTGCTAAAGTGAGATAGTTGTATATATGCGCGCAAGCATCGCCTATGTTATCAATGTCGTATATTTACATATCCCAAAAGCAATAGTTTGGGGTTATACTGTTATAGTGACACCTTGTCCTCCGTTCGTTACTTATACAATGACACAAGTTTTAAACATTAGACCATGACACCCCATCCCCGTATTCATTTTTTATTTTATATGATGAAAACAGAGGGGCTGTTCCAATCCCTCTATCGTCGCCAACCTTTAGGCTAAATTGGACCATAGGTTTATGTAGTATATTTGCTTTTTCTAATTGTGGTATTGCAGTTGGTTTTTAGTTACTGTACTTCTAATAACTGTTTCAGCTTATCTTTATCTATCTGTAGTTCATTTTAGGAGTTTCCTATGTCCACACTTCTTCCGAAAAAAGAGTACCTCTATTTGAAATTCTTTCCCACTTGACTTGTGGTCTAGTTTAGGGATTGGAAGAATGATACTTGGGTGCATGCTGGGACAGGCACTTGATGCATATTTAAGTTCAGTTAACGCTGAGATAGACATGATCCAACATCTCTCATGTGCTGAGTTTGTTTCCACACCCATAGTTACAGTATGATGTTATGTCATTTGCATTGCTTAAAACCTCGAACATCTTTCTTCAAAGTGATGGCACATTTTGGAGTTGCTGACCTAGAGTTAAGAGTGCAGCCCATAGCATGCTAGGCCTATAAATTGAGACTGGAGTTAAGAATGTTTGGTCAGCAAGGGTCCTGAACTTAATTTTTCAGCCTTCTTATGGCTGATTGCATGACAAGTGAAATACTCGGCTGAAGTTCGAACATTGGAGACAGAACCCAATGGAGATATCCAAATATTGACAAGTGAAATATTGTTTTCAGGTAATTCAGAGCAATCCACAAATATGAAAGGCTTTTTTTTTTTTTTTCTCAGCTCGGCTCATCAAAGCACTAAAGAATATATGTAGGTTCCGAGGTGATATCTCTCATATTACTCTGGAAATAGTGACCCACTTTAATATTGGCGTACGTAATCTTAGTAATCCGTGCATTAAATGTTCTATGCTCCCTTTGGTTACACACTCCATTCAAATACTATTTCGTACTTGATGTTGGAATAAAAAAATTGTAGCAGTACGACCTTAGAACTCGGTACTCAAAGGTACTTCGATCAGAAGGAAGTTTTCTTATGATCATTCACACCACAATATCTAGGCTACGCCGATATGGTATGCTGGATGTGTTGGTGTAAAGTTTGGATATGTTTTGTCAAAGGTTTCTTTGAATAACTTGTCATGCGTATGTTTTTATATAATCAATAGTCTACCTAAAATATGCAATACCTCTTCTCAGAAGTTTTCATCTCTGTAATATGTATGAGCCATTGTGTATTGAGATTAAATTCTGTATGCATGCAGCGTAAACATATTGGTTTACGCATATTCCAATAAACAAGTGACACATCACCAATGATTGAGAAAATTAAGGAATAAATTCCCAAAAACTATCTTTAACTATATCGACGTTTGAAATTGATAAGTATTACTTAACCTTGGTTAGCTTTCTTACTTTCCGATTACCATATTTGTTATTGGTATTTGGTAAGATTACCAGAAAAAGAAAGTTAAAAAGGAAAATAAGAACATTCGGAGAAGACATTAACACAACGTTTGTCTTCTCCGATGACATCAAAAAGTCACCCCCAAACTTAATATTGGGTGCATAATCATGATATATAAATCATTAGGACTGAAAGAAAAAAAAAGTGCAAGAAATAATGTTCTTTCCGAATTCTGCCTTCTCCGAAGGTGAAAATCATATGCCAAGTTTGCTTCGATAAGATATCTACATTGAATTGATCTTATTCTTTTGTGTGTTCCATTGGAGAAGAGAAGCTCTGCAAGATTATGTTATAATTCCTTTTTTATCTTTTTGTTTATCCCAAACAATAGCAGTTAATTTATTGTAATTGTGCGAGGGAAAAAAAAAATTTATTGTAATTGTAACCAAAGAAACAAACCTAGGTTACCTGAACCATTTCAATTAGAAGGTAGGTTTAGTTCAATATAGTAGGTGTAATAGATTCCTTAATTTTCCCTTTCGACGGTGATGTGTCACTTCTTAACGTTAGTCGGCGAGTAATGCCCACCGAGTAGGGATTAGTCCCCTCGGTCAGGCACCTTGGAGCGAGTACTCGGCGAGGAATACCTTGTTTTAGAACATTGCCTAGGTTTATGCTGCACACGTATAGAATTTAATCTCTTTTGTATTGTTATCTTTGTCATAATACGTGCATAGTTTGGTAACTTTGGTTATTTTATCTTGGTATTCTAATCTTGTCGATTTCAATTATTTAGATTCCTTCCGATAATCATGACGCCTCCGATTGTGACCAATCAACCACAGAGAGGCACTCGGAGGGTACAACTTTATCTGCAGAGGAGATGCAAGATCGAATGGACCAATTCACCTACATCATGCAGGAAAAGTTTATGTCGGGGGAAGATCATCAGCATTTAGATTACTCAAAAATCGACGAGGATGAAACTTTGGATGACCACTGGCAGAGGGAGGCTAGTCAGGATGCCGAAGAGAAGTACTTTGATGATGTTTAACTTGAACCGGTAGCATCCTAATCTTCTTGTTACTAAACATTTTAGTTTCTGAGGTTCTCTATGGTGTGTAATTATACATAAACTTTGGCTGCAACTGGGAGCCTTGTGCACTTGGTATGATCTTCTTATATGTGAAAGTGGCAGGCTTCTTTATGTATTTGTGTTCTTACCATTTGGCTTCCAATATGCATTCTGATGATGAATAGAAGGAACCCCTCTAGGGTTGATTCTGATTCTTCATTTGCATCAGTGGAGGAATTCCTATGACAAGTTGGAAGGCAGTGAACAATAAGAGGACTATGCCCCAAGTAGGGTGTGATTTTGCTGAAATTAGGCAGGCTCAAATGGTGTGCATATGCCTAATCCAATATATATGCTTGCAATTCCATTTGGTTAATGATGTGTTGAAAAGCTGCTACTGGTACTTCCTTTTGGGGAAGGTTGCATGTGAAAGCTTCAGTTCGAATGCCTACTTTTATCAATGAAATTGTGATTTTAGCTCATCAATTTCATATTATCAGTCCTAAACATGCTGGGTAGTCCTATGGTACACACCCCTTATTAGGAGATGTACTGTACACACCATAATTTTGAACCATTGGATTTAAAATTAAATAATCCGGACCACTCATTTATTAAGTTAATTAACAAAATGAAAAGATGGCTTAACAGGTTAACGGTGGCTCCCTCCCTGACTCTCTCTCGCTCTCCATATCTCCTCTCTGTGGCTCCCTCCCTAACGGTCTCTCGCTCTCCATATCTCCTCTCTGGCTCTCTCTCCCTCCCACCGACTTCCCTTCGAAGACCTCACTCCGACGATTTCCTCCGCCATCCTCCCACATCTCAATCCGTCTGATTTCATAGGACTATCGTCTCTGTCTCTCTGTCCCTCCCACTGCTCGTTCTGTTTCAACGACCACACTCGGGCGGCCACTCACTCCGACGTCCTCGCAAGCGTGACAGTAAGTCTCTCTCCCTTTCTCTTCGGGCCTGGTAACGGTGATTTCTCACCATACAGATAACGATAGGGGAGCAAATGCGGGCTGATTCCATCTTGTTCCTTTTAATTGAATCCTTTCATGGGTTAATAAATCAGGTTTTTCTTTAGGGAAAAACTAGGGCTTTTTCCATAGATAAGGAATTCGTTAAACCTTTTTATTGTGTAGTTTTTTTATGCCTTCATCACATCAATGCTATTCATAGTTGAATGAAAATTTTGATTACGTAGTTTCACTGCGAACCACGTGTTCGATAAAATGCATCTCTCAACTATATGACTCCAATGTATGATGGAAATTAGCTCTACGTAATACATATCATCTTAGTTTGTGAGAAAATTGAACTAATTGGAACTGTGCTGATTTTGAGTTAGAATTCAGACCATGGTTTTGGCACTAGAGTTAATTCTTTCATAAAAAACCCAGTTCATATGGGGGGCTTTGAGTTAATTCTTTTAGTACCTGAGTTCAGATGGAATGTAAACAGTAGGATTGATCTCACATCGTAGATGGAAAATTGAAGGTCCATTGACGCACTGAAAGGGTGAAAGATAAAACATTTGAACATCATTATACAAACTTGCATAAAAAAAAATTCGCTTTATGAGAGAAAGAGAGAGAAGCAACCTGCTTTACAAGATTTAGTTCTGTAGTTTCATAAATTGCCAAGTGAGTCACATGAACAGTAAGGAAGTGTTCCTGATTCTGGTGGAATAGGACATGGGTATGAAAATTTTCTGATGGCGACCTCCCATCATATAACTGCAACATTTTGCTTTTCTTTTTGTCCCACTCTTGGGTATTCCACACAACCACCTGGTAATATTAAAGGTAACCAAGTAAATAAAATCAGAACTCGCCAAATTACCAGGATGTCCTAAAAAGGCATGTTTTTTGTAATTGGAATGCTACAGAGTACAAACTGTCTTTTCATACAGGATATAGCATTTATTAGTCTTGCCATAAAATATGAACTGTTTTTAAGCATTTGGTGAATATCATAAATCCGTTAGTTCTCAAAGCTTCTTGTGATTGCTCATGGTTAAACCCAATCATCACTTGGGTATAGCTATCCATTTTATATGTTTCTATTTAATTGTTTTAACTACAGCCCTTTACTTTTCTTGGTATGTAGATATTATGGATCAGTCCGATGGTAGTCAGGGTGGTCATGCAAATGTCTACAATGATAAATTTAATTCTAGCAGTTGTAGTAAGAATGACATTCTCGAGCAGAAATTTGATTCAGAGGATGATGCACATGCCTTCTACAATGCATACGCTAAGGAAATGGGGTTTAGCATACGGAAAGATAGGTTGATAGTTGACGAAGCCAATGTGCCTCGTAAGAGGAAATGGGTATGTTCAAAGCAAGGTCGAAGAGCAAAAAAACATTTGGACCATAAGGATCAGAAAAGAACCCCCAGGGATGAAACTAGATTTGGATGTCGAGCTACTTTCAGCATTCGGTATGATAAAGGAGTTGAAAAATATGTGGTGACTCACTTTGACGATGAACACAACCATCCATTCATAGAGAAACGTTGTGTGCCTTTCCTCCTCTCACATAGGCGTGTGACTGATGCGGTTAAAGCTCAAACAAAAGCTATGCACAATGTCGGTGTGAAGACAGGTCAGATCATGGATTTGAAGGTCAATGAATCTGGGGGGATACGGGGATGTGGGCTTCACTCTCAAAGATCTGCAGAACAAAATTGAAGTTGAGCGCAGAGTAGAACTCAAAGATGGGGATGCAGAGGGTGCTTTAGGTTACTTATCTGCGAGAGCCGATGCCGACCCATTATTTTTCTTCAAGTATACCGTGGATGAGGACAACCGGCTAGGTAAATTGTTTTGGGCAGACTCGAAGTCTCGGATGGACTACGCTGCTTTCGGTGATGTACTGATATTCGACACAACCTATCGAACTAATGCATGTTGCACCATATCAATCTTCAAGCACAACCAGTGATCTTTATCGTGGTTGAACGGTATATAAATCTACACATGCATCAAAACAACATTATCGTGACAGTGGTCATCCAACCATTTTGGTCATACTTATTTTAATGTTAGCATACAAATACGTAGCGATATTACCTCTTCACAAGCATCAATTGGTCCAGTGTATCCTTTATTTTTGAAGAATAAGTCTGCTACACGTTCATTGTTTCCCTCGTATTCCTCATTCTTAATGATCATTTGCTACATGTACATAGTGAATACAATAAACAACAATACGGACATATGGAAAGAAGCTTAAAATTGCAAAATTTGCATGACATAATGTAGACGCTCAAAACTGCAAAATTTGAATGACATAATATAGACCTCTTTTTTTACTCCGTGTTGTGCACGAGTCCAATAGATAGGCTTATATAACATATTAAAGATTACCGAGCAACAAAAGAGTATGCACCGAGGCATATTCCGACATGTACCAAATCCTATGCCTCCCATCCGGGTACTTCGTCCTTTGTTTCTTTGTCAGTTGAATAACTACCAGGTTTATGACCTACATTGATTGTTCCAAAATTTGCCGCACAATGTAAAATTATTAAAAAGAATGAAATGGTTAATCTATGAGAGGCGAAGACAATACTTACAATAGTACATATCCAGGCATAGGGTTTCAGACAACACATATACTGACGAGTACCAATTTCAACCAAATTCGTAAAATGAAGCCCCATTGCAATGACAGATTCCCTGGCAGAAGTAACATCATATAAGAATAGTAAGAGGTTAAAAGTAGAACTAACTCATAAATTATTAAAAAATTTAATATGGGCAATGCTTGAGTACCCTTGTATGCAATTCTCATCAAATATGAACTTCACCATCTCTTCTTCCTCTGAAGTTAGAAACGTAGATGGACTTGTTTTTTCAATCAACGGTGACTTGTTTTTTATGGCACATAAAATAACAAAAATTACATTTATACGGTAGAACTTTTCAAATTAAAGCAAATCAATCCTTAGTAACAACATCAATAAACACTAATTACCTGTGAAATAATTTGTTCATTCGATGGTGCAAGAAGATTATCCAGAAATTTACCCATCTGCCAAAAGGTTACCAACACAACGGTTGTTAAATGACTTGGAATTAGCCCAATTATAAGAAGACCATGGACAAATAATATTATTAGTTTTGGACTTGGTTTACATTTGCAACTGCGACATCCTCATCATCATCAGTAAGCATGCTGGTGGTCTGGACTTGGTTCACCTTTTGGACTTTTTTTACGCCATCAGCAAAATAAGGTGAACGAACGCATGGAGCAGGCCTTCTCTCCCCTTCTAATCGTGTAATTGGAGCAACATAGTCGTCATTGCATGATGACGTATCCCCCATGTCGACCGATTGAGTAGTAGCATGCATAAGGCTAGATTTAGTTTGTCCCCGACCTCTTCCACGATGACCTCCTGCTCCTCCTCGGCTCTTCCTCTTTGACTTCCTAAGATTGGCAAACTATGTTCAGCAGGAGGTGAACCCATGGCCTCTTTTTCTTTTATTACTTGACATTTTCTACCCTTTTTTAGGGCCCGCTCCTTCACGCCCAAAAACTCTATTGATGGGCCGTCATCACTTTCTTTCCCATTATTTTTTTCTGACATGAGATTGTGGGCAATCTTTATTTTTGCAGTCGCACCTATTTTATTTGTTGCCTTCACCCCCTCATCATCATTCATTTTTTCCGCCACTGAATTGAAACAATCAAGCCCATTTGCAGCGGCCAATTGATCTGGACGCACTGTGTGCTTCATGATCACTTGATGTAAGTTATACACTACATCCTTAAGCTCACCAATTTGTTGATGTGTCTCTACCCCATCCCCAGGTGCATTGGTCTTTTGTTCCCAATTCATGATTTTCTCTTTCATCGATATCATCGTATGCTTCAGCTCACCAATATCGTGGCGCATGTCATCATAAATTTCAGTTTTTACCACATCGACATGATGATCATTCATTTGATTCGGCTTACTGAAAGTAACCTTCACCTAGTCATACAAACATACCCACAAATTCAGGTTCACGTATGAAATGAATCAAAATGCGTATGTGTGCATGTGATCGAAATGTATTACCTCATTACGGAATCCCCCCAACTTCCGAAATAGTCGAAAGGTCTTTTTGAGTTGTGAATCACCCCAATCATTCAGGCGAGGAATCGATCGCGTAGTAGCATACGTGCTCTCGAAAGTTGGAGAAACATTATCCAAGTAAAACAACTGCATGACAAAAAAACAACAACTGCATAACAAGGGACCTTATGAACAACAAACAAAAATGAAAAAGTTAACGCGTTACATAATTTGTGGGTGCTTTTTCATTTGATGGAAGTACATCTATATATTGTGTAGGTAACACATGAACCAAGCAATTGTAAGAATATAATTGAGGTACATACCAATAGGAGAAACAAACATCCACTGATATTAACCCTTTTTTCGTCTTGGTAAATTTTGATGCCGCAGACTAGGGAGTGCAATGTTAAGTTCCCCCAATTGCAATTTTTCATGACTTCAACATCCTTCACGAAATGAAGGGAAGAAACTTTCAAGGATACCTTCGTGGTTGGGCATAAAAGTGCACCTAATGCATATAAAGCGAATTTCCGCTTGAACTCATCTCCAGCATCAACGGTATTTTCGTCTTCGAGATACTTTTTTAATCCATCCAAAGGAATTACCCCATTGACCACTCCAACACTTTCATGCAAACTCTCCATTCCTTCAAGAGATCCCCGATCGTCAATGTCACAGCTGTTGGATCGTACTCCCAATATATCACTAACGTCTTTCAATGTGAGGTTAAATTGACGATCATGTACATCCAAAGAACAAGATTTGGGATTGAAGTTATGAACAAGGAATTCGCACAACTCAAGATTTAGTCGTGTGCACCTTATCCCCAACAAACCTCCTAATCCAATTTCGGTCACTGCTTGTCGTTGTTGTTCGTTCAATTTGTTGACTATTAGCACAATTGATCCCAGAGAAATTCTTGTTTGGATTCTCCTCTCGAAAAGAAAAAGAACAAATTCTTGAGCTTTTTTTGGTAGGCCAATTAAGTAGAAAAGAAAAATAAAAAATTCTTGACTGGAAGTAGCCCAATTAACCTCTCTTGGTGCATGAGAGAAGATGGTGTTAGTTATGAACCATGATAACTACGTATCAAGTCGATTACCTGTCGAGCTTTTTTTGGTAGTCCAGCCTTGTCTAAAAAATATGTCGTTGAGCTATTCTGTTCCATATCCAAGAACTTCTGTTTCTCATCCTGTGAAAGCAACTTCCACCTATCCCCAATATTCTTCATGACCTAAAAATATTAGATGAAAATAACAAAACTAAGAGACAAGCATCACTTATAGGACACAAGTTAAGAATTCTTGTTTAAACGCGTACCCCCTTGTTTAATCGATGGTTTCCTTCTTTATTGTGCTTCAACTGTTCATGACTACAAACATTATCAATTCAATAATGAGAACATGTGGCAAATGTGGAAAAAAAAATTTGAAGGAAGGAAGTTCGTAAGAGGTACCTATAAAATAAAAAGGCGTTGGTATGGTGCCGTTTCGGCTGAAGGTGCTGATTTGTAGCAACCATTGAGGTCTGAAAATAACTGTAACACTCACAAATGACAGCTCAAGAATTAAAGATGGAACTTGTCACAATTTTAAAAATGCATAAAAATGTAGTAGAGTTCCTTGTTTCTTAGTTTATGGGAACGAATGAGATTGAATCAGAATTAAGCCGCCACCACACCCTTTCCACTTCCCATGAAGACATAAATCAACTCCTGACCAAAATCCTTCCACGCACCTACTCTTTATTCCCAGGACCTTATCAGTTACAATCCTATTTTCCGAACTATTTTGTGATTATGGTTTCCAATGTAAAATTTATGAAAATGGTTGGATGCTAATAGTATAGAATCGAAACCGGGCCGGGATAGCAGGTTGGCTATGGTTAGGTTCTATACCAACTGAAAACAGCAAACCACAACAATAAGAGCCCTAACAATGACACTTAAATTTGTTATGATTATGCCATGCACCGTTAAGAGCCCTAACAAGAATATTTGCACAATGGCAATAGAAAATCCCAACAAATAGACACAAAATTTCCAAGATTAATTGATACACGGCTTCTTACCGATTGTGGCAACGATAGTTGTTTGTGGTGGTTTACGATGGTGCCGATGGTGCCAATGGTGCCGGCGGTTATGAGAGAGAGAGAGAGAGAGAGAGAGAGAGAGAGAGAGAGAGAGAGAGAGAGAGAGAACGTCGGACTGTTGGGGTTTTTCAAGATTATAGTATGAACGTGGAGAGAGATGGCTAGGTTTACTCCAATTATGAGAAGATATAAACCGTTTAATCCAACGACTCAAATATAAGTTGGCAATAGGAGCCCTTAGATCGGCATATTCTCCTAGAGATACCGCCCTATTTTATTATACCTAGCTGCTAGATACATACAGAGAGCGGGAAAAAAAAAAGATACATACCGAGAGACTGTGAGAGAGAGCACACCTGATGTTCTCAATAACTTCGGGATGCATTAAATGAGACACAATAGTGACGATCGAAACCGTTGATTGCATTATCTTTGTTGATTACATCATCCACGAAATTATTTGCTATTATCGGGTTTAGAAAGCCTTTTCATCGGCTCCCTAATTCGATAAAAAAAGAATATTTTCATCTGATTAATGGTCTAACGATAAGCGATGAACTTCATTCTTGGTACATTTAATCTAATTCATATTCTGTAAAAGATAGACGGGTCCGATCGAAAAAAAATTGCTTACATGGGGCTCAGTTGTTGCATTATTAGACATTAATATGCATCTGGATACATTAAAAGTCTTTCGATTACGTAGTTGTCGATATCCGATAATCTCTAATTTTGGTGACAATGTTGAATATCATATAATTTGACATCCTAACAGTCCTGATCGATCATTCTAAAAATACACTCACTAACGACATTTAGATTGTACATTCAATTTATGTTTGATATGAAACCTAGTCCTCTGTTGTAGTTGAATGTAAGGTAGCCATGCGACCGTGACACAATAATGACAATCAATTCCGTTGAATTTTTTATGTTTGTTGATTAAGTCACCTACGTAAATTTTTGCCTTGATCTGGTTTAGGAATCTCCATCATCGGCACGCAAATTTAATAATATAATGATATTTTCCATCCAATTAAGTGCCTAGCTATAAGCCATCAACTTCATTCTTGGTACGAATGACCTAATTGATATTATGTAAAAGATAGACGATTTCGATTAAAAAAAACACCTACGTGGGGCTCAGATGGTGCATTATTAGATTTTATTGTTGTATTGAAATTGAACGACTAGATTTGTCAAAGTATGAAACCACAAGGACTAACTACATAATTTAACCTAAAAAAACAACGTTCTTTAAATAAATAAAAAAGGGACTGAAGGGTGCAAGACTTGAGCTTCTATCTTTTAGAGGGGGGAAATTGAACCCAGACTCATTAAGAAACCCAAACCCACCTATTAAAAATAGACCCAATCCAACCCATTTATTAGTTGGGTTAGAATGGGTCCAAACCCATCTAACCCATTTATTACTGGGTCTTAATTGGGTTTCAATTGGGTCAACTTAAATGCCCAATGGGTTATGAACATTACCCAACAAAAAAATAGAACTACCACATAAATGAAAAAAAACAAAAGTAAACATATTACGTGAAGCGAACCTTTTTCTTGGTCAAATCGGAAACTGGTGACTTGGTTTGAACGGTTTCATGTTACGAATTCAAATTACAATACAAGCCGAGTTTTGTAGTGAACTCGTACACTAAACGAACCAAAAATTCGAACTCAAACTTCGACTCATTTACTATACAAGCCTGAAACTTGAGTTTGAACTTGACTCAATTACTAAACGAGCACCAAGCTGAGCCGAGCCTTGAGTGGTGAGTTCGTTGCAGCTCTTAACTGGTTAGCAAAAATCCGATTAGAACCCATGGCTCGAGAAGAATGTAAAATCAACTGAGCCGAGCCTTGAGTGGTCAAGTCGTTTACACTGGAAAACATTCTTCCAGTAAAATGATTTTGCTCAAAAATAAAATTCTCTCTCTCTCTCCTTTTGTTTTAACCCGCTGATCTTCGTCAGCCTCTAGATTGGAGGTTACATTACATTTGCTAATCACTAAAAGTGGTAGTAAGCAAATTCCTGGGAGAATGACTTACGGGAAGTTTAGAAGTAAGTTATTTAAAAAATAATAATAGTTTGGAAAATATTTAATTTGAATTGGGTTAATGGGCGGGTTGGGTTTAATTTTAAATAAATGGGTTGGGTTGGGTTGGGTAATTGGACTCCTAATTAATTGGGTCTACATGGGTCAATGACCCATTAAAGACCCAACCCACTTATAACTTACCCAATTTAGCCCAACCCACTTATACTTATAGGTACTTCATCCAACCATCTAACTTTTCATTCAGATTTCCGGATAATGAAAAGTTATATAGTTGGATCGAGCACCTATAGATATCGGATTGAGCTTATTTTTTACAGGGACCCTTGAAAAAATGTTTTACATTTAATGAACGGCTCGGATGATTTGTGTGGGACCCGTGGTGGGCCCCACAACGAAATCTATGCACAGATTGTATGTGTGTAGACTTTCTATTGGTGTAAATCAGTATGTTGACTATAATAATTTTTTTAAAAAGAAAGTACAATGACAATAAATTTACAAAATTATTTAGATTGTACTTCCACAACCTAGTTCTAAGGACCACCATTAAATTTGGATTTGTATTCATAGGGTGAAGGTTTGGCACCGATCCGCCTGTCAAATATATAGTGCCAATTGTTAAGTGCATCGCCCTTAATATCCGTATCTTGAGACAGTTGTATAATTATTTGTTTTAGTGACCTCTCATTTTTCCACAAAAATTTGAAGGAATTTTGATTTTTTGAATTAAATTTTGTAGAGAAAGAATTTAATTTAGACTAATATTTTGAGAGAAAATTGTAGTTGTATTCGAAAATTTGGGTATAGTACTTACTTTTCGTGAATTTCTTGGATGAAAATTTTGAGCGAAAACTTCATTTTTAGTTTAAATTATTGAGGTATTGTGTAGTGACAAATAAGAATTTGAAAAAATAGTGTGAAGAGAATTGAAAATTAAGATAATATGGTAGGAATTTTAAAATTTGAAAAAATAATGTGGCGGGAATTGAAAATAATTAGTGGTATGGTATTTTGTTGATTATAACTATCGTTTACTGAATATTCCGATTGAATTTTTTTTATACGACACATTGTGGGTATGAAAACGCCAATTTATGGTATTGTCATAACAAATTTGGTTATAAAATTGAATTTGTGGTATGGTCTTTTGTTGATTATAACTATTGTTAACTGAACATTTCAATTGAATTTTTTTATATGACACATTGTGGGTATGAAAACGTCGATTTATGGTGTTGTCATAACAAATTTGGTTATAGTACTAAATTTGTGGTGTGGTATTTTGCTGATTATAACTATGGTTAACTGAACATTCCGATTGAATTTTTTTATACGACACATTGTGGGTATGAAAACGTCAATTTATGGTGTTGTCATAACAAATTTGGTTATATTACTGAATTTGTGATATGATATTTTGCTGATTATAACTATCGTTAATTGAACATTCCGATTGAATTTTTTAATACGACAAGTTGTGGGTATGAAAACGTCAATTTATGGTGTTGTCATAACAAATTTGGTTATATTACTGAATTTGTGGTATTTTAGACATATATTATTACGAAATATTTTAATTAATTTCCTTTCGTACGACACATTGTGGTAAGAAAACGTCAATTTATGGTATTGTCATAACAATTGTGGTTTGTTATATAATTTGTGGTATTTAAATATGTTTTCTTTTGATACGACACGTTGTGTTAAGAAAATGACAATTTTAGGTATTGTCATAACAATTGTGGTTATTTTATAAAATCTGTGGCATTTTACAAATATTTTTGGCTTGCTTACTATAATTGTTGATTCTGGTACGACATATTTTGATTTTGTTACAGAATATCATACGAGTCAAATTTTTATTGGTACGACTCATTTTGGTAAGATAATGCCAATTTATGGTGTTGTTATAACATTTGTGGGTAGCATTATTTAATTTTTGATATTGTACGAATATATTTGGTTAGGGTACAAGTATTATGGATTCTGGTACGAATAATTATGGTTACATAATAACAATATTTTTTAATTATGGGTAACCTGCTAATGACCTGTTCAACAGGTAAATTTTAAAGTACAAGTCGTAATTAGAATCATAAATATGCATTACAAAACCAAAAATCGGCATAATGAAAATCATAAATTGTCATAATTTAGACATACGGTATACCCTGTGTACCATAGCTTACTCCAAACATGTTTAGGACAAATCATAAAAACCAAAAAATCAGCTCAGTTGGTTTTGGCATCTTAAGAAAGCTAGTACATAGTTTTTACTTTTTGCCTAAACCTAATCATTTTAATTTCCACTACCACTTGGGCAGCGATTGAAAGTGTATAACACCCGCCTAAAGTATTTAAAATGTGGATTTTCTCACTTAATTTCAGCTTATTATCCATTTATTTCTGTAGTAAACATAACCAGTCTCAAGCTAGTACATAGCTTGAGATTTACGCTCACTTAGTAAGCAAACCGAGCTCGAGTTAGCTGTAACTTGGCTCGTTTGTAGCGGTCGGGCTCGTTCATAGAGTCTCATTTAGTAAAATGATTGAGCTCAAACACCTTGATATATACTAAACTAGCTGAGCTCGACCTCAATTATTTTGGATCAACTCGAGCTCAAGCCAAGCTCGATGACTAATTTTGGACGAGCTGCCTTGGAACACTACAAAGCTCGGTTCAACTCGGCTTGTTTGCAGCCCTTTAAGCCAACCAGAGGTAGGTGAATCACAGTCCAACCTGAAATTTTATTAAGGGATGAGTTGCATAAATTAGAACACAAGTGCATGAGATGACATGATCTGTATCACATTTGAGAAATCATAAACTTATCATAGATAGAAAATAAACAGTACAACTATATGAAAACAAACCATACAATTAACCAAACACACTAGCCATCACAAAATAACCCAACAAAGCTTAAGAAAGACCCAACAAAACTGAACAACCAAACAAGGCCAATCGAACCATCCTCACAAAATCCAAGACAATAACATTATCATGCCCTCAACGCCGAACACACGAACAATTATACCTGCAAAACAAGGATAAACAATTCTATGGTTAGTATCATTATTCGACAGAATCTAAATTACTAATATAGCTTAAGAGTAAACTCTAGGTTATCCATCAACATTGTCTTTCGGAGGGAATTCTTGACCAATTGCCTTTGCTTACCCTCCTGAGAATTTCGAGTAATTGCACAGGTTCGAATTACGAAAATTAACATCTTTACAATGTTCTAAAGCTCCATTTGTTTGGATGTAAATTTTACTCATTTTTTTATTATTTGGTTGGACAAAATTATGCAAAATATCTTTTTTGGGAAAACGATTTCCATCTAAGACGGTAAAATGACTTAACGCTTGATATTCCCTTGAGTCACCTTTAGAAGCCGTTAGACCATTAACGCCTTTGGGGTGCTCCATTCTTTCCATGTCAAAATAGCACCGAGCGGTCTACCAAAAACAACACTCCCGACTAGTGGCAATATCACACACAAAACATGAAGAAGAAAACCAAATACATTTGGGAAAAAAAGAATGTTATGCCAACGAAACACTGAAAAATAAAAAATTCATTTTCGTAAAAAGTCTTTTACAAGAGAAATATTTCTCAATATAAAATTTTTTACATCAAAACAAACAGAGCGGTAAAACTGCTTCCTTATTATATCTCCAAAACGATTACTACACTCTACTTGGACATTTAGAGCATTAATTATTTGATTGCTTCCTTACTTTGTATTTCTCATTATGATCTTTGTTTTTTATAGATGAAATTACTCAGAATTCCCCCTCATCTATACATTTTGGACACGAACAGTCCCTAACCTTTAAAAATGCCCCCAAAGCACCCCCTCATCTATAACCGTAAATCAATCAGCACTCTTCTGTAAAAGACTGTTAAGATGAAAGGGTCAACGTGGACGATTTTTTTATTTTTATTTTATAGATGATGGGGTCAGTGTAAGCAAGTTTTAAGGGGTAGAATCGTCATTTCTCCTAATTCCGTTAGTAGAGTTGGCCAATTTTTTTACATATAGATGAGGGGTTCTGAATGGACAACTTTAAATGTTAGAGAATTTTTGTGTCTAAAACATATAGACGATGAGGTCTCGGTGTAATTTCACCTTTTGCCCAATAAAAGTGGAAGAGCTGTGGCCGCATGGCATCAACCCCACCAGGGCCACCACCCCTGGCTCCTCCGACAAAAGGTAAGAAAGCCTAGAAGGTGATTAAACTGGATTCAACACTTTTCATGTGTCATCCGAAAAGGGGCAGAAGACTTTTCAAAATGGTCCACAAAGCAGGGTTTTTTTTTTTTTTTCTTTCTGGTTCGACTGTCACGGGCCATGTTACACGTACCTCAACAAATCTTTTTATTGGTCTTGTCAAAGGCAAACCATATGCATCGGTACTGGGAAATTCACGAGAAATTAATCTCTCTCGACATGACCCCAAGAATTGAACCATAGTCAGTTGTGCGGAAAGCAAACCTACTAACCAATCGGACTAACTCTTGGGCCAGCGACAAAGTAGCGGCATTTATGCTTATTAGTTTTGCGTAGTTGAGGCTCATCAATTTTATATTTATTTATTTCAATTACTGTAGTAAAGGCGAGACATTTCAGGAAGGATTCTCAAATTTTTTTTGGTTATCTGTGCAGAAATGAGCTAGCAGCCATAAGCATTTAATTTAGTTGGTGGTGATCGATTTCTACTTTTCAAGCACAAATCTTGTGATTAACCATTTAAGCTAGTTTAATTAGCCAGGACTCGGATATCTCACTAAGAGGTCAGGAGTTCAACTCTCCCCACCTGCGTGTGGGTGTTCTTCCCTTAAATTAGATGGGTTTTTTTTCCTTTCCCCTTTAATTCTTGAGATAATTCTTGGCCGGTTCTATTTTTTTAGTTCATGGTTTGAGAAATCCTTCCCATAAAATTGGGAAAATGACGGCCCAGGACGTGTTTTGATAATTAATATCCGCCAAGGACATGCTGAGAACATTTATTAATGCTGGCGGGTATTAATTATCAAAACACGTTATTGATTGTCATTTTCCCATAACAAAGTTAGACCAAATTAATGTGGGAATGAGAGGTACAAGAGGAAAATTTTATTCTTCCTCTTTTCCTCCCATAATTAGATTACCCCGTAATCTTAGATTTCGGCTCAGTTTGGATGACTGGAATCTTGAGGAGGAATGGAAATATGACACCATACTTTCATGATTCCGACGTTTGGAAGGAACGAGAATAGAAATGTGATGCTACACCCTCAGGATTCCTATGTTTGGGAGAGACATGAATAGGATTGTGATTCCTTACGACACATCTGACCATGAATCACATTACCTGATTAAGTGGGAATCTGATCCCTCCCTTACCCCATGTGAATCTTAAATTCCTGGCTCAATCAATAAAAAAAAAATATTGACTTTGATAAATTTCCAAAGAAAAAAATGATTCCTGCATAAGATTACTGAATTAATCTAAACACTGGAATAAAAATTAGTTCAGGTATTGTATTCCTAGGAATCATATTCCTATTTCCACTCATTTCTAGTAATCACATTCTTATTCCTACTAACCAATCGGACTAACTCTTGGGCTGGCGAAAAAGTAGGCGGCATTTATGCTAATTAGTTTTGCGTAGTTGAGGCTCATCAATTTTATATTTATTTCAATTAGTAAAGACGAGACATTTCAGGAGGGTTTCTTAAATTCCGTTTGGTTATGTGTACAGAAATGAGCTAGCAGCCATAAGCATTTAATTTAGTTGGTGGTGATCGATTGGGCAAGAATAGAAAGTGAGAGACAACAACATTGATTTCTACTTTTCAAGCACAAATCTTGTGATTAACCATTTAAGCTAGTTTAATTAGTCAGGACTTGGAAATCTCACTAAGAGGTCAGGAGTTCGACTCTCCCCACCTGCGTGTGGGTGTTCTTTCCTTAAATTAGACGGTTTTTTTTTTCCTTTCCCCTTTAATTCTTGAGATAATTCTTGGCCGGTTCTATTTTTTTAGTTCATGGTTCAAGAAATCCTTCCCATAAAATTGGGAAAATGACGGCCCAGGACGTGTTTTGATAATTAATATCCGCCAAGGACATGCTGAGAACATTTGTTAATGCTGGCGGGTATTAATTATCAAAACACGTTAT
This sequence comes from Rhododendron henanense subsp. lingbaoense, assembly GCA_020567845.1. Lineage (NCBI taxonomy): Eukaryota > Viridiplantae > Streptophyta > Magnoliopsida > Ericales > Ericaceae > Rhododendron > Rhododendron henanense. The sequence goes on from CM036313.1 coordinate 9,478,047, forward strand.
TGACTGTCATTTTCCCCATAAAATTCCATGTCCCGTTAGGCCCTCCAAAAAAAACTCACAAAGGACCGGCCCAGAAGAATCCCTTTCTTCTTTGTTTCTTTTTTTTCCCCTATGATGGACTTATTTCTTGACTCTTGTATTGGTTTAGTTATTGGACTTAGTTATCTCGTGGACTCTCCCAACTGATATAGTGTCATAAATTAGTCCTTTGTACTTCATTCATGATGTAATATGATCTCTCCTATCGATTGAAAAAAAAAAAAAAACACATAAACCTTGTGATCAGACTAAACATTTGCTAAATTTTTGGGGAAAAAGAAAGCCAGACATAAAGGAAGACTCGTATAATTTGATTGGTATACGTATACAAACGCATACATACTTTACCAACTCTATTTTATGCACACACTCATTTTCCATCTCGGTTGACATACAAAATTTTTAACTAGTTAATTACGGAAATGGTGCCGGCAATACGGGGCTTGTCCCGAGCTAAAAATGCATGACCCGAACTATCACTTTGTAGAGCTCAACGTATTTAATATTACAGTTGTTCAAAAAATCAAGTCGATCGGACATCATTAGCTTAGTAACAAACCAAAAATATTCTGTTGTGTATTTTTCTTTATCACATTCGTTATTTATGTACTGCATAAAAACGTGATTTGCTTACCAAGTTGCAGATTTCCGATCTATTTGCGGAAAATTGGAAACAACTTTCAAAAATGTTTAATCGAAGGTAAATTTATTTACTGAAACAGTTTCTAGAAAACAGGGTTCGATTCCCCCTGGAGACAAACCATGATTTAAGTGGAGGGCCATAGCGGTGGGTTGCTGTGCTAGTCTCCCCTGATGTTTGGATTGCGCAGTCGGGTCCAATAGTGGCTCGGCTGCAAGGTTGTTCCTCGGTTACCAAAAACAGGTTTTTGAAACTATTAACAAAATAAGGTTATCTTCATAGCTGATTAGTGCTTTTTTCTAGAGGTGGCAAATGGGCGGGTCTGGGCGGGTTGAAATGGGTCACGGGTCAAATATGGGCGGGTCAAATAGTAAACGGGTTGAAGAGTCGGGTTGAATATGGGTCAAGCCAAACCCAAACCCACCAGACCCGACCCGTTTTTTTTTCTTCCCCCACCCCCCTTCTCCCCGACACAGTTCCTTATCCGTGATATCTTTTTTTTTTTTTACTTCTTTTGTTTTTTTAAAAAAAATTATGAGTTTCGCTCAAAAAATTTTACTTTTCCGATTCCTCTCGACGAGACAAATCAATAAGTTACAAAAATTTGAGGCAAAATTAACAAATATGGAAATCTTATTTGTGGACCATTCCGTAATGAAGGTTTTACGGAGACCAATCGCACATGTCCAAAGTGTTTTTGGATGGCCCGAATTGAAAATCAATTATGACCAGTTATAATTGAAAACGAATCTCAACCATTGATTGTGCAAATAGATGACTGAGATTACGCCATACCCAACCCAACCCGACCCATTTTGCTTGGGACAAACCAAAATTAGCTTCCCTAAGTAATCTAATTTTCCTACGTGTCGTCCCCCACCGTCTTTCCCCATCCTCCTGCCCTCCACCTGAAATTCCTCTTCTCTCTCTCTCCTCCCTTTCTTATTAGCTTCCCCTGTTTCTCTCTCAAACACCAATAATTTCAAATTGCCATACAATACCAAGTTATTAATGGCTGTACGTGACTATCTGCTTTTTGAAGTTGTACTCCCGATCATAAATGTTGCCTGGGAAATAAGCTGCCTATTTGATATTCCAATTTGGGTCTTTTAAGTCCAATCCATATTGAATCCATTTTTAACCCACCTAAACCCATATAAATATGGATTGATATGGGTTCAACCCATATAAATCCATTATATAATGTGGGCAGGTTGAGTTGGGGTATAAGTGGGCGGATTTGGGCGGATTACAAAATATGGATTGAGATTGCCACCTCTACTTTTTTCAGCTGTTTTCAATGCTGCATGCAACTTTTATTTTTATTTTATATTTCGGCGTCACTTTGTTGATGGCCGACTTATTTAATTATGGTTTTTCTGCTAGTAACCCCCAAGCATTGACTAATGTAAATAATCTTTTCCAAACTATCCAAACACTGGTCATGGTTAATACGTTCCTACTATATACTGTATAATCAACAACAAAGCATGCACCACTCTCTGTGTGTGTGTGTGTGAGAGAGAGAGAGAGAGAGAGAGAGAGAGAGAGAGAGAGAGAGGCCTTTCTATAAGCCAGTTGAAAGGCAAAGACATGCTTCCAGTGGCTGTGCCAAGTTGTGTAGCAATCACTAACGTAAAAAAATGCAAAACTTTGAATCTGTGCTAGCCATACGAACTTACTGTCTGTAAATTTGACTCTCTATTGCCAAACTCGTTTTCTGTCGGCTTTAGCGATTTGTTCTAAAGAATTGTCAATGAAAGACTTAGGTTTACTACTTTGATGTAATCTGTCTATCATTAATTTGTGCACCGGGCGTGTGTCAAGTTCTCATTGTTGTATTTCGGATGAAATACCTTGGCAAGTGCCGTTGGGCTTCTTGAATGAGAATATTGTTGTTGTTAAACAATATTTAGAAAGAAAAAAAAAGAAAAGTAGCAACAGCACACATACTCAAACGTGCAAAATGGCAAATTGACAGTAATAAAAGTGGATATTCTTTCTGGAAATAAGGTAAGCATTATATGTTCAATTCGATACCATATTTGTCACAAAGAATCTTCTCTATGTCACATGTTTATGAATTCAATCATGTATTTGTTCTTTTTTTCAACACGCTTCGTTGCATCAGCCTTCCTCCGTTCGAGGTCTTACGGTGGAGGCCAGAGGGGACCTTGCCTGATATGGTTTCGCAGGCACTGGACTACTGGTCCATACATTTATGCAAAAGCATGGACCCCAATACATAAATATATCAAAATTTGGACCCCAATACATAAATACATCAAAATTATACGAACCTACCAAAATGGCTAGCCAAGAAATGATCAATTTCTCCTAATCATACATGCAAACTTCCCCACTATGTGGGATCGCTATAAACGGGGTGCTACTAGGCCATGTTTGAGACTCTTTATAAACGGAAGAGATTGGATTATTAATCCCAAAACGATGCGCACATATTTCATTGGAACACATATCGAGTCCCACAAAGATGATCGGAACCTTTCGTTTTGTTCAAATTTTGTCGTTTAGAGACTCTGCAATAAATTCAGCTTTAATCGGATATTGGTAAGGGCGTTTACGAAATATACGCCCTTACCGATATCCGATTGAGATAATTTTTTGCAAGAATCTTAAACAAAATGAACGGTTATCTTTGTCAGATCCGAATTAAATATATAGGTCTTACAAGGATCTGTACCAATAGCAGCAATGTTATTAACTTGGTGATCCCCTTAATATTGTGTTTGGTACAATGAACATGGGCGTCCGGTTGCACTATGGATCCCTCAAAATTGGGGTATTAGAAAATCCATATGTATGGTTGTGTTTTATGTTTAGTCCATATCTGCATTGACTAAACTGCCCATGCCACACAAGGGACTGTTTGCGGCCAAGGCCATCCTTGCTGGACAAGCACAAAATTGGAACTCCATTTAATCCCATCCCCATGTGCAAAACAAACATGTCCTTATCAATCTCATCATCTAGTCTCATTCAAAATCAAACAAGACCATTAATCCGGGGACCAACAAACATGTCCTTATCAATCTCATCATCTAGTCTCATTCAAAATCAAACAAGACCATTAATCCGGGGACCTACATCAAAATCAAACAAGACGATTAATCCGGGGACATACATCAAAATCAAACAATTAAGACCATTATTCCGGGGACCTACACCGGTGTAATATGCGATTCAAGCCGTCCATCCCTACAATCCATTGTCCAGATTTGCTCAAAGTACCATTGAGATAAAAACAGTACTTTAAGCAAATCTTGATCATTAAAAACTCTCCTTTCGGTTTGACAAAAAAAAAAGATCATTAAAAACACTTTCAAACGGCTCGGATTGCACACTAATACCCTTGTAGTGCACCCATGCGCTACAGAGTCCCTGGGTTCCCTTATTTCCAACCCCCGGCCCAATCTACCCTCACTCCAAATCCCCTAAAAACTCTTACTAGCATCTAGGGCTGTAAGTGAGCCGAACCGAGCTTTGTCGAGTTCGAGCTCGGCTTGTTTACTAATGAGCAGAGTCGAGCCTAGCGTTAACGAGCCGAGCCGAACTCGCGAGCTGCTCGGTTCGTTTAAAGCCCTACCAGCATCAAACAAGGTCGTAGAGCACAAACAAAGACCATGAGCAGGCTGAGCAAAGTACTTACCCACTTTAGGCTAGCTAAACCACTTGCTCACAGTACATCAACAACTAAATTGGCAATTTGGCATTGAAAATTCGCGACTGCCCAAGAAAGGGACTAAAGCACTTTTCCAGTTTAAAGCATTTATTTGAGTGTTTTAGCCTCTTGCCCTGTCAATGAGTGTCCCCCTTCAGTACTGTGAGAGAGAGAGGAATCCAAACCGACACTAGCTAACAAGCCTTTACCAATTAACCACCCCCCTTGGAACATTGCGTAACAAGGGAAAACAAAGTTAAGAGATCATGACTATCACACCCCACAACCCTCAAAAGGAACCCCCACGGAATATATCTCTTTAGGGGTGGTTATTTGTATGTATTAGTATTATTAGCATGATAAACAGCCTTAAGGTGGTTTTTTTGTTTTTGTTTTTGCTAATAACGAGGTATCGCTAATAGATAGGGTCCATTTGGATCACGATCTTTCGGGTTAAAGCTAAGATACCTGTAATTACTAGAGGAAGTTAAACAAGATACTATATGGTTTTACAGATGACCCCACGGAACATTCTGGTGGATTGAAACGACTTTATTACTATTTAGAATTGATACACATAAAGTTGTACCCAGTACACAAGCTCTTCACATACGGTTCCAATCAAGTCCGGTTATGAAGCGAATCCTGCAATTAACCCGAACTTTATCCCCCCTACTGGAATATCAGGATTGAAGGTAAGTAGAAGTCTAGGGTAACCTAAACATCTACAAACAAGAATTTCTCCCTTCGTAGCTCGACCTCATATATACACATAGAAGGGAATAATAACCCGACGCTCCTATCGTACCAAACGACCAGACAAACCCTACAGAGAAACAAGTACACTTAATTTAAAGCATTTGTTATCATATTACTTACGAAACAACGAATTTGTTACAACTACTTTCTTGTTTTGTATAGTTTAGCGTGTAGGGGGGGAAATTTTCAAGATGATGGTACAAGAATATAATTAGTGAAAAAGGTAGTGTAAAAAGTCTTGAAATCATGTGGGTCACATCGTGTGTTAGTTAAGAGAAGGCACTAAGTGGGGCTTTAGCCTAGAGATGTACATGGTTATACACTTGGGCAGGTATGCAATGGCAACGCCCAAGTCAAGACACTAATCTAGAAATTACCAAATATGCCATAGTCCTTTGGGAGGAGTTTTTTTTTTTTTTTCGATAACCAGATGTCTGGGCCAACTTTCGCACCTCGGCTACTTCCGGGTCCTGAAGTTAACGACCAGCAAATCCTACAGTGTTTTCTAGGTTCGGAATGTTTAGCCTCCGCGGTATTCGAACATGCAACCTCATAGATGACAGACATCTATTGCTTTCTCATGCCTACGTGGCCAATCCCCTTGGGTTTGTCCTTTGGGAGGAATTTGGCCTAACTTATTTATTTTACTTAGTTTTGTTTTTTAAACTTTTGATCGTTTTGCATTAAAAAAAATTAGACTATTTATTCGTCTTAGCGAGAAAAATCAAAAATGTAAAAAAATATGAACTAGAAAGTTCATAAAAGGCAAGAATAATCCAACAAAGCTAGTATTTCATTTAGATTATTTTTGTCGCTGAGAAGATTTCAAAAAAATTTATCATATTTTCTTCCTTTTTAGATTTAGAAGAATAAATAATTCAAAAAGCAACGCAAAGCTAAGAAAAGTTCATAAAGAAAAAATATATAATACAAATAAATTAGGTCAAACTTACCCTTCCTTTTCTTTCATTGGCTCCCCCTGTATGCATACAAACTCAGCCATCTTCAAAGATTCAACCCTATAAATAGTCCACTCCTTGTGATTATCACTTAACCAATAAAAAGACATTGAGAGAGAGAGAGAGAGAGATGGAAAGATCATGTCATCCTTTATTGAGGGGAGGAAGGAGAGAACATAAGTACAGTCATGGGTTCTCTGCTGCTGAAATGGAGTCATTAGCTAGCGTCTGTGAGGCTATATTACCACCCCTGCCAGTTAATTCTCTAGAAGCCACTGGAAAGGATGGCCAAACTAACAAGGCAATTCAATTCTTCCACAAAGCTTCTGGTTCTCAAAATTCAATCCCTGAAGAGGTAACAACTCTCTCTCTCTCTCTCTCATATATAGATATATGTATATAATTAATATGTTTATATACTTGTATACAAATATACTCATTTATATATCCATACCTCAATCAATTGTGATCGACTACATAAAAATTATTCTTTTTGCCATTCTCGCCTATCAAAGGGTTGTACAGTTGGTTCATATCTCATTCTTACCTCAGCATTCCACACCGATTTAGTTGATATTCTCCCCTGGTGTGACTCCTAATTTGTGTTGGTATCTACTTTCTTACTCTTGTTTGATGTATCTACTTGTCTTCAAGTTATGTGACAAACCACCTTAGTCGATATTCTCCCCAGGTGCGACTCCTAATTTGTATTGATATTTCTACTTCGAATCATACCTCTATCTCTTTAGTCTTAATTATCACATATTCAACTTAACCATTCTTTTTTCAGCTGCACACATTTCAATAAGGTACTATTAGTCTTAACGCCCAACAACCCTTGTGAGAGAGGATGTAAAAAATGATGTAAACTTGGATGTGTCCAAGGCCGGCCCTGAGATTCTTGGGGCCTAAGTCGAACTTGTAAAACAGGGGGCCCTATTTTTCTTTAAAAAAAAAAAAAAAACCTCAAGGAAAATAAAAGAAGGGGAAAAAAAGTTGAGAGTTGCTTGGGCTGAGAATTGAACCTTGAATCTGTTGGATATCAAGACTTAAACTTACCACTTGGCTAGCTATCTCCTCTAGTAACTGGAAGCCACTAATTAAATATATATTACGTACCTAGATATAGGGGCCCTAATTTTTGGCCAAATTTCGGGGGCTTAAGTCCGCCGCCTTACTCAGCTTAGCTCAGAGCCGGCAGTGGATGTGTCCCTAGCATTTTCGAACATTCTGTCACGTATAGCGAACGAAATAGCCATTTTCTCTCTCCCCATAAACATGTGTGTGTGTGTGTGAATATATGTACGTCTCCTAATGTGGATCCTCTATTTGGGATGGGACCAGGTTGCTGAGCTTATAGTTAAAAGGGCATTCTTTGAAGCAGTGATCTTGGTAAGAGTGGTTTTAAACATCCTATCCACAAGGCTGGGGACGCTGCTGCTCTGTGGTTCTCTTTGTTTTGGTGACAAATGGCCATTTCTCAACAAATTCTCACAAATCTCCTTGGAGAAGAGAGAGAGGGTCATCCAAAGATGGTTCAAGCACTGGTTTTTGACACCCATCAGACTGGCATTCGTATTTATCAAATTCTTATGTCTCTATGCATTCTTCTCCCAGGTACAAATCTTCCCTTTTGGCAGATTTTTCTCTCTCTCTCTCTCTCTCTCCCATTTCTGCATTAATATATGTCCTACATGTGTTACTTAAAAAATTTATGCATATTGACATACTGATTCTTTTATTAATGCATAAATATATGCCTTCCTGTCTCTTGGCAATGTTTTAATAAGGAGGCAGGCAGTATCTAGGTTAATCTTTATCCTAAAAGCCAACTAATGCCCTGATGTCACAGAACTCCAGAAAACGGACCACCTACCTATACATGCCTATGACTTCGTTTCTCAGTAAATTAGCGAAACGACAAAATCCTGAATTTGAGGGTTGCTGCACCAAAATATTCTCTTGAACGAGGGTATTCGTGCTTGGATGGCATACCTCGGTCATTGGCTGCACATAAATGCGTGTGTACTTATATATAAATATGTGTGTGTGTGTGTAACAGAGGAACAAACACAACAGGAAAAATTTGTATAAAGTGAACTAAAGTCTAGAAAGAACGTAAATGTTACTACAGTACTAAATATAGAATAAAGTATAGAACCAATTTCTTGTTTTTATTTTTTATCATCGAATCAATTTCTTGTTAGCCTAGCAAATTCTGCATGTTTGGTCAGGTTCGTTGACACGAGGAACTGATAAAAAAAATAATGGAGTATGTCGTATATAGTCAAGCCCAAGTTTGTAAGTTAAATTGATTACGAAATTAGATGCAACCCCTGTAGCCGTTAATACCTGGCCAGTGGCCACCTTATGCTGCGGGAGATATGCTTCAGCACAATCCTCATAGTCAGTGTGTCATCTCTTGAGTTATTTTGGCAAAAAAGTACATTATACTTTCCTCAGGGATGCTGCTGGATCCATCAACCCTTTAGTGCACGGGCCTGCACTACAAGAGTGTAGTACACAATCCGAGCCGTTTAAAAGTATTTTTAATGATTTAGATTTAATAAAGGTATTCTACTGGTAAGATATAAGTATATTACTTGTAGAATACTTTTTGAAACCTGGACCATTGACCGCAAAGATGGACAGTTCGGATTGCGTATTATACCCTTGTAGTGCACCCCCGTACTTAGGGCTGTAAACGAACCGAATCGAGCCGAACCCTGTTAAGTTCGGCTCGGGTTCGTTAAGGTACTAGTCTGGCTCGAGTTTGATTCGAGCCTGAACAACTTGGCTAGAGTTCGGCTTGTTAAAATTTTTCAAGGCTCGGGTTCGGCTTGGTTGGGTTCGTTAAGGTACTAGTCTAGCTCGAGTTCGGCTCGGATTCGATTCGAACCTGAACATCATGGCTCAAGTTTGGCTTGTTAAACTCAAACGAATCGAGCCGAGCCGAAGCTAATCTAAGCTCGAATTGAGCTCGTCAAGACTCGGGTTTGGTTCGGCTCGGCTCATTAAACTCAAGCGAACCTAAACTCTCTCATTGATCATATAAAATTTGGGAGAAAAATAAGTATTGAATTATATATACAACCTTAAAAAAATTTATATTTACAAATAGACCCCTATTGAATTATTAATTAAATTTAAGTATAGGATCGCGAGCCTAACTGAGCCGAATACCGTTAGGCTCAGGTTCGGCTCATTTACGGAACGAGCCTAGAATTGAGGTTCAGGTTCAGTTCGTTTAGCAGACGAATCGAACGAGCTCTTGCCGAACCGAGCCTCGAACAGTTCGCGAATGGCTCAGTTCATTTACAGCCCTACCCGTACTACACGGTCCCTAGGTCCGATGCTGCTGATGGAAAAAAAAATGTCCATTTCGACTAGAAAAGGGTAATTTGGTCCTTCTACAACCTGTGAGAGGGAAGAGTGTCGGCGCACCCCAATTATATCATTTCCCTTTCTTCAGCCAAACACGATTTATATTCTTTACTATGAATAGGATACTTGTCAAACTAGGAAAATAGTTATTACTATTACTTAATTAATATCATAATTATACTTATCATTATCATTTCAAGAATATGGGGAAGTTAATTTGACTTAAAGCACATAGCCTGTAATAACAGCTTGTGTTATGGCCCTACAAACCCAGATGGAAAGAGACCTGTACGAGTTTAATACCCACAATTGACAAGGCTTGATGGGACGGGTTAAGGTCCATTTCACATATTAATGAGCCAGATTTACTTCATTTTCCCTAATCCTATTTCTCAGTTAATTAAGTACATGTTAGACATGTGTAAAGGGTATTGGATAATCATCTAAGGACAAATACAGATACGGAGACACATCCGGTATACGTTATATGTATGGTATATCATATATCATATAATATGCTCACATAATATTTCACAAACGATTAAGATATCTGCTTGTACCGAAAGATATTAAAGAGCGCATATTATTTACAATTTTTTCCCGTAAATGATTCATTTTATAGCAAAAAAAACAAACCCAGAGGCATACATCACAAAGAGAAGGCTGCCCAAAACAAACCCAGAGGCATACATCACAAAGAGAAGGCTGCCCTCACTGCTCCAAACAAAACTGAACTTTCAACAATATCAAAAAATAAGCAGAACAAATAAAATAAAATAAAAGAAACAGACACAACCCAGCAACCTACATACTCCCCCCTCCCAGGATTCTATTAGGAGATCCTCCATGGATCACAAAGCCAAACATTCTCCACATTTTTACGAAAATTCTTCAATGAGCCAACACTTGATCTCACATTAGTTTCAGTTACTGTTAACACTCCCTGATTCCTGAACATCTGTTGCACCTCTCCCAAACAAGAAATGTTTGTTTTCTAGCCAATGCGAGCTTCTTCAAACATCATGTAGCTAGTATCCACATTCCTAAATTAGTTAGGGTGCCAAACAAATATCCCACACCCATAATCGTGCACAAGTATTTGTTAGAAGAATACAATAGTCCATGTAACACCAATCCCTACATTCATCTAAGTGTTTATACGAAATTCCATTTAGACGCGTCCATAAAACATCAGACAGAAACCTCATTCTTTAGTTGAGGAACACTTGCCTTTCGAAAAAGCTTGTCTGCTAATTTGGACAAGAATTTTGTTCTTTGGAAAAAAGTCCCTTTTATCCTAAAAAGTTCATGTCGGAAAACTAATATATGCATTTCTTTTTGTGATCGGTGAAAACTAATATATGCATTACAAGCAATTTAATTCGATGGATGACACGACACAATGTACAGAGATAAGAATTCAATAAAACTATGCCAATGTTGAAAGTAAACTATAGTTGACTGGAGTGTAGACAACCACTAACCCCCGTGACTTATACATCAAATTTTTCATTTTATCTGTACCAGTTGATTTCTTTTCCCGTCTTTCAGTATTCTTTCTTTCTTTTTTTTAATTAGGGACACACAGAACAATCACAATTAGCAGATAGGCCTCGAGAAACTTGTACAAATGAAACCTAGATTGAAGTGTAAATTAATTGAAGAGCCCATTGGCTATTTGGCTCGATTGTCAATGTTACATAGATGTTATACTTCAGTTAAAGTCAAGAACTTGTTGAACGTGAAATGCCACGTAAGCTAAGTGACAACAAAAACTAAAACAAGAATAACCAAGTTTTCTAGCTAAAGTTTAAACATTAGTAAGGCCTAAGTTAGAGTAGCTGCTAAGTATTGTTTTCACTTCATACTTCTACGTAGAACTCCAATTCTATTAGTCACCATCAGAAATCAATCTCCCCAGTTTTCCCAACACAAGGCAAGGGCTTCACGTTTCGATAATACCACTTTTATAAAGGTAGGTGAAAATTCGTATAATAGAAGTGTTAGGGTATGGAGTAGACACTTTGGAAACTTGTCCCAACTCAAGACCTAAAGAAGAGACCTCATCAAAAAGGACAAGTAGGAACTATTCTTGAAAATAAGTTAACCTACCACTCTTTTGCTCAATTACTTTATTTGCTTTTAACATCAATTATTTAAAAAGCAATCAGATTTTTGTCTGCCAATTGGGACAAATTTTGTTCTCCAACTAATCAATTGTTTAGGAACAGTCAGATTTTCAAAAAGGTTTTGTCTGCTAATTTGGACAAAGGATTTTGCGTTAACCCCACCACTTTGTTGCTCAATTACTTTATTTGCTTTTAACATCAATTATTTAAAAAGCAATCAGATTTTTGTCTGCCAATCGGGACAAAATTTCGTTCTCCAACTAATCAATTGTTTAGGAACAATCAGATTTTCAAAATTTGTCTGCTAATTTGGTCAAAGGATTTTGCTCTTTCAAAAGTTTTCTCTTTTTATCTTTTTCACATAAAAAACTTGTTTTGAAAAAGCAACGTGGATAACTAGAATTGGATCGGTGCATGAGCCATGACATGAGATAATGTACAAGGATAAGAATCCAACGGATTGACATTAAAGTGGAAGTTAACTAAAGCTCCAGCAGAAATCAGACCACTTCTACCACAACAGTTTCTACATAAGCTTATTCTAGTTTCCCCCTGCTGCTTTCTTTCTTCTTTCTGCTGGGTGGGACACAAGGAACAGTCACAGTTAGAAGACCTAGAGAAACTTGTGACGTAGCTTGATTGAAGACACTATTGGCTCTAATGAAAAATTGTAGTTCTTCATTTCAGTGAAGTATCTGCTAAAGCTAAACAAAACCTGAGCGGCAAAACATAATTATAATTATACAACTAAAGCTAGAATAACCAAAATTTTCTGCTAAAACTTTATCGTAAGCCTACAACTAAACAGGTTTAATATTTCCATTCAGATAGGGAGCAAAAATTCTGTTTTCACCTACAACGTAAGACACAGTTGTACAAAGCATGTTGTCTCTCTCCACCAGACCATATAGTAGTTCATTTGGTTTTTACATCCATACTTCTTTACCCAAAACCCAAATGCTCTAATGACATTGGGAATATCTCTTTAGTGTTTCTCACTACAAGGCAAGACTTTGGATTACATGCATCCATAACATTTTTGCTATAGGTTAATGGAGATGCCGAGAATCCTACATGGGAAGCCTTGGGGTATCAAGTAGGCACTGATGAAAACTTGTCCAAAGACCAAAAGAACAGACCACTTCAAAAAGGAGTAGTAGAAACCATACACGAGAATGAGCCAGCCCTCCTACAAACCCTCACACAGAAAGGCCTCAAAGTGACTGAACATCCAAATGAGTACAAAATCGAATGTGACGTCATAATAGTGGGCTCCGGTTGTGGTGGAGGCGTCGCGGCTGCTGTTCTCACGAACTCCGGGCAAAAAGTGGTTGTCATCGAGAAAGGCAACTATTTTCATAGCACAGATTATTCCACGCTGGAAGGGCCATCCATGAATCAACTATACGAAAAAGGCGGAATATTCTCAACCCTTGATGGGAAAATGATGATCATGGCAGGATCAACAGTGGGTGGTGGTTCGGCAGTGAACTGGTCGGCATGCATCAAAACACCAAAGTTTGTGCTCCAGGAATGGGCTGAGGAGAACAAAATCCCACTTTTCTCAACCCCTCAATATCTCTCTGCCATGGAAGCAGTGTGCGAAAGAATTGGTGTTACAGAGAAATGCGAGCAAGAGGGGTTTCAGAATCAAATCCTCCGTAAAGGGTGTGAAAAACTCGGTCTAGATGTTGAGTGTGTGGCACGAAATTCGACAGAGTGTCATTACTGTGGTTCTTGCTGTTTCGGGTGTAGAACAGGAAACAAAAAGGGTACTGATTCCACTTGGCTGGTTGATGCTGTGGATCGTGGTGCAGTGATCATAACGGGATGCAAAGCCGAGAGATTCATACTAGAAGAAAACAAGCATGGCGGAAATAGAAGAAAGAAGTGTTTGGGAGTGATAGTGAAAAGTCTAAACAAAAGCATTACAAAGAAGCTGCATATTGAAGCCAAAGTTACAGTCTCAGCATGTGGTTCCTTATTGACACCTCCCCTATTGATTTCAAGTGGGTTAAAAAACAAACACATCGGGCGCAACCTTCACCTCCACCCTGTTCTAATGGCGTGGGGATACTTTCCTGAATCAAATTCAGAGCTCAAAGGGAAACACTACGAGGGCGGGATAATCACTTCAATGCATAAAGTGTTGTCCAAGGAATTCAACGTAAGAGCGATAATAGAAAGTTCTGCATTAGGGCCTGGACAATTTGCTGCACTATGTCCTTGGGAGTCTGGACGAGATATTAAAAACAGGATGCTTAAATATGGTCGAACTGCTCATTTGTTTTCTATGGTTAGGGACCAAGGCTCGGGAGAGATTAAGCATGAAGGAAGGATAAGCTATAAGTTTGGTAAATCAGACAGAGAAAATATGAAAGCTGGGTTGCGGCAAGCGTTGAAGATTTTGGTGGCAGCAGGAGCAGTTGAGGTGGGAACTCATCAGAGCGATGGGCAGAGAATCAAATGCGAAGGGATTACCGAAGAGGAAATGGAGGGGTTTTTGGACAATGTTTATGCAGCTGAGGGACCTAAGTCGATGGTGGAAAATTGGACTACATACTGCTCCGCCCATCAAATGGGGAGTTGTCGGATGGGGATCAGCGAAAAGGAAGGCGCGGTTGATGAGAATGGGGAGACTTGGGAAGCAGAAGGCCTGTTTGTTTGTGATGCTAGTGTCCTACCTAGTGCTGTTGGTGTCAATCCGATGATCACCATTCAGTCAACTGCTTATTGCATATCCAAGAAGATAGCCGAATCTTTGGCAAAAACTCTATAAGCTCGATCACAGTGCTATTTTGTGAATAATAAGGGACAGAATAAAGAAGCCATTGTGTGAATAATAAGTTTTCAGCAGGCATCATACTCAACAACCATGTTCTTGTAAAGTCCTAGTGTCTTGTTACAATTGAGAAATGATTGTCAGGCGTGTCTCACATTGTATTGTATTTATTCCTGTGTATGAGAAAAGTTTTCTTCTTCTGTCAACAATTATCATCCGGTATGATATAACGTGCATAGTTGGAAATGAAAATTCGGTTGATTATTTGAGTGATCATATTTGTTGGGGGAATGGGTGGCATTGATACGCATGAAGTTTCATTCTCACTGCTCACTTCAAGAAGTAGCATATATCAACAAAGCAAGGACGTCCAAAAAAGAAAAAATAAAGAAAGCAGGCAAGGAAGCCGATTTTGTAGGCCCTTCCCGGGAATAATTTGATGAAAAAACGCGGTAAAATTTTAGACCTTGTCGATTCCATAAACCATGCTGAAAAATCACATTGATTAAATACCAATTAATATGATTACATAATACATTTATCTTTTAAAAAAATATATTTGTCACTCCGAATCAAACCCATTGTTACTGATATAAATCTGTTCCGATCAAATGTATGTGTTGGTTGATATCTCATCAACATAAATGTCAACATTATTAGTCTAAAAGTTGAACAATGCCCGACTCACAAATGGGCAAAACTGGATGCCTGGAGCCAAGCTGCTCCCCGGAATATAATTTAACAATGCCACAAAGACAGCTATCAATCAAATCACCAAACAGAATGATTCATGGAAATCTAAAAAAGTAGAGACTGCAATACTCCACTTAAAATGTAAGGTTGCTATCAAGATCAATTCTAGCATAATGAAGAGAAACAACAAATTGGGAAAACAATCAAGAAACAAATATACAATGGCGGACGTACAAATTGCAAACACAATCAAGAAACAATACACACACACATTGCATCAAGTTTTTATGATTTTGGCACCCTCAAAAGGCCCCATATTTAAATTTTACCATAGAGGTACATTCATGTTAATCACAACTGCCTATACTTTTGCGAGGAACTGTAGTCTTTCTTCTTCTTTTTTGTTTATTTTTCTTGCTTCAACTTTATTAAAGTTAGGCACCCCGTATAAAATTCCTAGTTCCGCCACTGAATAAATGTACATGTGTGCGCGTGCACACAGGGAGGAATGAAGTCTTGTATAAAGCACTTGAGAAAAGAACAAAGGAAAAAACAACGATCCAAAATCCCAGTACAGTATCGACAAACAAAGCAAGACGAGGATGATATCAATTCAACGGTGAATAGTTGAATTCAGATAGTTTTGTTATACAATGGAGCGTAAGAAAATACCTTAGACTGGAGAGATTGGGAAAAACCTTCGTGTGGATTGGTTCTTCGAAAGGGAATCGCAATATCGATCAGCTAGGGTTAAAGTATCTCTTGTCCAGATTGTAGCGTTTAACAGCTTTTCCACGGCGACGTCGTAAATCAGCGGCGGAGGAACCGCTTTTTGGCCGTGACTGTACGGAGGCGGTGAGGTAGTTGCGAAATACAGTACATATCTATTGTCTACAGACACCCCCTAGTCCCTACATACAGCAGTCATCTATGGTATCACTGTAACTGTCAATGTAACCTTTTGCATGGTGGGAAAATAGGAGAAAAGAAAAGGAGTCATTTCTCCCCAAATGAGATTGGGTGAGAAAGGGAAAAGACCAATCCCTCCTATTCGCAAGGAAATTTGTAGGGAATCACGCAAGAAAAAATGTGTTTGGGTCCATTTTGGGTCCCATAAAAATTTAGAAAAATATCAATAAATTTTTGAAT
Source organism: Rhododendron henanense subsp. lingbaoense (assembly GCA_020567845.1). Classification (NCBI taxonomy): domain Eukaryota; kingdom Viridiplantae; phylum Streptophyta; class Magnoliopsida; order Ericales; family Ericaceae; genus Rhododendron; species Rhododendron henanense. Next base: position 9,494,263 of record CM036313.1, read on the forward strand.
ATTATTTTATGGGGTCCTATAAAAAAATCAACTCCAACGGACATTGGTAAGTATTACTTTTGAATTTATAGGGGCGAAACTGCTAAGTATTAATCTTGGATTAGTAGGAGCGAACTGAGCAGTTCGCCTCTACGAATCCAAAAGTAATACTTACCGATGTCCTTTGGAGCTGATTTTTTACCGGGCTCCATAAAATAATATTCAAAAATTTATGGATATTTTTCTACAGTAGATTTTTGTGGGACCCGGAATGGGCCCAAACGCATTTTTTCTTGCGTGGTTCCCTGTAAAACTTCCTTGCGATTAGAATTTCCGTTTCTTAAGAATTCACAATTTTTTTCTTTCTTTTCTCATGAAATCACTCTATCCAAAAGGCTGCAACTGCTCCTTACCCAAGTCACATAACTCAGTGTTACGTACGTGAATGGGAGTCCAAGCGTGAGCGGAAAGGCAGGATATTTTGATGAATTATGGGACTAAAAGTTGACTAATCCTTACACTTATCGATACGCGCGGTGTATGGATTGTGTGGGCGTGATTCTACGGCCATAGTCTAAACGTCAAAGAAAATTTTTAATGCAACAATTTTTGTTATGTCTGTCTCACGTGAGGTGGTTACCTACATATATGAGGCCCACATCATGTGAGATGACGTCACAAATAACCATTGCAATGATTTTTTTTTTCTAAACGCCTAGATTCGCAGATTTGTTGGGATCGGGTTTGATTCGAAAAAAGGGTTTTGGGAACAAAAACTGAGAAACAGGTTAGAGGCTGGTTCACTCCTTATGAGTTTGTATTCAATTTTGCATATTGAAAAGTTCAAGACGAGGGTTAAGCTTCCCTTCCTACCCTAAACCTCCATACTCCACCAAACTCAAATTTTTTGGCTACATACCCGGCTCAAGAAGGATATCCAAATTGTTCATCTCGTAGCTCTTGCATTTTAGAATACAATTATGGAAAATTAGCTTGATCGAAAACTAATATAGCTATATGAACTGGTCCCCTCGTAAGAGTCATTGTGAAACTGAAACATTACCATGTCACCTTGCACCTACAACTGAATTTTCAGGGTGGTCAAGGATGACGATAATTGCGTACGAATAATGCATCTAAAGCCATTAGATTGCCTTTCCATAGCACCAAGCAATGACTCGTTTGGCTGCTTCGCGCTTGCTATTATAACCGGAATTAGGAAAACAAAATAATGCAAATTTAACGGCAGATATAGATTTCATTTTTGACCTCGTGGCTGCAGTACATTGTGTTGATCATAAGTGCATCATGCAGCAGGTATACACAGAGAGAATGTTTGGTTGCAATATTGGAGGATTCTATTCTGAATAATTTCGACGGTCATTTTCAGTATAGGCTATTGAATGTGTTCCCGTTGTACAACAAAAGGTCGAGTTCTGGTGAACACAAAGGCTCCACCTCTCTCCGCACGACCCAAAAGCATATTGCCGTCTAGATATGAGAGGTAATATAGTCCACCCACTGTCTGACTGCATTTCAAACGAGTTCGTATTCATGCTTGTCAAGGAAGAAAATATGGGAACTTGTAGTGAGGGTGACGTCTAATAGTTACCTAGCTCCCTTGGCTTCTCACTGGAACTTGAGCTTTGAAAGATTGGATAAACTGCAAGATCTGCAAACAAGCATTGGACAACTGAGTCACATATAATAATTTCGCAAGAATAACCATATATGAAGCAACCTAACGACCGGCTCTGTATCTGACAGCCGAAGGATCGTATCGTGGGAGCGAAACAAGGAGTTTTTCCGAAATGATTTGAATATCATTAAAAGATGATCCGACATTTTTTTTATCACGGACGAGAATGGAAAAGATATCAGTGATCGAATGGATTAAATTGCGATATGGCATTGCCGATTATTGAAAGTGTCAATAAAAGTTGTGTCGGAAAAGAAAAATGGTTATTATGATTTTCAAGGTTCAAAATTCAGGGGATCAATATCAAGGAGATACGAAAAATTCAAGGGATAGTGAAAGGTTCTCTGATAAGCGATAGCGGTTTAGGATCAGTAACACCATAGGGTGTACCGCTGAGTTTGAGTCGCTTGGTCATCAAGGTCGGGTCACAAAAGATACCCAAGATTACGCCACTCTTGTTAATACGTGTTGTAAGGATGTCGATTTCAATCGAGTTTTGAGAGAAGCAACGTAGTTGGAAAACGGTACAGATACGACTAGCGGATTAAAATGTGCTTTCCATAAATAGGAAAAAGTACAATAGAATGCATAGAGTTCTACTACAAAGAGAATTATAAAACAGTAGGCAGTCATAAGGACAGGTGTGCGTACACGAACAGTGATCAAGACAGATTGCTGCAGGCAAGCAGTTTAAAATTCGAGGTAAAATAAGATCAACATCTTACTCGCCCGAAGGCATCATCAGATACAAGAAAATGTAAGAAAATAGATGATAATGGCTATGGTGCCGCGGCCATGCCTCGCCTGCGCTGGGATACCCTACCATCTTTCATTGAAAGCTTGGTGCCAACGACGTTCGTACTCTTTTATGATAGCTGCGAGTGCGACAGCCACAATGAGAGCCCAGTACCATAAGGTGTTGAGATTGTCATTCCTGGCGAACCACCGTGGCATGCTTATTGTAAGTACCGCGCAAAACAAAATGAAGATGAAGAGTTGCATCCATAGGGTTTGGATTGACATGGTTAGTTTGGCTCGCTCGATTTCTTGGAACACGGCATCTTCCGGGAATCCTCGTCGTCGGGTTGCCATGGCTCGGTATGATAGGGTAGTGATTTGGAGGGGTTAGGATGGTGAGGGAGATGAAGAGATGGAAAGTGGTGGGGGGATATATATAGGGGCGGAAGGGGTGTGTTGAGGAGGGAAAGGATTGAAATTTGAATTTTGGAGTTTGGAGGGTGCGGTTTTTGCCGCGCCGAATGGGGTTATGCTCGACACTCGGTGCTAGGTTCTGCTCTCGATCTTTAAGAGGCGTGAGAAATTATATATCCAAGAACGGCTCCTCAACGAACTAGAAAATAAAAATTGCTTAACGGGTAGTGTGCGACAGTACCCTCTCGAATGAAGCAAGCTTCCCATAGATAAAAGAAAGAAACAATCCTAAGTATAAAATTCTACTACCATGGCAAGTAAAGACCAACGATAAGATTCTTCCTAATACAAGTTGGAACGATCCTACATACTCCTACGTGGTCCGATTTGTCTTAGTGTGCCACAAGTGCGACTACGACTCTTGGGATCTTATCCTAAGACTATTCTACTGGCGAGGTGGGAATCGCGTGCGGATAGGTATAAGAATTAAGATACAAGTATGCACGTAAACAATGATCAAGTACTAAAAGCAGCATATAAGGGCTAGTAGTAAACGAAATAAGGCTTTTATTATCAAGCATAGCAATAGTACAACTTAGGAAACATAAAGTAAGCAACGGTGATCCTAATCTTTAACATCCTACATCCCGAAGGATTACATCTATTGCTAGGTTTATTCAGGTGCGCCTAAGTAGTATCCTTGGCTTTCACAGGTCCTCTAGAGCCTCGTCCTCCTCGAGATTCCCTTCATTCGCAAGGTTTTCCTCTTCAGTCACTTCATTGGTGTTTTCATTGCCATTGACTTCTTCCTCCTCATCTCCAAGCTCAAAGTTTTGCATCGGGGGTCGAGCACCAAAGATCTCATAGAAGGCATGTCACGCCCCGCCCCGCAAACGGCACCCAAAGTGGGCCCGAGCCGGCGCGACCACGTGGCATTCCACACAGAAGACTAAACCACACCTCACAACCTGTCAGAAATAAACACTCAGCGTAAGACTTATCACCTCAACATAAAAATGAGTCAACGTATTGACCAATCAACTACAACCTCGATTACAAAACTTAATAAGTTCTATACTTCAACATATCCATCAATGACTTAATTACAACTTATATAAATCATTCCTTCAATAACTACCTACAACAAGCTCGACCATCACCATCTCCCAAAGCTAACGCTCGAATACACCTCAAAACGTTGACCAGTAGTGGACCCACTCTAAGCCACCTGCTATCTGGCAATCCAAAAAGGAAAATCAGAGTGTGTAAGACATAGAAGTGCTCGATAAGATATCACAATACCCGAAGGAATATCAACATAATTATGAAACTCCAACGTAACTGAAACACTTGAATGAAAACAATAGTTATATCCAACATGCCCACCCAAATAGAGTAGTGATATTCAATACTCAACAAAATGAATATAATCACAACACATGCAGTGGCACGTCTGCCACAACCCCATATACCCCAGGAGTGGTGCCCCACACACCATGCTCCCACTACCGTTAATTAGGCGGCATGGCTTACGACATGGTGTGCCTCACACACAAACCTTCGGCGGTATAATCAACACCCATCAGCATGCACACTCATTAACCACGCATATCACAAACAATTCTCGTGTCCCACACACCATGCTCCCAACCATCGTCCATTGAACGATGTGGCATACGACATGGTGCGCCTCACACGCACACATCCACAACATATCAAAGTTAAACAACAATAGCATGATATACATGCACTCACCACCACAACAGTATCTCAATGAAGATAACCATATCGTAAGCTAAACTACGATTAGCAATATGTACACTCACCACCACAGCAATATCTCAATAAAGATAACCATATCGAAAGCTAAACTACGATTAGCAATATGTACACTCACCACCATAGCAATGTCTCAATAAAGATAACCATATCGAAAGCTAAATTACGTTTAGCAATATGTACACTCACCACCATAGCAATATCTCAATAAAGATAACCATATCGAAAGCTAAATTACGTTTAGCAATATGTACACTCACCACCATAGCAATACCTTATTGAACATAATCATGTCAAACACACTCACCTTCGATTCGACTGGAGTATGCCAAACTTACGGTTTTGACACCTCCCATTTGACCAGCTCGCTACCTAATCACAGGCTAACTCATATTAGCATACGTCTCCATTGGAATGATCAAACAAATGTATGATAACACCCTATAACATTTTACTAAGCTAACACATGCCCAAAAGTTAACAAGGTCACCAAACGTCCCCTAATCCATTTTACAACCATTTGATATCAAGTTATAGAGCTAACAAGGTATTAAACGATATCCAACAAACTTAAACATGTCATCTCAAAGACCTCTAAGTGTCCCCAAGCAAGCATAGCGCTTAATCATAACACAACCCCAAAACCGGTAAAGAAACCAATAATTATTCCACCGTATTCTGACCATAACTTCTTTTAGGATTAGAATGAGATCATGAAACCACCACCATTAAAATATACGTTTTTAGTACATCAATTTCGATATAAGATTTGCCCAAAACGGAGTCCGGATGGAAAAGTTATGCTTGTCCGAAGTTCACTTGTCTGACTGGTACCGGTACCACCTAAAACTTGGTACTGGTACCAACTGGGCAGAACCAAAATCCAGCGATTTGGGTACCGGTACCACTCCAAACTTGGTACTGGTACCACCTGGGTTTTCCACGAAAATTCAGCTTGTTCATCATCGACTTTCAATCTTTATCTCTACTCAAAGCACATCTAAAACTCATCAAAATTACACCAAATCATGCTCAAACTCATATATGACAAAAGGCTTCACAAGAACTATCGAATTCAAGAATCAATTCATGTTCTAAACATCAAACTCATGAGATTCAAGCCTAGGTTCTTGATTTCTCTAAGAACTCCAACACAACTCAAATCAACTCGAACACAACTATTCTAGGTACGAATTCGGCCTCCAGAATATGAAATTCAACATAAAAGAACATGAACCCAAACATAAGGAGCATGAGTTACCTAGTTAAATCTTCAATTCAACCAAGCAAGATCACCCACATAAGTTTTCCCCTTTCTCTTCCCCTTTTGCCGTATCTCTTTCTTTCTTTTTCTCTCTCTCTCACGTATGAGATAAAAATGAAGGAGAAAATATCTCCCAGGATATTTATTCGGTCCAAAGGAAAATTATCGCATGCAAGCGAAACCATATACAACTTATACTCCAACCCATAAATCACATACAAGGCCCTCGAGGTTCTACAACATGCAGTTCAACCTCATAAACATATAATTCAATTCAGAATATGAGTTTAAAATACTAAATATTCGGGGCGGGTATTACAAGGCATAAAGGATTGGGAACATTTCAGGAAACCACGGGTCCTCTTCCACGGGAATAGGGGTGTTTCGTTGTACCCTTACAAAATCTCGCTTTTCTGCGAGCATGGCAGCAATGAAGTCGGGATTTTTCACTAGTTGATTTGTCATGGTTTCTGAGGCGATCTTGAGCTGACGAGCTCTAGCCAACAGGTTGACTAGGTGGTCCAAGTGGTTCATCTACAAGGAAAGACAAAGTTTAAACCTCAATTAGTAACGTTTTGAGACAGAGTTTACTAGCGCTAAGGAAACTTTGGAATTTCTAGGTTCCACATTCGATTCTTGATCTACGTCATCATCCAATTGTTCGGGAATTCCCAGTTCGGTGAGACTGCCAATTTCCACACCTTGCTTCAATCCGAAGATCGTTTTGACAGAATTCCACCCAATTTGGGACGGTAAACTTAAACTCAATTCACGTTTGTGCAACGGTCAAACTATCTCATGGTCTACCCATTCTACCCATGGCCGAGTGTTGAGCCTAGAGCTCTGATACCATTCTGTAACGCCCCCAGTTTTCGGGTACGTTAAAAGGGCAATTTTATTGAATTTCTAAATAGAGTCTGGCTCGTTGTTACATCATAATTCCCATCAGAGTTCAATATTTACACAAATGAAGGGGTTCTAGGGTTCCTAACTACAGCTCGGCCTGCTCCTCCATCCTAGCCCGTTCCTCAGCTCCAAAAGCCTCCAAGGTGTACTGTTCATCTTGATCATCTACAAAGTCTGACACATTATACCAGCGTCGCCACCAGTATAATATGTCAGGGTCACCAAAGGTAACACCATGAGCTACAAGAGCTCAGCAGAGTAAGCCTATACCCACTAACCCTTATCTTACAAGTAACAAGTCAATAAGCCATGATAGTAACCAAATTGACACATGTGCATTCAATAACTTCACATTTAGGGATGTACAATAACACATGCACATTCATTACTCGACAAGCGTAAGTGTCCGTGTCATCAGAGTTTCTCCTACGCAACGTTTCGTAGACCTTGTCACCATTTCACTTTTCATTTCCAAATCAACATTTTGAAAATCACATTTAACACACCCAACCTCGGTTCCGCCGTTCTGGGTTCCCGAGTATCCTCACAATGGTTCCGCCGCACCGGGTTCCCATTGGCACACAATAGCATTGGCTCCTCTCCACGGATAACCAAGCCACACACCCAACCTCGGTTCCGCCGTTCCGATCTCCCGAGTATCCTCACAATGGTTCCGCCGTCCCGGGTTTCCATTGGCACACACACACATACACACAACTCACATAATGACTACCACAACCGGTCATTATGTAGTTTCAAAAATATTTTACCAAGTCAACGCCTTTAAACACACCCTAGGTGTCATATTTCTATCTTTCTCGGTTTTCGTGTCTCGTTCTCATGCATAGACTTCGCGGCAGGACTTCTTATGACAAAATCATAAATCATTCATTGTAATCTTGAAACTAAACTAGCAAGATCATCCAACTCTATATTAGATAGCATGCTCATATTACCACATCATCATACTCAACATTTAACACACAAGATAAAGCATAGTGCCACATGGACGGACACCTTTGGAGTGGAAAGCCACTTATGTTTTATTAAACACCAAATCAATTAATTCTAATAATCACGTATACATACTCATAACCATCTTAAGATCAAAATACGAATACTTCTTATTAAGTTAATATTTCGAAAATCCGTTCTTTCCTCCTTTTAAGGAAGTTCAAAACAAACATGTTTATTCGGAAAATAAGGTTGATGTTTTCAACATACTCCCCTTCCTTTTCATTTCTTTTGGTAAAACACTTTTCAAGTTCTCATGCATTCCAAGCAATACAAGTAATATACAAACTTCTAATTATACTTAGGGAAGAGAGTAAGGATAATCTACAAGATCGTATTTTCGTTCCAAGATTTTAGTAAAACGAGCTTGCTAGTTATTTCTAATACTTTAACTTGCCTTATCATAAGCAAACATAACTAAAGTTATACTAGGGAAAATGAGTGGAGATTAATCTACCTTGATCCGAAACTAGTCGGGGCCGAATAAGCTAGTTGGAAAATCCCACGGGTGGTGAAACTCACAATTTCGGACCAAACTTTGGATGGCAGTAACTCGGTCAATATTTGGCTGAATATGATCGTTCTTGAGTCAGAATCGAAGCTCTAGAAGTGCTCTACAACTTTTGTGAAGGAAGTTGATCCTAGAAACTACTCTACGTAGGAGAAATATGCTGATAAAGGAAGGGACAGTTTGCTGTCTGGAACTGGAAATCCGAGATTTTTACTGAACTTTGGATGTCAATATCTTTGTCGTTTCTTGACCGATTAGGGTGGTTCTTGGGTCTAACTTGAAGAGCTCGAAGTGCTCTACAACTTTCCCGAAGGAAGTTGGTCCTAAGGACTACTTTAAGCAGGAGAAAAATAAGGTTTTGTGAAGGGCAGTAAGCTGTCTGAAAATGAAAATGGTTTCTAGAGAGAAGTGAGAGCAAGGGAGTGAGGTGTGAGTTGAAATGGTGAGTGAGGGGTGCTATTTATAGCAACACATTGGGCTCCTTCTCCCTCTTCATGGCCGGCCTCCCTCTCTCTCTCCTTCCTCATGGATTTTGCTCCATTGTGTTGTCCAATCATACCTTTAAACAAGCCAAAGCCTTGTCAATCCATCCTAGGTGTGATCATGGAGATTTTCTAAGGCTTGTAAGGCAATCCTAGGTGATTATAACCTAGGTTAGCAAGTCTTGCAAGAAAGAACAAAGTCATTGGCTAAGGTCATGTTTAAAGTTGACTAGGAATGGGTTGGCAACTAGGTTTAGGCTTAAGGGCTATCAGGTTGCTTGTGGGAATGAACAAAACACTTGCACACACACTCCACCCCCTCCCTCACTCTCCCGGCCTCTCTCTCCCTCTCTCCATTCGGCTCTCTCTCTCTCTCTCTCTCTCTCTCTCTCTTGTACACACATACATATATACATCTAGGAAAGTAGTCCTAAACTAATTAGGCTTAAGGTTATAACCTATGTGTGCATGCATGGTATGGCAAGGCTTGCTTCTTTTAGAAGCAAAATGATAACTTCCTTTGGTGTGACTTGTCTTGTCCAAGTATTCATTGGCATGCCTAATAACTATTACTCAAGGGATAAAAATTTCCCTAGCAACTATGGTCTAAAGGATAATGAATTTCCTAGAAAGTGCACACCTAATAATATAGACTTGTTTATAGGCTATGAGACTCATATATATGGTTATCTATGTACTTAAGAATCTAGGAAAATAACTTTGGAAGGTAAATAGGTTTAGGGCTAATTGACTTTATACTTGCATGCATGGTAAGGCTAGCAAAAATGATGGCTTTCAAGTGGAAGCAAAATGATGGGATTTGGGTTTTTGACTTGTCTAGTCAAATTTGGGTACTCATTTGGCAAGACTAACTTCTATTACCCAAAGGGTAAAAATTACCCTAACAACTATTGTTCAATGGGCAATATTATTCCTAGAAAGTGCATGCATGGCAAGGCTAGCAAAAATGAGGCTTTCAAGTGTAAGGCTAAGTTTGCTTCTTTTGGAAGCAAAATGATTACTTCTAATGGCTCAAGGATTCTTAAATGACACGTCTTGTCATTCTAAGTATTCATTGGCAAGACTAATTTCTATTAATCAAGGGGTAAAATTTCTCCTAACAATTATTACTCAAAGGTTAAGAAAGGAAATGATATATATGGCTTTGAAATGACAAAACATAAGGTAAAATGATTACTTCTAATGGTCTAATGGTTTAATTAGGGTTGGGAGGGGTTCATAAGGCTCAAAGAGGGTTAAGAAGGCTCACTTAGGGTTAGGAGGATGTAACTAGGTGAATTGGTAGTTCAGTCCCTCCAACTAATCGGTTGACAACTAATTTTACTAGCCAAGTAGGGCTTTTAATCAAGAAGTGAATTTTAAAGGACTAAAATCTAATTATGACGGATTATAGGAATTAAAAGGAAATTTTAAAAGCAATCCAAGTAATTAAAATAAAATTCAAATATTTAACGAAATTTTTATTTACCAAAAATCAGGGTCGTTACAAAAACAAACCATACAATCAACCCCACACACTAGCCAGTACAAAATAACCGGACAAAAGCTTAAGAAAGAAGACCCAACAAACCAAACAAGACCAATTTTGTAAAAAGGCGAAATAAATTCTGCAAAAGAACAAAATTGAAAAAACACATTTAAAAATGGTCTGGATGAGATAACACTTACAAAAGGGGGGTCCACATGGAACCCAAACCAAAAAATAGGACCGGCCAAAAAAATTTCGGGAAATGAGTGGCCCAAATTAAGAGTGAATCTGGACTATTTGTTTCTCTTTCATGGACACTTTAATGGACCATATCACAATATTTTCCAATCAATAAATCTAGGACCACTGCATGGGCCACCGCACGCCGTGTGGGGCTCACTCCAGGCCCCGCAAAGTACATAAAAATATCCATAAAATTTAAAATGATTACTTATGAGGTTCTCCTACAAATTCAGAAAACATAACTATATCGATGGGGAACAGGCTCCTCACGAAACTTGTTTCGGATGAGGAGATAAGAGTTGCTGTTTTCCAATTGGGTGCTTTAAAAGCCCCTGGTCCTGACGGATATCCGGGTCTCTTTTTCCAAAAATTTTGGAATGAAATCAGAGAAGATACATGTTTAGCAGTGAAGAGTTTCTTCCAGGGGGGCTTCCTCCTAAAGAAACTTAATCACACCAACATCGTGCTCGTCCCAAAGGTTCTCCACCCTGAATCTTTATCTCAATTCCGCCCTATAAGCCTATGTAATTTTTCAGTGAAGATTATCTCAAAGGAGTTGGCCAATCGTTTGAAGAAATTTCTAAACGGTATTCTTACCCCTTACCAATCAGCTTTTATCCCCGGGCGACAGATACAAGACAATATTCTGGTAGCGCATGAGGCCTTTCATTTTCTCAAAAGGAAAAAGAGGGGAAATCATTCCTTCACTGCTATTAAATTGGATCTTAGTAAAGCTTACGACCGTGTCCAGTGGGATTTCTTGGAGGCAGTTATGTGCAAGATGGGTTTCTGTGACGAGTGGATTAACTGGGTGATGCAAATTGTTTCTATTGTCTCTTATACTGTTACAGCAAATGGCAAGAATCGGTTCTCTTTCCTCCCTAGCCGTGGGCTCAGACAAGGTGACCCACTCTCCCCATATCTCTTTTTGTTCATTATGGATGTTCTCTCGGTTATGCTCTGCAATGGTATAAGGGCCAATCTCATTAATGGTCTAAAGATAAAGAGGGGATGCCCTCTCCTCTCTCACGTTCTTTTTGCCGATGATGCTTTGCTGTTTGTATCAAACGAAAAAAGGGGGTTACAAAATCTAAAATTTGTTTTGGATCAGTTCTGTGTTGCCTCCGGTCAGCTTATCAATTTTGATAAGTCATCTATATGTTTTTCTGCCAATTCTAGTGAGGAAGCTTAAAGGGATGTCTGTAACCTTCTGAATATGCCTGCTATGGGAGCGGACTCAAAGTATCTCGGACTACCTTTCTTCTGGGGGAGGTCCAAATCCGAAGCATACTCTTTTCTTATTGAGAAGGCTATTATTAAGATGCAGGGGTGGAAAACGAAAGATCTAAATGCGGCCGGCAAAGAGACCCTCATCAAGCATGTCGTCCAAGCTATTCCCACTTATGCCATGGCTTGTTTTGCACTCTCTCAGAAATTTTGCAACAAGCTAAATAAGTACGTGAGGAGATTTTGGTGGTCTGGCTCACCAGATGAGGCCAAAATTCATTGGGTGAGTGGTGATGATCTTTGTAAAGCAAAAAGTCAGGGAGGTTTGGGTTTTCGTGATTTCAAATGTTTCAATCTGGCCCTTTTGGCCAAACAAGGGTGGCGGCTCCTTCAAAATCCTAATGCTTTTGGGTTCGTCTTCTTAAGTCTCTTTACTTCCCCAATGGCAATTTCATGGAAGCATCAAAGGGCTCTCGACCTTCCTGGGCATGGGCTAGCATTCTTCAAGGGAGGGAACTTCTTATGAAAGGAGCTCGGTGGCAAATCCATAATGGAGTTTCAGTTGATTTTTGGGCTGATAGGTGGATCCCCTCTTTGCCCTCTTTCTGCATTCAATCTCCGAAACCCCCGTGGGTATCTAGTAATAAAGTTGCTGATTTCATTAATCCCACTACGGGTGAATGGAGAACCGCAAAGCTCAGACAGGTTCTAACGGTGGAAGAGGTCCAAGCTGTCACAAATATTCCAATCTCTATTTTGGGAGGTGCAGACTCGATTGTATGGGGTCTCCATCCTAGTGGCAAGTATACAGTCAAGCGGGATTACCAAAAGGCTTGGTCTGACCATATTAATTCCAAACCAGAACGTCCGTCCTCCTCCACTGTCCCTGAACCTTCTTTTTGGAATTTTTTATGGAATTTGAGAATTCCTCCCAAATTGAAGCACTTTTGGTGGCGTGCTTGTCGTAACAAACTGGCAACCAAGGAAAATCTTGTGCATCGAAAATGTGCAACCTCACCAATATGTCAACGATGTGGAAAGGAAGTTGAATCGGTCGAACATATCCTTTTTCTCTGTAAGCATGCAAGGAAAGTCTTCTTCGCTAGCCCACTAGTTGGGGTTTTTTTTCCAAACGAGATCGGTTCTACTTTGGGATGGGCGATGAGAATCAAAGAGGAAATTGACAAGGGAAACTTGGAGACTGATTATTTCCCAAAAGCAGTTTTCCTATGCTGGTTTATTTGGAAGGCTAGAAACGAGCTTGTTTTCCATTCCTCGAAGCAACCCCCACATGTTATTGTCGCTCGTGCTTTGGGGGCATGGGATGAATTCGTATCAGCTATAGAGACCCCATCCAGTCACTTACCCAGGTCTCTCGCCCCCTCCTCTTCTCTCCACTGGATTCCCCCTGCTGCTGGCTCTCTGAAAATAAACTGTGATGCTTCTTGGTCCAAGGGTCCCAATAGGGGCTAGGGTGGTATTATTTTGAGAGACAGTCATGGTAATCTAATCGATGGAAGGAGATTTAGGATCTCAACTACTTCGGCTCTTCATGCAGAGGCTTCTGTTATTAGAGAAGCATGCCTCTTCGCCAAGGCCTTGAACCTGTCCTCTGTTTGCATTGAGAATGATAATGCCCAACTTATTTCTTTGAGTGTTTCGGAGCTTGTCCCACCATGGGAAGTTTTGGCTATTCTATCGGATATTCGCTTGCTTGCTAAGGATGAGGGACTCTCTTTCCGTTGGACTCCTCGGGAGGGAAATGAGGCTGCTCATTGGGTAGCCTCCTCTCAAGCTTCTAGTCTAGGCCCAAATTGGGTGGTTTACCCACCAGAAATTTTGTACTCTATCCTTTGTAGAGATTTTCCTTAGTAATCAATGAAAGTCTGTTCAAAAAAAAAAAAAAAAACTATATCGATGGGGTTAGAATTTTTTAGAGAACATAAATAATTATTTTTCTTTATTTTTATGCAGACCACTCACGGCGTGCGATGACCTATCTTTATTGAAGTTAAAAAACCTACCAAACGGGCGCAAACCGACTCGCCTCGTCTGTCCCCTCCCCCTCCAAGACTGTGACTGAGAGAGAGAGAGAGAGAGAATGATGATGATGATGATGACGATGCAGGAGGGAACGACGATGAAGAAGAATGGTCTGAGAAGCGAAGCGGTGGAAGGAATATCAGAGAGACTATCGAAGCTCGAAAACCTCTACTTCCCTCGCGCCATACAACCCTCTGCCCCCACTCCCTCCCAACGCAAATCCCTCTTCCTCGACCTCCTCCACCGCGACCTCCCCGTCTTCTTGGGTACTTGCTTCTCTCTCTCTCTCTCTCTCTCTCTCTCTCTCTCTCTGACTCTCTCTAGCTCTATACATACTTACATAGATATGGTATATACGCGCTCTCTTACCTACATAAACAGGGGAAAAAATCATACAATTGTGTGGGGTTTTTCCCCGCAGAGAGTTCACTGGGGCTATTTCCTCACTGAGTTTTCGAAATACTAGAGTATATTGTGTTGAAATTCTTTTTGATAGTGTCCAAATTGGAATTTGAAGTTTTCCGATTGAGCTTCCAGGAAAATAATAGTATTTGAAATAAATTTTGTCGGATTTTCCTCCAGAGAGGCAGAAATTGATTTTACAGGTAATTTTGGTTACCTCTGGTTTGTGCATGAACATGTTTGGTTCTTGCGGATACAACGCTAGGATTATTTGCAAGGGTTAGGGACATTCTGTGGCTACTGGATAGTGTATCTCACCTTTGTGATGTGTTTGAATTGCGTGGTGTTTCTTTTTTTTTTTTTGTCAAAAAGGGATAAGTGTTATTCATGTAGGCAAAAGCCTATACATCATAGAGCAAGGAACCCCATGGGGGCAGAAAGGTTGTCCACATATCAGACAAACCACTAGGGCTTTTTTAGCACAATCACGTAACGATTACATTCATGTTTAATAGAACTAAACTCACAAAACTCAAATGATTGTTTAAGCAAAATGCAATCATGTACCAAAACACTAACATCAGAGGGTTCTGTAGATGCGAGACAATTCCGCATAACCAACTCTGAATCCGATTCAATAATCACACGTGACAGCTTCAAGGCAATTCCCAGTTGCGTCCCATCTCGAATAGCCATTGCTTCTGCGACCCTAGGAGAGCTCACTCCCGTGTAACTGTTCAAAGAGATACCCAGAACCTCACCATTCCCACCTCTTGCAATAGCACCTGTTCCACTTGTATTGGATCTCTTTGGTACGGCGGCATCTACGGTGATCTTCGCCGTGTTGATTGGAGGACGAACCCAAGTCCTATGTACAGTGCTAGTTGAAAGAGGAGTTAAAGTATTCTTCGCATTTGCTTCCAAAAACTCGTGATAGTCTCCTTGTGCTTTCCCACTAACTGCCACTGTCGCCCATTTGATCCCGTTAAAAATAAAATCATTTCGTGTCCACCATATCCACCAGCAATAAACCAATCCTAGGCCAATAGCAGAACAAGGGAGATGTCTGTGGGCTATGCTGATCCTGGATACAGCTCCACCAGTCAGTCATGTGTAGAAACTCCATAAGCTCTTCCGGCCTTAAGCGAAAAGGTGAGAGAATCCATACTCGCATGGCATGCTCACACCGGAATAAAAGATGAGTGATAGATTCTTCCCCCTTCCCGCAGTCGGCACAAATTGGGTCAGTTATGAGTTGTATTGAAACCAAGACCAAATTTGTCGCTACCGCACCGTTGAAACACTTCCACGCAAACAGTTTGATTTTTGGCTGGATGACCAAACCCCATAGTTTTTTTCCGAACTGAGGATAAAACCCCATTTGAGCTAGATTCAGCTGCTTGATCATTGTCGTGATATCTTTTTCCTCCTTTTTCCAAATGATAGGCAGATTTTACTGTGAAAAGTCCATTAGGAGAGAGGTGCCAAATCCTTCTATCTCGTTGCTGGGTAGTACTAGTAGGGATCAAAAGAATTAAGGTCACATCTTCCTGATTGAAAATGTCTCTGACCAGAGAGTGCTTCCAAGTTTTGGTGGTAGCATCAATAAGGTCAGAAACCTTCTCTACCCCGTCCCTTCTTGCTGTGTTGCTGTTAATCTTGAAAAAGGGACCTTTGGGCAACCTAGGATCCTCCCATATGCGAATATCCACCCCTGATCTAACCTGCTAACGCCATCCTTTATCAAGAAATTCTCAAGCCCAGATTATACTTTTCCATGCCCAAGAGGATTGGTTACTCATCGGAGCGTGCCAGAAGGATGTGTTCGGAAAGTATTGTCCTTTGAAAAAGCTTCTGAAAAGAGATGGTACTCCGGATACGAGTTTCCACTTCCAGCCTTGCTTTGCAAGCAAAGCTCTGTTGAAAGCAACCAAATCACGAAAACCCATGCCTCCATCCCCTTTACAACGGCTAAGCTTCTCCCATTTGATTCGGTGGATTTTACGTTCTCCTTCCTTTGAGCCCCACCAAAACTTAGCTATTTCTGCCGATATTTGTTGCAATAGCGTCTTGGGTAAGCAAAAGCAAGACATGGTGTAACACGGTTGGGCCATAAGAACAGATTTGATTGCAACTTCTCGTCCAGCATGGTTGATGTCAGAATCCTTCCAATTTCTTAACCGTTTCACCACTTGGTCTTTGACATAAGAAAATAACTCCCATTTGGAGTGACCAAGAAAGATTGGAAGTCCTAAATATTTAGCATCTTGAGCCTCCAAAGAAATGCCCACTTTCACATACAGATGAGAACGGGTCTCAGGGGTAGTGTTGGGACTGAAAAGAACCGATGATTTTCCTTTGTTCACTTTCTGGTCTGAAACAGATTCGTATGCAGCTAAAATATCATGTAGCGCCTCACAGTCTCGGTTCGTTGCTTGACAATAAATAATCGAATCATCCGCAAATAATAAATGAGAAATAACCGGACAATGACGATTAACTTGAAATCCACGCATAAGTTGTTTACTTACATAATCATTGAAGAGGGCTGTTAGTCCTTTGCTGCATAAGAGGAATAAATAAGCCGAAAGAGGGCAACCTTGCCTTATTCCTCTGCTGGGTTGGAAAGTATCCCCTGCTTCTCCGTTAATTGTTATCGAGAAAGTGACCGTTTTGACGCATTCCATGAGCCAACCAACCCACTTTGGATGAAAGCCAAGACGTTTTAGAACCAGCTCAAGATAATCCCATTCCATTCAAACCGATCATAAGCCTTTTCCATATCCAACTTGAAAGCTGCCACACCATTTTTCCCTCCTCTCTTATGTCTGATGTAATGCATAATCTCATGCGCGATAAGAACGTTGTCTGTTATTTGGCGACCTCCAACAAACGCGCTCTGATTTTCTGAAATGATGGAAGGAAGAATATGTTTGAGACGGTTAGTAAGTACTTTGGCAATGATCTTGTATGCCGTGGTGCATAAGCTGATGGGGCGAAATTCCGTGACCTTGGTAGGAGTAGAGGTCTTAGGGATAAGGACAATTTGGGTGCGGTTCAAACTACCAAGCATCCTCCACTATGAAAGAAACTTTGTACTGCCCGACATACATCTAATCCCACAATATCCCAATATCTTTGAAAAAATCCGGCTGTCATACCATCATATCCTGGAGCTTTACTTGGATACATGTCAAAAAGAGCTGCCTTGATTTCCTTAGAAGTGAACGGTTTAAGCAAATTGTTGTTCATTGAACTTGTGACTTGGTGAGGGATGAGGCTACTTACAAACTGAGCTTGGGGGGTGCCCTCACTTGAATAGAGGCTTGAAAAGAAGTTCTGGAACTCGGTCATAACACCTGCTTGGTCCGAAATCCATACTCCCTGCCCATTCTCTACAACTGAGATATGATTCCTTCTTCGTCGAGCAACCGTGCTTGTGTGAAAGTACTTTGTATTGCGATCTCCTGCTTGCAACCACTTGTGATGTGATTTTTGACGCCAGTACAACTCTTCTTTTTCCCATTCCCCTGCCTAACAATCCTCAAGGGCTGCCAACTCCACCGAGTGAAATTCACGTCCTTGAGTTTCTAATATTCTCATCTCCTCCTTTGTTTGTTCAATCTTCTGTCTAGAATTGAGATTTTGCTTAACGCGCCACGACTTTAGAGCCAATTGACACTTCTTGATTTTTCGACTTAAACAGAAAAGTGGAGAGCCAATGATCCCCTGTGCCCACTCAGATTGCACAATCCTCTTAACGTCCTCAGACTCGAACAATCGAGCATCAAAACAAAAGGGGGTTACTCGTCTCCTTATTCTGACAGTAGTGTGAAGAAGCAGTGCTTTGTGCTCAGAGCCTATACAGTCCAGGTGCTCTATGTAGCTTTGATTATAATGGAGAAGCCAGGAATGTGACCCCAACGCTCTATCCAATCTTGATTCGATAAAGTCCCCTCCGCCTCGATTATTCCGCCACGTAAACGGATATCCTCTGAATCCCATGTCAGCCAGTCCACATCCATCGAGGAAAGATTGAAAACGTGTGAAACTTCCTCGTTCACGCATGACACCTCCTCTCTTTTCCCGGGAATCCAGTATGTCATTGAAATCCCCCCAAACTACAAAATCAGAATTCAGGCCTCTAACATGCTCTGATAGACAATTCAATTGTTGATAACGAGTGCTATCATCAGGATTCAAATAGACAAGGTGGTGCTTCTGAACATTTCACCTTGAAATCAATGAAAAAACTACCATTTTTAAAAACTTCAAAAGGAACGGAGTCATTCCAGAACACACCCAAACCGCCTGAGAGACCGATTGGGTCAATCCAGAAGCCGTTATTCATGCTGATAAATCTACGACCAGATTATTATTATTTTTTTTGGTTTTGTTTTGTTTCGGAAAGAAAAACAAAATTGGGACAGTGGAGTTGAACCATCGATTTGAGTTGATGGCATGTCCGAGGCCTCCCTAAACCCCGACAATTCCATGATAGCAGCTTCATTTGGTCACGTGGGGCCATTCTCGGCTGGCTTCCTCCACCGTATCCGTCGAAACTGACTCCTCCATAACACTGTCCATGTCCAGCTCGGAGTCAACCCTGGCACGCCGAGGTTTTTTAGCTGGAGAACATACTTCATCTTCATCTTTTTCAGAGCTCCGTTTTTCTTTTTCAGAGCTCCGTTTTTCCCCCACACGCAGCTCGGAACCCGTAGAGGGAGTTGATTCCCTAGTTGGGCCAGAGTTGCTTCCTTTAGTGTTGGGTCCTCATCGCTTGTCTAACTTTGATTTACTGCCCACCAGTCTCCCTCTTTTCTTCTGAGGCTGAGAAGGGGTGTTCTTCAAAGAGTTTGAATTGGTTCCAAAGGTTGAAGGCTCCTTCAAGAGCGACGGCAGAAACTGGGTTTTGGATAAGGCAGGTTGAAATGGAGGAATTTGGGGCGTGATTTGTTTGATTTGGTAAAGTGGGAGGTTGGGGTGGAGTTATGTGGGTAGGATTAATAGCACTGGAAAGGGTTGGGTTTTGTATGGGGTTTGTGGAGTTCTGGAAGGTTGGGCCAACAATTGGGTTGTCATCTTGGTTTGGTTTATTCAGGGAGGGATTGGCTAAAATGGGCTGATGGGTAAGGTTTTGGGCTAATAAAGTGGGGGTTTGGGTTTAACTCATGGGAAGTATTATCAGTGAGTGGTTCGAAGGTTTGAACTGGCCCAGATTCCTTAGGGCCCAAGGATAGCCCAAGAGATCCGGATTTAACGGTTTCGAGTGCATCAGTGTCAAGTAAGGGAATGATACTCCTTTGAGGATTCAGCGCTAACGACTTCCCATTCCCATCTGATCTCCAATCCGCTCCTGAAAATCGGCCCCACCCAAATCACGGACCTCCAATCTCAATCCAGAATTTGAATTTTGAAAGTTGGCCTTCCCACGATTCTCGCCATGACCCGTGTACTTTTTATTTCCAGATTTTTCCGGCGATGCCGGCGTCCACCGGTTTCCCCCTTGCCCGTATTTCTTCCACCCAGCCGATTTGGTTGGTGAAGCTCTCAACCAAATACCGTATTGAGCGTTCATAGAAATCCCATTCTCCGTATCCTTGGCTTGTTTGAGGCAGCTTTCTTGATCATGTCCAATGACTCCGCATTAACAACAAAACGTGGGGAGTTTTTCGTAGTGAAATTCCACCCAAAAAGCCGATCCTTCATAACTTTAATTTCATACCTCTGCGCAGAGGAACAGTGATGTTAATAGTCACCAAAATTCTCATTAGTCTGCCTTCTTGGTGCCCCGATACCGGCATATCGACTTTCAGTACCTCTCCTATGCACTGCCCAATTTTTTTTCCGACCTCCGCCGAAAAGAATTGAATAGGCAATCCCCATACTTGGATCCAAATGGGTGAGTGTTGGAAAACCATTTGTTGTACCTTCATGTCTGTACTCCATCTAGTCAGGATCAAGAAACTATTATTAAAAAACCATGGTTTTACTGCTAGAACTCGAATAACGTCCTCTTCTTTGCCCAGAACAAACTGGAAGAGATTGTCTCCAATTCGATGACCTTGAACCCTGAGGGGTTGCCCCACAGAGGGCCCATAGTATTTTTAATCCCATGCGGATTCACTGGTTTGGATGTAACCACCTTTCCAATGAGACTCCGCCTGCATTCATCTTCACTCAGTTTGATATCTTCTCCAAGAATCGTAACTTTGTTTGCTTCCGCGTTAGTGAGAGTAAAGGTTTTGAATCGGAGAGAGAGAGATCATCATCCGGAGGTGCCGTATCATCAGACATAATGGGTGAAAGTTAGGTTATTAAGGAAGGGTTAAGAGAAAGTTAGATGTGGGGAGTAGGTTGTGGAAAGGGAAGAAAAGAAGGATGGGGAGAAGGAAATAGAATAGAGAAATGGAGATGAAAAGGCTAAACATACTCTGCCGCCATGGCTAGCAGAGACGAACTTGCAAAGCAAGACAAACCTCTCTTGGAGAGAGAACCATTATTGTAACTTATGGTGTTTCTTGTCATGTTTAACTTTTGTTTCCCAGAAATGGTATGTTGGTGACAATATAGTACACCACGTTCCAAAGATGGTAATTTTTATATTCATAGCTCCCCAATTTGTAGTATCCGTTGAATGTTTACTTGGTTCAGTTGTCCAATAGTGAAAATTACTGTATACCTTCTTCCTGAAATCTACCATTCTTAGTTTATATCCCATTATACAGAAGTTGTAGCACTGCCAATGAAGTATGTAATGTACATACACACGATGACACCTTAAGAGACCTCTACTTATTCACTAATTCAGTATGTCTAACTCTTTGTTTGGTTTGTGGATTCAGAAAGGTATGGATCGAAATTGACCTTTGAAGAGCTTAAAGAGTTCGATATCATGACAGACGACTATGAAATCAATTGGCATTTAAATCATCTACGGCCTTTGATTAGCCCAACAATGGAGGAACTGAGGTCTAGGTC
This sequence comes from Rhododendron henanense subsp. lingbaoense, assembly GCA_020567845.1. Taxonomy (NCBI): domain Eukaryota; kingdom Viridiplantae; phylum Streptophyta; class Magnoliopsida; order Ericales; family Ericaceae; genus Rhododendron; species Rhododendron henanense. The sequence continues at coordinate 9,515,434 of CM036313.1, forward strand.
TAAGAAAACCAAGAACAGGAGACGAGCGTACATGGACAAGTTGATAAGTGATGGACAGTACTTTTCGGAGGATGCCATGAGGGAGAGAGAGCCATACTTGCACCATGAATACGTGGGGAAGTTTCAGGACACGAGCGAGAGAAGCATGCCGAGACCGGGGGAGCGGTTGTCTGAGACGTTGATGAGGTGGTCAGAGGAGTACATTTTGGTCGAGAAGATTAGAAGGGAACAACAGAGATTAGGTGTTCAGAGCGACTGGGTTGGGAACCAGACGAAAGAGGAAGAAGAAGAGGAGGAGGAAGGAGAAGAAGAAGAAGAGGTGGGAGAAGCAGAGGAAGGAGAAAAAGAAGATGAAAAGTTTGGTGCAGCTAATGAGAGTTCCCATCCTTTGCAGGTATTCTTGGGCGAACCTTATGTTTCTGAAATATCAATTGTGTGTGCTAATTGTCTGTTATCCTTTGTGAATGAATGTGTTCTGTCTTTTTTATACACGTAGTGTATTTGTGATGACTATGACCCTTTAGTTGTTCGTTAACTTAGGTTTTGTCGTTGCTTACTTTTTCATTATAAGTGGGAAAAGAAAGAAAAAAATACACAGATGGATTTAGCCGTTTTGGTGTCACACACTTGCCTCCAACATGACAGATGCCTTCTAAATTGCTTCTTACCATCAAAACTCAGACTTCTATGGTAATGCATGACCCAGTTGGGTATGGAATCTTTCTTCTCTCAAGAAACTTTATTCAAATGTAGATATGTAAAGGAGCCATAAGTTGTTTTTGCATTGGTTTATAACTTTGAATTGGGGACTCTCTTACTAGATCCACTATTTTCATGAAGATTTAATAGTAGCATGCCTTCTTTTTAAGTGTTTGTAGAATTGGCTCTTTTGATGCATTGTGGGTTGTGCTGATAGATTCACCATAACAGATACCTGTTGGAAATTGGCTTTATCAAAGCCATATTTTTGCCATCTTGTATTCCCTTCTCTGTTCATTGGCCCCATGTCTCGATTAGAAGAAGCAAACGGTTGGCTGTTTATTTAAGTTATTAAGTCGATCATCCCTGCTTATGTCACTACAACAAAAAAAACGCTTTTCATAGCGTGCCAAAAACATTGTGGAATGTAATACACAGCGTTCTCCTGAACTCTGTATTAGCCCATGCTATTAAAAGTCTTCACTTTCTATAGCGTTCATTGTCCGTTGTTGTTAACACTTTCCGTAGCATTCATTGTCCCTTGTGGAATGTAATATATAGCGTTCTCATGAACGCTGTATTAGCCCATGCTATTAAAAGTCTTCACTTTCTATAGCGTTCTTTGCCCGCTATGTATTGTATACCTTTGGTAGTGTTTTTCGCCTGCTATCCTATCACTTTTACAGCATGTAATGATTGCTATCGAAAGTAAACAATAGCATTTGATGAACTCTATCTTAGCCTTTTTTTGCATTTTTTTTAAATACTATAAATACAAATATACTAACATTTTCAAACAAGATCATTGTCATTAATTTTATATCAAGAAACATAAAAACTTTATTGCATTCAACACCAAATACATCCAAATGCGAAATGATGTCAATGTAAAACAAATAATTCAACTATTGGATGAAGATTCATTACAATAGCTTGGAAAATAATTTTCCAACACAACCTACATGTAAGAGTCAGACTAATTACACTCATTAAAAAAAAAGAATGTAATCTTCCTTTCCTGAAAATGTAATCCTAAACTAGGCAGCCATCTCATTCAAATACCCTAATTCTTCACCCGCGGAAATGTTCTTTACTTGAAGATTACTTCTTTACCGAGTTTATGCCCTTTTGCTCCCAAAGCCGAACACTGTAAAGTTTGGGGAAAAATGAGAGCCAACCCAAATTAGGTTTCCCTCTCTCACACTTTGTATATATAGGGACAAAGGTACAAGTACAAATATACCCCTATGTAAAAGATACATAACAAAAAAACCCCTAACAATTTAACACTCCCCCTCAAGTTGGTGCAAAGATATCTATCAAGCCCAACTTGAACATAATGGGATGAAAAATCTTACTACTAAGCCCTTTCGTAAATATATCAGCTAACTGGTCCTCAGACCTTACAAACGGCATACATATCAAACCCTTGCTCAACTTCTCCTTGATGAAATGCCTATCAATCTCGATATGCTTCGTTCTGTCATGCTGCACAGGATTATAAGCAATATTTATAGCCGCTTTGTTGTCACAATAAAGGGACCATCGTCAAAGAGTCCCAAATCCTTCAACAAGGTTTGGAGCCACAAAAGCTCACACACGCCGTGAGCCATAGCCCTATATTCAGCTTCTGCACTAGATCTAGCTACCACTGACTGCTTCTTACTGCGCCAAGTAACCAAATTCCCACCAAAAAAGGTGCAGTAGCCAGAAGTGGAGCGCCTATCATCCACTGAACCAGCCCAGTCTGCATCGGTAAATGCTTCCAACCTCAAGTGACCATGATTGGAAAACAAAATTTCTTTACCTGGAGCTGATTTGAGATATCTCAAAATACGATAGACTGCATCCAGATGCACTGTACATGGCTCATGCATAAATTGGCTGACAACTCCAACGGCATATGTAATATCTGGTCTAGTGTGAGATAAGTATATCAGGCGGCCCACAAGCCTCTGATATCTTTCCTTATCTGTATGCTCCCCAATAGCTCCACTGAGATGATGATTAGCCTCAATAGGTGAGTCTGCAGGTTTGCACCCCAACATCCCCGTTTCTTCCAAGAGATCAAGAATATACTTCCTTTGAGAGACAAAGATACCTTTATCAGATCTTGCCACCTCCATCCCAAGAAAGTATCTCAATGACCCCAAGTCCTTAATCTCAAACTCTTGAGCAAGACGAGCCTTAAGATGGAGTATTTCTTCTGCATCATTGCCAGTCATAATTATGTCATCCACATAGACAATGAGGATAGCAATCTTGCCATTACCTCCCTTGATGAACATAGTATGATCTGCCTGACTCTGGCGGTAACCAAATCTCAACATTGCTTTAAGAAATCTGTCAAACCAAGCTCTCGGTGACTGCTTCAACCCATAGAGGGCCTTTCTTAATCTACACACCTTCCCTTCGGTTGCAAAGGAAGAGAAACCTGGTGGTATATCCATGTACACTTCTTCTTCTTAGTCACCGTGAAGTAATGCATTTTTAACATCGAATTGTTGAAGAGGCCAATTCAAAATAGCAGCACAAAAGAGTAAGGTTCGAATAGAGTTCATCTTTGCTACCGGAGCAAAGGTTTCCTCGTAGTCAATTCCGTATATCTGAGTATAGCCCTTGGCAACAAGTCTCGCCTTGTATCTTTCAACTGTCCCATCTGCCTTGTGCTTAACAGTGAAAACCCACTTGCATCCCACTGATTTCTTTCCTCCTGGAAGTGATACTAACTCCCAAGTGCCATTCTTTTTCAAAGCTGTCATCTCCTCTACCATAGCTTCTTTCCACTTAGGTATCATAAATGCATCTTGCCAATTCTGTGGAATAGATATAGAAGAAAGAGAGGAAACAAATGCACGATACGGATGGGATAAACGATCATATGAAACAAACTGTGAGATGGGATGTTGAGTACACTGTCTAACTCCTTTCCTATGAGCAATAGGAACATCAAGATTATCATAAACAAGAAGGGATAGTTCATCACCAGATGAGTCAGCCGAAGAATCAGAAACTGGACTTGGAGCCGGAGTAGGTGATAGTGATTGGCAAGGTGGCATCGCACATGTCGGCTGTTCCTTTTTCCGTCGAGAAAACGTCTGCAAGTTAGGCAATCTATGCGGGTAAAGCCTATCGTCATGAACTTCTTGGCCACCAATGTCATGTTCTGCTCTTGCTTCAGATATAGATTCCTCCCTTGAGTTTTCCTTCTCCCCCTCACCATAACAAGGCATTGGGAAGTAAGACCATGACTCTTGATTATGAGATATCAACATCTCTTCCTCTCTATCACTCTCCCCCTGAAGAGATGGACCAAAGGAAGGATAAAAGGACTTAAGTTCCCAAAAGGTGACATCCATAGAAACAAACATTTTCCGGGCATGAGGGTCATAGCATTTGTAGCCTTTCTGGGTAGGAGAGTAGCCAAGAAAAACACATTTACGGGCTTTAGGATCTAACTTACCACCAGGATGTTTAGGGGCATGAACAAAGCACACACAACCAAAAATCTTTGGCGGAAGAGAAGAGACCCGAAAATTGACAGGAAGAGACTCAAGAGGAGTTTTGAACTGAAGAACACTGGATGGCATACGGTTAATAAGATATGCTGCAGTGAGAATAGCTTCTCCCCAAAAGTATTTAGGGACATGCATAGTGAGCAAAAGAGAGCGAGCTACCTCAACAAGATGACGATTTTTACGTTCAGCAACTCCATTCTGCTGTGGAGTACCAACACAAGTTGTTTAAAAGAGAATGCCATTGTCATCAAGGTATGCTCGAAAGAACCCATCTAGATACTCAGTCCCATTATCACTACGGAGAATCTTAATGTTGGTGTCAAATTGAGTACACACCATTTTATGAAAGGATTTAAAACACGAAACACACTTCATTTTTAGATCGAAGTAAGTATACCCAAGTGACACGAGAATAACAGTCGATAAAAGTGACAAACCATCGATAACCAGAAAGTGAGGTGACAGGAGAAGGACCCCAAACATCAGAGTGGATAACCATAAACGGAGAAGCACTTCTTTGATTAACAGGAGCGTAAAAGGAACGTTTATGTTTCGCCAGCTCACAAGCTTCACAAAAAAACTGACTCCTAGGACAGTGCTTAATTAAATTAGGAAAAAGTTTTTCTAAAATTCCAAAAGAAGGATGACCCAATCTCCGATGCCATTGGGGCCCGATTGGATGCCGTATAAGTTTTGGGTGTATTATTTATGAAGGGGGGATAAAATAGTAAGGGGTATTAGTTAAGAAGGGATGGCCCACATTGATGTAACATTTATGGAGGGGGGATTAAATAATACATGATTTGGATGAAGGATAAATTTGTGGTATAAGGAAGAGTGTATAATGTAAAAAGCTGTCAAATGACTCATTTGCCCTTATGCAGTATGAAATTAGATTATTCATTATATAATAACAAAGTTCAATAAAATTAATTACTTTTCACAATTGAAGGAGTAATAATTTAGTTTACAAATAAAAATAATTAATTTAATAATTATAAATAATAAAAAATCAATTTCAATTTCAATTATATTTAATTCAATTTGTGGTTTGTTTAATATGAAAAATGAACAAATGGTAAGTGAAATGCACCAAATCATTTTTCCTCCTTCCTTATTCTTCTTTTCTTGTTTTTATCGCCAGAGAGAGAGAGAGAGAAAAGAACGGGCAGAAGAGAAAGAGAGAGAGAGAGAGAAAAAGAAAGAACGGCAGAAGAGAGAAAAGAGAAGAAGAAGAAGCTGCTGCTGCTCTCCGATCGGTGAACATTCCTCCCTTTCTCTCTCTCTCTCCCTCCCCGATCTATTGTTGATGTTCATCTTCTTCTTCTTGTTTCTTTTCACCGTTCATCTCTCTAAAATTTAGGGTTTCAAATTCGAAATTGGGGGTTTCTGGTGGTGGCGATTTCTGGTGGTTCTGATGATTTGTGTGTGTGTGTTTTGTGTAGGTGTGGTGGTGATCTCCTTTTCTTCTTCTTCTTCTCTTTTTTTTTTTTTTTTGATCCGTCTTTTTCTTCTTCTCTCTTAACAGAGCAAGAGAGCCGTTGGGGAGGGGATGAAGAGGGGTGTTTTGGTAAAAAAGCAGGTGTATGAGGCCGGCTAAATTATGGAGAGCTCAAGGGGTGGCAATAATTTAGCACCCCATACACCGGATTGAGGTGTATACGCGAAGAAGGGGGATAGTCCAATACAGGTGGAAATTGGGTTGCCAAAGCAAGCTAAATCAGTCCCATCAGCCCTAATCCGGGTGTATTGTGGAATACACCCAGTTAAAACAACATCCAATCGGGCCCTTGATGTAACAAAGGAAGAGCAGAACCCGTATCTGTTTTAAGAGCTTGACCACATGACAAAGGTGGACAAAATGAGCGAGGTGCAGACTCCAAAAAATATAGACCACCATGGGCTTTACCACTGCCAATCACTCTCCCCGTATCGAGTTCCTGAAAGACACAATGTGTAGGAAAAAATGTCACTGAGCAATTTAAGGAATGAGTAAGACTACTAATAGAGAGAATGTTAGTAGAAAAATTTGGAACATGAAGAACCGAAGAAAGTGAGATGGTTGGAGAGTGGCGAATGGAACCTTTTCCTGAAATAGCAGATAGGGATCCATCTGCGACTCGAACTTTATCCTTACCGGAACATGTAGAGTAGGAGTAAAAAACATATGAACAACCTGTCATATGTCATATGTCATATGATCTGTAGCACCAGAATCTATTATCCAAGGAAGAGAAGAGGAGGCAGTAGATGCACTAGGTTGGATACCTGTGTGAGCAAAGGAGGTAGTAGTGGTAGCTGTAGTAGACAGAATGTCAAGTTTAGCTATTGCAAAGGAGGTAGTAGTGGAAGCTGTGGTAGATGGAATGTCAAGCTTAGCTATTAGGCGCCTGAGAGTTTGTAACTCCCCCTGAGAAAGAGCCCCGACTGAAGCATGCTTGTGATACTCCGCCATACCAATAGAAAAGACAGATAAAGATTACGAAAACAACCTCAAACAGTGTAGAATAATACCCAACAAATGCAGAATTCCGCCAACTCAATCAAAATGGATCAAACCCAGTCAACTTAGCATCCAAACAGTACAAAATAGTAGCAAATTCTTCCAAACAGCCCAAGGAGTACAAAACAGTGCAAAATAGTACTCAAATAACTTGAAATACCTCAAAAGTTCACACCCAGAGTTAAATTAAGTTTTGAGAGTCTGACCCAGTCCAGAAATGAGTGGAACAGTGCATGAACAGTGCCCAATAGTGCATGAACAGTGCCGAACAGAGCAGATTAAAGGTTCTGTGCAATTTCTGTCAATAAAAGCAGTCACCGGAGATGCTATGAAGGTCACCGGAGGTGATAGGATATCCGGCGATGTTCGTCGGTGGTCGCCGGAGGCTGACGGAGCTCCGGCGAGGGTCGGAAGTCACTGGGTAACCTCCGGTGAGGGTCGAAAAGTACTGGGTGCATAGCAGAGGTCAGAAGATACCTTGTAACTTTGAAATACAGACTGGATAAAGTCGCCGGAGGTCCGACGAAGATGTCGGAGGTCAGGCGAAGGCTGACGATTGTCCGGCGAGGCTGTCGGAAGTCAGAAAAAAAGGCCAGCGAACACAGATCAGCCCTTCTAAGGACTTGTCAAAGCCTGATGAAGGCCAACAAAGGTCCGGCGAAGGTCGTCGGAGCTGCGGCGAGATCGGGCGAGAGCTGCTGGTGGTCGTCGGAGGTCTTAGAAGGGAGAAAGCTACTGCGTGCTGTACGAACCACTTTGTACAGCCTGGAAAAAATTGAAAACCCCACAGATCGAGTTCGTACTCACCTGAGGACTGATTTTCGAAGCTCCAAAACAACAGTTCTGGAACAAAGGCCTGTCAGTAATTGCCTAGGTTGACCGACGAGGGCAAAGATCAACGGGAGTCACCAGGTAATCGGTGCTCTGATACCATGTAAAGTTTGGGGAAAAATGAGAGCCAACCCAAATTAGGTTTCCCTCTCTCACACTTTGTATATATAGGGATAAAGATATACCCCTATGTAAAAGATACATAACAAAAAAACCCCTAACAATTTAACAAACACATACCTGTAAAGCACAGAAATAATCAAAGTATCACAATAGATATAGTAAAAATTAGTATTAAGTATTAACTACAAAAACAACTTTGAAGCAACACAATGCACAACTCATACATAAACGCACAAAAATTATCCCAAGTACTGATCCAAATCAGCTAATAGGATTGGCTTTTACTGTCTGCCAAATTTCTGTGTGGTTGATGGATTGCTGAGAAATTTCATAACAAACCTAGCTCCCATGAATTCCTAAATTTGTTGAAGGTTTTGTTGTTCTATTGCTACCTCATAGACTATGTCTTGTAAAGCCGGCTATTTATATTCCGTCGTACACGATTCAGTTACTGCTTTTAATGTCCTCAAAGACCTATTTGAACATCCATCATTTGAAAAGTGGATGAAATCAGGACAATATAGGAGACGGTGACACTCCTGCCTACACCAACTTTCCAAAATAGGATAAGCAATTAAGCATAACTTGAAATATTGTACAGTGCAAAGCACAAGAAGTCATGATTGTTCTCCTTTCCACCCACCTGATGGAATGTGTTAGCGGGTGCCCTCTGGTCCTTCATTTCTGCATGGCCATACCGCCATAGTAGGAAGTTAGGAACCATTGGCATTCCGCTGTCAATGCATTTAAGACTATCAAAAGTCAATATTTTTTCTTATGGAACAAGCCTCTGATTTAGTTGGGCTTTGAATTCATCTGCATAGCTTGGAGATCAAAGTGCTATATGCCACCAAGTGTATAAGCATCTGACCTCAGACCCACGTCACCCACCTATATCTCAACTCTGCAGAAGCAAAGAGAGAAGGATGATTAAACCTAAAGGACTATATCTTAAATTAAGAATTTCAAATCTGCTGCTAAGTCTTCCCATATTGGTTTTGTATACAATTGGAATGACATGTGGTCACCAATGCAAGCGAGAGCAAAAATGAGGCTTTGACTGCTAAAGTGACATAGTTGTATATATGCGCGCAAGCATCGTCTATGTTATCAATGTCATATATTTACATATCCCGAAAGCAATAGTTTGGTTATACTGTTATAGTGACACCTTGTCCTCCCTTTCGTTACTTATACAATGACACAAGTTTTAAACATTAGACCATGACACCCCATCCCCGTATTCATTTTTTATTTTATATGATGAAAACAGAGGGGCTGTTCCAATCCCTCTATCGTTGCCAACCTTTAGGCTAAATTGGACCATAGGTTTATGTAGTTTATTTGCTTTTTCTAATTGTGGTATTGCAGTTGGTTTTTAGTTACTGTACTTCTAATAACTGTTTCAGCTTATCTTTATCTACCTGTAGTTCATTTTAGGAGTCCGAGTTTCCTATGTCCACACTTCTTCTGAAAAAAAGAGTACCTCTCTTTGAAATTCTTTCCCACTTGAGTTGTGGTCTAGTTTAGGGATTGGAAGAATGATACTTGGGTGCATGCTGGGACAGACACTTGATGCATATCTAAGTTCAGTTAATGTATCTAAGTTCAGTTAACGCTGAGATAGACATGATCCAACATCTCTCATGTGTGCTAAGTTTGTTTCCACACCCATAGTTACAGTATGATGTTATGTCATTTGCATTGCTTAAAACCTCAAACATCTTTCTTCAAAGTGATGGCACATTTTGGAGTTGCTGACCTAGAGTTAAGAGTGCAGCCCATAGCATGCTAGGCCTATAAATTGAGACTGGAGTTAAGAACGTTTGGTCAGCAAGGGTCCTGAACTTTAAATTTTCAGCCTTCTTATGGCTGATTGCATGACAAGTGAAATACTCGGCTGAAGTTCGAACATTGGAGACAGAACCCAATGGAGATATCCAAAATTAAGTATTACTTAACCTTGGTTAGCTTTCTTACTTTCTGATTACCATATTTGTTATTGGTAAGATTACCAGAAAAAGAAAGTTAAAAAGGAAAATAAGAACATTCGGAGAAGACATTAACACAACGTTTGTCTTCTCCGATGACATCAAAAAGTCACCACCAAACTTAATATTGGGTGCATAATCATGCTATATAAATCATTAGGACTGAAAGAAAAAAAAAAGTGCAAGAAATAATGTTCTTTCCGAATTCTGCCTTCTCCGAAGGCGAAAATCATATGCCAAGTTTGCTTCAATAAGATATCTACATTGAATTGATCTTATTCTTTTGTGTGTTCCATTGGAGAAGAGAAGCTCTGCAAGATTATGTTATAATTCCTTTTTTATCTTTTTGTTTAATCCCAAACAATAGCAGTTAATTTATTGTAATTGTAACCAAAGAAACAAACCTAGGTTACCAGAACCATTCCAATTAGAAGGTAGGTTTAGTTCAATATAGTAGGTGTAATAGATTCCTTAATTTTCCCTATCGACGGTGATGTGTCACTTCTTAACGTTAGTCAGCGAGTAATGCCCACCGAGTAGGGATTAGTCCCCTCGGCCAGGCACCTTGGAGTGAGTACTCGGCGAGGAATACCTTGTTTTAGAACACTGCCTAAGTTTATGCTGCACACGTATAGAATTTAATCTCTTTTGTATTGTTCTCTTTGTCATAATACGTGCATAGTTCGGTAACTTTGGTTATTTTATCTTGGTATTCTAATCTTGTCGATTTCAATTATTTAGATTCCTTCCGATAATCATGACGCCTCCGATTGTGACCAATCAACCACAGAGAGGCACTCGGAGGGTGCAACTTTATCTGCAGAGGAGATGCAAGATCGAATGGACCAATTCACCTACATCATGCAGGAAAAGTTTATGACGGGGGAAGATCATCAGCATTTAGATTACTCAAAAATCGACGAGGATGAAACTTTTGGATGACCACTGGCAGAGGGAGGCTAGTCAGGATGCTGAAGAGAAGTACTTTGATGATGTTTAGCTTGAACCGGTAGCATCCTAATCTTCTTGTTACTAAACATTTTAGTTTCTGAGGTTCTCTATGGTGTGTAATTATACATAAACTTTGGCTGCAACTGGGAGCCTTGTGCACTTGGTATGATCTTCTTATATGTGAAAGTGGCAGGCTTCTTTATGTATTTGTGTTCTTACCATTTGGCTTCCAATATGCACATTCTGATGATGAATAGAAGGAACCCCTCTAGGGTTGATTCTGATTCTTCATTTGCATCAGTGGAGGAATTCCTATGACAAGTTGGAAGGCAGTGAACAATAAGAGGACTATGCCCCCAAGCAGGGTGTGATTTTGCTGAAGTTAGGCAGGCTCAAATGGTGTGCATATGCCTAATCCAATATATATGCTTGCAATTCCATTTGGTTAATGGTGTGTTGAAAAGCTGCTACTGGTACTTCCTTTTGGGGAAGGTTGCATGTGAAAGTTTCAGTTCGAATGCCTACTTTTATCAATGAAATTGTGATTTTAGCTCATCAATTTCATATTATCAGTCCTAAACATGTTTAGAACAAATCATAAAAACCAAAAAATCAGCTCAGTTGGTTTTGGCATTTTAAAAAAGCTAGTACATAGTTTTTACTTTTTGCCTAAACCTAATCATTTTAATTTCCACTACCACTTGGGTAGCGATTGAAAGTGTATAACACCCGCCTAAAGTATTTAAAATGTGGATTTTCTCACTTAATTTCAGCTTATTCTCCATTTATTTATGTAGTAAACATAACCAGTCTCAAGCTAGTACATAGCTTGAGATTTATGCTCGCTTAGTAAGCGAACCGAGTTCGAGTTAGCTGTAACTTGGCTCGTTTGTAGCGGTCCGGCTCATTCATAGAGTCTCATTTAGTAAAATGATTGAGCTCAAACACCTTGATATATACTAAACTAGCCGAGCTCGACCTCAATTATTTTGGATCAACTCGAGCTCAAGCCAAGCTCGATGACTAATTTTGGACGAGCTGCCTTGGAACACTACAAAGCTCGGTTCAACTCGGCTTGTTTGTAGCCCTTTAAGCCAACCAGAGGTAGGCGAACCACAGTCCAACCTAAAATTTTATTAAGGGATGAGTTGCATAAATTAGAACACAAGTGCATGAGATAACATGATCTGTATCATAAACTTATCATAGATAGAAAATAAACAGTACAACCATATGAAAACAAACCATACAATTAACCCCACACACTACCCATCACAAAATAACTCGACAAAGCTTAAGAAAGACCCAACAAAACTGAACAACCAAACAAGGCCAATCGAACCATCCCCACAAAATCCAAGACAATAACATTATCATGCCCTCAATGCCGAACACACGAACAATTATACCAGCAAAACAAGGATAAACAATTCTATTAGTATCATTATTCGACAGAATCTAAATTACTAATATAGCTTAAGAGTAAACTCTAGGTTATCCATCAACATTGTCTTTCGGAGGGAATTCTTGACCAATTGCCTTTGCTTACCCTCCTGAGAATTTCGATCGAGTAATTGCACAGGTTCGAATTACGGAAATTAACATCTTTACAATGTTCTAAAGCTCCATTTGTTTGGACGTAAATTTTACTCATTTTTTTTATTGTTTGGTTGGACAAAATTATGCAAAATATCTTTTTTGGGAAAACGATTTCCATCTAAGACGGTAAAATGACTTAACGCTTGATATTCCCTTGAGTCACCTTTTGAAGCCGTTACACCATTAACACCTCTGGGGTGCTCCGTTCTTTCCATGTCAAAATAGCACCGAGCGGTCTACCAAAAACAACACTCCCGACTAGCGTGGCAATATCACACACAAAACATGAAGAAGAAAACCAAATACATTTGGGAAAAAAAGACTGTTATGCCAACAAAACACTGAAAAATAAAAATAAAAAAATTCATTTTCGTGAAAAGTCTTTTACAAGAGAAATATTTTTCAATATAAAAAATTTTACATCAAAACAAACAGAGCGGTAAAACTACTTATTTTATATCTCCAAAACGATTACTACACCCTACTTGGACATTAAGAGCATTAATTATTTGATTGCTTCTTTACTTTGTATTTCTCATTATGATCTTTGTTTTTTATAGGTGAAATTACTCGAACTCTCTCTCATCTATACATTTTGGACACCAACATTTCCTAACCTTTAAAAATGCCCCAAAAGCACCCCCTCATCTATAACCGTAAATCAATTAGCACTCTTATGTCAGAAGACTGTTTAGATGAAGGGATCAACGTGGACGAATTTTTTTTTTTTTTTTATAGATGATGGGGTCAGTTTAAGCAAGTTTTAAGGGGTAGAAGCTTCATTTCTCCTCGTTCCGTTAGCAGAGTTGGTCAATTTTTTTACATATAGATGATGGGTTCTGAATGGACAACTTTAAATGTTAGAGAGTCTCCGTGTCCAAAACGTATAGAACATGAGGTCTCCGTGTAATTTCACCTTTTGCCTTTTTGCTCACCACCCCTGGCTCCTCCGACAAAAGGTAAGAAAGCCTAGAAGGTGATTAAACTGGATTCAACACTTTTCATGTGTCTATCCGAAAAGAGGCAGAAGACTTTTCAAAATGGTCCACAAAGCAGGGTTTTTTTTTTCCCTGGTTCGACTGTCACGGGCCATGTTACACATACCTCAACAAATCTTATCATTGGTCCGGTCAAAGGCAAACCATATGCATCGGTACTGGGAAATTCACGAGAAATTAATCTCTCGGCATGACCCCAAGAATTGAACTATAGTCAGTTGTGCGGAAAGCAAACCTACTAACCAATCGGACTAACTCTTGGGCTGGGGGAAAAGTAGGCGGCATTTATGCTAAATAGTTTTGCGTAGTTGAGGCTCATCAATTTTATATTTATTTCAATTAGTAAAGACGAGACATTTCAGGAGGGTTTCTCAAATTCCGTTTGGTTATCTGTACAGAAATGAGCTACCAGCCATAAGCATTTAATTTAGTTGGTGATGATCGATTGGGCAAGAATAGAAAGTGAGAGACAACAACATTGATTTCTACTTTTCAAGCACAAATCTTGTGATTAACCATTTAAGCTAGTTTAATTAGCCAGGACTCGGATATCTCACTAAGAGATCAGGAGTTCGACTCTCCCCACCTGCGTGTGGGTGTTCTTCCCTTAAATTAGATGGGTTTTTTTTCCTTTCCCCTTTAATTCTTGAGATAATTCTTGGCCGGTTCTATTTTTTTAGTTCATGGTTCGAGAAATCCTTCCCATAAAATTGGGAAAATGACGGCCCAGGACGTGTTTTGATAATTAATATCCGCCAAGGACATGCTGAGAACATTTGTTAATGCTGACGGGTATTAATTATCAAAACATGTTATTGACTGTCATTTTCCCCATAAAATTCCATGTCCCGTTAGGCCCTCCAAAAAAACTCACAAAGGACCGGCCCAGAAAAATCCCCTTCTTCTTTGTTTCTTCTTCTTCTTTTTTTTTTTTTCCTATGGACTTATTTCTTGGCTCTTGTATTGGTTTAGTTATTGGACTTAGTTATCTCGTGGACTCTCCCAACTGATATAGTGTCATAAATTAGTCCTTTGTACTTCATTCCTGATGTAATATGATCTCTCCTATCGATTGAAAAAAAAAAAAAAACACATAAACCTTGTGATCAGACTAAACATTTGCTAAATTTTTGGGGCAAAAGAAAGCTAGACATAAAGGAAGACTCGTATAATTTGATTGGTATACGTATACAAACGCATACATACTTTACCAACTCTATTTTATGCACACACTCATTTTCCATCTCGGTTCACATACAAATTTTTTAACTAGTTAATTACGGAAATGGTGCCGGCAATACGGGGCTTGTCCCGAGCTAAAAAAGCATGACCCGAACTATCACTTTGTAGAGCTCAACGTATTTAATACTACAGTTGTTCAAAAAATCAAGTCGATCGGACATCATTAGCTTTAGTAACAAACCAAAAATATTCTGTTGTGTATTTTTCTTTATCACATTCGTTATTTATGTACTGCATAAAAACGTGATTTGCTTACCAAGTTGCAGATTTCCGATCTATTTGTGAAAAATTGGAAACAACTTTCAAAAATGTTTTATCCAAGGTAAATTTATTTACTGAAACAGTTTCTAGAAATAGCAAATTATCTCTAAGGATAGAAACAATGTACTTAATTCCCATTAAGGATGAAGTCATTTTTTAATTACCTACAAGTGCAATCTCATGATAAAATTACCCTTTCACCTTTCAAATACTATTAAAATTCAGTAAATTCACTAAATCCTATGAAAATGCCTAATCCCTAGGGTAGGGTAGTACCCTAGGGCAGATATAGAAGACATAGGTTTTAGTAGGCAGGCACTTTCATAGGTTTAAAAGGCAGGCATATATCATAGGGTAGTTTAGGCACTTTCATAGGGTTTAAAGTTTTAGGCACTTTCATAGGGTATCATAGGGTTTAGGTTTAGGCCTTTTATAGGATTTTAGGGTGCACTTTCCTATTATAGGGTTTTAATATTTTACACTTTTATAGGGACAATTTTGAGAAAATATTCCAGAAATCCTTAATGGTGCATTTTTTTTTTCCTAGAGTGCGCAGAGAGATAGGGTCCAGAACGAAAGCAACACGTAAAAAGTAAAGGGTTAATCTACAATCAGCCCTCTGGGCAGACGGTAAAAGGGCCCTTTCTTGTTTCCCGATGGAAGTCCTTTCACTCAAAAGCAAAACTTCAGAGTTTACACCTGCCGTACATTTTCCCCTCCTTTAATTTATATCCAAATGACAATAACACCCTTCACTTCTTTACCACATAACAAAACTAACAAATACTCCTACAAGACGGCAAATAAGGGTCCACTCCTTTTAACTCCTGCGCTTTATCGTTTGTACACAAATACGGCAGTGTTTTTTCCACACAAAAAAAACAAGAAATTTACTCCAAAGACACCGTTATTTTTTTTATCCAAAAAACAATAGTACAAAAAGTATATCAAAAATGTACGTAGAAGTATCCACACGAATAATTCAAGCCGTTCAATTTATTTAGAATATTTTTTAAGGAGCCGTATTAAAACTAACTCAATTGGATATCGGTAAGGGGTTGATGTCTTCATTCAAAACTTATAATTAAGTATCTATTCGTTATTTAAGACCCTACAAAGCAGAACTTGATTATAAAAACACTGCCATATTTCTGTACAAACAATAAATGCAGGAGTGAAAAAGGAGTGGTCCCCTATTTGCCGTAGGAGTACTATATTTTTTTTTTGATCCGATAGGAGTACTAGTTTTGTTATGTTAATGTAAAGAAGTGAAGGGTGTTATTGTCATTTGGATATCTGATAATTAATTAAAAGAGGAAAAAATGTACGATAGGTGTAAGTTTTGCTTTTGAGTGAAAGGACTTTCATTGGTATTTCTGTACAAACAATAAACGCAGGAGTGAAAAAAGAGTGGTCCCCTATTTGCTGTAGGAGTACTAGTTTAGTTTGTTGTAAAGAAGTGAAGGGTGTTATTGTCATTTGGATATCTGATAATTAATTAAAAGAGGAAGAAATGTACGATAGGTGTAAGTTTTGCTTTTGAGTGAAAGGACTTTCATTGGTATTTCTGTACAAACAATAAACGCAGGAGTGAAAAAAGAGTGGTCCCCTATTTGCTATAGGAGTACTAGTTTAGTTATGTTGTAAAGAAGTGAAGGGTGTTATTGTCATTTGGATATCTGATAATTAATTAAAAGAGGAAGAAATGTACGATAGGTGTAAGTTTTGCTTTTGAGTGAAAGGACTTTTATTGGTATTTCTGTACAAACAATAAATGCAGGAGTGAAAAAGGAGTGGTCCCCTATTTGACGTAGGAGTACTATATATATATATATATATTTTTTTTTTTTTTTGATCCGATAGGAGTACTAGTTTTGTTATGTTGTAAAGAAGTGAAGGGTGTTATTGTCATTTGGATAACTGATAATTAATTAAAAGAGGAAGAAATGTACGATAGGTGTAAGTTTTGCTTTTGAGTGAAAGGACTTTCATTGGGGAATGAGAAAGGCGCTTTTACTGTCCGCCCAATGGGTTGATTGTAGATTAACCGAAAAGTAAAAACCCTTGTTCTACAACTGTTTTGTACTAGTACTTTATAAAGTACGAAAACAGTTGCAGAACAGAACTAATATCTTCACAGCCTTAGTTCAAAACCCATGTTCTACAACTGTTTTCATACTTATAAAACAGTTGTAGAACATGATATCTTCAGTTGGAGTGCGCGGAGAGAGGGGGTCCAAAACAAAAGCTATACGTAAAAAGTAAAAACTCTTGTTCTACAACTATTTTGTAGTACTTTAGAAAGTACGAAAACAGTTGTAAAACAAGACTAATATCTTCACAGCCTTAATTCAAAACCCTATAAAGTACGGAAACAGTTGTAGAACAGGACTAGGCCCCGTTCCGCATTCCAAAATAATTACTTAAAAAATAAGGACCTATTTTCAAGTTCAAAATAATGAGCTTACGAAAATGATTTTTCAATTTTTTTTTACAGGATTTGATAGATCTTATCGAAATCTATCATATAAGATCCATATTGCATATTTTTTTTATTTCAGTAAACCTATTATTTTTTAATTTAAAAATTACAAATAAGTACTTATTTTTTAAAAGGGTAAACCCAGCACCTAATATCTTCACAGCCTTCCCCTCTTCACAGCCTTCCCCCCCACCCCACCCCCCCCCCCCAAAAAAAAAAAAAAACACAGCTCATGATTAGTGCTTTTTTTTTTCCCGGCTGTTTTCAAAGCTGCAACTTTTATTTTTAGTGGGCAAATTTCACTGACCTCCCCTGAGGTTTCTGAAATGACACTAACCTCCCCTCCTTTACCTGACAACACCGAAGGACCCCCCCCTCCCACCAAAACACTCACACAACGTTAAATTCACCGTTAAATGGTATTGAAAAGACAAAAAGGCCCCCTGGTATATAAATGGACACTTTCTGGCCCATTCCAGAAGTCTTCGCCCTAAAAAATTAAAACCCATAACAGACAGAGAGAGAGAGGGGGGAAGAGAAAGGGGACGACGATGACGATGTTGAAGGATGCTCAGATCACGTAGTTCGTTTGAAGATGGTGATGTCATTCTTTACTCCATGACCGGAAGACCGTGGTTTGTTTGTGGAGTAGAATATAGTAGGAAGATTTTGGTAATCTGTTCATCTGTACTGGATAGTTGCGTCTTCAAGCTTGTAGAGGTAACCATGTTAACTGTAGATAGTGTATGTTAGGATTTTGAGGTCATGCAACATCGTAGTTAGGTTTTTTTTTATTTTTTTTGGGTTTTCGGATCAAATCCGATTAGGGTTTGCAAAAATTTGGGGCTTTTGTATTTTATGTTTGAAAAGGGTTGAGATAGTCAATATTTTGTATGAATTTGTTAGAGATTAGGTATTTCTGCAAAAAATTTCTGGTTTTATGGCTAAATCTGAACTTAGGGTTTATAAATGTTGTTTTCCCTGTTTCGAAATTGGGCCCAACGATTTTTGTTCGGACTGGTGCACTTGGAGTTCAAAAGACGCACGTCGTCGACTGGTTGCTTCTTTGCAATATTTACTCTTGGTTAGTAGACCCTTCCATGATGTATGTATATAAACACATGGGAGCATGTCTATACATACATATACCGTTATAATACCATTTAATTATATTTGCAGGGTATTGTGGTCAATTTGCTTTCATTGAAATACTTAACTTTGGATGTGCCCCACCCAACTTTTTTTTAAATAACCAGATATCCGGGTTAGATTGCGTGCACTCACTAATTTCGAAATTCTGGAGCTAACGATCGGACAAACCCTCAAGAGACCATTTCAATGATGAAGTATGTAACATTTTTTGGGATCTACATGCAGATATTGAAGATTAATTTTTTGTATATGATGGTATAGGGCTAAAACAACATATTCCTTTTTCCCAATGGATAGTTGGGGTTGACTAATACTACTTGGTATGGTTGTATAAGGCATAGCAGAGATTATTTTATACCAAAAGTCTACGTTTACCACACGGTTTTACCGCTCTCCCACTGCACTCAATCTCACCATCCATACGTGTTTTGTATGATCCGGATAAAAAAAAAAAAAAAAACTTTTCCCGAAAGAGTTAAACTCTTCTCCGTATGAGTTTTTTTAAAATCTAGATCATAGATTGCCGAAACAAATGGTGAGATAGGGAGCGATAGGTGTAGCACCGTTGCGGGGAGAGAGAAGCCAACGTCGCATAATTTTTTTCTGATTCGGTTTTCACTTCTGAGTTCACCTGTTGAATTTGTTTGGAAAAATAGGATTTTACTAGTTGTTTAATGAGGTTGGGAAAAAAAAAGGGTTTCAATTCATGGTAGTTTAGTTGGAAACTTGGAATGGAAGATTGGGTTTGATATAAACAAGTTTCAATCCTTGCTTGTGACGTAAAATTATAGTGGAGAAATGAGGAAAGAAAGCAGTGAGAAAATTGGAGAGAAAAGGGAAGAGGATAGAAGAACGGTGGAGGAGAGGGAAAAGGGGTAATTTTGACATTTCAGTAATTAAATATTTGAAATTAGCTGATTTTGTTGAAGGTTTGGACGGCAAGTTGACGGAGGGGGGTATTTAACATTGTTAGATAAAGTAAGGGAGGACAGTGACATTTCAGAAACCTCAGGGAGGTATCTGTTTGTGTCAGAAACCTCAGGGGTGGTCAGTGAAATTTGCCCATTTTTATTTGATATTTTGGCGTCACTTTGTTGATGGCCGACTTATTTAATTAGAGTTTTTCTGCTAGTAACCCCCAAGCATTGACTAATGTAAATAATCTTTTCCAAACACTGGTCATGGTTAATACGTTCCTCCTATATATAATCAACAACAAAGCATGCATCACTCTGAGAGAGAGAGAGAGAGAGAATGGCTTCCAGTGGCTGCACCAAGTTGTGTGGTTTGGTAAATCACTACTTCTTGTGGTTTGCCATCCTTGCTGGACAAGCACAAAATTGGAACTCCATTTGAATTACCGTTCCAGAACATCTTCTTAAAAAATAAGTACTTATTTTATATTTTTAAACTCAAAAATAATGTAAATGAAAAATAATTTTTCAATTTTTTTTGCACTGTATAAAAGATCTCAATGAGATCTATCAAACAAGATCTATATTGATAGGAAAATTATTTCGTAAGCACATGATTTTTGAGCTTGAAATTGTATTCTTAAAAATTAAGTACTTATTTCCCTTTCGGGAACGGGGCCGGCATTAATCCGGGGACCTACATGTCCTTATCGATCTCGTCATCTAGTCTCGTTCAAAATCAAACAAGACCATTAATCCGGGGACCTACACCGGTATAGCGTGCGATCCAAGTTGTCCATCTCTACAATCCATTGTCCAGATTTGCTCAAAGTACCATTGAGATAAAAATAGTACTTTTAGCAAATCTTGATCATTAAAAACACTTTCAAACAGCTCGGATTGCACACTAATACCCTGTAGTGCACCCATGCACTACAGAGTCCCCGAGTTCCCTTATTTCCAACCCCCGGCCCAATCTACCCTCACTTCGAATCTCCTAAAAACTCTTACCAGCATCTAGGGCTGTAATTGAGCCGAACCGAGCTTTGTCGAGTTCGAGCTCGGCTTATTTACTAATGAGCAGAGTCGGGCTGAGCGTTAACGAGCCGAGCCGAACTCGCAAGCTACTCGATTCGTTTAAAGCCCTACCAGCATCAAACAAGGTCGTAGAGTACAAACAAAGACCATGAGCTGGCTGAGCAAAGCACTTACCCACTTTAGGCTAGCCAAACCACTTGCTCACAGTACATCAACAACTAAATTGGCAATTTGGCATTGAGAATTTGCAACTGCCCAAGAAAGGGACTAAAGCACTTTTCAAGTTTAGAAGCATTTATTTGAGTGTTAGCCTCTTGCCCTGTCAATGTGTGTCCCCCTTCAGTACTGTGAGAGAAAGAGGAATCCAAACCGACACTAGCTAACAAGCCTTTACCAACCACCACCCTTGGAACATTGCGTAACAAGGGAAAACAAAGTTAAGAGATCATGACTATCACACCCCACAACCCTCAAAAGGAACCCCCACGGAATATATCTCTTTAGGGGTGGTTATTTGTATGTATTAGTATTATTAGCATGATAAACAGCCTTAAGGTGGTTTTTTTTTTTTTTTTTGTGCTAATAACGAGGTATCGCTAATAGATAGGGTCCATTTGGTTCACGATCTTTCGGGTTAAAGCTAAGATACCTGTAATTACTAGAGGAAGTTAAACAAGATATATGGTTTTACAGATGACCCCATAGAGCATCCTGGTGGATTGAAACGACTAAGTTACTATTTAGAATTGATACACATAAAGTTGTACCCGGTACACAAGCTTTTCACATACGCTTCCAATCAAGTCCGGTTATGAAGCGAATCCTGCAATTAACCCGAACTTTATCCCCCTACTGGAATATCAGGATTGAAGGTAAGTAGAAGTCTAGGGTAACCTAAACATCTACAAACAAGAATTTCTCCCTTCGTAGCTCGACCTCATATATACATATAGAAGGGAATAATAACCCGACGCTCCTATCGTACCAAACGACCAGACAAACCCTACGAGAAACAAGTACACTTAATTTAAAGCATTTGTTATCATATTACTTACGAAACAACGAATTTGTTACAACTACTTTCTTGTTTTGTATAGTTTAGCGTGGGGGGGGGGGGGGGGGGGGGGGGGGGGGGGGGGGAGGAAT